>OZ012662.1:3296263-4681900 GCA_963942545.1 Oxycera nigricornis
TCTTCAGAGATAACGAGACAGTTGATGGAAACAGTCTGATGTCTGCCCGTGAATGCGTGAAAAAGGACTTGACGATTACTGGTTTCAACATGACGGTACGCCACACTGCAAATCGAACAATTCAGTTTTTGCAACGAAAATCCAATGGACGCCTGATGTCAAAAAGGGGGCGACATTTAGTGTCCACCCAGAGCTCTCCAGATTTGACCCCTTCGGATTTCTTTTTGTGGGGCTATTTGGAAAGCAAAGTGTAGGCTGGCAAGCCTCAGAGCATGACCGAGCACAAGGCAAACATTCGTGCCGAATTCATCGCTATAATGCTCGAGATGCTCGAAAAGGTAATGGAAAATGCAGCAAAAAGGGCACATTTTATGTTGGTCAATGAAGGCGGCCACTTAATTGATGTTCTATTCAAAAAGAAGTGAAAATAAATTGCAAAGGACCAAATTGATTACCTCATATATAGAAATCGGTTTTTTTCATAGTCGGCTACCGACCCGAAAGATGACGCACCCTGTATATAAAATCTTTTTTGAGGGACCTCTTCAAATATGCAATTGTTACGAAGATAAAATTCAATTTTCTTGGTCCTGAATGAGAAAGCAGAAAACAAAAGAAGTTCATATTGGACTGACAGAATATTTACTCCAGTTTTGAATGTTGTAGTTTTTAACTTGAACTTGGTTTATTTTGATCAAATGTTTCTACTATACAGCATTCTTCACGTCCAGGCATATAAACAAACGGACAACTATGGTGATATAATATAGAAAAACCTTGCTTCAGACAAACACTTTTCAGATTTCATCATCATAAAAAAATACATGCAAAGGAATTTAAAATTCAAATTGTTTTTGAATATTACATAAGTTTAATGATCATTCTTTAATGCAAGCTACATTTTGAAAATATCGTTGACGATATTATATTATTTTATTATGTGTTTTGCTTGATTTTATGAGTCGTGAAAGAAAATCATGAATCGATTGACACACATCTATAGTCAATATACCTTTTGATTACACTCGGGCAAAAACATACTCCTTCTTAATTCACCAATAAATTCCAACTTGTTCAGGTCATAAATATCACACGGTTCAATATTAATGAAGAAAAAAGGATAAATGTAGTGTGAATATATGATGTGATTTTGTACGGTCGTAAAAAAATTTATTTTGTTTGGCGAATAAGAAGATTTTTATCAGAAAAACCGATTAAAATGCAGTCTGAAAAATTACTCAATTATTCGATTGGAAACTTATTTATGAGACATCAAAAACATGCGCTTTATCGTTTCGTCACACAATAATTGAAACGTTTGAGGAATTTAAAGGACACTTTATTTTCAGAGTGTTATATTGAAGGCATGAATTATGAATGAAAAAACTTTACCGAGATGTTGCAAGAAAAAAAGATATTTTGGGAAGGTTATAATAGACTACAAGCACTATGAGCATCCGAAACAATTTTGAATCATTTTTTGCCCTAATTACAAAGTTACAAGGCTGTAAGAAGTTCGCCATCAATTTTAAATATTTGGCTAATTTCATATCACAGAATAATTTTCTTAAACTATTTTTTCAAGGAAATTCTTTCTTATTTAAAGTATTCGCCTGCAGCCTACTAATTCAAACCATTCAATACGCCACGTGACTATGAAGAAGCACACCTCCAATTTATAACCGTTTTATCGCGAATTATTGGCAATTATTGTCCGGCCACAATAAACACAATGACATCTTTGTCTTCGGTAGCCACCAAAGTAGCCTTGGTTAACTTTAACTGTCCACCTTGGACTAAAATGCCCTGCAGAATTTTTATTGCCTTTATGTTCGGAAATTATACAATCGCCATTAGTACCACTAAAGTGCCATAAATGCTATGATTTCAGATTTATCAAAGAATGGGTCAAACGAATATATAATATGAATTTGTGCAGATTTAGCGCTCACTTTAACCGCGGACCGTGCCGTGCTTAGCCGAGCGTGAAATGCATGAATAACTATTGTTAGTTAAATTGAGACTAATTCGATCTAAAATTGATTAGAATGTAGCAGACCAGGTTATAGTATAGTTGTAGCAGTTTAGTAAAGATATCAGAAAATTATAGGATTGAAGCATTTGGAGGTTTGTATGATTTCTGAAAGGTTTAAATTAAAACCTCAGTTTAAACCTTTCCGAAATTATACACACATGACTATTTCTGATTGATGATGGTTAAAATGATATGAATATGTTTGAAGAGTAACACAATTTATCATTTATTTATTGCGGGTATTTTTTTGGAGAAATTCAGACTCGTTTTTGTTTAAAATAGAAAAACTCTACATTTTTGATTCAGCATTAATTTTGTGATGATATGAACTTCGAAACTTATCCATCATTTGGTCATGTTTCAATTATTTGCAAAGCAATCTATTTAATTTTACTTATTTTCTCTGGGCAAAATTTTTCACATGTAAACCTCATCAATGAAATGAACTACTTTGAATGTCATTAACATTAAAAAATCTCAAAAATTAAATACAATTTAAATTTTTTTAAAAATGCTATCTCTTTATCAAGATATGAAAGCATTTCAACTTAGGAAGAAATTTAAAAACTCTATCGTTTTTATTTGATTGTGCAGAAGAGATGCAGTTGATGTCAATTATTCCTGATAAATTTTGATGTAGTGTCTAGAAATTAAATTTGATGTAAGAAAATTTCACACTCTGAATTTTTATAAATACTATTTGAAATGAACTTGATGATAAACAGCAATTTTCGAAAAGAACAGGTCGAGAATTAATCAAGAACCTTAAGTACGAGGCAAATGTTTTAATTTTAATCGAATGGAATTAAATTTTTTAGTCAAGTAATTCATTTGGTCTTCGCAATTTAACGGGAAAGTGGGTGATATGCGTTTGAAACATACATTATTTATGCCATAAAAATACGATAAACAAATGACGGATAAATAATCTTTCTCGTTGCATTAGATCAGATTTCGTATGAACTTCAATTTATTTGATTATATGAAAATAAAAACAATAAAAATAAATAAATTAAACTATTTTGTGTGTAAATAGCATTTGTATGTTTTTAAAAGATGCAAAATAGGAAGGATTCGAAAATAATTTCCCACTCCAATTACACGAAAAAGAGAAAAAAGAATGGTCTGGATTTTAAACATATTTTCAACTGGAAATTTGAAATTGAATTAAAGTGGCTGTTTCGTTTTATTTCTATATTGGTTAATAACAGTACTCAAAAATTGAACCGATAATACTTAAATTTGGCCTGTAAAAGTTCGCTTCAAAAAAATTCTAGGAAATTGTTGGATTATTTCAGAAAGAAAAGAAGTTTTAAGGGGACTTTTTGTTTCAAAAATCGATTTTTTTGTATAAAATTGTTTCTTAACATCACAGAAATACTGTCTTTAGACCGATTTAAAAAAATCATACAGGAAAAAAACTTATACGGGTATTTGTGACGGTATCCATACGCATGCAATTGTGTTACCAAAAACTTTAAATGCGATTTTCTCGAAACTACGTTTTTTGAATTGTTTCCACGCTTTACTCAAAAACTACTGGATGGATTTTAATAATTCCAAATTCATTCGATTTGCTATGAAAAATACTAGTAACTGAACCTTTAAAAATATTATAATAATCACCCCTATTTTTTATACAGAGGTAGTTTTTACCCAATAATATGGATTTTATTTTTACTTTTCAGAACAATGTTTATGAAATGATAAATATTTTAAAAACATAATATTTTTTAGATTTGAGTACTAGTTTTACGTCGTAGCAATACTATCCCGTTGGAATTTAATTTCTATCTGTCACAGGAAGCCCAAAAACTGTGGAGCCTTGTGAAAATCTTTAAATCTCTCATAAACATGTTCAAAAGAAATCAATTTGATAAATATAAAAGCCTTTTCAATAAAAAAATAAAATAAAAAAGTGTACTTTCTGTCAGTTTTGAAACGAAAAGTAAGCAATGTTTTTCTGATGAAAAAATCGGTAATATGCTTAGTTTTCAGTGTTCTTTAAGGGGGAAATACTGTGTTAAAACGGCGAAAATGGGTTTTTTAAAAATATATATAAAAAACAAGCTATTAAAGATATCGACTTGAAATTTGAAATGTATATATATTGAGATTAAAAGTTTAGATTCACATAATTGAAAAACAAAATGGCAGCCGTTTCGACTAAGCGCTTGAGCAGTGTCAAATAAAAAAAAAGCGAATTGTGCCTCGTAAAACCCTGAGAAAAATATCCATATGTGACCATATACCAAAAAAAACTGTTAGTCTTGAGTATAAACTACTACACAGGCCTAAATTTAGACCAATAAGTACCTAAGTTTATCGCGATTTGGTGCACGTTTGATTTTTGACTTTTTTTCGATTGAAAAAAGTGTTCTAGAATCGTGAAATTTTTTTGCTGTAAACTTAGGCTTGTGCAGTTGTTAAATGGGTAAGAATAAGTATGTGTGGAAAATTTCGAATAAATCGGATGAGTAGTTTTTCACAAATCTACAACGCGCACACAAAAAGTATTTTCCGAGAAAAATGCGTTTAAAGTTTCTTTGCTTTACAAGGACTATCTTTTTTGACTTGAAAGCATTTTCAATTAAATTTTCTGATGTTTATACTGCGAAATTTGAATATTTAGTGCAGATATGTTATATAACTTGTATGTATTGTATGAGAGAGTAAAATAGTCGAATAGTTACATGGCGGTATATGTTCGGGCACTTGAAGACCGCTTGCGCTCCAAAAAGTATAGTAGGACGGAGAGGAACTACGAGCTCTGTCTGTAGAATGGAAACCAGTTGAGATATCGATATAAAATTTTGTACAGGTATTTTTAAGATACTTTTCTAACGAAATATCTCGAAAAAAATGTTTTGAATTTTTTAAACACAGTACTCCACTCTTAAGCGATCAGAAGTATACTATTTCCTAACAATGTGAAGAATAACAAGCTCTTGTTCCTGTGCGGATTGTAGTGTTGGTGCTGCGAGGAAGGTATGATTTAACGCATTCTCTTTCACAAAAGGGTAAACGTTTCCTAAAACATGGCCTTTGTGGCCATCCATATATTACGTAACACTTGATGGCCTCTTAATCTAAAGTATGAAAATAGTAAATTGAAAAAAGTTTATTCAGTCCTCATAAGACTGAAAGGCAAGTAAGTTCGCATTAAACATATTTATATTGAACAAATTACCATTCCCGAATCAATTACTATCGATCGAGTAATTCAATTGCGGCTGGTGCTTGATGGCTGTTTTAAGCAGTACCTAACACGTTTCAAGTGTGAATGTGATCAATCTCTCCTGGGTTCCATAATTCCCGGCATTACACCATTTAATTGCGACAGAAAATCCACATCTTTTGATAAATCACTCGACGTTCTGCAACTCTTCCACCGGTCTTGACGAAAACCCGTCCACACTCACTTATCGAAGGAGAAAGTGGCCGGACCGGCAGCCGGCCCAATCTCTTGGCGTGCCGGCGAGGTGCATCGAATCCACCTGGAATCGAGCCTCGATGGCCGAGCAAAGAATAACAATTTCACTTTTAATCGGCGGTTCGACCAACGCAGCTCGAGACTCGGCCAAGAAAGGTGAAAAATGATAAATCAACCGAAAACCTAAATTACCTAACAAATGTAACTTTCTTCGGAGCAGAAGCATAACCTGGTCCGACCAGGCAGCGTGTCTTGTGGCAGTTCCGTTTGCGTTTCGTAACCCTTGGACATGTTGATGGTGACGAAGATGATTATGGCCCAAAACTGCCCAAACTATTTTCGTGATGGCCTCCAGCCTGAAAATAGTTAGTGTGAGCAATTAAGGTGAACGCACACACAAACACCTCGTTAGGAAAATGCAGATGCGTCCCCTAGTCACGTTCAAGGTGATCTCGTAATTAATTTCATTCGGAGGTTGGATGCTAATTTTTCTTGTGGATTCATTAATCAAGCTATTGATGGGAATTAGGCGCGAATCTGTGGCTTTTTTCCGCGAATGGGCAGGAAGTATATTTCAGGGGCTATGAACTCAAGATCGAATCGTATTGCCGAAAAATCTCGTCATTGACCGCTAAACAGAGTTGGATTTATGCCAATTGTTGTTTTTTTGTAAGTTGAGGAAGTTTTAATGCTGCGAATTTGCTTGTGTTTTCATTAAGTCCAACCAAAAAAACTTAAATTGTTTGTCTTTTTGTAAACATTGACTCATTATAAATGGCAAACTTAGGGCATAGGTTTATTGAGGCGAAGCCATGTTGCTGTGAAAAAAGTAAGCCACACTCAAAGTGATTTCTTTATAAGCAAAGGGCTCAAATTGCCAAAGATAAACCGTCTTAAAATATAAAAAAAATATAACACATGTCAACAAATAATCAACGACACGCTGTGATAATTGAAATGCACATTTGAAATTTGTGTTCGCATTAAAATGCACTCGCAACATTCCAGGCGTCACAGCTGAAATTATTCTTGGCAAGCAATTTTAACTCCAATTACCACACATTTTTGAAGTGCTGAATACATTATTCAATGTTGTACTACACAACTCAGATCAATTACACGCAATCGTAGCCAAGTCAATTATTTTTGATAATGCTAGGCGATTTTTATGTGATTGCAGTGAATTTCTGAAATTATTTTGTGTGTGTATGTCGCAAGTAAATGGCGAAGAAAATTGTTTTTACCGACCCCTGAATGCAATTTTACTGTGTTTCTTACCTCTACAAGATGGTCCTAATCACTGACTCTTTGCACCAACTTTAATTAGTTTTTGGTGCAAACATTTTCTTTGCGGCAGCTTTTAAAGATTCCTTGATAAACCAGGACGGATCTGTAAAAAACGACTACATTTGGCCGTTGCGGGGACGCACACTGATTTTTTGAGGAAAAGTTGTGGCATGACTCATATAATAATAATAGACTCATCCTCCCTTTAAAAAAAGTCGGTTACATTAAAAAAATCGAAATGTTTAAAAATTTGAAAAAATATTATTTTCCTACTTTTCTCACTCCTACCTTTAAAACGGTTCATTTTAGAGCAAAATTCAGTGAAAACAAAAGTTGCGTAGTAAAATTTTCTATAAGATAAGATTGGTTAAATTTTTAAAAACATCCACCCCTTGCCGTAAAATAGCAAAAAGAATACTTTTCCCCACTTTTTATGTTTATAAAAAATGGGGGGAAAGTATTTTTTTATTTCATTTTTTTCATCACTAACAATGTATTACGGCCCTCCAAAATTCACCTAAATTTTTGTTACAATAGTATAAAAAAAAATTCATCAAAATCGAATCAGTAGATTGCCCATAATAATTGTGCAATCTAAATTTATTTAAAAAAATTCAAAATTTTTGAAAGCTTGCAAGTCTTTAGAAGTTTATAAACTCTAAAACAGTGCAGGGTAACTGCGGATTCAGTTGATGAAAGCATGGCTCCTACGACTGAATCCGCAGTCGCCCAGCATTGTTTTAAAGTTTATTACCAAGGTTAGCAAAACTTCCTGGGGCTGCCCTAATAATGCGATTTTAATTTTGTAAAGTACATTTGATAGGTGAAGTGCTTTTTTATATGTGAAAAAATTTCATAGCTCCATACGCTCAAGTTTCTGAATTGGAAGCTCTCAAAAATTTTGATTTTTTTTTAAATTAATTTAGATTGCACAATTATTATGGGCAATCTACTAAATCGATTTTGATGCAAATTTTTATGCTATTTTCATTATATTGTAAAGATTTTCTATGCGAACTATGACGGTCCTAATTGCATTCTGAGTAGTAAAAAAAAATTAAATAAAAAAAAGCTTTCCCCCTCTTTTTATATTCATTGTTATTTTGCGGCAAGGGTTAAATGTTTTAAAATTTTTACCCAATCTTATCTTATAGAAAATGGTTCATCGTTAATTTAATGGAAAGTGTGGTTTTGGCGTGTCGGATGACATCCTCTTCAGGTGCTGTCATTTGCCATCCGTCACGAGACAGCACGACCACGGTTAGGCTTGTTGATGGGTTAAGCTCAACTTAGCAACGTAGCATACATACAAACCAGTTTGACAGTCGATATACTTCGCAGATACAAATATTAAAATAGTTGAAATATATCGAGCTTAACCCATCAACAAGCCTAACCGTGGTCGTGCTGTTTCGTGACGGATGACACATGACAGCACCTGAAGAGTATGTCATCCGACACGCCGAAACCACACTTTCCATAATTTTTTTTTTTAATTTTTAAACATTTTGATTTTTTTTTAATGTTGCTGACTTTTTTAAGAGAGAGAGGGTGAGTCAATTATTGTTATACGAGTTATTCCACAACTTTTCCTGCCAAAATCAGTTTGCTCCTCTCAACGGTCAATTAAAAACGGATCCACCCAAGTCTGTGAACAATATCCATAAATGGTCTACTTAATTCACCATGTGATTTCGACCAAACGTCGTAATTGCTTTTTTGAAGAACTTTTATCAATGTTTTCAGAAAATTTAACTGCTGTATCTTTTCATAAATAACGCTTGTAAAAGCTATCTTCAAACTTGGCTTCAAAATTGGCCCGAAAATTCAGATTCGCCCTTTTCTATATGACCCTGTTTCTTCGTGCCTAGAAGTAAGCACACCCTCATGATTGAAAAATATATGTGATATTAATTATTATTGAATTCCGATAGGACAAACAAGTTTGCAACTAAATCGATACTTGAATCCAAAATTAATGAATCATAACAATTTCCAAACTTAGCTGAATTTGGAAGGTTTGAATATTTACCAACCAAATTTTCTTAGCACTGATCGAAGAATAATTACCAAAATTACCAAAAAGACAATGAATCGCAATTTCCTTATTACAAACCGAATTTAATTTGTGTAAATGTAATTATGGAAACCTGTCATTTAAATGCATTATATTTCTGAAATAGCCACAAGCACTACAGCTGACCTTTTCCATGTAGCATCCTCGGATATATTTTCTCTCTCTCAAAAATACCAACCTTTGTTTCAAAATAAAGTCTGGCATTTTGGATGCTATTTTTGATAAAAATAACATCATCATAATTTCAGAATATCGAAATATCGTATATAATTACCGAATTGCCAAAACTTAACTATTTTCTTGGTCATAAATCATAATCAAAAGAGTGTACTAATTACCTGTACCATCTGAAATTTATTATTTTGGTTTGAACCAAACTTTGCGCAAATCCCGCCAAAAAAAAAATTGAAAAAATAACACAGCGGAAACATGAAGCCTCCTTCTTATTTCGCTTAATTAAATTAAGTGGTCATGCCAATGGCGATATTACGAACAAGTGCGAATATGAAGAGTATTAATCATTGGCAACTTATCTTCTGAGACCACTTCGCAACGCTTCACTTTAAAAAAACCGTCAAGTTAGTTGCAGTGTAAAACGTTTTTTTTGTAGTTTTTATTCGGGGACTTGTAATTTGCCTCGTGTAATTAGATTATTAATTTTTTTTTGTGTTCCATACAAGTGGGTGTTGAAAATTGTTTTGGTCTTGTACTTTATTTGCGCATTTATTTTGGACTCTGATTACGATTTGAATGGTGGTTGCTTGGTTTTTGCATAGAATATCATGTTACGTCATAAATGGATGGAAGATACTATCTGATTTTTGTAGAGTGATGAAGATCTTTTTAATTACTAAATAAGTGAATTAGCACAGCATTTTAATGTGTTGCCAACGCCTACAAATTAAAAAAATTGGGTGTTGATTTTGGGTTATTTTATGTTATCCTCAGATCTCCTCTCACATGTTTATGTTTTAAAATCTAACTAACGTACTTTTCTCTGTCGTGATTGTTGCTCAAAGCATGTATGATTATTTGAAATTGACTCATATATCACTCAACCCTGGACAAATCGTGACAATCCTCAACTTATCCCGACCTTGGGTGTAGGTCACATCTTAATAAAATCAAATGAAAATATATTATCGCAATCATGCTTTTAGCATTCGTCTGCACCAACAATAAATTGATTATTGCAACTTTAACCCCAAAGTGCCTGGTATCTATCTGGGTCCTACTTCGGCCCACAACTGTTGACTTTCTCAGCGGTTCGCATGCGTGGGAAAGATCGCGAGTGGAATTGCACGACGCAAATCTTAGATTGGAACATCAATTAAGACCGCATTTGGATTCCTACCAGCAAAGACGACAGTCCTTCGCGGATGATGTAACTCGCGAGTGAGCGAAACCAGTTTGATTATGCATTTACAATGCGAATAAGTATGTTCCATCTGTTTTACAACAAAACAACTTAGTTTGCGTGCCATACCAGGAGATGATGCTTCTGAGATCTTGTAGAGAAATACAGTGGATCTTCTCATCATATATCACGGTGGATAATGTGTGCGGTACATCTGCTATTTGAAAATATGGCGGAATTGTAACTAGTGGTTTTTTATATAATGGGTAGCATTAGATTTTCAAATGAATATCTGAGAAGATGTGTCATTCAACATTCGAAATCCATTAAAATTCTCAAGAAGTTGCTGAGGCAAATACCATTTTCTTCTCACGCTTACGAAGTTGTGTGCAAAAAATGTTTTTGAAGATAATATTATTACAAAATTTTCACTTTCCATCTAAGGCAAACAGGACGTCAAAATGATTTTCAGACAGAATATTTAACACATGAATCAAATGTGGCTCAAATTTTCAGTCAAGAGTTTCAAAATAAGTATCATATTTTTTGCAATCAGCATTTTATATTGACTTACAGCTACCGAACTGGGCCCTGCTTTTCCATTAATATGAATAGGTAATCTTTGTCTTTATTTTATTTTTTCAAGAAGATATACATATAGTGTAGTAAAAGCACACATAATTTTGTGAAAATCTCGCAAAATTCCAAAAGAGGATCTTTTTTTAAGATAAAAAAAATCTTTACCAATGTAAAGCATTCTAGGTTTGTAATTTCCCTGGAAAATCGGTGACATTTTTCAGTGTTTTTTTACTATAATTGTTTAAATAATGAAAATACCAGAAAATTTTCTGGCTAAAGTTTGTAGCTGTTGAATTCACCCACAAAATTTATCGGAAGAATTTTTCAATATCTGTATTTTCTCGTAAGATATTCGCAATTTTCCAAGAACTATATTTGAACTTTATCATTTTTGAAGTGATTTTTTGAAGTCGTATTTAGTAAAAAATGTATATTTTAAAGTTGTAGTACAACAATGTATCTACAACATTGTCTTGAAATTTTACTAATATCCTAATTTTTCTAGAAAATATTAGCCATTTTACACGTGAACTTTCAGTAAAAAGTTATTTTTTTTAACAATCGTTTACTATGTATCAAACAACCAAAAAATTTAAAATTAAATTATCTGATATACTACATTTCATCATACATGTTGCATTTTAATCTTAAATATTTATTTGAAATTGTTTTTTGTATCTTTATTTCCCTCAGAGATACACACAATTTTCCAAACGCTCGCGACGAAATCTCCATATTTTTAGAGTTTCATTTTTTAGATTGTGCCGTATTATTTCGTAAGTAAATTTTGTTATGAGTATTGTATTTAATTGATGTACCTAGAATGTTGTTTTAAATTTTTACGAATATCTAAATTTTTCGTGGTAATATTACCGATTTTCCACGTAAGTTATTTGTTTAAACAATTGTTTGCTATGGAGCAATTATCTACGATCTATTCTTTTTTCTGCCTAAACCACAGGTGTAACGATTTGTAGCAGAAACGCTTTAATAGATATTCATTTCCAAGCTCACAAAGTTTTAGGTGAATATATTCATATTGAAAAAAAAATTATATTTTATTTTCTAAAAATTGATGAATTTTTGTATGAAATAAAAATAATTGTGAATTTAAAAATAAATACATTTATAAAAAAACTGTATAATAGTTTCGAAAGTATATAGTGTTTATGAATAAATTTTCATTAAAATATATTGATTTATAAAAAGTATATATACTTGAATGAATCATAAAAAACAAATAAAATTAAGTATGTAAAAAAAGGATTTCTACAAGCTATTGTTTTTCTCCCACAATTTTTTTGTAACAATATTGTTACATGAACATTAAATATATTAATTCCAAAAGGAATTTTTGCGTTGCAATAATTTTTGAATAAATATTAATCGAAATGGTTTATTGTCTTTTTAAGACTTATTTTGTCATAAATAAATAGATTTTACAGTTAGATAACATATTTTTTCAAACTTGAAAATATATTCATTTGAAAGTTGAGTTTTTTTTTCTCCTTTTCAATTAAATTTGCTTATTCTTTCCGTATAAATTACTGATCGTGCCATAAAATTAATCGTATCTCGTGAAATAATTTATTTACAGAACAACTTTTCGGACAAAATTTATAGATAAATTTATCAGCTACAAATTTTATTTTGAACATTTTTGTGTAGATTCATTATTTATACAATTATAGTAAGAAAACGCAAAAAAATCACTTAGCAATTTCCCAGAAAATTGCAAACCTGACAGTGTAAAAATTCTTTCAACTATCTACATTTACATTTTCTTTAATTTTGTATTTTTAGCGGCGTCAAATGATTTGATTCACTGGGCTAATAATTCTGGCTGCCTTGAAGTAGTTAAGTTTATTTGAAAACATTAAATGAAAAATTTAGAACAAATGTATCATCAAAAACTTAAATTTCGATTCCATCAATTTTTTTGCTGAACAGAAGTACAAATTTTAATAATTTATTTAATCTGTTGCAGAATACGATTTAAACGATCAATGCAGTACACAATCACTTCTGCAAAATAATTAAAGTTCTTGAAAAAAATTTATGCTATAAAAATTATGTAAATAAAAATAATATGATATCACTTTAAATAATGCTTCACCGAAAAGTATTCACTTCCAACAAACATGTCAGTGGTATAAATTCTTAGATACTTCTTGTTTGAAATGTTAAATAACTTCAGATCTCGCCATTTTGATTGTGAATCGTTGCAAAAATTGTGGAGGTTAACGTTTCACGTACTATTTTCAATTTCGAAAGAGAACACGTTACACAAAAACTTCTACGAAAAACAAGAAACGATGGTAAAATATTGACTTTTTGAGGCTTATATAATTTAAATACAGCTCACAGACTCTCTTTCCCTAAAATAAATATTTTCGAATATGCGAAATGACAAATAATATCTTCCCAGTCTATTTCCAGTCCATTTTCATCGCTTCACTGAATGATAGACGACAACAGAAATGCAGCGAGACTTCACTCTGCAAACATTCATTCTGTAAATATTTATGAAAAAACCGCAAAAAATGCTTTCCCTGAGCAAACTTTTAGCAACCCACCTGTAACAGTATCAATTGGAAAATAGAAAGCGAAATTGATCGTGTGCAGCACACAACCAGGAATAATATGAATTTGATAACATCCTCATTTATCTAATCTAAAAAAACTTCCTGCGCAAAACTTAATCTGCAATGTTTGAGTTTTTTTAAATCGACTCTAAAAGTGGTGCTTCACGTCTCGAAGCCATAAACCATGGTTTTTTTGGCTGAATGGGTCAACTTAACATCAAATGATACTTAGAGGTCGTAGACGAGTATGCAAATGAGCGGATATATCGTGATCGGGCTAGAAACTTGTTTCCTATAGATACTTCCCGCCAAACGATGTGGACAACATTTTCGTGGTTAATGTTTGGTCTCTGGCGTCGGGGCGAGTTCAAAAGCGTTTTAAAGGATAATGTTGATTAATGAAGATGTGGAATGGTTAGTAATTGAGCCGGAAGGACTTGTGGGAGTAAGGTGAAAATTCAAGCATAAATAGTTCCATCGATTGTTCTGACCCAAGCGATTGGACTGTTCCTTGTTCTTAAAATCAAGTCTAGGACTTCTCCTTGTCTCTGTGCCAACATGGATAAAGAGCAATTAATAAAAGAGATGACCCATCGGGACCAGCGATAGAAACTCACGTGCTTACCAACTGTGTTGCAGTGAAAAAGAACGTAGTAATTAATAATTAGGAATGGACTACTGATAACGAAATGCACATAAGTAAATGGTAAGATGTGACTGATTATGTGCGTGAGTATGTGCTACGGCTAGTGTTCGGGTGGTTTCCTGATTATCAAGATAATCCTGGCAGATCAGTCGTTGATCGCACGTAAGGCAAGGCAGAGAGCTGTTCCACGACGAGCTTGCGTCGAACAGTGGATATTTGTGGTGATTTCCAGTGTTTCAAGAAAAAATCACAACACGATAATGTCTGAAAGGATTTATAGCTTCTGGTGGGTAACTAATAGAATTGCTTTAAAATGAACTGTAGCTAATGGTTTTTAATAGTTAGATACGTAAACGATGCATATCTTGTTTTATCTTCTATTATTTTTCACCACAAAAATCGAATAAAATCTCGGTAAAGGTTAAGATTATGGCCTTCACCCCCGAATGGAGCGAAAGCAAGGGGGATCGAAAAATCCTATTACTGTGGCATAAAAAGTTCGCGGGGGTCACGGCCCCATGAGAAGTTATGGGGGTTCACACACTAAAAAATGGTTATTTTGCCTATTTCCTTAAATCTTATGAAACCGTAAAATTGATCTAGGAAGTGGTTCTTAGACTTGTTTAAAAGTCGAAAAAAAATTAAATTAATTTTTTTTTGAAAAAAATAAAATAAAAAAATCTTAAAAAAAATCAAAAAAATATAAAAAAAATCGCTGAATGTCATTTTTACCGTAAATGTAATATAAAAAAGGGTAACATTTTGGAAACACCCCCTATTTCCGCTCCCGGACCCTTCACCTTCCCGCGCGGGTGACATAGTAATAGGGAAACCCTCTTTTTCAATCCCCCTACTATCTCTCCCTTCGAGGGTGAGGGCCATAATCTGAACCTTTATCAAAATCTTAATAAAGACGTTTTGTAGCTTTTGCAGTCCGAATAATACATTTTTTCTTGATTATCCATCCGCATCCGTTCTGAAAATGACTAACTTCTTCGCCATCGCTATTCGCTCTAATGCAAATTGAGGAAGTCGAAGCTGATCTCATATGTGTTCGTCGTCAATTGACTTTCGAATTCGCGCTGCCACGGTGTCATAATCAAAGTGGTAAACAAACATTAGACCACGTTGGCGGTTGCGCTTCGCGACAGGTGAAAGTGAGCTGAACGGCAAACACTTCAGTGCTAATGTATCCGTGGACTTAAATCGAAAACAGACAATCAGATAATCGTTAACCGGTAGAAAGATAGATATTCAACGAACCGTTCAATAGATTATACTAGACATAAGTGCTTCCTTGGTGGTAAGATGGGAACAGTTGGATCCAATCTGGAACCAACGGTAGATCAACTCCTTAATTTAATTAAGTTTAATTTTCGAATCTATCTGTTGTTGGAAGTGAAGAAGAGAATTAAATAGGCATCAAGAAGTTAAGATTGAAAAGTATAGTTCTTCGATTCAACGCTACCCTAAAGTCCTTGCGATATCTCAACTCACATTCTGATAATAGCTGGTCGATGCAATTCAAAACTTGAGGAGCTCTGCCTGGTGTTATCGATCTCATGAGCAGGAAGAACTTCTTGTACGGACGCACACCAACTAATCGACTAGCACGACAAATTCCAACTTTGAAGATCCCAACCGCTCTATTGTTGTGGGACATTTTCCGTGCCATGCAAACAGTTTCCCAGCATTCGGTGCAGCTGGGGGCGACTCGTGATCGCGTTCAGGCACTTCTCCATTATTAAGTACTATCATTGTTTTCTCGTTGTGCAAACGGCATTGCGGATTTATTTATGTTGTGAAGTGTTCCTGCAAACAAACATGGCAAACATGAGAATCGTTCCGCGGATCAATGCAGCTCACACTCAGCCTGGCTGATGCTTTATTGAAGCGTAAAGCTGTTGGGAAATCGCAGCAACTTGTAATTTCGATTGGAGTGCGCAACATTTTGCCACTGGAGTTCCCGCCTGGCCAACTTGACGCCAATCGACAACAAGGTGGTTGCGTCAAGAATGGACTTCTCTCGAAGGCACGACGCGTCTTACAGTCACGCCGATTGCGAATTTCAACTCCTTTCGTCATAAATCATAAATTCAATTCGCAATCGTAGTATACGAGGGGATTCAATCGAAGCAATGGTCAATAATTGCCTTTCGTGCATTATTGAACTGTTTAAGATTGATCGGTGTGGTCTGAAAGTGGCGCTCAGGTGGACGACAACACAAGGGCCCCGGACAAATCCACTTGACCTTAGACCACCGAATCGCCGCTGCAAGACAGACTGACCGACCAATTCGAGCGGCTTTTCGACGCTAAAAGCCAACTGGTAGGTCAATGCTAAGCTGACAAAGTCACTACCATATTTTTTGTCCAGCTTTGGGGTCGGTTCAATGTGAGAAAGCGAGATTTTCGTGGACTGCTACAATTTAAATTTGCTGCTTGGCGGTAAAAGATAGTTGCCTGCAGACCGGATCTGCAGCGAACCATGGGCGTTGAAGTGGAGGTTGCTGGCTCCGATATAATGCATGCGAAAATAGATGCAATTTATAATTGTTCGGCTTTCACTGGATACGGGGATATGCTAATCGCTGGTGCCAGGCAGTCAGAGTGACTCAATTTATCAAAAGTTGCCGGGGAGTATTCGAGTTCAAGAGGTTTATCGCAAGGCAAGGGCACATGAAGGAAATTTCGGTTCAAGATATCGTTCCTGTTTGAATCAATGGCATTAAGAGAGAATATGATGCATACTAGGATTCATTTACTCCATGATTAAGTAATTTTGAAGCTTCCCAACCTCCTCCAACGTAGCATCATTTCTAGTTGAGTGTTGCACCGGCTTTCTCACATTGTTCGCATTCGAGGACATTTTATTTCAAAATCCAAGTCATAACGCTTGAAGTTCTAATGTTGTTGATCAGCCAATCGCTAAGTTAACTATTTACTTTAATTCGCCATTACTTCGAATGACGAGATAACACGATTCAGTATATATATGTTTTGTGGTTTCTTTTTTTACTTCTTGTCTTTAAAGAACATTAAAAGTGAGTCGTTAATTTATTCTGTAATTGGTTCGAGGATATGCACATTGGTCAATTTAATAAATATCTAAAGAATTCACATAAAATAAGAACCATGTTAAACTTTAGATTGTATGTTCACGTTATTGATTGTAACCCTTCTCTCATTGTAAATCCAAAAGCTGCGAAAGTGTAAGGAAATATTGCTTACAAAAGGATTTTGCTTCCAAAATTCAAAATTTCGGAACAATTACGTCCCTATTATCTACAATATGGCCCAATTACTGAGCACCATAGTATTCATGGCTAGCCACGTTGGGCGCCACTTTAGTTTATTGCTTTTTGCCGCGTTGGCTATGAGACACGATGAGGACGCAGGATTGTTTCTAGGAACAAGGGATGATCTTACCATTAGCTATGATAAGGCTTCGATTACAACAGTTTTTAATAATCCATCCGTTCAAGTTTTTAGTATAATTTACATATTTAAATGATCAAATAATTTGCTGATTTCCCAAAATAAATGTATTTGTAGTTGAAAATTACTGCACAATTATTCAAAAAAAAAAAACAATATTGACCGGGGATCGAACACACGACCTCGAGTTCTCAAGCTAGTCGCGCTGCTTCCTACACTGCACCGCTTCTGGCAGGTGCAAAAACTTATTAATTCATAAGCGATGCTAATTTTTTTTAGCTCAAACTCAAAAACGGAGGAAATGTTGCGGTCTAATATTTTAAGAATCGAATCATCTTGACATCTTCTACTTATGTGCCAAATTTCATCCAGATCTGAGAGAAAGATACCGTGCCTTCTCCTTGTAATATATCCAAGAAGCGAACATGAAACAAGCAAATTGCTTAGACTTTAATGCATGCTCAAAAGGCATATTAAAATCTATCCGAAAATATATGATTATATCTTGAATTTGTATTGAACTCTAACATGCCGAAAAGCAGGAGCCATTCAGCATCTGAGAAACAAACAAAAATAAAGTGAGAACAGAGGCAAAACTTTTGGATAATTACTTTTCGTCAAAAAGCAAATAATTTAAGTAGGATACTTTTTTGAACAGTTAATTTGAAATTTATTTTTAAAAAATAATTGAATTAAGGACATACAGTTCGTTGATTAAGTTGATTTCGTTTTAAAAAAAAATACAAAGATTAATGTCTTGAAGCCATCACATACTCGTAAATCATAATCAAATCTAACTTTGCTGAAACAGCTCTAGCAAAGCGGATTTTTCAATGAAGTAGCATACAATGCACTATAAAACAACTGAAGCTATTAACTTATGAATAAAACAAGCAAACAGGTTAGCATTACTGCATGTTTTATTATTCTATAAGCAACAATAGAGTTGTGACAATTAAAATGCAATTAATTTTTTATATAATCCACCAGAAGCGTTTCCTTTCTAATCATTTAAACGGAACATTATGAAAGAGAGTCTCATAAAACAAGTGCACATAAATTGTTTGAGAAATTGAATTGAACAAAGTTTACGTGAGTTACTAATAAATAATCAATAATAAAAATCAATTATTGTTTCCGGGTAGAAAACCGATTGAATTTATTAAAGAAACTGTTTCTTTTATTCATGTTCTGAAATCAATTTAAATTTGCTAGAAATTTATTGATTCCCTTAGAAAATATTTTAAATTAAACTTATGTAATTTTTTATGATGGAAAGTATCATGATATATCCCAACACGAAAACATGATTAAAATTTTCTTCCTATTGTATAAAATTTTGTTACTTACCGAATGCAAATTTTCAACAATTTTTTCACGAATGCTGAAGATCAGATTTCTGAAATAAAAAGATAAGTTTTAATTTGAAAATTCTTTAATGAAAATTGAATGCAAATTGGCATTATAAATTATTCCGTGAATTTCCTTCTCATGATTGTCTTTGTAAGGAGCGAAGATCAGAAAAACTAAAACTAAACACTTAATTTTGGTGGCACTGGCTTTATGAATATTTTCAAAATGAATTTTTAAGAATGAGCACATAGAAATACTTTGAGTTTTTTTTCATCTTGGATAGTTTTAATAATACTTTTGGAAGAAGTTTCAATTTTCTTTCATTCTTTCTGCAAACAAATCAAAAGACTGCAGCCAGTAACCTGCTTTATCTTTGTAAATTAATTGTTGGTATTTTGGCGAGTAACTTGTCGAGCATATGATATATTGATAAATTTTGAGCTGGAAATTGTTAAAATAAAAAGTTAACACTTCGGTCCAAAATGCTATCAAAAAAATATTAACTTATACTTAAACAATGGAAATAATTTTTTGGTACCTAAATACGAAATAATATCTGAAAAATCTGAAAAGTACCTTGTTCACAGGTTGTCATGAATTCATTGTCATTTATTAGCCCACAACCAATTACACTGTTAAGAGCGTTTATGATTGCAATGTAGGAGATTAGAACGATAACATTTTCAGTAAATTCACCTAAGGGGGAAAACCATTGTAGGATTTTCAAGAAATCAAAATTTTTTTTGTTGCTCTAAAGTATACCTTATCATCATAGAAATCATGTAGCAAAGTTTCATATAGTGGAAAAATCTGTAAGTGTTCGAAATTTTAAATTAGCGTGGCGTCTCTCACTGCTCTTTAGGAGCGCAATCAGCGCGTATCCCCGCGCGCTGTTGGTATTGAAATTTAGAACAATTTTAAATATAAATTTTTAAAAATTGTACACGTGCTCTGTTAGTTGCATGTTAGCACAGAACGCTGAAGTACGTCTTTTGCTGACTAGAGGTATAACAAATTTATTAATGATTTTTCAATAACTTAAACTTTAAACGCGTTTATCTCGGGACAACGTTTTTCAAATTGGCCGGACAATTTTTACAATATGTTCAAAACTAGTATCTGCGTAGAAGTACGTATGATTTTTTTATGTTGCATATTTCAACCGTTATTAACAATTTTCGAGAGTTTTTTTTACATTTTTTTGTCAAAATGATGCGTTTTCGCAAAAATCAATTTAAAAAAAATCCTACGTACTTCTCTGGGTGTTATTATGTTTTATCGGCAGTTATTTGTTTGATAACCATAACTTTAACATTTCAGGAGAAACCGGTCCGGCCGCGAAGCCATGAAAAAATATGGCGTTTCTGGAGAAATGCTAGGGAGCCACCATTTTGATTTTAAAAGTTCTGAAAAAATTCAAAGAGGATATCAAATACTTGTATAATATAGATCTTTCTACCGAATTTCGATATGTTGTTTGGTTTCTGAGAAACAAATTCCCAAAAAATGACTTTTTTTTATCCCTACAGTGGTGTTTCTCCTTAATTTAATAGAAAAAGAGATCGTTTGTTCGTTTAAATGTAGCTAGAAAACCTTTTTGGATATATTTTCTGCAAAAAGAGTGTATGCTTTTTATTCAAAACACTTAAAATGATTTCAACCGAGGTCGCAGTTTTTTTATGAAAATTAATAACGCGGTCTTCATTCGGTCCGCATTCTTAGCTCTTTCCAATGAGTCATTAGGTTATTTTCCTATAAACACCTTCATAGCTTGTAAATAATAAAAAAAGGAAATCTTCATTACAACTCACCTTCAATTCAGTCCAAGTGAAAAAGTGATGAACAGCACACTAAAAGATTTTACTGATTTATGACAAAATTACGTGATGTTTTATTTAAAACGTATTATTCATCGCGTACACAAAGCCATCGCAGCCATTTATTCCAAGTGTTCTTAACATCGATTGGCAAATACTTTACACATTCCATTGATTTTGTTTTCATTTCGTTTTCAAAAAAATAAAAACTTGAATCGCTAATGACGGCCATAAAGAAGTCACTCTGCAACTCTTGCTTGAAAAACACACTTGTCTTGAATGGTAATGAGCGGCTGGCGAAGACAGTGACTAAACGATTTGGCGGTAATGTTCCTAGAGTTCGCCACGTCTTATTGCGGACGTTCTGGTGACTTTAATTTCACCAATGAATGTTTTCAGCTAACCTTGCACCAACACACATACGTACACAGCTGCATGCTTACCATTTGAAGAAGTTATTGGCTTCTGATGGAGTATCTTTGAATTTGTTACGAACAGTACGAATATTTTGTAATTTAATGGTCACATGGTTCAATGTCCGCGTGGTTAAGCATTTACCGTTTGCAGGGGTATGCAAAGTGGCTTGGATTTTTGGCAAGACACGAATTTGATCGGAATAAGTGGGTGGAAATTGGGACATTGCCGTTTGTTTCAGAAACAATGTGAAATAGTTAGATACGTGTCATCTGCAGAGAATCAAAGACTAGTTTAACCGGAAAATATAGTTAAAAGTGTCATTAAATTGGACTAAAAGTATTGTTTGCTTTAAGATTTATGCAATATTTATTGTAATTTCTCTTAATCCTAGATACAGTTCCTTGTTCTTTTCCAAAAATAGCAAATTAGGACGCAATGTCGTCTCCATTTCGGAAAATTATCCACATGTTTTTCTATCATCATTCCAATAATTCTATTATTTATTAATTTAAATTTTCCTACAGAATGAACAATAATATAACACTTTTGAAAATCTCCACCACTTCTTTAAAAAAATATCCACGATTGCTTCCGATCACGATATTCTATTGAACTGTTTCCTTGATCCACTTTCGCGCAGACATGTGACGGTCAGCAGGAAACACTACGACTATCTGTTCTAAATGCCACACATTCGATCTAGAGCTTATTCTCGCTTTTAACTACATACTGCATTGCCCATTTACCACTGTCTTCACTCCACCTTAAACTAAGGACTACGAGATACTTTGAGATTATTCAAGTTACGTAAGTATCTTTCCATTCTCCATAGAACAGATACATGGATTCAATTGAGTATCTGAAAAAACATCAAAGAACATTTACAATCTGCAACTTGAACTGGTTCAATGGTAACGGCTTTCAACAATAATTGGTTGCACATTTCAATTAGTAGAACTCACGTATGTTAGATACGTATCTACATTTCTCTTTTACGTGCTGACGAATCTAAACCGCCTCAAAAAACCGTCAAAATCTTTCCATGCCAAAATGTTTCGTTGTTTGATGTTACGAATTTGTGTTGAACGTTTGCTATTAAGCCAAGAAGCAAATATGTTACCACTCTTTGCGGAGGGGGGTATAAAAATTCAACGGGGATGGATAGTGAAGAAACTAAGCTTAGCAGGCATTTCGGACGCTTAATTGTTAATGTTTTGCGATCGGCAAAAATATATGGTATTGCTGGTTGAATTGCAACAGCGGTTTTGTGAGCGTTAACAGTGTAATTTGATGACTTTTAAGTGCCACATTATCCACACATTGAATTGTTGGTTGTTTTTCATGAACAGTACCGATCATTTTTAATGGACAATCCGATTTAGTTTTTGGGAGATTGTTGAGATTAGCCAGTGACTGGAGTAGTTAAAATATTGAAAATGCACTTGATGTCCTCACAAAATGCAAGAAAAGTGATTAGGATCAGATAGTTATGATTGAAGCACTCAACGTCGTTGGAATTGAATCGTATTTTATGGGCAAATGACCAGACAAATCTAAAAACTGGTAAACTAAGTATCTAACTAGGTCATAGATGATGGTTTAGCTCATTTCAACACTCTTTACAAAAATATGTGCGATGACCGCAAGAAATACCGTAGTGAACCTTTGTGCGATTTATGAGTTCCATGGATTATGATCCAATCAAATAAGAGAGATGGATTAGTTTAAAATGATTTGAACGGAGGGAAAAAAGAAAGGAGTTGCATTCAATAAACTTGTCTTGTGTAACTCAAAAAAATAAGCTTGAAAATATCAAAATTATCAAAACTACTGAGCTATGCTAGCAGTTTTTCTACTTCATGTGGTAATGAATCTTAGCTGTGTGGTCACAAATATTTAAAATAAATTTGCAATCAGTTTGCATCAATCTTTCTGTAGGGGAACAATTCTTCTATATCCCTTCTAGAGGCTAGGCGTAATGTGAACTATAAATGTACCGTAACTGGTTTCTGGTTTGAGAACAGAAGAAAATTAATAAAAAAAAAACCAAACGCAAGACCAGCAAAATGCATTTGCAGCGAAAAAAATTATTCAACCTTATTAAGGGAGGAAACCAGATTAGGAGGCCGAAATTTTGGTGTTTTTCGTAAAAAAATTTTCAAACAGGGAAGGAATAATAGAAATTTGTTTAAACTTCGAGGATAGTTTATTCCGGTTTTGAATTTGTTATTATTTCAAGTCATATGGGCCGGAAATAGTGGAGTTAGAAGCTGCTGTCCATGGACGGTCGCAATCTGAGTTTTTTTTTCTGGTGGACATTACTGAAGTCACCATTTGGATCTGTATTCATTACAAATTCTTTTTTTCATTAACAACATATTTTCTAAGAATATGAACCTAATTGTGGTCGAAAAAGTTGACAATTGAATGTTTTTGAAGTGTTTGAACACAATGTCATGTTTTTATATCATGTTTCGTCACCTATTTTGCATTAAAAAGAATATTTTAATAATAAAATCATCCCAAAATTAGGTATATATGGATTACAATTAAATAAAAAATATCCACACAAATTTTCAGAACGATTGGTCAGTAACTTTTTGAGCTAGAATGCCCACCAATTGAAATAAAGTCGTTTGAAAATAAATCTAGAGAAAATGAGAAATGCAAGGCATGAAATTTTGGCTACATACTCTTGAATAGTTTTACCAACAATTTATGAAATAAAAAAGCCGATTTTTTGACTGGTTTCCCCCTTAATTTAAAATAGCTCAAATGACTATAATGGATGTTCTGCCTAAAAACCATTCACTGCGTCAGGCATAGGAGAAATTTATACCAGAGAATACATTTTCCTTCATATTAAAATTTCATGGATCTGCTTCAAAATATAGCAAACTTATTCAGGCAAAACAGATAAAAAGTTTTGGCTTAAAAAAATTGACTCATCGTCAATGATGCAAATAAAACATTCCTGCGAAATGAATTCTTGTAGTGATGAAGAAAAAATGCGAACTTAGATAACCACTTGCAAAAGAAACAGTAATATTATTTATATCTTTTGAAATAGTATAATGCGACAACATTTATTAAAAGAATTAGTCATTCTACCACCCTCCCACCCTCCCACCTTCCCACCCTCGGGAATACCTAATTTCTCGCCTTAAGCCTAAATGTTTTTTATTGTATTTTCAGGTATAATATTTTTATTTTTGTCCAAATTCTATTCGTATTATTCATTTTTAATTTTTATTTTTCGTTGGTTTTCCGTAATTGTCTTTTTGCGAGAAATAAAGAATTATTATTATTATTATTATTATTATTATTATTATTATTATTATTCTAATATTTTTTATAAATAAAAATAATCGTGAAATATTGCAAAGCATATTAAAAAAATTTCAAATCGTTCCAAAATATGATTGGCAAAATTTTCAAATTGTTTCCATGAAAAAAATTGGAGAAATATTCAAATATAATAATATGGTAAAAATAATTATGAAAATAACATTCAAAATAAACAGATGAATAAATTTAACAACAAAATGTTTATCATGGCAAACTTTTCGAACATATTTTAAAATATTGTTGCTACACAGTTGTCTCAAAGTTTTATTTTTTTACTAAGCAAAAACTCCAACGAAATGCAATTTTTTTTAAAAATAATTTTCAAAAATGTTTGATCAAAATTGTTGATTTCTATATAAATGAAAGGTAACTCTAACATTTTATCAAGACCCTGGCCGAATTTGGGCTTCGACAATATCTCTTATTATTATTATTTTTATCCCTCAGTCTGTGAATATTCACTTGTTTGTTTATGTTTTACAACGACATTCATAGGATGTTTGTAATTGCATTTTACCATATTTTCTTTCTTCTAAAATGTGCAAAGTTTGCTGCTGTTTTACAATTTAATCCGAAATTTATGATGACAATACATTTTTTTAAACTAAATTTGTGAAATTTTCATTCATCACATACATCTGCAATGAATTCAATCTAAATTGTTTTATCATAAATTTCCATTGATGCTTTACAATCGAGTTCGATTTCTCCTCCGCTGCAAACAAATCAAAAGACTGCAGCCAGTAACCTGCTTCATGCAAGTGAAACGATTATGTGAATTGTTGCTATGCTAGCGAACAATTCCGACCGATCATCGTGGAAACTATACTGATTTCCTTAATATTCTGCTATTCATCAAAATAAATGGTTTGAAAGTGTTGGCCTTGTAAATTATTGTAATCAAATAACGGTCTGTTACACTCAATCAAATTAGCTCGACTATGGAAATTACACTAATTCACTTGCTTTCTTCGATTCCAAGTAAAATTTTCTTTCACTCATGCTTTGCGGGAATGTTTTATGCATGGCTCGTTACCAGCTAATGAAAAAAGGAAAAAAAATTCTGCATTGTTTGCCCAATGGAAAATCTCTTTTCCGCAAAAACTTATTTGAAAGTTTCAAGGCAAAAACTTGCTATGAATGAAAACATTTTTCCTTCGCGCTCATGATGAAAGCCTTAAAAGTGGATCAAATCGCATCGAAATTCGTGCTTTTCAGCCAAAACTCACGGAAAATGTATCTGTAACATTTCTTGCGTAACTGCTATCTGTTGCGATCAGATTAACACATTTCCGTGGGAGAATAGTTGATCGGCGAAAATTTCAAAAGGCGATACATATATAAGTGGTTTGGTAAATGTAGATGGAAGCGAAAGAATATCAATTCGAGGCCATTAACAAACTTTCTTTCTCAATGCTGTGAATGTTTATATAATTTGAAGACATTTGGATTAGATAACGCGTGAAAATAGTTCTCATGTCACTGCTGAGAGATTCATTCATAAATTATGGCTATCCGAGCTGTTTGAATGGTTTTATTGATGGATTTTGTTCAGAAAGTAGGTTTTTGTTAAATTTCGTTACTATCTGAGAGAGTGTAAGCTGCTAGATGGATGTGTTGTATCAATAAATTGTAGTTTTACATTCTGAATTTTCTTCCATGTTTAGCGCTTCGAACGATTGCTTGATATTTTTACTATTCCTTTCCATTAAAACGCTATATTAATATATATGGAAAAAATATAAAAAAATATAGCGTTTTAATGGAAAGGAATAGTAAAAATATCAAGTAGTTTTGTAGTTTTAATTTTAAGTTCATTAAACCCAAAAATTTTCTGAAAAAATTTCATAAAAGTTGGCAATACTTTGAACATGAACTTTTGGTTTTAAATAAACTGTTTTAGAAAAAAACACATCATAAGTTTTCAAAAATATTCAAATTACAAAACTTTCACGTTGCTTGCGATAAATATTCCAGTTTATTTTTCAGTGTAGATTTCTGCGGAAAATTTATTATAAAATAACCCTTTAAGCATTATTTTTTGGTAGAAAAATCTTGATTATTTTTATTTCAAGGTATTTTACAAACTATTCATTTTGCAAAAAAGTGTCAAAAGAGTAGCAAAATAGTGGCAAAAAGTAGAAACGTACATTTTTTAGGAGCAGATGTGTATTTTTTTATTTTTCCTCTTGCGAAGTAGATTGATTGTTGGATAACAGTTCAAACAACTTTTCAGTGAAAACACATGCAATGCCTTACATAATGGTAGATGCAGACTGATGGTTATCAGAGTTAATGATGCCATAAAAGAGAATTTACAAATTTAATTCTTTTGTCAATGTTTCCCTGACATTGTGATACACTTTTTATACATATTTTGAACATCATCTTCGTTCAAAAATTGTTGCTCGATATTGACTCTTGGACCATTATTTTTCAGCCCACTTGAAACAACAATTTCAAACCTAGTACTCTGAAGAAATTTTGATATTGTTCATACATTGTTAAATATTTACTTGACCTGGAGCTTTGATTTAGCTGAAAAATAGTTGGTATTGATCTTGGAAGTGATTTTTAGTCGCTCCGGGTGCCCCCCCTTCCGCGCGAGAGGGTGAGGGGATGCAAAACGTGTCTAAAAAGCGTTACCCTTATTTATATTACATTTACGGTAAAAATGACATTCATCATTTTTGTTATTTTTTTTATTTTTTTGTTTTATTTTTATGATTTTTATTTTTTACCAAAAAAATCTTTCATATTTTTAATTTTTTCGACTTTCAAACGTGTCTAAAAATTACTTCCAAGGTCAATTTCACGGTTTCACATGATCTTTAAAAATTTCTATCCCCTTACTCCTACCCCCCTCGGCGATGGGGGCCATAATCTTAATGTTAACTCAAATATCATCTAAAATCGCTTTTTCCTGGCATATCGTCATATTGTCTAGTGTTTTGAAGTTAGGAGTGAGAGGTTGAACTCTCAATGTTGATTGAATGGTATCACTCGCTACCACAGGCCATTTTCAACCTTCTTGGAATAATAAAACCATTTTGAAGAGTTACTGGTAAAGTATCAATTTAAACACAACTCCCTTTGAAACATGATCGACTAGGAAAAATAGTGGAAAAATAGTTGAAAGCTTGTTTTTGTTCATATTACTTTAAACATTCGCCGAATGAATCTTGAGTGCACTTTCCTTACCATCTAAGTGCAGGGAGAGGCTTGGGTTTTTAAGCAATTCCTCAAGTATACCTAACTAAAATGTTTCATTCATTATCGACAAAAACCGACAGCTTTCACCCATTAACTGAATTCGCTGCCCAAAATCGTCCCCTATCTAAATCCATTTAAATTATGTACTTTCCAATCAAACTCTACCAGTGACACACTGGACAATTGGTCTGCAAATATCTGCAGAAGAGTTGCGTACATCAGTTGCTGGCTAAGCTCATTACATCCTCGATTTGCACTTGCACAACATCATCGTAACGTCGATGATGAGCAATTATCGTTTTCTTATTTTCCGATGATCGGGAAAATCAAGATGATCTCTCCGAGTGGTGGATTAAGATTGTGTGTAATCGCGCGGCATGTGAGATGCGACAAACCGCAAAGTACGCGATCGTTCCAAAAAGATATTTTGCATAATAGATCGTGAAACGCAGACAATTTTCTTCGGCTGCGTCTTCGGCACTCCATTTGTTTCGACGCCACTTCCCTACTTGACTTGCAGCCCAAGTAGTGCTTGAAGCGCAATTTCATGGGCTCCAAGACGCTAGCGCTACCCACACATGCTAACGTGGGGAGTTGTGATGAAAGTCGTTTCAAACTCCATTGCAATCGATCAATTTTTCAACTTATGAAAGTCCGTAGATGGTCTTTCATTTGTTTACCTACTCAGCGGAATCCAATGGATTTTCAACACATGTTATGGGTTTTCAACAATGCTTTTGTTGAAAGCATTTTGAGTTGCTCAAGACGGGTCAGACCTAAGTGACTCCACCCAATCAACAGGCAGTAAATGGTCCTTTTTTCTACAGAAATGATTGGAGCTTATATTTTAACACTACATTTTTTCTGGGACACGTTCAGCATCAGCCTCATTGATTCACCTCGATTTAAAAATGTTTCTGCAAATTTTCAAACGGTTTTATGATTATCTCAGCTCGCGGAAATCGAAAGTGCTTGCCGCCAATAATAATTGGATTTATCTCGTAAATCTATCGGCCATAATTCGTGTAGAGGCGACACTGTGCCACATAACGTGATTGATTATTGCTGGTGACAAGGTTACCACGTAAACTTTGCGGAATTTTTTCACATTACCTTTGTTTTTGCAAGGGTGCAATCATATCACGTTACACATTTCGTAAAGTGCACGGCGAGGCTGCAACTCTCAACAACAACAGCAATTATCACTTGTCGATATACAAGAAGTGCATTCGCACGGTGAACCACTGGTCCCGACCACGTTAAGAGGCAAAAAAAATTGAAAATAAATTGAAAATTAGCACCAATTTTATTTAATGATCGAAATATTCAATGTTAATTGAGAGTAGCATTTTGAAAAAATGGGCCGTAGTAGGTTGATGGTATTTAGGACGAATTTTTGTAGTTACAACTGTCATTAGTAAATGTTGCATTGATTTACAGGAAAATGTTAGTATTGAAGCTATTTTTTTAATATACTGAACACATGAACTAGTTTTCATACTTGGTTGGGTGTAACTATTGCTAATTGTGCCATAATTTTATCTGCGGGTCGGATTG
Organism: Oxycera nigricornis; assembly: GCA_963942545.1. Classification (NCBI taxonomy): domain Eukaryota; kingdom Metazoa; phylum Arthropoda; class Insecta; order Diptera; family Stratiomyidae; genus Oxycera; species Oxycera nigricornis. The sequence goes on from OZ012662.1 coordinate 3,325,406, forward strand.
TAGTGAAAGACTGGTAATAATTAACTGCGGGTCATTTGAGGTACCGCAACAAATTTGTGAAACACAAAAATTCGATGGCTCTTTCTCAGAAGATTTCCGTGAACTCGTTAGCCAAAATATTAAGATCGTTACAAAAATCATGCTTTCAAAAGTAATTCATGATTTCCAGAAAAATTATGCCTTCTTCAGGGTCCCTGTTCTATGTCTGCTCATAAAAATATTTTTTTTTATCCTCACACTCCTTTATCCAAAGATGGCTCACTTAGCTCACTATAGGCCCATTGTAATACCACAATAGATTGGGACGGCACTTGAACCTACAGGATGACGAGAACCATTTAGATTCTCGTATGAAGTTGGCTATGCAGCCAATGTCTAAATCAGCTACATCCGTGAGGTTGTCCAATAAGGCTGAGCCCAAGGTTTGCATGGGTTTCCTGGATAGTGCTGGGCATTCACACAGAAAGTTTTGGATTGTTTTTTTCTTGTCTTCCGAAACAAATTGAATATTTCGAAATGAAAATTTGTCCCAGAAAATATGAAGAGGTAAAAATAATTTCCAAATGAGCTTCCAAAATAATCCCGATCTTCAAGAATATGCCGTGGACTATTCTCCGTTTGAAATAGAAAATACAACTGATAACACCCATAAAAATTATTTGCCAATCTGAATTCCATCAAATTTTCAAATCTCAACTCATCAACGAAATACTTTCATAAAAACTTTCAAAACATCAAAGTGTAATTTTCTGAAACGAACATCGGTGCATAAAATTCAAAGATTTCAATCATTAAAAAAATACTTGTAATTCAATTTAAGCAACTTCAACGGATTGTTAAACATGAAATAAATTGGGAAAAGATAGAAACGAAACAAAGATTTATTACGAGTTTTGTACAGCAATTAAGTGTTAACATTAAACAATTTATGCAGCAAATTCGGTATGGAATTGTGAATGAATTTTTGTGTCGAATTGATTTTATGTTAACATTTTTACTAAAAACTTGAATAATTTTTCACTCCTCGATGAGCCTGGGTCAATGTATTGCTTTTGGCAGCAAAACAAATTAAATACAAAGAAATAAACTCAAGTTTTGGTGACTTCTAGAATTTTGATTTAGCTCTGAACCTGTTTACTTGAGAAAAAAATCTTTCGAATTTTATGAACGTGTTTTTCGTCATTTAAATTAACATAATGAGTAAATATTTCGTTGGAAAGAAGCACGTCATCAACTATAAAATAATAATATTGCTCAGTTTGGTCAATATTTTGTATGAGTTTGAATTTACGTGCTTTGTTGAGATTTCAGGTTACCCAAACTATAATATTGAATTTAAAATTAAATTGAAATATGTTTTTTTCAGTTATTTTTGGCCCCAGTCACAATTGGATTAAGTCTTCTTTAACTAGTAATTATAACATTGAAAAAATAAATGAAGAAAATTACTTCTGACTACTCAATATTTCAAGGCTTAGCTGAATCCTTAAAATATTGATGAATATTTCAAACGATTTATACATTTATGCAGCGTATGAATGTTTTCTATATTGTTTGGTAAATATTTGAAGCAACTAGTAGCAGACAAAAAATTAATTTTAAATTTTAAGTTTGGAAAAATGGGAAGAAATTTCAAAAGAATAAACAGCTTCTCGATATCTTGCTACATTCAAAATCAAAAAAAAACTTGCAAAATGATCATACGAAAATCGAAGACTTTAAACTATCGACACTTTCTGTTTAGCAGGACATTTGAACAAGTGTCCTGGCACAATTCAATTTCAATCTGAAATTGACCGATTTTGTTGGTTGGCTTCATAATATGGAGTATATTATCGTATTTTAACATGGGTGGTAAGTGAGTTGCTCAAAAGAATAGGGATTCTCTGTGTGTATTTCAATGAAGACATGTTCTAAATAACATATTGTCTAAAGGTTTGTTGTCTTGAATTAGGTCTGCACTTGCTCTAAAATTTTGAGTCAATTCTTCGTCAATTTTAAGCTGGTATCTTCATCTTTCTAGCGTTGGTCGGATACCAGAGCCACGAATAATTTCACATTAACTCAGAAAGTGAAATGTTTACTGAGACTTTAATTTTACTACACAATGACCATTGCTGTTAAATTTGTCGTACTTTTTCGAGTCAGCTTTGTTCAAATTTTCATCAAAGTCCATCCAGTAGATCCAAATCCAAATCCAAATTTTTGATAGCTTGCAAGTCAGAAACTTAAGCTCTCAATTATAAGTGGTAAAAAAATTGAATATAAAAATGCTTTTATCCTCCTTATTTATATTTATTTCTATTTTGCGGCAAGGATTAAATGTTTTAAAAATTTTAACTAATCTTTTCTTGTACAAAATTTTATTACGCAATTTTCATTTCCGCTAAACTTTGCTCTAAAATGAACCGTTTTAAAGTTAGGAGTGAGAAAAGTAGGAACAAAAACATTTTTTTAATTTTTTTTGAACATTTCGATTTTTTAAATGTTCTCGACTTTTTGAGAAAGAGAGAGAGAGAGAGGATAGATCAATTATTGTTATACACAACTTTTCCTGCAGAAATCCGTGGTCCCCCCCCCTCAACAGCCAACTGGAAACAGATCCGTCCTGGTCTATTATGGAAGGGCTTTATTTACCATCGAAGGTATGATTAAATGCATGGCTTATATAAACTTCTTTAACTCTCGTTATTTGCTCGCAGAGAAATTCAATATTCAATGGTTTATCTAAAATATTTATTTCAACATATATTCAGAACGCATCTTACAGAGACAAAAAAATGTACAAGAACAAGACGAAAACGCAGTGAGAACAAAAGAATTTTAATTACATTAAAAACGCTTTAATGTCTGCTTAAAACTACGACCAATATCTTTAATTTCAAATATCGCAAATAACTTGCAAAAAAACAGTAAAAAAAGATTGACCAAAAGAAAAAACATCATTTCAGGAGAGAGAAAAACATCATTTTTCATCATCACATCCAGGATCGTTTTTAAAATTCTCGTTGCGCAGAAGATCCAATTTGTTGGATTACCAAAGATGTTGTATCCAGTCTAGACAAACACTTGAAATATGAGTGGGATGAAATGCGTAACGCCTTGGTTAAATGAGTATCTGATTAGCATTAAGGCTGTGGCTATCTTATGTTCCCTTTCGTCGGCTGGAACACCTTTGCAGCTCCTTCTATTGTTTAAACATAAATGCTGTTGTACATGATTTGATTTCAGGTAAGGAATATACCTGGAATTAAATCCTTTTGTTAATGATAGAAATTTTTTAGGAGTAATTATAGACCGAGAGTTATGCTCAATTATTTTTTTTGTCAGCTGCTTCGAATAATTTTATTGATTTTCATCAATGAGAAATTTGATAGTCATGACTACACGAAATGCTCATCGGAAAAGAAAGAAAACTGGTAAATCCTGCGGCGAGTTTACTCGCTTTCGCCTGCTCAACTAACAAATTTTTAAGTATTAGATCAGAATTCATAAATAATTAACTAGAAATTAATTTCCAACTACGCTTTTCCACTGAAAAGTATCTAAAATGCCTAAAATGCTCTTGGATTTATTTCTTAGATTTTTTATATACTGTTGCTGGGTTACTGAGAAGGGCTTAACTTAAACAAATAACTATTTGCCTACACTGTATCTACACTCAAACAATACTTTCGACGGACGCAGCACAATCCAAGGTGATCATCATTAGAACGGCCATCGCTTACCATCGACTAAGAGCCTCCAATTCCAAATAACCGTCGATGGTGCATCGACAGAATTGGTTCCGAAGCATCTTTAGTCACGAAGCCAATACTGTGGAGCTCTTCAGCAACTTTCACTTTCGATTGATTTATTGTATGTATTAGAGCCGTTATGGTAATGTACATGCACTTAACACATTGTTAGATTTAATGAAGGGAGCCCTCAAAGACCGCTCCCCTTCCCGTTTAACTATTAGCCACGAGCGGGGTATGCATTCTAATCGTCTCCTCTTACCTTCGCACTATCGATCCGCGCCTCCACCTATGTATTGTTGCTGCTTCTGCTGCTGCTGCCTAAGAACAGTCCCAGCTACTTCTTGCAATTGCAGATTTACTTTCACACTTCACTGTTCGCTTCACTTACACTCTCGCAGGAATTACCGTCGCACTGCGCTTTGTTCGCGTGTCCCTTTTCCCTCTTGGCGCAGCACTAGACTAGCGCAACAATTCGTTTCGATAGTCGCGAGGGCACTCACTAGGCACGGAAGCACCACCTCACCAGGTAACTGACTACTATCGCGACCCAACTCCACTTCTTCGCAGCTGCACGGCTGGCTCAACAGCTCTAGCTTGAAGATTCGTTTTCTTCGTTAAGAATTCGTTAAGATCTGCGCGTTTGGGGCGCCCCGTTTGCGTTTGCACTGGGTGGCGGGCGTTCAGGCGACTCAGCAGGGTACACCATTAAGTGTCCGAACGAAAGGAGCCACAGGCGAGTGGACGAAGCCGATGTGATATGTTGACGAAACGTGCGAGTGGACTAGTCGGCGGCAGCGCGCAACTCGAAATAGCAGAGTGGGCCCGACCAGGTGTGTTGGCGCACCTCTCAGTGGCAAAACACAAAACAAAACCCGCCGGAGGATGAGTGGAGAAGGAAAAGATGCCCCCCGTCACCGCTGGCTCGATGCTGTTGTGTTGTGATATTGAACAAAGTATCTGTTTGAGGGTAAATAGTTGAATTTCCAAAGGAATAGTTGTAGAAACATGCAGAATGAAAAATAAGATATGAATTAACATTGAAAACACTATATGTGATAGATAGATTTGTTTAGGCATGGCATGGCAAATTCCGCACATGCTTAAAAAATCATTTATCCATATATAACACAATAAACTTTATCTTATTAAATTACTCACGAAATTATCAAACACTGTTGATAAAATAAAAACAATTTAATAGACACAACGATTGCAAATGTTGTTGTTTTTTTAAGTCGTGACGGATTTTTTATTACAAATGTTATTTTTTATGCGTGTCCACAATTATTATAATATTTATTTAAGTTATAAATCTTATAAAATGCTCCTTTCTCTTCTTCCTCAATCCAACATTCTTCGTGGCGAAATTTTCAAATTCATTGACTCAATTGAGTCTTTTCTTTAGCATTTTCTATTCTGTTTTTGAATTTCCATGTTGCGATCTTTTTCTATGTCCTGTTGTCCCTAAAAATCCATTAAAATCTGTAGATGCACTTCAGCTCAACGTTTTCCACATTAGATTTTAACGGTTGTCGCGGGCCCACGTTAGAAACACAGTCAACCGGCGCATGACTGCTTTTCGCCCAGTCTCTGCAACGTTCGCTCAGATGCGAACGTGGTTTAAATTCAAACCGTCGTGAGCCAAGTTTGTTTCTATCTTTAGTTAATTTAAACAGTTTAGTACGAAAGGACCAGGGATTTGAAATATATTTTTTATTAATTTTGAATGTGAATAATTGGTGGAAGCTATTTTCGCAGATTATTGCAAGTTTAGGACTTATTTATGTACTTGTATTACGAATAGTAAATGAGTTTGTTTGAATTAATTTTGCGTTGTTTAGGGAGTTTTATTCCAATTATTTGTGGTGTAGTTAGAGTGGCCTTTTGAAGTTTATAAGAACGTAAAGTTTCAGGAAAAATTCAAATTTTTGAATGTCCTAATAAATTGGGTTTAACAGGAATCTCTCAGCCTTTTTGTAACGATCAAATTATTTACTAAAGAATTATATTTCTTTCTACTTTTCTCCTATATTTTCTTCAATTTTATCTTTACCTTTGTGAATGTCTATGTTGCGTTTGGTTGCTAAACGCCGTCGAGGCCAATACGTGATTTGACCATCGAAGACTAAGCTGGGACTTGGACGCGCAAGTCTTGTGATTAAGATTGGACTTGATATTCGCATAATATGTTGCAATGTAGTTCGTTTGACGACAGAAAATGGCCCCAATGATTAATTGCGAAAATTTGTTGCATCATTGATGATGGTGATTTGTTGCTAACATCCCTCGAATCTTGTCTTTCGCAGGTTTTATAAGAATGAGTGCCCTCGAAAAATCAGAAAGTTTACTTAATTCGTGTTTAATTTTTTTTATTGATTGCAAATAGTATGAACTTCTAGTTCTTATTTCTTTTTGTATACAAATAATATAATCAAATGATAGAAAACGTTACTGGCCTGAAACGATAGAAAAAGTTACTGGCCTAAGTCTTTTGTTTTGTCATCAAATGATAGAAGCATGTGTGAATTTTAATTTTAGAACATTTACTACTCAAGGCGTTTTAGGAAGACTATAAAATTCTGCAATTGATTAACATTATTTAGAAGGAGATATTGAAAAAACGGCAATTTTTTCAAAAAATTTAATAATATTTATCGATGGTAGAAAATTCTACACCAAGTCTTTACGAGATTTTACAGCTATATCTTTTGTTTCTTATTAAACATTTAATTTCTGAAAGGAAAGCGTAACGTCTTAAAGGTTTTAACCTAAGTTTTGTTGCATTTCAAACAAATTAAAGTGCTTAACTATTAATGAAATTGTCTCTCAAAAGAACCCATCAATGTGAGTTCGCGAAAATCATAATAGGATGTTTTTATATTGCGAACATATTTGGAAGAACTATATTCCTATCAATATGAAAGCAGGACGTTTACTTATCAACAAATTATTACACTCAACTCTATTTTGAATTTTTTTTTGAATTTTCCGTAATGTTCACTTCGATTATCTACTCTTTAATTTCAAGGTTTCAATTTGCAAGCTCTTACTTTTGATCACAGTTTAAACCCCTTTATCCAGTCACTTCAATCTACAAACTGAACACTTCCAATTAGTTCAACATATCGTCAGCTGCCACCTGCCTTCAGCTCAATTATAATCGTATTACCCAAACAAAACACCCATTTGTAGTCCAATTCACGTTGCACACTTATATCCATACTGAATTCAGCAACAGATACTCAACTCTTCGCCAAAAGAGTTGCTTATTAATTTGATATCATTTCATGCATTCAGTTCAGCCCATAAAAAAAGTAGTGTCGACTTGCTATTGACCTCAAGTGACCACTCTAAATATTTTCTCGACAAAATCACTACACATGGTCTGGCAGCAATAAAAACTGGATCACATATGAGTACTTGAATCCTTACATAGTCAATTATATGATTTTAATAAATCAAATGCGCTCAAGTGTCCAACAAGACTGAAACTTGAATAAAGTAGTTCCAAACATGATTGGAACGGATGTAAACTTGACATTGGTTAAGAATCTGAATTGGAAAGGTCGTACAGGATAAGGTAATATTGTGATAGCATACTCTTCGTTGAGACATTTTTTTCTGAACAAAGAATCAATAGAAATTTATAGAATAAAAATATTAGCACCATATTTTTAGTTTTCTTGAGCACTATCACTTGGAGAATCCCAATAACGCAATCAGATTCCAGACCGTGCTCAACTTGATGAAAATATATTTTACAGAAGCTCACATTTTCAGTTTTTCAGTGGTTTCTATAAATTTGAAACGTTGCTCAGGTTTACTTTCACCTCTGCGTACAATGTACACAATCAAGTATCTTCAATGCCTTGCGAAACGTTGCGACAAATTGAAAATTAGTTTCTTATTCTTCTGGTCAACCCTCTTGATCAGGATTTGATAGACAATATTACGTAGATGGGGGAGCCACGACTTCAATTAAATAAAACTTTTACATAAAACTCTTAAATAATTGGCACACATTTGATTGGAAATGAGGAACATCAATGGTCAATCAAAGCAACTCATCCAATTTTATTATAAATTAAGCAGCTTAGTCACGATGAGTGGATAAATACTGGTGAAAATTAATTGAAAGAAATTTTAAGCGTAAATCAAATTAGAGCAGTCACATTTCGTTTTTTTCATCGAAAACAAAGCCACAGAGTACACAATTGATCGAATTAGATGACAAGTTACTCGCCTCAGTCTTTTGTTTAGCATGCGAATGGCTTTCAATAAATTCAAGATAAAAAGTGATTACATGCAAATGAATGAAAATAGATGGAACCGTATACAAGAAAAATATCAAGAGGAGCTTAAGTAGTGCAGGTCCATCGTAAAAGTTTCGTGTAGGTTTGAATTTTAGAAAGTTTTCTCTTATTGGATGTATAAGGATAAGGTTTTTTTTAAATTGCTTATGAATTTATTTTTGATGAAAAATCTGAATATCACTATAAACTATTATTATTATAGAAGTAGCCAATGAAATCTACCGTAAATAATTTCATAGTTGAAGTTTAACCAGGACAAGAAGTGTAGGTCAGTCGTAGATGAGAATGCCAAACAAAAGCAAGCGAATACTCGTTTTATTCCGAAAAGTTTTTCGTCTTCTTTTTAATATCATAACAAATTAACGGATAAAGTTTGTAATCTCACATTAATATTAATAAAATCAAGATAATCAAGTGAACCATCACACTGCATTCATAAGAAAAACTTCAAACACAGTGACCCACGTTGGGCGCTAATAAGTGTTTTTAAATGTGAGGCACAGAAAGCAGAATTTCGTTGATAGTTATTCAAATTTCTTCTTTAAAAGTGAATGTTCGATGAAACGATAAAAAAATGTAATTACTATTTCTTGTAACAGCTTTTTTCTATTCCGAAAAGGAGTTTAAAAATTGCTCACAATGGAAAGTGGGGGACGAGTCGATAAGTAAGTTGAGCTTCTCACAACCTGGAATTGAAAAATATCTTGAACTGAACGTAAAAATTTTGTTCTTCTTTGAAACGTTATTTATTTATTGATACACATTTTACAGTGAGAACTATTGAAGCACAAATTGAAACACGTTCTGATTAAAAAGTTACACTACCAGTAATATATCAGTTGGTTTCGTAAACTTAGTTCTTTTCATATTCATCCTAACCTTCAAAACAAAAATTAAGGTCGACACCAATGCGGACCAAAAAAAAAGGCAATCATTCCATCAAAGATATTCAAAAGAATCATTCAAACCTCATCAATTACTGTATCAAATTCAATTCGAAGCCCATTTCCATTCAAAGAGCTCAAAATTAAATTAGATGAACACCAATCCTATTGTTCGCATGTTCTTCACGCTTCTCATCACTATTCCAAACTGCAAAAGAGCCAATCATCAACTCCAATCAATGAAATTCACCAATCTATAGAAAAAAACCCAACCATCATCACTGTACCTGCAGCAAATGCGAAACGAAAGTGATTGAGCACAAATTCTCTTTGAATGGAAGTCCATCAAGTCCCGATTGGGGATGTTAATCAAATTGAGTGCTGCAATTAGGATTTTCGCAACCTCCGCCACAAGACTTAGTGATTTTCTCATTGACTCCAACGGAATGGAGATCAAAATGTCAATTAAGACTATTAAATATTATTTTTAGTGTACAAAAGAAATAATTGTGCCACCATTTGGCCAAACAAAAAAAAAACGTTAAACACTTTAACACTGTTATTAATGATGTGCACCTCTAGGAAGATATTCTTGCTAAACATTTTACTATTATTATCATTGCTAAGTGTGTATGTTGCGACTTGTTATTATTAAGGTTGTTGTTTTTTTGGCTTAGGAAAATGCGAACATTTTGGCAATGGGCTCAACTAAGCTGACGATAAAATCTATTGAATTGTGAATAGTGCAGATAATTCAATTGGTCATTAGGGCCTGGTAAAATCTTGACGCTTATATTTCGGTAATTGTTCGGTGTCGATTCTTTTCTAGTCTATGCTCATTAAAAAAATCATCAATATTAATTTCAGATCAAACCGACAAGTAAGATTTTGGGTGGCATTTCAAGGTGTATGTAATCAATTCTTCAATTTATTTCTTTTTCACACTTATACTTCATGATTATTTTTTAAGGAGGTAAAATCTAGCACCGATAAGTAAGGATGAAAGTCAGATATAAAGGGTTTATAAATGAAAGATAGAATAAGTGGTTAAAAATGAAAAATTTGAATTCAAAATATTACTAAAGCTTGGATCGTCTGGGTTTATTGAATGAAATTTCAATATTTTTTTATTTATCGAAATATTTATTAAGTTGTTTTGAAACTTTAATATAATAAAATATGAATCTTGAACTTGAAAAAAATAAATTTAAAACGTTTTTCCAACCATTGCGACAAAATGGCAGCCAAAATTGAATCCTATTAAGAACTGATTAAAATGATATCTCGTATCAGGTAAGTCTGAAACAAAAAATTCCAACAGTATTTTGAAATATGAGTGAGTGGCTGTGGTCGCAACTAGAGCTTTTTTGGTAAAACAGCAGATTGGCAGACTTTTTTATTTTTTGCCCCCTATGTTGCGGCTAAAATTATTTAAAAAAAAACCTTGAAAGTTTATAAAAAATTCGGATTCTACTTTTTATGTATTAAAAAGTTTCTTAAAATTTCAAGTTAAACCAATTTTTCAAAATCGTGTCAACCAAGCCAAAAAACGTTGTTTTGATAAACCGCTGTTAAAATAGGAGTATGGTACTTTTTTGCATTTTTCTTATTATTTTTTTTCGATAGTTAAACTTTTCCAGAGTATTCAGTTAAAATTTTAGGTCACTTGGAGCAAAACTGACGGAGCTACAATATTTTAAAACTTTGCTCTTCGACGCGCTTCAAACTGTAAATCGGCTGTTTCTTTTTTTTTAAAAAAACACACTTAGCTTTTTCAGAATCGGTGAACGCTATAACTCAAAATCTATTTATCCGATTCTTTTAAAATTTTGCACACTTATGTTGCACATAAATCACAAGGTAACCACGTCGAGATATTTTATTTTTAATGATTATAATTTGTTTGATAATAACAAATTTATCGATTTTGAAAAAAAATAAAAAATCGTTTTTTCTTCATCTAAGAATTGATACTTAAAACTGAAAAATTGTTAAAAAAATATATCTCAGCGTGATCACGTCAGCAAATTCATAAACTAACGAACTCTTTTTGGTTATTGCCATCAGATGATCGTGAGATGAGTTATGCTGTGCACCGCAAAACTACTTTTTTTTAGGTGCCTACGAAAATTTGTTGTCAGTGGCTCAGTAATCAATATTTTTGGACGAAAATTTTAGAGAATACTCTTAAATAATTATTTTATTATGTACTTTCTTTAAAAAGAAATTTACATTTACAGTATTTCCAAATAAAATCCTTGAAAATATGCTTAAAATATGTAAAATTAACCATACTCCCCACTTAAAGCTGAAATACGTGCAGAGTGCGCTCACACACGCCCACTTGTATCGCTGTGTATACATGTTTCTGGGCTTCGAAAATCGATATTATGAAAAACAAATCCAGACTCCCACATAAGGATCTTTTTTTAGATTTAAATGGAGTTTGATTTATAGGGGATTACAGGGAATTTATAGGATTACTATCCTTTAGACAGCAAACGATTGCTGATTCGATTAGTACATTGAAGAATTCTTCTACGTAAAATAAAATGTTCATTTCATAGTATATTTTGCATTGTAAATTTGGCTCAAATAATGAGAATGTTGTGAGTAAGAAATGCAACCCATCGCCCCATCATGAGGCGTTATGATATGGAACGTTTGATATTTTAGGAGAATTTTGTTTGCTCGTTTTTGGAAAGATTGATTTTTTAACGAATTATTCTGGCTAAACATGGTTGATATTTTTTTCCAGCTATACAATAGCCACACTTCTTCTACTCTGGAAATTTCCAGGCAAATACTGCCAATTCCTTTTCATATGTCCGATTTAAAGACCCAATGAAGCCTTGTTGACAATCTAGACAATTTTTCACTTACCGTCGATCAAACAGTATTCATAACCAAACAAATATTAATCATTCCGCACTAGATCCTACTCAATATCAATGTCCAAGAGGCTATTAAAGTGCTTGTACGAATTCCGTAAAAACACAATATGTTTCACGATACATCTCTTCAAATTAGCTTCGGGCGCTCGTGATCTCGAATATTTTATTTCGAAAAAAAATCAGATACATCCTAACCTGTCTCTTCAACCACCTGTCTTCATCAGTCTACATTTGGGTGATGGTCATAGCTCATTAACCTTGCATGAATGGGCGATACGACATGCATATAGGTATATTCGCAAAGAACTTATGTCCAAGACTAAGGACGGTCTATCATTTCAAAGAGATACTTTGCTGTTCATACATAATTGCAGTTGAAAGCTTTTCAATCTGTCTTGTATCAAAAACCATCAAATTAATCCCAATCAGTTGTTGATGGCTATCTTTGTCTGAAGATGAATTCAACAAACAGCAATTAGAGATTTGTTTTCATCCAATTGAAAAATGGTTGCTTTTAGAAGATTTCGAGTATATTTTTTTGGAAAAAATATTTTCGAGTTGATTTAAAACACTTTTTAACAAAATTTTGTCGCTCATTCTTCAAAGGTCGAATAAAATTTGAAGCAATCTTACTTCGATGTTGAAGTGGTCCAAATTGTATGCATGATCCCTCCAAATGTTTTATGAGACGATTGCAGCTCGTTTGATCATCAAAATCGATTTAAAAATCGTAGAAATTAGTGAAAATCAGTTTCACACAGTAGTAGTAAATTTGTCCATCCCCAAACTTGCAGCCCACATCGACAATGGCCAAAAATGCCAAGTACAATACTCATTCACTCGCGAGTTCTTCGGCAACACTTGATAACAGCAATTTTGAAAGTGATATATGATGGTTTCAACCTCCAACACTGGACCTGCAACTGCTGAGGCTTCGCGTGGTATTTCTTGTCGACCTGTTGCGCAGCATGGCTAAATTACTTATTATGCATGTGTGTTGATGGTTTGCCAAGTAATTTGTGAACGACGAAGTTAATTGAATTAGACACGTTGCAGCATCTGCCTAATTTGCATGAGACATTGACGACGTACAAAGAGCACACTTACCTGTATGGAAGGTGAGGAGGGGGTGCAGGCAATTGTAATGAGCTGCAATCTTAGAAATAAATGAGTAGGTCGACACTAAGGTCTAGTTTGCTCAACTTGAAAGTATGTATGCTGCAGTAAATGGTTGAACTTTTGAAGAATTTGGAAGCGTATTGGTTGTATCTGCGTTTTCCGCTTAGTTTTTGAGGTCTCGATTCTCTTTTGTGGAAGACGAAATCTTCATTCATTTTCCCATGCAGGACAACTATTAATCTTTCGTGTCTTATTTTATGTTGAAATTTGGAATAATATAAATCAAAGTCGTCACAAGGTGTCTTTTTAAAGACGCCTTATGTCCACATTTTTGTTTAATTAACGAGGTCTTGGTCATCGTTTTCAGATAATTTCATTTGAAATCACATTATTCTTTGCTATTTTGCGATGTGCGTGTTGTAAGGTCAGAAATAAGGAATATTTTCAGTTTCCACGCCAAAAGATTCGTGTTTGTTTTGATGAGTCTTGCAGTCAATCTTACGGCTATAAAACTACCGTTGGAAACCGAAAATTGCTTTATAGTGAATCAATAGTTTAAGAAGCCATTTCTTACACTGAATATGCTTCCTGTTTCTCTACAATCCAATCAGAAACTGCCCCAAAATTGAGCATAGACCTCTAACGCGATTCGTAGCAATAAAGTCATGCCAGAAATTGTTGCTAGCAATCCTCGTTGGTATATGAAAATACGAAATGCTAGATTTGGACAGTTCTTTTTGGAATTCGTAAAGTTTCGAAATAGTTTTTTTTTCGAAAGATGGCACAAAAGTATTCCAAAGTGAAACAGAAAATAATATTCCCACTAAATTTTAAATAATCTCAAATTAACATCAAATGTTTTCTAGAATTTATATAAAAATTGGCTGATTCAACATTTTTGGTAAGTTAGGTTTTCCATTCCATTTTTTAAAAATAAATTTTAGTATAAAAAATCGCTCATAAAAATATAGGTATTGAAATTTCGTGTCTGATTTTCTAATAATAAGTTTACGAAAAACAATCCTGGTCTAATTTTTTTTTGTAATGATTAATAGAGCTGATTAGTGTTTGAAGAATGTTCCTTAAAAATAATATCCCAACTAAAATTGCATGACAAATAATACAAGAATCAAATGGATAAGTATTTTGACGATGGCTTGCAAGCCTTTTGCAATGTCTTCTGAATAGTTTTAAAAGGAACACACTGAACAAACTACAAAACCTAAACAAAATTATATGTTATTTTTCAACCTGAGCCCCAATCAAACTGAGGAAAATTACAGCTTTTTTTAATGCATGATTTTTTCAAAAAATTATCGGTATGATTATTTACTACGGTTAACAATATGAAACAAAGTTTCAGCGAAATTTTTGGGTTGATTTTTGCCTACTTTGAAGACGGTTGAATTTATTTCAGGTTATTTATATGCGATTATGCCGATCATTTTGAGAATTTGGTGAAATATATACTTTTGAGGTGATGGTCTTTTGGAGAAAATATGTTAAAGATGAAGCATTATTGGGAGAGTTTATCCTTTGAAATATTAGTCCATTATTTATTAACTTCCCAGTATATGGGAAGTTCTTGTAATCGCCTCGAAAATCGAAATTTTCAACTTTTCTTTACGTTTTGAGGTCTATAGAGTATATATAAAGTGTTTTTAGAAAGGGAGATGTATGTGTGTGTGTGTGTGTGTACGTACGTACGTACGTACGTTCGTGGACACTTTTTTCTACGAGCATAACTCACGTAAACAAAGTCCGATTGACTTCGTTAAGGTGTCAATCGAAGCGTCTTTGCAATTTTAAGAGCTGATTAGTTTTTGGGATACTTCGGTCGCGGGGGTTCGCTGTTTTGCCCGTTTGAAGGTCATTTCTGTCAGGCGCTATATCTCGCGAACCAAACATACGATTTTTTTAAACAAGGTGTCAATCGACGCGTATTAACGTTTATGTTATTCTCTCATATTTTTAAAAAAAGCCTTCGAGCGGTTTTAAAAATTTTTAGAAAAAAGTGCAAAAAATTAGGTTTTTTTCAAAAACAATAAATTTTTAACCTTATTGTCAAGTCTTAGTAATCAATGTTTATAAAATTTATCTACTCCAAACAATGCTCGCAAAAAAATCATCAAAACTTTTTCTCATGATTACGTAAAAAAATAAATTAAAAATAAAAAATCATTAAAAGTCATCATGATTTTCAAGGTCATTTTTATCATTCACTATATCTCACGAACCAGATATAATATTTGCATCATTAAGGTGTCAGTTGACGTGTATTAACATCTTTGTGAAGTTTTCAACATTATAAAAATTCGGGTTAGCCGTTTTTTTAATTTAATAGATGAAAATGCGAAAAATTATGGTTTTTTTCATAGAATATATTTTTTAACCTGATTTGCACAGCACAGTGATCCAGTTTATAAAATTTATACATTCTCATTAGTTTTTGAAGAGACACCGGCAAAATGTTCTTCCATAATTATGAAAAAGCTAAATTAAAAATGAAAAATCATTCAAAGTTACCATGTAAAGAGGGTTCATACGAGTGCTATTACTTTATATCTTTTATTCTAAAAAAAATGTTGTAAATTCAATCAAAGTTTTAAGATATTATTATAATTTGAGCAGATTTTTAATAGTTTTTATAGTCTTTTAATTAAAAAAAATTGCTTAAATTTTGAAAACCAACAAAAATTTTCAACACCAAAAAGGCCCCCCCGATTGATCCGCGTGAATATTCAATCTGTCCTCATCGACCAAAAACCAAAATCAATGGACCCTCCCGTAGACGATATGATTCATATTAACTCATTCCTGTTACTGCTATGAATACCTCTCATTGTTGTAATGTTGTTGATGTTTATGTAGATATTACTGGGAAGTTGACCGTGTGGACCTCAAGGGTCGCACCTCGCGGCTTGTTTTTTTTGCTGTCGATATCATCGGGAATGATTTATCGAGCAGCTGC
This sequence comes from Oxycera nigricornis, assembly GCA_963942545.1. NCBI lineage: Eukaryota > Metazoa > Arthropoda > Insecta > Diptera > Stratiomyidae > Oxycera > Oxycera nigricornis. The sequence continues at coordinate 3,341,327 of OZ012662.1, forward strand.
TCAGTGTAAAAATAATTAAAAATACATAAAGAAAAAACTGAAATATTGAAGTACAGAAACGTTTCGAAAACATGAAGCATCATTTAGTAATTATTTACTTTGGTATCAAAAACAACTTCCATTAAAGGATGGCTGGTATCTGCAAGAATTTTTTTTAAAAAAATCAATCAAGTGAAATAATCAGAAAAAATGTGATATATAGGTTTTTCAAAAGTATTGTGCGCATTTTGTACTGATTTTCAATTAATATAATCAAAAAAAAATTTTGAATTGTTATTTTATATTGTATTATATTATTATCTTAGACGATTCCATTTTCTTAGAAATTACACAGTCTAATCAATATGATACGATGCGATTATAATGTGATCATGAAAAATATTGAAACTGACATTTATTTTTTGAATAATTTATTGATATCATGTAATAAATATTTGTTTTTGTTTTCAGAAAAAAACTTTTTATTGTTTTTTTATTTTTTATTATTATTATTTTTGAAGAATTTCTCTATAATTTTTTGAAATAATTTTTTGATATTATGTAGTTATTCCAAATTCCAAATCATTAAAACATCATAAAAAAACTCTTAAAGTAAGAAACTACCGAATTTGAAAAAAGGGATGTGAAAGGATTTTCTTAATTTAATAAAAATTAAAAAAGTAAAATATACTTTGGATAATCTCTCGGTATGGTATGAAAAGAAAATTTTCATGCGCAGCTTCTGTAATTAAATATGCCCAGTCGTCTAAATTACGTTAAAAAAAATTTGCAAAAATTTTATTCAAAAAATATATAATCGGGATGCAAAAATTTGTTTGCATGGCTTATTACCACCAAAGTGACAAATATCAAGTTTTATTTCCAAATCTTGAAAGCTATTAAATAAGAGTAACTTTAAATCATTCCCCATCATATTATAAATGGAATTAAGCAAGAACTTTGCGTAGCACACGTCAATATCAAAACCATAAAGAAACAACAAAAATAATTTGAAATCAATTAGAACATTTTAAAGTTTCCGAGTATTTTTATTAATTATTACAATTTATTTGGCATATATATATATTAAATGATAAAAAAGTATTTTGTTTTGTGCGATCAAAATAAATTATTGGTAAAGAAATAAACAATTGATGCTACCATATAACAAAATGAATAAGATATTGCATAGTACTGAAACTAATACTTTACACTTAAAATATTTCTCAAGGACAATGTTCCAGTATAGTACTTGTTGCCGCATATTTCTTTAAAGTGCATACTTAATGAATAATCAATTAACATTATGTAATTAAACATTTCCAAGACACACATAGTTCTACCTACTATCCAGTAACCAGAAATTAATTTAAGGAAATTGATTTTTATATATAAGATAACAAACCTCAATCAATTTCAATTCAAACTGTAGCGAAGTAAGTACTTCCAATTGATAGTCTATCAATTACCGATACGCCATCGAAATGATTTTCGAAAAATAAAATAGACCAGCATTAGCAAACCTTCACAAGGTAGTACCCAACGTCTATTTGTGTTCAAATCGTAAATTGATTTGTGAAACAGGTTAGTTATGAGCATGCAAATTTTTTTTTAATTAATTTGACCTAGTTTCCATAAATAGCAGCTCAATAACACTCTAAAAAATATAACAACATATTTTTTCGTTGTGCATGTATTAGCATACGAATTTTTGATCTCGGAAATATCAGAAACACTTTCCGTTCACGATGATGGATTGTTTGCAATGGGAAAATATTTTACTTTCATTCAAATCATTTTCATTTTGGGCTCAACATATTAATTTTTTTCTCCTGTAGCAAGAGCACACGCCACAAAAAAGTCCTTCATCCAACTGGTTTGGTACTTTGCTCGTAAGTACTTCCTCGCCACTCTTTGAGTTGGTGATGGCGCGGATATTTGCAAGGCTCAACTGTTCCGCTAAGTGGTCTAAGTCGATAAACCAATCGATTCAAATCATTGTTTGCTAATGAGCCATGATTTAACAATTAAAAAGCAAAACGATTACATATTGTGGTCCAGGCCCACTTGCAGAGATCTATGATCGCGCAGTTGGAGTGTTGAGCCAACAAAGAAGTACCTTCGACGTTGCCCGTTGTGTTCGAGACAACATTCTTGCATGTTACATCCGTGATACCGAAATATACATTCCGTAGGTGGTGTAGATAGCTTGCAGCATTTTATACTGGGTGATGAAATTAAAGTACGCAAAATTTGGATTTGTTAGAAGTTCCGATTCAATTGTTGAGCTTCTAAGGGACATCAAGATAGAAAATAATTAATTTTTAGGTTACAGGCGATCAGGTAGGTGCGATCTCGAAAAATTTAGGCTTCACTACAAAAAGGCCATATTCAAACCTCAGATCAGATTCGAAGTTCTCGTTGTGGGGAGCCCATCAAATGTGATCCAAATCGTTTGAAACTCAACAAGATCTTCATTGAGTACCACGGACAGCCCAACAGAAGGACATATTATAATAATTTTCCCACGATTTTCGCGATGATGATATGCTGCATATTTTGAGCTTGGTAAGATGCTGGTGTTCAACTATTTCCGTCACATACTGTTCACAACTCTATATTTCACAGCAACAATCCGCCCGCAGCCATAACAAGAGCATAATCGCCAGCCATTTGATTAATTTCCATTTAGTATCTAAACCTCCAGTCAATTATCTAACTTGCATATTTCTTCAGTCTTTGGACTGCTGAGCGTGACATACTTGCGTGCGAGTGTTGTACCACCAAGAACCAACCAGGAAGACATCGCGGCCCGTTGGAATGGAAACTACCGTCGCCGGGTCCAAGGTGAGAGGTGGCTGGAAAAACGCCGTGAAAGCCACCATTCCAAATGAGGAAGAGAATTCCATGCACACCTTGACATGTTACTATATGCCTTGAGAATCGCGCGGGCCAGAATAATAGTCGCGCCATCGAACAGAATAAATATTAATATCGCGGCGAGTCACCCGGCAAATATTCGAGCTGGTGAAGTAAATGGCTCCGCAAAATGCTTCCTGGCATGTAAATTGGTTTTTTCAACAGCAAAAAACTACTTACCAAGCACTCCATCAACTACTTCTTGGCGAATCATATGTGAACTTATGAATAGGCTTTAATTGCAACTCGGACAACAGTAGCAGTATCGCAGCGACCACAACAATAACAGTCTGCAAAATCCATCCATGAATATGATTTTCTGACCATTTGATTAAATTGAGGGCAAAAAATTACAGTAGCCAACATGCATACTAATGCAAATGGTCTTTCCGCAAACAATAGAATTTCAACATTAGTTTTATGAACTAAGTATGCAGAGATCACGATCACAAAGGATATTTGCAAAGCGGCGATTATTGCGAACTGGAAATAAAACTTTAAGGATTTCAGCTATGTTGTTGATTATCAGCACTTGTTCTCGTAGTATTTCGACTAATTATCTAAGAGGTTTATTTAATTGTTAAAAAATTGACAATAGATAAACTTAGCTACTGTTCAAAAAGGCTACACGTAACCAATAAAGACTATTTCTAATCCATTTAATTTTTTGGACTTGCAATTTGTGTCGACTATGGTGCCAAATGTCTGTTTTTTTTTTGAGAAAAAAACCAGAATCATAATATAATATTCCCAATAGTCAATCAAGATTTTTTACAATAATAAATCTCAACAGATTAAAATAAACAAAAACACGTTGAACAGTTTCAAGCGTCCCAACAAATGAAGTGATACATCCAGAACATAAGTTTATTGACTCAAACATCCTATATTTAGTAAGCCTTACAAGAGAACCAAGTATTAGGAAAATATTTGATAATATTCATAGAAAAGTCTAATACAGTTCACCTTAAAACAAGGACCTGGAATGTTATCAAAAGAAACTCATCATCCAAAAATTTCAATCCAATCCAAATCTAAAATTCGATTCCAAACAAAACCGACCTCAGTTGCGAGACTTTATTCATAAATCAAGATGAAATGCAAAGGTCTCCGCACAGAACCTTGAGGAACACGAGATTTAAAGGCGATTGATCAGGACGATATAAGCTTGGTAGCGAAATAAATGTAAAGATACACAGGAACACGATGCATGGATATGTAGACCTTAATTAAGACGTGGTTCTTTGGCGTTTCAAGGAAATGTCCTTAGATTTGCATGAAATTCGATTCGAATTTAAAACAACTTGTTTCAAATAGAAAGTAGCTGGATACTTATATTGCGTTGGAAGAGTTTAAGGATCCAAAAGACAATTCAAAAACCATGAGTAAGTAAAATATATTCTGATAACTTTAGTATATTTTGTTGAAACAGTGTAAGATAATTTTTCAACATCATTTTGAGTTGATGCGTATTTGCCTGTTAATTTTTATGTGAGTAATTTTGATATAGTCGACAATATTGAACTTAAATAAAAATATTCTTTATAATTGCAATGAATGTAATCGTCTAAAATCAGGAGAGTTGTCTAAAATTTCACACCAAAATTTAAGCTAATTTTTTTTGAAATTATCAAGCATTTTAGGTAACATTTTCACCATTTTTTGGTCACACTTTTAAAAACAGTTTTTGGCACGATTTTAGTCACAATTTTTGTTAACAGTTTTAGCTACGATTTTATCCACAATTTTAACCTCAATCTTAATCATAATTTTAGCCAAAATATTGAGCAACTATTCTAACCAGAACTTAACTTTAATTTCAGCCCCAATTTTAATGAAGATTTAAATCAATTTTTTTTTATAAAACCTATTCATATTTTTTTTTTGGATTTATTTCTATATGAAAAATCTTCAAAATAACTGTCAGCTGAAACTTCTCTGAAAATTTATAATTCTCAAGTTCAAACCCCCACAAATACTATTGTCTTGAATGTTTTTACAATGGACCATTCAAAAAACATGTCTTGTATTTTTTCAAATTAATTTGTGTTTTAACCTCAACTTTTATTTTAAAATTTATTTAGATTTATTTGTACAAAGCGCAGTGCATCTTTTTGAAAATATATCGTGGGTACAATTTTTTTTTGTCTTTTGTGATTTATGTTCATATCAAAAGTTTTGATTAATTTTCCTGTATTTGAATTCTGTGAGAGAAATTTAACATTTAAAATTAAAATTTCAGTACAAAAAACACTACTGTGGTCAAATTTTAACAAAATATTTGAAATACTCCGCAAACAATTTAGATTTGAAATTATTTCTTCAAAAAATTCAACACAAATATTCCTCACGAAAAGTTTATCTCAAATATTTCTCACGGAATTTTTTTCAGATTTTTCTTAAAGAAAAAATAATTATAAAAATGATTTATTATTATAAGATCCAAAGGAAAAATCTAAAGATATTCCGATCAGTTATTCGTGTCCAAATGTCCAAAGTAGCCTTAAAAAATTATTTGAAAAGTTTATTCCACATATTATCAGGTATACACAAAAAAATTGCAAATTCAAATTACAAAATGGCGGCGGGGCAGCCAGTAAAACACAGGCCAGGCAACATAACATTTTTCTTAAAAGCGCTTTGGTGCAGAAAAAAATTGATGCCTACATTAGTTTTCGTTTCAAAGTGATACGCAGGATTATTTGAAAATAATGATTATCGACAAAATAACACCATTTTGGAATAAAAAGAAAATTCTGTGGAAAAATATCATTCGTTTATAATAAAATTAATTATTATTCAATTGTAAAACTCTTTTGGACCGCTCTAAATTATCATTCTAAAAAGCAGAGAGTAAAAATTTTAAGTCAATTTGATGAAAATTGCTTTAGTTGCACCACCAATTCATTTAAAAAAAAAGCACGGTTTCAAGGAAAACGAGTTTAAAGTTTTCCAACGTGTTTACTACACGAAATCTTTAAAAAAACAAGCATGTGAATTTTTCAAATTTTTTTTTACTATTCCAGGACCATAGAATATCCCTTGCAAAATCAAATTTATCTCCTCAGCTTCTGATCTGAGCGACATAATGTCCTTATGAGCGTATTTTGAATTGTTGGACGCTGAGTGCTGTTGGCGGCTTTACTCATTCGTCGTTTTCCATGCAAGAATGGGTATGGAAATTTTTTCCTATTTATGATTTATTTTGACTACCATTCTTGGAAAGATAAATTGTTATTTCAGCGAATATTCAAAGAATCGATTTTTTGCCTAATTGATATAACCCCATAAGAACTGTTTTCCTGAGCCAGATGAGACACTTCTTCATCACAAAATACATGCGCCTAACATTTTTGTAATTATTTTTTACCAAATGATGGCACACAATGTACTGTCTTATTGACAAGAGTAATGTCCATTGCGTGCAATAAAAAATGTAAAAATCTAAGTCCAAATAAACTGTGGTTCATAAAAAAATAAGTTGATTTTGTTTATTTTTATCAGAAAGGGAGAGATTTTATTATTTCTTCAGTACGAAATGTTGAGACCTGTTATTTTTCATGGGAAACTTTGTATATATGTCTTCCTTTATTTTATACATATTTTTTCTCGAAATTAATTCAAATATGTAGCACAGATGAATTAAATGTACAAAAATATATTTCAGCTCTCCGAAAGAATTTCGTTTATTTTATTCAAATATTCATACACATTTCAACTTTTGATAAATTTATCAAACAATTAAAATGTCATACTATCGCCACAGCAATAATTCATAAAATGGCCTATTATTGATTGTCACAATTTTATTCTTTCAAAGAACTATACTTCAAGGACCTCTACTAGTTTGTTGGCTTATCGTGCGCAAGACATCAATAGCTGTTCTAGATTTTCAACGAAGGTAGGCAGACAATTCTCGATCGATTGGTTGTTAGTGTAGGCTTCAATAAAAAACATTAATCACACAAACAATTCAGCACTCGAGTCCAAGATTTATTTTCAAGTGTTCTAACGAACGACAAGTTCAAGATACGAAAAGGCGCAAGCGGATAAATTCTTGGTCGCCAACGTTTTTCTTGTGTCGCCACGCGCAATTCACCTTCGACAATTCCAGCCAATGGATTTATTGACCTATAATTTGCGATAAATTAATTTGGTTTGCACAAATATTTTTAAGGTGACCGTTGACTCACATGTGATCGCGTTTGGGATAAGCAAAAGCTAATGAATATGTTATTCGTTAATGGGCTTGCGTCCGATCCTATCGTGTTACCGATATATCACGGATATTGGAGTGGTTGTAAGGATCTGGCAAAAAATATCGGCTTTCAAGTGCTTGCTAATGGAATTTGGATTTATTTGAAGATAGCGAAGCGGCACGCGTAGATAAATGCTTGGTTCTTGTTGGTATGCAAACTTTGATCGATGGTATTCAACTCAAACTGGGTCGTTAACAAATTAAGCAGATTTCATGTAACCAATTTCTGCACATTTCAGTAAGTTTAGTGAGGGTCGATACCACAATAACAAAATTACATGAACATCCATAGTTCAAAGGTTTACACTTTCGATGGGCTACTCTGCAGAATACCACAATGGGCATATCGTGGCCTAAGTGAGCCACCTTTTTGATAACCAACCAATTCTGCAGAACCATCTGAACTTCTGCGCCATTTATTGTATGCAAATGGAGGTGGATTCAATACCATTGAAGTTCATAACAATCAAAACTAAAACAAAAGCTGGTTCTCGAGGTAATGCTCACACAATCACTCATAATAACTACATTAAAATTCAGGCAAGCCATTAAGCGCGCTGTAGAGCTCATAGGCTTTTCTTGTCCGCATTTTTAACAATGGGTCTTATCTCTCAAGGCAACCATTTCAATTCATCAAATTGACTTTATCGGAGTGCCTTGCTTTAAATTTTCATCATGTAACCCTCAAAAAAGTCGTTTGGGAAAGTATGCATGCATTTCGACCATGAATCGCGTAAAACTGGTCCCAATAAATCCATACGCTACAAACATCATTTCTAAGACAGACATCAAGCAGCCAAATCCGATTTAATTGTCCAAATCCTTTATTAAATACTAAATAACTTAATTATCTCGCAGACATACTAATTCGATTAGTTGTTACGCACTTTTCTGTCGCATATGCAAATCTGCAACGACATTTGGTGCAGCTCACCTGAATTACACTAATCTGCATTAATTCGGTCCAGTGCGGCGTGTTTGTTGCAAAGATCATTCATTCATTGACCCACATTCCGCCTCATTATTTATGATGGCAAAAACGTCCCACCTTGGACGCGAACTCGCGAAAAAATGGCCCCAACTCTGTTCCGTCCAGTTGTTGTTAGTCCTGTCTTGAGTTGTCCACGATCTTGGACAACTGCTGATGACCACCAATTGATTTTTTTTCGGTGACCTGTGTCGTTCACGATCAAGGTGACCCGTGGTGGATGATGAATGTCGGCCAGTTCAAAGCTGAATTCCGACAAAATGGACTCAGAAGCGAGTCATCATCAATTTGACCGCGATCGATCGTTCCATAGATAAAAGATACAGCGGGGAAATGAGGACCGCTTCGCAAATATTAGAGTCTAGGACTGTGCGATTCGGTGAAGGCTTCCTGTATTTGCATATGTCGTTTCCTTATCAAGATTATTCCGTGCCACACCATTAGCGGCTAATTTATGCTCGCGTTTTCGGCTTGGGCTCAAAGTCACAGAATTGTCTGTAGGAAAACGAGATTTTCCGAATGCAACCATTGCAGATACATATCTATCAATGTATCTTTCATTCATGCATTTTGTCGTGTGGCCGTTTGTGGTGCAGCCGGCGAAATACCCGGAAACTAGTTTTGTGGTCTGACCAATTTCAGTGATGACTAGCGCGTGTGAACGTAAAATCAACCTTGGCCGTGGCTTTATCGGAGTCACGGCTCATGGGTGAAAATAACAACATTTTTGGAAACTGGTTGCAAGTCGACATTCGTCACGAATAAATAGAATATGAAGTTGAATGTCCTTTTGAGCGATTGCTTTCAGATATGTGGTTTTTACTGGATCTGGAATGGTAGAAAGCTGCTGGAAATGGGTGCAAGAAACCGAAGTAGACTTATTAGGCATCTTAAACTAGACTGGTCTAGTGACCAAGAAAAATGTGAATGAAGAAGAATATGAATCAGATGTAAGTATGTGATGGCATTTTCAAAGTGCCATACTGTCATAAATCTAATAGATGTGATTCCAATATCCTGCCAATACAACAGGTGAACTTTGATCCTCAAATGGTTGTATTTTCCATGTTTTTTAATTGATCCAAGACATCTTTTGATGTATTTTGTCGTAGGTGAGAACGTATTTCAACTTTCCTTTTGTGCTTCTCTTCCAAAGAATCTCTTATTCCAAGCACTTAAACATTTTTAAATTGTCGATTCATTTAATCGAAAAAAATTTCGTTCAACTCATCACACTTTGTATAATTATCTACCCATTAGATTAAAAAAAATTTGAAACAGGGGGATTCATTTATATTTAGGCCATTTTAAGAGGAATAGTTTAGACACTCAATGTGCAATGCAATTCTTTTTATTCAAAATCATTAGACCACACGTCTTGTAGACTTTCAGGACGTTTAGTACAGAAACTGGGTGGTTATCGTCAACCCTTCGTGACATGGATTCTCCAGAGTCCTGCCAGAACACAGAGAGTGTACTGTATATCTTGTTTTTGGGTCGATTTTATTGTTTTAGAATATTTTTAGGCTGCCATATTAGAGAAAAAACAAAAATTCCGAAATTCGGAACTTACTATGTTTATTAAAATAAATGATGAAGTCTTTGGATAGAATACAAATTCTGGGATTCACGTTGGTGAGGTTGGTCTACTGTGCACATCGCCGCTGTCCCTAAGGGCTAAGGGTCGTTCAGATCAATTCATTCGCCCACTCGAATACAAGAGGGATGGTGATGTCTAGCTCAGTTTATCGGGAATGCGGTTAGTTTCGCCTTAGTCTTTGGTATTGAGCATAACCTGAATTTTTCAATCTCCAATAAATCCCCCGAAATCAATCCTTATCACAACTGAAGGTTGTACCTCCTACTTTTTCGCACACATTTTTCGTGTACATATCGAATTTACTATCGCGAAGTAATGCCATTTTGGAAATGAAAATTATATGATTCTATTCGAGATCCAATATACCGACAAGGAAAAAGTAGATAAAAAAAGGATGCACGAAAAAACTAATAACATCTTCTCACTACGGAGAAATTACTTGATTTCGAAAGAAATCTAATTTGAAATCAAGTTATTTCTCATACATTTCCTTCGCATGGAAATCAAGTTAAACAATTTGGCTTGCCATAATTCAAGTATGATTTCTTAATTTGAAATAAAAGTGAGCAGTCGGTGATAAGAAATGTTGATTGTTAACAGTGTGTAAATCATCAATAAAATCTACAAAGCTAAGACGTGAAATGCTGCTTATAAGTATCGTTGATTAAAAAAAAATTTATTTAACTATTTTAAAAACGTTTTATGTCAACGAAATTAGGTTTAATGAGTGACCGGACAACCCTGATTTATAAATAGATAAAATATTCAATTTTCACGTGGCATTAAACTCTTTGGAGCGAAATACTCCAGCCAGAGTATTATGTGACTGCAACAAACAATATCGCAAATGACTTGTGAGGAATTTGTCTTGAAGAAAGATCCAGATGCGTTTCACGGTAAATTCAAAACGAAGAAGTAATGGGGCCCAAAAGATAAATCCGTGTTGGCTGTAGCTTGTAACGTTCTTATTATTGTACCACCACATGAAAACAATCTATGTATGAGTTGCTGAAAATTAAACTTAATATATTTTGCTATAATCAGTATTTTCATGAGAGCCACGGTTCTCGAGATACAACAGGATTTAATTTTTTCCTTCTTTTCAAAATTACAAAAAAAGGAACAAGAGTAGGAAGTGGCAGATCAAGATGTCTCATATCTACTAAAACCAAACTACCACTAAAAAATTGAAATTTCCATTAAATCTATGAGTTAACATTTTTTGCAGCCGCCGTCCGTTTCATCAGCTAACATCTGCAGAAATTGTACTTACGAATGCTAACATTTTTAAATGTTTCTCAATCTTATTCCTGCCGTGGCGCATTTTTTAAAGTGAAAAAATATCGCGCTACGCCTAACCATCCTTCGAAGACGAAAGTTCTAAATTGAATAAATAGAACAAAAAAAATGATTGAAATTTGGTTTATTTATATTTTTTCAGGTTGATTCTACAAAAGTCTGCATCGGGAATTATTATAGATGCAATACTGTTAAGAAATTACGAGGATTTTAAGAACGAATCATTTTTTGCTACTTTCGTCTCTTTTTGGTTTACAACTTTCAAATAATATTCTTACCAGCCATGATTTTTTTTTTAATGGCAGGATATATGTTATTTTCAAAATAGATTCAAAAATGTACAAGTGTAATGTATTTTCAAAGATATATTGAAAGTATCCCTGATCCTTGGCACCAAAAAATCAAAAAAAAAAAGCCAGGGAAGTCATTTTTCTCTTTAATGTGCACAATTTGCGTTCTTTTTAATTGCATATCCATCCATCCATCCATTGCATATTATGTTTTAATATAAACTTGCTGAAATTGTTGGGTAGTATCATGTCTTCCTAAGGGGAAATTTTAGCATATAACAGATACGAAAGACTAAAAAATAACTGTATGTTCAAAGATATGCCTTGACATAGTAAATTACGTTGTTTCTTTTTTTTACCAAATTTGCAACTTTTGATAAGGTGAAGAATTCATATTTAAGAATTCGTTTAAGCGTATGCCCCCAGGCTTAGGTAACCATATCTATTTATTTAGAATCCCAGGTAATAAAATAGGCTTTTCAAAGTCCACTACAAGGAGGTTTTAAGCTATACCACAAATCGTCTTCATCATGACTGTCGGCAAATGGGGCGATAAAAATATATCTTTTCTTTACTACTTATCTTTATCTTCAAATTTTGATTCGCTTCCATTCCCAAAACTATTGTTTGTCGAAGCAAACAAGCAAGTAAATCAAAATCGCATTGCGCAGTAAAGACATAAATGAAACACATTCTATTATTAACTAATTTTAATTGAATAAAACTTTCAATATTTAAATTTAATTACATAGTACAGTTTTAATAGTTTGTAAATTATTATTCGACTTACCCTAAAAATCGGTAGGTTGTATAGTATATGTGTGTATCGAATATGTGATATAATATTTATCCAGTGTAAAACGTAAACATTTCTACCAATAATATTTCTATTTGAATTCATTTTCAATTTCATTTCCAAGTTCAATGTCAACACAATCATATTATTAGATATTTCAGACGGAAAAAAAACATCCAATTTCCTTCATAAAGTCTCTAATTTCATTTCATTTAAATTTCAATTTAAATACGACGATAATTTAGAATTACGTATATTACTTTTCATGTATATATCTATGTAATCCTTACTGTTTTTTTTATTTAGAATATTTGTAGTATGTAGTGTAGAAATGTTATTTGAAGAGCTTGCAAATCTATCGGTTTGTAGATAAAATCAAGCTGATTTGTATTTCATTGTCGCCAGATATGCTGTTTGTTCGGATTTTGGTCGGTGAAATTCAACGCCAAATATTTTAACGTCTTAAAATTGCAAATTTAACTGTCAGTTGGTTGGAAATAATGCAATAGCTTAGATAGTAAGTAACACGTACAATATTGGTAACGTATGATATCCATATCCATTTTGACGGCGAAAGAATATAATACTTATTTCGTTTACAATAGAAACAGAATTAATTATTTCAAATTAATCATTAAATTTATCCTAACATCTTGAAAATTAAAATAGCTTCAACATTGATACGCTCACCTCCCGTTTCACAGAATCGCATCATTTCGATTTCATTGATTGATAAATTACAATAAATATTGTTTATCATTTCAAAAACTAATTGTGAATTCAAACAATAAAATTAAATCTTATTGTCTTTGGTTAATCATATAGATATATATAAATATGTCTACATATTCTTTTATATAAAATTTTACAAACGTGGTCATTGCTTTAGCCTAGTAGTTAATAATATTCTATATTTAATATTAATTATTTAGTTTGTTTTGAATAACAATAAAAAATTTGTTTTTATAACAATTTTCGGCACTAAGGTGGTCCTATACTGAAAGATTGGGATATAAATTCGATAAGTTGTAAGGAGAGGAGGAGATAGTTACTTTTTTGGTTGTATTTCATTTTGGTAGTTTGTTGTATTTTAACAAAAATTTCATTAGATAATAGATTTTGCGCTTCCATCATTGTAATAAACCAAATGGATTTATTTGAAACCGAGAGTGTTGCAGGAAAGAAGTGGGAAACGGCAGTAAATCCGTTATGCTTTCTTGGAAACCTTGAGAGTGTTTTGTGGGCAAGGATGTTGGTTTTGTTTATTTTAATTCAAGCTGTTCGATTTTATCTTATCAAAACTATTCCTACGAAAATTCGTGATCGTAGCCAAATTATGATGAGTGTTCATGATGGCAATACAGTAATAATCGACAGGGCAACATCCTATATTGAGATGCGATAATATCGTATTTCTTTCTATAAACAACAAAGACTCAACAATTAAATTAAAATATAAATTCACGAAATAATATTAGTTTAAATGCTGTTGTTGTGGTTTGACTTGACTGTATTTTTGCATACTAAATAATTTATGAAGCCCTTTTTAATGAATTGAAAGATCAACTCGTCCAAGCGAAATTACAAAGCAGTCGCATATACTCGTGCTAATAGAAGTCTGGACAAAAAAGGGAAATGCCTGGATTCTCGCAAGATTCCTCAAGCATGGAATTACATAGCCTCTTCATAACATGGATGGGTGGATGATATTCACTAGTAGAACCACTTGATAGCACATATCGCTCCAAAAGGGCTGTGAAAATATATATTTCGAAACAATTCGATGAAAATTACTCGGGACTATTTAAAGACGCGATAATTTGAGTAGCTTCAATGTTTTATCATCTGCATGGCAATTCAACACTTGTCCAGTAAATTCAAGGCAGCATAGAACTTTGAACTCTTTATGACCAATCAAATAAAATCGAATTTCAATCATTTTATATTTATTAATAATCGATTCTAACCGCGGAATTTAATCATTTTTTTGTCGAAAATACGTCCAACAGCTGTACTTAAAATAATCTATTAGATTTGAGAAACGCAAACCTATGATGGACCTTGGTTGGTCATCAAAATGTGCGAGAAGTTTTCACAAGGATGTAAATTAAGTTTCCATAATTTGAAGGGTGTTTTGGTTTTGAGTCAAATCGACCTGAACAGCTTAAAGATACCAACGATGTTTATGTCTCAGACAATTTGTCCGCTATTTTACAAAGCTAAATGTTCACTTGAAACCACATCCTTGCCCTATAGTCAATTTTTTGAAATTCGTCGCATTGAAAAAATCATTTTTAAGTCAGGTACGAAACAATTTTACTTGGTTTGCATATATAAATCGCAACCTGTAGCAAATATATGTACATCCACAATACTTTGTTTCGTCAACATAAAATGTGTCAACCGATTCTTTAAAATAAAATAAATGCAAACAATCGAACAGTGCGCATATGCATATAACTATTTAGTTACTAGTTGTACCTTGTCCAATTCTCAAAGGACATTCACAATGCATCGCCTTATGCTTTACCAATTCGAACGGTTAACTTTTATGATCAATTAGTTATCGATCTTCACTCCGCCCTTGGATTCTGTCTCTCTCTCTCTCTCTTTCTATATTTTTTTATTTCACTACTCCTCGGTTAAATTTTATGCTTAAACGTAATAATCAACACATTGATTATCATTATTCTTAACAATCGACAAACAAACAAGATTTTGTTCGTTACTTGTAGCTGACAATGTTGTGGTGGTTGTTGTGGTTCGTGTGGTTGCTCCTGGTTCGGTTGTGATGGTCGTTGAAACGGTCAATCCTGCTGTCGGTGAAGTCGGTATCGACATGTTCGAGCTGTTCGGCTTCACTTTAGGCTGTTGTCCTGCTCCTGCGCCTGTATCGCGACTGCCCATCAATCGTCTATCCAAGGAATTGCGAGCACTAGCGATTTTCGCTTTCAACGAACAACTCGTCAACGAAGGCGAATTTTTTATTTTGTTTGTTGGCGGTTGTTGCTGCTGCTGCAATTGAGCCTGTCCTGTTATTTTCACAGGCACTGTACACGTATCGCTGAACGAGGACGATCGTATGATTGCAGCGGGATTGTTGATCCGATGATTGGACTCGTCGGTGGTGCTCGTGGCCGTGGTCGTTGTGGCTGAGGATGAATTACAGCAGGAATTTGAGTTGTTTGAATTGTTGCTGGACTTAAGCGGGGACGACGAGGTCGAATTGATTCTATGCTAGGATGTTGATGTGGAGCTTCGCGTCGAAGTTGGCGAGCTTGCGTTAGTTTGCAGAGAGGCAACTTCGGAGTTTGCTGCGATTTCCTGAACTGTTGGATTCGTCATCTAAACAAATGATAAAAATTACATCTGGGGATTAGCTATTTATTCGCACTGCTGAAAATATGCAGTTTTAGAAAGTAGGCTACAATATCTCTTCAACATTGAATGTTATGCCTGCACCACACTTACGCCGAGAACGGGCGAGAACAGCCGAGAGTGTGGATACGTTTTTCGTGATGTCGTTTGCTTCTTCGATCTATTTTTCCACTAAAAAAAGATTATCGGACAAGGACCGTGGAAGCGCAAATATTCTCAACACATTGTCATCATGCCGTGAATAAGGCGCTCCCAAAACTAAGAAACCCATGAGTGTAGAAAGCCTTCACATTCTCGGTTAGAGTGAAGTGAAGCTGTTGTATTAATATCTTATCGGATATTTTTAACTTATATTTGTCTCTTCAAATCTTCATAAATACTTAATAGTACCGTTTAACGAATTTTTTATCGAAGAATTTTTATAGTATAGCATTGCAAATGCATTTCATTTTGCTTCTAAATTATCTTTTAAAGTACAAAAATAGAGAACATTTTCGTCTCCGTCTGGCAAATTATTTAAAAGGATCCTTTTCTGCAATTTTTTAAAAAAATCGCTCAAGAGAATTTATCGTTGAATTTTTCCTATAAATTTTCTCGAAATATATTGGGTCTACAACTTAAAAACCGGTCACCGACGTTAGATGGCATCACTTGCTTATGCGTTGTTTGTATGTCATTTGACAGAGGGAGTCATAAGCTGTCAAAATCAAATCAACAGTGTTTGGTTTCTTTGTGCACATCATAATTTTTTCACTATGGAAAATTTTCCAAATTGGCGGAAAAAGCATCATTTGCGGGAAGTTTTGCTAAGCTACTTTTTTTGCAAAGAAAACTGTACGTGGGTGTCATCAATTGCTTGTGGAGTTGTATGGTGAAGATGCTCTATCTAAAATACAGTGTATCGAGTGAGGTGCGCGTTTCAGAAATGGTGATTTTGACATCAAAGACAAAGATCGTCCAGCCCAGCCAAAAAAGTTTGAAGATGAAGAATTGAAGACATTACTCAATCAAGATTCATGCCAACCACAAGAAGCACTTACAGAATCGTTGAGAGTAACTCAACAAGCCATTTCGAAACGATTAAAAGCAATGGGATTCATTCAAAAGCTAGGAAATTGGGTGCCATATGAATTGAAGCCGAGAGACGTCGAACATTGTTTTTGCATGTCTGAAATGCTGCGCAAAAAATCGTATGTCAAGCGCGACCAACCAGCCAAATCGACGCCAAAGCGAAATATTCACGTTTCGAAGGTAATGTTCTCTATTTGGTGGGACCAGAAGGGAGTGGTGTACTGGGTGTTGCTTCGAAGTGGTCAAACAAACAAAGGACCTCTCTACCGAACACAATTGATACGTTTGAAGCGAGCGTTGAAGGGAAAACCGCCAGAATGGGAGACCAGACACGAGTCATTGATTTTCCACCATGACAATGCGCGGTGAAATATTGAAGCATCGGTCAAAACCTACTTGGAAAATAGCGGATGGGAAATTTTGCCTCACCCGCCTTATAGCCCAGACCTTGCTCCTTCCGACTATCACTTATTTCGATCGATGCAGAACGTTCCTACCGGCATACGGTTCATTCTGTCGAACGAATCAAAAATTGTCTCGATTCATTTTTTGCCTCGAAAGACGAGCAATTTTTTTTGGAACGGAATTCACAAATTGCCAGATTGGTGGGAAAAAGTCGTAGCTTCCGATTGACAATACTTTGAATGACATGTTCTTTTAATAATTTATCTGAATAAAGCATTTCTTTTCAATAAAAATGATCGGTTTATAATTTGTAGACCAAATATTTCTTTATCCAGAAACTTTTTCATGGAAGTATTTTCATTAAACTTTTAGTTTTAACTACATCAAAAACAATTTGATAGTGCAGAAACAATTATTTCATGTACGCACTCATTTGTTTTGCTTCTATAACAGCGTGAACATTTATTTGTCGTTTGAAGCTTTCAGTTTACCTTCAATATTTCTGATTGAAAGATGGTCTCTTAATAGTAATTGGGAATTACGACGATTTTATATTAATCGTTTACTTTCAAAGAAAACTAACTATTAACATTATTCACGAATTTTATGAAGCACGAAAATTTATTTGATAAAATTCTAATAAGAATTTTTAATAACACTGACACATAGAGAGCTCGAAAGGATCAGATAAATTAATTTGTTAATGTATTCGTTGTTATTAACAGCCAATGCCCGACACATAACAAAACAGGAAGCAATTTTCTTTGACAATATCTGCGACATGACACTAAATTGAAAGTAGAAACGAATATGAAATAAAGGAACAACTACTATCAAAATAGAGTGCAATGCGAGATTTAGTTATGCGGTAAAAACAACAAAACTGATTGATTTGAAAAATTTTACTCCGCAAAATATTGAACGCAAGCAATTTTAACAAAGTATAAACTTTGAAAATCAATTTATGATCAATTTAGCAATTAGAATCGAAAGCAAATTATTTACAATGAATTGAATTTAGTTGAATTATTTTTAGGAATCTAGAACAATAGATATAATATAATAGGCTCTCTGTAAGAAGACTTCATCTAACTTTTTGACAACTTATCAGGAGCATGAAAAAGTGCCATAAATTAAAGGAACAAACTTTTTCTAAGTGTGGATTATAAAAAACTTTGGTCAAGGCAATCCGAAAATCGACCAAAAATAAACGCCACCACAGGTAAGGACGGGAAGATTCTATTAACACTGAAGTCGTTTTGTTTAATAGAACCTTTTTGGAGGGAGCCTTTAATTGTTTCGACCACTTTATAGGACTTTTAGAACTTTATCACTTGACTTAACCTATGTTTTTGCTTACATTAACTTTAGAATAGAATTTTAAAATTTTGAATCAAGAAAAACTACGACTTCAATCAAGCTTAAACACTTATATGAAATTCTACACCAAATCACCAACATTTAAATTACTTAGATGCTTATTAGTATCGGGTTAGAATCGGTTAGACTTACAGAGATGCCAGTAGTAGTAGCGTTTTGGTTAGAAGTAGAATTGCTTGTAAGAACTTGATCACCTGACGATCCCATTGGACACACAAAATCGCTCCATTCGTCGCCATTCTTTGAGCTTTTCTTCCGTTTCAGCGAGAATTGTGACTTTTTCGGTGTCTGAAAAGAAATTAGAACACTCGAAATCAACATCACCATGATATGCAGCGTTCAATGTTCGTCTTTACCTTAATTTTCGCAGTGATTGTCAACGGTTGGTAGCCCAAAACATTTTCAGCGTCACGTTTACCCTGAATCACATCGCGACCAAGCAGCTCCTTAAAATGTGTCGCCAAATGTCTTCGCAGTAGGGTTTTGCTTTGCGAAATACTTAGTAGGTCGGCTAGTAGTTCGGCGGTAAATCGTGTTTCGTACATCATTAATGCGCCGTGAACTCCTGCGAAATTGTGAAGACAATAAGTGCTACTGAAAGAGCTAACCACGGTCTATAAGTTGTTTCTTACCGGCGCCGCGCAAATTTGGTGCGTATTCAGCCAAATCGACTAGTCTCAGCCATTCCATTACGCGATGCGCCGTCCACAAGTGGACTGGTTCGATTACCGATTCATCGCCACTCGATCGTCTGATCAGGCAATCAGGATTCCAATTATTCTCACGCATTACTTGGATACCTCGGCGTAAACTTGCGACATGTAAACAAGACGATACATGTAAGCTAGCCAAATCATCCATGGTGAGTTTGTGCAACATTCGGCCGTCCATCCGTGCCGCCGAGAACATGTCCTTGTGCTGTGGAAGACCAATGTCATCCAGCCATCGCATTATCTGGCGGAACAAGAAATATTATTTACTTTTCATAACGCATGCAGTCGGGCTCTTACCCATGACGTATCCAATTGAGCGGCATTCAAGATCGAATCGTCCTTTTCTTTGCCCGTCATATCAGCTATAGCCAGAGTGATCTTTTTCCGATGTAACGGCGTCTTCAGATTCAAATCCCGTTCAATATCAATAGGAGAGGCTTGAATCAACCCTGTCGCTCCATCCTTGAAACATTTTCTCAACTCGTCCTCGTACACAATCAATCCCATGTCGTCGAACCACGAACACAACTCATCCACATCCCACTTTTCAAACGGTTTGTCTGGCTTGATGGCTTGACTCCAGCCAAGTCGGGCTCCGGCCGTGGCTCGAATACCACCGCGCTTGAACTCCCCTTCGCCCGGCAGGTCCTCTAAATTTCCACTATTGCTACGCTTAATTTTACCAAAGATACCCCTTAGTCCTTTACTTTTTTGTCCCAGAGACGGTGATGCGGTCGGCTGTGGCGTGAAACTGCGTGGCAGTTCGTTTGTATCCTCGATTACTCGCTCGGTTTCGGCTAGATGGAGGACACGGACATTAGAATCGTACACAAAAGCCAGCATTGTTTGGTTATTGGACATCGATATAAACATAGAATAAGTAGTTAGCAGCTTTTAAGGTATTACTGGCAAAACGTAAATCGCAAAGGTATAATGCAGTTCAATCAGTTGCTAGCAAATCGAATTAGCCACGTATGTACAGTATTGAGATTTTTTTTATGCATGATTTCTAGTTGAAAATCAGTGTGAAGATATCATTAGCTGTCGAACCAGTTTCCCACAATGGCAGGCACATGTACCGCCGGGAGACATTTCGAATGATTATTCTTTTCTAGCCGCTTGAGACCTTATCACAGGAAAATCAGTTCGCCGTATCAGTCTTCATGATACGGTTACAATCGGTGTATAATTTTAAACAGCACTTGACAAACTGGCGGCCATGCGGCAGCTAACGTGTTAGAAGATTAAAGAACCTTCGCTGGGTGTGCTGCTACACAGAAGGAGCACGATATAATACGAATCGAAGGAACAACAAATGACGGGATGCTCATAATGATAGAGGACACACAAAATACTGAACTGTGATTGTTCTTTTCAAAAATTTACAAATATTTCAGACTCAAAATGCTTCATTTACAGTTCAATGCATAATAACGCAGAGTTGTCTAATTGTGTGATCTTTCAGGATGGTAATTCATCTTGAACTCTCATTGAAATAAGCAAACCAATAAGCACAACAGCCATAAGGACAAATAACAGTAGATTAAATTGCTTTAAGAACTCAACTCTCTTCAGTTTTTATATCACTCTTCCAGGGCAACGGACCACATCCTCCACCTATCAATGAAGAGAAGCAATTCGAGTCCTTGGTTTCGTTTGCTGTTGAAATAAAATCCAGAATGTAAGCTCAATTAAATTCACAAAAACATTGTATTGAACAGAATACGAAGTGGACAGTAAATTTGAAACCATTGTATTGATTTGGATGTATCTGACGCAGTTTGGTTGAATTGACTAATTGAGTGTTTGATTGAATGTTGTCTTAGTGTACTTAAGATATCATTTAGTCGGAATTAGTGAATACAATTATCGACAACACAACATAGGCGGTTGATATGAATTATTATTGTTTTAATAATATATTAGAGAAATCACAAAACGATGAGTGAATAATGATTTGATGATATAATCGAGATTATGGTTAATACAAAATGGGCGAAATAATCAAAAATAATTTTAAAAACCATTGCATACAATGTGTGTGTCACCAGAAAATGCATAAATTAACAATCAATTGAAATTATGAAATGAATTATGAAGCTCTCCATAGATTCTATTCAGAATTTGACTCTATGAACGTTTTAGCATCAATATGTGTATGACATTATTGAGAACATAAAATATAAGTAGAGGTTCAGGTGAAAATTCAATTTAGAGATTTCACGATCTTGAGACTTCGGAGGACAGTAAAATGCTGCAAATAAAAAGACGAAAAGGCTAGATCATATCGTAAAAAGCCTTCTCAAGCTCTTCAGCAATTCAACAATGCACAGCAAATATTTGAAGATTAATCAAGATCGCATCGAGAGAAACGCATTCCTTCTCGTGATACACACTGCCAACAACACAACATATTATATCCAAGCAAGCAATACTTATTACATTACACGTCAACAAGTGTGTTATTTGACCTTCCAAAAAAAGGACAAATCATAAGAGGCTTCAGCAGCAATTACGGATGTATGCATCAACAGAAAAACAAAACTAAGCATAGAGTAATGACAACAAAACCTAAATTAGGCACCGAATAACCCCTGTGCTTTTCAAAGCCCTTCAACAAGTTCTGTGAGAATTCAGCGAGTATGTGATCATGGATAGTTTTCGATCCAGCTGCCATTTGTACTGATGGTAAGGAATTCATTGATCGCATTTCAACAAGATTTTTACCAAATGCCACATTTCGTTGTTTCGGATTAGCATTACTATCGATCAGGGCGTTCGACGAGCCTGTCATTGATTTGGTGGTGGGTCCATTGGATGTTGAAAGCGCTCCACTTGTGAATGATGCACGCGGAAGACTACTGAAATGTGGATTAACCTGATGGCGAAGCGATGCAGGCGGTGTCTAAAATTAGAAAAAAATAAACTGAATTAGATAAATGTTCGCCACGAAAACTATTGATAGCTTAATCAAGGAAACCCTATTGGAAGGGAGATCAGAAATTCGATTCTGGGATAGTTGCGATAACAATTTTGTGACAATGTATTGGAAATTCGACAGTCTTCTATTTTAAGAAATTGCACACCCAAAATAAATATGCAATCTCTTGAAGTTCGTGTTGCTCGATTCCTTTTAAATTAACTTACTTTTGGAGTTCCCATGCCAACATTCGACGTTTGCAGACTACCAACACTTCCGTGGAAGGTCGAGTTGTGCGATCCCTGTGGAGTCGATGTCAGAACTCGGTTGGCGGCTGGCGGTCGTCGCGCTGGTAACGAATTATTATTGTTCATTTGACTAGATCTTAGCTCCAGATTTTCGCGTTCTAAGGCGGCTTGTTGCAACTTTAACTCACTCATCGCCGACATCAGCTCCAGTTTTTGTGTTTCGAGTGACGAACGATTCAGCATTTCCTATAATTGAGATGTAAATTACGAATAAATTAGTCTTTCAACGAAACTGAAACGCAATCATAGTAATATGACGAAGATTGAGTAGCATTTTATAGCAAAAATATCTTCGAAAAATTGCTGTTTTACTGGCATACAGACTTCAACAAGTTGTATAGCAATTAATATTTTTTAACATTAAGTTTATTGTTTACACTAGAATCCACAATGGTTAAAATTCTACTTCTAAATATTCCTGCAGCTCGCATAGCAACTTAGCTTCGCTAGGTAAACATATTTTATACTACGGTTAGTATCTTAACAATGAAAACTAGTGAAATACTTAACGTTAATGCTAACTACCAGCAAAATCATGGAAACTACATTAATCAAATAGTACTTTCATCTATTTTAATCAACTACCCGCAAGAACGATACCTTCCTCGGATTTTACTACAAATCTACATCCTGCATCCTTTAACACAATAATATCACGACCAATCATCTTTATCTATTTTTTAACCGATCTAAAACAAATACTCGAAACTATACAACAATAAAAACAAAAATAAACGGGGAAAATAACGAAAGTACTTTGTGTTGATTAAGGCGTACGCCTATCGATTTTGCAAATTCGCTTACTCGCTGTAACATGTCCTCCGTGTTGTTGAGCAATTGCGTTTTGTCCGTAAGACTACGTTCCAACTCAATTATTTTGTCATTTTGTGCGGAAACTTGTTCGGTTAGAACTTGAACTTGTAACGTTAAGGCATCCTTGTCGGATTGTAAGCGACGTAAACGTTCATCGATATCCTGACGCTGAAAATGGAATGAGAAGATACCAAAAAAAATGTTAGATAAGAATATTGAGGAAATCAAATGAATTTACATGAGCAAGATTTGAATAATTGTTTAGGGTGGATCCATTTATATTTTATTTAACATATTGATTTTATCAAATTTTTTAAAAAGATTTATGTATATAATGTTTTAGAAATGATTTCCTCCTATTAAATGTTTTATACATATTAGAATTTTTTCAGTTATATAACTTAACCTTCGATATAAATTTTTTCAGTGCAACAAACGGGGCTCGAAGACGCCCGTAGTTACGACCAAAATCGTCAAAATTTTCAGACAAACTGAGCTTCATTTTCTAAGGCAACGTTCAAGCTTTTTCACTAAAACCGACGTTTAATCCATCTCGGAATCACGCAATTGACGCGAAGTTTTAGTATATTTTCACAAGTTGCTTCGGTCGAGGAGAAATCATTCAAATATAATCCAACAGGAAAACAAGTGATTGTGTTTAGTCTTGAGTTTTGAATATGTTCAGCTTTATTGTTGAGATGAAAAAAATATAGATGGCATTATATTCAATGAAAACAAAAATGGATGATCAACTATAGACAATATTCGATCAAAATGTTTAAAAAATTTTAAGGCTACAAAGGCGCCTAGTGATTTTCAAGAAAAGTAAGCTTCAAGTCGTTTAATTTTACCCAGAAAAGGTTTTATCGAAATATTGGGTGTGTGAATATGACTGCACCTGTTCCCAAAAGATGTCGTTTTTAGTATTGCTTGCGTGGACGAATAAATGGCAACACTTGTATTTGATAGGACTTTATGTCAGCTGTCAAACGCACTACGAATAGTCACAGGAGATGAAAAATGGATATATTATGAGAATCCTAAACGTCAAAAAGGGTGCGTGAAGTCAGGTGAATTCGGCCCATCACAGCTAAAAAGAAATATTTACTGTGCTAAAGTTATGCTTTGCAATTGGTGGGATCAGAGAGGTGTTGTACATTAGGAGTTGCTCGAACCCACTCAAACTATTAATGGAGACGTTCACCGACGCCAATTAATGCGTTTGAAGTGACCCATAAAAGAAAAACGACCAGCTTGGGCCAATAGGCACAGTCAATTAATTCTTCAACATGATAATGCCAAACCGCATACCGCACAAGTCGTGAAAGCATATTTAGATGGACAGGACTGGGAAGTGCTATTCCACCCGCCATATTTGCCAGGCATAGCTCCTTCGGATTACCACTTATTCCGTACAATGCAGTCCGATATTACGGGAGAACGATTCACTTCATACGAAAGTATCAAAATTTAGATTGATAATTGGATCACCTCAAAATACCACGATTTCTTCAGGCAAGGAATACATAAATTACCTGAAAGATGGGCGAAGGTTGTAGCTGCCGATGGAGCATACTTTCAATAAACTTTACTTTAGTTTTCTTAACAAGCAAATGTGTTTTATTTTAACAAAAAAGAGCGGAGTCATACTTACACACCCAATACAAACAGAAAGAAGTAATAGGTTTCTTCATCACGTGGGGTATTATGCATATCAGGATATAAGTAAGTCTGAATCAAGTCCAAATGAGTCGAATTATGGACGAAATGTATTCTACTTCAAATCAAAAGCGTTCTAATTAAATAGTCCAAATTGTCCTTGACGACGAAAGTGGACGATATCGATCATTACGAAATAATAGAAAACTATGTCTAAATATAGCAACGAACTCTTCTAAGCTAGGTTTCTGCAAAAATCTATATTATTCCATACAGAAAAAAATCGTGTGTTGAGAACATTTTCAATCGAAGAAGTTTTCTAGACTGTTAGATAATTTAAACTATGACCCACAACAGAGCGCATTAGAAAGCCTTCGTATTTACCTCCTATAGAGACAGAAAACCTATTTATAAAGTAATTTTCCAGTGGCAAAAGTTTAATGAGGCATAAAATCACGAAGATACTGTGGATCTACCTGACGACTACAATAATGTAAGTGTTTATGGACTTCGAAATCTACTCTCCTTGCTCCATTGATTTTCAATTATTCTATGAAATATATACCAAACTTAATGCGGCGCCATTCCATTCGACTTCTAAATCATTTATTTAATCCCCACCTTACAAAGTATCCTGACAACAAATCGCTATTCCGAATTATTTCGATGATGGGCGTATCGATTTTCTCTGATTTTACAGATCAATGAACTGAAATTTCGTCCTTTGCATTCGACGTGGCTCTACTATGTAAATAACTAAAATAACAATTAGTCTAAAAGCATATTTTTTTCTCATCAGTTCCAACTTTTTGCCGGAACAATACCCGGGCCGCTTATCGCATGATGAACAGAGTCTACCTATAGTATCTATTCTTATTCACGTTTATCTAGAATTGGTGAGTAGAGAGGCATAAGATGTTGTGGCCCTAATTTCGAGAGCTAAAAATAAAAGCTGACTCGTTGGCAGGAAAGGATCTGAACTATCTGAAATGGAGCTTTGCTGTTTTGGCAAAGCAGGCAATATTTATCACTTGAGGGACTGCCAGCGACGTCATCACCTCCGATTGTAACGAGTCCAACAGAAACAGCAGCAGCAGATCTGCATGCAGTCCCATCAAATTAATTGTAAGCAAGCAATGGCACTTGATGATATTTTATTTTAATGAAAGGAACATCTTCTGTTCAATTGCGAGTTTCTAGATGTTCCCCCTTGTCCTTCCCATTTAATAATAAATGCCTCAGCTGTGCGGCGAATGATAATAATGAACTCGAATCATTCAATTCAGGGACGACAAGAGTGAAACGTAACCGAATAAGTGTTTTAGAAAATCAATATTGCGCTTCATGCATAGTTCCTCGCGATGGCTTCATGGTGGGGATGCTGCAGCAAGGATGTGCCGGATGCTTTATGATAGCGCCGAGATGAAGATAAACGTGCACGTTTCTTGTGTTGGCTAATGCAATAAGGAAGTGTTTGTAGCCAGGATGAAGCATTTTGAAGTCTGTTCGTCGCATTTAAATCCAATCAGTTTAATAGTATCACAGTAGAAGCGGTGCATGGTATTTTATTATGCGCCCCGAATGCTCCATAATCAGTGGACGTTCTTTTACGAGGCGTGACGAACATGTCGATTGTTAAAGTGTGAATCGGAATTGGGTCAAACAATCCCATTTCAATTTTCTCACTTCACATTTCATAAAGTTATTTATTGCTGTTGTTTTCGAGTTGAAGGAGAAGAGAAGACAGGGACCAGGTGCACTTTGCAAAATTATGTTTGAAACTTTAAAACTTTCGAAGGCGAAGTGAATTGATGGAGCGTTGGATTGGAAAATTAAAATGCCTGAAAGTGGAAAATATGGAACATTGCTTGACGAATAAATATGAACGTTCGAAAATGAACCCTGGAATATTTTATAAAGGATTATTAGATCTGTTTAAAATAAACACCACAATCAGCAGACATTTGTTAGAACAAAACTTATCTCGAAAGGGTTAGCGACAAAGCAAGCATGCTCACAACACCCAGCACAACCCTACCAACCTGGTTTCCGCCTCCATTGCACATACTCGGCTTATGATCGCACGAACAACAGGGCGGTTGTGGATACCGATTGCAACAACCACCCCCAGCGTGGTACAACTCCTGCGAGGCACTTATCGGTAGTGTGCCATTACTGCCGTACCGAAAGAAGTCCTGCCGCCGCTGGTAGTCGTACATGCGAAGATCGTCCCGACTGGAATGGTACCCGTAGTAGTGGTGGAAATCGAACCCGGGATATGGGAAAGCTGGAGGCGGCGGAAACTCCCAGAATCCGGGCGATCCTCTTCTGTAATGGTTGATATACGATTCGCTATGATATCCTGCCTCCTTGCGATTGTCGCGGATGTGGTGCTTCTCTTTCAGCTCTCCCGACAAGCTTTTCTCCCGCACCAAATGCGTGCTTCGACTCTTGTGATCCCGTTCGTGGCGACTGTTGTGGGGCTGACGTCGCCGATCCAGACTCGCCCCCACAGGACGTGGTGGTTTGCTGGCATTCTTGGTTGATGGCGACGTTTGCAGCTGATGTTGCTCCACCACTGTGTTGTCGGAACGGACCCACGTGAAATCTTCGTCACAGCACGTTGAGTCATCTATGAAAGTTGGGAATTCAAATGCATTATGAATAACCGAGGAATGTGTTCTGGCCTTCTTTATCGGAGACACACTAAAATTCACACATACGCTCCGCGGCGATTCTAGGAGCGCCGTGTGAAGATAGTTCAGGAATATCGTGAGATGAGTGGTTAGAATATACTTGTTGATGGACAGCAATAGGTTCTTACACATCTTTTGCACTAATCATCGGAATAATGGAGGCTTTTAGCTTCCGTCGAATGACTCCAAAGTTTGATTTGATAATTTTTATGAAAAACAGAACCAATGAAAAGTATGTATTTCACTAGGCAGTCTTACATAACTAGAATCGCAAGGAAATTAAAAAAAAAACAAGTCGAAAATATGAACAAAGGACCTAAAAACAACTTTAAAACAACAAGAAACTGTTTAAACATTAGAACTGGTTTGATTTTCCGGAAAATCGTAGCTACTGCTTGGTGAAGCAAGTCACATAAAAACATACAACCTTAAAACTCTAGAAATATTATCTCAAATCAATTGTAACATATATAAAAGGTGTTTTTAGAGGTATAAAACTTTAAGTTGGCAACATGGTGTGACAGCTGTGTTTTGTGGTTAGTTTGGTTTGCCATTTTATCATGAATATGTTGACGGCTGAGCAACGTCTCCAAATTGTGCAAATTTATTTTAAAAAAACGGGTTTGTGGTCAATAGTGACCGCTATAGAGCCATGATCAATGACTTTCTCGTTCCGGAATTGACTCGCCGTAATGAAGGGGACCTCTGGTTTCAACAGTATGGCGCGATATGCCATACAGCTCATGCAACCATCGACTTATTGAAAGAAGTATTTGATGAGCGCATAATTTCACGTTTTGTACCTGTGAACTGGCCTGCAAGATCTTGTGATTTAACACCGCTGGACTATTTCTTGTAGGGATACGTCAAATCACTTGACCATTTGGAAGACAACATTCGCCGCGTTTTTGGCGAGATACGGCCCTAATTATTGGATAGAGTAGTCGAAAATTGAACTATCATCACTATTTTTTTTTAGATAAAAACACATTGAAGTAAGTTCTTTACATAGTTTTCACAAAAAAATCGAATTTTTTGGCCCAATTTTTCACGAAATTTATTGTGAAATTCTTCAAAATATTTTTCCCAAAAGCAGGAAATAGTAAGGAAATTTCAATGCAAATTTGTACTTCAGTTTTTTAGTATTTTTCGTTGGAACTTTTACTAGAAAGTCAAAGACTGCATATAAAGCGCTGTCAATTCAAACAAATTTCTCCGAAAATTCGTGCGAAATTTTAACTCCTTTTCTTCACAAAAATAAATTATTATTGCATATATTTTAGTGGATTTTTTCTGAGGCGAACATTTTCGTAGAAATTGTAAGCATTAAAATTAAAATCGTAATTCGTTTTCTACATTACATCACCAATTTCTTAGTTGAGTCATTCTCTCCCAATTTTGTTTTTGGTTAAAACAGTTAATATAGAAATTTAAACATTTCAAGGGAAAAAGATCTTTGAAACAAATTTTAATTTTTGCGAGTTTTAATCGTCGCGATTTTTTGCCAGGCTAACACGAATAGTCGTTGTATTAGTTCAGTGCAAAAACTTGTCGCGGCAAAAAATAATAACTTCAACAAAAATAATCATAAATGTGTAGTAAAATTTTCTGCATTCGATGTATATTATGTTTGCAAAAGCAGAGAAAAATTGCATTTATAAATGCAGTTCAAAATGACATAAATATTCATGAAAGCTCCTTGGATGTCCTTACTGTTTCAGTTTGCTTTTACATAGAGCTAAAATATGCGTCCTCGTGTTTAAAGCTTTGCATTATAAATTGCAAAATGATTTTCAGGATAAAGGACAGTAGATTTGGTCTAAGAAGGCATTTAAAAAATTTATGTGTTAAACTGAAATGGTAGTCACTTGTATCAGGTTCTTTCTGAGGTCGCCAGCGATGGTGGCTAAACGACACAGTTTTCGCTGCTTTGGAGACGTTGCTAGCGAACACGATCAAATTCTATTGAAGTGGCTCATTCGAAATGCAGCAAAATGTGACAGAAATAAATCATTTTGTATTGACTTGAAGAGAAAAAAACAGTTCCAAGGAAGGGCACATGAAAAATATGCCAAATGATGTCTAATTGCCTAGTGAACTCAGACTCGTTTTCTTGTAAGCATCTTTCTGTTGCCGATTTTTTTTGATTAATCAATCAATCAAATTCCATCAACGACGATTCTATTTGCAGACATCCTAAATCTAACTCGGATTTAAGTCGCATACGTATGATTTCTGTTTATGAAACGAAATATTTTTCAGCATGACTCCTCGCACACAACAATCAAGGATCATTCAATCCCAACAAATATCAGTTTTTTGAATGAATAAAAGCCAGCATTTTCAGAAACGTGATCAATTCACCCGACCAAATGAGGTCATCCTGAATGAATTCCACTCATGGCCATCATTATTATCATTCATTTCATCTATCGCAACTCACTAACTTGTCTGAGCAGCTGGCTTGTCTTTGTAGAACGACGACTCCTCCTCGGAGGTGGACCATTGCGCTTCCACTCGTGGCGTATCCGTGTCCCAATCTGAGCTGCTGGTCGTCTCGAAATTCACTTCATTTTCATCTAAAACCCATGTTTCACGTTATCAACATTTCAGTAGAGAAAAGATAATAAAAACTCTTTTATCTATTCCAGAGCAATTTATGAACGACATACCAGCATTCTCGACGCGAGAAAACAACAATGCCGCCACTGCTGGCGAAAGATCTAAATTTTGTATTTCAATGGCACGCGCAGATTTGCCAGGCGTTGGAATGTCAAGGAATTCGGTGTCATCACTTGAAAAGCTTCTTTCGTGGCTACTTTCGTACGCAGTGTTTTCCATTGTCATCGGCGAACTTGAAACTACCAGCAAATAGACCGCACCATTATTCAAAAAAGGCAGAAAACCCTTCGATAAGAACCACGCAATTTAGCGAGATGGAAACGGTTGCACAAGACGACACTCTCGGCACATATTCAAACTGGGCAAAACTATCTGCTCCACTTTTATCTTCGACTGGCAGATTTTCTTTTTTAATCCGATTCGCTTTCAGATACTCGCCCCGGAAAAGTCACTTATCGAATTATGCTGGGCTAATTTTCGTTTGGCGTATTTACACACAAAACGATACAAATACGATCCGCTTTGCAAAGGAGCGGAGACTATATTTCGACGGCATTCTGAGCTGGCGGCAGCCGCCGTTTGATAGGCTCCCTCCTGGGGTATTTTTAACATGAGGATCTCATCTGTGGATGCGAAAAGTGTTTTCAGATGCGATATCTCAAACGAATTGGCTCAGATCATTTTTTCGCGATGTCTTCATTTGGCGACTCAAGAGTTACCAATCTAATATGTGAATTATGTCGAGATTATGCTAGAGAACTATGTAGCTCACAGAGCTCATGGTTATCGAGAGATTGAATAAGAAATTTACAGCGATTATCAAAAACAACTATGCTTTACTGATACTGAAACACACGATTTCCTAGCTATTGTAAGCATCTTTGACAAAAGAGTGGCAAACGTACTCATAATTCACATCAGACCCAGCATCATTTGTTCAAATTTTAGTAATATTTAAAAGAAATTTTCATATTGTTTGATATCAAACCTTTTTGGGGCGAATCGTATTGAATTTTTGAGTCAAGGTCGGAGAAAAAAATGAAAAATTATACTACATACTATCGACAGTTAGTCTGTCTGATAGTTCTGTCTTAAAATAGTATTGTCGTGACCATGTTAAAGCGCTTTTATTAAAATTTCTGTGTCTTTTTAATGTAATTTTTCGTGTGAATTCTCAACCCTGCTTCGAGATAGTTTTCTTTTCACATTTATTAAAACACAATGGATTTTGCCTACGGCTACTGTTTTTTGATCTCATCTCATTTTATTTATAATTATTTTAAGTCTAGACAGCATTCTTTCAGATATACATAAATGTTGATGGATCATTTTTGATGTTTATGACTTTTTTTCACAATTTTTGGATTGTAGAACACACGAATTTTATTTTTAACTTGGGTTTATAGTTGCTATTAAAACTACACATTTGAAGAAAAAAACCATTCCATTAATAAAATAGAACAGATACTCATATATTAGAGGGGGTAGTTTAGAAAATAAAAAAAGGCAATTTGAGTGAGTTTTTTTTGAATATTGTTTACAATAATCGATAGGAATTTCGAAAGGGTAGTTGATAGTACGTAGCGAAATTCAAACTTAAAGTTTTTTTTGTGATTTAAACCAACTCCTTGATCTAAGAGCACAATGTTCATGCGAAAGCAGCTTTAAGACAATTTTCTTCCATTTCGCGAGATATTTTCATTGGGTTTCTTTCTGAATGAGGCGATTGAGTGTTGAGTGACGCGAATTTAGTCCCTGTTTTGAGATTCGTGGTTAAGACAGTCTTGGCGCAGAAACTTGTGACGCTTTTCATACTTTCCAAGCCCACGCCCTTTTTCGGGGGTGAACGCCAGCGCAAACAGCCAAGGACGACTACGATCGGAACAAATGATCGTAACATTTCGGTACAATTTCATTTAAATTTCTCTTGATCTTTAAAAAAAATTTGAACCCCAACTTCGTTATATAAGACCTTAAAAAATCAGAAATTTTCAGGAATTTGTTTCAATTTTTTTTGATATTTTCGAAAAGTGGTTCCTTATAAACTCTTCACTAAAAAGATATAAAAATAGATTTTCAAGCCAAACTCATCGCGATGGTATTTGTACACACAATTGTTTGAGTTTTTGATTTTAGCATTTAGTATGGAAAAGTTACTACCCGAAAAATTAGTGATCTATCTCAAGGAAAAGTTTTGTCGAAATATATTTTGAGGTATTTATGTAACGGAAAACCATACACAAACAATTCAAATAACGTCAAAAAATTTAATGTTTCATTAGATACTTTCCTGAAATGATTGCCAATTTTTTTTTTAGAAAATTATGTCCTAAAATGTTAGCCCAAAAACTATGAAGAAAAATATTTGCATATTGAAAATTTTAAAAAAAAATACCACAATTCTTCAGGCGGAACGAGTTACTTTTTTTTGCTTAACCCTTTAGTTGTAGCAGTAAATTCTAAGATCCTAGTATTCTACTTCATGGCTTCAATGGTAATTAGGGGCCAGAGCTGAGGTCCCGTTCTACTTGCACATCCAACTTATCCGCTTGGTAATCACCAAAATTAAGGAGTCTTTTAGGTTACAATTTTTCAAAAAATCAGAACATTTTGCAGAGATGCACAATAAACTAGTCAGGAGCTGTATGGAAAAAAGGAAGGCATTTTGTATGGTGCAGGCATAGCAATGTAGAGGTATATAGCGTTTTAAAAACAAATACTAAAAAAATAAACGCAATTTTCGCGAATTCATGTTTTTAAGCTGGCGGAAACGATTTAAAAATCTCTCGACTGATTTTTTAATCTGTTGTTGTACATATATATGGATATAGCTGGTAACGAAATCATTATGATCGATATCAAATTTTTCAATTTTCACCCAATTTTCCACCCTCAAAACTAGGTTTTTTAAACATGGTCGCCGTTTTGTTATTTTTTAATGAAAAAAAATCATTCCAGTACCTGCCATAGGCACTTAAACAAGAATTAATTTGGCGTTTTGTTTTTCCCCAGATGATCCAGTCACCTAAAATCACGTCCGCCGTCATTTTTTGATGTTTTTTTAAAAAAAAAATCTAAAACAATAGTTTTGTACACCCAAAGTACCAATTAACATATGAATAAAATTTGAAAATAATATCTCTTTTCTTTCTATTGAAAAAGTGTTTTTTGTTGTTGAAAATCTTAACCTAAAAGACCCCTAAAGTTCAAGGCTTAACAAAGTGTGATCACCTAATCTCAGCACGAAGTACACTTTAAACATAAAGATGTGGCGATTCTCCAGACATACATATTTACTTTCATGGTTTATTTTCATTCATATTCTCATATTCATATTTTCATATTTTTCTTTCATATGTAGAACATAGTGAACTAAGCTTTTCATGGTAGTTTGTAAGAACCTAACTTAAAAAAAGTACACTGAAATAGTGTTAAAGTTCATTGTTAATTCTTTTTGAATAACCTTTTTTTTTGAAAAAATTTTTGAATAAATTTTCAGACACAAATCAACTGTTTCGAGATAAAACTCAATTTTTCATGAATTTTATTAAATTATTTATTATTAACTGTTTCGTATTTTAACTGAAAATTCTTAGATAAATATAAACTTTTGCTTTGAGAATTGTCTAAAGGATTAAAATTACAACTCACAATAATCTCACCCCATCTACAAAAAGTTTAAAAAACCATTCCACATATTGAATATGCAAAACCCTTTCACCTTTCGTAACATACAATAATACTTTCCTAGGACTACCTTCGACTAGCTTCCGTTTTCGCAGCAATATTAAACTAGTCCAGATTCTTTAATGGGACACAAGTCAGAACTAGAAGTGCCATCGCGTTATTCATTTGCTGTTCATATTCAGAATGAATGGATTTTCACGGCAGGCAGGAATCATATGGCGTCGTCGCCGCTAGTGCAACAACAATAATAGTAACTTTCCGCTCTAAGGACACGTGTCCTATATTCCAACTTTTCATTTAGGTTGTATTGCATATAAGCAGCGTCTCATTGATTTTTTTTCTTGTTTGTAAAAAATCCACTCTGCAGTTTCATTACTTTATGGACAATAAGTCGCTTGCCTGGTGGCCGAGACACATCTTGAGTTATTTAAGGACTAAAGGACAATTTCAAGAAGAATAAGGATAGTGTGCTTGCTCTTGAATGCTCTACAAAAATCGGCTTCAGAGATGTTTTTATTATTGATAGAGTTTTATAGAGGAAGAATTATTTTTTATTACTACTAACTAAATATTAAAAAACTGCGATCTATGCCAAGGTATACAAGTCTGAAGAATATGGGGTCATAGGTGTGATGCTTTTTTACATAGATTAGAAAAACATCTTCATAAGAAGTAGACTGTTATAAACCAGGAAATGTATAGAGCCTTTCTCGGCACCACGTTTTTAGAATCGAGTATCAAATATCATTCCACCAGCTCATCTCACTTGAAATCCATCCAAATTCTCGCGGCCTCTGGCATATGTGTGAACTTTCATTTTAAAATCGTCTGCAAAGTCACTTAAAAGAAGTCAATTTTAGTTCGGCCAACTTGAAATCGATCCTTTTAAATACTTGCTTGTGTCTTTTAGTACAAACTAGAAACACTCTAAACATAATTCAAATAACCATTTTCATCGTCGCTCCGTTTCCTAAGCGATGTCTCCTCTGAAATTGGATCCAGACCCTTATCCTCGTCCTCGTCCGAGGTATCTCCTTCCTCCGTCGTTTCACTCGTGTCACTTGATATGTTTTCCTCCTCGTCGGCCGTGGAATTATTCCCTTCGGACGTGGTACTATTTGGACGGGACGAGCTCACATCACTCGAAACGGAATCACGTTTCTTCAATTGACGCTGCGGTGACGCGGAAATGGGTGGTTTGTTACGATTGCCATCTGGGGCCAGGATCACATTCACTTTTCGGGTTTCTTGCATTTTCACTGATTAAAACGTTTACGCGGCCGTGTTTTTAGGGGAGCATTTTTATTTTTTACATGGGATGGAATGATGTTCGAGCTATGTTTAGGGCAACAATCGAATAATATTGCGCCGATTGCGCCAAAAGATTCACTTTCACAATTTTTTTGCACCTGTTTGAATAGAATTTAAATTACCGAGTGTACCTTACATAAGAACATATCGTCGTTTATTAGTAGAAACGCAACAAATACAGTGCTGTGAATAATTATATACTAAAACATATTTTTCGAATTTCTTCCAAAGCATTTCTAAGGAGTGAATTTTTTGCCTGAATATGTTATTTTGGGATTCCTAGGAAATTCTTTCAACCATCTACCTTTCCCTTTCTTTCAACCACGCTAAGTCCAAAATAAAAATCCCAAAAGTGTCCTTTTTCAGCTGTGAATAATTATAAACTAAGTTTCTGTTCTAAGTTTGCCAAGTGTGTTTCTAATGTGGATTTGAGTTTTTATGTAGCATTTTAACACTGTGAAGACGTGCATGTAAATTTTTTGAGAGTTTTGAAATTTTTGCCGATCCTTAGAATGCCCCGTGGAAAAAAACTAAATGATGTTCAAAAACATAGAATCATTGATTTAAGGAACATTGGAAAAACTCAGAGAAAAATCGCGAGTGAAAATAAAAGATCGCAGAGTGAGGTAAAAATCGAAAATTATGGGGAAAAAAGTCATCTGGACGTCCTCCAAAATGTTCACCCAACGCACTGTTTTAAGAAAGCTATCGGAACCAGGAGCTTCATCATCGAAAATTGTTAGCCGGTTAAACTTGCAATGTGATCCGAGCTTAGTTAGAAAATGGGCTGCATCCTTCAAAAACTATAAATACCACAAATGTCTGCAAAAACCCAATTTGACGAAACGTCACATCGAAGCTAGACTGGAAATCGCCGAAAATTTTATCCAAAAAGGAACCATTTAGGATCATGTGATCTTCAGCGACGAAAAGAAGTTTAATCTCAATGGACTAAATGGATTTAACTACTACTGGCACAGGAAGGTTGTTCTGTGATTTGGGCAGCTTTCAAAAAACATGCTAGGAACGAAACAACCTTCGTCAATGGTAAACTGAATGCTGTCGGATATCAGGAGTTACTAGAGGATCATCTACTGCCTTTGGTGACGCTAGCGGAAGACGAAAACATTATTTTTCAGCAGGATAATGCACCCATCCATACGGTTGTCTCCACAAAAAGTGGTTTCAGGATTATGGAATCTAATGATTATCATGGCTAGCGTTAAGTCCCGACCTGAATCCCATAGACAATTTGTGGGGCATCTTAGCGAGGAAAATCTACGACCAGGAGGAGTCATCCATTGAAAATGTAGCAGAACTGAAGGAAAGAATAATAGTAGCCTGGAACGAGATAAAGGGGCAAATGGACTAGGTATTAAATGAAAAACTTAACAAACATTAAACTGAGTTTATACTTTTTCACAGATATTATAGCGAGTTTTTATGATGTTTTTTATTTTATTTTCGAAAGGAATATAATCAACTTTTCATCCCTACTAAATTTTCTTAAGGGTATATTATTCAATGAAATCAACAGTTATTTGAAATAGTTTCCTGTTTTTATGAGACTCAAAAATATAGTTGAGTCTATCATTATTCACAGCACTGTAATTTGCGAATTTCGTTTAAAAAAATCTAAGAAAAGCCAAGCTTCTTCATACACTTTTCTTCACAATACATACTTGCAAACAAAATCATGGTAAACGATGGCAGCAAAAATATTCTTCCTAGACCACAGATTGAATAAGGAATAGTTTTAGTTTTCTTTTTAATCTACAAAAGAGGGACGATAAGAATGAATATTCAATAAACCAATCAAAAAAGTGAGTCCTTAATAATAGAGATTCTGTTGAAAGTGCCCATGAATTCACGCGATTTAAATTTGAGAAATTCACTTCATTAAGAATGCAATTTTTCAAGAAACAATGAAACAACACCTACAGGATATTCAAATTCAATATTTTGAGAAGTTATATGAGTTCGCCACGAAGTAAAGTACAGTTATTAGTTCATCAGACAACAATGGACTGAACGTAAGAAATAAAAAATCTTAATCATAAAAATCAAGAGTGCCTCAAGAATGGATATTGACGGAAAGCCAAAAACGATACTAGAGTCTGTCTAGAAACCGATCGAACAAAACTAACTCAGAAACGAATGGAATACGTAAACAAGAGGATATTTCTTTAAAAAAAAGAGACAATAACTGCTTTTAAGACTTTTGAAAAAAGTTGATGACAAAGTTCCTGCCAAAATGAGTTTTAAATAAATAAAGTTTTTTGTGATTTTTACGAGCGATTTAATTATTACTATTATTTTCTACTATTATTTATATCTCAATTGAATAATCATAAATTGTAATTATTCAAAATTATTCCAAAATGTAGAGATTTCCCAAGCGATCCACTCGCACGCCCAATTAGACTTCTTCACGTTTAAAAGATTCTAGAACAAATCGTTGAACTCGAAAAGTCAAAAGACATTGGTTATCAAGAAATCTTGTGACTATCACAGAAATAATGGTGGGAATTCGATGAAATTGTAATTTAATGCTCTAGTTGGAAAGAAGGCGATTATCAGTTCAGCTCTTTTGATAAGTGTATGTGGTTTTTCAAGCACATATAGAGATCATCCGGAATATGATTAATATATTCCAAGTAGCCTGTTCTCATTGAAAATTCGATATTCGTAGCCCATTAAAAAAAAGAAACGAAAATTTTCATATAGTTCGGTAGATGGAAGCATAATTTCATAAATCAAAACTATCTTCCCTAGGTTTCATACAGAAATTCGCTTTTTGGATGGGTTAATAGATTGTGTTTATCACTTTATGTGTTGCCTTTTTATTTCATTTTTTGTTAAAACATCGAAGAATTATAAACACGTTTTGATTATCCACAAAATGCGTGATATTAATCCACTTTTCAGATTTCTATAATTATTCTCGAATTCACTATATGGCACTCTATAATTTTGTCTTGCACAACAATTAGCACAATTACAACATTCAAACTATTTCGGCAACATATTCATTCACTAGAACGTGATTGAAACTTTCCGGTCCGACGTAAGAACTTCCAATAATTCCACTGATTTCCTGGAGAACCAAAATCAATCTTAGCACTAGAGTCGCGTAAACAGAAGCACATCAATTAATCTATTTTTAAAGAAAAACCATCATAAACAATAGATACTTCTTCGCGAGTCAAACATGTTAATGGGTCCGGTGTTCCACTAATTTATTCAAAATTACCAAAATTAAACAGTATTTAACGCTAGCCAAGCAACATCAACAAGAGCAGTGGAACAAGAACAAGAAATGCCGGTAAATCTTTTTCCCGAAAACCTTATAGGAATTTCGAATTCGTGTAGCGCGTGGTCGGTCGATTCAATACTGAACGTATCTTCAGCAATTTACTCGGGATGAACTTGAGTATTTTACACAAGGGTCCGAGAACCAAACGCGTACCAATCTACACATATCGCCCCAGACATCTATCCCAGAAGCAACACATGGCGTACCAAAAATATCCACGCCACTCGCCAACACCACCAGGAAGAATCGGGGCGAACGCCTTTTTCATAAAATGCCTCGCGTTTTGTGCAAATTAAATCGCAATATTCCGTACTGAATTCCATGATATTATTCAACTACACTTGGATTATTATTACCTCCAATCAAAGAATGTATTTCTGGATGTTTGCATGCAGGGTGTTCACGGTGTACAGGGTATGCGCGTGATGACTTGGGGGTAGTAAACGCGGTGATATGCCTTATTGTGCGTCGAGCCGAACTAATTCGTTTATTAGGGTGTAATGCGTATTGCATCAATTAATTATGCAAATGTAAACAGATTGTTTGATTCGAGAATCAGAAAAAAAATCAAAAATTGAGCCGCTTCTCGGTAAATAGATGGCTTGTTAACAATCTCAATTTGAATGGGGGACGCATTGACTAAATGGCGGTTTTTCATGAAAGAAATCAGTTCGGAACGATCGAAAGACACTCATTAATGGTTTAAATGCCAGCATTACTCAGCAGACCAGATGTAAGCCGCCTAATGGGTACTCCAATTTTATTCATTTATTTCCAAAGACCGTTGGGAAATGGGCGCAGTGAAAAGCAAATCTGTGCCGAAATAGGAATTGGACATTGCTTATTCAAAGAGAGATCTTAAAACACATCAGATTTTTTAAGATGCTTTAGGTCACTATAGTAACGAACGGCTACTTAGAAGAGGCATGTAACAATCCTCAAAGATCAAAGTGTGTACTACCAATGAAGCGGAGTGAAATGACCCTAATATCATCTATACGCAATCCTCACTTCTTTCAAATCAAACTACCTTACTTATTTGCCTGTAAACCTATTCGCTTATCCCTCCAAGACCTTCAAACCAAATTAAAATTGAATTTCAGACAAAGCTATTAACATACAACCGCTAATTAATCGAGCCACACATTATCTTCTTCGTCAAACCGAAATTGATTTAGCATTACTGAAATCCTGAATTTTTGAATTGGTCTCATCACAAACTATATTTCATATTACCGAAAAGAACCGGGAACCAATGAACGCAAATTGCCAAAACATAGATACGTGTGACTCAGATACACAATTTCAATTTGTTTATAGTTTAGCACAATTTTCAATTAATAATTTATGTTTTTCCGCGCTACTAAGAGCTCAAATTAATAGTGAAATATCGTAGAGTCAAAGGAAAATATATTGCTAGCCAATTCACGTTAATAGCCCCGATGAATAGACGAAGAAAACATCAGCTCAAGGATCATTTCAAGTTAAGTGTATTCTTCAGCCAACCACAAATGTATTTGACTACAAATACTCTGACGGTCTTCGAGTAGATTACAACAATATCTTTTGTATATTTCTTAGGGTATGTTATGAAAACATTTCGATTTTCTTTGCTTTAAAAATGTTGAAACTCGAACAGCATTACGAAACTGCCAATCTTATTTACCTGTTCTCACTCTATTCGTGCTTATATAAACATACTGTGATGACGTATGTACGTACGTACATGTACGCTTCGGACGATTTAATGAGTACACCGACTTTTCGAGGAACGATGGAGATATTGGCATTTTCCCGGATTTTCTCTTCGTTTTGAAAAAAAAGTTGTTATGGAATTTCATGCTTTTCTAGGTTGACCATGAGCAAATTGAAATAACTTTAAATTTGAGTATTTTTTTATTATGTTTACAAGCAAGAGAAGAGGTTTTGAAAATATTCATTTTTAATTAAAAGTTTTCAACATTGCGTCAAATTTAGAATTCGAAAAAAATTTGAAGTTGTACCTTCTGACCAAAAAGTACCCGAA
This sequence comes from Oxycera nigricornis, assembly GCA_963942545.1. Taxonomy (NCBI): domain Eukaryota; kingdom Metazoa; phylum Arthropoda; class Insecta; order Diptera; family Stratiomyidae; genus Oxycera; species Oxycera nigricornis. Next base: position 3,381,761 of record OZ012662.1, read on the forward strand.
AATTTTAAATAAAACGCAAAATTCGGATCACCTTCAAAATATGCTCAATTTGAAGCAACAAACACATGCCAACGCTTTTTCCAATCATCAAAACATTATTTATAGGCGCTCTCCGGTGTGGCTTTCAGCACCTTCAGCGAATTTTCTTTGATGAGGTTTATGGAGTCATACCAGATTCCCCGAAGCGACAATTTGAGTTTGGGAAACAGGAAAAAGTCACACGGAGCCAAATCAGATGAATAAGGCTAATTTGCCCGATCCAGCATGTCTTCAGTGACCTTTTGTCGATACTGTTTTTGAAGAAAATTCAGCTCAATCGGAACGCGCCGCATGCCCAATTGGTTGACCGAAATCAAACGAGCTGTTTCACGAGCAATGTTGAGATCACGTACTATCTCTCTAACACTAGCATGATGATTTTCGAGCACGATTTCTTTAATTTTTTAGACGTTATCGTCAGTTGAAGAGGTCAATGGCCGTCCGGAACGAGGCAAGTCTTCGACGATCTCCCGACCGTCTTTAAAAGCTTTGTACCTGCCTAAGTTTTCGATAAAACAGACTCACCGTAAGCCTTCTCCAGCATTCGCATCGATTCGGCACACGAAATTTCGTTCAAAACTCAAAATTTGGGACAAACTCTTTGTTCAATTTTTTTTTCCATTGTAAAATTCGCCGAGCCCTACTGAGGCGGACTGATACAACCAGCTGCTGTAAACAAACTGGTTGACAGATCGCGCTCATTTTTGGCATAGAAATTAGGGACAGTCCTACCAACATACAGAAATATTTGAAAATACTTAACGCGGGCAATTTAAATGAGAAATTTCGGGCACTTTTTGGTCAGAAGGTATTCTATGAAGGACTTAAGTATCTCGAAACATATTTTACAGCTTAGAAAAGAATGTTTTAGAAAATATATAAAATATATGACATGTAACGTTTTCAGACAGCATATAAAGACCAAAGTATGTGAGTGTGTTTTAATTTCAAATTCAATTGATTGAAGCGATATCCATGCTTCTAGTTTGAGCTAGTTATTCCGACAAGAATGGTAGTTCATCGATTAAGATCTTTCGCTATGTCGGTCAGCAAATTATGAACAAATAAAAAAACTGGCTGCAGAAGACCACAAAACTTAGGTGAAACTGTCAGTCAATGGCTTGCAGATTAGTAGAGAATGAAACCGGAAAATTCCGCGTACCCAGTTGCACATGCAAAAGCTCAGCGAATATTGGATATCGGAAATACTAATACCACTTTCTAAATCGGTCACTAGTGACTGTTTTTATCTAGAAATATGAAAAAAAAACTACCCAGAAAAATATTTTGAAAATTATTATTTCAAACGTGTTCGTTGAATTTTGTGGACTACAGTTTTCGAAATTATTTTATAATAAGGTTTTTTGGAGGATAAGTTTCTCACAGGCAGTAAACCTTTACAAAAATTACTTGATTTTACAATGATAATTATAATTTTTTTTGCTGGTCATAAGTGTTGCCAAAACTGAAGTATTTAAACATGCATACCATCGTCAATGGGAAACGTGCCATCTTTTCAAGACATACCGCAGAAGCTTCGCCAAAATTCCTAACAATTTGGCAACAAATTATTATTTTTTGGTTTCAATGACATTTTGGTCGTTCAATTGTTACAAATATTGTTTGGTTTGCTTGTAACTTACCAGGTTCCACAAGATAAGCCAAGTTTGTAATGAGTGTTGTAAAATTGAAAACGGGCATAGGTTTAAGAACAAGCACTGCAAAAACCAAGAATATACATTTGTCAAGCTCTGGATGAATGAAAGGGACTTTTCAGTGTGAAAAAGATCTTTCCGATTTAGTCTGTTTGATGACGTTCTCTTTTGATCAAATTTTCGAATCGTTCAACCAAAGCCTCTTAGGATCCTTACTTGAAAAGGCTCATTTTTTTAATTTATAAGGCCTTTTTTTATTCCTAATAAGCTATTAAAATGTTTGATTAAACCTTTGGAAAGGGCGCCCTTTAATTCTTACCTATGAAGTGTTTGATTGGATAAAATACGAAAAACAAATACAGTTATTATCCTTGACAAGCTTCGTGACTTCCATCTGTCATTCCTAAGAGAAATATTTATAGAAAATATAAATTACCGAAAGGAAGGTCTACAAAATTTATCTGCCTGAAGAAATCCGAAGTATTTCAGGTTAAATAAATTTGGCTTCAAAGGAAAATATCCTTAGCTAACATTATACACTATTTATAGGTTCAGTTCCAGAGAACATCAACTTCATTCAAGCAAATAAAATTCTCCTTTACTAATGATGGTATCAATTCGAAAACAACTACTGTTCTTGACTACTCCAATTTGATTTTCTGTATGAATGAACTGAGCGTAGCATTCGTTATTATTTTGTGGAGGATATCAGATACCTATCGGATGTATTTATAAATGCATAAGGAGGCTAGAAATTTCTAAGCTACCTGTCAAGAATTAAAAGGATTTCTATGCAATAGTTTCTTAACGAAGTTCATATTAAATAATTTCAAACCTATAAGACGTCGCAAAAATAGGAAGGTGATACTTCAACCTTTAATTGAAAAACATTTTTTTTAACAGAAACGCATCCGCACATCATTTCTTTCAGTCTAGAAATATCAAATAGAATTTTTGATAGCAATTCCACTTTTTTGATTCATTCACTTCAGGTTTTCCTTTTCAAAACACTCTCAGAAAGATACTTTTCAATATTTTCTATTCCTTATGACTTCTGAAATGGTTATATTTCCTGTGATGAAAACGTCCTCCATTTCGTTGACTGAATGTCGGTTCCTATTCAACACAATTCCGTCTAAGTTGGAAGCTAAAAGTGATGTCTCCTGCTCCACAAAATGCAATTACATAGCTCTAAGGAATCAGGGTTATCTAATTTCATTCAAACGAATAAATGAAACAACGAACGAGAGGCTGCCTGTCATATCTTTTGATGTTTCAATGAATTGTCTTAAGGGCCTAGGACTTGCCCTCATTTCACTTCCCGTATGGAGGAGCAATGGCATGAAAATCTCGTTGCTTTCGGCTGTTGCTATTGGCAGACATGTAATGTTTCCAAGACAAATAGATAGTTGGATTATTAGATACAGAATATGATATGTTGCTTAGGATGATTCCGCATGTCATCATCTTTCCTCAGGGCATTCTGATGTTCGCTTTGGTAAATAACACACGGCGAGGTTAGGTAGATATATGGAAAAATATCTCATGTACAAGAAAGCTAGTTCCTACTTACGATCTGTGAACCTTATCATGGTGTCTCAAGCATTACGACCAGACTTCCATTAGCATTTGTACAACAAGATGAAATCATGGATAGTAGATCTAGCATCCTTTTATGAAAGAATACAGAATTAGAACTATTTACACTGATTATGCCTTTATAAATATCAGGTATCGAAGTTCTGTTTTCAATATCATCTTTCTGCCGAATGCAAAACAATTCAAGCGAATATCCTTTTCCTAGAAAAAGGACCGTTAATTCGCTACTAATCTATTCAACTAGGCATCGCAATTACTAGCCAAAGCTACATTTCAGAAGGACTTGCCTAATTGAACTGTAATGAATAGTTGACGAGTCAGAAAATCAATACCAGCTGCATTACATCGAGTCTACTCGAAAGGGATATTTTTTAGGTCCATTTTCGCACTTTGCTTTCAACTCAACTTTTGCATTGAACAGCAAACAGGCAACAACAAATTCGTTACAACTCACTGAATTTCATTGAAAAGAAGAAGAAAATTCTTATTGTACTGACTTGGCAGACAGGAAACTAGTTCGGTTTCAATTTAAATTTTAAGTTATCCAAGGACTGATTGATTTTAAGAGACGTTACCTTGTAATTACTTGTAGTTTTTTAAATTTCTAGAAGGAAACTCGATACAATGGAATGAGCATCAATTTTATTCACTACCATGATGAGCTACTGGACCATTTATATAAATTATAAGTTCAACATTTACCGAATTTTATTGTAAATAATAAAGTAATTCGAAATGTCAGACACACCAGCAACGACCCACATAAGAGCCTTCAGCCGCCAGAACAGCTCCTTCATCCTATTCTTCTTGCATCATTTCATGATGATGGTGATGCGGATCATGAAGATGACGATGATGTCAACAGCATAACTTTTCAACAGGCGTTCCATGTCGCCGCTCCACGACCATCGGAAAAATCCCCATTTAATTAAATTATCATTGAATAACATAATGTCGGTTGTTGCTACGAAAAGCATGGAATTTTCAGATAGGATGCCGAACGTCATAACAGTATCGAAAGTGCTAGCACAAACATTTCCAGGAATGTATCCATGTACGGCTTGACATATCCTGTGGATAAATGCTTCAAGCAATATTCGCTATGCCGGAACCAATAGTCGCCACGACAGACAGGACAGATATACGCAAGCAAACACGGAGTTGGTATCATTGGAATTCAATCAGGACTTTATGGAAAAGACAATAAGAGACTAGGGAATATTTGACTTGAATTTTTTGCTCGAAGGTATGAGAATAATCTTGTCTAGTGGATTGTGTTTTTCAGGATCAAATTCTTCTGTTTGAGCCTTTTGAATCATATTGTTATTTTTTGGCATTCGATTGAAAATATTTCGGGACAGCCTTGTGTTTGGGTTTGTTTCGTTGTGATAAGAAATCAGTAGATTTGCTCAAATCGAGGAAATATAAGTGGCCAAATTATGCTAGTCTACACCAAGATACGAACCTTGTTAAACAAGCAATCTTTTGGGGAATTCGATATACTCAAAATAAATTGAATATTATTCCAAAATTTCTTTAAAAAAAGTTTCTTTAAAAACATTTTCAATCGAATGTGATGTGAAGCGAATATTCCATAGAGAAATTTCTGCAGTAAAACAAAAATTTTGACAAAGAATTTATGCGTGGAAAGTTCAACGAAATTTTTTTGACAAGATATTTTTTGGAAAATTGTTCAGAACATTTTTATGAAAACATTACTTCGAACAATTAGCCATCAGAGAAAATTCTTCATAAAATTTAGGCAAATTAAGGTTGGTTGAACAACGCCATAATTCTTTTCGTGGAGTTTTCTTAAATAAACTTTTTTTTAAAATAAATTCCTTCAAAAATTTCTGAAGGCAATCACATGAATTGTTTTGAAAACATTTTAAAACTAAATGCCGACTGCAAAAACGTGCCGAATTTCGTTACACAGATTAAATAAAATAGTTGTTGTAAAATTATTATGAGACACTAAAAAAATTTATCGAGAAAATCGATAACTTTTGAATGATTTAAATGAAATTATTCAGATAACAATATTTTCAAGAAAACTTTGTTGTAAATTTGTAAATTTATTTTCAAAAACTTTGACATAAATTTGCCAAAAATGAAATCTATCGGAAACAGTTGAGAAAAATTGAAAATAAATTCTTTGGAGCAATAAGAGCCAATAAATTTCTCCACTAATTTCATCCCTGCTTTGATAATTTTATCAAATAACTTCGTATAAAAAATCCATGAAAATATTCTCAAAACAATTATTTTTGCAACATATTCTGAAAACATATCACAAAAATTTATTATTGAATAATATCTGTTCTAAGGAATCACTTTAATCTTTCAAACAATTCCAGAATAACATGAAAAAAATGCAACAGAATTTCGTTCTCAATCAAATGCAAAACGACAGAACAATCACAACACATTGCAAGATAGATTCAGCCTGGAGCTTAGTACATAAAAAACTCAAATCTCCCTATTTATTGTGGAATCTAGTCCTCCTTTCATAGCTCCGACCATAGTCGGTTCATTCGCAACGAGGAACATCATCTACAAGTCCACAAGTTCAATAGCCATCCATGAAATTTCTAATTTCAACTCGGAGCCCGTCCCTTTGATTTATTCCCAACATGTGTACAAACTATATTTAGACTACCCTCCTAAAGGGAAGCAATCGAACTGTGTCGCATCACAGGGGGGATCCTCCGCCCCGCACTTGTGTTTAGTATGAAATGAATACGGTCTTGATGATATTTTCTCTTAAGGCTTTAATGTGTTGATTTCATCGTTGGTCTTTCTGAACGTTCCACGCCATTTTCGACTTTTCAAAGAAGAAACAGGAGGAGACGGCAACGAAACGACAACAGGACCTAGACGCAAATGGCTGCATCAAGAAGATCTATTTAATGAGGTCTTCCCAAATGATGCAAGCTTAGACACATTATCGCGTGTGACTGAGGCATTAGATACAACGGCAAGCGTTTTGAATAAATATTTTTGGGGTTTCAGTGATAAATCTGTTGTAAGCTTTGAATTAAAATTAATTGCAACGAGGAAGGATTGTTCGTTTTCACGGGCTGTTGAATGCTGTAAAATGTTGCGCTGATCTGGCACGAGCGGATGTGGAAAATTGCTTTTGTTGTGATTGGCGATGACGAGGGTGAATGTGTTAATTTCGACTTCGAAGAGTGATGGCCAAGTCCTGACGGATCAAATATTATGACGCTTTCATTGTTGCTACACGATAATCTAACAATTAAAGCTTGCAGAGGAATACTTCAAGTACGAATATTAGAGATGTTACGATTAACTTGCCTGGAATTAATCGTTTCACTTCTAAATTTTCCCAAACATGGATCAAATGAAGTGATGAGCCTTTTATAACAGGAATACTTTAACTACAATTCTGTTTTTGGGGTGGGTTTGTAGTGCAGATGAAATTTTAAGAAACTCTTCCTCTCTCTCACTCCTAAATGAAAATTGCGGTAAACTACCTCAGAAGTTACTTTTTTAAGCTGCAAATTTGCATTTCTTTCGAACAAGTTTGAATAAAATTTTTCCTAAGAAATTTCACAGGTGAAATCACTTATTTGATAGAAAACTTTCAGTATTGAAAATATTGTTTTTTGATTTTTTTAAAATTCTAGATCCATTCTCTAACTCTCTTCGTCAGTAAAAAGCATTTCTAAACAATCTTGGTGCAAAGTTCCTGCCCGCTGATTTAAGGGGTCTTTGAGGTTACAATTTTCCAAAAAATCCAAAAAAAATTACAAAGTTCGTTAGTAAATTTTATCAAGAATACGATTTAAAAGGATTTATAATGATATTTTAATTTTTAAAGCATTTTCAAGCGTGTATAGGTAGAAGCCGTGAGACACCATTTTTGACGCTCAGCTGTGTTTCGGTATTTTCGACTCCCCTCTTCTGAATTACGAAAGTATAAGCATGGTCCACCTCTTGATCAAGAAGTTCAAGAAATTTTGTAGCCAATATACGAGTACAAGGATTTAACTTCAAATGATTTATTAGAAAGGCGCTTCGTACTTCAATTCGATTTTTAAGCTGGCGGACATGATTTTAGAAAAACTGCTCAACCGATCACTCTGATTTTTCAATATGTTGTTGTACACATATATGGCTATAGACGGTAGCGGAATCATTATAATCGGTATAAAATTTTCCGATTTTCACTCAATTTTCCACCCTCAAAAATAGGTTTTTTTTAAAAAGAATGGCCGCCATTTTGTTATTTTTAAATGAAAAAAATCATTCCAGTACCTGCCATAGGCACTTAAACAAGGATTAATTTGGCGTTTTTTTCACCTGAAATCACGTCCGCATTCATTTTTTGACGTTTTTGTAAAAATTGTTATGAGTGTAAAACACAATAAAAACTCTAAAAAATGTACATGTACAAAATTTCAAAATGATATCTCTTCTCTTTCTATTGAAAAAAATGTTTAAATTTTTTGTTTTTGAAAATCGTAACCTAAAAGACCCATTAAATTAAAGACATTTTTTTCACGTTTCCTGTAAATTGTTTTAAAGTGAATTATCGATACTAAGCATACGCTTTTCATAAAAATTTGTTTTTTAAAAACTTGAAGTTTTTTGTCCTTACAAAATGTTCACTTATATTTTTCCATGGAAAATATTTTAAGGTACCGCCTCAGAAAATTGTTTTCATTAAAGTTTTGCTTAGTTTTTTCTCGTAAATTCATCGTGAAAATTATTCAGAAAAATAATTTGAAAAAAAAATCAAATTTTTGTCGAAATATTTGAAGAGAAAATTTCTCTATAATCGTAAAAACGTGTTTCTATCAAAATTAGTATACTTAAAACATGCTGAGTTTTTTTCCCGACATTTCGTTGTTAGATTTCTTTTCTTAAACAATTTCATCAAAACATCGTATACATAAACTTTTCCAATTGATTTTATTTTTGATGTTCTATCGAATAAGTTTTTTTTCCGGAATTGTTAACATAAACTTAAATAAACTGTACCTGCGCCCGATAAAAACAATTCCCACAGAGACTTTATATGATTACCGAATGTTTCCAAGTTAAAAAAAAATTCTGGAAAAAGCACTCATAAATATGATAATCCTACAAAAGATACATGTATTTATTCAAAGGAAAACAGTAATCCATGCCAAAAGTCCATCCAGGAATCATACAAAGTTTTTTCAAGTTGCTTTCATTCTCCAGCAAAGCATCCTTATTTTCCATGCTATAGCTTGTAGTCACTCCAGAAATACATTAAGTCCATATTCTCAAGAGCACAACTTTCACAGTTTCGTAGGAAATGCCATTCACTTATTTTTCACAAATGTATTGCGACATGTGGTAACTTTTCAAAATATCTGGGGATATCGGAGTGAGTGAATGATGCAAAGAATTGTAAGAATGAAATTTATTGTAGACAACTTTCTCAGAGATCAAGCAAGGAAGATTGATGATGCACTTTCCAAGGGAAAGATTAAAGATGTGCCGAATTAAACTCGAAAAGTTTTCATGTTTCTTACCTAACTACAGCAAATATTATTTCTATATTTTTCAGACGAGTTTATCGCAAGACTAGAATATGAAAGCACTTTTGTCATCTTATTTGCATTTCGATGGAACAATGCAAAAACAAATCCAGAAGATATATTGTTTAAACAAGTTCCGCCTTTAATTTCCCAAGCCACACAAGGACGTGCTGGCGTGGGGACATAAATTTTAAAGTGCGACACTCAGAACATCCTAAAATAAACTACGAAAAGACACTCTAGCATGCACACGCCATTCGAAACACATAAATGCAGGCAATTTGTAAAGCTGTAAACTGCAGAATATATTAACGTATGTACTACGAATACGAACCATTGCCTCGAAGATGTCACGATAAACAATCATATTTGGCGAATTAGCATATGCCACGGCAGTCGGCAAGGACGACGTTGGAGCTTCAGGACCGCGGACGTGAAAGAAGGGCTCGGCATACTCTATATCGCCGCTCAGCGTGTCGTGGGTGGGTGCAGGCGGAGGTGGCTCCAACGGTGGTGGCAAATACCTTCGCGGACTGCTATTGCTCGAGCACTTGTCGCTATCCTCGGCAATTGTTAGCGAAATCGAATATGGGAAACAGCTCTCCAATAATAATGAGAACATTATCGTCCTGCAGCACCGTTTCCTTTGAGACGATTCAAAAAAAATAAGAGGCACTTCTGCGGCACGGACACTGATAGCGTCCTCGAATCAAAAACACTGTCACGCCATTCCGGACTACCCTTGATTATGACTCCTATTCTTTTCGGTCAGCTAGTTTCTAAACAACCACGCGAAGTGTGGAGTATCTCTCGCCACCCGTGTCACACTTATTTAAATCTGTCCGCCGCATTTTCAGATCGCAACTAAACAAAGGACGTTTGACGTCCAATTTTATCCAAGTCTTTTTTTCCATTCAGCGCCACCATAAAAGCGTACGACGGCCGCCCTTTCCCCCGAAACGTTGTAACACTAAAAGCGGAAACATGGGAGTAAGCAGTTGGGGGTTACACACCCCGGAGCGATACATCTTCAACGGTAAAACCAAATATACGAAACATTTCAACTAAATGTATGTCACTCGCTAGGAAAGATAGAGTATTTCAATATGTTTGGGTGGAATCGTGGAAACAGTTGTGGATACAAGTCAGATGATGTATTCTGCTTGGAAATCCAAATAAATATTTCCTCCAAGAAGTCAGGAATGGATGAAGGAAGATGCCTACATTACTCGGGGCGATGGTTAAGATGGCGCATTTTTCTCAGAAAACAAGAGAACATGGAACTTTGAGCTGATTTTTTTTTTGTTTTCAGGACATTCGAACAAGTCTGAAGGATGAGGATTACATAAGTAAAAGCAAACGTGTTGAATGGCCTTTCTTTGTATACATATTTACTGAATATTTTTTTGGTACGAAATTGTATAGGACGAAGGAGCTTTTGCATATTGTTTAAACTTTGCAATGACTAGAATTTCGCAGAATTTATATGATATATTTGACAGCAAAAAATCTAAGAGGCATTCAAACTAAAAATATAATTAAAACTAGAAAAATATTTGCCTTAAGCATATTTATTAGGATTCCTTCGATTTTTGAGCTAAATTAAAAATCGTTTGTTTTATAAGGTCAACATTTTTTATCTTTTTTGGGAAAGTTTTCTGTTTGGTGTCTTTAAGAAACTGTTTAAAATATATTTTTGGTGTACATATACCCCTCTATTGTTCAATCATACTACTATTAAAACTTGGTTAGGAAATAATTATAATTTGGATAGGATCATTTAGTATCCCTTGCAGATCTGTATGCATATTGATGCCACACAATGTCATTCTTCTTAGTACACTGAACTTCCTGAAAAGTGTAAAACCTCAAAAAAAAAACTACAACACATATCGCAACTAAAGTACTGCAATGCCTTTTCCTCGCGTCAAGTCAAGACTTCCGGATTTGAGACAAAAAATTATGGAGAAAAAAAACATTACATTCTTGGATTTACCTTCAAAACGGAGTTTTTTTTTGAAGCAAACTTACTGTGCGAGCATCAACGTTTCAGATTCTAGAATATCCATTTCAGATATTCGTACCATCAGAAATCTTAAATGGAGCACACAAAGATGCGACTAACAGTTGAAATATATGCAACCAAGAACTGGAAGATGATATTCCAGAAGAAAAAGCGATTTCCCCTTAATGAAGTTATTTTTATAATTTTATTTTTAGGTGTGTCCCGATGAGATGATAATGGCGTTTGTGCATCAGATCTGAATGCAGTCTGCAGTTTGTTTTAAATACATATTTAGAAAATGGGGGTGAGGTGACAAACTGTGTTTTTCGGAATTTAATTTCACGGATTAAATATTATTTAAACATTAATTTTTTGGAAGAATCAATTAATGAGATTTTCCATTGGCAAGTTGAACCATGAATCCATTCATCAACGCTAAGAGCATGACAAATTAAACGAACAACCAATGGAAAAAGCTCAACGAATTTTCATGGGAATATTCAATAAATACCGCTCTTTTATGACGGAAGTCTATTTTAAGTTTGCATTTCGATATGATTTTATGTTTCAATTACGGTGAAACGATTAATAATTATAGACAACATTTAAAGGCCTAAATCATTGACATATAAAATCGTCTGCAGATTATGTTGATAAATATTTTAAAAAATTTAATGAATTAATTACAAAATAGATCCACCACTAAACACTATTTTCTTTTAACTACTGAAGAATCAATTGCTTAACTTACCGGCAAATGCGTTTCAAGCCAATTGTTTAAAACTCCTGCCGTCACAGGATCAGGCGATGGCGTTTGTGTCCCGGCCTGTTGTATTGCCAAGGCGAGCGATTGTGCTGTTGCCAGGACATTTGATATGGATACTGAGGTTACCTCGGGATTTGAAGTAAGTCGATTATTAGCACCTGAAATCAAAACAGAAAATACCAGTTAGTCGTCAAAGTCCTGGGCTATTGCATTAAATTGAAGATGGCCATTACCAGCTTTTTTATATTCGATATCATTCACATTTGTTGTTGTTGTTGTTATGTCATTATTTTCTCCAGACGTTGCATTATTACATGATCGGAACAACCACCATCGCGTCATACAGACTGTTGATGATTTATTGAACCTTGGCTAAGGTTCTAACCAGAATTGTTTAAATTTTTCCAAGAAGTTGAACTTAATTTTCACTTGTTTTTTTTTCACTATGACACAATCTAAATGTTAAGTGACTTCTTTTGGTTACATTTTCTTCAATAATTTATCACGAATCCTTTCAACTATGTATGGAGTAACTTTTACACAGAATTTTGTTGATTATTTAAAAAAAATCATTTCAGAGATTAATGCATCCTTGATTCACCTGACAAAATATGATGATCTGAACCAAAGTATTCGAAAAATTTCCTGAATAAATTATTGTTATCGTACATACAACAAACGAGTCAATACGACTACGTCCTTAACGTGAACAAATTTAAATTAAATCAACAGCGAACTTTAATTTCAACATTGAACATGTTTCCCCCAACCTTAAAGATTCTTTTGAAGCAATCATGTTCATAATCTTACAGGATGTTAGTCGTGACAGCATGCATTTATTCAATAACTTGCTGTTGACTTTTATCGATCCCCAAGAGCATGACACACTCTAAAAGGATATATAGTAAATGCGCAAGCTAGCGGCAGTCCCTTTGAGAATTAATAGTATAAGAAAATATTAATTCATGGAATAACAGGCATGTTAAATAGAAACAATATTTTATAAAAAAAATCTGTTCTGTTTTACAACTTTAAGACGTCGTTAGAGAAGGCATACAATATCACAATTCGTTTTACTGAAACGGAAAGACAAGTGGTTGATGACAGTCGGAATAAAGACAAAAATGAAAACATTTTGGCTGCTATCTTCCAGTAAACCTTTAACGGGGAGATTCGATAATTAGTTTAATTGAAAATTATTCCAAAATTATGTTTGCTTCTATGAGGGTCGGATGAAAAGTCCCGGGCCTCTCAATGAAAAAACAAATTTCATTTTTTTTTCTTCTTCTTCCTTCTCAATGTAATCTCCAGAAAGGCTAATACATGTGTCATATCGGTGTTCTAATTTAATTGAATCATCTCTTTAGTGCAATTTATCAAGGTCCTTAAAATAGATGTTTACCGCATCAATGACATCCTCGTTGCTGTGAAATCTTCGTCCTCCAAGACATTTTTTGAGATTAGGGAACAGGTGGTAGTCACTGGGTGCTAGGTCTGGCGAATGAGGTGGACGTTCAAGAAATTCGAACTTCAATTCATAAATTTTTCCCATTACAATGACTGAACGATGAGCCGGAGCATTGTCGTGATGAAACAAATTTTTTTTTATCCAAATGAGGTCTTTTTATTTTCACCTCATCACTCAAACGTTGCAGTAAGCTTGCGTAGTAGTGACCAGTGGTACTTTTACCCTTTTCCAAGAAGTCAATAATAATAATTCTTTATTAGTGATTGATTTCATCTTCACAAAATAATACGTGTTAGTTTTTTATAAAAGAAAACTTCCTTTTAATTTTGTGTATCTTTATTTGGATTCCTAATCGATTTTCGACCGTAACCGTTCGGTCTTCCTCAGCGATCGCTGTGCATCCCAGAAAACACTCGCCATAACATTGTTACCTGACAAAATTGACTTTGCCATTTTTGAAATTGGTTCACCTGCCCCAATCCACTGTTACGACTGTGATTTACTTTTTGGAGTGTAGTGATGTACCCAAGTTCCATCCATGGTAACAAGTCGTCTAAGAAATTTACTGCGATTTTTACGGTTGAGCTCCACATTCTTAAAACAAACAGTTTTTCTATGCAACTTTTGATTAGGTGTCAACAAACGCGGCACCCATCTCGGACAGACCTTGTAAAAGCCCAAAAAATTACATAAAATATTTCCAGCACAATCTTTTGATATGTTTACAGCCTCTGCTATCTCAAACAACTTTAATCTGCGGTGTTCCAGTACTAAAGGATGAATTTTTCCAATGATCTTTGGAGTTGTCACCTCCACAGGGTGTCCAGAGCGCGGCTCATCACTAGTGCTCGTACGTCCCATTTTCATCTCGGCAACCCACCTTGTAATCATTGAATATGAATGGGCAGAGTCTTTCAATGTACTGTCCATTTCATCCTTCATTTCTTTAGGCGTTAAACCTTTCAAATGGAAGAATTACTGCTCGTTATCCCAAATCCTCCATTTTCGTGAAAGCTCTAGAGTTGTCTTGTTAAAAATGCTGTCGTTTAAAAACTAACCAAGCTACTGACCTGTAACTATAGATACAAGCTAGTCTAGAGTAAAACTTTACGATGCTAGTGTCTAACTGGCCTAGTGGCGCCATCTCTGTGTGAAGCCCGAGACTTATCAGCCGACCCTCGTATCAACAAATTTCGGTGTATTTCAACAAAATGGACAATCTTCACTACTTTTTGGTGTTTCCATACTAATTGGTGAGGATTTAGTCGTTCTCTTCAATAGCGCGACAGCCAAAATTGACTCTTGATCTCCTGAACAAGTTGCCCCCAATTAACTCGATCGTATTTTCCAATTTGGATGGATCGCCGGTATCAACTGAGCCTTTTCATAGTGCGGGTGGTTAATCCCTTGGATGACTTTCGTATAATCAATTTTTCAAGGCGCAACACGAGGCTTTTAAGCCGTGGATCCTTTCATTCGAAAGCATCTATTTACTTTTCCTAACACTTCAAGTAACATAATGATGAATAAAATACCCACGCTTTAGTAAAAGATTTCGCGTTGAACTTTTCTCTTCTTCTTGAGAAACAAAAAGATTGATTTTTCGTGAAGCATTTTATTTTGCCGCTTAATTTTTTTTTACAAAAATGATTAAAGTTTCATTTGTTTTTGAATCCCAGGTTCATGGTTAAGCTACCTTCCCTTCACTTTACACAGCTTAATCACAATTATTCGGAACCATTCACAACATTCCGCCGTTCGAATGCGGGAAAGCTATCAATAACCAACTTTCTACCAAGTAAAGTTCACAGCAGCAAAAGAATGAAATGTAATCGATTTCACGCTAGATAGGATTTCGGTTGTTCACATGAGAGCATTTTCAAGTAAGTCAAGTACATACCGGGGTAGCACAACAATACACCCTACACAGTATGTACTCACTCTGGCCATTATTATCCATCGGGAACGCTGGTGTGCAAAGCAAAACAATCTCATGTGCAACACAATGAAACAGCGAAAAGGACAATACCCTTTTGTAACGATTGCATTCACCGTGTGACACCAACATCAACACAACAAGGTACGTAGCCGTGGACAAGAGACGGGATGCAGAGTGACGCTATTTTAAATGAGTCCGCACAACAATGCAAAGGAAAGATGTGCTCACATCAAAGTCATATCTTTTTTTATATATTTCAGATATAATGACGGAAAAGGATTCATCGCAAGAACAACACAAAAGCGAAAAGGATGCGTCATTTTTCAAGCCACATAATACTATTATAGTGTGGTTTTCAATAAACTTTCAATGTGAGTCAATAGAAAAGTAGTTTGTGAGTTAGTAAATGTTACAACAATCTAGTAACCACCCCCCTGGCCAAAGGCTAATTCAGGCAACCGCCGCTATCACGGATGGGCAGCCACAGATTGTAGATAGAAAGCCTGGTCATGAATATCTGAACTATTATTGCAAATCAATTCCACTTGATTCTCATTACGTACACCCATAGTTAGCTAAGCAAACAATCATGGATACAGCAAACGGACGAGCAAGCGGACAATACAAATTGATACTCAAACGTATGTTCGTTGGCGTTAATTCACTTACAAATGAAGTGGTTTCCCGGCCAACTACAGAATCATTTAATAGGATCAAACTAATTTCGATCCTGTTGAAAGGATCTCTTCGAAAATAGTATTAAAATCCAATCTCAATTACAACATCTACTCATGTTGTATGCATTTGTCCAATTAAATCAGCAGTAATACCATTCTCGACAATACATGCTATTAAATGTAATACAATTGGAATAGAATACTACGAGTTCCTGTCCTCGACAAAGGATTTCCTAAAACATGTTGCCTTCCAGCTACACACAAATACCATTTTAATGGATTCACACACATACTGAATATAAATGTAGAGAGTTTTCGGATGGATACCTATGCAACATTTCATTTATGCAAATTTTCACTGAAAATTTTAGAATGTGGTACAGGAAAAGGCTCTTTGAATAATGCAGAGATATGCACGTACACTCTCCTCATGTCCTTTTCTAAATGGCGTCTATATAATTTTAGTTTTGCATGAATAACGAGCTTGACGTGAAATCAACATAAGAGAATATTTATATGAAATTTCAAAATTGGAATTTTGAAATTAAAAGTCAACAGTCGTTAATTTAAAGCATTTTTACGGCAAGAATTCAAGTTAAGTTAAAGATATTTCCTTTATGTGTGATGAGTTTTAATGGAAAATTTTATCGAAAGAAGATCCATTGCCTCACGAAGCAACTCATTAAAATAAATTTCATGATTGATTCTTTTGTAAAATCAATCTCTGAAAAGACCACAAACAATTTTCAGAAGTAAAAAAATCAAGGCCATCCCAAAGTTTTTAAGGAAAGGAACAAAAACGGGAACATTTTAAGCTAACCTGAAGCTTCCAATTGCAGGCGAAATCGGAAATTTTTATAATTGTTATGTAAAACCGTCATTTGTTTGGTGAAGACCTCTGTAAGGTCACCAGAAAGTTCACTACCACCAAATCCTTGAAGATAGAAGCTTTCCATAATGAACAGACGCAACCGAATGCCGAAGTTATCTTGAAGATTTGGACGCTCTGATAAGCATTCCTATCGTTCAGGTATTGTTGAAGGTTATTTTTTATATGCACTTTCAGTAAAGTTTGAGTTATTCATGAGAATTTATCGTGGATCTGATTAGATACGGCTCAAACAGATAAAATCTTTGAAATTTAAAACAAAACCAGAATAGTGCAGGTTATTGCTCAACCTTCGGTGACATACATCACAGATTCCCTTAACATTGAACCATGGCTGATTGGTTAAAGTGGCAGCTTTCTTTATCAAAAGATGGCTCCACAATAGACCCATTGTGATACCACAGAAAATTGAGACGACACTAGAACCTAGCTGCGAGATGATGAGAACCATTTACATCCTCGTATGAAGCTGGCTATGTAGCTAATGTTTAAATTGGCTACTTTCGTGAGGCTGTCCAGGAAGGACGAGCCTAGGGTTAGCATGCGTTTTCTGGATCGTGCTGAGCATTCCCACAGAAAATGTTGAACCGTTTCTTCCTCTTCTTACGATCTGCAACATCGTCAGAAATCGTTGAAAGGAACACCCAATCTTTCTGCGTGTCTGTCAATCAGACAGTGCTCCGTAAGTACGCAAATGATGAAACTTAAGGTTCCACGGCTCGTGTTAAGGAGCAGCTCGATGCGTTAGGAGCTCAGTACGTACCAAATTTGCCTGGCTGTCCTTCAGGTTTCTTTCATTAGACAGAGCTTACTTGCAACCCGTATGTATGCTTGAATGCTAGCTTTATACTGGCTAGAAGATGGGATGTTAGTGTATAATCCTGGAGCTCAGTGCCAGCTCTCGCTAGGGCATTACGGTATATCACTAGGCCCCGGTATCCAGTATAGGGTCACTTCACAGTGAAGTGACATCACATTGAACCATAAATATCACTACATATTTCACTACCATCTGTTCATAACTGTTCCACAATTCGATCGTAAATTTATCAAACATTTTCTCTATAAAATCTCTTTCAATTATACCCATGCGATTAATGATTGTAATTTAATTGAGAACAATTTACGCTAAATGTTTCACTACTGCCTTCTTTTCCATGCAACCCTGCTTCAACACAGGCCTCCCTCTATCCACCAATCATTCAATTATCGTTGCTCTCCGCATCAAACCGCTAAAATTGACGATATCAATTCATTGAGCGCTCATAACTCAGTAATTGGTTTTAAATGAAATTATCAAATCCCTATTAACGTTGGCTACCCGCATTCCCCCACACCACTGTCAGATGCAATTTCCTCCTTGACTGTATGCATTCCACCCCCATTTCTCGTATAATTTAAAGCCATTTTGAGGACATGCCATGATGCAAAAAATGCGAAAGGCTGTGATTGCATAAAGTTGGACAGGTAGACAGGCGTAGTAATAGTGTGCGATTGCATGCTGGCAGGACCTTTGCGGGACGTCGAGTGAACACATATTGATTTTCAGATGGAAACTTTTACATCTAGATCGTTATTACAGTTGGTCGTTGGAAATTGGATGAATGACGTTCTGGGCGTCAGATACAGAAGCTTCCAACAAAATCCAACTCCTATAAAAGGCTACTCTCTAAGCTTTATCCGTGTCTAAAGCCTTTCAATCCGAGGATTATGTAAGTGGTGGAAGCACTGCCATATGGGGTTTTGTTTTGCATATGTTGCTGGCAAAAAAAATGTATGGTAAAAGTAAACTTGGTTTCACGGAATTGGCTTTGCGATAAACAGCGAAAGGATATATTATT
The DNA here is from genome assembly GCA_963942545.1 of Oxycera nigricornis. NCBI lineage: Eukaryota > Metazoa > Arthropoda > Insecta > Diptera > Stratiomyidae > Oxycera > Oxycera nigricornis. The sequence continues at coordinate 3,400,173 of OZ012662.1, forward strand.
AATGTTGGTGTGAATGATAGTGCAGAGGGAGACGTGATTTTAAGGCAAGTTAGTGTAGTATTCAATTGATATTTTGTTTTATTTTGTTTTTACACAAAAACTAAAGGAAATATGTAATAATTGTAGAACGAGACAACTCGATGCGATATCTTCCGGAAGGCAAGGGTTGATGTAGGCGGATCATGATGAATCAAACTCGTCAGGACAATGTATGGATTATAATATTCAAAAAATTCTAAAGAATCCAAGATAAACTATTCTTTTAATAATGTAACGTGTCAGTCAAATGAAGCAACTGCTGAAGTTAAAATCACCAAAATAAGGGTTGGTCTATTTTAAAAAAAAGTTCTATTGCGAACTTGTTTCGAAATTCATTGCATATATTGTTAAGCTTCTTTAAATATAGAGGAATAATACATGGAGCAATCTAACGTAACATTTTCATATCCGATGGGTGGTGATCATCGGTGGTGTGCCCAGCGTTAGAAGGAAATATAATAGATTGGCTACATCAGTACAGAACAGTACAACCAGTTAGACTAATCTTACAAGGAGAAGGCACGGCATCGTCGTTTCAGATCTGGATGAAATTTGGCACATAAATAGAAGACGTCAAGGATATTCGATCCTTAAAATATTAGTCCGCAACACACCCCCGATTTTGAGAAACGCTTCTACAGTTTTTAGCGTCACTTATGGATTAGTAAGTTTTTGCATCTGACAGAAGCGGTGCTGTGTAGGAGGCAGCGCGAGTAGCTCGCGATCATGAGGTCGTGTGTTCGATCCCCGGTCGGTGTTTTTTTTATTTTGTTTTGTTTTTTTGAATAATTGTGGATGTAATTAATTTCAGGTGAATGAGTAATGTTCAACTACAAATACATTTATTTTTAGAAATCAGCAAATTATTGGATCATTTAGATGTGTAAATTATACTAAAAACTCATTGTTGAACGGATGGATTAGTAAAAACTGTTGTAATCGGAGCAAAATCATAGCTAGCTTCCCTTGTTTCTAGAATCAATCCTGCGTCTTCTTCGTGTCTCATAGCCAACTCGGCAAAAAAGCAATAAACCAAGGTGGCGCCCAACGTAAACGTGTAAATACGGACGACATCCATCGTTATTAAATTACAATTAAAAGGTACTAGGAAGTTACTACATTTTAAGAAAAGGATGCATGTGCGAATATATACAAGAGCAAATCTTTAGTGTGGTGTCCTGATTCGTTAGATACTAGTGCGAATCATACTACTACTGCTGATTGCCTTCTCCTTCTTAGTATAAGATGGGAAAATGAAGTCATCGTTAGCGATGACACACCAGCTCAAATCGTGGCTTGATCTCCTAAAGATATCGTTTCCAATCAGAAGATACAGTAATTTTTAAAAAACCATGTTCTTCGTTGCCAGTATAATTTTCAACCGACAAACCAATACAATCGGTTCATATGGTACCTATATTTGCTAAATTTTAAGGAAATCGTAACAAACATGTTTCAGAAATTGAATATTATCACAAAGATAAGCTTTTCAAGAGCAATATAGTGAACAATACGGGTTTAACATGTTTTGTTTTATTTAATAACGAACGAAAATCCTTACTGAATGTACAGAACATTTTTTATTTTTTCTGTAGGTAAGTTAGAAGATAAAAAAACAGATCTAATATCAGGCACCTGCCAGCAGATGTTCCTAAACATCATATTTATTCAGGCAGCATATTCGCCATCCTCGAAGATACAGGCAAATCCACTTAAGACTCACCGAGAAGTGAGTCTGTATTATCTTTTCATCTGTATTAAGCAGAACTTTTAGCAACCAAAAAAAATCACATACTCATCATAAATTTTTAAATATGACTCAATATTCCAGAATCCGACAACAATTTTATCCTTGCGGATTTACAAAACGCAAACAATCCACCACAATCCTTACTACACACCAATCGAACCATTTACAAACAGTCCAAACAAAACCAAAACAACATCACAGCAACGGCAACGCTATTATTTATAAAAAGGACTCAGGTGACGCTACACAAAGCCTATATAATCCTTGCATTTAATATTCAAGCCAAACACACTTAACTAGGAAGTTAATATCAGCAGAAAAGGACGCAATCAACAAGTGGTGGGTTCCCGCACAGAAGGAGGCATTCAATGCGTGGATTCGTAGCAGACATTTGAAAAGTTGAAAGTCGGAAACAAGGATGTACTCTAGTCACTCTTTAAACCGCCGGCGGCTAAGCTAGACGGAAACGACGATGGCGATGTTGATGACTACAACGACGGAGGCTATGAAATGATGAATTTTTTTTTGCTTAAAGACGCCTTTTATTGTTCATTATACGCGTTTCCTCGTTCTTCCTATGTACAATACATATTTCGAGGCGAGTCATTCACCATCACTACCAGAAGAACTGCCACGAGCAACAGCAGCTAGACACAGCTTCTTCTCAGCTTGGGCGGGGCGTCTCAAATGGCGAATTTATTTGTCGAGTGCTTCCGAAAATATTCAAGAGCCTTATTAATCCTTTAATTGATGCACACACTTCAGCTTTCGACAGCCTAACAATCACAAACCGAAGAGATTTTTCATACGTTTTATGTTGAGGGTGGTTAGCACAGCCTTTCACCGATACGGAAACTAGCCCCACCAGCCTTGTTGAACTTAAACCGATTTTCGCGGGAAATCCAACCGACCTTCACTCAACTCACTTACTAACTGTTACGCTTCTTAGACGATTCAATTTCCCACTTGCGGAGGAACGTACGTTCACCGACGACCATCGAGCACTACTAACCAACCAACAAGCCAGAGCCTGATGAACGGATTCCTCTCAGTCTCCAACTACCATTCCATCATATTCGCCGTGGGAAAGGACGACCAATCCTTTTGGGGAGGCATGGAGCATGCTGTGGCGGAATTTAATGTTTGCACGAAATCGTGGAGCCATGTAATACCGGAGAATCGGGTACCGATGCTGATGCAAAATGTCCTTGCGTATCATTCACGTGGGGAATGAGGGAGAATGGCGACCGAGACAGTTACTGTATGATTTATTTCGTGGGTTGTTTTTTTCATTCACAGCACAACAAAACAACCCGCATTTAAAATGTGACATCGATGCGAAATGTTATTTATTCCCACAATGGTTCACCGGATTTTCCTTTTCGGATGATTTAAATGCACGTTGAAAGTGTCAGAAAAGGGAGGCGAGAGTGTATTCCTGTATTCGTAACGCGTTACGGAAGTTATTTATTAATTTTTAAGTTAAAGGGCGATATTTCAACTGTGGATATTACTCGGTTTTTACAATTTAATTGCTTTTCAGCTAATGAATTTTGAATGAGTTTTAAAAGTCACAGGATTGGTTTCGAGCGCTTTTTGGTGAAATGAAGTTGCTTGAGTTGTTCGGAGGAAAACTTTTGGAGAGCTACACCAATTTTTGAATATTTTCAAACCTATCTATTCGAGGATGCTGATGAAATTTGGGTTGGTATGTTTTCAAAAGATATTGCTCTCTAACTTTGGTAAGCTATTCTTATCTTTGGTTTTCTGGCTTTGTTTAATTTTTTTGGGTATTTATAAATGGTGATTCGACTTTTGGAGTAAGATACGAGTTACCGGTTGTATCAGAAAAGATGTCCCCGCGTACCTTAGGTTGGTGATTGGTCCAGTGTCTGCAGTCGGACACAACCGAATGGGCTTGGCTCAAGTCCACGAAGCCTTACCAGGGGTCAATCTGGTACCATGGGAACCGGGGCCCAGAGAGGTCTTAGACCTCTTTTCGGTCGCAATGAGGACCCCTATAGGAGTGAGAACATAGTGGCTGTGGTTTACACCCATATCGCGAGTAGAGTCCACAGAGGCGCGCCTTGATGTCGTCATGCTTCCGAGCACGGGGACTTCTGCAGCATCTCTGGGGGCTTGACGTGGAATTACGTGATAATCTGGTGCCGAGATCGAGAGATTTGCAAAGGTTATATAGGCTTCGCTTTCACCAGTAAGCCAGCACTTAGCAGGCAAACTGGCACTCCCACAGTGGTAGTGGGAAGGTGCGTGATTGTCACTTAATACAAATCCGCGGCCGAAGAGGCCCGTGGCTTTTAATCACCTCGATAGGTAGTCACGTTAAGCCCTAGAGGCATTCTGTATCAGAAATAGCAATATCCATTAACATTCAAAAATAACCATCAGATTTTGGTTGCATTTATCTTTGGCTTCAAAAATAATCATCAAACATCTTGCCGCCATTCTGTACCCCCATCTCCCGCACAGTTTACAAGCAGCTCAACAACACTAAACCAAGGATTACACTGAAACTGCCGAGACGCTCGGAACATGAACTGGAACAGAAAAGGGTTTGTGTAATGGTTGTGAAGCTAGCATAAGAAGCGCCACCACCACTAATACTACTATTGCTCTCTATAGTGCTGTTTAACAGCTTGCAACGAACTACATAAACACGAACAGTATAGTGCTTTAACAGACATGGAGAATCCTTTCCAACAATTCCATCAACCATTATCGCTACCCGCGTGGCATTCCTTGACGAAGCAATTTAGCCACAAAGGAATTATTATGTATTGCACAAGCAATAGTTTTATTTCGGTAGTACAGGGACGACGTCCGGATTCCAAGACAGTCGACAATGGGAAATTTTCAGCTGACCGTGGGGTGGTAAGCAATATAATTGTTGGACCAAAAGATTTGGACACTAGCCAAACCATATTTTCAGTCACTTAAGAAACTGTCTTCGTCCTTGTTTGTGAGACAATATTGGAATTTTTTGGGTGAAAGTGAAATCCTGACAGATTCACTAGCTAATTATTGTTGCAGCTTTTCGCTGTGAACTGAAGATTGAACTATGATTTTTTTTAGGAATTACTCGACCTTATGATTGGATCGCTACTTTCTTCTAATAATAGAACAATGAAAACGAAAAGTCTGTTTTGTTTCTAAATGCAATCAAAATTAAAACGTAGTATAAAATTGTTAACTGCAGATATGATTGTTTACTGTGTAATGGCGCACGGCATGGTTTGCACAGAAGCGGCAGCCCCGCACCCCAATCATGTCGACTTGAATACTCACACTACTCGAACCAGGGAATCTGGATTAGCAGCTACCCGACCGATTCTTGGGAGAGAACTGCTATCGGATCGGGAGTTGGGTCGCTGGCGAAGACAAAGGAAGTTTTGTTCGGGAAGATCCGCGTGGAGGTATCTTTTTTTGAAGATTGTGTTTTTTGTTTCCAAGATTCTGGAAGAGATCTCAGGTCTTGTTCAGGAAGATCCGCTTGTATATTTCTTTTTTTTTAAGATTGTATTTTACTCAAACCTCATGGAAATTTTAGAGAAGGGAATATTGTAAGCTGAAACAATAAAATAGCTAGCACTGCGCACAGACGACAAACGAAAAGTACCTTCCCGTAATTGTAAATATAAATATGTAATTCTAAAAAATCAACTTATTGTGCACAATCTTCTGTTCGAGCGCGGGCAACTAAGATTATAGATATTTATAAATAAACGACTACAATTAACTATGAAAACAGTCATAATGTTGCAAAACATGAAAATAATACAAACTATGCAAAATTCTATTGATTTATGATAAACCTTCGTTTCATGTCTACTCAAAACTTCAGTTTCCTTACTTGGCACGACATTGACAAGGCTACTTTTGCGCCATTGTATTATTAATATCTGAACACTTCGGCTATGTATCTAAGGATGAATACACACATACCATACGGAGATGAGATGCACAGGTTCAACCATTTGGAAAAGTCGAGAGGACGTTAAGGAAGCTATTCAACAGAACGAGGAAACGATAAGACCCAATGAATGGATGAACAGAATAGTAAGTAAGAGACACTAACGCTTGGTTGCCTAATAAAATTGAACTGACGAAAGGATATAGGTATACTACAAAGTGGAATGCATGTGAACTTAGAATTGGCTTGAATGAAAGGTCGTTTTGCAGAACATCTTCAGGCATTTCAATTAAGTGACTCTAATGTAAGATTTTGATTGTCTTTATATCCGGGAATGTGGTAAATGGTTTAAGCTAACTTTGAGTAACTTTTGCTGCAGCTTTTTTTGAACGTCTTCAATTTTTTTGTATTGATTGTTGTAATAAATTCATCCTTCGAAATATTGATTTTAGTGGAACCCATGACTCCTACCGTCGTCAACTATGGACATTGAAAACATCTTGAATTATTGGCTATTGTCTCAAAACACTTTAAAAGATTCTTGACCTACACTTTGTTCCCGAGTCCAATGTTAAGGCAAATTGATTGCATTGAAAACGACACGATTGTAGTTAAGGAGCTTATCCTTAACACATTCAACATGATTATGCGTTCATTGTGTTTGATTTCAATTCAAACTTTAATTCACCTTAAGGGCTGGAACAGTGTTGCGGACTATATCCTGAATTTTATCAAAAACTGCTAGCCAGGCGCTAGAAGAAAGGATTTAGAACAAATCTATGTCACTATTATAAAAGGATACACATCGAAAGCGCTTATCATTTCGTGTCCAGTTCATAACCTTTTGAAAATAAATCGTTATCTTTGGAAGTAATGCTACTATTCATCTCTAACCTGGCATTGTCCCATCAAGGACTGCGGCAAGTGCCACCAGTCGTATGTAACCCACAAACATTACGTGGAATCTTATCTGGTTTGGAACAATTGTGATATTGCCATTGCCAACGAGTATTGTTTGAATTGATTCCAACTAATTTCGAAATGAAAAAATATTATCGTCCAGTAGAAGCAATCAAGTCTTTAAGCAATTTGCTTTGTACTTGTTATTCGAAGCAACATCACTTTAAAGCCGTTTTCTCTTCCGTTCTTAAAATTTCCCCCATTTGCAGGACACAACGACTGTTGGCACTGATCTCGTTTTTGTTCAGGAGTGCCAGTTTTCGTCGCAAAAAAACAGAAATAATGAATGTAATTAGTGTCGTTGGTCAGCAAAGTAAATGAACGAGTGCTCCAAATCTTTAGGCTTGTCTTCCTCCATTCTGTGCTCGTCAAATGAACAATCAGCACAGCTAGAGAATATGAACAGTAGACCAGTCGCAGCTGATATACTCCTTTTTCGTCCTGCTGGTTAGCATTCATTTAAAAAAAATCTGCCGTGCCAGGACTCGTTCCGTGAAGGCCCAGAAAAAAAGCTGGCAGGAAGACAGGCAACAACGACAATCCAGCAACTTGAAAGGCGCTTCTGCAGACATGCAACCGCGATTTTAAATCGCATATAGCTCGATGTCGTTTTATTACTTTAATGAAAAGCATTTAATGTCGTGAATTGAGGCATCCTGTGAAACTGCAGGGGTTTTAATGTAACGTGGCACGACGTGACTCTGCATTGTGATTCCACGTGGAGTACTCGTGCTGTTGTGTGAAATGCTAATTAGGATGACACAAATGACTTTGTGGCTCTCTTCAGCCCCGGTCCATTACCACTTAATTAACTTGCATTTAAAGTTGCAGTTGCCAGGAAACTTTGAACGCTTTTCCAAAAATCATTCATTAGTATTCACTCTTGCTTGGAGGACATGTCGAGCGAATTTCAAAGGATTCAGTTGTGAACTGGGAGCCGCGAATATGTGATGTGTAATACATCTATCTTCCTGTAAGATTCTTGACTTTCTGCCGCTTCGACTCCTCTTCAGACGGATTGACTCAGCGGAAAATCTTCTTTGCATTCCTTAACCCATTAGTGTGGATTCATTAGCATTGTACTGCGATGAATTTTTTTCGTTTGAAATTGTATTTTGTGAGGTTCCTTGCATATGTGCCGCTGGATGTTACGTAGCTAAGTGGATTGAATTGCAGCCTGTAGATAGTCCAATGAACTTATGATGGTGCATCGGAAAGTTTGACGAGTGCATTTGTTGGCAGCAAATTGTTCGTTCCGAAATTCGTGAAATGAGAAATGGGAAGACCACGAATATCATCTGATTTTCCATCAAAATATCCAGGATAAATTATCTTTTAAAGAGAGTTCGTCCATATGGATACTATCGAAAAATTAAAACTTCATTTTTGGCTCATTTTACGCAAAATAAATAGAACTGGGTCAAATAATTCGCCAATGTCTGGGCCAAAAGGTTTCGAAAGAAAATAATCTAATGCATGAAAATCTGACTCAAAAAAATCTAACAAGGAGAGGCCACGGTTATGACATCTCAGATTTTAAATTTATTAACGAATAATTTGCTGATTTCCAAAAATAAATGTTTTTCAAGTAGAACATTGCTGATTTACCTTAAACTAATTACATTCACGAATATTCAAAAAAAAACAATACCGACCGGGGATCGAACACACGACCTCATGATCGCGAGCTAGTGGCGTTGCTTCCTTCACTACATTGCTTCTGTCATATACGAAAACTTTCTAATCGATAAGTGACGCTAAAAACTTTAGAGGCGTTTTTCTGACAAACGGGGGAGGAGAGGGGGTGTTGCGGTCCAATATTTTAAGAATCGAATATCCATGACGTCTTCTACTTATGTGCCAAATTTCGTCCAAATCTGAGATGTTATAACCGTGGCCTCTCCTTGTAAGCCCAATAAAGTATTGCAAGACTACTTCTCAACCGAGAATTTCACAACAAGAAAAAAATTGAGACTGGATGAAAATATTAATTGGAATATGTTCACAAAAAAAATATAGATTGAAAAACTTATTTGTTAGAGCTGAAAATTATTGAAAGAATAAATTATTTGATGACGCACAAAATTCGATATCCTCACATTTATTTTTCCGCGAGAAACCAACACGGAATCCTTAGATTTACTTTTTTTAGCCTAGAAATTGCGTGAAATCGGCCGTGTTGAAAATAGACAATCGTTTCGCATGAGAAATAGGTCACAAATCGACAAAGACTGTGTTTACACTTAACCCACCTGGAAGTAAACACCAACATGTTGGCTACGACCTTTTCCAGAAAGATAGACAGAAGATACTATCCAGGAAGGGATCTAAACATTTTTTTTTTTTTCATCTACGAGAACATGCTGGCGTTCTTGCACAATGTATTCGTGTACATAGTACTTTCGTATTTGTTGTTTTTCTGTCGTCAGCTCCATTACTATTGAGTAAGATGTTGCTTAAACGGAGCAAATTCGGCCGCGATGATTACGAAGTGAAGGTATTTCGGGGAATTGGATGCAAGATTTACATATTTTTTAAACGATTTTCAAGGTTGCTGATTTAGTTTAAATATGTTTGCCATTGATTATTTTATGCGGAGCGAAGTGAAACCGATAGAATTGACCTAAAATTTTAATAGCCACGAATTTAATAGATACAAACCTGAAGATGTGTTTTGCATGTTTTGAACACTAACACGGAAAATTAGATTCACTGTTATATCTTTGCTGGCTTTTTTCATTGATGGATTTTCACAGGCACACAATGCACTCAAGCGCTGGAGACGCACCAAAGTTGTATCCAATCACTGATATCAACGAAACTAAGAATACTAACAAGCATTCTGGCAAATCAAATGTCGAACCCATCCGGAAAGAAGCCAGTTGTCTGCATATAATTATCATTTTCGGAGATACAACATCATAATCGTCATCAATGATCATTACCTTAATCAATTCTGGGCGTGACAAATCAAATTCCATTTACGATTGGACTCCACATTCATTCTGAACAACACACCAAGCGTTTAATTCCTTAATATTTATTTTATCTCTAATAATGTCTTTCTTTAATGAACTTACGAGAAAAACCAACATAAAACTTTATACCATTCGATGCTCTAAAATCACTAAAAAGAACAATTATCGACAGGAAATATTAAGAAATCATCGGAAAAAAATCAATAAATAATAATTTTTCATGATCGGACATCACATTTGGGCACCAAACAATTTTTCTGCGTTGGAATAATGAATTAATGACGGAAGAGGAATAGTGGGCGGCAATAACTTGTTTGCAATTTATACATCTTTTAGTTTTCCAAAAAAAAAAGTACGAAGCCGTGTTGCTCATCTAGTTCAAGGCTTTCTTGTATTTACATACAAGACACTCTTCAGAAACTGATTTTATACGCTATGTCATCTGAATTTGTTATAGTGTTCATTGATCAATAAGTAACGATGCTATGTTTGTTTTGAATTATTATTTATGTTCAAGTATTAAATAGACGTAATATTAAGGAACACTATTGAATTTTTAGTTGGATACTTCCAAGAAAGGAACTCGTAATAGCCGAATATCAATATTCCTTTTTGTGATAATATTTTAGGGTCATGAGTGATTCGAATGCTTGTAATGACCGACCGTTATTGCTAGGGTTCTCAATTTTTATCCTGTTCTAGAGCTCTGTAGTACATTTACTCTTTAGAATAGAACAATCGATGGATTTCTTTCATTTTCATACAGTAATAAACAAATGGAAGGATGTTCTCCTTGATGATGGTAAGAATTTTTTTTCAAATGTCCATGAATTCTAGTTCTTTACATCACACTTCGCTACCTATCCAAAAATGGACAAACAAAGAATAGTATACTCTAGTATATATATGCTTCGGATTTTTAAAAGCAAGTTTTACCTCAACTTTTACACAGAGAACAGTTTTCCATGTTCTATATTTTTCGTGGGTGTGCAATAATTCTGGATCAAATTTTCAGCTCATTTGTTGACCGCTTTCTTACAAATAATACCTAGCAGTGACTATAAACACTTCTTAGTTGGGAAGTGTGGTTTCGGGCTGACGAACAGCATCCTCTTCAGGTGCTGTCATTTACCATCCCCCACCAGACAGCACGACCACGGTTAGGCTTCTTAGTTGTTCATCACAAATCCACGAAACAGAAAATTGTTAGTTTATGGTTAAACAATTCTTCTGTTTTCATATGACTTTTAATATTTAATTGAAAACTAACTCTTCTAAAAAAATTGCTCCATAATTTTTTTTTTATATACAGGGTTAATCATATGAGTGTCCCCAACTTCAGATCGGTTATATCTGTCAAACCGCTAATGACAGCTACGTCAAATACACACTGGCAACAGTTCATTATATTGTCCACAAGCCACCAAAAGCATTAATGTCTCAATTTTATAACAAAACAGTTATTTGTAATGAATTTTAAACGTAATAGTGTTAATGCATTACATTTGGGTGACAAATCGAAAATAATATGGCATATTAAACTTATTTGTGGGAGCCATGGTTTCGGAGATATGGAGGTATCCCACTTTCTTTTGTTTTCAAAATGGAACCCAGTGGATTGGAGCTGCGACCCTAGAAACTTGAACTTGAGCTAACTATACCATTGCCCACACATTGCAATAAAAATTTGCCTGCCAGCCCAAAATGCACGGTCAAACTCCGATTTGACTGGACTAACTGCCCTTCAGCACAGCACCGTTACCGCCAGATATCGTTCATTAGCAACGGCGGCCAGAGTGGCCCGTTGATTGCGGCCCAGGGCCGAAACATTACAGTATAAACAATTTTTGTTGTAATCACGATTGGAGAAAAAATTTATCTGGAAAATATATTTCATGAAAAATTATTTGACTGCAATAATGTTTCTAAAATGTTTTATTTCGCTTATGGAAAGATCCGAATTTATTTAATAATTCCCCGAAATATTTGATATTTACTAAACATTCCAAAGACCATGATTTTTTCTAAAGAAAAGGCGAGTGAGCGTAAACGCAGAGTACGAAAATACACACAAGCGGTTCTTGAAGAGCTCTGCTTATTCTCGTGAGCTAGAGAAGAGCTGTTGACATAGATCTTTTAGTCCAGGCAAACTAATGAAAAATTCAGATCTATAATGCGAAATTCTACAACTATCCTGATTTGTTTAACATGAATGCATAACCAGAAGGGTTTTGCTCCACTGTCCTTAAAGAACAGTGTCTTACATCAATGCGACAAGCGACGCCCTCCCATAGAAGGTGGTAGCTCCAGTTTGCCTTTTGAGTGCACCACTGCGGAAGCGAAGTCTATTTAATAACTATTGCCGTTCTGGGTTGCTGCGCGAAAGTTCTACAGTCGAATTTTGCATTTGAGATATTTCGCGGAGTGCAAATTCAAATTGTTAATTTAGCAGGCTAAGCCGTCATCCTGGATTCAAGTTTAGGCTATTATCTCGGAACCGATTGGACCTACGAAGGAAAATATTGTGGATCTTTGTGTTTAAAATAAAATTGCTTATCTCTTTTTATTGATATTTTTTAAAGCATTTTTTTTTAACTACAGAGGTTGAAAGTTTTTTTAAACTGATTTTATTGTCATAGCGTGGCGAAAATATTTTATATTGAAACGTTCCCTGCCGCTCGCATTTTCGTACCCTGCATAGGCGCATTGGTAAAACTTTTCCGAATATTTAAATTTCTGTTGAAGCTCTCGAACGTCCTAAATTGTTTTGATCGATTATAGGAAACGAATGATTTTCCTCACAAGTGAAAACTTTCATTTCATTTTGAATGTCTTCAATGAAAATATTTTATCAAAACTTGAAAGGGATTTCGGAATTATACATGGAATAAACTGATGGCCGCCTTTAGTTACTATTGATTTAGCATCGAAGCAAATATTGGCATCGTTTGCAAATCATGAAGCATTCCAGTTCTTTATTATCGCCTGGAGGATTTGAATATTTCTGTATAATTTATTAGAAAGTTGGCAGCGCAAGTCGATTTTTACAATTTCAGAAGCATTTTAAGGAACGGCTTGTCTAGAAGCAAAACAGCGTCTCATTTTATTGCGAGGTTCAGAAAATATTGCTTGAATATCTCAGAAGTGATAAGATTGAGGTTGAAGTTTTATCTCAGGCCTGTGGGGAATAACCGCACGCTCTGGGCGTTTGCAAACCAGAATGATGTAACTTTTCGGGTCCACAGAAAATCTGAGTAAATTTACTGTGACCAAACTATTGGGCGTAGGGCTTGTCCTATTCAGTCTTATTAAAGTGCGTCCAACGTTTGCAGAGGAGTGTGAAAAACGAATAGCGTCAATGCCCAGGGTTGAGAGCGACTCTGGCATTCTTTCTAGAGATTCTAGCTAGGCTAGTGCGTGCATTCCAGCTGCGAATTCTTGGGCAAGGTCGTCGCATCTCGTTTCGCGTGAAGTCAATCGCAACCGCTTCGGTGGAGGTTTTCGCAAGCAGCCCCACTTACGGCTGCGTCATTTGAGTCCAAGGTGAATTGAGCGAAAACTCGCAGCAAGTACATGATAAATCGGTTGCCGATTGCGTTTCAAGATTTTCTACTTATCACGGGGCTGATAAGGCGCAGTTTGAGTACTGCCAACCACCCGAAAGCCCCCGCAATTCAGCACAGCAGACGGGGCGTACCACCCTTTTATTTACATAACAAATCCGGTTCGTCATTTCGCCGCAACAACTGCCGAAATGATGCTCGCGGCTGAGACGGCAACGACCGGCAAAACTAGCAAATACTGCTGCGGTGATGATGAATGCTTCTAATTAAATCGAATCGGCTACGTCTTCGGCAGCTCAAACCGGCCGGAACTCACCTGAAATGATCCCGTCCATTTGCTGCAGCGCCGCTTCCAGCATTTGACTCGCCTCTAAGCTCGCCTTGGAGTCGTTCAAAGGTCCTTGCGCCGAGTCCAACTTGCCCATTTTCGCGCTAACACCTTGGCATTATTCCACCGGGCGCAACAATCGACGAAAACACGAAACCTCGTACTCCGGCGCTGACACCTGTGGATTGTTTTGGTTCCGACGACACGGCAAAGACGTCACGTGTCCGCCTTGAATTTCACCTTGACTCGCACCGAAAGAAAATGATCCGCACGATTGCTTTTACAACTGCCGAAGAGCACTAACAAGTTTGCCGGTTCTTTGGACCTAGTGGGGTTGCAAAATTTACACTGGCGAATTTTTGCCGGGTCTCGGAAATCGCGGAAGCAACACAAACTGTCTCTTCCTTTTTGCAACAACGCCGATTATTACAAATGTCATCGCAACAGACAGGCTGGCCAACGTGACGGCATGAAAATGGATATGGCGAACTTTTGGAACAGTTTGAGCAGCGCTGTATTTTAGCGGAAATATCCGTACGACGCTGTCCATGGAGTTCAAACCGAACCGGCGGTTGAGATTTTCAAATCAGTTTAGGGGATTTATGATGAAATGCATATTTAACGGAAAATGGGATTAAAACAATTCGACTTGCAATCGGAAGCATTCTATCGGATTTATTCAAACGAGCCTGTATTCCTTACGGTGATTTCTATCGTCCGGGAAGTACATTATACGCAACGATTAAAAATGAACAATACGTTAAAAAATTGGTACTGAGATTGATTTACAAGAGAAACCCGTGGCTTAGTTTGCAGAATTTAACAATTAAAAGAAGACACATTCAACAAATCAGCACGCCTTTTCAATACACCACCAGACAAAATAAAAAAACGAATCCAAATTCCTTTAAAACCATACTAAAAAAATATCCCGCAGGAACAGGATTCGCAGTAATTTTCAATCAGCTCCACAAAAATCAAAGCTAAACACGAATTCAACACCTAATAAAACTATAAATATACGAGGTCTGATCAAAAAATACGGTGAATAGCTTCATTACATACAAAGTAATAAGTTTATATGGAAATGAAATTAATCTCCTCCAAAATAATGTCCTTGGCAAGAGATGCGCTCACCCTAACGGTGAATCCAAGACTGGAAACATTTTTGGAAGGTTTCTTTCGGAAGGGCATTCAGCTGCTCTTTCGTGGCCATCTCAATGTCAGGAGTGGTATGGCACGGCTTTTATTTTTGGGAAGAGCCAAAAATTGCATGGTGCTAAATATGGTGAGTAATGTGTTTGTGGATACACAAGATTTTTCTCAGCCCAAAAATTGCAAATCAGTAGCGACGTGTGGCACGGCGCATTGTCGCGATGAAGGTCTCTTCTTCCGAAACGTCGCAGTACGCCTTTATAAAATTCGGAATTTACAGTTGTCTTCCTTGGAACAAATTCTGATCGCAATATGCCCTCATTATCGTAAAAAATAATGAGCATGGTCTTGATGTTCGACTTTGGCAGGCGTGATTTTTTCAGCCGAGAGGAGTTAGGGGTTTTCGATGGGGAGCTCTGCATTTTCGTCTCAGGGTCATAGCCACAGACCAAACTTTCATCTCAAGTTAGAATTTTGGTCATGAAATCCGGATCTGCTTGAAAATAATTCTTCAATTCCGTGCAAACCGAAACACGATTTTCCTTCTGCTTGTCAGTCAAAAGTCTGGGAGCAAATTTTGAGGTCGATGAACGTGCCGACCGTTGCTCGTCTTCAACCGACTCATTCCCGTTTTGAGTTTCATGAGCTTCTTTGACACTTTTTTGCAACTTAAAACAAAACTTAATGTTGACGCGTTGTTCGAAATCAATGATGCGCGACAGACTCGATAAACACGACCTCACTCTAGCGGCTCTGGAGGCTGACTAACGTCATAACGTGTTCAAACTTGACACAGTCTGTCTGAGCGGATTAAGCTATCGGACATTTGACATGAAATGGATGTAGAATCATCAGTTTCGGCTCTTAAAATTATTTCACAGTACAGTTTTGATCAGACCTCGAATAAAAAGGATTCTTAACCTTAACTATCTCTTAAACCGATTCTAATCGTCTGGAAAGTACTATGTACTGAAATCTAACTATGGACAATTAATGATAATTGATGGAAACAGTGATTTGAAGGATATCGAGGTGGTTTTAATTGGTGGAAATCTGGCATGCCGAGAATCAAGAGCTGATTGGTATCTTTTTGAAGATTTCCAGCTCCAAACGTTGAAGAAAAGATGCAATTATGCCATTCCATTTTAAATTACATAAAGTTCTGTACATTTATTGCGAGTTCTTCTCGAGTTCACAAGGGGCACCATCAATTTTACACCTCTCCTAACTTATCACTCTCGGATGTAAGAAAACATCTTTCATTTAATCTCGGAAAAAATCATTTCCGTGAAATCAGGAAATTAATATGTTGCAAGTGCTTGGAAAATTTCCTGTCGTCTGTGAACTTCTTTATTGATTTCTATCCAAACGAAAATCATATGTGCGACATTTTACACCTGATTGCACAGCTACCTCCACCTAAAGTCCTGGGAAAGTGGAAAGAATGCTTCCCTTGAAAAAATCTCGAAGCGTGTGCACCCCTACCCAACCGAAGTAGGTGTGTTGACAATACTATTAACATTTACGTGTCAATCAGTATTTATTTGAATTTAAGTTATGAAGATTGAAAAATTGTACATTTAGGCAAAAAGTTATATTTAATAGCAGATAATGCACTATGACCAAAATTCCGACCACGTCCGAGGAGAAGCTTCTGCAAGAGCATGGCTACAAGCTGATCAGGAAGATTGGCGAGGGTGGCTATGCCAAGGTATGTGGTGTATCGTAGGGGATGATTTGAAAAAGTGAGATGTGAAGTGGTTCTTCCCGCAGGTGTATATGGGAGAGTTTCGTTCGACGACTGCGGACAAAGTGTATCCTTTAGCGTGTAAAATCATTAATACGTCCGGAGCGCCCAACAAGTATGTGAACAAGTTTTTGCCGCGCGAAATGAAGATCCTGGTGAAAATTAATCATCCGCATATTATTCATATACATAGCATTTTTCAGCGGAATAAAGTGTTTTTTATTTTTATGCGGTAAGTTTCGTTACGATTGGGTTTTTATGTGACTTGAAAAAGATACATTAACGGTTTATACAAATGAGTTTTTATATTCACTTAGTTCTTGCCAAACGGTGAATTCGGTATGAAGGATAGTAGGTAATAGAATCTCATTATTTTTGTTGTTGTTGCTCTTTAATTCAACGGTATAAAAATTAGGTAACGAATGTAAAACTATTGAATTTTTAGTGTTAAAATTTCACATTTTGACTTTTAGTCATTGCTTTCGAAGAGATGCCTTGAAAATTGTTATTTTGTTTGTGTCTTTTATTTCATTGTACTGCCGCACTGCCGATTGACTCTCTCCTTAGGCACTTTGTTGGGTAGATTTTAATAGTTTTATATTCATTTCTCATCATGAAGTAATTTTCCCTCCAATTCTATTATTATTTCCATATAAATCAACTCATCTACTAATGTGTACAAATATGACCCGGAATTTTGTTTTAGTTTTTAAAACTTTTATTTATTCTTCAAAATCAATTTCATCCCCTTCGGCTCCTATATATTTACGAGTATGCCAACGGTTTTTCCATTCATCAAAACATTTGGAGAAGTCTTCGTTCAGTATGGCCATCAATACCTTCTTCGATTCGACTTCGATCTCTTCTATCGTGTCAAAACGGTATCGCTGGAGCAGTCTCTTAAGCTTAGCGAATAGCCAGAATTCACACGGTGTTAAATCAGGTGAATACGGTGATTGCGGAACGATATGGCTGGAATTTTTGGGGAAATAGTCAGGAAGAACGAGCGCAGTGTGAGATGGTGCATTATCTTGGTGGAAAAACCAAAAATTGTCTCCCCATAAATCCGGTCTTTTGATACGCACAGCTTCAAGCAAACGACGCATGACACTCAAATAATGTTCCTGTCAACATGACCTTGATTTTTGAGCATCAATTCTTTGATTTGCGTGACGTGATGGTCATCAGTTGATGTTCTTGGTCGTCTTTGATGTGGTTCGTCTTCGACGCCTTCACGGCCCTCTTTGAACATGTTATGCCTTTCATACACTTGTGTTTTAGACATGGCCTGTTCACCGAAGATAAGAAACACGTGTCTCATCAATAAACTTTATTCTTCAATTTGACACGCTTCTGACTTTCACGGCAGTTGAGTTTGAACTACCTTTTGAGTTTGAACTACCTCTCGTTTTATAGTTAGTACTGCCCCACGACTGGTTATTACTCGATGTCTGGGATTGCTTAGTGAGACAAACTTGTCGCAATATCATGCAATCAACTGACTACACGTGGGGTTGAATAATTTCTGTCCGTTTTTTTAAGAAAATCGTTAATGTAATTTTATTTGATTGGGATAAGAAAGTCAAACCTCTTCCAAAATTCGTGGAATTTCATGATTCCAATGTCACATTGGGCCTATCGTGGCTCAAGTGAGCCATATTTTGATAAAAAGTGCTGCCACTATAACCAACCAGTGATTCCAACATCAGTTTTCTTATAACGAATGAGAAAGGGATGTTTAGCTTGAGGAAAGGGTTGCAAAAAGTGCGTCTACATTAGGCATCAAGCATATTAGCTCAAACGGCTTCATTCGAGCCGATCAGGAAATTTTGTTGGATCCACACATATGCTTACAACTTCGGCCAACAACATTGATTCCATCTTTTTTAAAACAGTTTTTATTTATGACGCCATCAAAATGTTTCTTCTCTAGGTATGCTGAAAAAGGAGACCTTCTCGATTACCTTTTGGAAAATGGGGCTTTGAAGGAGCGCCAGGCCCGTGTTTGGGTGCGTCAAATAGCATTAGCTCTACAATATCTACACACCTTAGAAATTGCACATAGGGACATAAAATGTGAAAATGTTCTCGTCACGAATAATTACAATGTGAAATTGTCCGATTTTGGATTTTCCAGGTATGTAAGTCAATGTAGGATAATTATTTTTGGTTTGATTTGGAGCCATGCATATATTACGTAGCACTCCAAGGGGAAGAGGGGAGGTATTTGAAAATATTGCTAAGTGTTACATGGGGGGCTAGCAAATATTTATGTAAAAAAAATTAAAATTAGTTTAAATAGTTTAATGTGCTAAAATAATTTTATTTAAAACTAGCTGCCCGGACAGACTTCGTTCTGTCAAAAGTTATTGGTCTGTCGCAGTCCAATAGAAAAAAATAATTTTATTAATTAAAAATTAAAATTAATTTTTTAATTTTTCTCTCCGTAAGAACCATCCTTGTGCCTTAAGGAAAATATATTTAAAAAAATAGCCGAATCGGTCGAGGCGTTCTCGAGTTTTGCGCTTAGCAACACATTTGGCGATTCATTTTTATTTATATAGATAAATAGAAAATAAAAAAAAATATTTTGGGTTTAAAATATTTACATTGTTAATATTTTGTGATTAAAATATTTAAAACTCTGCGGGGCTGCAATGAATTTGTTACGTGATAAAAAGGGGGTGTCTTTGAAAATGTTTCAAGTGTTTCATGAGGGAGGAAGGGGGAGTTAAAATATTCTAAAAATTCCGTTACATAATGTATGGATGGTCCCTTGCATATTCTATCAAAGATAATGGCAAGGTAGTAGTTTCCTTCATTTTATTAAATATTAGGAGAAGAATTCCAACTGAAAATCGTTGCATTTTTTTGCCATTAACAAAATTTCAAAAAAACAATTAAATTTAATTCGTGATGGTACGAAGAAACTTTTGAGGGTAAGACTACTGTAGACTCATTAGTAATAGTATAGGTGATATACTTTAAATAGTATTAATACCTTTTATATTTTAATTAGTTAGGCTGGTCTTAAAATTGTTAAGATTTAAAATTTAAAATACATTTAATGTTTGGTTCATTCAAAATCGAGTCCATTCAAACTCATAGCATTTGTAATAAAGAAGTTTGTGCAGTCATTTTTGAATAAGGGATCTCAAGCCACCATGCTGATTTGGATCAACTATACAATACTGCTTAAAAGGTCTTCATTTTTCACGCTACCCTAATTTACTTAGCAGAAAATTGAAGGTACCAATTATTAAATGAACTTCTTTTGAAATATCTTCAACAACAGATGGACAATCGATAATTTAGGAACGCGTCTCTTTAGCGAAACATTTTGTGGATCTCTACAATATGCACCACCCGAGATAATTAAGGGCTCGCCGTACAGCCCCAAATTGGCAGACATGTGGTCATTTGGCATTGTGGTCTATACTATGCTGAATAAAGCCAACCCTTTCAACGAGAAGAATCAGAAAGCCCTACATTCCCTGCAAATAAATAAGAAGTGGAAATTTCGCGCGCAATTCGAAAAGAAATTGTCGCCAGAAGTGAAGGATTTGGTGTCGAATCTCCTCGAGCCGAACATTTCCAAGCGATATAGCGTCGACCAGGTGATCAGCTCCGATTGGATAGCTATGGACGCGAAATTGAAAAGTAAATAAATAATTATTATACGCCAGTTGCTTCCAGGACTCACAAATCTAACTACAATCTTCGCTTCACATTGAAGCCATGACTGCTGCGGAATTTAAAGCGATTGCGTCCGCAATGGAGGAGGCAAAGGTCCGGGCTTCCGATAGGAGCGATCGAAAAAGTGTTTCACTGAACTTGAAAAGCACCACCAAGGATAAATGTAAAGGGATTAGAATTATAATTTGGAGAATTTGATTAACTTCCCTTGATTTCGTTGCAGTTAAATTCCACAAATCGTTTCACGGAGGCGTCGAGCTCGGACATTTGAGATCCGACAACAATAGGAGGGATACATCGTCTTATAAGTAAAGTTATTTTTAAATTATTTATTTTGTCCAGAGAGTATATAGAATTAAATAAATAAAAAACTGAAATAACAAGAAATTTTTACTTGTAGTTTTTAGAAACGAATATTCCAAAATTCCGGAGAGGTTTTAAATTTCAACGACAATTTTTTACTTTCTTTACTTTTGCACTTCGAATGGATAAAAAATAAAAAGACGTTATAAATCATCTCGAATATAGAGTTGCTTGAAAAGCATGATTCAATTTTTTTCAACGTTTCTAGGTGAAAATTTTCAAAAGATACCGAGTCGCTTCTGCTTCTCGGCATGCCGGACTTTTACCGACTAGAACCTCCTCCGCTTCCTCTCTCTCCATCAATCTTTACTTACACTTCCTTGTGCAATATATTTATCCACTTTTGTATGTTTGCTTAGAACTTTCCAAGCGATGAATAGTACTGGATTCTCGATATATATTTTTCATCATTAATTTTAGTAATAATGTCTGTTTTTACAGAAATGTCGTGCGTTTTACGTGAAGGCCTGCCGTGTGGGCTTAACTCCACGGTCCGCGGTCGGACAACGGGCAGCTACAATGCGGCTGCCAACGCCCTCCCAAAATCTGTTCTAAGTTCGGTTTGGCTGTCTAAGCCTTGAGCTTAGAAAGCGAATTGCGGCCATATTAAATTCAACATGGCCGCAATTCGCAATTCGAGTATGTCAAATCTGTTTGTCATTTCTAAGTGTTAATATTTGGTAAATTAACGATGAGACCGAATTCGCTTGTTTGAGGCTTTGAAACTCCGCTTTCCAAGGCTTTAGTCGGAAAAAAGATGGAGGAAGCACAACCAGCCTCAAATATGCCTGAAAACAGTCACATAGTCGAACTAGTACCTTGGAGAAAGAGTGTCTGGAAGTGTCAACCAGCAGAAGTTTGGTAATCGGCCAATAGCAGCTAGGAGAACTGTTCCAGCCAGTGCAAAGGATGTGGAAGTCTGACCGATTCTCAGGCCTACTTTCTTTCAACAAGGAAGCTGAGTTAAAGGGATGACGAAAAATAGGGTATATCATACAATTCAGTAATGATTAAAATTATAATTTACCCTATACGGCAATCGAAACGCAACTTTGCTTTGGGGCTCAATCGAAGAGGTTGTGCTTGCACTGTCTCCAAACTTTACCAGGGGTATACTGGTGCCAAGGGAGTCGGGGCCCCAAACATTTGTCCCTGCTGGCATCGATGAGGAACCTATTGGTTGCAACTTGGTGGTTGTGTTTATATCGGAGTGGGTACTTTCACTTCAAATACAGCTTGGAACCGGTAGCTATTCGGCAATTCGGCAAGCAGCAGGGATGTTGGATAGGTCCGATCTCGACTAGAATTATGAAGAAGTCCAAGCAATCTCTGGATAAAACTGGTACTCAAATTTGGAAAAGCAGTATCCATACTCGTTATGTGCTACTGACTAGAACGTTTTGGGGGGCTTTGGTGCGAGCGCATCGTAACTCGTGGCCTAAGAAGCCCATGATGTTAAGGCCATCTATGCCAGATAACCACATTAAACTCAGCAGTATATCTGTTTGACCCTTAAAAATAATAAAAATAAGACTTCGGATTGTTGTAAAAACATCATGTCTCCGCAATTTCTTCAAACCATCCAAACTGTTCAATTCATTTTTAGCCGAAAACATTACCAACACTCAAGATGGTAAATTCATAGATAAACATTATATTTCATCACAAAAAATCCAATTTTACATCACAACGATGGAATTAAAGTACATAAGCCAATTTCATATATAGTTTTTCATTTAAAAGGCCTATTTTTTTACATTTTATCAATTGATTATACAATCTTAAATATTCAAGATGACTTTGTCAACTGAGAGTTTCAAAATGCTTTGAATTCATAATTAAAACAGTATATGCTTCCCAGTAAATTTAATTTCACTATTTATTTCGATAAAATGAGAGCAACTTTTCATATTTTCGATAAATTTAAAATTCAAATGTTCCCAACTAAGCATGTGGCTTCACGACACTAATTTCAATTTGACTTTGAAAAAGATGCTCGAATTTTCGAGAATTTGACTACACATAATTCTGTTATACAGTTTAATTCGTTCGTCATCATCATTTAATCTTAATTAGGTACTTAATGATCATAATTTGTTTCAAAGTTTCAACCCACACAAAACTTGGAAATTGTACGCGAAATGTTACAATATTTACAAATACAGTTCGATTCAATGATGCTAAAATGTTGTCGATGTTTTACAAACTAGACACAAGGCACCTCTGTATGTTTTGTTTTGTTTTATTTATTTTTTTCTTTTTGGTAGCTAAAGATTTGCTATGCATTCATTACTAAGTAACTTTTTTTTGCTAATTGCTAATATAGATTTCAAGGTACCGGGTACAACTTACACTACGATTTTTACTTACAATTATTTTGTGGTGATTTTAATTATTTCGGTTTTACTTGATTTTCGCTGTATGGATGATTTTCTTGGTTTATATTTGATTTTTTTTGCACTAAGCAGCTTTAAAACCACCTGAGAAATTCTTTTCTATGCCAATTCATATTTAAATAATTTTTTTATTTTTGAGAGCATAAATTAATTTAATTTTAAATTTATTTACTTCAAAATTATTTGAATATATATCAAATAAAATAAAATTTAAAGCATAATGAAAAATTCTGTCTCAAAACTATTCGCTCAATACGTGATAGAGCAGAATTGATTTCCCAATTCCAATTGGGACTGATGTTTGGAAATAATATAAAATATAAATATATTAATAAACAAGAAATTGTACAGCAATATAATTATTATCCAAATGAAAAGCAATTGATTTTGTGATTTTATTTGCATGTCCTGCGATTCTGCTTTTGTTTGGCGTGGTAGTAATATTTCATATTGAAAATCGTGCAGATATTCAAAGTAAAATTTTGTATTACTAATCAAAATTTCTCCACCCTTCGTGGAAAATATATATATAAATTTGAATATAGACTTCCAATAACCAAGACTCGTTTTCGAGTTTCTTTTATAAACAGAAATGAAGCAATTTCAAAACACGAACACTTTGAATGCATATAATGTTCGACATTTTTCGCTTGCTTGTATTTATTTCAAATCTCATTCAAATAAATCACTGCTGAAATTGCAAAGCTCACCAAAATAAATTAATAATTAATATTAGTTTCCATCTCTAGGTTTTCGGATAAAATAATCAAAAAAAAAAGTTTCCTGTCAGTCTGACGTTAAAGATCAAATGATAAAAATGTTCTACCCTGATTTCGAAAGTCATATATTCTTATAAAGTATCAAATCAGGAAAGAACTATTAGCTTTGCCATTGCTAGTAGAAAAAAAACTTTCAAAACTATTCATAGTTACATTTTTACGGCATATTCTTAAGAGCGAAAATTTCTACGACAGCATGGTAAACAAACTTTCCATTTACCGAAATAATTCAAACAAATTGCAGCTGTCATTAACGTCATGTGTCAAAGAGTAGCACTGGTCTAAATAAAAATGTGGTGGAGTTATATTCTTTATGCTATAGGCGGATCTGCTTTTAGTTGGTCGTTAAAGGGGAGGGGCACACTTATTTTTGCAGGAAAAGTTTGAAATAACTCGTTTAACAATAATTGATTTAACCTCCCAGTCAAAAAAGTCGGGAACATAGAAAATAATCGCAATGTTTAAATATTAAAAAAAATCGTTGATGGAAGCATGATGGTAGGAACGACTGAATCCGCAGCCGCCCAGCACTGTTTTAGAGTTTATTACCAAGTTTAGCAAAACTTCCTGCGGCTGCCCTAATAATCCGATTCTAATTTTGTAAAATGCATTTGATAGGTGAAATGCTCTTTTAGATGTGAAAAAAATTCGTACTTCCATAAGCTTAAATTTTTGATTTGCAAATTTTCCAAAAAATTGAATTTTTTTAAAATAAATTTAGATTGCACAATTATTATGGTCAACCTACTGAATCGATTTTGATAAAAAAATGTGTGCTATTTTATTATATTGTAAAGATTTTCTATGCGAATTATGAAGGGTCTAAGTGCGTTTTAAGTGGTAAAAAAAAATAAAAAAGTCTTTTCCCCCATTTTTGTTGATTGTTTTAAAAATTTAAACCAATCTTATCTTATAAAATATTTTATTACGGAACTTTTATTTCCACTCAACTTTGCTCTAAAAATGACCCGTTTTAAAGTTAGAAGTAAGGAACGTAGGAGAAAAAACCAGTTTTTTATGTTTAAATATTTCGATTTTTTCTTCTAATGTTCCCTTTTTTTGAGAGGGAGGATAAGTAAATTTATGTTATATGAGTTATTTCACAACTTTTCCTGCAAAAATCAGTGTACCATCATTCAACGGTCAAATGTAGTTGTTTTTTTTACAGATCCGGCCTGGTCGTAGTGCAAAATGTTGAATTTCGGAACCCTTCTATAGTGAATGTAACTTTTTTCATTGAGTTTCTAATCATAAGAACTTTAATCTTTTATATTTAAAAACAATACTACTAAAAATTGTTCAATTATTTAAAAAAATAATTCTTGATTATTAAATGAATTATGTTTTTCGCAATAAAAATGAATAATGAATGAGGCAAAATAAACCTCCTTAATTTAAGAAAAACAAACTTAATTTATTTTACATTAACGTGGGAGGATCGTGTAAACGGCTTTGGATAGATTTTACACAATAGAATCTCGATATTGAAACTATTCATTGTTTTGTTCCATTTTTACGGCAGGAGTTTCTCCTTCCTTCTGGGTGAACCCAGGGCGCCAAATGTTAGACACCACACACTGAATCGAATTTTTATTTATTCCAAAAGAAAGGAAAAGAAGAGAAAACTGCTTGTTCAACAATACAGGAAAGTCTTCAGGATTTTGCTGTCTGAACTATTAAACAGATTCAATAATAATAATTAATTCAAATCTAGAATTATTCGTTGAAATAATTAAAGAATTACTAGCAATATTTTTTAAATGTAAATCAGTAAAATTCTTACGATTAGAAACTCAATGAAAAAGTAGTAAAAGATCAAACGACACATCCCAAGTTCATCGTGAATTTCGCTTGCTACCAAAGTGGTAGGTATAAAGGATCTCATTGAGTGTCATTAATTACGAACACTTTGGAGCTTCATAAGGTTCAAGGACAATAGTTAGAAGTTGAGTTGATTGAATATCGATCGATCAAGAAGTTGTTCAATTTTTACTTTAAAAATTAAGACTTTAAATCAGAAAAGGGTTACATGGAAAGTTTGATAGGTAATAGTCCCTAATTTTTTTACTTAAGGAAGATAAATCATATTTTAAAATATATAAAAGTGCTTCAAAAACATTCCAACTGTTAATTTTCCAGAGTAAATGTACGTAGATGTAGTCGAACCTATTGAAGAACCTGCATGAAAAAAGAAAAGATAACAAATTAGGCGAAATATACCTTTCCACTCAAATTATAGAAGCACAATCAGAGAAGAGAAAATTGCATAGAAGGAGGAAGACGTCCTACAAATATTTTAAACTAAAAATATGATAAGAAATGTATCCAATAGAACGGCGCGCAGTTTGTAAAATCACAGGATATAGAAGAGTCGAGCAGAGTAGCGTACGCGTGTGCAAAACCAACAACCACTTGGTGTTGAGGTGATAAGTTTGCTGGGGATTTTAAAAATCATGAACCTTCTATGAAGTTTACTCTTCCCTGGCAAAATGTTTAAATCAGGAAAAAAATTATATTTTATTCTGCAGCGACACCTCAGACTTTGAAACCTGCCCCTACATCAGGCAAACCCCATATATTTGTAAGCAGAAATGATTTTACTACCAAAATTAAATCAACCAATAATTAAAATTATGGAATTTACATAATATATATATATTTCAAATATACAACAACAATAAAATTTACTTAGAATACAACAAAACAAATTTAACAACTACCTATTACAAATATTCATATCTATATATATGTTTTCGTATTAAATTCAAATAACAGTATCTCCCAAAATAAAATTAGAAAAATAACCACATTGGAAAAAAATGTATAAGATTAAAATTAATTAGTATTTCGCATCAAGGCATAACTACAATTAAAACTAGACAAATTAAGATTACACGGCAACATATGCCAAATTAACAACTAAATTCAAGAAAATTAAATTTTCTGGACGGATTTCACCACAGAATTTTTCGCCTAAACTTCAAATATGATTTTCTTTTTTACTCTTTTGTTGTTGACGTTGTTCGCGTCATTGGAAAAAAAAGTTTTTCATTAATAACAGAAGTCAAAATGGAATACGAATTGTTTTGCCGCCTTATTTTTTTGTTTTAAATACTTTGTAAATTGTTTCTATGTCTTTTTGTATTGTTTTTATCATTCTGTTGGGTTTTTAGAGTCGTCGCACGACTTTCATATACTATTCAATTATTATTGTTTTAATTAAAAAGTTAATGCCATTCTTTTACAATTAACCTACAAACTACAAAGTTGTTTGGTCATTTTGATAAAAATTCATCGACGTGGACATTTTATTTTGTCGTGATTTCATTTTTTTGAAAGGTGTCTTTTATATTTTTTGTTTGGGTTGTTTTTCGTTTCGTACTTTTCTTTCCTTTTGATTTGATTTGTTGTGTTTTGTTTGTTTGTTGGTTGGTTTTAAATTGTTTTCATAAATTTACATCAGGCAAGACTGAGACTTTACAAGTCGTCGTTTATATAAAAATACTGTACTTTGTTACCATTAAATTTCTATGAAATTATTCAATATACAATATATTAAGTACTCTTTGTGGTTTTCTCTTTTGTGTATAAAACTAATGTTTGTCTTTAATTTTACTAGTAAAAATATATCTCATATATATATATTTATATATTAAACTCTCTGTTTATCTGTTTTAACATGCACATATATATATTTTGTTTGAATTTCATGTTCACTTTGAGGATGAGAAGGAATGTGTTTTGTTTTGCACTACTTATTCATGTATTACATACCATGTTTGTATCGTTTGTTCATTTAAAATCTTTATTTTGCTCTCTTCACTTTCCGTTTTATTTTAAAAACTGTTCGTAAGCTTCGCGAATGCCGACTATGCCCGCCTACATATGCGTCTAGTTCGATTTAAAATATATTTATATATTTTTTCTATAGAGAATTCATCTAGTCTCATTGGTGACTTTTACTTAACAAGTGCGAATTAAATTCATAAACATTATTACACTGTTCACCACATATGTTACATTTCCAAGGATTGCTTTCACTGTGACAGCCCTTGTGTAGAAAGTACAACGTTTGATCGGGGAATTCGATGCCGCAAAACAAACATTGTAGCTGTTTTTTGCGATTAAGCGCCAACATTTCGCCTTCTTGTCCTGTCGATGTTATCATTCCGTTCGATGTCGTTGCTGAATTGCATGATCCTGCTTCGGGCGATGTAGCCGAACTCGTGATGTTGATATTGCCACCGTTCCTTATGATCCGATTGCTGGCCCGTGCGCATATTCTGCGCTTAAGATCCTCTCGAAGGAGCGATTTTAGTGGTGACACCTATAACGGGAAGATTGTTTTTGTATCTTGGCAGAGCATTGATGATTTTTATTAATTCCTTGCGAAAGTTAGCAGATTTCGAATTTGGTAGACAATAATTTCGGCAAATATGCACGGATTTGCCTGAAAAATGGAAGTTTATAACACGTCCATAATATGTAAGCAAGCTTCCAATCTTTGAAGGAATATTAGTATTAACCGCAACACTGTCTAGCTACCTTAAATTTCTAGCTAAATATGAGACGTATATGGACGCTTAAAGTACAAAATCAAAACAGACTTGACCTCATACCTGTGTATGTAACATTTATTTCCGATCATATATTTGTCCCTTATATTTCGGGTGTATACATTGAAAACCGAACTTTTACAACAGATGGCCCCACTAACCCATGCGCTGTAACACTCAAATGACATACATGTCAATTTGAAGTACCATCGGTCAGCTGTCAAAATCACAGACAATTTGCTAACAAAGTGTGCGCATAAGTTTAACTTCGGAAATTGCCGAAAAAACAGCATTTGCGGGAAGTATTGTTGCGATACTTTTTTGCCAAGAAAACTTTTGCCGAAAGTCATCGTCTGCTGATGGATGTTTATGGCGACGATGCTCGATCTAGAACACAGTGCTTTGAATGGTTTAAACAATACGAAAGTGACGATTTCGACATCAAGGACAAAGAGCGCCCTGGTCAAGAGAAAAAATTTGAAGACAAAGAATTAGAGACCCTCCACAGTGAAGACTCGTGCCAAACGCAAGATGAGCTCACAAAAGCACTAGGCGTGACACAGGCAACCATTTCCAGGCGTTTGAAAGTGTTGCAGTGCATCCAGAAGGTAGGAAATTGGGTGCCACACGAACTGAAGCCAAGAGATGTCAGAAGGTGATTTTACATGTCTGAAATGCACCTCGAACGCTTCAAAAGAAAGTCATTTTTGCGTCGAATTATTACTGGCGACGAAAAATGGATACATTATGTACCCCGAAGTGGAAGAAATCGTATATGAAGCCCAGTCAACCAGAAACATCGATGTCAAAGCCAAATATACACGACTCTAAGGTAATGCTCAGTATTTGGTGGGATCAGATGGGACCAATCTATTACGGGACAGCTTTATCGACAACAATTAATACGTTTGAAGCTAAGTTTTGTATTCAAAAACAATTTATGTTGAACAATTTTCGAACAAAATTGGAGATAAAAAATTATAATTTAGGAAGAAGTATCTTCCAGATTTGAAGCTTGATGTCCTCGTCGTTTTAAGTTATCGAAACTCGTATGTCCCTCAATTTTTTTTGTATGCACCTCCTCATGATATTCGATGCAACCGGATAATTTTCTTTCGAAAAATGTTCACCACGCATTAATCAGTCAGTTCTAATATCCATGTCACCTTAAAATGTTCACCACAACCAAATATTTACATGCTTACCTTAATCAGTGATGTTAAACTACTTGTTGGCATTACCGATTCCTGTGAATTTGTTACTCCTGAGTTCATTGAAAGCTGATCACTAGAATTCGATACACCATTTTTATTCTCGGAATAATCTTCACTGGTGGGTTCCTGCAAAAATGTGGAAAAAAATTAAAGAAGTTGCTAAATGTATCCTGGATGCTTCTTCAACAGACATATTTTTGGTTGTCCCATTTTGACTTACTTGCTTGATAGGAATTAGACTGATTGACGGTGTTATATGCCCTTCGGAATGATTCGCTCGCGGGCTTTGTACTAACGAAGCTAACGTATGAGAGCTAGATGGAATATTTGAGTTGGAATCTGCAGATTGAGGTGATGAGGGCGAGCCTCCGCATGGGCCGTTCGATGGTTGTATTTCCATAGATGAATTCGGAAGTTTTGTGGTTCCTGTATCGCTCTATGTAAAATAATAATGGCTGGAATTATGATTTTTTCGACAATATGAATTCATAACTGCAGCTAAGCAGAGTCTGTCTACATATATATGTTACATGCTTGGCCCTGCAACTACTCCTATTTGGAAGGCAAATCAGCCAACCATCCAACAAAAGACTGTAGCTATTCATCCCCAATTTAAGGACATCGTCCTCATCGCCTTTCCCTCCCTTCAAATCCCCACATACTTACATTGAACGAATCAGCATTTTCTGCCATCGATATTTCAACGTGCGGTGTAAGAAAATGCATAGGTGGTGTTGCATTGTCAGCAGATCTTAAGGAATCTCCACTATCACTATAACTAGGTGCAGGCGCAGTTGTACTTAACGAAGGCATATAGTGTGCAGCGTTCTGTGGCTCTAAGGCTAAAAGTAAGGAGGACGGTCCACTCGGTCCCGGATTATCTAAATCGATGCCGTGCCTGAAAATGTGTGATCCAGTTTGAAATATGCAATTACATATACACTCACTCAATATCAGGAGTTGATTTCATTGCCAAACCTATTGAAAAAGTGAACTCGCAACGACTTCATCGTTCCCGCGCGAAAGCTGCACAGCGGACATGTTTTAACTAAATCATGTTGACCTACATGCTCGTTTTGAAAGTGGGCTCTCATGGCGATTTGTCTTTGGAATCCTCTATTGCATATTGGGCAGTGATAGGGTAGAGTTTTTGTGTGTGTTGTAAAGTGTTCGGCTAAATGGTCCTTGCGGAAAAACCTGGAAATTCAAAGGAAAATCAAAGATTGAGATTATGATTACTTGAACTAATTAAGCAGTGTCGAGGAATGTGGAGCACACTTAGAACAACACCGTTTGAGGATTTATTCTATTCAGGCTTTTCTCGGAAAAATGTGTCTTTTGAGAAGTTAATATTATTCAATTTTCATGCACAATTGACACAGAAAACGATGTTCTGATTTTGAATACACAAAGCATTATTATTTACAATAATTCGAATACAGTTTAGGTTCGCCTATCAATTGAACGAAGACAATGAAAAATTAGTATTATAAATTTTCTGTGTTGGTCATTTATTTTATTTTTAAGTTAATGACACAATTTTTTTAAGAAATGTATGTATTCATTTTCTTAAAATCGCGCAAGCCTTTTGGTTTAAAATTATCAGATAAAAATTCATTATATTCAAAGCGACATCTAATGATGAAGATTGCGGTGTCAACATGTTCAGTTTCATACTGATTGAACCATAGTTCGCAAACGTGGCAACCAGTTTAGATCACACCCATTTATAAGTTTATGAGTTTATATAAGTTTAAAGTAGGCCCACATCTACCCTTCAAATATGAGTAATAGTGTACCCCAGAATGGTTGCCATCATCAGCAACGGTATAAACAGGAAAATTTCCTGTATTCATATTTTGAATGGCGAACTTTGACTTATTTTATAGACTGGGACATATGTGTTCTTCGATTTCAAGAACATAAGCGCCAACAATTTTTATATGTTCTTTTGCATTTTCCTGTAGAGTTTTTTTTTGATTTTTTGAGAAACAAATTGTTTTCTGAAATTTCCTTATTTTAATTTTAATAACTGTAATAAAACTGAAGAAGGGTCGATATCCAAACGTTGTATTTAATTAGGGAAAAATGTATTATTATTCAGGACCAGTAGAAACTAAAAAATAACATTTCAGGTATTTTTGCCTTCCTCTTTTTGAACGCACCACATTTTTTATACTTGATGACACCTGGCATTCTGATCGCTTATACCCTGTTTAAACATTTTAGATATTTTTCATCTCAGTTAATGTAAGGGTTAATGCAAGAGTCAAAAAACTGTAGCTCCATTGTCGAGTGGCAAGTAATGACTTTTTTAGACTTGAACAGCAGGGAATATGTAAGCGGACGGACAAAGGCGCGAGTTCAGCTGGTTTTTGAAAGGCTAAAAGTGCTCTAAGCGAAAGAATGGCGATTGAATGAACGGCCTTCTCATTTCATAATGTTTACATTTACATTTATGGGGCAACATCGATGGTTTGGTAGTTTTGATACCAATATTCATGCATCCTTGGGAAGATATCAAAAGATTCCCAAACCTCGGGAAATGAAATAATGATTATAACCAAACTGTGCAGAAAACAAAGTCCATAGGAATGAAGTCGCGGACAAAATTAGTTACAAATATGTGAAGACTATTCTGTAAAAGAATTTCTTCGAAAGGTAATTTTCTTGAATCAAGAGTCATAAGGCCAGTTATATTTTGGTATTAATCATTTTTTTAAGCACCAAAAGTATCACAGGAGGGAAAATTATCAAATTAAGCTGCAATAACATCGAGTTTTTATAATGAATTCATTTTTTTGTTAGTTAAATACAGTCATGATAAATATTTTAATAAAACATGTAATATTTTGATGCGATTTACGCCGAAATGTATCCATGAATTAGTAAAGGTTAAGATTATGGGCCCAAT
Source organism: Oxycera nigricornis (assembly GCA_963942545.1). Lineage (NCBI taxonomy): Eukaryota > Metazoa > Arthropoda > Insecta > Diptera > Stratiomyidae > Oxycera > Oxycera nigricornis. The sequence goes on from OZ012662.1 coordinate 3,432,542, forward strand.
CATAATCCTCCACTAGGGAGATCAAAAGAGGGGGTTCCTCTACTACTATGGCATAAAAAATAAACTGATCTGGGAACTGATTTTTAGACGTATTTAGAAATCGAAGAAATTTAAAAAATTATAAAAAAATTTGTAAAAATTAAAAAAATAAACAAATAAAATATACATAATTTTTTTTTTAAAAAAATTGATGAATGACATGTTTACCGTAAATGCAATACAAATAGTGGTAACACTTTAGAGAAACGTTTTGCACCCCCACTAACCCGCCCCGGGGGAGTGTCTCCAAAGTGTTATTCCTATTTATATTACATTTACGGTAAAAATGACATTCATCAATTTTTTATTTTATTTTTTATATTTTTTATTTTTATTTTATACTTTTTATTTTTTTATTTGCTTTTTTTTAGAAAAAAAAATTCTTTTATTCTTTTAAAAATAATAAGTCTAAAAATCAATTCTCAAATCAATTTTACAGTTTCATATGATCTCTGGAAATAGGCAAAATAATCATTTTTTAGTGGGGGGAACCCCGTAACTTCTCATGGGGCCGTGAACGCCGCGAACTTTTTATGCCAAAGTAGTAGAGGACCCCCCCCCCTCTTTCGTTCCCCTTACTCCCACCCCCTTCGGAGGTGGGCCATAATCTTAACTGTACCCCTGAATTAATTGAAGGATTAGAAAATTGTAAAAATATCCATTTTTCGTATTCGATGTGGATTTTTTATGAAAGATTTTAGTGATTTCTCAATGCTCCAATACGCCGTAAAGTCTTGAAACTCGAACACGACGCCTGAGGGTGGTAACATGAGAGCTCTACCCGCATATGGGTGTAAACACAGCCACCAACTTTAAAATAGTTGTTGTTTCGCTCCTGAAATGAAAATCTTGCAAGTTTTCGACACTAGCAAGTTCCACAGACTAAACTTCACTACATAACATAGTAACAATGATTTCAGTTCCAATTTTTTTTGCTGCCAGCTATTTTTAAGATGCTCTAATGAAACAATTTATCAGAACACCTCTTGCAAGCTTAAGAATATAATTTTGAATAGAATTCGATTGTTTCCAATAGGTTTCCGTAATGAGTTTCCGAATGAAACGACCTCAACTACTGCGACATAGCTATCGATTGTTCTTAGCGAATCGATATCATCCAGCTTGCCCAATTTATGTATATTGTGCGATGAAACCAACATTGACTCTCGCTCCTGGAACGAACAGTGCTGCAATAGTTATAGACCGCAGTTGTTGATTTTTGAAGATTGGCTTCGTTGTAGTCGAAATTCAACATTATTTCACTGTTCGTTATTAGGCACAGAAAACTCCTGAAGAAATTCCAGGAATAATTAAAGCAAAAACCTCTGCAGATTTTAGTGAATCATTAAACGGTTCTACTGGTCCACACCAAAGTGTAGATTTCGATTATTTTTCTAGGACTTCCCTGAGGAATATTCAGCCTTTCGAAGTAGACCGACGCAAGGATTCGGTTGATATGAAAGTTTTAGAAATACTCGTAAGTCAATCTTAAAGCAATTACCTCTTCTGGCAGACACGACATTCATAAGGCTTAACTCCTGTATGTCTCATTTTGTGCCGTCGCATGTTGGCACCATTCGAAAATTTCATATTGCACACATCGCACTCGAACAGTTTTCGCGAAGGCTGCTGTTTTTCACTTTCCGACACTGTCGCCGACCCGAGCGAGTTGTCCAGCTCGTTTTCGTCGTTGTCCTGTTTAATATTAACACTGGCATTACATTGGACATAGTGCACCAGGAGCATGGGTTGCGAACTCGTTTCGAATTTATCACAGCGTTCGCAGCGAAACAACGGGGAGCTACCGTCATTCGAATCGTAGTTGGAGTTCGAGGCCGACACCTTTTCATTCTCATTATCAGGATCCTCTTTGGTTGTAGGCGCTTCCGGTGGATACAAGGTTGCTGGGTTACTTGTCCCGGAATCAGCCTCGTCGGCCATTTGGCTGCAAAGGGACAAACAATGAAATAAAGTTAGTGACTATTGTGACGACTTTATTATAGGTAAATGTACGAACGTATGAAAGAGTGGAGCTATTTTCAAGGATAAACTCGCAAAGAAATCTGAAACCAGGTCGATTTTGACGAAGCAGCCAGCCCAATGGTTAGAACAGTGTAATAGTAGCTGCCATGCAGGAGGGCAGAACTGTAAAAAAACATGCAACACAGCTTTCCGACTTGCTTCGTATTTATATGGATACTATACGGACTCCCAAAGTCTCAGGACTAAAGGATAGCATCTGGATATTATCTATCCATCCGCCTCGAAAGTTTGTGCGTTCAAAAATCCATAGTGTCGATTCCGACAGTATACTTATGAAGGTTTGTCAGCAAGCTGAAGAGCCCCTAAGGTTTTGTTATGTTAACCTATAATTCCGTCTATCTTTCTTTAACATACAGCCTTGCCATTCTCTTTTGATGTCTATTTCAAATTTTGGTGGCGTATTGGTAGGAATAAATTTGAAAAAATTGAACACACCTATTCCTACTCAGCTAGTTGCAGTCTTTCGAAACTGCATTAAGAACACTTTTTGACCAATTTCTTTCAAATAACTCAACGAATCGTTCATTGAATTTGACTAAAACAAAATCAATTAATAATTTTGATGACTAGAACGTTGTAATATTTGATCGGTTGTTTCTGAATTGAATTGTCAATTCTAAACCAAATTGATGCTCTTACAAATCAATTCAGAACCTTTTCAACCCAGTTGATATTGAAAAAGTACCAAATTGATGTGGAAAATCATCAATTTGACATGGAAAAGCAGTAATTTGAATCGGAAAATAGTCAATTTGATTCGGAAATCATCTAAGTTGAAGGGGAAATGCTATATCACCTTCAAGTTGACAGTTTTAATTTCTTAAATAATATTGAACGATTCTAATTTGGTTTGATATTGAAATAAATATTAATTTGGTTTGGAAAGTCACCAATTTGATATGAAAAGTCACTAATTTGGTTCGAAAAAATAGTCGGTTTGATTCGGAAAACATCAAATTGGGAGGGGAAATGCTCTATCTTCACAAAGTGAATAATTTTAACTTCTGAAATAAATAAATAGAAATATAGACTTGATTGTGGTCAATGCTTGACTACTAAGCATGCCTTCCAATTTCTAAATCCAGATCCTGAATATCGTCCATGCGAATTCTGGTCAGTGTTTCCACTTGAAATGAATATGCCAGTATTTAGATCGATAACTCTGGTCTTGATGGAAAATCTGTCTCAAATCAGAATGGTGGATCTGAAATATGTTTGAAGACTTACTACTTACGAAGACAATATTCGAAAATTTCCAACACAATTTTTGTTGAAACGTAGAAGATATAGAAATCGCTTAATCAGGATTGGTAGAATAAAAATCTACTCAAAAATTACGAGTGTTTTGAATTCGTCTCAATGACAACTTTTGAAATTCTCAGCCGATCAAAAATTAAGAGTTTTTTGTGTGATAATTTCAGATCTAACCTACAATTTTATATAGTAGGTACGGACAGGAGCAGTGTTGAAAGGACATGGAAAACATTGACCATTTCTGCATAAAATACTATTTTTCTCACAAAAGGTTGGTGATGAAATTTTTCATGAATTTTCCCCCCATAGTCAGCACCACAAAAACCATCAAAAAACAAGGTTTAAACTGAAAAACATATTTATGGATTAAATTTTTCAGATTTTTATAGTTATTTTGATTGTCCTTACATTTTCAAAAACGCAGTCAGATTTCAGACTGTCATCATAAATTTCCAAACAACATTCAGATGGAAATTAGCTCTGGTTTCACGGATGAATTCCTAATCACCAAAACACGTGTCTGCAACATACAAACGTGTATAACCAATTCAGAAATATGCATCATATTTAATTGGGAAATATTCCAGTTTTCCAAATGATTTAATCATCGCAGCTCGAAAACTGCTGCAGTTCAGCTGTGATTTGGTCAAATTGAGAAATTCACATGGAGCATAGTTTTTTGGGGGGTGGAAATGCCATAAGCGTGGCGCATGCCTCGTGCCAAATATTGTTTGTGTGTCTTCTTCAAGTTGTACACATGTAACATACCATGCATATTTTATTTGGTCGGCTGACCTTTAACTTTGACTTGGGTGACACACGGGGATGGCAAGTAGTTTGTGGACTGGGCGCCAGTAAAATAAAATACATTGGCGCAGAAATGTGTGGACGATGGAAAATATCTACAGACGACCTTGTCGTAGTTAAAAATAGGCTGAGTATAAAATAAGGAATGATTGATTTTGAGGTCCTGATGATATCGACATTAGCTACTGGAGTACGTCCAGGTCGAAACAGTGTGAAACGGATGTAAAGTTATTTGAAATTGTTCAAAATGTAAACGCAATTGTTTGTTGAAAAAGATTTTTGTGGCTTCAAAATTGTCTGGAAGCTTTGCTACGTCGACTAAAATTCAAAATTTTAAAAATGACGTCGCTTATTTTAGAGTATCTAGAAACTTTATATAAACTATATAAAATATTCAAACAAAACATTTTCTTATCATCACTTCCTATTTGCTGGAAAAAGCGAATTCAAGGATCTTTTATCAAAAAAACAATTGGGCCATATTTCGCACAACTACTAAATTAATTTAAATATTTATTTAAAAAAATAGTCTTCACTGAGAAAACCATTAAACGGTTTTTACAATACTTGCAGATATAAAAAAATAGTGTTAGAAGTTGAATTCACTTCGATATATGCTCAATTTCAAGGAATCAGCTTTTAAGGATATGTAGCACACTTGGTCCGGAAGAGCGGCATTTGTTCCGCATTTTTTTTTTATTATAATGCTCTTTATTTTTTATTCATTGTTTACTAGAACTAGTTAGTCTGCACAGTTTGTTATGACTGAGAAATTGAAATACAACGACATTGAACCGAAGTGGAGGTGACATAGAGCGGACTCGAAGGCTTTATGTGGGCTGAAGCACCAGAAACAGAAGAAATTTATAATTACACATTGTAGTATGAAGTTTGCATTATTCATAATTTTTCAATTACATTTATCGATTTTTATAAACAAAAATTTATTACAAGCAAAATTGTTTACTTTTTGAAATATTTCATTTAGACTCTTTTTAAATATAAAATTAGTATTTTTGATTGCTTGTTTGGGTATTTCTAATTATGCATGATTTTTTGAAATTGAAGATGGTATTGTCCTTTTTGGCATTTTTTTTGCGAAATTAATTCACTCATAGAGAAAAGTGGATAACACATAAAGATATGTAAAAAATAGGAAACGAATTCAATAAAAATTGCATCATTAATCATCAAATTTTACTTTCAGCTTCAAATTTGATGTTTTATTCTAATTATCACACAAATCTCATGAATAATTTGGAATATACTTAGGAAGCTGTTCCTCAAATCTTCTTAGCAACATTACAACATAAAATTTCACTGAAAACACGAATCTTTTTATCACCAACCTCTTTTCGGTACGACATCATTATGCGTATGAATATTGCATTAAAATTGTACATAATTTTCATTTCAAACGTGTATTGAAAACAAACCAAAAAATATTCAAGGTTTAATTAAAAATGTATCTTCAGTGATCTATACTTTTTTTAAGCGTGGTATATTTATGATGCAATTAAATCAAAGCGTTTCATAATGTGTTATACGACATTAAAACAATTCATTTGTGGATTTTTTAGTAATCTCAAACCACCTGCAAATTATTATCATCATGTATATTTTTGTGGCATGTAAATTTTTAATGATTAAGAAAGAGTTTTATTTCATGAGACGAACGAATCATCAACATTATTTTGAGTAGCGCATCAGCCGAAATAAAATATTAGCATACTGAACTAAGTTCTACTTATTTTGCTCGATTTTTAACTCCTTTTTATTTACTAACGAATATTAATTAAGGACAAATAACATGTTACACTTCGCAAAAATTGCATCAATCAAAAACGTGCAGATTTTTGCTTGAGAAAATAAGCGGCCAAATGAAAAAAAATTCTCAAAATATTTTTAGGAAATTAAAAAAAGTCGGGTAAAAAACTCAGATTTTACTAAAACATTTACTAAGATGTGACGGTTTTGTTTAAAATTTTAAAAAACCCACAAAACTAGCGCCGATAGCAGACATGTGTTTTGGAACTTTTAGACAATGCCTTGTTGAGTCATAAAATGGAGTCTTACTCCTAGAGTACAATAACCGTCCTCGAGCCATTCTCACTTTTCTTCTGTAGTTCAGTGCCTATCTAAAAATCGCACGCACTAAAGTTTTGGCGGTTGCAAAAATTTAAAAATTTAAATTTTGGTTTTAGACGGTCAAGCTTGTCTGAAAGGTCAAATCCTCTCCTCTGTTTTTTTTTGCAAAATTATTTACACTGTTTTTTTTTAAGTTTTAAAAAATTTACGATCATTTGTGACTTTTTACCGTGTACGCTGCGAGAACAATCATGGATTCAAAAAAGTTTGTGAGGCCAATTATAATAGAGAATTAATTGTTCTATATAAAAACCGGCGGGAAATTGTGAGAATCCTCGTGAAAACTTCAAAAAATAAATTTTTCTGTGATTTTTAAGGTATTTTCAAAAATTATTAGTGGCGAAGCGGATATAAACACAGAGAGCTATTTATGGTTAAAACATGCCTATTTGCTTTTATTTATTTTATTATTTATTACTAGCTAACTTTTGACAGAACGAAGTTTGCCCGGACAAACTTCGTTCTGTCAAAAGATATTGGTCTGTCGCAGTCGAATAAAAAAAATTAATTTTATTAATTAAAAATTAAAATTTTTTTTTTAATTTTTCTCTCCGTAAGAACCACCCTTGTGCCTTAAGGAAAATATATTTAAAAAAATAGCCGAATCGGTCGAGGCGTTCTCGAGTTTTGCGCTTAGCAACGCGTTTGGCGATTCATTTTTATTTATATAGATGGAAGAGAATGCACATAAGTGCTTTTCATGGGAAGATAATTATCTAAGACCATGCCTGATGTGACCACCAGTTCAACTGAAAGGAACAAAACAATATAAAAACCATAAAAAAATTTTTTTTGGAAAGGAATAATATCTAATTCGCAGCAATTTACTGCAGTGAATAAATAAAAACATGAAATTCGTTATCCAAATATTCCTTGAAAATGTAGACCCAACTCCTTCAAATTGTGTTTTTCTACAAAGTTTCAAAAATATGTCAAGGTCTTATCCACTCATCTATAAATTACGTAACACAATTTTAAGAGTAACACTTAGTAACATTTTCAAATACCCCCCTGCTTTATTACGTAACAAATTCATTGTACCCTCAAAATATTTTAATCATAAAATATTAACAATGTGAATACTTTTAACTAAAAACACTTTTTTATTTTCCATTTATTATAGAAAATAAAATATGAATAAAAAAACTTTCAGCTTATTTCAACTAATTTTACATTTTGTTACATAACAATTTGCTACACTCCCCCCCCCCCCTTTTTCCATGTTACACTTAGTAACATTTTCAATTACCTCCTTCCCCCCCTTGAAGTGTTATGTAGTTCTATGGACGGCCTTAATTTCAAATTTTTTTCAAAATTTTGGCCATTTTTATAAAGATGTGAGGTGTTTTTTATTAATTTAGATAAATAGAAATATTTCTGTTTTTTTTTTTTCAAAATAACGAGAATCATTGAAGTACACTTTTTGAAAATGTCTCCACGGGTTAGCTGTAAAAAAATTCTGATTTTTTAAATAAAGTTAGGGAGTATTGTACAAAGATTCATTTCAGAACGAATTTACTATTGATTCCATTTTATTAAATTGTTTTTTTTTTTAATACAAAAACGCCCCAAATTTGAATCTATTACACCTTAACCTAGAACCTAACTTATGTACTTAGTTCCCGAAGGAGTATTTCGACCAAACACCCTAGCAATGATTATGATAATATACATTATAATCTAGAAAGACAGTATTGTTTGCCGAAAAACATACCTACAAAATTGTTATTATTCAAATACGTTTCTAAATTTTAACTTTAGTATCGTTTAGTAAGTTGATTGACCGATAAATTGCTCGTACTAATTTGTCAAGGAGACGTGATCCAATGGGCATTGCAAAATTTCCAACAGCAATCGTTGCATCACCACCAACTCAAGTGGTAAATCGATTGCTACATAGAATATTTATCCCAATGGAGAGAAAAAAAAGTAGCTTTTACTCTTTAATCAGACCGCCAACTAATTTGTCTCTGAACCTATCCGAAATTTCATGGTGACCAAGTCTCACTCAATCATCCCAAATGTGAACAAATCCACGTATGTTGTGTATGGGATTGGACATATGTAGGCATCCAAGTCAGCATCTTAAGAAACAGCACAACCTCGACCGCATGGAAAAGTTCAAAAATAGCAAAGAAACCATCACGTCGGTGGATCGGTCGCTCGATCTTTTGCTACGATGAAGAAACACCGACGAAACCAAAAGCGAGCCATCGGCAATACAATTCCAAAAGTGAATGTTTTGGCAAATATGGGCCAATAGACGCCACACTCCGTGCATAGTGTGTCGAAATATCCTTCGTCGGTTCGTCCGTCCATTCGTTCATTTGTAGGCAGTCCAACACAGAAAATCGGCTTAGCACTGTCCACAGTCCAACACTTGGCGCTTTTGGGGTCTTTCTCGGTGGGGCCAAGCCCGCGAATCCGAAACAAAAACGCGACCCTCTTGGATTTCGGCAGCCCGAATTGCAACATTGGCGGGCGCCAACCAGTGACCACTCATGAATATTCCAAGCATTTTTCAAATCGCAGTTGCCCCAATGCCTCCACATTCAACTCAACCTTTTATAAGTTGATGTGGGTACCCGTGCGTCCAAGGTGCTAGAGTAGGCTGTTGTTTGGCGAAGTTTTTCCTTAGGGCACTCATCACCATCGCTGCCCCGTTGCAAAGGCCAGCAGCAACTCCATACTGTTTAAGACTACTACTATTACTACTAATAGTAGGCTTTGCGTAAGACCTACCTACTAGTAGGCTCGGACTGTGAGAAGATGATAATGAGCAAAAATCGAGGTGAAATGGTTTTCTTTGTTAAATGGAATAATTCGATGGGAGCTAATGACACTCTGCAGGGAGCATGCATTTACGGCAGTTGCGTGGTACCTTTGCCAAGACTCGAGATTGCCGAAACACCAGTTGTGGTGCGCTAGCAATTCTGGAAAGCGATTGCAGCCATCGGTTGGCCGGTATTGCTCAAAATAAATGCTCAAGTACGAGCGGAGATCGGTAGTCATACACGGTTCAGTGCAAATCGATTTCATAAAAAAATAGTTAACGAGGACTTACACGGCTGAAAACTATGTCCAAAGACTGGCCCACTGCAAAAAAATGCAGCTTGTGTAAGAATGCGCCAAATTATAATTGGTGAAGTATTTAAGACTATTTAACAACTCATTGAGATTCTTTAAAAAAAAGATATAGCAGGCGCTTGTTTCAGATTGATTAATGTTGCCTTACGAATAATTGAAAAAAAGGATACACTTCGGACCTACATATAACATTAGCTTATTCAAATATGTCAGCATCCAAAAAAGTTGCTGATCTGATTCGTAGAAATTAATGTCATAGTATAATATGTAATCCAAATCTCTAAAGGAAAATTCGTGGGTACTCTATTAAAGTCCCGAAGCTGTAGTAAAAGGTCTACCAACTCTACATCTTCAGTCATTTATCTATGGTCAACTGTGCGATTCTCTAGGATTAACATTTAAAACTGGGAATTTAGTTTCTGATTCCTATGTTGATGTGGAAAAACCTCAAATTTTCTCTGCGCTTTGTCATACCGAAACTGCAAAATTATAGAATGTATAGCCTTAATATAAAACCTCATCATAAGAGACTCATGAATCAATAAAACTAGCTGGATCTTTCTCAACAGAATGGTATCCATAGTGTTAAGTGTGTAAAGCGCACCCATTGACCATGTAATAGAAAAAGCAGATTTTTTGAAGCTCTCAGAATATCCCAGTTTGATAATAAACTTTTGTTAAAAATACCAAACAATCATTATTGCTTAACGCTTGGTTCCTCATATGATCACAATGTTTTTAATTTTGATTTAATACATAGAAATTTTACCAAATATCGTCCGATTTGCATGAAATTCTACAGTGAAAATATGAAATGTGAAAACTGTTGAAAGTTTGGCCGACATTATTCAAGAAACGTTAGAAGCATGATACGGCATATTTCTCAAGTTATGTGGATTTGTCACCAAAAATGTCCACCACTTTTAACAACAGAAAAATCAAAAAAGAACCAACACTATTTCGTAATAAATAACTGAGTATCGAAATATTAATCCAGAAAATCAAATGTTAAAGGTTTCTGTGACTTAAGATGACCGCTTAGGTTTCCAATGATGGACTTTAACATAGACGATATCAGAAAATATTACGCAGAGAGTAATCCATTGATTTTTAGGTTGAATACTATCTTTAAAACCATGGTAATTTGAAGATTTTGATTGTTTATTTAAGGGTATTAATCAGAAGAGAAATACAGCTGTTAGTTGTATTCAAAGATGGCTATTTTGTGAATCTTAAATATACAATATTCAAATAATCAGGTACAAAGACTCGATCCTAGCATTAGCTCATTAGGAAAAAGAAAATGTATAAAAATCCATGCTTTTCCGAAACGATCGTGATGTTCAAAAGAAAAAGAAATTTTTTTTTAAATGGAAAATATTTGTTCCACGCAATTTCTAGGAAATTCAAATGAATATCTCGTCAACAGAAGTTTTATTGAAATACTCCGCCCGTCTGATATACTTTTCATTGATAAGGATGAGAATGGGGCGGGGTGGGATGAAAAACGCCAAAGCGTATGTCCAAAGTGTTACCGCTTCATATTCCATTTATGATAAAATGGCATCCATCAAATTGTTTATAATTTTTTATTTTTTTCATAAATTTTTTTATATTAATTTTTCAATTTTTTACCAAAACAAGTTTTATTAATTTTTTTGAAAATATTTTTGACTTCGAAACAAGTCTAAAAATTACTTTCATATGATCTCTGGAAATAGGTGAAATAATCATTTATTAGTCGGGGAATCCCCATAACTTCTTATGGGACCGTGATCGACGCAAACTTTTCATGTAAAGTTAAGATTATGGCCCCCACCTCCGAAGGGACGGGAGTAGGGGAAAAGAGGGGGTTCCCCTAATACTATGGTATAAAAAGTTCGTGGCGGTCACGGCCTCATGGGAAGTTATGGGGGTTCCCCCCACTAATAAATGATTATTTTGCCTATTTCCAGAGATCATATGAAACCGTAAAATTGACCTGGGAAGTGATTTTTAGACTTGATTAAGAAGTCGAAAAATTTGAAAAAAAAAATTGGTTTTTTTTTTGTGAAAATAAAAATAAAATAAAAAATCTAAATATATATAAAAATCATAAAAAAATGGATGAGTGTAATTTCTACCGTAAATGCCTGTAAATCAATTCCCAGATCAATTTTACGGTTTCATATGATCTCTGGAAATAGGCAAAATAATATTCTTTTAGTAGGGGAGCCCCCATAACTTCTCATGGGGTCGTGATCGCCGCGAACTTTTTATACCATAGTAGTAGGGGAGCCCCCTCTTTCCCCCTACTCCCGCCCTTTCGGGGGCGTGGGCCATAATCTTAACTTTACCGTTATTTTGTTGAAACATTTTTTTTAATATTCGTTGAGCCAGCATGATTATATTACCTCATTGCACCGTCCGATAAATGGATAGGAGGTTATCGACTATAATGTTTATCAATCGCTTGTTTGAGTAATTATGGATAAGTAACGATTTGAATCAATTTTCCAAACAAGCGGTGCCCTGCAAACCTAAATTCTACTGCGACTTTTCAGTGCCTTTTAATTCGACATACATACATACTTCTCCTCGGCGAGTGATGATCCAACCGATTTTCTTTCATTTTCACACAATTAGGGACGCATCTTCAAAGAATCCATCACTTTTGGAGCATCTAATCGCACTGAAATTTCCCAGTTAACACCACTTAGTGCCACTACCCTAATCCCAATTAGCTTCAACTCCCAAATGCATTTCACCTATTGTCTTTGCCAGAGATCCCAATTATCTCAACTTTCTTTTGTTCCATTCCGTCCCAAATAGATCGTCGTGGCTTGGCCATCAACTTAGCACCACTTCCTTAAGTCGAGCGAGACCTGTACGAAATTTCACCAATTAGAATTTAACGCTACACTAATCGAGTGGCCAAAAGAGGTCGATCCGAACTTGTAACGGCAAGGCCTGAGGTGTGCCCAAAGTACATGTTGCCCGAACCTGCCTGCATTCAAGTGTATCTGGAGTACGTGATGGTGAAAATTGCTCCACACACACACAACACTCGCACTCTAGATATTATTATTACTCCATTTTAGCCTGCAGCCCGGCATTGTTGTTACGTTCGTAGCTGCAATCGATTTCATTTTGTCTGCGCGGCACCCTACGAGCTCTACCAGTACCAGCACCAGCCAAGAAATAAGAACCTGCGCCAGCCAACCGAACCGGCAAACCTCTCCGAATTACGTATGCCGCGGATTATGCCGCGCGAAAGTTACGCTCAAAGCCCGCGGCCGCTGGCAAAGGCAACAATTGTGAAAACTGAACTGGGGCATGCCAGCTAAATGGGTAAGTGGGTCAGAAGAACCGTCCAACCTGTACCGAGATAACCAATTCCCGAATGTAGGTGAAACCTCCAAATCCACCAGCGAACAGCGATTGCCACACGAAGCGCGCTAAGCTTTCGAAAGATACTCCACGCGAAATACACCAAGCTAGATGTAAGTACGTCCCGGAAAGCGGGGCGGACGGGTTAGCCTTAGCAAGCATGCTAGCAGGCAGGCTAGCGAGCGGGGCCAGCAAGTGAATGGGGCAACTGAGCGAGTGAGGCGCTGTCGCTGTCGGGTGCGGTGCCGCCGACGATGGGAGCTCCTAAAGAGCACAAGTGAAGACAACCGAACCAATTCAATTCAATCCGAAGCGAAGCAACGCGACTAAAGATACAAGATACAAATAAAAGAAAAACTCGAAACTCGTTCGCATTCCCGCGAATATGTGCCAATGTCCTCCGAGCGTTCACCATGACTCCATGCTCCAGTGCGCTCTTTTCCCAGAGTGCCTACGAGCCTAAGCCTCTGTCGGCAGCCGCAGTAGCTGGGAACGTACTTACTATTTGGTCTTGGGGCTTGCGAGTACGGGGAGCCCAGTTTCTTGGCTACCTACCCATAAACAAGTAATCGCGTATCTACGAACGTGTGTATCCGTATCTAACCATGCATCGCGCGCCACGAGAATGTGGTGCTGCACTACAGCTCAAAAGTATTTGGCGGCAATCAGCACGCAACCTTCGGAGCCTCCCAGCTCCTCAGCCCCGCCCGCAAGCTGCCTTATACGCTCTAGACTACCGTCAACTTACACAACGTCTTACGTATTATCAGAATGAAAGTCAAATAATCTTTTTCGGCCAAATTAAGACGTTCCTATCAGAGCGCCCCGAATTCAGCTCGATTCGACCATAATCTGATTTCGCGACTCCTCCCGAAACGAAGCACTGACTGGGTCACTTTTTACTTGGGCCCGGTGTGTCCCACTTAACGAACGAACTGACGACTGACTGACTATCGCCTCCGATCCGCGTCCTCATTTAGCGGAACCTAATTGTTAATTTAGGTTTGAAAATAGAAAGTTCCACTTCATGGACGGTTCGACATGGAGGCGTACGTACGTATGCGTCAACATGTTTAATTGTTGCTCCAGAATTTTTGAAATTTTGGCAGTTGAAGCGGACGAGCTAAGATTCATTTCTTGATGAAAGTTATTTAGGACTTTCATGGCTGGAGTATCATTTGTCTCCTCAAATTCTGGGAGACCCCTATTTATTGTGAATATATTCGTGTTTTAAACAACTTCCTTCAATACGCAATTTAGCTTATCTGAACAAAAATACGCGTTATATATTTCAATGATATATTTCTTCAATTTTTTTTTTGACACAACACATGCGTCACAGGACAAAGTTATCATTGAATGATTAAGAGATCTTTTAGGTTACAAGTTTTCAAAAAATCAAAAAAATTTTTTTACAGATTTCGTTAGTAAATTTCATCAAGAAAACTATTTAAAAGGATTCATATAGAGATATATTTCAATTTTTTAAGTATTTCCAAGCGTATATAGCGAGATGCCGTGACACAGCATTTTTAACGCTCCGCTGTGTTTCGGTATTCTCGACTCACCTCTTCTGAATTACGAAAGTATAAGCATGGTCCACCTCTTGATCAAGAAGCTCACGAAATTTTGGTGCCAATATACAAGGATTTAACTTCAAATGATTTATTAGAAAGGCGCTTCGTAATTCGTAAAAAAAAAGTAAATGCGATTTTCTCGAATTCATGTATTTTAAGCTGGCGGACACGATTTTAGAAAAACTACTCAACCGATCACTCTGATGTTTTAATATGTTGTTGTACACATATATCATTTTGATCGGTATCAAATTTGCCGATTTTCACTCAATTTTCTTCCCTCAAAAATATGTTTTCTTTTGAAAAATGGCCGCTATTTTGTCATTTTTGAATGAAAAAAAAAAATCATTCCGGTACCTACCATAGGCACTTAAACAAGCATAAATTTGGCGTTTTTTCCAGATGATCCAGTCACCTGAAATCACGTCCGTTATTTTTTGATGTTTTTTTAAAAAAATGATGGGCAAAGAAACAATAAAATATTTAAAAAAAAAATTTCGTACACCCAAAGTGCAAATTAACATATGTACAAAATTTCTAAATGATATCTCTTTTCTATCTATTGAAAAAATGATTAATTTTTTTTAAACGTAACCTACAAGACTTTTTAAAGTGGAATCAAAAATATGCTGCATAATTTTAAGACCAACTACAACATTAGAAAAGAGAATAGCAGCAGTTGCTGGAATCAAGCCGTTGAGAGAAGCCAAACTAAACAAAAACTAGAACGCATTAGGAAAGCATGACTACAGACAGAGATGCAGTTTTTTTCTGCAGACTCAGAAATAGACTTTTTAATATCTTCTTTGCTCGAGTTCCACTGGATAGGATATACCTAAAACATTCAGATCTTATTCAAAGTGAACTAAATTTCAAAACTATAAAAGGCTAAGAACATTGAGCAGCCACAAATCATGACTGTCCGTAAAATATTTATTTTTCGACAGCCTTTGTCTAAGCCTAAAATTGTTCAATTTATAAATTTTAATAGACAATATTTTTTACGTGCATTTTTTCGGAGAAATATTGACTAACCGCTGGGTATAATTTAACAAGGTTATTTGGATGTTTATTTCAATTTTGTATGCAGAAAAGGTTCCAAATTTATAGACGAAATTTCTTCATTGCGCTATGTTGTTCGCATCCAGATTATGGGTCATAATGTTACCCAAACGACTAAGAAAGCTCATTACTAAGAGACCTGATTTATCAATTGTGAAGAATGCAGGTCATTATTTTTTATTAAAAAATATTGGACCTAATATTTGTTTTTACAAGAATAAGGAGAATAATGTTTATCATAAAAACGAAAAACAAATTCTTTCAAAAATCGCTCGACTTTATTTCTAAAGGAATTGACGCAGATAAATAAATTGTTTTGAAAAATTCGGCATTTCTGATCGGTTTCCATGATATTTTCTTCATGATATTTCATTATTTTAAACTTACGTCAAATTGAATTTCTCAATCACAGTAAAATGCTGCCATTAACACGAATTTTCATCCGCAATTTGAAGCTAGTCATGTATTACTCTTCAGCCTACTAGCAACAGTCAGTGATCACATAATTGTTTCATCCACTGTCTATGGCGAAGCTGTGCTGCACTGCACTCGAGCATCAGCGCAACAAAAATAACTCTCCACAGTCCGTGGAGTACCTGTCGTGTTTCGCCAAGTATCCACGAATGCATGCGCGGACAGGCAAACCTGAAGCGCCCGCTCAGGTGGATTGGGAAAATGCTGCCGAAGAGCTAGATGACCGCGTTATGGTCCAAAATCCGAGCCACCACACATGCAGCACAGACACAGCTTGCCTCAGCGCGGCCGCCTGCGGATTTGGTAACATTTCGTGTAAACCATTCAATTCGATTTGGTAACATGATAGACACATATGTGAAGAACTGGGCACCATCAAACTCCAAAATATCAAAGATTTATGCACCATAGATATATCGCTTTCGAGCCAAGATAGAAGCGACGATGCTGCTGCCTACCAGAAAATCCGGAAAAACAATTTTACTTTCAGCCGTTCTTGGTGGGCTTTTTGTTAAGACGTGCCTCTAGAATATATCTTTCCGCGTTGGGTCTGTCTTGAAATATAATTATGGATGCAATTATATCTTTTTTTACTGCGCACCAAATCAGCATGTTTTCGGGAGAATTTACGAGTGTTCGAAAGTGGGTTCGAAAAATGAAAGTTTAACAGGAATGCTAATTTAGATGGATTCACTCTTGTTTTGGATAGTGAAGGTTGGCATTGTTCGCAAGCATTTATAGGCGCATATTTATCGCGAATTAAAATAAGACATTTTTCATCTAGGAATATACCCAAACCATCAAATAACATAGTGTATATTTTTGAATTGATACAATATTGAAAGAAGGAAATTGTTTCCACTTCGCCTTGACCAAAAAAATGTGCAGCTGTTCTTTAAAAAAATTGCGATTTAAATTGCACGAGTTTACCGCGTTATTCATAAGTAATTTATTTTACACATAGCTCCATCGTGCTATATTTATCAATTATATATTTAATTCTGCTGGGCTTTTATTCGTAAATAGTTAAATATTTTTTTAATATATATTTTTTGAAACACACTGAAGTCTTTTTAATCAATAAAATCGAGCTAATAAACGCACAGAACAGTATCATCAATGCCGAAGAACTATTATAATATACGAGTATAAACAAAACGAATCATCAAATACAGCGTGTGAGTCGTGAGAACACGAGCTAAGCTTGGTCAAACGCAACGTCTACGTCATTAGCAGTGAACGTATTAAAGTGTGATACTATTTCGCACCTGACCAGGATGAAGCCTCTGGTAACGGCAACTAATCGGAAGAAAAAAATGGACGTCGCAACATTTACCCAGGAAAAATCATTGAAAATTCATCCTTTGCAGTGACGAAACAAAAATAAGTCGTATCGGCCCTAATGGCAGGAGATATGTAAGACGACTGAGAACTAAGGAATTCGACCCTAGTTAAGCACGGAGGATGTTTCTCGTGATTTGATGTTGGACCAATACACCATATGTGTAGAAGGAATATTAACCAAAGAAAAGTACCTTGACATCTTAGTAAACAGCATGTTCCCATGGGCTGAGCAGAACCAATCTTAGTATTATATAGAAGTTTCAACATGACAACGATCCCAAACATACAGCACGACATACAAGGAAGTTTCTGGAGGACAACAATTTTGCTCTTTTAGACTCGCCATCAAATAGTCCGGACTTTAATCCAATCAAGCACTTGTGGGGATACATATAACAAGGCATAGCAGTAAGAAATTTTACAAACATGGACTAATTGATCGATGCGATAAAAGAAGCATGGGCATCCATACATGTGAAGAGATGTAGAAAACTTATAACAACACTGCCGAATAACCTGCAAGAGGTTGCGAAGCAGAAGAGTTTATCAACACGTTACTGATATACATTTGTAATTTATTGTTTTTATTTGGTAAAATCTTTGCTTGAATAAATGAATTTTACTATAACTTTCATGTGTTTCTAATTGCGTTTGAGCTGGAACGACTATATTGTTATATCGTCCTTTTAAAGGTAGCATCAGGTAATGCCCTAACGTCCTTCAATTGCCATTGAATCGAGCAAAATAAACTAACCTTACGGAAAATTATACCAAAAGATTCATTGACAAATTCGGGTTTTTTTAATAGTGTTCATAATTATATGTCCGCAGCTGTATATAGACAGAGCGAGACTTGCCAGATCCAGATTATGAATTTAGTAATGTTTTCTCTGGCTGAGTTCGTCGTCCGCCATTTGGAGAAGGCATCTTCTCTTCGATTGTTGTGTGAAGTGAAATTGTCACCATCGGGAAGTGAACCTGCCGCTCATATCATGGAAAGCAAGCGCTTTAGCGGCGCAGTCATGGAGGTAGTTGATATCCAAAGGCGGGAGTAAGGTTTCTCTGCATTGAAAATAAAGAGGACCTCCTGAAAAAGTACAATGATTGAACGGCTGCTATTAATGGCTTGCATTTTAACAGCATTGAGCGAGTAATGTAAGCCATTGTTGAGCCAATGACAGAAAAATCAGTCCGAGAAGCTGTGTTGCAAATGAATAAGACATTTATACTACTTGATTTTCACTTGGTTTATTAGTTTAGACATTTTTCCTGGGTTCAGTCTTCGACTAGTACTCCATTTTCAGATTTTCATGAAAATGCAAAAGATCGATTTAATGGCGAAAAAACTGTGGGATTCCCTAATTTTTTTTGGACTTAGATTATTCTTAGGGATTTCGCAAAAAAGTTGCCTACATGCATGACATTACCTATTTTTTTATTGAAAAGATAACATAAAATGACCAAGTGAATGATGGTATACTAATATTAGTGTAACTATCTCAACAAAACAAGGTGAACAATTTTCACATAGTGTTGTTTCCAATGCACAAGTGGTTGTTTTCAATTTCAGTTTAAGCTAATGCAATCAAAAAATGATTGAAATTTGGTCCCATTCAATTGTCCTTAAAAATCCACTTAGAAACCGTGATACTCTCAGTGTGGATAAGCACTGACTGTCGCTTCCAAACTATCTCGTGGTCCGAATAGGACAGTTGAGTATAGGCAATTAAGAAACAGGACTATTTCGTTGTCCGTAAATGTGTGACTCTTTGGAAATAATCGACTGTTTGTTAAGTACTCTGATTGGAAAGAAATCAGCGAATTGTGCGTTTATATATTTTCAACTCGGCAATGAATATAATTTTCTTACAACTTAGAGATTAGTTGGGGTTTTTATCACGAAGTTTAACAATTTAATATTTATTTTAAGCAATTTGGACAACTTTTTGACTAAATTAGATTCAAATGAAAAGTCAAGAGGTCAGATTGAATGATGCAGGTAAAAGTGTCTCAAGTCTCATTTGGATCAGAAGGATGCGATTTTGAATTTAAAGCGTGGCAATATGGAAAAAAATGAAACGATATTTTACGAATTTATATAAATTTGCTGACGACGAGATTTCAAGTAGGTACCTACATTCTTCACTCATTTTTTAGAAAATTGTGTTCTAACGATAATCGACCATTGTTCCAACAATTTCTTACCTACGGGGCTCTCAAGTAACTTTTAACTAGAATACTATTTTTATCGTTGTCCAAATTACGTTCCAAGAACTATACCAAATCGCCGCAGCAACATGAAATTAAGCCATTTCTCAAGAGCCACTTTCCTATTACATGGCTCATCAGCACTTCAATTTCGCCGTGAAAATGAGACCGCGCATCAATTGCCAGCCTAGGTAGTTCTAACACACTTCTTTGCGCCACTGCCTCCATCGGCAACCAAACCGAATTCACTGGGCCACGGATTCACCTGATTGCCGAGCACACACAATAACCCAATAAGTAGTAGGTCAATAACTTAACCTGGTTCCATGATACCAAAAGCGCTTCGTTCGCTGGCCGAAACTACTATCAAGGTTAACTTCTGCTGGCCCATATAGCGAAGACGTGGATGTATCGTTGCGGTGTAGCCGCTCGCGGCCACGTCTTATCAGCAACGTCTTAATCTAGATACGCCGGGCATTGATGATGGCACTGCATTCGTCTCGATGCACCGATAACGCTTCTTTCTGGTATGGTAATCTGCAATTCGTCCAGGTGTGTCGAATCGGTTACCACCTCCTCTGCAGATGCCAGGTGATTCGATGGCCGAGGAAGAAGACTGGCAGCAGCAAGAATATCTCGTGAGTGGCACAAACGATGGTGCGATAGAAAATGGTCACGTACCGGAACGAAAAAATTATTGTAGGTTCACATATTTGGGTTAGTTGGATTCTAACTGGGCAACCTTGTCGACGCCACAAAGAAAGATTCGCGCTTTCTCGAACAGAAGATAATGTTTCCCGTGTTAGTTCACTTTAAAAGATGATTGAATGAGTGGGAAGTGTGCTGCACATCACATACACTTGGGCCGTAACAAGCCTCCTCGAGTTCTTGATGAAGATGTTCAGTTACTGTACTCTGCGGTGTGGGGAGGGAGGGATGGGTTGAAAGTTGCTGCTAATGAGGAATCAAGATATCCGATTAGTCGGGAATCGTTTCTAGCGAGCTGGATTGAAGTTTGGGAAAATTGCTATACGCTCAATTGCATCGGTCAAAAGAAATAGATTTATTGCCCTATTAAGATAAAAATAACACGAGGTTTTTAGGAAAAAAACTAGAGCACAGCTGACCTAATTGAGGAGTTGAAGAAGTACTTGTTTTACATTTTTTGGAATGAGAGCCATATTTGGAACACAATTATTTTACGATATTTTTGGTAGCAGACTGGGAAAGTGAAGCATTATTCGCAGCACGCATAAACGCAAGATAACTCATAAAATTATTGGCTAAACAATAGCTTTTAGTAGGAATGCTAACGAAAACCAGCAATTGTGAAGTCTAGAAATTTTCAAAAAGTACAACGATTAAGAAAAATACAATAATTCGAATGAATGCCCAAGGTAGGATTTTTTTGATGCATAACTCGCGTCACGATTTTGTTCAAATGGTTGGATAGGCATGAACATTTGGTAGGTTCAATAAAAATCCACCAATCAATAATGGCTGCCTATTTAGATCCATATCTGGCTATCCGAAATTGAGGTGCCTCAACAATTTTATCGTGCCCATGTGAAATAATTTAACCTCTTTACTGAGGGCTAGGCAACCTTCCTCGATATGTCTTAGTTATTTATGCAATTTTTCTTCGTACTTATATAAAATAAGCTCTGATGTCTCAACTTTATTATGGTAGAATCGACAGCGTTCAATTGCAGCGCCTTTCATCTTTTTGAGTTGTTAAACTAGAAACTGTTTTCTGGATCTTATATCCTTTTTGGTAAGTTTTAAAGCTGGGTAAGAACTGCAATATACTTTCGAAAATCTCAGAACTTTCCATTCGGCATAAAGATCGGAATGGGAATATACAAAAATTACAAAAAAAAACCTTTCTTAGGCAAGTTGCTTTGATCGAATAGGGTGTCAGTGAAGAGAAGTAACAACTCTTAACGAACACCATCAATTGATTTGAAGGGGCTGTTGGGCTGTAGTAAATGTCTTTTCTATTTATTTATTTTAGTTTAAGGACGTTAAAAGTTGTATGTGATTTGTTCTAACATCTTTTAATGATGATTTTGATGAGTATTCTCGAGTTTTTGAACTAAGCAGTTTGTATTTCTCCTGAAATTAATATCGTTTTTCTCAAAACTATGTACATTTTGAAAATCCGCTAACAGACTTTCGAGTTTTCAACTTTTTTCCAAAAATTAAAGGTGTTTTAAAGTCTATGTGAAGTGAATTTCTACAATAATCAGGATTTTTTATTTAATCCAATTCGTCTCAATTCTGATAAAAGTAGTGCTTGCCAGCCGCAGAGGTGCCATCATTTTTTAAACACAAAATATTTTTTCTATAAAATTAATCATAGAAAAAATTATTTTTATTTGATTTTATTATTGTATTATTATTTAAAGTGGTTACTCTAAATATAATTTTCAAAAAAATATGTTTTTAGTTTTTGCATATCGCGTTATTATGCACACATTTTTATAAATACAATCAATAAATTGCTAGTAAAATATGCAAAATGTACGTTGATGGGTTCGACGAGGAGCGAGTACTTCCTTCGTAGGGGCACGGCCCATTATCCACTCGAAAGTAAAAACGTTGCGAGGCAACCTTTCAGGAAAGTACTACGAAGGAACTGAAACGAGATTGTATGCTTTAAAAAATGCAGACTAAGCAGTAAAATTCAGAATAATCGATGTGTGAACACTTGAAACAAATTTTTGCGAAAGTTTCCAAAATTGACGCACAGGACAACTTAAAAATTATTGATCGATTTCGCAGAAACATTGAACACACATTTAAACAGTTTTATTTCTTAATTAAACTTTAAAAATTTAAAAATATTACAAAAAATATATATTTTCCTGCCGATTAAAAGTCAAAAATTTTATAGGGAACTCGGGCAATAAATTATAATTGTTTTTAACTTAAAACTTCCAAAACAAATGTTCAATTCGTTGGTTCAGATAATTACAACAGACCGTAGGATGTTCGCCATTCTTGCCGTTCTCGCCTTCACGCTCAACCATTTCTACAAATGGCCATCATAGCCCCATCGTTTTTAATTGTTAAAAAAAAAAACAATAAATGTTAACGATGTAATATATGAATAAAAAAATATGAATATTTTAAACAAAAGTGAATTATCAAATCTCTTGGAAAAAATCGTTAAAATTGACAAGGATTTCGCATTCTATTTTAGGTAACCGTCATAAAACCGAATATGAAGAGTACGGTAGAAAAATAGGATTTTTCAGAATTGAGGCACAGTTTTACAAAAGGGTACTGTTCCAAAAAGCTGAATTTTCGGGAATCAAAAAAAACAATTATACTCTTGGCATTTTCATTTTTGAAAAATTGAATTGTTGCTAAATTATCTAGAATGTAGCGAGATTGTATTTATCTATCAACATGATTCAATTACCTGTTCCATCCGGTGGGAAGTTAACTATGAAATTGGGGAGGTTTCGCAAAACGGTATACATCTGATTTCTATACCGTTTTGCAAAACCATTTCCACCCTAGCCCAAGAGATGGGTTTCTATTGATGCTATTTGATTTAATTTAATTTAAATCTCACTGTTATGTGATGTTGTTGACACATTGGTATCAATTTTATTTATAGGAAAAGGATATAAAATATGTAACATTTTGAAAAAACTATAGAACTAGTACCGTTTTGAAAAAAACTTCATGCTTTTAAGGCGGGATTCGTCCTGTTTCGACAAACCGGAACGTGACCATTCGATTCCTCGTGAAATTTTACATGAAAATCGATATCAAACTCGATTTTTTCGATTTTGGCGCTTATACCCTTTTGCAAAACTGCGCCTCAATTGTTTTCATCATATCCTCTTTTAATTTGTTTTTATTTTATAATACAATACTCGCATAAGCCTGCACGATTGGCCCAGTACTGGTCGCCCTTGTTGCAGCATTGGTCGAGTAAGGTGAGCCATTGCCGGGCCAGTGGCAAAAAATATGGCTGATAACTTTGTGCCGATATTGGCAACAGTTTATTGACCAATAAAGAAAAATAATACTGGCCCAGTAATGGCATTCAATAAATATTTTGATTGGCTAGAGCAAAAAAAATTGCATGTTCAAAATGAAATTTTCTACAGAAGCGATAAATATTTTTCCTGCCATGTTGATTTTGTCGTCCGACATTTGGAGAAGGCATTTTCACTTCGACCAGAATTCATTTGTTGTATGAAGTGAAATTGTCGCCATCGGGAAGTGAACCTGGTGCTCAAATCATGGAAAGTAAGCGCTTTAGTGGCGCAGCCATGGGGACAGTTGATAACCGAAACCAGGGACAGGGACCGTATTGAAAACAAAGCCACCCGTAAAAGGTTTTCTGGAAAAGTGCAATGATTGATGGCCCATTCTTCTCTTTATTTTTGCAGTTTTGGGCGAGTTATGGGAGCCATCGCTGGGCCAATAACATAAAAACTAAGTCCAGCTTCCCGGACATGAAGATTTCATTAATACTGTTTGATTTTTACTTGGTTTAATAGATTAGACTTTCGTGATACGTAAATAATGTGTGAATCGTCAGACTAATGAGGGAGATGGCTAAAATTTAATCCCTCAATATTTCAGGCTGTCACAAAAACGCTGTGTATGCCGAACTTGTGTAAAATTTAATTTGTTGCAAATATTATTAAAGAATTACTACTACCACTATTACTAAAGAAGAAAAAAGTCCTACGTAACAAAGCGATGGAGGCTCGAGGGTTTTTCAAATCTTAATCGAGAGGGTGTACGTCTCTAAAATTTCGAAAATAGTTCTTACATAATTAATAAGAACTCCCTAAATAACACATACGACGAATGAATTCAACTTCGCTATATACCTACCCACCCTAAAAACCCGTTGTGAGATCGACCCTAATTCTAATGGGATCAGGATGTCAGGATGGTAGCCAAAATACACTTCCGTTCCAGATCTACTTCTTTCAGGGAGATTGAATCGTAAAACCTCTCCCACATCATTTTCGACGAATGGACGTAGCCTTCTTTCTGATTCCAACACCGACCGACCGACACAAGTGAGTCCGTTTCCACAACAATGTCTGATCCACTTTCGTTGGTCGAAATACGGCTGTGACCCAAATCAAACCAACCAAATTCCCTCGTTGTTAACTATTTTCTTCTTCTTCAAATCCATATCACACTGCCCAACATTCGTAGTAGCATTACGAGTCCAAAATGATTGTTCCAAGTAATTAATTTTCTCGGTTGTAAGCATTTTGTTGCTGTCGGCAAGATATGCAGCTCCCCACGATTCCAGCCGCACCGGTCTTTTGTTTTCCCAATGCACAATACCTTCTTCCACATGTCTCCACATCCACTCGTGGAGCTGAACAACACGTTCAGGTATAGGTATCTATCACCTGCTCTGGATTCCCATTTGTTTCTGCTGTTGCTGCGTCCATATTCATCTCGTCCACGTTCGAAACAGAGTCAATGGAATACGATAACGACCCAATTTAAAAGTGAAACCAAAACGGTTGCGGTTGCTCCATAAACTGAACTTGCCGAGTTCTGGGTGCTCCACCACTCAACCTGTTTTTGTTTCCGATTTTTATTAATCACTAAATCGGCATTAGCCGACCAAGAATGGTAGCGTGAAATGGAATCGTTTTACTGAGGAAAACTAGATAAAGTAATACAGTGATAAATTCTTATTGATGAGGCAATAATTGCTATGATCGCTTTTCGTTTCAGGAAGGAGGTCTGTATTAATCGTTTTACCGTCCAATATGATTTATTCTGAATTTAGGGCATCAAATTCGTGGGAAGTTTGAATAATATTCTTGTATGAAGTTTCTGAATTATCTTCCAAAAACATAAAAAAGACTCATTTTGTTGGTGGATATTTGACGACATTTTGCATTACTTGTCGTACAAGGAGGTGGCACGACTTCGTCCTCTCAGATCAAGATGAAATTTGGCGCATAAGTAGAAGAAGTTAAGGATATTCGATCCCAACAAAATTCTAGACCGCAATACCCCCTCAATTTTTAGAAAAAAGAAACCCTTAAAGTTTTTAGCGTCACTGATCAATTAGAAAGCTTTTACGTCA
Source organism: Oxycera nigricornis (assembly GCA_963942545.1). Taxonomy (NCBI): domain Eukaryota; kingdom Metazoa; phylum Arthropoda; class Insecta; order Diptera; family Stratiomyidae; genus Oxycera; species Oxycera nigricornis. Next base: position 3,458,048 of record OZ012662.1, read on the forward strand.
GGCAGAAGCGATGGATGGTAGGAATCATCACGACTGGCTCGCGTTCATGAGATCGTGCGTTCGATTCCCGGTCAGTGTTTTTTTTTTGGAAAAAACTGTTTCAAGGTAAATCAGCAAAGTGCAACTACAAATACATTTATTTTTAGAAATCAGCGAACTATTTGCTCATTTAGATATGTAAATTATACTAAACATTCATTGTTGAACGGTTGGATTATTAAAAAAAGTCATAGCTGATGGTAGGGTCATTCCGTGTTCCTAGAATCAATCCTGCGTGGCAAAAAGCAATGAACCAGGGTGGCGCCCATCGTCACGACCTCATGATCGCGGGCCACTCGTGTTGTTTTCTACACTGCACCGCTTCTGCCTGACGTAAAAACCTACTAATTGATCAGCGACGCTAAAAACCTTTAAAGACTTTTTTCTCAGTTGATTGGGGGGGTTGCTGCGCTCTAATATTTTAGGGATAGAAAACCCTTTACGTCTTCTAAGTAGAAAATAAGTATGTGCCAAATTTCATTTAGATCTGAGAGAACGAAATCGTGCCTCCTCCTTGTTAGGTTGAAAATTCGCATCATTGCTCTTGTGTAGTAGTGTGTTGTTTTCAGCAGTTTCATGGACAAGACCATAAAGGCAAGTCCATTTTTTCTGGATTACGCAAAGTTGCCAGCTAAAAAGTATTCATGCCGAAATAGTGGACAGGCATGATTGTACTGGACGTCTATTGATTGAAAAGCCTGTTGCCAATCAGAGGTGGACAACCTAACCTCACATGCCATCAAAATGATTGTAGAAAATTTAGTTGATTTCATGCAATCCTTATCATGTTCGCTTGAAAATAATCATGGAACACTTGAATAGAAAGGAAAGATGCTGTTTAGGAGAACACTAAGATAAATGTACATGTTCTTGCATCCAAACTGCATTGATTTACGAAATGGCTACGACAGCACGACAAACACGACCGCTTTGCTATTCAATTAAGGATTATGCGATCGTTTGTTTTATCGATTTGTACATGAACCTACAATCAAATCGTCACAACAGTAGCGTGTGTTGCTTTAGTCGCACGCAAAACATCGACCTTTTTTTTTTTTAACGTTGGGAGGTGGAAATCTTCAAAAGATACCGATCAGCTCCTGCCTCTCGGCATGCCGGATTTTTACCGACTAAAACCACCTCCGTCTCCTTCAATCACTCTCTCCATCAAATTTTCAGTAATTTTCCGTAGTTAAATTTCAGTACATAGTACTTCCCAGACGATAAGAAATCGGTATAAGGGATAGTAGACACCTTAATTACTAATACTTTAGATACCTTAATTACTAATACTTTCAGACAAACCCAAGAGTTCGATGGTAACCTGACAAATTCATGCGGATTAATCTATTTGATTGAATCCTTCCAAGAGAGAGAGAGGGAGCCGAGCATATTCCAGCTTTGCCAATTTTCAGCTTCGCTTGCTTGGCTCCACTGCAATCGTACATTTCCCCCAAAATATTGAATTATTGCGCGAAACAGTCCCCCCTCCCCGGCCATACGAAATCTGATTAGCATCGAAAGTCACGAACGACAAGTCCTTACAGACCCAACCGAACGTCGGAGCACAGTCGCGAGTTCCTTGACCTTGTCGTGATCCGCATATAGCATGTGGATGGATGTGCATAGCGGGAGCCCTTAGACGCTAGCTGGCGGGGAGTGCGTTCCAAAGGCTCTTTTGGTAAACAGAGTCTAATTGCATAACCGTACGCATGGTAACCAAATGAGTATACATACAACCAGGCTCCGATTGCCCAGAACGAAGCTGGTGTCGCATTCTTCCTTGGTGGAACCGTGGTCGGAGCAAGATATCACAGACCATTTGGGGTCTCGCAGGTCTGCGACGTTGGGAGCTGCATTGGGCGCATTCGCACGAACGCCAGCCTGACCGTGCGGCGTAGCTATTGCGACGAGATTCGGCGTTGTCCAACAACGCCAACCAACATTTATTTTATGGAGTGCTGCGGCCACTTACCAAGTTTCGCTGGGGCGGAATAACGCAGTCTCCAGGAGCCCCACCAGTTTGCTGCTCGTGGCGGTCGTGGATCCGCGGGCCGGCAGACGGCAAGGGCGCGCCGGACGGATGACGACGACGGCCAGGCGGACCGGCCTCCTTTTCGGGTTTCTTTCTCGGGTCTCTTGGCGATGGCGAGTTCGCTTCGCAGCGTTCGATGTCTGGCTGGTTTGCTGGGGAGCTAGCCTCGTTGCGTATACCTTTCAAATCCCCATTGACCTGAATCCGCAATCATGCACCGAGCGTGCTGGCCATCGAGTCCGCGCCAGCCGCGAAGCAAGCTGAAGAAGACGGGGCCCACCGCGACACGAAAGACACCAAGGCTCCGGGTGCGACTTCGGTGCAAGCGGGCGTAAGTGGGCAAACGGCGGAGGCTGGAGGTCGCCGCGTCCAGTGGAGTGCGCCGACGGTAATGCGATTTCCGACTGCTTCTCGCCGCTGCTTTCCGCGCGACAGCTACTTGGCCTAATTTCCCGCTGTCGGTCGCTCGCTTTGGCGGTCAGTGTGGCAGGCGAACTCCGGCGAGGAGTGGTCGTCGCCCAAGTGAAATCGCACAACCGAATCAAGTCGAGCAGAAGTAATGGGGGCAGCTGCGAATCGAGGCCAATTACGTCCTCCAGGCGGACAGGGCGAATGCACCACTTTGCGCGATTGTTTACGCCTGGCGTGTTGGCGCCACTGCACCAGGTGCAGCGCGCGCTTGCACAACCGCCGCGGATCGGCTCAGCGGATCGTCGCCGAGCGGCTGGAGCTGCGGATGGGGCGGTGCGCGCTGCGCGGCAATCGAAGGCACTCGATGTCGAGATCGAACATCTATTTGGCAATAGGCGCTGTGCAACGAATCTAAAACACACAATTGGGGGCGCACGCACATGCACAATCCGCGCGACTCGACTCGGTCGCGAAGTCGGGCTCCGCCGCCGCGCTCGCAGTCAATCGCCCGCACGACTCCAACACTCGCGCAACTACGAAAGCTCTTCGAAATGCATGTAATTAGGTCAACAGGTTTTGAAATTTTTTCTTCTTTTACTTCATGACTTCCCGCGTCTCGCGCTCCGCTTCGCGCGCGCTGGTCGCCTTGCACCCAGAGCCGCCGCCGTCTAATAAACTTGCGAGGAATGCTGCAATTTGTGTCGACAATCCGCGAGCATTTGCCGTTGCGAGGTCGCCACTCGTTCCGCGCAACTTTATCACAGACGCATTTATCTTTCGGGACGGCGTGTCCCAGGAGGGTTTCACTTTCGGGCACTGGCAACGTCCTGGAACAGCGACGTCCGGCCGATTCAAGCAGCACACGAGCCCGGGTCGCGAGGGAAACAAACTCAAAAGAAATGTCCTTACGCACGTCGCCGAGCGAAACTGGCAAAATCATACGAAAACCTCACGCACGTTCACGGGGGTGGCTGTCACTTGCCTGCCGTAGGTTCAGTGGCGTCGTCGAAGGGCAGCGCGGGACATGCGCAGCGCAGATTACGGCACAGCACAGCACAGCAGCGTGTCGGTGACGGCTGACGAGCAGCGAATTGAACGCAATAAAATCAAAAGCGCGACTGACAGCCAAGCAGCCCCGACACCGCGAATAACGAAAATCAACAAAACACAAACCTCCACTCGCGTCCAATCTCGGCGTCGCAGCGTTGCTCCACCGTTTCTTCTTCTTCGTTGCGCTGACAATGCGGCCATGTGGTCTGAAGCCGTTGGAAGGGGAGCTGGGGTCCCCTCCAAGGGGAGCTCTGCGCTGAGCAAAGTTTTTCTCGCTCTTTGAGAGATGAAATGGGTCTCTCTCTTGAAGAGAAAGATACGTTTGTCGTTTTTGCCTAATGGCAAAGTGAATTTAAATCGTACCATTAAAATATCACCTCACAGCAGTTCAATCCGAGTGTCCGGTGCCACAATTCAAAACTCACGATCCAAAACGCATCGCAACGAAATAATCAAAGCGAGTCCAGAAAATGCTTTTGGTTTCCGGTAAACACAAGTGACGTCCATCCGTGGTGAAAGTGTAGGCACATCACCTGTGGTGAATCTGTTCGTCTAGCAAAGGCCACAACCAGCTTGAATGGAAATAGCGACAGTTCCTCTGAAAATATTGCCACCACGTTCACTCAGCTGTCTCGGATTCTATTTTTTGCAATAATTTTAAAAATAGTCGTTAATCTGCCGTTGCTTATTTGCTAATATTTTCTATGACCCGTAGCAATGCTGCCAATTTAGCTATATTGCTTCTAAACTAGTTGCGCATTATTTATTTGTTTATTATTTATTTATCGCTTAGCTGTATCAGTTGGAATTCATCTATTAGCAATTAATTTTGCTACAACATTAACTGCTCTCTCATTTTACAATATTTTCAATGGACATTTGCAAATTTTTGCGTGTTTGGTTTTTTTCTTCTAATAGTCGCAGTGGAAATAAAGTTTCTTTTCCAACTATATTCTTCATGTAAACCCATCAAGTCAAGAATTGAAATAAATATAAAACTTTTCTGTAAATGAATGGGAAAAGGATGATCGGTTGAAGACTTTGAAGACAAATCATTTTGTTGCTTTTGCAAAGTTCTATTAAACACAGAGCGCTCGGATCTACTGGGTCACGCATGTAAGAAGAAACATACATCAGCATAAAGTGACTTTCAATCTGAATCGCAGAATTTTTTGACACCTCGTCGAATATATTCCTGCATCAAAGTAACCGGAACGGGAGCCGAGAAGGTCGGCCAAAAATTGAAACTAGCATCTGTCTTTATGTTATTCATTATTGCACGCTAAGATCAGTAGGTCATGATTCGCATATCGCCCGCAAAAAGAATAGATGTGAATCGTATTGATAAGTTTAAAATGCACCGTTCAAAATGTTCACATAAAAAATGAACTGTTCCCCTTTCAGTAATTCAGATTAAATTATGATGATCGATCCATCAATCAGAAGATAGAAACATTTTAAAATATTTAGGAGAAGCAAAGCGGTAGAGAAAATATTATTTTATGAATCTATTTCGAATAATGTACCACATTTTTGATTAAATTATCATAAAAATTATTGTATGAAAATACTGACTACGTATTTTGGCTACTTTCCTTATATTTTAGCTATTGTTAGCTACTTTTGTGGAAAATGGTTCTGCATTGAATTAATAATAAAAATCTATGCATATCTTTCCTTCTGTTGGTGTTATTGTTAGCCATTGGTCCCAATTAAACAACTCTTGTGTAGATTCGGATGGAAAGTTGCACCAGTTGAAAATCTCTAGCTGCCAAAGGTATTCTTCTTTTTAAACAATATTTATGCGCTATGAAGATTCCGCTTCTAGCAAAAATTCACATTCGTTTATTATAAAAATATCAGCATTGCACCAAATATAACAAAAATACTAAAACTAACTCGATTGGATTTCGAACTATCGTAGTGCGATAAAGTTTTTGCATATCGTATATAGTCGTGGTTTTGAGTTGTAAAATCATTGATATAGTTCTCCTCCAAATCCTCGTAATGGACATCACTCTCGGTCGAATAGTTTTCCAGTTGAACTGAAACGATGAATGGAAGTTAGGATATTTTTTGTAATGACTTTTTCCCTTCGTTTCTTCTTACTTTCACCGCCTGTTGCGAATCTTATGATTTTACTGTTGTCACTCCAGCCATAACGATTTCGGGACATCACGGCAACTTCATAGACGCTGGCAGGTTGAAGTCCTCTTAGAGCGTATGACGTTGTGTGCATTGGACCTGGATGTGAAATATAATAATGTTTATTGATGAATGGGGGAAGAAGTGTTTTTGGTCGTTGAGACCATGCGGCACTCTCTTCTACCTACTATCTGTTCTGGTATTTCCATATTCAAGAGTTAGTCCTTTTTAAGTTATTTTTTCTCATTTCCATTAAAAGATTGACTTTTCAGTAACTACTATCAAAAATTTGAAGATACAGACATTAAAGTACAGTTCTTGCTGAACTCAATCTTGTTCAATTATTTACTAACATAAACACTGATGTTTACAATCGTTTCGACTAGAAAAACTACGGTGACTAGCAATCGTAACAAAACCGATACTAACAAGCAAATAAGCCAAGGTCCCTTTATACAACTCGCCTCCATCGGATCAACATGCGTGGAACAATTTGTCTTCAAACAATAAGCAATGAACTTATTTCTTGCTTGACCTCATTGTAACCATAATAAAAGACATGGCTAGGCCCGATGCATCTGGACCTCAACGCGCACTAGATCTAATTATCTTCTTGTGGATGTTCATGATTGTTTCGCTTTTAATTGAAACAATCGACATACACTCCCCGTTTTTGCTCATTTTCAAACCAATTTTGAAACGTAATAGACCGACAATGACTCACAAGAATTTGAAAATTCCATTCGAATGGAGCTCGCGCTCTAGGAACAGTGGAGTAAATCGTGTAATAATTAAGTCTTAGTAATCAGTTGAGGTTTAGAGAGATCATACATTGTAGAATATGCTGAGGTCGTGTCATATTTGGTATCAAGGAATTTATTTTAATAATTATTGTTATAGATTGTGCCTTTCAGAGAGCGACAATATTATTCTGGTATCACTTCAAAAAAGCAAATGTAAAGAACAACTGGGCAAATAGCTTACCAAAAATAGATCACTTTCTTTCCCGTTAGAAGTTTGGGCAGTCAAATTGGTTATTTTCAAAAAATCGTACATCTATTCGAAAACTTGGTTTCGCAAAAAATCCTTCCCGCAAAACCTTAATTCCATATTGGACCACACATACACTGCATGCTTCTTTTTTCATTATGAGTTCAATTCAAATCCTTTATTCCATTATTTTCGGTTGAAATCCACACACTTCAGGATTACAAAGGTTGTCTGAAAACTATCCGACCTAAACAAGAAAATGGCAGAACTTTTCAACTAAAGTTGCGGAATGTATTGATGCATGTGTTGAAAAATACTCATTGAAATTTCAGCCATTTTGCATGTTCAGTTGTTGTTTGACAATCACTTGAGTAAGTCGTTTTGAATGTTTTCACAAAAATGGAAAAAAATGGGGTCCCGAGCTGTCATTAAATATTTTTTTTTGAAAGGCAACACGCCCACACAAATTAAAGATGAGTTGGACACCGTATATAGAGAATTGGTTGACCATGCGCCAAATTCTCCAGATCTGGCCCCCAGTGACTTTTTCCTGTTTCCTAACCGAAAAATTTGGCTTAGTGGATAGAGATTTTCATCGAGCAAGGAAGAAACGAAAAAACGGTAGATCGAGGACACCACCACCATCCCCGCTCCCAAAAAAACCCAAGACAACTGGAAAATTTGTGAAAGAAATGCCTACACATTATGAATTAGCTATTCAACGCCAGTCAGGTTCCGCAGCAGACATGAAAAAAAATACTGGCGGGAATTTATCACAGGATTTCCAAGTAAAAAAAAACTTTTAACGCGTTTTTCTGAAATTTACATTTTTTAAAGCAGCCGGACAATTATTCTGGGGATTCACTCGACCGGTTTTAATTTTGAAGGAACGTGTCATTTGACAGTTTTTTATAAATGGTGGTAAATTGTCATGTAAGAAACCTTCCTTTTTAACATGCTCTTTGTTTTTTTTTTGTTTTAAACGTGCCATTTTTGAGATTAACCATCCGCAATGGGACGATGGATGTGTAGTTCCCAACTTCCAGCGCCCTCTATTATTTTTTAAAAAGAGATAAAAGGTTTTTTGTACTCTTGAAGGCCAAAACAATGTTATGTAAAAAGTTTCTTTGTCATATATAATACAATAGCCGAGAAAAAAATATTTGAAGTTTGTGTAATTTTTACTCTTTTTAGAAATACATGCATGCACTTTGTCGTGTCTGTGGACACCTTTAATTCACACTCACCTTCTGAAAACTCGGACGGAATGGTAAGCTCGTTCCAGCCCACGTTGACGAAACGGTTCTGCGGCGTCACATTTCCTATCGGGCGGCGAGTGAGGGTCCAAATTAAGATCCAATTAAAACTAATCTTGAATGAATTTCACGCTCACCTGACGGGACCTGGCGGAACTTCAATTTGTACTCGACAATCGGCGACAGGCTCTCCGTCTGCCAGATGATGTTGTGGGCGGTGGGCGTCGAGGCCGCCGGAGAGGCTTTGAAGACGCACGCCCGGGGGCGCCCGGTCAACTCGATCACTTCCCCCTTGAAGCCCACCCGGTTCTCGGCACGGCACTCGTACATGCCCAGGTCGTGATCCTTGACCTTCTTCACCACCAGGACATGCCGCGACTCGGTGTAGTAGTGCAGCAGCGAGTGGTTGGCCTGCAGCTCCGTGTCCTGGCGGTTGATCCTGCTGATGTCGGGCTGCACTGGCACGCCGTGATGGAACCAGTGGACCGTCGCGGCCGGGGCCGCTTCCACCAGACATTCGAGATGCGCCCGCATGCCAATCTTCGTGTGAACCACATTCGTCACTGCTTTTGCTTCCGGCTTAACTGTGCATGCCAACGAGAACGAGAACACGAAACAATGAGCAGAAGAAGCAGAACGGATCAAGTTCAAGGGGCGATGCACCTGCGAGGTGTGGGTGTTGGATATCTTGGACCACGCAAGCAAATCGGGGTCAAATGATTGATAGGATCGGAACGGATTGGATGCAGGACACAGCGACAGGTATAGATTCCGCTACTCACACAAAACATTCAAGTGGACGCCATCCGACGCAGGCTCGCCCACGCCGTTCTTCGCCACGCACTCAATCGGGCCCGCCATGTCGCGCGATTCCACCTCCACCAGCAGCCTGCGGCGGTTGTTCATCTTGTCGCTCCGCTCCTCGAAGCCGTTGCGGCGCCACATGATCACCGGGACGGGGAATCCCCGCGCCTCGCACACCACCTCGAACACGGATCCAACCGGAAGCTCGACAAGGCCGCTGGGCGACGCCATCACCGTCGGCGGAAATTGCACCTCGATCGAATGAATTTGCACGGCGTGGTTCACCTCGCAGTAATATTCGCCGCTGTCCGTGTTTTTCACACGCGACACCTGCAAGCTTCCGTTCGCCCACAGGTGCACCCGTTCCGGTGGCGGGTTCTCGGGGTGGCGCGAGTCCACGAGCAGAACATCGTCGCGATGCCAGCGCACATAGCGGGCGGGGGCTGCAAAATAACAAGAACGAAATCCATCAATGGCAAAAGTGAAATTCGCGAATTAGCATCGCAAAACAATGCCGAATGGCAAACTTCCCGAGAAGGGGGTGATAAATAATCCTGAGAAGTGGTCGTCAAGGCGTGATGAGGGCGATGGCGCTTTTCACGAGGCCACTGAGCGTGAGGTTTTCGTGGCAGCGATTTGTAAAGGGATTTCGTGCTTGGCCGAGCCTGTCATTAATTCGACCGAGGAGCCAAAGGTGAACGACTATTTGTTTCTCACAAAAATGTTTAGGTAGGGAGCACATGAGCATTGAAGGTGCAAATACTGTGAATGGCTGCGAAGGATGCGCTATGGTTACGCCATTCTCTTATGCAAGAAGGTAGCTCCAGCACAATAGAACTGAAATACGTTCCCATTAAATCTCAGCGGCCGTGAAATCTCTTTTAAATTCCTATAAACATTACCACAAAATCGTGAGAAAAGAAATGAGCGTGCTTCCTTCCTCCAATAAGTGTGAGAATACTTTCTTTTGAGGATCATCCATTCATCACGATTTGTTTTCATTTGCATTTGACAAGGGTTCAGTTTGCTGGGAAGAATTGCAAACTGTAGTATTAAAAGAAGGAATTACAGTCAATTACATTACATTGATGATTTAACGACTATTCCAGTCAAATGGTATTTCAACTGTGTATTTTAGATAGACAGGCAGATTGTTTTTGCAATATGTTGTGGATATAATTGTAAGTTCAAGCTTCTGGAGCCCCATTTGGAGGTGTCTGCAACATAACTTCTAAGTTACGGCACCTATAAATGATCCACCCATTTTTGGCTCATAATTATTTTATTATTGACACTACGTGAAGTGAGGTATGCACTAGTTGCGCAGCAAGTGAAATTCCACACAAGTTTGACATACACAAATTCTTTGTGACAACTACGGTTTTCGAGATATGCTGGTGTCTCACTTTCTTCTTCTTTCCAATATGGCGCCCGAATGAGGAGGTTTGCAATCTCATCACTGCATTACGAAAAATCTTGTACCATTCAAACATGACACATAGATGCGACACAAAAATATCAGCAGTAAAAATGTTTTAATTTTGACAGCATTGTAGTTTGGTCAACATGACTATATGCTTCTATTAGAAGAAGCTTACTTACTCACGTTTATTCAAGTATATTATATTTGCGCTGCTTTGTATAAGTTACCAAATATCATGCGATGAAAGTAAACTACTTATGGAATTTGATAGCAAGGATTTGCTATCCTGGTTTGTTTCGAAGTGAATAAGCGACAATAATATCGTTGATGTTCAAATTCTGCACAAAGGGTTCAAAATTATAAGCATAAATTAATTTTCTGAAATTTTGAAATTAAATGGGAAGAGTTTTCTTCAACTACGAACAAATGTTCGGCCATCTATGAATATATAGCATCGAGTGAACATGCCGGAAATTTAACACCATTTTTCTCAAAACCGCATTTTTTGTGAGTCACAAGAAAACTCGAAAACGATTTTCTGGATCATTTTCATATTTGAAAGTATTTTAGGTAACACAATTTTCTTCTATACGAACCCAACATGCTTCGAAAAAAAATCGAATATTTTCCTTAACACAAATAGTGCAAATTTTAAGCACGTACCACTTTCCTTTAAATTTTTCCGTTTATCATGGACCGTCTGGGACTTAAAAGTCTAAAAAAAAATTTTGATCTTGCAAATCAATCCAACAGACGCTGAATTGTACGTTTTGCAGAAATTAATACTTTTAGAGGAAAGCCCCGTTCACAAATTCGACACCTATGCCATGTTTCAAATGTTTTTCACAGTTATTTCTTCAAATTTGTTGATGAGTGATATCGGAAACTTATTTTTTTAAATTTAAAAATGGTTGGTTGAAATCCAGGTTTGATACGATATATAAATTTCTTGATAAAAATGTTCCCTAAAAATACCGTGCTAATTTTTTCCTTAAAACACTTTAGATTGTAGGAAATTTAAAAAGTTTTTTTAAAGTTTTTTTGCACAGAAATTTGTGGGTGGAAATTTTTATTAAATCGTGGTATTTTAAAAGAAAATTTACCCCGAAATTTTAAGCGTATTTTTAAATTCCAAGTTTTGAGTCATGTTTTGCCAAAAATATTTTCGCTTACGAGGAATTTCTATATTATTGGTAGTAATTTTTTGTCGATATGTGTTGATGGATACTTCATCGAAAAAAAATTATAATCATGTACCTTTTGCGTCAAATTACTGGTAAAAATTTATTATTTTACACAAAAATATTCTCCAATGTTTTTGGCGTTATTTCTTTAATAAATTATGTTTGAAAATTTTTCAGAGCCGTTTTTCTGCATAAAAATCCTCAAATTAGTTCAAAAATTGTTTTATTGAGAATTTTTGATTTAATTTTACCCAAAAAATTATCGTTTACATGAAATATAGTCATAATACCCAGGTATTTTTTCACCTGAAAAATATTTCTTCGTCTGCATCGCGTCTTTAATTCCCAATATCTCACCATTGGCAAATTCAAAGTTTAACAGCTAATAATCATTCAGTAGTTACTTCCGTTGTAAAAATCACCGAAAACCCTATTGTTCAATTCAATATTGAAAAGGCTTCCAGACTATCATTAGGCACGATGATTGAACACGGTCACGACTACGAAATACATTCTTTTCAGGATAAAAAGGAACCACGTCTATTGTGCATTTGTATCGAATGGTTATGTAACAACACAATAACATTGTTGAGATATAATCCCAGATGTTGATTAAAGAGGGTGACTCGGCTATAAAAATTATGCTGGGTGCACAAGCAAATGTGAGTTTTTTCAATAAAAGTAGCCAGATCGTTTGAATGTGTTTTTTTCAGGATAACGGACGCTGATTTTAATGAAAATGATGCTAGGAGATTTTATGAAATATTGATTTATCCTATAGTTAGTTCCTAGATGATAAACTTTGAGTAGAATATTTATTGCAAAAGGTCCACCAAAGATTAATGCTGATGCAACACAGAGCTCTGCAATGAAAATTTGAAACGCAAAAAGCAGAAATAAGAAGCACTAAAGTCTAGGAACACCATCATCACCAACCTAACCGACAAAACCACAAATCGATAAAACCAATTTCCATAAAACTCATATAAGCGATTCAATAAAATCATAAATATTGTGATAATCTTGAAACAACAGTATTAACCAATACTTAAGATGCAAACTCTTCGGCATCTCTTGATTCACATCAAATTCAACATGTTGAATAATTAAATACGGTAACGCGTTAACAAGCTTAAGAATAATCGATATCTTCTATCGGTGGTTGTATCTTTTCCATCTGAAGTAAATCCAAATCAACGGAAGTCGTCTGGCTATATTAGTATGCATCTTCTTTCAACGCCTTTTCACTGATTTGTAATCACAATTGTTAAATCATTAGGCAATTAAGCATAAATTAATTTGACGACATTTCATGTGGGTTTAAGATACTAAAAGGTGCTTCAAAATGTGAACACGAATAACATTCAAAGGAAGTCCACAGTGAAGTCATACTTTTACAATGATGCATAATTTACATCGTTTCTTTAATGAAGTTCAGACCATTTAATGCGTATATAGGGACGTGAGAGTCACTGAGATGAGTGAAATATTTAAGGAGATTATAATACAAAAATAAATGAGGCTTCGTATTAGTGAGGAGCTAGCAACGCTTTCTGTTACGAATTTTGAATTTGACTGTACATTTTTGATTGAGTTTTAACGCTTCTTACTACACACAAAGCGCATTTTTATGTTTTGAAATAAGACATTTTTGTACAGTTCAATCTCATTCAAGCGTTCTGAACCTAACATGAACCATTCCATAACCATAATCTGAACCATTTCCAACTATCCTTTACGGCCCTTATCAACCGTTCAAAAAGCAAGCTATTTAACTTCTATGCCACCCCTACCACGATGTCTCAAAATATGGATGTGTATTTATTTAAAAGAGCTCAACAATGTATAAGAATTTTCAGAAAAAGTAGTAGAAATAAGCGAAAGAACTGTAGCAAAACTATAAAATGATGCGGATGAAGATTAGAAAGGAGTCGTCATTCTCTTCAAAATTCAAAGGAAATATGGATAATGGGATATTTTAAGTAGCTCTCTTAAATCCAGCGTGTCTGAATTCGATTTATTTTTCTAGGTGTGTACAAATTTATGTTGCAAACTTTCCATTCCTTATGACATATTGTGTCAAACAGTGTGGTGAATTCATAAATATCAACTAGCGACATCTATTACTTATGGCAGCATCGATTATCAACTTGATTTTATCGCGATTTTGTCCAAATCAACCTCCGGTTGTGATTTAGAATATGAAATAGAAATAAACAGCAATGTATGGTTTTTAATACTGTAATGGTCAAAACCGTGCCTTTTTTTTGGCAGATTAAATAGTTATTTGAAAATGTTACAAAGGTTGCATGGAGAGAGGAGGGGTCTAGCAAATCGCTATGTAACAGAATTGGATTTGGATATTCCGCAAGAAAATCGAAAAAAAAACATTCAGAATCTGTTATGTCGTTCATTTCGGATATCGCAAAATGGATTTCTAGTCCTTGGAATGATGAAAACTAACTAATTATACATTAATATAAAATTTATTATTGTAATACAACTAGTAAATCTATAATCGTTACTATTTAAGTATTATTCAAGTTAATATTGAATATCAAATTATTTCTCTTCATATTATTTTGTTTTTTATAATAAATGGAAAATAAAAAATATATTTTTGGTTAAAAGTATTTACTTGTTAATATTTTGTGATTAAAATATTTAAAAGTCTGGGAGAACGATGAATTTGTTACGAATTTTAACAGGGGTGTCTTCGAAAATGTTGCTGTGCTAGATGGGGATGGGAAGTTAAAATATTCTAATGAAAGCGTTACGTAATATATGGATGCCTCTTTATTATATGTGAATTGATAAAATGGCAGCTACGGTTGTCCTTTGTCTATTTTTTTCAAATTCACTGATCAGAGAGAGAAGAAATATTTTTCGGATGGGATAAAATAGCAATGTTAGCACATGAAGCTTTTCGATAGGAGTAATTAAGTGAACCGTAATTCTTTGCTTGTGAATTTTTTTCGACTACCTACAACTTAATTTAAAATGAAGTGGACAAGCAAAGTCCAAAAATATTGTTTAAATTTTAAGGGTAACCTTTTTCGTGTCCCGATAGACCCGAAAAATAATTTATTATCGCTTGAAAAAATTGTTGAATAGCCTTCAATTTGCATGAAGTTTAGCAAATATTGGTGTAAATCGATTTTGTAAGTTCAGTAGATTGTTTTGAGCTATTTTAGTAATAAACAGTAGTGTCTTTTAATTTAATAGTAGTAGAGGTAATGTAAAAAATATTAATAAAATATAAATAACATATCAAAATCAATTTTGTTTTGAAAAATATTCTAAAAATTTACTGATTTTTGTTGCTTAATTTCATAACAAAATAACACCATCCACACGAAAATTTGTCATAGCTCTAAGCGAATTTAAATATTATGACTGATATATGAAGTAGAGACCACTTGTGTAACGAATTTGATCTACAAAGTGACCCTTCCTCAATAAACCCAACTTTCGAGTTTAGCAATTAAAACTTGACATCGATTGTCTCGCGTTTCAATTTTATTAATTTTAATATTGTTCATGTTTCCACACAAATTTTATGAAAGAAAATATTTTATAAATTTTTTTATCGGTCCATAATTTCTTAGAAGAAAAAACTCAAATAAAACCAATTTATCAATGAAATTTCCTTAAACAAACATAGGTATGTTCATCCAAATTAACAGGATTCGTGATCCTATTTACTAAACTCTTGACACAAAAATCGTATAAATAAAATACTAGAGGACTAAATACGACTGGTACCGACTTTTTTGGAAATTTACTTAGAACAAAAATTTTTTTTAGAAATATATTCTTGGCATACAAAAAAACGATCTTACTATTATAAACGCACGGCAGGAGGACTGTATCGTTTTCAATGGTCTTTACAGTGGTCGGGACACTTTTGAAATTTTTATTCACAGTTTTCTCATCGTTAAAATCTAGATCGCACCACACCAATCCGAGCACCATCGGCACAACAAAGTACGCAAACTTCACCATTTCACTTCATGTGTGATACTAACAGAGCTCAAAAACAAAACGTAAAATTGTAAGACGATCGCGAGCCGGATCCCTGGCTAATTGAGTTGTTAACTACTCAATCAAACTGATTTCTAAAATATAGCCTTTCTGTTGTGAAAACACTCATTAGTCCCGAATATCCGCCGAGAGGCAAACCTACGCCAGAAGTGACCGTTGTCAATCAACTTTTCCGTTGGATGGCTCGAGCTGAACTGATCGGAGGATCCAAATGCCAACCTGGACCGAGATCACGCACCCCGTCCTCTGCCAGATCGCATAAAGATCTCGCGTATGAGGTCCGCATATGTGCGATGTGATGTGGAAGGTTCCGCAACAGCTTCCCCGTAGAAGATACAAAAGATAGATTCAGAAAGGTTCGCTGAGGGTATCAGGCCACGATCATCACTTCTGGACAGACAATTGCATGGCGTGCAGGCATACATTGGGTGATTTAGTGATGCAGTAGGTAGTTCTTTGATGGGAGGATCCATATGTGCATTTCCATGTAATTAGGCTGCATGTGATCGAGACAGCTAATTAGCTATGCAACGAAGGGTTCCCCAAAAGCGAGACTACCTTTGACCCAGTGAACGGCAATGCCTTAAAAAAAGAGATGCAGCTCGTATCAAGTCGACATAATTAATGGATGCAATTGCATTCTCCACGGTTTTCATAAGGAGTTAGTTCCTCCAACGCACGTTTGTATCTAATGACGACAATCCGATCCATAGTCAAGAGCTTTACGTGGGAGTGAACATTTGGAAGAATCTTCGACTAGGAACCTTCAGCCCTCATGAATTTATACTATGGACTCCTAATCTTCAATTTTCAATTTATAAAAAAAGCAGGGAGGGTCGTCGAATATTTATTCAAAGAATGGTCGATTAATCTGGAAGTAGAAGACTATGGTAATCCAAATTGCAGCCGGAAGTCAGGTCATGGTTTCTTATAACAATAGCATGGAAGTGGGTATTAAAAACACCTTGAAATGTCGTCGACCAGAGGAAATGTTCGGGTTCTACATCCGTTCTTTTCCGTTTCGTCTGAACTATCTTTAGATGCTCACTTCAGAATAAATGATGAACTTATTCTATGCTGTTTTCTTCTTTTTTACCGAATCCTTCGGGATATTCCTTATTCCTTTAGCTTAGCATTTCTCAGCTGGATATGGAGAATAGTATTCTCCTGATTTCAACTCAGCTATGATTGAATCGATTCAACGTAAATTTACTCGTTGTCTTTTTTCCAGAGAAGGAAGGAACTTGGGTTTCTTATGATTCGAAGCCAAAGAACGTTGAGCGTCGTTTTTTTCGCCTGTGAACAACAACAACAAAAAGGAAGGGGTTTCTTCATCGCATCGTGACGGATGATAAAAAAAGGATTCATTACAGGAACACAACGAGGAGAAAGTCATTAGGACTGCCCGGTCATGTTTGAAACCGAACGCAACCATCATTGGGGAACGGTATTAACTTCAATTGATGCAAATGAACCGAGCACTACGCGAAAAACGGCCACAATACGAGCAGATGCACGAAAAAGAGATTTTACAGCATGACAGCACTCGGTCTTATGTTGTCAAACCCGTTAAAACCTACCTGGAAACGCTCAAATCGGAAGTTCTACCCACAGTATATGTAAGAACCAGTAGTTCATCAGTCATATAAAAGCACACTATCAAGTGCAGCGAGCGGTTCCACGCGACAAAATCATATGTTTTCCTCATGGAACAGAAAACTAGAAAACTGTTTATCAACTCTTTGGTTTTCCTTCATTTATCATATGTTTGCTGTCATTTATGACAAAATGGCAGTTATTTACTTGTATCGTATATGTGCTTTTAATGTTACGCGTACAAAAATCACCAGAAACTTCGGTTTCTTGAATTGCATTGATGCAACATCTTTGTTGACACATAGGTCATTCGCTTTTGACAAATCGATTTAGAAAAAAGCCAAAATGACTGAAAAAATGTCTCATGTGTTGAAGTGAAAGATGATGTCCGCGAAAGTGCTTTACCTTCTGCAAATCTGGCAGTGCTTGGGAAACGTCAATTTTTCCAAGCACATGACGCCATTTCTTGGAAGGAAATTTGGTTTTTGAAGGCCTCGATTGCACATCATCTGTTGTATACACTATGGTCCTACCCTAGCCGCCATATTTTTCACATGACACATGGTCTGGCTGATCAGCAGCTGATATGACGACATAAAAAAATGACTTGATTCGTGGATAGCCTCAAAAGATGAACACTTTTACCGTAATGCCATTCGAGCTCTGCCAGAAAGATGGGAAAAAGTTGTCGCTAGCGACGGACAATACTTTGAATGATTCATTTGTAACCATTTTTTTCACAATAAAGGTGCATTTTCATAAAAAAAACAGCAAGAACTTAGTTGCGCACCTAATCATGAAACGATTGCTATTTTCGCAACACCCAGAATTAAAGGTAGATATTAGCAGATCCAAGACTAATTTAAGTGAATAGTTAAAACAAAATAATCGCTGCGATAAACGGTTGAATTGAAAATGAGCAAATGTGCTAAATCGTTCGCTACCGAGCGAGACATTTTCATTGCTTAAATATTACATTCGAAAGACTTAAATGTGTTTCTGTGTGTCACGAGGAGGGGATGAATTGAAATTTTCAGTGAAACAAACATCACTTTTTACCTTCATTAGAAAATGTGTTGCCAATTGAAGAAACTCCCATTCAAGGGACATTTTTTCGCTATTCGTTGTTATCGAAATAACGAATGAAAGTATCAGCACACAAACATATCGAATTCCCAAACGATAAAAGCCGTTGAGGATCCACTTAACTAAGTAATTCAAACAAATCTCTGCCACCATTATGATGGTATACGTGTGTATTTGATCTCATGTTAGCCTGCAATGCGAAGATCAAACATTGTACACATTATTAACGTCCGTAATCGAATTAGGGTGCTTTTTCATATGTTTCATATGTGTTTGATTGAATTATTCACGGCAGTAATTGACAAGCGTTCCGTTCGCCTAGAGCTGATCTGGCTCTGATCTGGCTAAGCAAATAAATCTTCTGGCCGGAGGAGATCAGTGAGGCGATCTCCAATCTTTAGATAACTCCGCAGCAGGAGGAGCATTGGACCATGCAGCACAATGGCTGGCTTTCATGTACCATTAAAAGCCGGGACTGAGTACTGCAAGTCTCTTGTTGATCGTTTTAGTGTAATTGCCGGGCCTTTGAGAGTGTCCATTATTCTGTTTTTTCCTGAACCTCGGGTCACGGGTATTGTGACTCAAAAATACATTTATGTGCTTTATTAATTTAGAAATGTCGAATTGACTGGCCGATTTGTATGACCCAAGATTCAGAGGCCACGAGCATGTTAGCGCTGAATAGAAGCATTGGAAGGAATTAATCAAGGTCTTCTTGCCCATCTAACTTTTTGCAGAAAGTATTCGAAACAGGACCGAAGACACCACCGATTTTCGATCATCAGAAAAAACCGTGTACCATCAGACTTTCACCACTTCAGACGATGCTATTTTCAATAAATATGTTTCCAATCGCCTCCAAGTATCAACGACTACATCGTCGAGATTCTCGCATTTCATAGGGGTCGATTATGTCGCCCTTTTTATTTACTTTCAGACGGTAATCAATCTTGGACGCTAATCACGCCACGGTGTGCGGTTTATCGAAGAACAAACGATCTTCACTGATCCCGTAGCTGCATACTGGCTGGGTATTGGGCGAACTCGATCTCCTGAAAATGCATTTGGAAAAATTGATATCCTGCTGGGTGATTAATTCAGTATTGGAAAATACAAGGAATAAATATTTTCCATGAGACTGAAGTGATTCGTCTTTTCTTTGATAAGAACAAGTAAGTACCTTTTGAATTAATGAGAGAGCTTGGTAATCACGAAAAAGCATTCGAAAACCATTCGAATTGAATGAATATTTTCGCTAAATTTCGAAACTCTGGCAACGCTGGTCTTTTTTTTGGGAAAACTGCTTTTAAAGGCAAATGAAAATGAAATGTTTTCGTTTCACTAATCATAAAATTCTTCCACATTTTACTGCCGCGTTTTTCACGTCCAATAATCAATCGACTTTCTTACCTTCATATGCTGAAAAAAGTAAGAATGAAGTTCACAGAGGCACATTTTCCCAATTTTCAATTTTTCTGTTTAATTTTTTACGCAACAACAAATTATTTTTAGAGGAAAAAAAACTCTTGAATTTCTTTTCACAAAAACATTTACAAGCACAGCAAATCAATGAAGAAAAGAATGGAAAATTTAAGTTGTCAGGAAAAATTCCATGGAAATATGTTGGTAAGTATTTTACCCATAGAAAATACTTTCAACTTCATATTTACCGGTTTATGGAAAAAAAATTCAAAAATAAACATGCTTATTTCGCGAAAAATAAGAAGAATGAATTGGACTTATGTAGTAATGAATTTTTAAAAAAATAAAAATTTCACAATACAATTCACCATAAATGTTTGTATTTTATGACGTTGAAGAAATGATACGAAAAATAAGATTTTTTCAAACAACGTTTGTAATTGATAAAATGTGTTTCAAAAATACTTTTGACAAATATTGGTGAAAAATGTTGAAATTGTTTCTAAAATTCCCCGAAACCTATCTTGAAAATATCAACCAGAAAGATGATCTTAAATAGATATTTCCCCCCAAATCATTCCTGAGAATGAACGACGAATATAAAATTACTGAAAGTATTATGAATTTTTTTACAGAAAATATGTAACGAAACGATACAAAGCAAAGGACTTTATTTTGTAAAAATTTAACGAAAACATATTCACTGCATCTTTTAAAAAAATATTCTCACTTTATAAAAAAAATTCACGCAAACACTATGAAAAATGTCGAGAAAAATTTCTTAAAAATTAAAAAAATTAAATTTAAAGAATAATTTTTGGAAATAAATTTGCATGCGAAATGATGCTCGTCATAAAATATAGTATACAATCTCAGGTTAATATGAAATAAAGCTGGGAAAAGATGTTTAATACAATCAAGAGATTGGATTTTATAAACGTTTGTATAGAATTTTTAATTAAAAAATCAAAAAAATACGAAATTTTTCTCTTAGAATTCTTTGAAATAGAAGAAATATTTTGGAAAAAAAATTTTAAGAAACAAATCGATAAATTTACAATTAGCGTTTTAATAATTAAAAAAATAGTTTTCCACAGTGTTTAGTATAAAGTTTTACAAGACTTTCTCATTAATATTTCTGCGGAAAAAATTATCTGTTAATTTTTTCCTTGCAAAAATCCCGTTTCGTGTATTTTTTTGCGCATTGTTTTCAACAATTTTAGCGTTCGATTATTTTTGATCCGTTCGATTATTTTGATTGCTCTTTTATTTATTGATTGTTTCGATTTGCTTTATACTGGAATTTCTGATGGATTCGTAACATTTCAGATCCTCATTTGGCCCGCCAAATTTATCATGGAATTCTAATTGAAAAAATTCCTTAAAACTTCTTGTGGGAAAGTGTTTGTTAGTTGTTGTTTTTTTTTTTCAGAAAAATAGTTCCTCACAAATTTTTATCGGAAGAATTTTCCCGACAAATCTTTTTCTTCAATATTTTTGACGAAATTTTTTGAAGCATTGATTTTTGGTCGTCAGGACTAGATTTGTTTCAAAACACATTTGGGAGGCTTTATTATATTTTGTAACTCATCTTAAACGATATTTCGTTGTTGGCATGATTCAAGGGACGTTAAATAACCACAGCAAAAATAATGACTATTTAACGAACAATTTTATTGATCAGGGAAACATGTGTTGAATTGTTAAGGATGGTTGGGTTTTTTATTCTGTTTCTATAATGTATTTTCCACCTGTGAAGGTTTTATGACCTACTTCCTCTTGCGTTCAGCATCATGTTAAACAAGATCTTACATCTTAATCTTAAAGATCTTAACTTTTTATTAAACTCCTTCCAAACATTTCCGAGGTGGTCTAAAACCGTTTTCAACATCAGTAAGTCCTTCACTATCGAATTACTGTATCTCTCTGCGAAGGCACTGTGGTAATTCATCAAACATGACCACTATCCGAAGTAACCATTCCCATAATTCCCAGCTGCAGCCACGTCTGCTACTCTTAATGATCTCGAGTTTCACATAAACCCTTTTTTTATTAGTTCAGCCTTCCTTGACGCGATGTCTTCCTGGGGTCACTCTTTGACCATTGCATTTCCTATAGGCAACTCGTTAATGTGCTTCGTATCCATGTTGTCTTGGCGTTTTTTTCGGTTTCAACACAGTAGCACAATTTCAGCGGCAATCAATTAATTAATTAATTATGTTGCCTTTTGGAGTCTCCGTCGAAGCATAATTGCAATGCCATTAATTGCCCACATAAGGCGGGGAGGAGTTTACATTCTCGTGTTTGTCGCCAAATTACGTTCTTCGAAATGTGGTTGTGTCTGAATTCCAAAAATAAATTGATTAATTGACCATAGCTCGATTGATTGTTAGTCACTGTGGGTCCTAGGATATGGGAAAAACAGCACCAATAATTTAACGCGATGGATCGATCATAGTACCTTAGTTCTTTGAAATTCTCTACTAGGATTACAGAAGATACGTTAAGAAACATTAGAAGACTATATGCTGCACAAGATATTGGATGTTTTTTAGTCTAAGGAATCTTTGCTGTCTCCATGCTTTCAATTTATGAAGACAAATAACTTTTTTCAAAAGATATTAACTTCAAAAGTATGCATCGTCTTGTTCGTCAGAAAGTGAACTTTTGGCCACAATTTCCAAATATCTTCCATGGTCACGTGCCCGCAACAAGCTAAAGACACCATCAACGGCGCCCTGGGACGAGGTGATAAGCCCCGAATGTGTGTTTTTCATCGCATTTACCAATCTAGTGAGTGTAGCCATCAAAAATTTGATGCTAATCTTGAGGAATGCCGGCACCGAATCAATCTCGATGAACTCCTTTACTGCTGCGATCGATCCACCAGAAGATTTATGTTTTAGAAAAGTATTTAGAAGACGAATTCCGAGAAGCATTTGATCAGCCCCCAATTAATAGTGGGAAACTCAGCATTATTAATGAGCATTAGGAGTATCTATGACCTCATTAGAGAACTTATTTAGCGGAAATTGTTTAGCTTAAGATACCAGTCCAGAATTTGTTTCTCTATAATTTCTATTTTTTATTGTTTATTCACCTTTATAGAGGGCGCTTAAATTAAACTCTAAAAAATCGTTATTGCACGGCAGAGAAATAATCTATGGATTGGTGGATCTGAAACAAAAAACTTTAACGGAACTTTTAAAAGCAAGGTCTCTTGCACCGTAATCCACCACCGTTTCCAAAAAAAATCAGTTAAAAAAATGACGGACTTGTGAAAAATAGTGTCAAAAATCGATCCTTTTTTCGTAGTTTTTTTAAAGCCAAAATTTTCTTCTTCTGGTGGACTACGGTATAGAATTCCCTAGCAAATAAAATGCATCAAAGTTTTTGAAATTCAGTTCGGTAGATCCGGAGATTATCTCACTGTCATGTTAAAAAACGTTGTTTTGCGAAAAACGCGTTTAAAGTTTTTGTTCCATTTTGCTGATAAATATTTTGTGAAAAATGAAAAATTAGACATATTCCAAAAACACGCATTTGATATGTAGAAGTCTAAATTAGCACTAAGCACAGGTAAAAAAGCTGCAAATATAATGTATAACGGAGAAATCGGTATTTTAGAGAAGGGGAATGAAAGAGACGCTACGCGGCCGACAGCTGATCGAACATCTGCATAGAGCCGAAAACGCGCACACAATCAAAGTCGCTATTTATATATTAAACTTTCGAATTTCGAAAAGACATTTCTGGAGGTCATTTTGAAAGTTCTAAGGAGTCGAAAAATACAAAAAAAAAAATTCCATTTTTTGAAATTTAAAGTGGACCCTTAGAAAGCAACTTCACTTCGTCAGTGTTAGACTAGCCTCGAATATTTTTTTTGATAAGATTCTCCTTTCGTTATTTGACTTAGATGGTGTGAAATATTTAAGAGAAGTCGTTAAGCGTGTCTTGTATTATTAAATAACCCTTTTCTTGGCGACGTAGAATAATACGAAATTCCGAAAAGCTGGCTTAAAGACTAAAAATAAAGTTTCTATTTACGAAAATTCGTGGATTACATTCGTTAGTTTACCTGGTTAGACATTTTTTGTCTATGGCATCGCATTACAATATTTTTAAAGGCAAATGATAAACTGTGCTATGTTAAACAATTACATATAAAAGTGTCTCCTAAATTAACATTGAGCGAACTCAACGGCCAGACTCTACCACTTTTTATAAATTCAAGGTTTTTTTAGCAAGCTGGTCCAACAGTTCTGCAGTTTGAGCCATAGCATAAATAATAAGTAGCACGGACACTAGAGCAAAATTGCTGCAAATCTGTTAAATATATTTTTTATGCTATTGTGCTAATAATTGATTGCAGGAATACTGTTTAAACGGAGAGATCCCCATTTTAGTTACATTTCGCCTAGGACCAAATGTGCGCAATATTCAAAATATTGTATATCTAGTCACACCGTAAATGTAAAATGACTATTCAAGACTCTTTCCGAGCTAAGAAGAAGACGCTGGTTGACAGTCGTTTGACAATTAGAAACAACTCCACAATGACTTGCATTTTCGTGAAAACCTTGATTTCCTCCATTTGCGCTGCATCTCACCTGTCGTTTTCCAGTCGAATCGGACCACCAAATATCGAATATGCCGCAAGAACACAAACGCGAACGAAAAATCTCACTGGTAAGAGTAAAATTCGCACTGTTTACGTCTCGCTTACGTGCTTGATTCGTGTAATTTCAGGCCCCGTTGTCGCCCTGCCCGATTCCGGACATCAGTGATGACGAGCTGGTCTCAATTTCGGTGCGGGACTTGAACCGCACCTTGAAACTGCGTGGCCTAACGCGGGACGAGATTGTTCGCATGAAGCAGCGTCGAAGAACGTTGAAGAATCGCGGCTACGCTGCCAGCTGCCGCATCAAGCGGATCGAGCAGAAAGACGTCCTTGAGTCCGAGAAGTCGCAAGAGTGGCATGGGCTGGAGCTGATTCAGGACGAAAATGATGCGATACGACGGGAGATTGATACGTGGAGGAATAAATACGATGCGCTGAAGAAGTTCGCCGGGGCGAATAAGATTCCGTTGCCGCCAGAACTGGAGTCCGTCTAGAAAGCGGGCGGTCGACGTAATTAGTCTAAATTGGTATATTATGGGTTGTAGTTTAAGTGAAGCATCGATAAATTGTGCGTTCGATTATTTTAAATAAATATAAGGAATATTATTTACAACTACTTGGATAACGATTACTTTTCTAATTTCCTAAAGGAGAAACAAAAATCCTAGCGTTGCGTTCTGGCACGTCCTGACATACAACTTGATTTGTTTCGCATTATCGCTTGCTGCTGAGTGTTCCGGTATAATAATATATACCAAAACAAATGTACATACGCAGAAGAGAGTAACTGTGCACAGCTTCTCATTTACTGACGGGTTTCATCGAAAAGAAGATGGAAATCTCCATGAGATATTCATCGGCTCCTGTTTCTCGGCATGCTGAGCTTTCACTGACTAAAACACCCTCCGCCTCGAACTCACTACCTTTTTCATCCTTCTATTTGGTATCATCTGCTATTTAAATAAAATATACAATGAAAACCAAAACCATACAAAAATGTCTGTTGTTTTTTCCGACTTGGTAGCCAAATATTTTAAGTTTTATGAAGCTGGTGTAGCTACCAGATGATCTGTTCACGGTTTAGGTATTTCCAGGCTCATTTCAAGTGGATTCAAGTTTCCAAAGTCAATAATATGTTTTTCTCGCGCTAAACATATAAATTTTAATGAATATTTTTAAGCGTTTTGTGTTAAAATAATATTTTTAAAAAGATCTTTTGTTTACTTGGTAGAGATATCGTCGTTTTTCATGCCCAAACGGGGTCAAATAATCTTTTTCAAATAGGGATGTTAAATATTTTAATATTCCTGGAGTTTGGGATTCAAATTTAAAATTGTGAATTGATCTTTTTCTGAACTCTCGAATGTCAAACCATTGGACTCCGAATATCTTCGGACTCACTCCCAGGCCGTTTGGTCAGAATTAAAATGGCGAAGTGTGTATTCGGAATGATTGTTTTCGTTTCAACCCCACGAATTCTGTGCTCTTTCGTAAAGTCTGCGACTCCTGAAAATCGCTAATCCGTATCCTTGCCAAGCCGCTGTACAAGTTGATGCGCTTGAATCCGGTGTGCATTTCGTGCGCTAGTGAGTTTTGATAACGCAAAAGCCATCGGGGCGAAGAACTGTCAAACGGAGAGTGCCGATTTTAGCGCGCTTGTGGTTGTTGTGCGCCTCGCGCGGACCGCAATCGTGTTGGGTTCAATTAACGGCGGCAGTGTTTGTAGCAATTGTAATATCGCCGGCATTGTCTGCAGACTGGCCGCGAGGGCTTGTGATGCGCGAACAAATCGTGGAGTGGTGATTCGCGCGCTTGTCGGCCGAAGAAAGCGAAGCACGTTGATGTGAAGTTTGCGGCGCGGGTGCTCGGAAACATTTAGTTCTGGTTGATGAATTGCGAACAATGAGCTCCAGCGACTTCGACGTGGAGCTGTTCGAGCAGCGGCTGACCAACCTGAAGGACACGCAGGAGGGCATCCAGCAGATGTCCTCGTGGTGCCTGCAGCAACGCGCCCACCACAAGAAAATCGTCAGCAGCTGGCTGAATGTGCTGAAGCAGGGTAAGACCGCAGCGCCGCTTGGGAAGAGTCGTACTAATGCCGGAATTGTTTTTGTTTCAGTTCGGGTGGAGCATCGACTGACCCTTTTCCACTTGGCCAACGACGTGATCCAGTACAGCAAGCGGAAAAACTATGAGTTCGTGGAGAGCTGGGGCACGACGCTGCAGAAGGCGACGACGATGGTCAGGTGAGTTGGACCTATTCTGCAGAACTGTAGAAAGATTCGGCGGAAGTCGCCTTAAATGATGGAGAACTCCTTGGCTGCACTCCCTGTGACCGACTTAAAATCTAAGTTTCCAATAGATGCCATCCATTGACCCAAGATTGCTGTCCAACTGTGACGCATGAAAACCTTACGCAAACCTAAAATTGTTAGCCAAGTCCGACCCAAATGTAAAAATCACCTTAAATTACGTTACCATGAATCGTAAAAGTGGTTTGTTCCAAAGTTGGACCTCTTCTAGTTACACTTCACTATTTCATTCCCAAAAGACTGAAAAACTGCATTCTGACGAGTAAAATGTGCATATTAAGGAAACAATCATCGTTCTCGAGTAATTTCACATATTCTACATGAAAATGGCCACTCCACAGCAGCTATTAGTTTTTTTCACCGGATGTTGCTAAGATCAGGCAGCAACAAACAAAAGGAGCAAGAATGTGCTTTCATTCCAGGCTGTATTAGATTGTAAATATTTGTTTTCGTGGTCTTACGTGTTTTTAGACTGACTGTACTGTTGTAAACATGTGTATATCCCAAAAAAAACAAAGCAGCGAGATAATGACATGGAGGGAACAAACCAAAAGGACTTTCCGGGAGATCGCTGCAGTTTGTGACGTGTGCTTTCATTGCTTGTTGGAAAATGCTGAAGAGAAAGACTTCAATAACGGATGACGCATATATTTTGAGAATAAGTAAGCAGGACCCAACGGAAACTAGCGACAGTGAGGCGAGGATTTTTTGGCACCAGGCTTGAATGGGTTGTAAATATCTCCATCGGAACGTAAAATAGTGGCGCTGGGCGATTTTTCCGATGCAACATATTTTATGGTGCAGGCGAATGTTGGCAATGAGTCTCAATGGAAAAGCCTCTCCAAAACACATCGCTCAACATTTGAAACACGCTGTTAAAAATGAATCTACGAGGTCTCATCAATAATTACGGTGAAAGAATTTTTAGAGCCGAAACTGATGATGCTACGTACATTTCATGTCATAAAAGTGCCGAAGAAGCTCATGAAATGTTAAAATCAATGTATGGCAATAATGTGGTAACTTTGGAGACTGTTTACAAGTAGTATGAGCGATTTAAAAACGGAAAAGGGTCGGTTGAAGACGAGAAACGGTCGGTACGCCCATCGACCTCAAAAACAAACGAAAACGTGCAAAAACTAGCAAAAATTGAACAGACGAAGAGAGCTTGCCGAAGACGTGAACATCTCATACGGGTCTGTGCAAAGCATTTTAACCGATAATTTGTTAATAAGACAAGAGAGTGCACAATTTGTTCCCAGACTTTGAACTGACGAACAGAAAGAAAATCATGTTTCAGTTTGAACGGAATTGAAGGATCGTCTTCAAGCAGATCCGGATTTCATGGCCAAAGTTGTATATGGAGATGAAACTTGGGTCTTTGGCTATGACCCTGAGAAGAAAATGCAGAGTTCCCAATGGAAAACCCTTTACTCCCCTCGCCTTAAAAAGCACGTCAGTCAAAGTAATATCAAAACCACAAAACCATGTTTTTTTTCGATAGTGAGGGCACACTGCGTTCAGAGTTCGTTCCAAGGGGTTCAAATGTAAATCCCGAATTTTACCAAGGCGTACTGCAACGTTTGCGAAACGTTATACAAAGGAAGAGACCAGAAAAATTGAGGTAATGGCTTCCTTCTTCATCACGAAAATATGCCGTGTCAAACGTCGCTTCCGATTCGCGAGTTTTTGGTCAAGAAAAATCTTCCTGTGTGTTCACATCGTACTCACTAGATTTAGCACCATGCAAATTTCTGGCTCCTCTCAAAAATAAAAATCATGCAAAAAGGAAAGCGTTTTGAGACCATTTCGAACATTGAGATGGCCACAAAAGGGCAGCTGAACGCACTTCCGAAAGAAGCCTTCCAAAAATGTTTCCAGTCATGAATTCAACGTTGGGATAAGTGCATCTCTAGCCAACGACAGTCCTTTAAAGGAGATTAATTCCATTTCCATGATCAGATCTCGTAAAAAACATAAAATCAAGAAATTAAATAGAAAATTAAAGTTAATCTAAAGCAACTCATCCTTCGAAAAATGTAAGAAGGAGCTATGAAGTTTGCCTTAGCGATAAATTAAAATTGTCCATCAATTTTCGATAGTGATCGTCGCCTTTGGATAGACATTCCCGTATTTTTTCTTCTGTTACTTATGAAATACATGCGCATAGGGAAGTACATATGTACGAGGTCTGTTCAAAAAGTATCGCGAATTTTATGTTTTTTTTTCAAAAATCATCGATATCTATTTTGTCCCCTGCAAAATAATCCCCAGCAGATATTATACACTTGTGCCAAGGTTTTTTCCAATTGTCGAAGCATTGCAAAAAATTATTTTTTCTGATCTTGTTCAGCTCCTCCTTCGATACCGTCTTTATCTCCTCAATCGTGGCGTAGCGTCGTTCTTTCATGGGCCTCTTCAGTTACGTGAACAAGAAAAAGTCACAGGGGGCAGGTCTGGGGAATACGGTGGTTGCGGCATCATAAGCGTGTTGTTTTTGGCCAAAAATTGGCGCACAAGCAACGATGTGTGAGCAGAGGCGTTATCATAGTGCAGCTTCCATTGGGACGATTTAGCTTTGGTTTCCACGTCATAACCATAAAACCATGATTCGTCACCAGTTGTGGCTCTCTGAAGCAAATTTGGGTCGTCACGGGCAGAAGCCAACAGCTCGTTAGCAATGTTGATGCGATGTTGTTTTTAGTCGAAATTGAGCAATTTTGTTACGAATTTCGCGGCGACCCGTCTCAAGTCCAAATCATTGGTAAAAATTTGATGGCACGCGCCAATCGATACGTTTAGGTCCTCAGAAACTTCTCTAACGGTGATTCGACGATTGGCCAATACTATTTTCTGCAATATATCAATGTTTTTGTCTGTTGACGTGCTCGGGCGTCCGGCACGCTGTTCGTCGTTCACATCTTCTCGACCCTCTGAGAACATTTTGTACTACCGATAAACGTTGCTTTGGTCCAAAGTAGCTTCACCATATGCCACCGGCAACATTCGAAATGCGTTCGCACACTTAAAGTTGTTTTTCACACAAAATTGGATACAGATTCTTTGATCCATTTTTTGGAATAGACAAAAATCGAAGACAAGCAAAATAGCGATCAAAAATTAACTAAAGATTCAAAATGGCCGAACTTGTCAGCATAAGTGACGGACATGAGTACCAACATAACGCCATAAAAATATCGAAAATTGAATACACGTAGCCTGCGAAAATTCAAAACCCGCAAATTCGCGATACTATTTGAACAGACCTCGTATGTAATATGCCCAGTACTAATAAAATTCTCCGTGTTCTGAACTCTGCCCAAATTGAATTGCACATCGCCACCTTAAAAAATATTTTCATTGCAGGGACGAAAAAGTGCGAAATAAAATCTTTCGTATACTAAAAATATGGGAGCAACGTCAAATCTATTCCGACGAGTATTTAAGTGATTTAAACGGTCTGCTTAGCATGAATCCCGTGAAGAAAACACAACAAACTATTTCTGACTCAGGCGATGATTTCCAGGTAAGCAAATTTGATTTACCAACAAATAACTTCTTTAAACTCAATGGATTTCCTTCGACTGAGCTCAGGCTTCAATACTAATCGCAAACGTAAAAGACTGTGTTCGACTTGAGCAACATACAGACAAAAGTTTCAAACATTTACCAAAAGAAGCGCCCAATTGCGATCCTGAGTCGATAAAATTTACGTTGAAAGGTAAAAATTTTTCGTTTAAAACCTTGCGCGGAAAGTAATTGAGTGTATTTTTTTAAATTGAAAAGACAGGGGTCGAACAGTGGAGGTGGAAAAGCAACTAGAAGAGTATGTGGCCGCGCTTGAATTGTATGTGAAAAGTTTAAAAACCGAAATAAAGTGTCGAACGGCGCTAGTCACGAACATGGATCACGCCGAGACGTTTTATGCGAATCAACGAGGAGAAGTTAAGGTTGTTGTAAATGTAAGTAGTGACGAATTTTCATACACTCTTAATTTTTCCTGATTCTTGAAAGCCTAATAACTATTTTTTCTCCTTTCTTTGTAGGCTTATAAAAATTTTGGCAATCGGATAAAAGTCATGAAGAAACGACTTGAAGATATATGTCCGAATCTTCCTAGTCCAATACCGTCGCCAGATATTAATGCACCCTCGCCCGAACCGGACGCTGATATCATTCTTCCGGACGAGCAGAATAGTATTTGTGCGGTATGAAACTTTTCATAGATTTTTTTAAATAGTGGACTAGACAGAAGACTTTCCCAAATTGCATGAAGACATGAATGAGGCTTTTGAACTTCATCTTAAACTTAGAGAAAAAAATAAGCTATTCTTATTAGAGGATATGCATTGTGATTTATTTTATTTCTATTCGTTTGGAACCTTATATTCTGCATATGAAGTATATCATAATACATCCACCAAATTATTCGAACAGTTGGGGATTGTTTCAGATTTAAAGAGTCTAAAACTCTAACTATGTTTCATGCATTTCAGAGCATGTTCAAAACCTCGTCCAACGGCTACGCCAGCTACATGGACGGTAACCTGCCTTTCGACATAAACGACTTCAAACGGGACGATAGTCCGCCGAAGCGACCGTATGATGGTAGATCAATAACAAGTATGTTTTTTTAGCTTTCAAACGGACATCTTTTGACATGTTCACTGTTTGTTTTTACCGCAGTACAATCCATACAAGTGATAAACAGCAGAAACGAAGAGAAGAACAACGTGCCGTTCAACATGAATGACTATTTCAAGCCAGTGTCAAGTAACAATTCCTATCCAACAAGTGCTCCACTTCCCGTTCCTCCTGTGACGAACTTTGAACGATCTCAATCTGGAATATCCTCGTCGTACAGTGATAGTTACAGTGATTCCGCGTATAATCCGCTCGACGCACCCTACGGCAATGATTCTAGTTATTTGTCGAGTGCGTCGAGTAGTTATGACGGTAATATGCCGTTGATGCCGCCACCGCCTATGCCGCCGGGATTGGGCGGGCAAGGCGATGATTTCGCGCCATGGGACTTGGACATGTCGTGGAATGCGGGCAACACGTCGAATTCTTTCAATCATGTGATTGAAACACCATCGTCGCCACCCAGCTTTGAACGGGAAGGCGTCAATACAAATGTGATTGAGTATGTCGATCGTAGTCGAGAGCCAGTTTTAAGCTCGCTGGAGGACGTGGATCATCGGCAACTGCATTTACCACCTAGTGCGAATGTACCCGTGACAACAACAAAAGGCAAGCGAATTCTGTGTAAGAAGTGTCAGCGTCAATTATTAAATAGAAAAGAGAATTCTAGCATATCGAGAATGTGGTGGCTTTCGCAGTTTTCTTTCAAGAATGTGGTCGCTTCCGCAGTTCTCGCTCGAGAACCTTTTGTTACTTGGGGAAATATCGTTGCCGAAAAACGTGTTCACACTTTGGTTCTTGAAAATTTCCACCTGTTCTCATCGAGTGTTTGATACAGGCGCTTGGTTCCTTATGTTGCATCCTATTAAATATAACCATACGAATTGAAACAATCTCCAAATTATACCAAACGATAATCAATTCCCGTTTTCACATTCAACAGATAAAGGCCGGTCGGTTGACATTGATCATAGAAATCTGATCTCTTTGACCGGATCGCCTGGACCAAAACTATCGGACAATAACCAGGGCAATAAAATTTCAATCTGGTCGTCACAAGACAAGGTATGCACTCGATTCGACTCTGATCTTATCACAGAATTCTAACATTAAATCAATTCCACGTAGGATCTGCGGACGACTTTGATGCATCAATTCCCGCCTACAGCCAACAAAAATATCCCTCTATCAAATATCGACACCGACTACAGGCAGCCCTATAAAAACGTAAAAGACATACCGCTGGATGACTTACTACCCGTAAAGACACCACCGGCACCAGTGCCTCCCTTGGAACCGCCCAATTTCGGTCGGCTTAACGAATTTCTATCAAAGTCCAATGTAAGATATATTGCGCGTACGTATGAACCGATCGATGAATAGTAATTGTTGTGTGTTTGTAGCTTATTGATACGACGGCGGTGCCTCCAAGTGATGAGGAAGTCAAACCGAAAAGCACGACATCGTTGAAGAGTACAGGTACGTTTCGTCTTTACAGATATGATTTAGTTGTTGAATCAGATGAGCCTCCTAAACTGTTTTATTTATCATTAAACATAATATATCTGATAAATTATTGTCGCAGGGAAAAGTGGTGCTGTGAAAGGCAACAATGCAAACGACAATGTCGAAACTATCGACATGGAAATGTCGGACGAGGACCCAGAAGACGCGAATCGCAATCAAATTGAGAGTGGTAAGTATAAATGGAACGACCACGGAAAGCATAGCAATCCAAATACATTATAATTGGGAGCGGCAGGAGGTAAAAACTGCATTTTGAATTTATTGGGAAGATGACGTGATAAGCACACATCCTTGATTAAATGTGAATCGAAAGCCTTTGTTTTAGTTAGCCATGGATTGTCTCTGCTAATAAAATGAGAATTTAAAATAAATCAGGACATAGTGCGGTCTAAAAAATTTGCAAGTACTTCAGCCAACCTCAAAGAAAAATAAGATTTAAATGTTCGAAGCGGAATTGGTCGTTGTCCTATTTTCAGTTTTCTGCAAAAAAATCATTTTATAGCATTTAATACGGGGTTACAAATGGACAAAAGTTCCCTTAGAATATTAAACAAGCAACAAGGGCTAGAAACAATTTATGTTTAGCAACTTTGCGGCTAAAATTTCACCGTTGCGGCCGCAAAACGGCCTTGTGAAATAATCATTAGAATATTTCGACTCGGATATGAACATTGACTAATTTTCATATTTCCTTTTAGTTCTGGACGATTTTGAGTTTCCTGATGATTCTGAACCCGATTCACCACCAAAAGACGATTCAACAATCCCTGTATTCTCCACACCGACTCAAGCCCCTTTCCGGCCGCCACTACTCAAAGCTCCCGATTATCCCATCAACAACTCGGACGCACTATCAATTTGGGACGAACCGGCGTCACCAAACATCCACGCCGGCCACAATAACAACAATAACGGTGCGCCCCCCGAAATGAATGCAGGGCCGCCAAATTCGTGGAAGTCGCCGCGTATGATGACCCCGCCAGGCATGATGGGATTAGGACCGCCTCAACAGCCTCCACCGTTCCGAATGTCAGGTAATCAAACATTTCTACGCGGAGGATTTGGTCCGCACCAAAGAGGATTTCCCCCGCAAATGAAACAAAACTTTCGAGGTCCTATGATGCGCCCGCCACGCAATATTTCACCTTACTTTAATAAAGGCCGGGGACGAGGCGGTGGCATGCCACCGTCCTCGAATCCCTTCCGAAATCCACAGAATCCGTTTCGCGGGAACTTTCGAGGCGGGAACAATTGGTAACCGAATATGATGCAAGAATGCGAGATGCATAATTGAAAGTATTTTTTATGTGGATCTGCAAAACGGTTTCGAAAGAAACCTCAACATTAAATCGACTAGCAAATAGCAAAGACCACGAAATGAGTGTGTACAAAAAAAAATTGTGTGGTTGTGAGAGCGTGCGAATGACTTGACTATAATTATTGTAGCTTCGAATGTTGGACACAAACAATTAATCTGTTTATCAAAAAAAAAAATCAACAACTGTTAACACATTTTATAGTAGATCATTGAATTTTAATGAAATCTCAGCAAATAGACAGGAATGGCATCTTT
Source organism: Oxycera nigricornis (assembly GCA_963942545.1). Classification (NCBI taxonomy): domain Eukaryota; kingdom Metazoa; phylum Arthropoda; class Insecta; order Diptera; family Stratiomyidae; genus Oxycera; species Oxycera nigricornis. The sequence continues at coordinate 3,492,210 of OZ012662.1, forward strand.
GTGACAATTGCATTGTACCATAGATTATAGTGCACAGTAATTTAGTTTCTTTTTCATTATGTCGATACGAAGAGATCGTTTTAAAAGACTTAAGTATGATGGAAATAATAGCATAAAGTCGATGTTCAACTGATGCATCGCTCGAACGATATGGTCGCAAGGAAATCGGAAGGACTTGGGCAATTGTTTTTTAAATTTTTTATTTGGAATGTAGGATAGAGTATTACAACAAATAACTTATCTCTCTCGGTGTGGAATATTAAAATATTAAGCAATATTTTGCTAAATGCTTATTTTATCAATTGAAAACCCAATCTTTTGTACACTGTTGTGTGTGCGACGTTGATTTTACTGTCGATTTTTGGAGTATTAAATCTACATTATAGAATATCAGCTTTTCAGGACGTTGAACCTATTAAGCTATCTGCAGGCGATACCGCAATTTTAATTGTAAACATTATATTCACCGGGCAAGACATTTGCAAACATATTTATAGAAGTTAAGAAGTTGAGTAGGAAGCGCATAAACTTTCTGTGCCCTGAATAGTAGAAAACACACGTTTTTCGCCTGGGAATTATTGCATCGCCGATGCTTTACATGACAAAGCCGGCTTACATCATTCTTTAACGAACCATTCGGAACTATTCAGTCATTTTGTCTAGAAACAGCATCCTTAAACGTCGATTATTACTTTCGTTGGAAAACATTCTCCAAACATACTCCATGTTTCGACTTCCTACGCCTTCTGAACTACAAATTCGTTAAAACGAACTCAATTGATGAATGGCAACAAATTTTATCAAGACAAACTAACCATTCATAAATAAAACGACGCAACACTGATTCTGTAAGACAACTGTCGGCAAAAATCAACTAAAGTGTGGTACGAGAAGGCGTTTTGTATATGTTTTTGCCAGTTTAATGCTTAACTTAATTTTTAGCGATATTTTACAGCAGTCTTTTGTTTTTTTGCCTACTGCGACTTGCATCACTGGACGAGGCGGTGCCAGCTCTTCATCGAAATGGCAGTTCCTCTTCTGTGGACCATTCATTATTGGGGCGGCGGCGATGTTGTCGAATATGTGGGTCTTTCTTCTATCCTTGATTGTTGCTTATTCACGTCTTCGTTGTGTTGCCCATCCATCGTCATGAAAATTCTCTATATAACAAGTAAATAGTTTTAAGGCAAACGCAAACATAATCAATAGCACAATGTTAGCTGCTTGATTGTAAAACTTGTACTAGGAGCGACACTGTTGATCGATTGTGGTGGTGTGTGTGTGTCTAATGAATTAAATATACAGAAATATGTTGTAAGGAATTCACTGTATAGTTTTAATCGAATCATTTGAATTCTATCAATGTAAAGCAAATCATAATAAATACGCCCGTTATTATATTCTCTTTGAATTATACATGGCTCAAATCTCATTTCATTCATGTCAGTTTGAGTAGCGTTCAAAGGGGAGATTGCTGAAGGACCATTGGTGAAACAGAGGCAAAAAATCGACTACCCATTGAGGAGTTCATGCAACTAGAATCTCGAGACGAGAGCTAACTGAAAATGTCGATTGACGTGATCCTGGTCATTTGCTCGTTGCGAAAGTGGGCATTTTCCGATAATAGACCAAAAAGTGCTTTCTGGAACTTCTAAAAGATCTTCGTGCTCCCGAGTGGTTCAACATGCAGGCTGCAACATTCTGATCTATTTGATATGCCCGAGTTGATCCCAATCGGCGCTACATTAAAACGTTTGATGTTCAAAGCTCATGATATCTCTTGAATGATCGCAGAAAATCATATTTAATTTCGTTAATGCGATCTGAGCAAACTCATCAGGGGTTTGCGTTTGATTCTCAAATGATAATCGACTTTCCTGACCAATCTAATTAGGATCATGTGTCGACTGTAAGTCTCAGCACGATCATCAAGGTGAGTTCTCAAAATATATTTGCATTTAATTCATTTCTGCTTATCTATCAAAAGCTTTGTCGTGCTGATTGAGAAATGGAGATGTGCTTTGGGGTTCTTGTTGAGGCAGTTTTATGAAATCCTAAATATACGCCATCATCTAAAAACGGATGATTAAATTGCGTTACTTGTTTTCCAAACATGAAGAACATACAATTCAAGGCAGCTAACTCAAAAGACGAATGAATGTTCCATGAATCGAATGTTTCGAACCATACTTATCTAGGAAAATAAATGAAAGACTTATCGTTACTTCACAACAAAATTTCTGAGTAATGTTCCTTTTGAAAGAGTCGATTATCATTTAACCTTAGTGAATTTGTTCGCCAGCTGAACGTTTCTCTCATGCGTGTAGCGTAACAAAGAAATAACTTGTGATATTGTGAGTTATTCCGTTTTGATCCAGCAGAAAATTGTGATTGTTAATGAACTTGGAGTATAGACAACCTCAAATTTCAATTCTAAATAGGAAAACTTCTCCTAAAAAATCTATTAAAATCCGCTTCAATTATTTCTGTCTAAAATTCTAATTGACCTTCTATATCCATAGAGTCTGCACTTCCTAGACGATATTTTCACGGTAGAATTTTATTAGCACAGCCTATTTCTTTGCCAACACATTTTTTAATGTCGATAGTAATCAAAAAAGAACTTTTGATGATCTTCACAAGGGTTTAAAGGATTGTAATCAAATTTTTGACTAACCAAGGCGTTAAACCGACCAAAATTTAGAAACGTATGTGTGCACCGTTTGAGAATGAAGCACTTATGAAGACGTGAGTGAAAGCCTGGTGTACAGAATTTAAGAAGTTCTATCCAGCATGACTCCAGACACTGTTGCAGCAGTTTGGGAACTCATTGAAGGTGATCGTCGCTTCACTGTGGCCACATTCAGTGAGAAAGTGGGAATCAGTGTTGGAAGTGTCCACACCATCATCTGAGCATTTTTGGCTTCTTTGCAGCCCCTTTACATATAACGCTTTAAATTTGGATGAATAATTCAGGAGTCCAAAAAAGGGAATTCGATCTACGAAACCTTTGAATTTCTGCACAATTGAAATTCATAGCTTCAGCAGAATGTTGCAGTAAATCTTAAGCAGAGATTGCAATCACTAGACGAAATTACTGCTGTCCAGCACAAGGAAATATCTTATATGGATATTCAACTTGTTTTTGAGGTTTATAGTTTCTGCACACCACCACCGATCCCATTATTCCCAGTTATTCGCCTCTTGCCCGGCCAGACGAGAAATATTTTTTAAATATCTTTCAAAATGTTTTACATCTGCTCAAAAATATATCTTCCTCTTCTGTAAAACAAAGTTTGGCGACGTACGTTGAACTCTATGGTTCGAGTTGCTGATTCGAATGCGAGGGAAACGAGTAGGAGGCGGACCCAAAAACAAATTTTGCGACGTATTCTAAACGAACGCTCGCAAAGTGAGCAATAAGTGGGGATCTCTAGTATATGATATGAAAATATGTAATCATCTTAGTTTTTTTTTGATACTACATATATTGTATAAATATTTTTTTCTCTTGGGAAGCTGGGTGAACGCGAAATCTGAATATATCGCGTAATTTTCTTAACGTTGGGTGTAATCGTATTCCCTCATTCCTCCTGCATTTTTTAAAAGTTATTGTTGAAAGACCATTTTTAGAGTGGATTATCTACAACTTCTAGAATTTGTCACAATTATACCTTAAATACTTAATTGATCCGAAGCATTTTCTTTTTGTGCTGACATTTTTTTGTTTTTGCCCGTGTTAAGCTCTGATCTTCATTCTGTTGCGAAGAAGGCTAGTCCAAAACGTTGTCGTTGCCGTATAAATTACTTTTCCCTTTCGCCCCCTCGTCGTTTCCATCGGTCCAAAAATAAAGATTACGCCTTTAATGTTGTCGATCGAATCTTTCAATCTTGTGATTTTCGCGAACGCTTCAAGACATGCCATGTTATATCATCTATAAGGAAAGCAAATTTCCCTCTCAAATTCATATAAGCTTACAATGCATCCATTATTTCGAAGTCATAAATACTTAAAAGAATGAGTAAGTTCATTCATTTGAAATGTTCATGTACTGTTCTCAACTTTGAACAGTTGATATGTATTTACTCAGCCATTGCATATTTATTCCAGCGACGAGAAAATTTTAAAGCTGATATATTTAATTGTTTTTTAGTGCTGAGCTCAAATACAATTTAATACAAATAGTAATTGAAGCAACTGCTTGTATTATTACTCTGATCTCAAATATTCAGAATAACCAGTAGAACTGTGGATTCGCTAAGTTATTCGTTTATGCTTAAATACTCAGAAGGATAGCCGATAGAAAGTTCAGTAATATTTTGAGCTATGTTATCCTGAAATGAAATTTGACGTACTTTTTATTAATCACAACGTATTTTACATTTATCGTTGTTGTTGTCGTTAAAAAGCTACTATTTTGGGTAAACTAAGCGTTTGGTTTGTTTCTATCAAAAATCATTTAAACTGCAGGGACTAAGTCCGAACCATCCGAATAAAATATTTAAAAAATGTTTATCACCTCACTAATTGTTATAAAAACTTTCGATGTCACTAAATCCATGATTAAAGTAACTCCTACTATAGAAAATCAATGCAAAAATAGGTGAATTTTAACATAGCTTAAAAAGCTCACTTTATTGTCGCAACGGAACCCCATATTTGAACGGGCAATCAGGAATTTAACAAGAAATTCCTCGACTTCCTTCGATAAGTCAGTTGAACGGCCTGCTCCGATTCTATTGATATCAGTCTTTCTACCTTTAATTCGATTATATATAATGGCGATAGGAACGTTATAGGTGGCTTTTGCTTCCCTGTATGTCTTCTTCCCGTTCATCACATCGAACACAGCTTCTTCTAGGCTATCTGTTGTGTAAGGTGGAGGTGGCTTTTCTTTTGATACGTCCTGGGCATCCTGCAAAGACCATGTAAATCAACTATCGTAATCGTCCAAATATTATCTAAGAATATTTACTGAGATAAATCGCACTAAGCCATGCCAAATTTGAGTATAGTATATACAAAAATTATAATTCACAACAAAATGTGGGGTTTATCGCCACGCAAAGGGCAGTTGTTTTGTTTGTTGTTTTTTATTTTCAATCACCCCAGGGTAAAATATATATGGCGTAATTGGAAACATCAAACTTATACATCAATTAAAACAGAGAGAATCAAAATAATAGTTATATTTTTTCAATAAGATCCCACATAACAAATTGAAATAGTTTGCGTTTTTTATGTGCTGCATAGGAAAACTTGAGCTCACTAAACTTCGATAAACAACTTTTTTCATAATGTTAACTTCAAACAATGATGACATTTCCATCCGAAGACTGCAAAGCGCGGGAACTCTCTTAATGTCTTTCGACTTTGAAATCTTTAAAAAGTGCTTCAACATAAATGACATCTGTGCCAAAAACAACAGCAAATACCTAGAAGAGCTAGGCGAATTCATAGAACTAACAAAAATAGACATTTAACTAACAAAGCAGGCTCACAGGACCCAACACAAAGGGCTTAAGGGGGGAAGTACCTTTAAACACTTCAAAAAATCGTTTTGTTTTTTAAATTAGTTTAATCGATAGATATATCGCTTAAGAATATCATGTCAAAGTTTCAAAAGCTAATTCTCAAAATTGTGGAAGAGATGCATCCCGGAAGTGCCTGGCGCCGAGCCCGCATAGCTCTTGACCACAAACTTTAAACGGCCTTTTCTCGAAACCATGTTTTTTAACATTGCGTAAGTGATAATAAAAAAACTAGTGAATCGATTTTCATCATCTAGCATTCATTTTAAAGAGCATAAAAAACTGTTCTATATAGACTAAAGATTCAAAAAACAAATTATTTTGGAACTGTTTTTGACTGGAAGTACAACGAACTTTTTCGTCAAAATCGTAATTTTTTTTTGAGCCTGTTTTGAAGGGTTAATTTTCGAATTTCGCAAATATTTTAGTTTATCTACTAAAAAAAACCCTCTCGAGTAAGAAAATGTTTGGCTTGTTGATTTCAGATGAAAATTGCAGCCAGCATCGCTTACGCAATTTACGACGTCAGCGACGACATGGCTTTCAAGATCCTTTAAAAATTTGTTAATTTTCAACTTTCACTTTTGTAGAATATGTTTTTTTTCAACCTCAAACATCGCCTAAAATAAATATTATACTGATTTAATAAGAACTGTCTTCATTTCTCCACAAATCAGTTGCAAAAATGACCTTTTTTCGGCCTCTAAAGGTACTTCCCCCCTTAAGACAAAATCTGAAGTAATCAGCCCCTAAGAGGTTCAAATCAAGTGAATCAATCAAAAAATATAGCCAAAAGTGCAAAAGTGAACCCGATGGCTAGTACGTATAACGTCAATACAGCCAATCACAGATCCTTCATTTAGGATCTATCTCATTTTGAGACTAGTTAAAAAGAATTAATGTCGTTCGAGTGTTGCCAAGTCGACAATCGTCAACATTTAAGTTTATCATAATCACCATGAGAGCAGCTATGTTGCTTGTTTCCATTTACCCCACCTGACCCTAAACTTTTACATAGCCCCGCTTACAAGCCTACCTTGAAATTCAAAGATTTTATTTTGAATTTTCTATGATGGCTTCACATGGTCAAAAAGAGGACCAAATTTTTAAACACTGCAATTTCATTTGTGTCAACTGAAAAAACCAAGCATCTGTGCACATATGATATAAATGTTGAAGAAGAAATTGTTGTTAAATTGCTTCCCATATTCAATTCAAATTTTGATAAAATATTTAAATAACAGAATAACCCAAAAATTGCCCGAGGACTTTCACTTACGACTCACCTTCACGATTCATCAATCAGTTGAAGATTCCTATATAAAATAAATGTTATAACCATGTTTCGTTTGAAATCAATTCAATCTCCTTCCATAAGTTTTCTGAATATGATTTGTCGACCTTTATTTCTTAGAAGTTACGAAAATTTATAATAAATGTCACGATTTCTTCACAGATGTAAATATAATCGCATCAATGATGTAATAGCATTTTAGCTATAAATAAAATGTAGTTATATTTAATTAGATAAGTTATTTTAGTACTGTAAAAAAATATTTTTTATTCAATTCAATTCTTTTTAGTTGATTTGTTTATGTGTTGGATGTATGTATGTTTGTATGTATGAAAACACATGCTTAAATATTAGTTATAAGTTACAATGAATGATTGTAAATAGCTATCAATAAACCGAATTAAAATTTAATATTACGTTGTTTTTTTTAAAAATATTTTCATTGAATTTCAAATCAGATCTGTTGCACGTCATTTTATGGATACTTTGAATTGGTACGCGAATTTCCTAAAAAGTCTAGGAATTGAAGAAACATTTAACAAGTCTAGATCGTATTTTTTTGGCGGAATGTGTAATCCGCAAAATTTTCTGCCTAAATATTTACGATTTAGAATTGTCAAAAGTTTTTTTCAGTTCGTTTAACTTTTAGGAAATTCGCAAATGCAAATAAAGTTATAAATATTCAACGAATTTTCTGTCGTTGCAAAAAATTGGCACTACATACTAATTTTTGGCTGCAATAATCTATGCAATGTAAAATGATCGTATATTTATTATAACATGATCTGTTGTAAATTGCGTGAAAATAATTATTTAGATAATACTACTTGCTTAAAAACATAACAATCCAAACAAATCTGCATTGCGGTTCCGGCGCTTTATTAGGTTGGTGCATTTATTTACAATATAAAATTAAAAAAAAGTTTTTCCCGTAAGAACGATACTCGTTTCTGCAATTCAACTGTACAGAATAATGGTGATCTTGTAACAGTCGGTGAAAGCATGGTTAAACCATACTGAATCCTCAGCCGCCCATCACTGTTTTAGAGTTTATAACCAAGTTTAGCGGAAATTCCTGAGGCCGCTCTAACAATCCGATTTTAATTTTGTAAAGTACATTTAATAGGTGCAGTGCTCTCTTATATGTAAAAAAAATTTCAAACTTCTATATGCCTTAGTTTCTGACCTGCGAGATTTTATAAATTTTGAATTTTTTTAAATAAATTTAAATTTCAAAATTATTATGCGAAATCAATTGAATCGATTTTGATGACAATTTGTGTGCTGTTTTATTATATTATAATGATATTCTATGCGAATTATGAAGGTCCTAAGTGCATTGTAAGTGTAAATAAAAATTTTTTTTTTCTTTTTATATTTATTGCTATTTTGCAGCATGGGTAAATTTTTTTAAAACTTTTAACCAATCATATCTTATAGAAAATTTGAAAACGCAACTTTTATTTCATCACAATTTTGCTCTTAAATGAATCGTTTTAAAGTTAAGGACTGTATGGGAGAAAATTAACCTTCAGTTTACCCTGCACAGCTCCTGTTTGGGATAAGTTTAAGTCTTCATCAGGTATGCAACTTTAGCTATAAAATTAGATAAAAAAGAACGTCTTATTCATTCGTATTGTAAGATCACTCTTGAAAACATTTCATCATATCAATAAAAAATGCGTAGTTTAATTGTGTGCACCTGGAAAATACCCTTCGTAAATATTCGTTACTAGCAAAGGAGACCAATTCGTCGATTGCAACAGTGAAACGAACGATTATAAAGTACAAAATAGATCTACCTGTTGCTAGAAAGTCTGGATCAGGTAGAAAAAAGGTCCATCCGATACAAATTTGAGTTGAAAGGTAAAGAGGAAATTTTCGTCCTAACACATCAAGATATGGCTCAAAAAGTGCACACATCGAAAGCAATGATTCAGATTCAGAATCAATATAATCTTAGATCATAAAAAGTCCCAAAAGTACCCAATCGATCCAAGGAAAAGGAAAAAGAAGCGAAAAATCGGGCTCAAAAGCTATACAAGGACTACCTGACAAAATTCGATTGTGTTGGACGATGAAACATACGTCAAGGTCAATTTCGCACAGTTGCCTGGTCAGAACTTCTATACAACAGGACCAAAGGGTGGTGTTACCCCAAAACATAGATCCAAAAAAATCACCAAATTTCCAAAGCGGTATATGATTTGGCAGGCAATAAGTCGATGTGGTCTCAGATCAGAAGAAATTGTTGCGAAGGGTACCACCAACTCAGCAGTATACATCGAAGACTGTTTGGAGAAGCAAATCGAACCATTTATCGAGAAACACGACCTATCTGTAGCATTTTGGCCAGATTTAGCAACAAGTCATTATACTCGATCAGCAATGAAGTGGTATGAGGACAACAACATCTCCGTGGTACCGAAAGCAGGTAACCCTCCAAACTGTCCAGAACTTCGACCAATCGAAAGATATTGGCTGAAATGAAGACAACATTATAGAAAACAAACAAAATTGCTAAAACCGAAAAGGGTTTTCAAAATAAGTGGAGAAACGCATATAAGGTGGTCGATGACACCGTTGTACGGAACATAATGGGTGGCGTTAACGGAATGGTCCGAAATTTATTTTCCTTGAAATGAAAATTCATTGAAGTTCGATGTAAATGTTAGTTAATATAATAATAAAAGAAAAAATAACAGTTCGATGGAGCAATTAATACTACTTTTAGAGACATAATTATACGGGTCAATATTTTCAATCGAGTTTTTCTTATAATTTTTTCACATTTCGATTTATTTATTAATGGTCCCGACTTTTTTGGGAGGAAGGATACGTCAATTATTGTTATACAAATTATTTCACAAATTGTTCTGCAAAAATCATTGTGCCCTCTCTCAACAGTTAACTGAAAACAGATCCGTCCTGGTCTAGAGCAGGGGCAGTTTTTGATCTAGTCAAGAGAAAATCTTTAACTTCGATCCAGCATCTTTAAGAAAACCAATCAATTACTTTCTTCTAAACAATTGGGTACTTAATTAAGATGACGATGTAAGAGAAATTTTCGAACTGTTGAAAATATGACCATGCAGTTTGTTACTATTCTTTAAAAAAATCAACAATAAAATTTCGAGTTTAATTTTTTTAAATTATATTGCATCAAAAGTGTCACATAAATATGTGTTCATATGTCCCCAAAAAAAGCCACAAGCTACTCAAAATAACCAGGAAGCAACTAACGTCCACAATGTCTTTCACAATTCCGAAAGACGCATTGAAAACCGCAGATTGCAACCACAACTAGACATCAGTTCCGGGTTACTGTAATGATGCTTCCCAATATACACATGACCAAATGTCCTGACGAAATAATCAGAATCCGCTCTGAAAGTTGGGAAGCAACCTGTAATCAGCATGAAATGAACTAAGCGAAGAATACGTGTGTGTCAAGTGTTATCAAGTGAATCATTACTTCGGGATCTATGCAACACGAAATTATGGTCACCGAAAAAAGTAAAATACTGTGGTTATGATGAACAAACCGAAAGAGTTTTTATAAACCTTCCAGATATGTACATGGTGGGTCCATCCAGATGCAATGAGCGCCATATCGTTTGTGGTTTAAGATTTTGTACGTTCTGTTTTGTATTTTCTTTAAGATGTAGTGATAAGGTTTGTATGTTGGTAGTTTAACAAGTGGAATATATTCTATATATATTATTATTATTAAAGTATTTATGAAACTAAAATCATATTTTCACACAGTCACAAACTTGAAAGAGAATTAATCACTCGAAAAATAAAAAGTATTATAAGATTAAATTGTAACGGTCATAAGACGTTACGTTGAATATTTAAGATTTTTTTATCTTGATGACTATTCAGCTTTCACTTGAAGAAAAACCCATGAGTGTGTGTCCGCCTATGCCTCCTGGATATGTTATGGAATGCCATCGTTCATCCTGGCTGGACTGCAGACTCGTGAATTGCTCGACCGATACATTTGAAGGACATGAATGTTGGACGTGTGCAATATTGAAAAGAAAAACCTACTGTCCTGAAAAAGGTAATGAAAAACCCTACCCTACCACTCATGCACCTTCACTCGAGTAGAACGCCCTTAAATTAGGGCACGTGCCTGATGTTTTTTCGACAAGGATTCTTCAACTGGCATCACATATGCTTCGTGACCTGTGTTTTGTCGTTAGACGACTCATCACGGACTTGGATCGGTTGATTCATCTTTTCGGTGTTTGGCCACGAGCCAGTTTTTATAGGGATAGGGATGGTTCCGTATGGGTTTGGGTCTAAACTTGACCCTTCGACTATCACATTCGATTGGGTTGGATGCAACCCTTGTTTGTTTGTTTGTTTGCTTGCTTGCTTGTTACCCACGCGACCTAATTATGTGATCATGAGAATGGGATGCATTGGTGAATACGAAATTGGAATCAATCAATAGTGGGAGGGCACGGCTTGGTGATTGGAAATTAATTTATAATGGGACGAAAACAATTTCGATATGTAAATGTACAGTTCATTTGAATTGAATTCAATGAGAGGGTGAAGTATAGGTATTGGAAAAATTTAAAATAGCATGCTTTCACTGAATAGACGGGGGCATTAAAAATGACGGTTGAATACATACGCATTGGGTTATATATTTTAGGACGAGTGACTTACTAGATCCAAAATCATTCAACAATGGTTGCGAACTTAAATTTATACAGAATCGAGCTAGCCGCTTTAAGGGGTCTTCCTACATAAAAAATTTAAAAAAAATTGTTTAAACATTTTTTTAATAGAAAAGATAGAGGTATCGTTTTGAAATTTAGTGGGTGTGTTTATGAAACATATAAATAAATAAATACTAAAAAAACATATTAAAAAAATTTGTCATACTGGATTTTTTCAAAAAACATCAAACAATTACTGTGTGCATGATTTTGAGCGTCTGGATGATCTGAAAGAAAAACAAAGGAAATTATTATTTGTTAAAGTGGCTACCGCCTGAACTAGATTAATTTGTTTCAACAAATAACAAAATGGCGACTATTTTCCGAAAAAACCTGATATTTGAGGATGCAAAATTGCTTGAAAATCGTAAAATTTCCTCCCAACCAAAACGGTTCTAGTTTATGCGATATCTATGCATGCGTACAATAATATATTTAATAATCAGACTGACCGGTTAAGTAGTTTTTCTTAAATCGTGAATACCATCCTAAAAAACGTGGTTTTGAGTAAATCGCGTTTAAAGTGAAATTTTTTTTTGTAGGAAGACCCCTTTTATTCTGAATTTTTTATTTGCTCAATAGTACAGCTCAATAGTACACCGAGGATGCACTGAAACGTATAAAATTGTCCGTGAAATTGGTAGAAATACTAGTTGTGCAACGTTCAATTCATCTTACACTAATTGGGATTGATAAAAGCACAAGAGTATCCACTTGAAATTTGAGATTGATCGGAGCAAAACTGACGCAGATACAGCCATTTTAAATATATGCTTTCCAACCAATTTTCCTACTATTATTAATTTTTAACTGCGTTTTTCCAGATTAAATTTTTTCAAAGTCGGTGATCACGGTAACTCAAAAACTACTTATCCGATCCTTCGCAAATGCTGCACACTTACTTTATACATAAATTGCGAGGTAAGAACTTCGAGGTTTTGTATTTTTTATAGTTATAACTTTCTTTAAAACAACAAATTCGCCAATTTTTATTAGGAAATTTTCATAAATTCAAAAAAAAATCGTCTTTTGTTACTTCTAAAAATTGAAAAAACCAAAAAACCTTGATGTTGTTACCTAGAAAAAATCATAAACTAACGAAATCTTTTCGGATTCTAGTCAATAGGTGATCCAGTAATGAGTTATGAGGATCACGATAAAGCAACTTTTTTTGGTGTATACGAAGATTTGGTGTCATTGGCTCAATTATCAATATTTTTTCACAAAAATTTAACAAAGGGCTCTTAAAATGTTACACTGATAAGTCCTTAACATAAACATAAATTTATGTTTGCCACATTTTCAAAAATAGACCTTAAAAATGTGTTCAAAATATTGAAAATTAACCTTACCCCCTCTTAAATCATTATATATTTTCAAATCATATGGCAATCTTAAGGATAAAATACCATTTTGTGGGGTTAAGAAGATACCAAACTCGGAAAGATTGTCTAAGTTGATCTATGCAGTTTATGGACAGTTTTCGAATTTAAAAAAAGAGTTCGCCGGAAAAATGGGGAGATGGAAAACCCAGCTGCCCCCTGGGCAGCATAATCAACGGAAAAGTCTCATCCCTCCTCCGTTTTTGGGAAACCTTTGCATAGACGTAAGAATCTTTTAAATTCTCTACGAATTTACCAACGAAATTTGGCTAATTACAACAATTTCATTGAATGTCCATGTCGCAACTATCATACGACTGCAGATCATTGAAAGAGTCGACCACAACAATAGTTATCATAACGTATCAAGGAGAAAACAGAATTGAGCCCTTTTGGTCATGTGGACGACACACACATATGTTATCCACACACCAAACCGTACAATAAATATCTTCACAGCACATATGTTGAGACCACTGTGGCACCATGATGATGGCAACTAGAAACAATTATTTATTCAGTTCTTTCTTCTTCGTGCCTTTTCATGTGATCCCTTCCTTGATCGAAATGAATTTTTATCACACATTATGATGGACCCTTGCGGAACTCCATCGAACAATTTTTGGCTTTAGTTTAGATTAAATATAACATGCGTGAGGTGTTTAACCGGGATAGGATACGTACCTACATGTTTACCTGTGGTTTTAAGTAACGGAATTTTCTGGAGTGTGTACTCCTGTTTGCGGTGAAGAAGGAACGAATCTTTTGCGTTGCCCGAAAAAAAACTTTGAATTTGTTAAAGTGTCGAGCGGATACTGCAATTTAATAGTGCATATAGTTTTAAGGACCTGATCGGTGGACTCAAGTTATATGTAATATAGATATTGAATACAATAAAATCAATGTTTAAGATTGAATTTTTGGAAGAACCTAGCCTCCTGAACCATCATTGAGAAGTCTATTTGGTGAGTACTATAACCTAGTTGAAATAATATGCCCTTTTCCAATCATGAAATATATTTTCTATGTATATTTTTTGATATGAAACAGTGATACCCAAATCATAAACCTATTCGTTTATTATTACATTGCCGTTGAGTATTTTCATTTAACTTCCTTGTGATTTGTTTGTCTGCTAAAATATATTAAAATAGATCAAATCACACGGTATTGCAATCTTCAATCACCAATTAAATGTTCTATAAATGAAGTTATACTTAGAAACTGTGAATATTAGAGGAAGACAATGCCAATTTTTCACGTTAAAACAGTTGAAAATCATTGAAAATTATCTATCAGAGAAAAGTTCTACATTTCAATGCATAGTGAACAGTTCAAGTTATCTTCAAACAACAAAGGACCTATTCGAGAACTTTGTGGAACGCCAGAGTTTTTTAACTAGAAACAGGATACGCCAGTTTCAACCTGTTTTACATCAGAATTCAATCAAGTTTAGTTACGAATAGAAGAAATTAATACCAATTAATAAAAATCTCAACTGAAATAATTCAGGGAGCATTTAAGGCGTTCGTTGTTTAGAGAAAGGCCATTTTCGTTTAATTTTTTCCTTATCTTCAAGAAATTTTTGTTTTATGACTATTCAAGGCGCAACATGTTCCGCTGGAAGATTAGTTATTAGGATATAATTCAATTCTGGTTGCTACTAGTTTTTTAGCTTAAGGTACTGGTACACAATAGAACGCCAAACATAGCGAATTTTTTCGATATTTTTCTCAGCTCCTTCATTGAATACGAACATGCAACATCTATCATTTGAGAGTACAAAAAATATTTCTTTTAAAATTTTCATTATAAAGGGCGCCAAAGTTGACACCTCGAAGTACTCTATCGCATGGCTGAAAGTTAATCTTAAAATTTGCAAGTCTGAAACAGAAAACTCAAAAACAAACAAAACAAGAAAACAAACAAGAAATATTGCGGAGCTTTGAATTTTTTTTTTGAAAAATCAACCCTTTTTTTATTGTTTCTTGCGCGTCAAATTTTTGTTTTCCAATTTGTTTGTCTCATTGATGTGAATTGTCTTGCAGAATATGTTAATAAATAAAACGCATTATGAGTTATTAAAATCGGTTGAGAAGGTCCGTTGAAAAAATGTCATTTCGAGAAAATCGTGTTTAAAGTTTGGCTTCGATTTTTAATACCTTTTCTGTATGTTTTTAATACCTTTTTTATACGTCAGAATAAATACTGAAATGTGTAAGTAGACGAAAATTTTGTGCTATATTGTGAATAAATAGAAAAAAACGGTATTTTAGAAAAAGGGGATACACAATCGATGCCGAGCGGAAGGCGGTCAAAACCGCGCACGCACTTAAAACCGTTTCATACTATTCTAACGTTCGATTTTTTTCAAAATATTTTGAGATGTCATTTTTAAAGATGCGCGGAGTTGAAAACTGCCAAAAAAATAAATCAATATATTGAAATTTTTAATGTGTACCAGTACCTTAAAGCTGCTCATATTTATTCACTTCTGAGATAACTAACAAATATGGTTTTTTTTATGTGGTCCCACTCCGATTTCCAAATTTTTCATTCCCAGCAGTGTTGATCTGTTGATCTTCTCGAAATTTGAATATTTCTCATCAAATTATTTTTTATTCTTAACCCAAACACTAGAGTCAGTTATTATTATTGTGTCACCACTCACCAAATTATTTGCAATGTATGCGCTTTGGCCTCAACATGAACGCACGAATATTACTTATTCTTGTTTCTGTCTCTAAAAATTTTCTTTCCAGATCTCAGAGTCCCTTCTTAGTCGTAGAATTTCCTTCAGACGTCGTAAGAAAAATAGCATCATAACTCACCAACAACCCCAAATCAATGACTAGAATGAGCTTAACACCATTCCAAGGATACGGCATCACACCGACCAGCGATTTTTCATGCGGACATCTTCCATCAACGGACGGGGACTCCCCGATGTTTGCCAACAGTCCACCCTACATGTACGAATCAAATTGTTACAACGGCTACCCCAACGTGTGGTCCACATCCACCCCCTACGTGAACAATTCAGCGCACCGTTTACCAGTATGCGATTGTGACCTTCGGGATAAGCCTTTTGTAGCCAAAATCGAAACAGTCAGCAGCAAACCGCCACGGAAATCCAAGGTGAAATCCTCGGTGGAGGTAGCATGCAAAACAAAGAAAACCACCCCTTCGTCGAATCCGGTGATCTTGAAGAAGCGACGATTGGCGGCGAATGCACGCGAACGAAGAAGAATGAATGGGCTGAACGAGGCGTTCGACCGTTTACGGAAAGTGATACCTACCTTGGAAAGTGATCAGAAACTGTCGAAATTCGAAACTTTACAAATGGCACAAACTTATATCCTGGCACTATGTGATTTGTTGGAAAAGGGTGCGGACAGAGATCCTTCCTATGTGGTTTTTGAAAAATATCGAAGTTGACTTGGACCCATTGCAAGCGAAGATTGCGCCAAAATCATGATTGAAAAACGTAAGGATGAATAGTGTGATGATATTTGTAAATAAAATAAATGAATTAAGGAGGTTTTCTGATGCATTAACTGTCAATTTATTCACAGCTTTTCCCTAACTAATTTTAAAATGGAATCCGTATCAAACTTTCAAGTGAAAACACAATATTTTGATCAATTTACTCTTTATTTATATTATCATCAACGAAAGTAGGAGGAAATCGTAGTAAACATTTATTCGACTTGCTCTTGAGCTCCAAATAATTCGCAACCCAACTGAAATATTTTAACCACACTCGCAACTATTAACCCTTTTAATTATCACCGTTAATACTCCAAGTGCTTGCGTTCATCTTATGTACACATCCAATTATAAATATCAAAAGATATTTGCGCAAAAGCCGACTCATTGCCAACAAATCCAATAATCGTGCATATTACAAAGTTTTTGAACATTCAATTAACACAAAAGCAACAATAAATACTTACCATAATCACATCAGTGCGAACAATTAGCGGATCAAGTCCTTAATTCGCGAAATCTGAACGATCGGTTCAGTTATCTGGATTAAATCTATAATTGTTCAGTGTCAAGACTTTCTCAATAAAAATTTCCGTAGCAGATTTTTCCAGTTACTAACAGCTTTACGTTGAAGAGTGTTTAATGGTGTTAATTGGATCTGAATTGGTATTTAGACGGTTAATTATTCGTCAGCGTCAATATTTTGCAGTAATTTATTCGTAATTTTGTAAAAGCACGTGATGATAAACCGGAGAGGTGTTAAAAGATTTATGCTTAATTTTCAACAGCATTTGTGCTAAAAAACTTGTCCAACAAATCGGAAAATTGATGCAATTTATATATTTTAGGTATTTTAGGTTACAATTTTTAAAAAAATCGAAAAAAAATTCCCAGATTTCGCTAGTAAATTTCATCAAGAATACGATTTAAAAGGATTTATAATGATATTCTAATTTTTAAAGTATTTTCAAGCATGTATAGAGAGAGATGCCGTGAGACAGCATTTTTAACGCTCCGCTGTGTTCCGGTATTCTCGACTCCTCTCTCCTGAACTACGAAAGTCTAAGCATGGTCCACCTCTTGATCAAGAAGCTCAGGAAATTTTAAAGCCGATGTACGAAGATTTAACTTCTAATGATTTATTAGAAAGGTGCTTCGTAATTCGTAAAAAAAAGTAAACGCGATTTCCTCGAATTCATGTTTTTTAGCTGGCGGACAAGATTTTAGAAAAACTACTCAACCGATCACTCATATTTTTTAAATATGTTGTTGTACACATATATAGCTATAGTCGGTAGCAGAATCATTATGATCGGTATAAAATTTTCCGATTTTCACTCATTTTTCCACCCTCAAAAATAGGATTTTTAAAAAAAATGGCCGTCATTTTGATATTTTTTAATGAAAAACAATCATTCCGGTACCAACTATAGGCATTGAAACAAGGATCAATTTGGCGTCTTTGTTTTGTTTCCAGATGATCTAGTCACCTAACATCATGTCCTCCTTTATTTTTTGATGTTTTTTTTAAAAAATTGTTATAAGTAAAAATAATAAATAAACCAAAAAAAATATTTTTATACATCTAAACTACCAATCAACATATGTACACAATTTCAAAATGATATCTCTTTCCTTTCTATAAAAAAATATGGTTAAATATTTTTTTATTTTTGAAAACCGTAATATAAAATACCCTTAAACTATGCAAATTCCTTTGATTTCAAAAAGAGCCTACTAGTATATTGTCCAAATGAATCTAACGATATTTCATCAATGCTTACTAATATGCATTATTTTTGTTAAATTTTCTGCAGTCTTTATTGTCTTTTGACTAAAAAAACGAATACCCATTGAAAAATATTTCAGCATTAATTATCGGTTTTGTCCAGCCCATAAATCACTGAAGATTAGAAGCTATCAAAAAACCGTCTCTGCTCTCGAACGAAATTTATAAAATGCATCACAATAATCTACGACTATCAAAATGAATTCATAAATCGCAGCACACAGTCTGAAATTTTCGACTTTTGCCAAAAAAAACTGATTAAAAATTCATAATTAATAATTCGACATGACCAAATATGAAGTTGATTGCGTGCATGATCCACATTCCACCATTGTTGAAGACACCAGTCACGAAGCGTCCAAATACGGCCAAGACGAATTCATTTCATTCTTTATGGTGCAGTCCTTTTTGTAGAGGGTTCTTTTCATTCAATGGCATCAATGCAATAAAAATGAAAGTGATCGAAATGGGCATTGTATTCCGTTTTGGAGAATCATATCTTCTTTTGGCAGTCGTGATGGGAAGAGGTTGAAGCATCGTTTTGTTTTCTTTGGTGACCCACTTGAGGATATAGAAGCTCCTGATGGAGCTTCTGCAGAATTACGAATGTGTCTTGTGAAATTAGTCTTTCGGTCAAATATTGAATGCAAAAACGTAGCTCTGGGTGGTTTTTATGAAATAGAACTAACCAAAGTGGAATAGTTCCACCGAAAAAATTTCTACTTTCTTTCCCATGCCAAGAACACACAATGGTCGTAGATCATTGTTCATGCTAATTTTATGTCGAACTCGTAAAAAGGACACGTGCAAGGTCAATGAATCACGATTTCGTCAGTGGAAGAGTTCGAAACATTTGGAGTACCTAGCGGATGAGTATTTTTCAATTCTTTTTATAATGTTTTTGAAACTCAAAGTTCTTCAATTTATTCATTTTCAAATTTTTCAAGTTCTTGGAAATTCTTGATCTCAGACACCCCGTGAAAATCAATGAAGTACCCAAATAATTCTAGAGGTTTCCTCAAATTTTCTTCAATTGGCTTGAAAAATTAAAAAAAATCACACTTGATAATATTTCCGCAAAGATCAACATATTCATATTCAATTCACTTCCTAATCGAGTAATAACTGGTGCGAAAAAAACTCCGTACTATTTACATCCGTTAATTCTTTTCGAATGGCAGCCGTTTTAACCGCAAAAATTCACAGCATGACGTCAAAATATTGCAAATCAACAACATTACAATAATAATAGCATTTTTCTTGGCAATTTGCTTATGCCTTCCATGAATGTGATGTAAATTTAAATTTAATATTTACAAATGATTAACAATAAGAATATCACGTGCAAGAAGGCTTTAAGTGTGGAGTGGAAAATTTATAGTGGTTAGGATTTTTTTTTTGAAAATTAATAACATTGATGCTAAATATTATGGAGTCGATGAAATTGAAATTTTATTTGCTACAACTATTAGTTTCAATTCATTGACTCGAATCAAATCGAAATTAGAGGCTGTAAGAAATGAAAGAAAAGTTTCAAGAATCTCTTAACACACATTTAATAAATATTCATCCGATATCACTGAAGGAGGGATTCTCACTCACTATTCTAATCTAAAAGAAAATTTCATAAGCATAATTACTTTTCTTTAATATTTACTCAAATTGCGTTAAAGAAATAATTTTCAGCATTTTTGATTGAATTTTTTTAGGGAGAATGTTTTCAGAATAAATATCATTTTTGAAAACAAACATATTTATCATTAAATATTTTTTCCAAGGATAGATCCACTTTAAATGGTTTTAATTGCTTAAGAGGGGATTGTGGTTAATTTTACATATTTTAAGCATATTTTAAAGATTTTTTTAAAAAATACTGTAAATATAAATTTACTTCTGAACAAAGTACATAATAATATATTTATTCAAGAGTGTTTTCTAAGATTTTGGTTCAAAAATATTTATTATTGAGCCACTGGCAGCAAATATTCGTAGACACCTAAAAAAAAGTAGTTTTGTAGTACACAGCATAGCTCATCACTCGATCATCTGATGACAAAAAAAAACCATAAAGATTTTGTTATTTTATGAGTCTTCCGAGGTAACCACGTCAAGATGTATTTTTTTAATGATTTTTCAATTTTTAGTACCAATTCTAAGTAAAAAAAAC
The DNA here is from genome assembly GCA_963942545.1 of Oxycera nigricornis. Classification (NCBI taxonomy): domain Eukaryota; kingdom Metazoa; phylum Arthropoda; class Insecta; order Diptera; family Stratiomyidae; genus Oxycera; species Oxycera nigricornis. The sequence continues at coordinate 3,512,602 of OZ012662.1, forward strand.
GAATAATTACAAAATCGATAAAGTTGTTGCTATAAAACAAATTATATTCATTAAAAACAAAATGTGATGATTTATGTACAGAATAAGTGTGCAAAATTTGAAAAGGATTGGATGAATAAATTTTCAGCTTGAGCGTTCACCGACTTTGGAAAAGCTAAGTGTTGGAAAAACGCGTTTAAAAAAGAGAAACAGCCGATTTACAGTTTATAGCGCGTCGAAGAGCTGAGTTTTAAAATCCTGTAGCTCCGTCAGTTTTGCTTCAATCGGCCCAAATTTTAACTGAATATTGAAGAGTTCTACTATCCAATAAAACATTAAAAAATGCAAAAAAAAATTTACTTAAATACCATACTTCTCCCTTTAAGCTGAAATAAAGTTGTTTAATAACACGAATTTGTGTGGAAATAAATAGCATCGCATTTCTTTAATAAAATTTTGCCAGCATAAGATTTTTAATTTTTAGTGAGTCAATTTTTATAAAGCTTAATTTTTCCATTTGCATTTTTTAGTTTCTTGGAGAAATTTGTTTGAATTCTGCCTTGATGAATTTCTTTCTGTTAAATAATTATTATGTGTATGTCAAACCAAAATGGTACTCAATTTTTTTGGTCCTTTCGTCATTTCATTTATTTTGAAAATGCATATTTATCACCGCGATTTTCTTCCGGATTTCTCAATCATTCCACGAAAAATGTCGAAATACCATCGAAAAATACAAAAACAAAATTTTCAAATCAAATTAACGTTTCAAATCAAACAAGCAATTTTTTTACAAGGAACAAATGTTCCTGCAAAATAGATTAAGGACCAGTAAATTTCAATAGATGGATACTTCACAGTAAGCATAAACTGAAAATCGATTAGAGTACAATAAAAAATTTTGATCCGTAAGACACCATCGAAACTTAAAAATGAGCAAAAAATTATACCCACTGATTTTGCGACGACGTTTATTGCGCTTAAAACCGAGAAGCTCAAAAACTATTAACAACAATATTCAAATAAAGATTCTGTTTAAAACAAAACAAAATCCTTAACAATTTTTTCGTAGAATGAACGGTTTTCGAGATAATAAAAAAATAACCCGAATCGTTCGCTTACGTGACTGTTATACAAAATTAATTTAAGAGGAATATTTCTTTCGTTTAATTTTTTTTTAGTTAGATTTAAAAAAAAGCTAATTCGACTTCAAAAGGCGTTATTTGAATTGAAAATCCTATTTATAAAAAAAACGCTTTTGGCGCAAAGGCGCAATGTTTCTAAACTGTATCGCAACAAATTGCAACTTTGGGTTCAAACTCTCACTATTTAAAGCTTTCTTTTAAATAAATCTGCATTCTGTTTTGAAAATTGAATTTCTTCAAAATCTCATCCAATCTATCCTGTCAAACAAAATCATATCAATTTTATGTAAGCAGGAACAATAATCATGAGGTTCTGAATGCCATGACACGACCTATTTTTTTCTCCATACTAGATTCTCGTGCTTGAAATTGCAAGAAAAGTATTTTTCGTGAAATTTTATCTACAAATAAATTCGTCCAAAATTTATTACTCAATGTTTTTTCCATTGTGTTTTCATTAAAGTGTCTAAAATTTCACATTAATTATTTCTCCTATAACTTTTTGCCAAATTTATTTCGGAAATTTTCTAAATGAATTTCTTGCTGATAAAATTTTATAGCGTGCTCTTAAATATTCGAATAGAAAATTTTGTCGCAAAATTCTTTGTGATTTTTTTCTATAAACTATTCTAAACAATTGCTGCTCCACGAGGAAAATTATTGCGAGTTTCAAAAGTTGAAATAAAATTGATTTTTTTTTTATTCCACACTGTACTGATATATCGTTGCATTTGTATCGCTTGCATTTCACTCCTAGCCCCCTCTCGCTTTCATTTTCCGCTAACACGCGCTCACAGTCACCTGCAAAACTTCTGGGTTTTCCGACCATCAGGAAATTCTCCCACCCACACTTTGGCGGCAATCTCAAACGCCGACACGAATCCGCACACTCTCGCAACAGCACGGAACGTTCGCCGATTTCGAGCAGCTGTTGAGGGAAATTCTGTCGTTTATTTGCGACAAGGAAAATCCTTCGGCTACATGAATGTCGGGACGAGGACCGGGACCGAGGGGAAGGTAAACTCGGAAAATTCTACATATGATGAGGAGTGCGATTGCGAGGAAAATTCAGTCGTCGTTGTCGCCCTGAGAAGAAATGGCGGCGGCCGCAGTTGACCATCAGCAATCGTTCTGCCGGAAAACTTTGAATTTTCACAGGAACCAAGTGAAACTTTATGCTGTGCAAATCAAGAACCGAACATTGTTTGTGGTGTATTCCGGGGCAAAGTGGTGTTGAGTTCGAAGCAAGTCCGCAGGAGTGTTTCCTCCTAGGCGTCACCATGTTTGATGCGATGGCATCGAATTTTCCACCTGAAACGATTTTCCACTAGTGAATGTTTTTTGGCTCGTGAATGTTTTGTGGAAATCTCGGCAGGAATCGACGGAGCCGCCTGGGCAAAGTGCATGGCCAGTGCGAAATCCAGCGTTACATAACACGCCGAGGAGCTCTGACTTTGTGCTCCGCCCCAAGGAAGTGAAAAGCAAGCTTTAAAATCTGTGATCCGAATACCAAGTGAAGAGTTGTAGTGGCCGAGTTCGCGTTTGCAGTAGTGTTTTCCGTGCAATGTGTCCCGACGGTGTTTAAGGAAGTGAGCAGGCAATCGCCACACCAGAGACTTATCGGCTACGACGGGATTATATAATGGCCGGATCCCTGTCGGGCCGCTGCAGCCCCGACCGCTGTTTGCCGTGGAACACCGAATGAACTGCGAACTATCGGATTTCCCTTCTCAAGGTACCTACCTTCCTAATGCCGACACTGATTCATTGCCTAGTCCTAGCGAGAAAGTAGTTTATATTTGCTTCTGCCAAACAATGAGTCCAAATATCAGCACTCCCTGTTGCCCATCCTGCATAGCGCGAAGGGCATGGTATCCTGTCGTGACCAAGGTAGGAACGATGTTACAAATAAATCTTCCCTGCCCAAGCGATTATAAGTAGTTACCGAACTAGTCAAACAAACAAACAAAACAAAGGTGATGGACGAGGTGAAATGATGACGTCACGCCATTAAGGACTTGTCCTTTGCGCCATTGCCAAGGCGATCACATAATAGCCCAATGCACTAGTACAGGACTAAGTCAAGGGATGAATGTCAAGAATTGGCCGCAGTCGCATCGCCCATAAATGTTTGATGGCCACTCGCATTCATCCCCGCAACGCAAATAGCGTGAAAGGATATTCGCCAACGGCACCAACAGCAGCACCGTCAAGGCGACCGTACTTGTTTTCGGGATACAGGGTCGCCATATCGATTTTCCGATTTTGGGCTGCGAGGCGACAACGTCGGGCTACACTCCTCGTCCTGCCTCATAGCGACTCGAGTCCTGGCGGCTCCCTGACATCCTGACTGACATCTCGTGTCAGTGAGAATATGATGGCAGCTTATTCATGCAAATTGCGCTTGACGACGAAACGACGATGATTATTACAAGTTTCGTCAATGCTGACAAACTGCGACGAACGCAAGTGGTATCCTTGATGGCGGTGGTGGATTGAAGCCTGTTTGAAGGGAATACCTCGCATGTGACAGGAAAACTTAATACATGGTTATAACATCAGACCTCGGGGCTGGAAAGACGTGGGAAACAAACCCAAAGGAGCACTTCCTTTCGCGTAAATGAATGATGATATACACTTGGCTGGAAGTCAAAGGAGTGAGTCTTCTTTGGCGGATACTACCAGATTGCTTGGGTGGCACGAGTTTGGGAATGAACCAGAAATATACATACTTAAGATAGCGGGGATGATGAGTCAAGTCCTCAGCGTGGAAATTCATTTGATTCATATTAGTGATTGTGCTTGGTGGGCTGTCTCATCAAATCACTCATTTCGTGCTTATCCATCTTATTTGCTTTGTGCTCCTGTCGCAATTCAGAATACAGAATACATTCAATTTCGCTTACGCGTAGATAAAGGAAACATCTTTTCTTTATCATTTGCTTGTGAAATTCGTCTATCTATTCGGAAGGAAGGAAGGATGGGAATCGAAACAATGAGTCCTTTGTGGTAAATCTCTGCTATTCTGCTGAAGCTGTTTTTATTCTGAGCGAAAAAGAACCATGGGAATCGCTAAAAAGAATGTTCTTTCGGTGGCAAATAGAATTCCAATATAATTTATACTGATTTGATGATAGATGAGTAAGGAGCTAGACAAAGTTACTTTGGGCATACCACTTCGTTTCATTTATTCTATTCTGCAAAGTTCCTCATAAATGACATAAGCGCTAGATACGCTGATAAGAAAATAATCTTACTTGAATGTGCTTCGTCCCGAATTAATTCAGCCATGCCCGAGGATGTAATTGTATGTCAAAAGTCCATTAAATTCTTGTAGCCCGTCATAAAATCGCAAATTAATGAAGTAATAAAAAGTATGTAGCTGTGTGTCACGCAGCACCATCCTGTCGGAAGCAAATCTAGCCAGGATCAATTTTAAACAGTATTTTATAACGAATAATTTTTGATCATGATCTGACGATGACCTCGCTTGCTTGTTGCACGATCTCCTTGCTCCTCTTTTAGAAATAAGAATCGATGATGCTGCGAGAGTATTATTAGAGTCGAACTGTGTGATTGTCTGGATGTAATACGGGGCCATCCATATATTACGTAACGCAAGTTATAGAGTATTTGAACTACCCCGTGTAACACTTAGTAACATTTGCAAAGCCCCCCTCCTTTATTATCTCCCTTGGATTGATACGTAATGTATGGATGAGCCCTAAGATGATAATAGTCTCTTATAAATTGTTTTCATCCCAGAAGTGATAATTTTGCTTATTAACAAAAATGAAAATGAGCCTCACTGCTGAACATAAAATTTCAAATAACATTTGGAACTGAATCTTAATATGAACTCCGTAAGTGATGGTTGCAGCTTTACTTCCTGCACCAACTACTTGGATCGTTAAGGGGTGCATACCACGACCTTTGCGTGAAATTTCCCAAATAAATACGAACATATTTCCTTTTGCTGTGACCATTACTGAATCAATAAATATGGATCCATCTTTGTTTACAGCGGCAATATTTCGATGACGTCTGGGTGTTGCTGCATCATAACAGAACATGTGTTTGCAGAATCTATTCACAATTTGACAGATGGACAGTTATGTGCACCATAAAAATCAAAACCGTCTTCAAATCTTGCAAATCGACAAATGATTTTCAAAGTAAATTTAGATAATAATTCATATTTATTCATCAAAGAACGGTACCGAATTTGTTTGAAAACTGGCATTGATCGCATTTGCATCTGACAGAAATGTCATATGTTAGTCAGGTAAGGAAACAAGAGCTTGTGGTTATACAATTCAAATCAAGACGTGTATTGAATTGAAGTCGTATTCTGATTTAAAAAGTATTTTCGTATTTGCTTTAAATACAGGCATATTCGAACTTTTCCAGAAATGCTTTCACTTTTATCCCGTTCAATTTTAATCGAATTTCTAGAAATAGCATTACTGACAATGCTACTGTTGAATGGAAGGTTGTCAATGGCTCGAGCAAAATATTCAAATCATTTTTTTTTGATACGAATAGTCAAGGTGGTTATAATTAAGGATTCATTATGTCGATGCTCATCACACTTCCCAACAATATTGTTGCGGAGTTGACGACGTTTTTATTTTCCTGAAGTATGCTCATCAAGCCGTGTGCTTTTGTGCACTCATCAAACTCATCCATTGTTCAGCATAAGCTCATCAGAAAACAGCTTCCTACTTGACACCTCTACAACATCAAAGAAGTTCAACAGCATTACAAAGCCACCTCATTTCTTCATACTCTTCATATCCTAGAACAATAGATGAGACTCAACCTGAATGAATGCACTTTTTAAGTTCATTAAGATGATCACAACATTATTGTTGCACTACAAACGTGTGTACCGAGCACATTGTCTGTTTAGCTTGCATTTTGCCATCGGGCCCACTTGCCCGGCCATCCTGTTCGTCCTCGTGACAAGCACATATACGTATGTTTGACGAACACTAGTTACTGCATAAGGTGCACTCTGTGCAAAATGCAAGGACTTCAGCTGGATCGAGTGTTCATCATTGAAAACAAATGGCTCGGTCATATCGACAACGTGAGCAGATTTCTCCTTGCGATGTAATAATTTAAATGAACTTTTCAGTGGCAAAAGAAATATTGTGCAAGGATACGAACATGTAACCAATGATGGTTTCGTATGACGCAAATAGCGCAGATGACAGTTTTCAGACGTTGCATGAGGGATTCTAGTGGGAGGGTACGTTTATGGTATTGAACTGGCATTGTTGGCTTGTGAAAGTTAACGAAAGTTTTGGCATTGCACAACAGATAATGAGTTTCGAATTCATAGATAATGAAAGGATCAATAAATGGCTTTTTGTCCTAGAAAAGTGACTGTTTCGGATAGCAATGAGCTGAGCCTAAGTAGAAATGCTCTGAAAACAGCAAATATCGCTCAGTTCCGTCAATTGCAAGAAAGAAATAATATTCTTTACAAATAAGGGAAGAAGTGTCCATTTTTAGAAAATATTCCATACAGCAATTGAAAGATTGATCAGAGAAAGATCCAAGAAAATATTAAAATCGGTTATTGAAAGTTTTGTGTACTCTTGATGAGGCATAATGTAATAAAAACTTACATAATTTTTTTAAATTTTATTACGACGCCTCTCGATCCTTAGATCGTCTTAAGGTTTAATACAATTTACAAATATTTCCTGGTTTTACTATTAAATAATTAGTGGTTGAAGGATTGTTGAATGGAAGGGAAGGGCAATTACATTCAGCTGGTTTCCCTTATTTTTTGTGGCCCTTTGACTTATGGTCTAAAATGAATTTACAATTTTTGACAAAATTTCTTACCCCTATTTGAAATTTACTTGTGGAGTCTTTTTTCAATACAATAAGTTTATTTTCATCTATAAAGTCTACAATTTTACTTGCATAATTGTTTTTATAAATTAAAACTATTGAATTACCTTCATCAGCTTTACATATAATAATATTATCTTCTAAGGCTCTTTTCCTTAATTTATTCAAAACCTTACCACTGTCGATATTTTTTCGTGACCGAGTTCTTTGGTGGTTGCTTCTAAGTATATCTGCACATACTGCTTTCACTTCAGTTGGACTATTATTTATTGCAGCTTCCACCTCAATGGCAAGAAATTCAAGGTCCTTCTTCAATGTTATTGGTGTCGGTGCAAACTTAAATCCTTTCTCTAAAAGCGATTTTCCAACTGCATCAAGATTTTTTGAAGACAAATTTACCACTCTTGGGTAAAACTGTTGTTCCATTGTATTGCTGGGTACAGGATTTGTAACGAATTTCGTTTTCATCAGAGCTGCGAATTTTCGACGTAGACGTATGTATGTAGCAGTTGTGAGCAATTATTTCGCTTACCCTCCTACATACAAGGTGTGTTCAAAAAGTAAGGTGACTTTGCAAATTTCACGGGCAACGTACTTCGATTATCGATTTTTTTTTATGTTGGTACACTCGTCACGAACATATATTTACAGTTTCAGCTATACAATATGTTTATTTTGTTTGTGAGAGGTATACCGGTTAGAAGTGTTTTGCGTGCTCGTCGATTTTTTGCTATCGAAAAAAATGGATCAAAAAATTTGCATCAAATTTTGTGTAAAAAATGAAATTAAGTGCTCCAAAACACTTGAAATGTTTACAGTGGCATACGGTGAAACTGTTCCAAGTAAAAAAAATGTTTACAAGTGGTACAAACTCTTCCAAGATGGCCGGGAAGATGTCAATGACGAGCTTCGCTCTGGACGCCCAAGCACGTTAACAACAGATGAACACGTTCATGCAGTGAAGAAAATTGTTTTGGAAAATCGTCGAATCACTATCAGAGAAGTTGCTGAGGATGTTGGCATATCGTTTGGCTCGTGCTCGTGCCGCTTGCGAGAAGCAATACGAAGAAAACGTCCGGAATGTTGAAAAACAATTTATGGCTTGTGCATCACGATAATGCCGCTGCTCACTAATCTTTGCGTGTGAGCGATTTTTGGCCAAAAACAACACCACAATCATGCCTCAGCCACCATATTCGCCGGATTCGGCCCATGTGACTTTTTCTTGTTCCCAAAACTGAAGAGCCCCATGAAAGGACGGAGATTTGCTACGATTGAGGAGATAAGGATTGCATCGCTGGAAGAGCTCAAGGCTTTACCAAAAAGTGCTTTTAGGATTGGAAAAAGTGTTGGCACAAGTGTATTGTATCTGAGTGGGATTACTTTGAAGTGGACAACGTAAATATTGACGAATAAATAAATAGTTTTTCCTACTTTTTGAACACATCTCGTACATATATTCGCTATCCAAAACATCGAATTCAACTGGTTGTAGATTGAATGTAGGCTCTAAATGAAGTACTTTTAGTTTCTCCACAATTAATCCTCTTGCTGCATACCAACGATGAATTTTACCTTTAGCCAAATCCTTTTAGCCATTTCAACACTCTCGGCAGTGAGAAAATTTCTGAGAAAGGATAAAAACTCGATGTCTATGTTTTTCTAGTATCGGCTGGGGGTGAGCTTTGTCACAGAATTATTGAAAACTCAGCTTATAACAGAATTTTTTTTGTTTTAAAGTGGAACATTGAAGTGAGGACGATTATTTTCAATTTTTCCCAAGGCTTAAAATGCCAGAAAACCATATTTCTTTATATAAAAGTTAAAACCAACGATCTGTTAACCGAAAGATAGATGTGTTTTTTTTGGAATTTCATTTAGATCTTGTTTGTTATTTGTTATTTTATATTTAAGTTTCTCTGCTAATTAGCTTCGCTGATGTAATTTTCTTCATGGGCTTCAATTGTTAATGATATTTGCAGTATAAATATTCAAAGGAATATTATCTAAAGCTAAATATGCCGTTGGCATTATGACAAAATTTTGTCTTTGACTTCATTTCATTACCTTCAGTTCCAGCTATTAAAATGTAAATAGGCGAAGCAAATATCATTCGATCATTCGACAAAGGTTGCTTCGTAGTACAAGTAAATATGTGGGTGTTATCAACATGCATTTCTCAACTGAACGTTTTGACATGAAAATAATCATTGAATTTTTATGAAAGCATTCAAGCTTAGTTTATAGCCTGGAAAATATTTCAGTTGTTGTTTAGACATAAATTTGTTGTTGTGTTTTATTTAAATCGGTAAATAATGAGTTTTCTACCGTGAAGAGTACATTTATTGTTTAGTCATCAACAATGCCGCTTTATCTGCGTAGAAGTTTCACATTTCTCTAATTTGCCGCCAAACTGTTTCCAGAGAAAATCACTCATTTTATTGCAGCGCGCAAACATGTTCTGGAAAACTTTATTTTCCGCATCATTGAAGCTTCCATGTGACCGCCAAGTACTGAACAGTAGAGTACAATAGTTCCACACTATTTATTATTTTTTTATCCATCCGCGCCCTTATCTGCTTCTCATATCAGCAAAGTCGTCGCTAAAACGCTCAGCTCCAAACTAAAAATCGCTGCAACGATTGTTCATTGTATTTTATTGGTTTCGTGGATTCGCGACGCCTGTCTGTGACATCAGATACATTTGCATCTTTTTTGTGATGTCAAGTAATCGCGTAGTGTGGGGATGGTCATGCGATAGCGATGCACTTCTCCAAAGATCCGCAATGATATTCCTTATCGGATCTACAAAAACAAAATAAAAACAACAAGCTTTCAATGGTAATTATGATCACATTAGGCACGTTTGTGATAATTATAGTATTCTAGTAAGTGGTGGTGGGTAGTTGGTTTTTTTTCAAGCCATGCTTGATTTCTAGCTTTTGCAGGAAGATTCATAGCAATCTGAGCAGTAGCAATTTTCAACGGATAGCGTTTATACTATAAGCTTCATAGATTTCATTAAATCGAATCGTGGTTTCGTCTGTTGAGTGTCTTCCAATCACTGTCCAAATCGGTTTGCTATACACTTCTAAAGTTACTATAAATAACTCAAGTATTAATCATAGGTTTTCATTTGAATTGCGGTTGTACGGGTTAATGGAAAATTAATTCAGTTGGTTTTGCAAGTTTGGTGTAGTATTTCATCAGTTTTTCTCCCGCCAATGATGAGAACTTTATAGTTTTATATAGATCAATGAGGTGAATTCGATTTTCATGTTCACGCATTGGAGCATTTTCGTCGGTTACAACAGGGAGGATACAGAAATGTGAGCAATCTTAAAATTTATATTCATCATTCAAATGCATCGATTGTCTGTACAATGCAACATTCTATCTTGGATAACACTCAGATGCCGTAATGAATTTATTATTGTCATTCAATTCAAAAACTGGTGGTGGTGGTTAATAAAATTCCATTTTTTTTATTTTTATAAGTCTCAGTCTCAGTTTTATTTAAAATTGAAAATTTTCTAGTACGACACCATTTAGATCCAAAGTATTTGGTACATTCTTCTTATTTATTGATTATTATTTTCTGCCCTATTTCTTCATAACAACTCATTTACAGAATGGAAACTAATGCTGAGTTGCTTAGTGCCCCACCTTTTTGACTTGATCTTTCAAAATGCTCCAAATAGTTCTCAATTGTATTGGATGCATATTATCTCGAAAGGGTTGGTTGTTTTCTTTTCAAAGTGTGTGCTATTTCAATCTTGGCAACAGTGACCCGATTAGTAGTATTACTTCATTCAAAACACCCTTTTCGCCTCGCACGAAACCTTAATGGTGTCGTTTTCTTTGTTTTTCGGGCTGGAATAGTAATTCAGTAGGCATTTATTCATGAATGCGACGTCACCGTTGAGGAGATACGCGGAACAAATCAATTTAGACACTCCGAAAAGCATATCATGTCTTGTCTATATTCGTTTTTGTGTGCAGCTACTCCAACAACACCTAAGAGAATCATGTAGTAAAAAATATATGAATTAATCTTATCCAGATTTGTATTAAGTTTTTTAATTAAAAATTGCAAATGTTAATGCTAATATTCCCAACGGTGCCGTTTGTAGGCTTACCTTCTGACCAAAAAGTATCCGGAATTTCTCATTTAAATTGCCCGCATTAAGCATTTTCAAATATTTTAAGTTTCTGTGTGTTGGTAGGACTGTTTTTAATTACTATGCCAAAAATGAGCGCGATCTGTCAACCAGTTTGTGTACAGCAGCTGGTTGTATCAATCCGCCTCAGTAGTGATGAGTTTGGCCCAAATTTTGTGTTTTGAACGAAATTTCGTGTGCCGAATCGATGGAAATGCTGGAAAAGGCTCACGGTGAGTCTGTTTCATCGAAAACTCGGGCTTACGAGTGATACAAAGCCTTTAAAGATGGTCGGGAAGACTGTCGAAGACTTGCTTCGTTCCGGACCTCTTCAACTGACGATAACATCCAAAAAAAAATTAAAGAAATCGTGCTCGAAAATCAGCATGCTAGTGTTAGGGAGATAGCACGTGATCTCAACATTGCTCGTGAATCAGCTCGTTTGATTTTGGTCCACCAATTGGGCATGTGATGCATCGCCGCTCGGCTCGTTCCGATTGAGCTGAATTTTCTCCAAAAACATTATCGGCAGCAGGTCGCTGAAGACATGCTGGATCGGGCAAATTCGCCTTATTCACCTGATTTGGCTCCGTGTGACTTTTTTTGTTTCCTAAACTAAAATTGCCGCTTTGGGGAACCCAGTATGACTCCATAAACCTCATCAAGGAAAATTTGCTGAAAGCTATACCGGAGAACGCCTATAAAAAATGTTTTGATGATTGGAAAAAGCATTGGCATTTGTGTGTTGCTTCAAATGGGGCATATTTTGAAGGTGACCCAATTAAGATTGATAAAGATTAAGAATATTGCATTTTGGTCAGAAGGTATATGGCTCAGCGCTTTTGATAATTTGAATGGTGAAATTTACAAAAGAACACTATGTACATCAACTCTTGACCATGAATATTGTCATTTTTCAACTTTTAATTACTATCGCTTTGATTTGACTACATTTAAATCACATTTCAGATTAAACGAATAGAATATCGATTCGATGGTATGCAGAACTGAAACACTCCAACATATGATTGTTCCACATTCCAACATGTTAAAATGAATGAAAAAAATTCTGTTCATATTCCGCTGATACCTACTCCTCCCCATTTTCCTATAATTTTATAATCCAGACATGTAGTTATAATATCGAGTCGATAAATACATATGTATTCGGGTCATTAAAGTTTACACAAAATAGGATTAACGATTTGCGAACCACCTGCCTTATGAAAGGTTTCGGTGATAATCTTCGTTTCATTCATATTTTTATCCATATAAGTTGTTGGGAGTGTAAGTAATCTCTTGCGATTAGAATTTAATGAATTGAAACTTTCTTCGAATATATCGTAAAATTACATTGACTAGGGCTTTCATTTGTATCTAAATAATTTGCAAGTTTCACGAGCTCTCATCACCTGCAGGATGCATGCAATTCACAGGAATCCCTGCAATTACAAGGACGAAATCACACTATCAATCAAATGAAAACCATATGGCATAGTTTAATAATTCAAAATACACTTAGCAATTTTAACGGCTGATACATCCCCATAAGATATGGATATTATGATAAATTAATCACCTTCATTGGAACTCCAGCTATAAATTACACTAAGTGCATATTAGCAACTCATGTGTAATGTGTCACTTAAAAAGCCCTTAACTATGTGGCATCCTGTTAAAGGATAAATTGAAAACTGACGCGCTACTTGGTACCAAGTAAAAGAGGTGGGTAATTACCTTCTCGTTGGCGCTTCAGCTTTGCAAGGACGGAAGGAAACAGCGACTTTACATATACACAGCCGCTCGTCTCGAATGGGCTCTCCAGCTTAAGGATCGTAAATATACATCTGTGGCGGCTCGGAAGTCTCAAGGTCGCTGAAAGACATTATAAAACCGTCAGATTGGCAAGATACTGTACGCGCTACAAGAGCCACCACCACCGCTGCTACCAAGGATTGAATCAATTCAATGAATTACAGGACGCATGAATAACTAACTAGCAAAACAGGAGCATTAGTGGGAGGATGGATTGCTCATTAGATGATGCCATATGCATAGCATTTGGTGTGGAAAATCGATGGTTTGGTTAACAGCAGAAATGGTACTTTTGAAATAGAGCTCCTTGATGCTGGCTTCGCATGATTGCTTGTATTTTTGAGCACGATAGATTAACATTTGCAAAACTTTTATTCGGAAAGTTAGTCTAGCCTTCACTTAGAGTTTTTTTTTGTAGTTTCAAAGACTGTTTTTTCTCGGATACTGATACACCTAAGGCCATATGGGAATGGAGAAAGTAACTGCAAGAAAGTAAGCATTAGTACTATCTGTTATATGGGTTTGCTCGTACGGAGGACAATATTACACAATCTGGTTTCTTCTACTAGTCCAGTAAAAGCGTCCGAATTTTGACGTAAACCGTGCATTTTGGGCTGGCAGACAAATTTTTATTGCAAAATATGGGCAATTGTATAGTTAGCTTAAGTTTAAGTTTCTGGGATCGCAGCTTCAACCCTCTGGACTCCATCTGTAAAACAAAAGAAAGTGGGACACCTCCATATCTCAGAAAATTGCGTAAAATTAAAATTGTAGCAAGTCGTGCATACATTGTTTTTAAATGGTGTCAATATTAAAAAAGTTACAAGCCAAAAACGACGCCCAAAAAGGAGGGGTTGGCTTTCGAGCGCTACAACTTTTTTATTTTCACGTTTAATGCGAAACACGTTTGGATACTTTTCAAAGACAATTTTGTTACAAACCGTTTGCGGTATTGTTTGTTTCAATCACTGTACATTGACGGGAGTTATTGCATCCCAAAGGAAGAAAGTCGCGTGAAAACACGTTTGTAGGCCAAAATATCGGCTTCCGATGGCAAACCTTCCATTGCGAAACTCACGGATCATTTTGGTAGGCAGCCAGATTTTTGGTGCAATGTGTAGTATATCTTATTGTGAGCTTAAATTCAAGTTTCAAGTTGGGTTCCATCTTGAAAACAGAAAAAATCGGGGAACCCCAATATCTCAGAAATCATGGCTTCCTTAAAAAGTTCAATATGGCAACCCTTGTAGAATTTAATTTGTAGCAAGTTGTGCATACATTACATTTACGTGGTGTCAATATTAAAAGAGTTAGACGTCAAAAGCGACGTTGAAAAGGGGGGATCATTTATTCTTCGTTTTCTCTATTTTCGCGAAATGCGTTCGGAAATAACTTTTAGACAATTTTATCGCAAGCCGTTTGCGGTATTGCTTGTTTTGATCACTGTACACTGACGGAAGTTATTGTGTCTCGAAGCGGGGAAAATCACATGAAAAATGTATTTTAAGACTAGATGACGATGAAGATTTGCGCCGTAAAATGAGTTGTGTATATATGTCTGCATATTTGGATATAACAAAAAAATATCACATCATAGAGAGGTCGCACATCTTATTCCTTTGGTATACATTTTACTTTGAGTGAGAATTGGTGTTAAATTAAATTTTTTCCGACTAATCACAAAAATTTCTGTTGCAAAAACTTTAAAACTGCAAAATAACTATTTGGCCGATTTACTTCAAATTTAGAGCGAAATTTTTTTTTGTCTTCTGAAGAGCACTTTTTTCAAAAAGGAAAAATGCACAATTCAACCATCGTAATTTCAAGTGCGCGTCAAATCGTCTAAAAAAATTTTTTGCTCTACATTTAGGCCTAAATAACAAGAAAATATTTTGATATTTGCATTCAGATCAAAATTTTGCTCACAATTTTACGAGGCGCAATAGAGGTTTTTTAGAATGCTGATGGATTAGTTCATTGCAGCGGCCGCCATTTGGTTTTTTCCTCTTCAATAAGTATGATTTTTTTCTTTTAAATGTTAATAAACAGAAACATTGATTCTTTCTGTGCATTTTGAAAATTTACCAAAACCTATCTTCTTTGGAACACACGACTATATCGTTAGAATTTGTTTGTTTAAAAACGTATATTCATAAAAAAATATTCCTGATTCGATATTAATCTAAATTTGGCTAAATTAATACACGCCCTTGGCAAATGTTTGCTTATGTTGGCATTGAATGTGCCCGCCATTCGTTGATACTAATTCCGTAATATGCGATGAGAGAATAGTTTACGAAATATTATTCTGACAATATTCTCGACAAAAAGCAAATAATTTTCGGATGATGTGATGGCTTATAATAGTTTTCTATCAATTTTTATTTTGCCTGTTTTTCAAGGATGATGTCCCTTTTTGATCGTTACCCATTGTTCGTTATTTCTTTTAAAATTTCTATCAATGGTGAATAACAGATCACTACTGTGAGTTTTCTGAAAATTGCAGAATTGCAATAAATAAAGATAGGTATGATCCTCACGATGCTTAAGTTGGATATCCTCTCATCAAATATATCTGGACTACTTCTCATCCACAGTATATGTATGTATGTTCCCTGTGTGTTCGCATTCAAGCTCATTGAGCCACCATCAATCATTCATATCAATTAATTTCCATACTATTTCAGCCAAATATTAGATCACATATTAAAATCGAGCAAACCAAACACACCCGGGCCAAAAACCTATTTAAATATTTTTGATCGATCCACGTTTATTTATCGTGAACACTCGACGTACTACCAAAAGCTTTGCTTCAAAAACACACCACGTCAAGCGATCGAAATGAATCAATCGCCAAGAATTTAGACAGACTAGGAAAAAGCCAACATTTCCACTAAGTTCAAGATAAATTCGGCTTTATCCAGTTCGTATCTATCATACTTAGAATGTGCGGTAGATAGTTGAAATTTTCTCTGCGCGTGGTAAAATGCAATTTTTAAGATACATTTTTCTAGTTTGGCTTACGAAATGGTTCGGTCCTGCATTATGTTGTTCCTTCGCCCGTGAAACTATGGAAGCTATAAATAAATGTTTGTTTTCAAAATCATTTACGGGGGAATTTCCTTCGGCAATTTGAACACAAAACATGAAGAGCGAAATTTTCGGTGGAGAGATGCGATTCACAGTTTGTGCTGAAAATGCTTTGCAAACAGAATAAATCTAATGAAGAGCTGAACTGTTTACGAACCATCATCAAAGAGAATAGTATCGAATAGATAAGAGAATGTTCCATTCTCATTTCAGATATTCTTGGGCGAAGATACAATTTCAAGTGCAGGATCAATGCATTGTAGACATATATCGATACTTTCGAACTCCCAATTTTTTCTTTCTTAAATTTCATTTGGTATTTGGTATTTGCTAACGTCCTCCACAATATCACCATGGTAATATTTGGGACACTATCAGCTTTGCTCACAAATGTATGTACATATCCCTACTAGCAATTACAACAGATATATTCACCATCTTGACGAAACCTCCAAACGAATCCCAAAATATTTTCACTATAAAAATTGAACGATCGTTCAGAATAACATTCGCAATCTTGTCTTATTCTTCCACATTTTTCTGCGTTTCTATTCCAGAGTTTATTATGAAGGAATCACGACCTTCTGACCACTATTCACGAATTAATTTATTCATGAATAATATGAATCGTTAGCTTTTCATGAATAATTTCCATACGAGCTTTCATCAAAAACAGAATAGAATTCGGTCATTCTGTTGATTCGGGACGAGTAGATTTGAATCTAAGACAAACATGAATTCACTTTCACTGGAAAATTAAATTTATGCGTCTAAATGACGTCAATGCATTTGGAAGCTGTATAATTTATGTGAATTCTTTCGATATCAAAAATAATCAGCAAATAGAAAAAAATTAATCTCTAACATAATTTTCCAATTTATATATTTTGCCACGAAAAAACTATGGAAATTTACCAGGCTGATTGGATGAAAATAATACTCAGCTGTTAGCTGCTGTAAAATCAAATGTTGCAAATATATATTTGTAATTGCAAGAATATATAGAATTAATAGTTTAAAAACAAAAACAAAACGATGACACTTTTACTGTTAAATTAATCCTGGCCACTATTTTAAATGAATATCAACACGAATCGACTTAGTCCAAACTTGACTGACGCTGGCAACCATTGAGAAGTCTCAATGGCCACCTTGATGGTACCACAATATTGCACTGTCGCCGAAATTAAAGAATTCCAGATCGATACATGGTAGAAGCTAGTGAAAATCGAATCGCTAGATTTGTTTACAAAGTTGCATACAACCAAAGCTTATACAAGTGTTTCAAGTTACTAATACCTGTTTGTATTTTCAAAAAAATCGTTTTTACATTTTTTGATTCCTTATACCTTCAAAAATACCTCTCTTAAATATTAAATAGAAATTCAAAGTCAATCCCGAGATACAACGATTTTACTGAAGCGCGCTCTCGGCTCCCCGCAGGTGTATACGCAGCTTATACCTATTTCCCTTTCTCCAAAATACCGTTTATATTTTTATATCCAGTATTGTCTAGGTTTAGGTCTCGATCTAATTCTATATGGTCCAGCCATTGCAATTTGATTGATTGTAAGCCATGAAAATCGATTTTTAAGATATGTACAAAAATAATCAAAAAAAAAACTATAAACGCGTTTTAATCGAAATCACGTGCTTTTAACTGGCGGACATTTAATTTTCGGATCTAATGAGTCGATTTTAATAAAACAGCATTTTCTTTGTTTTTGTTTCCTGTATGATAGTTTACCACAATTTGACCAAAAAATAAAATAAAATAAGGTGAAAGTATCTGAAAAAATCAAAAAGGTCGATTTTCGAAAAAAAAAATTTAACGTCCGCCATTTTTTTTGTTAAATGATTTTTCAATTTTTCTGGTAAACTATCACGTAAGAGCACCTTCTTTTTAATTTTATGTTTCAGACTTGCGTTCCTGAGATTAACTGTCCACCATAGAGCAGTGATTTTTTGAGGCGTAAATTTTGGCGCCCCCTTTAAAATGCACAAACATAAATAATCAAAAAAAAAAACAATTTGTTTTTGTTATCTTCAAGAGTTGTATAATACAATAGAAAAGTAAAAAAACATTGTTGAAAATGTGTAATTTTTTAGCATTTTAATAGGTAATAGTACCTTATGGGGGCAGTCTGGGTCTTTTGGACAAAATTTCAATAATTGTTTTTAATATAAATATTTATTTCAATGGTATTAAACTTTTGTACATCAACAAGCAACTATTGAATTTTAAGAAAAGATTTTTTTCACTTTTATTCACAAAATGGCGGCAATCACGGAGGCACCCAAAAACTGGTTGACATGATATCTCCTCACTGGAGTATCTGAAACAAAAAATCCGAATGGCATGTTGAAATATAATTGATTAGCAGAATTAAACATTTTGGACGAAAAATAAATAAAATGGCGGATATTTCATTATTTTGAGCCCTTTTTCGCAATTGTTTAGTAAAATCGTTAAAAATTTATAAAAAATCCGAATCTCGTATTGGTTGAAACTACACATGTACTCAGTAAAAATTTCAGGGCAATCGACAACATACATAGTAACATAGATTTTTCGAAATCGTGTCAACCAGGTCAAAAAACGTTGTTTCGAGAAAAACGCGTTTAAAATTTGAGCACCTACTGAGTGCGCTCACACACGCTCTATTGTATCGCTGTATATATTCATTTCTTAGCTTTGCCGACCAAAATAAAAGTTTTTACACTAATTCTGTATGCAGTACCTAAAAATCATGTTATTCGAATTTCGATTTTTTTGAAAAAATTGAACCAGACTGCCCTCTTAAATAACAATTACAATCAAAATGATTCAATTGAAGATCAAAAAACAACCCATATTTTGTATGTTTATCTTAAAAACAGAACATTCATTTTCGACGCATTGTATTTTCAAGGATACAACGTTATCATACGAGTAGCTTTCCAAAAAACAAAATAATATCTGAATCGCATCAATATTATCAGCACTATCATTTAGTAGTTTCTTTATTTGCCTAACTAGTCTCTTAAAACAATAAATGCTTAACTATTCACACCGAACCTGTGAACGATTTTATCTGTTGCTGTTACACGTACTTAGCAAAAGATTAAATTGTCACGTGAAAAAAACCAAGCAATGAATTTATTTTACAATTCCATAATTCCAAACAAAAATCTAGAACACATTGTTGGCTACATATGTATGTACATAGTTTGCGTCAAGAAGTGAGTATCTCATATGTTGTTAGCCTCGCGAAAAGTGCGTATAGACATTTTTAAGAGCTGCTTGAATTCCGAATCCATGACGGCCGTCGATCTTGAAAATTGAGGATTAGTTGTTTCTGTTTTTTATTTCTATAAATTTAAATCGAGGACGTTCGTCTTCGAGATTAAACGATGTGCTTAAGTACTGTCTAAATATTGTCTTGTGATATTACGTCTATCACGAGTGTGATCCATATGAGCGAAACATATATAAGAGGATCACCAAAGTATCTGTTGCTGGCGGCGAGGTGCGTCCCCACTTGGCCCCGCAAAAGATACTAGGACAGCATGTTGGGCATGGGGTTAACACCAGTTGCAAATAAGCCAGGAGCTAAAGCCGCCAGGGATCGTCGGAGTGTGATAAAGTGATATGAACATGGCCATAGCGTGCGTTGACGCGATATCTTGGCTTATTAACTCGCTGCGCTGCGATACTCTACGCCCAAAGTATCGCGGCCATTCAGTAGTAGATATCCAACCGAGCAATGAAATATTTATACTGAGCTTGCTATTTGGAATTCAAACAAGCACCTCTGCGCCTCGGGCAACAACAAAATCACATGTGATTGGAGGCATTGCTCATATGTGGGGCTGAGTGTGAGTCTGACTGGGTCTGAGACGTTAGTCGACGCGCTCGGATTCGTCTTGGAAGGAACCTCGGGGCTCAGAAAGCGCGGCCAGTCGTCATTCTTACGCGAAGGTCTCGGCCGGCGGGAATCTGGCGCACTAGATACGAGCACGTAACGTACTACACTGCGTCTAGTCATACTACGTTTATCTATTTCGGGATTTATCAAGCCAACTGTTTATCCCACGTATGATAGATAGATAGATAGATACTGGTCGTGGCCGATACCGCGACCGCGTAATCGCCGCGTGTGCTGCTTCCAACCGCGGCAAAAGCGCTCGTTCAGGTGTAACCAGTAGTGCCGAGTGTTCAGTTCTGCCGCCAAGTCCGCAGCGGCGAATCGTAGTTACAGTGGCGAATCTAGAGTTAAGTTTCGCAACAACTAGTGCAGATATCCATCCATTTGTGGACTGTGTTGTACCATACCATACCAAGGTGCGCCCAACCCCACATCGAAGGGCTAGAACCAACATCGAGTGCATTCCGTGCGTCTCTACCCCCAAGTGAAAGTTCTTTAGTGCTAGCAGGAGCAGCCGAGGAGTATCTGTATCTATCGATCGCATGCAAAATACAATTGCCGGAGACAGCACAAGGTAACACATAATCAGTTCAGATCCGCTCGAAGCAGCACCTTTCGAAAATTCGATTCTTAATTTCAAGCCACTCACAGTGTCCAACTCACAGCCAGAGTATCTTTGTATCTTTCGGTTGCTGCTGAAAAGATGAATGAGTTTCTGGCGATAGTGCGAAAGGGAAATTGGCTGGTGGCGGCCAAACGCTTTCGTTGGCGCCTAATTAGCTTCCGACGGCTTTGTTTTGGCCACCGGAATCACTGCACTCGCGATCATATATGTACATATAACTGGTGGCACATCTAACGTTCTAGCTCTATGCACATCCGGACTAGAGTTGCTTAGTATACTAAGTATTTATTTCTGGAATACAATGACCACATTGTGCGGTATGACTAACAGCCACAGCTATTAAGAGCCTACAGTGCTGTGCAAAACTTTAGCAACTTTTATTAATATTTCATGTAATAGCCGTTATTTTTTATAATAGCGGCACATCTGCGAGGCATTGATTCAACTAAATTATTTATAATTGATATGTCAATTTTTTCCCATTCGGTTTTTAGGTTTGTAAACAATTGGTCCTTATAACATGTGTTAGAACCTCTTATTCTAGTCAACAACATTGTCTTCTAGTGTGCAATTTTTGGTTCGCAACTCTGCTAACACTATTTAATGCACATTAATGGAGGTTCTTTTTTGTTCCAGATTATAGGCTTGTTCCTAATTAATTTTAGTAGGAAGTGTGGTTTCGGCGTGTCGGATGGCATCCTCTTCACATGTTATAAAATAGCAAACGTAGGCATATATACGAGCCCATTGACGGTCGTTATAATTCGCAGATGTAAATTATAAAATAGCTGAAATATAACGAGCTTAATCCATCAACAAGCCAGCCGTGGTCGTGCTGTCTCGTGACGGATGGCAAATGACAGCACCTGAAGAGGATGCCATCCGACACGCCGAAACCACACTTCCTACTAAAATTGGTCCTTGTTTGCAAACTGTACTGCTCCCATCCGCCGTTTCAATATACCGAAAAATTTTTTTTTGGATTCCAGTCGGGCGATTGTGCCGACCAATCAAGAACTTGAATACTTTTAGAGCTAAGCCATTCTTCGGGTCATTATCATGTTGGAACACCCATCGAAGTGGCGTATTACACTCTGCATAAGGTAACATTCTAGATTCTAAGATGTCCTTATACATGAATCTCCATAATTTCTGTTATTCTATGAACGGGACCGAGACATAATGCTGAGAAACATGTCCAGACCATGACGTTTCCTTCCCCATGTTTCACCGTTCTCCTACAGAAGCGTGGATTCAGTTGTTGTCCCGTCTCACGCCTCACACGGGATAAGCCATCAGAATTGAAGAGGTTGAACTTGGATTCGTCGCTAAATAAAACGCTCTTCCATTTAGCAACTGACCAGTCAAGATGGTTTTTAGCAAATTCAAGCCTAAATGATATATAAAACGATATACATAGCAAAATAATAATGTTTAAAAGTGTTTTTCGAGCAGTTTACCGTTTCCTTGCATGTCTTTTTGTGAGCAATGGTTTTTTTAAAGCTGTATAGCTTTTTAGATTGAATTTAATTGCCCGTCTGCAAACAGTGCTTGAGTTGACATTTAAGCCGAGCTCTTTTAAAACTTCTTTTGACGAGATAAACGGTTTTGTTGCAAGTGTGCAATGTGCAAGTCATCTCTAATGGTAGTTTTACGCGGCCTTTCACCAAAATTTACACTTTTCACACTATCCGTGTTTTTATATTTCGTACTCCATCTTGAAATTAAAGATGTCTTTATATTTAACGATTTGGCAATCTCTATTTGCATTTTTCCGGAACAATATAGCGAAATTATCATATTGATTAAATGAGAAGTGTGTTTTCGGGGTGACGGACGGCATCTTCTTCAGGTGCTAGGCTAGGCTTATTGATGGATCAAGCTCATAATACTTCAACTATTTTATTATTTGTATCCGCGAAGTATAACGACTGTCAATTCTCGTATATTATGCATACGTAGCAAATTCCATACATATTAAGGTTTGCGAACCTCCGTTCGACAAATTCCTGCCCCACTAGTGTGCTTTTTTGAGTCGCAACTCTGCTAACATTTTATTGCACATTAATGGAGGTTCTTGTTTCCAGATTTTTGGTTGGTACCATCATGATTGAATGGGAGGTGTGGTTTCGTGGTGACGGACGGCATCCTCTTCAGGTGCTGTCATTTACCATCCGTCACCAGACAGCACGCTGCATTTTAAATTTTAGATACAACTAAACCCAAAGGGAAGACGATCTTTACTGATCTAATTGACACGAACATCAGAAAAAAACAAAAACATGGAGAAATCCCCGTTATCTTTTGTTCTGACTGGGAATCATAGTTGCTTAAGTTTTGCACAGCACTGTATGTCGTAGCAACTTGTGCTTTTTTCTGCGAGCGCTAATGATCGCTCCATTATTCCTTATCGATGTTCTCGAACGTATGAAAGTATACACTCACTCAGCGTTAGCACTATGTAAGCTCCTCTGACGCTCGTCCCAGTAGTCGTGGAATTGCGAAAGAACATCTATTTATTCCAATATTTTTTTTTAGTTATTTCGAGTGTAGACTAAAAAAGATTAAATTGTGACTGCGCAGATAGAACAGTAATTAATTCCACTATGACCGCCAAAAACACATATGCTTCAAAGGAACCGCGACTCGTTCTAAACAGCTAAGCATCTCAGCAATGTCGAGCACTTGAAAGATGTTGTACATATAATATGTATGCACTCGAAATGTTCTCGGTCGCCGAAGCGTGGTCAGTCTAATTAAAAAAATATTTAAACAATGAAAAAGTGGATAATCGATCTGTTCCCTATTTGGGCACCTGACAATTTTTTTTGCTAACTCTTCTCCACATCAAATCCTAGAAAACTTTAAACAGCATTCGTAGATAATATCTTTTTTCTATTGAATTTTCAACTGAAA
Organism: Oxycera nigricornis; assembly: GCA_963942545.1. Lineage (NCBI taxonomy): Eukaryota > Metazoa > Arthropoda > Insecta > Diptera > Stratiomyidae > Oxycera > Oxycera nigricornis. The sequence goes on from OZ012662.1 coordinate 3,536,111, forward strand.
CAATTTTTTGCTTCTTCGAAAAATAACTGAGACATATCCATAAATTCAGAATGTAACGACCGTACACTGAATTTGCATTGTTAAAATTGTTTCTCGCCGAACTACATACGCTTATGAATGATTTAGCGATCCACACATATGTACGCCAGTTTGAAGTGCTTTTCCATTGCGAAAATAAATGGTGGAAAAATATTTGCACGCTTGCTTCAAATAATAAAGATAAATAGAAACAGTAAACAGTGTTCGCACGGATGATACACAGGCACACATTTAGATGTCACACAGAATTTTGGAAAACCCCCAACGGAAAAAAACGTGTGCCGGTCATATTTCATGGTAGAACATCATGATAAAGTGATTGTTTCTATTTTAAAAAAATATATAATGCAGAGCTTTTCGTGGAATAGTTTTAAGTGTGAAATAGATTTAATAGTAATAAAAGATACGATCCTTGGAAAAATGTTTGAAAGTAGCAACATGAAGAATGGATAGCTACAAGTTGATTTTGATTAATTGATATCGTGAATATTCATATGTGAATAAAAAAATAGGTTAAAATCCTACTGAGTCTTCAAATTCTCAAAAACATGCGAAATAAAAACTTTGCACCGCTACACAAGCTTATATGCAACATTGAACCACATCTCCTCATGCATATTTAGCAACAAAATCATTTTAAAACATGAATAATTAGAAAGCGATAAATTATTGAACAGAGGGCTTCCATCTTGCCTTGTGTTGATTTTCTTCAACGTTTATTAAACACGAGTTTTAGCGAGTGTTCGTCTCCATGAGGTTGATTTCTTAGTTCAGCATGTCAGCCTGAGATTCAATCCCCGATTACGCCACCTTCACATGGCAAATGAATTCCGCCCATAATAAAGATTTCTTATCAAAGTGAATCTCTTCAAAATTTCTTCTTGCCGATGAGTGAAAGGAGCGCTGTCCAACCAAACAATATTTTTTGTTTTAATGAAGTGCGCTTGGAAATATAGAATATAGCTAACATTTTCAAAGAATTCTTTAATTGAAAATTCCATGAAAAACAAAATTTTCATATACATAGGTATTCGAATCAAATTTTGAAGAGAAAACCTAGTGCAATTATCAGTTAGTTTATCTAAACAGACTGTACTCTATCATGGCGCGAGAAACCATTCTTAAATTTTTTTCAGTGTGAGTCACTTTGAAAGAAGCTCAAATTTCTTGAAGTCGAAAAAAAACGTGTTCTATTTCAAATGTTAATGGCCGGAGTGGTCATTGTACGCTTTAATAGCAATTTCAATTTTATTGCATAAAGTTATATCATCCATATAACTGTTACCACATTCAAACGAATAGCGCCATTAATGAATTCGTACAAAGCAAAAAGAAGGGTTGTGTGTATTATTAGTAGATATTTAGAAGTCGATGTTTTTATCCTCAGTCGATATTTTGCAAGAGTATTTACACTAGATACCGTAAACGGGGGGTGACAAACCGTGACAAAAAATGCCACATAACAAAAAAGTGATTGGAATAGATAGCAACGTTCTTTGGCTTTACTTTTAGTAATCTTTTGATTTTTTCGCCTTCCAATAGCGGCCATGAAAAAGCTTTTTCTGTGCAACAATTTCACCCCAAATCATGAGGTGAGTTTGTGCCATCCTGGTTTTTCATGGATATCGTATGATCTAAGTAAGGTGACATAATCTAAACCTAATATGGTTAATCTGTGATCCTGTAGTTACAAATGAAAAGTCATGCCTAGGTCCTTTAGTAAACCATTTATTCGTACAAACATATAAACAAAAACAATTTTTTTCTTCAAAATAATTCAAATTATAAACAGTCTTCGAATTATAATAACAAACCGTCTTAGTCAATTAGGAATTCTACTTTCGTAATTCAGGAACGTTGAAAATATCTCTCCTTGATATTTGAATGGGCTTGTCAATGATTTTTTTTATGTTGTGCTTTAAGCCCGGTTGAGTAGGTCACTTCCAAAAAGTCCCACTTTTGACCATAGGCTCGTATTCTTCGAAAACAGTTGGGCCTTTAGTGTATTAAGGTGTAGTTTCCTTAGCTTATTTGTAAGTGTGCTTCTGTGAATTCCGCATTTGCTTACAGCTACTCGGATGGAAATTTTTCCATTTTGAATTTCTTTCAAAATCCGCTCTAGACTTTCTGGCGGGTAATTTTTATACGGCCTTACCTCAGGTTTTTGAACGTACTGACGTGGCATACTGTAACTGACAAAAATAGGTACTCAAACAAAAGCGCTCCATTTATTACAGATCAATTAAATGCGACTCAACCGCGCTTGCTTGGTGGCACAAAGTCACTTCAAGATTTTACTTGGATATATATAGACGACCGTAACTCTTAAGCCGGTTCATTGACAATTTAGAATGCTTTCTATTTCAAGAGTCGACTTTATTAGCCATTGAAATAACATATCTGCAAATTCCAGTTTCTAACTGATTTTTGTCATCAACCCTTATTTTACAGACAATGACACTTCACAAGAAAACACAACTATTGCTAACACGAGTGTTCTGATCGGCAGCTTTCGTTCCAATAATTTTTGTTCTTGTCCGTAATGGCATTGCTATGTATGTATGCTGTTCAGGAAAAATGAGATGGTGTATATGGCGTTCGAGTAAAATGCGCAAAGTTGAAATATGTGAGAAAAGTACCGGTAGCACATACTTACCCATAGGGGTACAATTTCACCCCAGTTTACGGTACTTTAGATTTTGGGACACCAGACATTATTAATAATAACCTAGGTTGGTGACGGTTGTTGACATATTCACGTACATCAACTCGGTGTCGCAAGAAAGTGTATGGAAATGATATAGTTTACATGAAAGTAAACAAGGCGGAATGTTTGAGGTGGGCTTGGCTTCTACTAATACGTTCTGCACGATGTTTTCATACATGATTTTATTAAATTTGGGGAGAATTTTGCTTGGAATTTCATACGATTGAGTTTAGTATCGAGAATCGTTGTCAGAAACATTTGGAAATTCAACGATAAATTCTTCGTATTTGATTCATCATATTCTAATCATTGTTTTGCAATCTGCTAATTAAACTTTTCGGCGACATTCATAGCATTAAGCCCATTCACCCTCATAGCGTGAATATATTTTTGCATGAAAAATAATAAATACCGAACAAATCAACCGCCAAAAAAGTAATTAGTATTATTTACACCTTCATCGCTCGACTGTCGTCATCCAGCACTTAAATGATGGTATACATGTTTTCATGGATAACAGGTTGCGCGTAATATCGTCGATTATAACCAATCTCAATATCTTACGAAAATCTGCGCATCGTCTAAAGAATCCTCTTAATTTTGGACGCTCCAGACAATCTACGAAAACAAAATGGGTATTGCTCATTTGAAAACCAGTTATGAAACGTAAAATCATTCAGGATTATTAGCCCAATAAGATTATATAAATAAACTGAGAGCAAAATACGTTTAATGAGTCTGAAAACATAGTAAATAGCTCCACAGGTTGAGAATAATAATTTTTTGTGCGGTTGCCACCCAATCGCAGACCAATCTATTTTTTTTATTTTAGTACCGATGCCGGTTCGCAACTATAAAATGCCGGTTGCTAACTTTTACCTATGTTTTCGGCACAAAAAGCTACAGATTGACCAAAGTTCACGACAGCAGCAGCAACAACTACAGCCAAATTAGTCAGACCTTCTTCAGCAAACATTTAATTGCTATTCATCACATGACTTCTCGCTCAGAAGAAATGTTGGCACGCAACATTGGTTGGTCTGGTCGGTCAAATTTGCAGGAAACACCGTTGAGACATAGGAAAAACATATCCACACATGCCGGTTTGCCTACCATCTTTTGACGCCACGATGCCAGGTGTGACTCAGTGAATAGATGGGTTTTTATCTCTGGGTTAAAGACGACCGTTAAACTCAGAACTCGATATTACTGAAAATTACCGCATGCGAACTTGTGAGTAAAACTGTTTTCCTTAAGACGTTCAGTGCTTTCTTCAGCAAAAATGGCAAATTAAACTTCAGTAATGAAGAAATTGTGGTAGGATAATAAATTCTCTAAAGGTTACCGAATATAATTTAACTGACTTCTTGGGAATACCACCAGTCTTTATCTGAAACTAGATTGATAATCGCCACAAGGTACCAAACCTGCTGACTATCATCGTTTTTGCCATTCTATTTCGAATAGTGAGTATGTCATGCAGAGCTGTGAATTGGATATTATGTAGTAAAATGTAAATATTAACTCAAGTGAGAAAAGCAAACCGTTTACCATTCAAATGCGAAAACGTTTTGCTGATAGATATAACAATGCAATGGGTAGCCTTGCAATAATGTTTTTTTGTCAAATACAAATGAGCTAATCAATGGAGGAAGCCTTCTTTCTGGCAAAATGTTAAAACAAATATGAATTTTTCTAGGCATTAATTGGCAGCGAATTCCACGAAAAGAAACGTTCGTAAAGTCTTAGACTAGCTTAAATACTTTTCACAGTTTTATTGGTTCTATGTGTGAGGTTTTTGCTCAACTTTTTCATTATTTCAGTCAAACTTAATTTATTATTATTTTTTCAACATTGTACGCATTCCGACTACGAGTTGTATCATTACATTTTGTGGACGACCACCAACGGTTATTTATTGGACATTTTGAAAACCATTTCTTAGGAGACTTCCTTAACACGTGTAAAACAAGGATAATATTCCATCCTCGACCTTTCGAATGGCATACCAAACATCCTTATAACAACGTACCCACGCACTTTTTAATCTTCAACCACGCATGCCATTAGTGTTAGTTAGGTCCTTTCGTTATGTTTCCCATTTAATGCTCTTCATGCATGCTAACTTCAAAGGTGAGGAAAAACATAGCTATAATACGTAGAATGGCTAGAAATGGTTTTTCACTCAAAGATTTCGTCTGATTTTTAACACAATAAAGTATTTATATATTGCGTGTATGCATTGAAAACCGAACTTTTACAACAGATGGCCCCCCTAACACATGCGCTGTAATATTCCAATGACATATATGTCATTTTGAAATACCATCGGTCAGCTGTCAAAGCCACAAATACAATTTGCTAATATTGTGTGCGCATACGTTTTGTACCCTCATGGAAATCTTCGAAAATTGGCAGAAAAACAGCATTTGAAAACTTTTGCCGAAAGTCATCTTTTGCATCTGGATGTTTATGTCGTCGATGTTATATCTAGAACACAGTATTTTGAGTGGTTTAAACGTTTCGAAAGTGGCGATTTCGACATCAAGGAGAAAAAGCGTTCTGGTCAAGAGAAGAAATTTGAAGAGGAAGAATTAGAGACCCTCCTCAATGAAGACTCGTGTCAAACGCAAGATGAGCTTGCAAAAGCACTAGGCGCGACACAGGCAACCATTTTCAGGCGTTTGAAAGCGTTAGAGCTCATACAGAAGATAGAAAATTGGGTGCGACGAACTGAAGCCCAGAGATGTCGAAAGGCAATTTGGCACGCTACAAAACAATGTCGTTTTTGCATCAAATTATTACTGGCGATGAAAAATGGATACATTATGATAACCCGAAGCGCAAAAATTGTATGTGAAGCCCGGCCAACCAGGAAGATCGGTGTCAAAGCTGAATATACACGACTCTAAGGTAATGTTAAGTATTTGGTGGGATCAGAAGGAACGTTTCAACTACGAGTTGCTGAAATTAGGTTAAACTATTACGGGATTGCTTTATCGGCAACAATTAATTCGATTGCAGCTAGCTTTGACAGAAAAGCGACCGAAATATTCGACCAGGCACGAGTCTGTAATTTACCATCATGCTATACCGGTCAAAAATTATCTGGACAATAGTGGCTGGGTTGTTTTACCTCATCCGCCATATTTACCAGACCTGGCGCCATCCGACTACCATTTATTTCGTTCGATGCAAAACACCCTCACTGGAATACGCTTTACTTCTGAGCAAGGTATCAAAAATTAGCTTGATTCGTTCTTGGCCTGAAAGGACAAAGCATTTTTCCGACGCGGAATCCATTTGCTACCAGAAAGTTGGAAAAAATTGATCGCAAGATGGACAATATTTTGGATAACATGTAAATTCATTATTTAATCAAAATAAAGTAGTATTTTCATCCAAAAAGTTAGGTTTTCAATATACACTCCCACTAATACAAAAATTTCTGCTCAATTATATTCCTTACTACTTTAAATATCGATATCAGTGATAACAACGAAATATTCATTTTGTTCAATACTTTCTCAGTGATAGGTGCCAAAAATGAATTATTAAATATTATTCCAAAATAATTTATATTAGAACGCTGCGTGATTTTTTTTCGTTATTTATTTTGAATTATCTTTGATGTTTTTTTACCACGAAATTTAATATAGTCAACAATTGAATACTTAAAACGGAAAACTGAAATGAATCTATACTTTGGTTGTTGCCAATTTGGCACAAATCAATCTCTCATGAAATAGTCGAGTATATTTTGGGGATAGCATAACTCAAGGTCAAAATTAATCAACTAGTCATTGTTTCAAATTTTCACAATTTATTGGTTGCAATACAAGAAAATGTTAATTTAAAAACCACATTATCGACATATTAACGCCACCATTCGATATCCTAATATTAGAGATGCAATCTGTTCGATTTTTGAAGTATCTTTGATGTTATCATTATTTGTTGCGATTTACATTCCCTCCATTCCGCTCTTCAGAGATAGCCTAGATCAATTGAGCTGAAATTGTAAAATTTCAATATAACATTTTTGCGTAAGTTAAAAAATATAAAAGATATATTAAGATTCGAAGAACACCTATCAATTTATTTTCAATGTTTAAATTTGGCTCGCTCTCACAACAATATATTTACAATGCGTTCATTGGTTTCATTGCCAACTCCAAGATTTAATATCTTCTCATAAACCAAAGGTATTAAAATCAAATAGTAAATAAAATAGCCCATAAAGTAAGCGAGAATTATCTTAAGTTCATTTCGGAAAATATGCTTCCGATTGGCTTTAATTCTTCAACCGTTTGCACCCAAATTGTCTGAACTTACAGAATACTATGTGTTGATGAAATTTTATTACTATGAATGTACTTGCGAATTATTCTCATAAAATTAATGCAGACTAGGGCTCCAAACAATCTCACAAAAATGTGAATAAAAACCAACACAAATCGGTCGTGTTCATCGATTGTGCAATCGCCACTTTAAATGCAAAGAAATGCGGAGGGAAGATGGAAAGTATCTTTATTTGTGCGTCAGTTCTTGCGAGTACGTAAAGAAAATGATCTGGAAAATATATACGGCTATAAAAAGAAATATTGCAATTGTTCAGACGCCGCGCTGTGTTTTGCCACCCTGACTCCCGCCCAGGAGGCGGCCAGGGTCCATCATTGCTTCCATTACATATTTGTTTTGCCATAATCCCATGGTGGATGAACAACACAACAATCATAACTTGAAATGACCGTCGGATTCTTATTGTTCTGCATTAATTTTTAATGGATCCATGAATACGCGACTCGTGGGATAGCAGCAAACTAATTGTAACTTGTTAAGAATTATTGCCGTCACACTTCTTGTGACTACGAGGGGTGCATACCCTCCCTGCCGCACGGAGAAGATGGAATATTATTTAGATATCTTTGCGACTTTGTTTATCTGGAGAATCCATTGAAGTGTTGCTAGTATCTGATCGGTGAATTCATAAATTCTTAGTTGAATGAAAATGAATTGGTTTCGATTGGGGGCTGTTTTGCTGTTCCAAGCGCAGCTGCTGAAGACTGGGTGAAACCAAAGATCAATTAGACTGTTGTGATGACCTTCATAAATTTCGATAGCAAAACATTTTCATGTTATGCCATCATCAAGAAATTCGAATGATCTTATTTAAACTGCAAACCGATCGAAGTGTGGAGTTTTCCGGACTGTACTACTACACAATATGCGGATCCTCACGCAAGAAATTCCACGGAAAGAGATAATGAACGTTTGGTAAAGGTTAAGATTATGGTTATGGTCTCACCCTCCCGCGCGGGTGGGTGAGAAGATCGGGCGACGGCGGAAACGTGTCTCCAAAGTGTTACTCGTATTTATAATACATTTATGGTAAAAATGGCATTCATCATGTTTTTATGTTTTTTTATTTCCTTTTTTTAATTTTCTTTACTTTTCTTCATTTATTGTCATTTTTTACAATTTTTTAAAAATATTTTTATTTTTTCGACTTCTAAACAAGTCTAAAAATCACTTCGCAAATCAATTTTACGGTTTCATATGATCTTTGGAAATAGGCAAAATAATCATTTTTAGTGGGGGAACCCCCATAACTTCTCATGGGGCCATGACTGCCGCAAACTTTTTATGCCATTGTAGTAATGGAACCCCACTCTTTCGATCCCTCCCACTTCCACCCCCTTCCAGGGTGGGGGCCATAATCTTAACCGTTACCGAATGTTTTTCTCGATTTCTTATTGTTTTGGTTGCTACAAGCATTTTAAAGTTGTGAAAAAATTTAATGCTGAATAACGGAACATTTTAAGACTACAAAAGACAGGACACAACAACGAGATTTGAAACGAGGTTAATATTCTACACCAATGCTAAAAACTATGCTTTAAAGATCAAAACCATATTTTATGTGTTAAAAAAATGTCGAAAAGAGAGAAAAACACAGTTTTCTTTATGTAAGGGAAAGCAAAGCAAAATCTAAAATAAAATATAAAATTCACATTTTCAAGAAAAAGTAAAAAAAAATTCACTTAATTTAGCTTTGGTAAACCGTCTTCAAAACAATATGTTACATAAGAAGATTTTTGCACTAACTTGACCACAACTAAGGAAAACCTGAAGATTTATACGTCCACATTTCGCGACATAGGCTGAGTAAGAGTATCACAAGTGTAAAAACATAATATGAAGCTAATATTTTTTTTCCATTTTATTCTCCAATCAAGTCTTTCTGCTAATTTTATGGACGTAATTTCACTACTTTCATAAGTATGAAGCCTATAAAAATCATCCAAATTAGTGCTCACTGACACGTAAGTGAAATTATAAAAACTTGTAGCCAAATCTCTCAAGTCTTGTTTTTTAATGCTTATACGAGGGTTGCTATTTGTATTTCTGGCCTAAAATGAATAGACAATAATTTATCAATGAAAATCGCTTTATCGATTATTAAAGTATTCTCCATTTTGAGACACCTCCAAAACATGGTTTTTGCAAGCTTCGACGGCTTCTTTGGGCGTCGAAACTCGTTGTCCACACAATTTGTTTTTGATGTAAGAGAACAAGAAAAAGTCGTTGTGTGCTAAATCAAGACTGTACGGCGGATAATTAATTCGATGTTTTGACCGGTGAAAAATTGGATCACCTTTATCTGGGAAATAATTTAGCAAAACTTTATCTCATTCTTGTTAATCAATTATTGGTAGATTTAAGTGTGTTAAGGCAAACCATAATTCTCGAAGATGGATGGATGTATTCTATTGTACAATTTTTAATCGTTTTTCAGCTCCTGATTGTAATATAAAAAGAGACTTTTCTTTGACTTTTTGGTTAAAGAATACTTTGGCTCTTAGATACATAAATATGTTGTAACATCCAAGAAACTAGATACAAACAGAACGAATAACTTTTATCAGCCGCGAATTTCAACCCATTCAATCCCATAAACTAATCAACATTTTCCACTCCGTTGCAAATGTATATCCGAAACTAATAGATATTTTAATTAAGATACTTTCGCATTGTGCACTTTAAATATGAAAGTTCAATTTCATGCTAATCCTCAGCATTCGTAGCAAAAGCCAAGCAAATTAAGGACTTCGAAGAGAAACCCAGCAACCACATTACCAATGTCTCTGGTTTCGAGCGAATCCTACTTTATTATTTGGTTGGCTGGTGGTTTCAACATCACAACGCAACACGACAAGGTATAAATGTATGAAATCAAGATTTAGAAGATGCTTAGTTTAAGGATGAAAGATATAGGGAGCAAAAGGTCGTCGCATAGGGTTTCACAGCGAAAAAGGACATTGCTATCTTCAAAATATTCATTTATCTATTAGGCGTTTCACTGAAACCCGAATCCTGCAAGTTACACAATGGGATTATGTTGGGGAGAAGGAGACGTGTGTTTAAAATTTTAAGGCGTAAGCACCGAAGTTCTTAAGAGCCTCAAAGTCACAAAGAGCTTACAAGATATGAATGTATTCGATGTTAGTTGATAGATTCTGGAATATTAATTAAGTTTGGTGTATAAAAATACAGATTGTCGCCAAAACGAAATAAAAATGACTGAGAGACGAATTTCTGGCAGTATTCATTTATCATCCAAGTCATAATATATCTTTTATTATTTTATCATACAAAAAAGCAAGCAATGATAAGTTGTTTTTGCGTGCCACGAATTATGATTGTATGCTGAATATGTGAATGAAATCTAAAGCTTTTGAGTCTATTGTTCTGCCATATCGGGCTGTAATATATGGGGATAATAAATTACAGCTTAAAGTGCAAACAAAAATCTGGTTCATTCACTGGAAAACGACATTAAATGTTAAATATTTAGATGTGAAACTGTGAATATACAGAAAAGTAACATTTTTCAGTGCTAAAAATAACCATTGTCTTGGCAGCAAGGCTAACTTAAAGTCATAAATAATACTTGTAATTGAAATATACTGTAATAACCTTGGTTAAATACCGCATAAAATAGATATTTAAGAACGCAATGCAAGGCGCAATGAATCTAAGCAGCCTTATTATTCTACAATCCTGAAACTCTCAAGTTTTTCGTCAAATTAGCAAATAGTCTTAAAATTAGGCATATTAAAGCCACGTGAAAAATATCCATTACATCCCGCCCACATTCTACTGTTAATTCCCTCATCAATCTACAATGAGCGCATCCCATAAAAAATTTCCCATTATTCAAACACTGGCACCATTAATCCCCACCAGACCTTCCAAGAAACCATTTCTTTCATTGATAACCGTATTGGACTTTAAATTAGGTTTGGTTATTTTTTTTCAAATAATTTCTGTTAATATTTTAAATTAATTATTATTTTTGACAATTCTTTTAACACCATTTAATCTCATACTACATCCAAATAATATATTGTTTGTCAACGACGTCGTAGTAAAATCTGAAATGTTTTATTACAACACTTGAACCGAAATGATTAATCATCATCGGCTTCTTGATCAAATGAATTATTTCGCGTAATCTAGATTGTGTGTGACTTGTATTCGGGGGACATGAAATCGATAAAAATCTATTGAAGTTTAGTATGTGCCAGTGAATGGAAAACACAACTTTGATAAGATATGCATGTCATCCGATTGAGAAATGTTTCCGGTGAATTTGTTCATCCAAGTGTTTTGATTTTTTACTGAAACTGTTGTATTGATTACGTTATAGAACATAATTAACTTAGAGACTAGCAAACACTGTAGATTTTCTTATAAAATTTGTAAGAGCCATGAATTTATCAGTTTATTTGAGCAAACTTTGATTTGAACGATAATGAGACCATATTTAGCTAATGGACATGTTCAACGCGCTGTATTTCAATAATTTGTTTCTTAAGTACATAATTTGATCAAAAATGGCCGACGATCGACACGTTTTGGCAGTTAATTGGCATTCTATCAAAACACACGCCATAAATTGGACGCATTATGTTGAACGTGCTTCGATACAACTTTAGAGTTTATCATTGTCGGAAAACATTTTACCAGCCATTTTCCATTGAATATCAATCATTAAAAATGCTTTGATCCAATAAGCTTAGCATTCATTTCAAAAATGAGCAATTAGAGTGAATCACACCAATACATTGCGATTAGAAAATATTGTAAAGCAATTCGATCAATTTAATAATTTCCAATAGAAATTTTTCTGTGTGACTAAAGTTTCCATTCCTTTATGTCCATCCTTTGTACAATCAGTTCGTCTTCAATAAATTATCCATCACGGACAGGAACATATGTCACAATAATTGTCAGTTTATATTGTTTCTAACCTAATTAAGCAATCCATGCACGAATGCGTGAAAATGTTCCACTTGATTGGCCTTCACGTTTCATAAATCATTTACCGCTACACGTCAATTACTTGCCTTTACGATTCCGCCCCAAGTTTTGCTTTGTAAACTTGAAAACCTCTTAACACTAGACGCACTTATTCTTTCGAGATTAAATAGCCACAAGGAAAATCGATAATGATGACAAATTTCACTAAAATAATGTAGGAAGTTACTGCATTTTCTTCACTTGACAACAATATTTTTGAACTGTCAGTCAGCTGTCATCTTTTGAAAGAAAAATCAATTACTGTCATCATAATAAAACTCGTTTACAGCGGTGCATTCTAATAACAGCGAAATTTGAATGTTGCGATGAAAATGTTAAACAAAATGGTTTGGTGAAGTTTATATAATGAATTTAAAATTTCAAAGTAACGTGCTATAAAAGCAAAAGTTACATCAATAAATGGAAAACTTTTTTTGGAACTTTGAATTGAGTGCGTTATAAACGAAAGTACGTTACAAAGTATAAAGAAAATTCAATTCGAAATTGTCGCATCATAGACTCGTTTCGGAAGAATGGCAAATTTTTAAAAGCCTATCCTGGATTTTTTTCAAATTGTAATAGCTTTGTTAACTCAATTAACATTCGAATTGCGACGAATATTGCATGAGTGTATCTACATATTTATATATTCAATATGAGCGGCTTCACCTTCATTTATTTTGTTCTAAATATACACTATTATAACCAAGAAAGGACATTCCCTTACAATGAGATCGTCATCATTCGATCATTCTATATGTCGCTTGCACCTGATAACCTTAGATACTAATCTCCTTTTTATGTGATAAACATAGCCTGCACAACGAGGACGATGGCAGTGCCCACACATTACGGGTGAATGTGCTTTTTGCACTAATCGAATAGACGAAACTCAGAGGAGATAATGAGATATCCACGAAATGCTGGTGGGATTATCGAATTTCCTCTAAGAATAAAAATAAATTGAACAACATTCTACCTACCATCATCTACGAATTGTTCTTTGTAAATGGTAGATATTCATTTGGCGAAATTGAACTGTGCGGTTTACAATCGCTATTTTCTTATAGCTATTTAATGGACGTGTCATAAAACTTGATACTGATTCAATGTGAAGGATCTCAGACGCCAACTTTATAGCCACAAAGTTTTACAGTTTTCCTGGAGGAACTTACACATTTTCGACATTTCCTCATATATCCTTCAAAGATTCTCCTCTATAGTCAAACTATTTAAGTTTTATGGGCATTCAACTAGATGTTCTCCCTGTTTATGGCTCATTGCAATTAAGTGGATCATTTTCAAATGAAAAGTTCATTTTATCTCTTCTGTATCCTCTGTCCAGTGTCCTCTCTCTCTCTTCGATAAGGTGTCTTCCATTCGGCAAATACAATTTTATAATTGGATATATCTTTGTTGGCAGTGTCTGAAAACAAAACACCCTTCGGGTTCCATTATCGCTTTGGCTTATCGGAAATTGAATTATGTAGTATCGGAAGTAATGTATCCATCATTGGGAACGTTCACCCGATGGTGTAGATCCTTGTTATTTTCTTGTGCGTCGTTCCTTTACAAGTGGATGAGTTTTAATTATCTATAGTTTGTTATCGTTGAATGTTGCTAGATAAATTGGGAATAGAATCTATTGTGGTTGGAATTATTCAACAGTATTCAAAAGATAAATTATAAAATGGAGAATGATCGATACTTTTGTCACGGCTTACGCAAATTTTAAGTCTGTTATTTGAAATTACATAAGTAAAATTTAAAAATGAATAGTTTAATATTTTAAGATCTCTGAGTTTTATGATCTAAATTCATTTCATGACCACACATGCTTAACAGCGTTCTTCTTCTTTTACTTTTAGACATCCAACGCCAGGTTCAATAAACACAAGCTTAATATAAGCCACCGTCAAACATCCCCCCTTAAATCACGCACGATGGCTGCAAGCAAGGAAATCTACCGTGATGCCGAATCCGAATCGGATCTGACTACGCCGGCCTTAATCCAGGAGTTAAACCTTTCGCGCCGGGCGTGCTGGCTTAGCGACGAAACCAATAGGAAATTCATAGATCCGAAAGGATGTGTTACCAATGCGGAAAGTTTGACAACGCCTAGTTCGTCAACTGAATGTGGTGCTAATGTAGAAAATCGGAGTAATCGGCCAACAACCTATTGTTCTGTTATAACCGCCAACCTAAAAAGTACAGCCAACCGTTTAACAAATACAATTAACAATAGCGCTATAAATAAATTAAATAAGGATAGTAAAAGTAATGCAGATAATTGTGATTTAATAGAAATTGTACATAGATGTCAATTGCATCAAGTGTTATGCTTGTGTCTTAGGATAATCGAATGGGTGATTGTTTTGTGCTATCGCAACATAAAATGTAGCAAGCGAAAAGGACGCGCCAAACTGGACATTGGTTTGGGCGCTGTACAAATTCCTATAATTCTAATTGGTTGCCTTCTATTTTGCGCGAATTGTACCATGGCCCGTCCAAACCAAAGTGTGACTGCGAAATTGACCAGCGACGCTGAAGTGTCTGAGAGTGTGAGTAGAAATTGTTGTTTCTATTAAATTTATTTATTTTCAAACATTTATTGCAAGCGATGTCATAAATCTTTCAAAAATTTATAATGGTCACCTCTAAAATTGAATTGTTGAACAAATGCAACAAAAATTTGATCCCACTTCGTTGCAACAGCTAAAAATATTTATAATACTTAAATATTTGAGGATCTTTCTCGAAATTTGACATAACAAATAATCCCGCAGAATTTATCCATAAATTTACCATCGTAGGTTTTCCTCGCAGAAATGTTATAGCCGGTATTATGTTTAGATGAAATAATTTAATAATAATAAGTTTTCGTAGATACTTCATTGAAAACTGATAACAATTGATAATTGTTATAATTTTGTTTTGAATCCCTTGAATAGTTCAGTAGTAATCATAAAATTGCATTGAATTCAATGATCGGAAAAATCTAATTTTGATTTTGATCCATAAAATTTTTCCTAGAAGACTAATAACTCAACACCAATCTCCTCCCTTTTTTGTAAAATTTGTTTAAACTATGTAGTTTTAAAAAGTGTTGAAATTTTGAACTACCATTTTTGGACCTTCTAACGCTTACTCTGCGAGAACAGTAATAAATACAAAAAAACGTTGCGTGGCAGTTGATGTAGAGAATCGCTTATTCTATAAAAAAATCCGTGAGAGCATAGATTTATCTGGAATAGTTTAGAAGCAATGAACGCCTCCCGTGCAGAATGCTAGTTTTTTTCGTGATTTTTGAAGTAACCTGTGCCTGGCCAAAATAAATCATAATAAACCCGAAAAAATATACAATGGAAGTCTCTGATTTTTTTTTTAAATTTGCAGAGCTTCTTTACTGCAGATTAGTTATTTCTATCAAATTGCAATATGTACTTTGTAACTTATCCTTGAATTTTTTAAACATTGACCGTGAATTGTATTTGCGCATTTTTTTAAAACTTTGACTTGGAATACTACCTCACCTATGTTAATATAATATATCTCAATCGAAGCGTTTTAGCATTTCGAAGGTTCCATTAAATTTTCAACTAATACAACAAAAAGGTTTTTAAACTTAATAGAAAAATAAGACAAAATCGAAAAAGTTTCAATTTATAAAAATTTATCACTGGATAGAGTTTTTTGTAATTAAAAATTATTTAGATGAGTTGTTAAGGGGGAAAACCACTGTAGGATTTTGAAGACATCAAATTTTTTTTGTTGCTCTAAAGTATACCTTATCATCATAGAAATCGTGTAACAAAGTTTCATATAGTGGAAAAATCTCTAAGTGTTCGAAATTTTGAATTAGTGCGGCGCCTCTCACTGCTCTTTCGGAGCGCAATCCGAGCGTATCCCCGCGCGCCGTTGGTATTGAACATTAGAACAATTTTAAATATAAATTTCTCAAAACTGTACACGTGCTCGGTTAGTTGCATGTTAGCAGAGAACGCTGAAGTACGTATTTTGCAGACTAAAGATATATCAAATGTATTAATGATTTTTCAATAACTTAAACTTTAAACGCGTTTATCTCGGAACAACGTTTTTCAAACTGGCCGGACACCTTTGTCAAACAAGTTTTGTTCGATTTACTTGAAATTTTTACAGTATGTTCAAAACTAGTGTCTGCATGGAAGTACGTAGGATTTTTTTATGTTGCATATTTCAATTGTTATTAACAATTTTCGAGCGTTTTTTGCCGTTATTTTTACATTTTTTTTCAAAATGACGCCATTTTGTCAAAAATCAATTTAAAAAAAAATCTTACGTACTTTTCTGGCTGTTATTACGCTTTATCGACAATTATTTGTTTGATAGCCATAACCATAACAATTCAGGAAAAAACGGTTCAGCTGCGAAGCCATGAAAAAATAAGGCGTTTCTACAGAAATGCTAGCGAGCCGCCATTTTGTTTTTTAAAGTTCTGAAAAAATTCAAAAAGGATGTCAAATACTTGTACAATATAGATCTTTTTACCAAATTTCGATATATTGTTTGGTTTTTGAGAAACAAATTCCCAAAAAATTACTTTTTTTACCTCTACAGTGGTGTTCCTCCTTAAGGGGTCTTTAAGGTTACGATTTTCAAAAAATAGCCATTTTTTCAATAGAAAAGAAAGAGATATCATTTTGAAATTTTGTTCATATGTTGATTGGTACTTTGGGTGTATAAAAATATTTTTTTTATTTTTTTGACGATAGCAATTTTTTTCAAACAAACATCAAAAAATAACGGCGGACGTGATTTCCGGTGATGATCGAAATCTTTAAGTGCTTATAGTAGGTGCTGGGATGTTTTTTTTTTCATTAAAAAATAACAAAATGGCGGCCATTTTATTTAAAGAAACTATTTTTGAGGGTGGAAAATTAAGTGAAAATCGGAAAATTTGATACCGATCATAATAAAACCTTACCTCCTTATTATCAAACAAAAATTAAAGTTTTTCATAATTGCAAAAAAATATTCATTTAAAAACAATTTATAATAAATGTTCACAATAAATAAGGCTGATGATGATACGATAAATATTGACTCATGCCACTCTCTGTTATGTCTCATTATCATTTTTATTTAAAGTGCTATTATTTTTATTAATGTTTCTGCTAGTTACGTAGACGTTACAATCTATTTTCATCCACTTATTTTTTTGTACTTATTTCCTGGGTTTTCTTCGTAGAAAGTTTTTGTGCACTAAACGGTTTTGTGGCGCAAAACTAATGAGAGAATTTATTTTTGGAATATTTCATTAAAATTTTATGGTAAAATTAAATATTATACTTCATTTTTTTACTCTAATTGTTTTCACTTAACTTTTCGAGAATGTCGTCATTTCTTTACACTTGATACGCTTCAAGAGAGCTAACGCATATTTGCTAGGATTGGAACTGGTATCAAATTCCTGGCATCTGGCAATAATTTACTGGTTGCAATAAATTCTTTCTAAATGCTGGCATAATTTATAGATACCAGAAGACTCATTAATATTGACTATCAATTAAATAAACCAGTTGTGGTCTAGAACATTTGAGTGGCTATAAATCATGCAATTCCATTCCAGTCGCATCACATCCTTACACCAGAATTAGCTGCAACGTATCCTGGTCTAGACATAGTAGCATCGCAAAGCAAGCGTGCCGCGGAACCTTTTCCCACTTCCACCCCGGAGATCACTCATCAGGAGGGCGAGAGTGAAAATCACGTGAAACGATATCCTGTCGCCCAGGTTGAGTTTGAACGCGTGAAAACACCATTCATTATTGGACTATGGATCCTTTCAGCCAGTATAGCGAAAATTGGTAAGTTGGAAACACCAGCATTAATTACATTCTATATTTAATTGTCTTCTTCAAACCTGCAGGATTCCATATGACGCCAAAACTTCATAGGATCTTCCCCGAATCATGCCTTTTAATTGTAGTTGGTGGAATAATTGGTGTTGTATTATATTTTGCCACGGAAGTTACTGTGTCGCCGTTGACACCAAACACCTTTTTCTTTTACATGCTTCCGCCGATAATATTAGATGCCGGCTATTTTATGCCCAATCGCTTGTTTTTCGATAATTTAGGAACAATTCTTCTAATGGCTGTGGTCGGCACAATATTTAATATTTCAACAATTGGTAAGTGTACAGGATGATCTTTAATTCAAAGAAAAAGGAATGAATTTGAGATCTTCTAATCAAACGTCCTTTCGTTTCTTCAACAGGTGCCTCACTTTGGGCATGTGGCCTTACCGGTATATATTCAGTGGATGTACCGCTACTAGATTCGTTCCTGTTTTCGTCCTTAATATCAGCTGTAGATCCTGTAGCTGTTTTGGCCGTATTCGAAGAAATACATGTGAACGAAGTGTTGTACATTGTTGTTTTCGGTGAATCGTTACTTAATGATGCCGTGACTGTAAGTATCCAAGAAAAGGATCAAATCTCAAAAAATTCATCAATCTCAACAACTATGTAGGTAGTACTCTATCATATGATGGAGTCTTACAACGGAATCGGCATGCAAAACATCAATGTTACCGACTTGGCCAGTGGTGTTGCATCGTTCTTTGTAGTTGCCATCGGTGGTACAATTATTGGTGAGATCAACGTGGACTGAATTGCAAGAATACAACGAAAACCAACTTCTTTTGAATGTTTCAGGTGTGTTTTGGGGACTGTTCACCGGCATGGTTACAAGATTCACCGACCACGTTCGAGTCATCGAGCCAATCTTCATCTTTGTGATGGCATATTTAGCGTACTTAAATGCTGAAATCTTTCATATGAGTGGAATTTTATCGTAAGTTCTGGTTTATTTCGACATTATACAATTTATTTTCGATGATTAGACTTGGTTTTAAGAATCCTAAGCTGCTAGCGTTGTCGAAGTAGAATAACTTATTAGCGATTTCCTGTTTGCTGGTAATGAATCCTCTCATTGTTCCAGTTGCTTCAAAACGTTGAAATTAACACTAACAAGGAGAAGGCACGGCATCGTCCTTTCAGATCTGGATGAAATTTGACACATAAGTAGAAGACGTCAAGGGTATTCGATCCTTGAAATATTAGACTGCAACACCTCTCCTCCCGGTTTTAAGAAAAACGCCTCTAAAGTTTTTAGCTTCGCTTATGGATTAGTAAGTTTTTGCATCTGACAGAAACGGTGTAGTGTAGGAAGCAGCGAAACTAGTTCGCGATCGTGAGGTCGTGTGTTCGATCCCCGGTCGGTATTGTGTTTTTTTGGAATAATTGAGAATGTAATTAGTTTAAAGTAAATCAGCAGCAGTTGCGGGTTGCGGTCTTATATTTTAAGGATTGAATACCCTTGACGTCTTCTACTTATGTGTCAAATTTCATCCAGATATGAGAGGACGATGCCGTGCCTTCTCCTTGTAAGTGTGTTTTAAGCAAACATTTCCTCCCGTTAAATATTCAAAAAAACATCAATCCAATCGTCACAAACAATCGCTTAAAGACATTTCGGTTGAAAATGATTTTGTTTCTTACAGAATAACATTTTGTGGCATCACAATGAAAAACTATGTGGAATCAAACATTTCACAAAAATCTCATACGACTGTAAAATATGCTTTGAAAATGATTTCGAGCTCGGCGGAAACTATTATCTTCATGTTCCTGGGTGTTGCCACTATAAATAATCGTCACGAATGGAATACGTGGTTTGTTGTACTAACAATACTATTTTGTTCAGTGTTTCGAGTCATAGGTAAGTCCGTTGCTCGAACACATTCGATTCGATTTATTTCAACAAAAATATAATTAAATACACATCCTGACTGTCTAATGGATTTTTTACAGGAGTTGTTATTTTAAGTGCATTAGCAAATCGTTTTAGATTGCATAAGTTGTCCAGAGTAGATCAATTCGTTATGTCCTATGGCGGTAAGTTCCCACAATGTATATTGAAAAATGTGCGTGTTTGATGGTGATTTTCTTCGTCAGGTTTACGAGGTGCCGTTGCTTTTGCCTTAGCCTTATTAATCGATAAAACGCACATTCCTCTGCAACCAATGTTCATAACAACAACGATAGCCGTAATTTACTTCACAGTATTTGTTCAGGGTATCACCATAAAGCCCTTAGTTAAGCTGTTAAATGTTAAGCGAGCGTCGAAGAGGAAGCCAACTATGAATGAACGGATACACGAAAGGGTAAGATTGCTGCGAATAGTAAAGGTTACTTTATTTCTGTAAAAATGAGTCGTAAAGATGTGACCTAATTAGGAGCACTTTGTCACTTCCTTTGGATATCGTGACAAACACGACATTGAATCGTGCATTTAAGAATAAATGAGTATCTTAAAATCATAAAATGAACTTAACAGAACAAAAGTGTTGTATTTTTCATAATTATTGTGAACAATGACCGTAATAAAATTTTGTTCCGCCCCTCAATCAAATTCAATTAAGTACGGAACGATCCTGTCCGAATTCATGGCAAAAAAGTTAAAATCTAAATTAACGAATGTTATAGAAGTCAAATACAGAAGCTCTCATTTATCAATTTATCATTCTTTGAATTCAAAGTATTTTGAGCACTATTATTCCCTTATAAGTTTATCAGGTTTGCTGGGAATAATTGTTAAGTTGCTTTCTTGAATAACCACTAAAAATATTCAGTAAATATTACACTTGAACGTATTATCTTTCCAGTTTATGGACCACTTGATGGCTGGTATCGAGGACATCATCGGAAAAACAGGAAACTATAATATGCGTGACAAATTCAAACGTTTCGATAATCGATTCATACGACCACTTCTACTGAGAGATGCTAAGGTATGTCACCCTCGTCACGACATCCTTAGAAGAACCTACGTAAACCTTTCCGATTTCAATTTCAGGGTGCTGAACCAAAAATTATTGAAACCTACTCCAAGCTGACTATGAAAGATGCCATGGAAGTGCTACGACGCAATCCATCGACCATTGGACAAATGTCGGGAACAGAATCGATGAGTGCATTGTTTAGAAATTACACAAATAACTATTTAGGTGGAAGGTGTGCAACATCCTTTTTCAACACATGGTAAACGAATATTGGAAATCGAAATTTTTTAAGCATGATAGAAAGAATTTGAGCTAGCAATGGAATCCATTCAATATCCATTCAGGCTAGCATTTGGATGTTCTTTGGGATCTTTGTTGGGGTGGAGACGAATCTATTTGTTGATAATTTTCGGTGAAACATACATGTGCCATCTTTCACGTCGGTATGTAAACACTTACTAACTTTGTTTGGCCGTATTCCAAGCGACGTGGACGGTCTATCGGCAACATTCTTTGCGTTAATTGCACTTTATAAGGAAACAAATGCAAATCATCCTTCAAAATTCGCCGCATAGTGGTTTCACTGACGCCAAAATGCTGAGCGCGGTGACGATACGACGCTTTTCGGTTCTGAGAAGCGCTCACTTGACCGCTCTTCAACCAGTTCATTGGAACGTCTTGGTCGTTGATGAACGCCATGATGACGATCTTCCACTGTTCCGTGCTAAACGAAATTCAACACGAAACGACGAATAGTGTTGTCAGACGGTGCCTGTTGGCCACGATATTTTCGACGGTACGCACGTTGAATTAAAACAACTGAGCGACTATTCTCGATGTACATCGTCACTATTTCGGCACGTTGTTTCGGTGTGAAGCGATTCATGGTTCAAATTGTACTGAATTGTCGTTTCAAAAACATGTCTCATCGAATCAATCGGTTTGACAAATGTCAAAGTTAGTAAGTGTTTACATACCGACACAAAAGATGGCGCACCCTGTAGTTGTGTGGAAGATTACTTTGAATATTTGTAACCAAAAAGATGAAAGTAAAAAGCATTCAAAAACTTTAGTGCTAATTAAATAGACAATTTGGGCATGCGGTTCCTAGCTTCATCTCATTTTGAGGGTGTGGATTTTCAAAGCTCAAATATTAAGTCAGTGTTATGTTACTAATATTTGCATGCAGCGTAGAACGTTGAGTTTAAACCCAAAATGAAAATTTGAAGGTAGTTCAGTTGTAAAGATCACGAGAAAATATGAACTTCAAGGGTGGAGCTTCAACTTGTTAAAAGATTAAAGGTTAAAAGCAATCATAAAAATATCAGCCGCCATATTTCCAATGCATTAAAAACCATTTGAAAGTTTTGCAGGATTGAATACTTATAAAAAAACATAAACTAACATTTTTCGATCAAAACGCAAACTTTTCAACTGCACGAATGGTTACTAATTTCACTACGAAAAAGTACATCCACATGCTATTGACATTCATTTTAGTGAGATCGCCTCAAACATAAGTATTGCATATTGTTTTTATGGTATTATAAACATTTTCACTAGATTTTGTGCATATTTGCAGCAGTTCACGCCTTGCAGTCATCGTCATATTCAAGTAACGTTTTAGCTTTTATCATTTGAAAGGCAAGATTAAGTACATCCAAAATAGAATTTCAATCATTTAGTAAGATATTCGTTTGCCAAATTAGTGATATCGATTTGAATAAATACAAACAGACACATGAACACAATTCAAAGAAGCGCACACAACTATATATTTACAATTTTAACTGTTTAGTCCAAACTATTATTTTGTACGCTAACACGAGAATCTTTAACATACAACATACACCACTAACATCTAATTTTAAAGATTCATACAAAACCATAAAACACGCAATTAAATTGAAACGTATTCTGCAAAAGATATCTAATGGTAATTATTATTCAAGTCCAAGTCTTACAAACCTGGAAGCCTGTTCTCGAAATCTGGATATGCACGAACTCGACTACAATCCATCGAAAAAGGATCTCACCGATGCGAAAATTCATCATTTATTGGCTGAAGAGTTGAAACCTTATCGGCGGGTATGTATTTCGATTGCATTCATTAAATTTCATGTTTCAAATTCCAATGGTACATTTCACATAACATCTAATCAAATACAAATCTTCTTCTGCATATAACAATGAGCTTAACAACTTGCATACGTTCTTCTTCAATTACGCTTACCACCGAGGTTAACCCATTAATAAAAAATATATAATATTTCGCACAACAACACGTTCCATAAAGATGTTAATGTGTCCAAAATCTTTGTATATGTTTTATGTTGAACTAATTTTTGGACTTATAATACCTGTTTAGCTCTTAGTGCAAAATCTATCACATTTTTTTATAAATCAAATGAAATGAAACACAAATTATAAACTTTTCATCTCTTTTCTATTCCTTCCCACCATGCAAAATTGTATGCTAAATTCGAATGTAAAAAAAATTGTTTAAACAAATTGTGTCATCATATAATCGACAGGCATCAATGTCAATGGTATGCACAAAACGAAAGTTTTCAAATGTTTGTTTTTTCATAATGTCTATTTCTGATTAATTTTTGGTGTGCAAATGTTTTTGTTTTGTTTTTGTTTTTCGTCCACAGACTGTACGTGGCGAATTTCCATCTTGTAAATTTTAATTTCATACCGATTTGTTGAGCATTTAACAACAACAAACAAACAAACAAACACAATCATCAATTCATCTGATGTGCACTTTTGACTGCGTTGTTTTTGGTGTTTTGATTAAAACAGCTTTCAGTGTTTATTGAAGCTTTTTTAATGGGCTTTAACAATGATTTTTTTTAAATTGTGATGTTTTTACTTTAATGAGCCGAAGAGATTTTTGATGAATTTTTGGCCGTTGCTCATATTAAAAAAGCCATAATTGATGATTGCTGTTGGAATTATCTTACGATATTCCCTACAGCCTTCAACTGCTTGCGTGCTTATCCAAGAAATTTCAAGATGCTTTAACAAATTTTTGTTTGAGGAAAATATAGGATTCAGCCGCTTTTTATCGCGACAAACTGACGTATTTCATGCCCAGATCGTATGACACGTTCTACCGTAAAAAAAGTATTTTCATCGAACATACTGCATACTTCAAGTGAAGATATTTTGAAAATATGCCTTACCACAGCAGTTGTTTCTGACTTAGTAACTACGTCCACTATACACTGAAATCTTGCACATCTAGCTTCTCTAAACCGATCGTCTGACGAAAAAACTTTTTCGTACAAATTCAATGCAGTTAATTTTTTTCTCAAGACATTTTGTTGAAAATTGCTGATGTTTCAATTTATAAACAAACAACAAAAACTGCATTGTTTGGTGTTTTTTCGCAATTTTCTCAAGACGCATCACTTTTACGAGGTGGCAAAATAAAAATGTCGGATTCAACATCCCCCAAAAAACATAAGGAGCGACGACAAAAGCCGCTCCTATATTTTTTCCTGGATTGACCGAATTTTGGTGGCGACAATGACGTTGCTTTCTTTTGTCACTTAAAGACTGATAATCGGGTTTCGTGTTGAAATTTTTGGTAAAGGTTAAGATTATGACCCCCAGCCCCGAAGAGGGGATCAAAAGAGGGAGGGTTCCCCTACTTCTATGGCATAAAAAGTTCGCGGCGGTCACGACCCCATGAGAACTTATGGGGATTTCCCCAATAAAAAACTGATTTTTTTGCCCATTTCCTGAGACCATATGAAACCGTAAAATTGATCTGGGATCGCGGGAGGGTGAGGAGCTGGGGCGGCGAGATGGGTGGAAAACTTGTGTCCAAAGTGTTATTCCTCTTTATATTACATTTATGGTAAAATTGACATTCATCAATTTTTTTATATCTTTGAATTTTATTTTACTTAGTTGTTTTTTAGTTTTTTTTTATATTTTACAAAAAGAAATCTTTTTTTTTTATTTTTTCGACTTCGAAACGTGTCTCAAAATAATTTCCTAAATCAATTTTACGGTTTCATATGATCTCAGGAAATGACCATTTTTTTAGTGGGGGAATCCTCATACCTTCTCATGGGGCCGTTACCACCACGAACTTTTTATGCCCTAGTAGTAGGGGAACCCCCCTCTTCCGACCCCTATACTCCCACCCCTTTCGGGAGTGGGCGCCATAGTCTTAACCTTTACCAAATTTTGGATATGAGCATGCAATGTTCGTTTGGCAGAACTGCTATTTTTATAGTATTTTTATAATAATAATAATCAGCCCTTGAAGTTTTCATGCCAGAGTTTTCGAAATTGCTGGTTATTCGACCACAAAATGGAAGAGATTCGCTGAAATCGAAATATTATTTTGCAAATGGTTGTTGTGCTATTTAATTGAGTATTAGCAATTTTGGTTTCAACGATCTGATAAACATCATCTTATTTTTGAGGATCAGATTAACACAACAACAATTTAAATAGGGTCACTTTCAAGCTGCACTCGTTTCACGATTCATTATATACCTACAACAATAATAGTGTAAATATATTTATATATATTCTCGTTCACAACATTCGTATCCAAAGTGAAAACCTAACTTAGCTGTTGAAACTTTACTTCCAACTAACTTCACGTTGTTCGTTCTGATTTGTATGTTTTCTGTACAGTCGGCTTTTTGTATGTTGATCATCTTCTTGTAGTTTTCTTCTTACATTTTACCACCATCAATTGCCTTCACACATTACTTTTGCAATTGCAGCACCGGCGTCTTAGTTATAGTCGACACGCTGTAGACGATAGAGATTTATCGACACAGGTGAGCAACAATTCGGTGATATTTCCTAATAAATAAATAATAATGTGAATTGCTCGATTTGAAATGTATGTTTAATTTCAGGTGAACTACAAAATGCACATGAACATTCGACGAATGGTTAATGATCGCAAGCATCACAAGCGTAGCAAACGAGGTACAAACAAGGTACATCATCCAAACAATCCCACGCTTTTGTAAACCGAACAAACAATCGAAAACCACATTATGTGTAATACTGTTTTTCTTTTTCTTTGAACGTTTTTTTCCTCCCCGAAATAGGATGGACTCAAACAGAATCATGTGTCCTTTAATGATTTCCAACAGCAAAAGGAATCACCGAAATTAACGCATGGTACGAAAAAGAATCACCTTCATTATCGCAAACTAATCAAGAACCATTCTCACAACTCTCTTAACAAATATCGTAGATTAGAAATAGGTAATGATCCGCTCACATAGACAAAACTAAGAAAAAAGATTGAAATCGATATTTAATGATGATTGTTTTGATAATTTCATTCCGTTTTTAATCGTTGAATATATTCTAGTTATTGTAAACCAACCCTAAGCAAATTTAAACGTAACGCCACCCAATGTGGCATTACTATATCAGCCCAACAATATAACCAACTTTTTTAATATGAGTATGTGATGTGTTTGTAAATTTTACGATCTGCAAAGAAAATTTCAATTCGATAAAACCCTTCACTCGATGCCGAAGAACATAAAGCCTAACGATAAATTAGACTAAATTGCTTAGAAAATTGCATGCTCTCTTCGTAGAAATGTTTTTATCCACTATTTCAACGGCTGTTGCCAGCCCATAAAATTTCAAAAACGCATGCGGGTTGCAAGAAATTGAAAATCTTCCCCAAATAATCTATTTCTCATAACTGCAGGGTGCACCATCTTTCGTGTCGGTATGTAAACACTTACTAACTTTGAAAAAAACAGTCGATTTCTATATTTGAGGCATTTTTTGTAATATATTTTCACTACTTTTTGAATACAACATCAATTCAGTGGCCGCCTTTATTGGCCAAAACAAAATGTGCCCTATTTGCTGCATTTTCCATTACCTTTTCGAGCATCCATGAGCTCGGTCATACTCTGAGGCTTGCTGACGTACATTTTGCTTTCAAATAGCCCCGCAAAAAGAAGTCCGAAGGGGTGAAATCTGGAGATCTAGGTGACCCTTCAATGTCGCCTCTTTTTGATATCAGGCGTCTAGGGAATTTTCGTTGCCAAATCTGAATTGTTTGATTTTCAGTGTGGCATGGCGCACCGTCTTGTTGAAACCAGTAACAACTGAACGACTATTCTCAATGTACATCGTCACTATTTCGGCATGTTGTTTCAGTGTGGAGCGATTCATGGTTCAAATTGTACTGAATTGCCGTTTCCAAAACATGTCTCATCGAATCAATCAGTTTGACAAATGTCAAAGTTAATAAGTGTTTACATACCGACACAAAAGATGGCGAACTCTATATTGTTCATAAACTCCATATTTTCACTAATCAATCAATCGTGCATCTTTTCACATCTTTACTCTCGACTTTTTCCACATTTTACTTCATTTCAAATCCAATTCACGAAACGCTTTGAATTATGAAAAAAATACTTTGATAATTATTTGAAATATTAGCATTTTCAGTGATTTAGTTGCAGCTAACTTTTGAAACTTGCCAAAAAAATAGTTCAATTCATTTCGAGATCATATAAATGATACTAATCAATGAAAAAGATCTATTTGTTTGCTCGTATTCTGAAAGATACTTCTAATCGTTTAAATTGAATTTAAACTCTTCACAACTTAAACTGATTGGAATTAAATATTAATATATTACGTGTATATATTTTTTCTGCTTAATTTCTATTTTCATTTCATTCAATTTGCTTGTTGCATCTTCTTCTGATTTTCATCTATTATTGATTTTTCTATTGATTTGATTGATTTGATGTCACGTCAGTGCATTAACTATCTATATCAATTTTCGGAATAAATCTTAGACTATAATGATGTCGTAAATGAAAGGCTTGAAGATAATTTAAAATCATCCGCTGCAGGAACAGACGATTGGGACGAGGATGGCCTAACATTCACAGCCAAATCAACTCGTAAGTCATATTTTATATATACATATATGTTTCTGACACGTCAATATATTGTGTATCTACTAATAATCAAAAATATTTTATGTTTTGGGAAATATACTGTACTAATACCATTATTTTTTCCTCAATATTCTATTGTGTATCAATGGCAATTTATTTTAAAGTTATAATTCTGTTGTCAGTTTTTTTTTCAGTTTGCTATAGGTGTTGTCTGGTAGTATCGATTGTGATCAATGACTACTATTAATTCCTTTTTATGTACAGATTTTATGTCAGGAGCGAAACGGACGATAAAAAATCGAAATTCGCATAATTAAAAAAGAAACTATCCCTAATGAATCGTATTTATTATATGTGTGCCAAATGAAATAACCTTAAGATTTCTCAATATATATTTTTTAATTCAAAATACTTTATTCGATTCCATTTATTTTGCAGTTCTTAGATAGATTATTCCTCTTATATTTGGGTTGTGCAGATAAAATGCTATTATACGCTTTCTAAACGTTATTTCAATATTTCCCGATGCACTTCTTAAGTAATTTCATCAAAAATTATTTGAAACTTCACTTGATTTGCATATATTTAAACGCTATTTAAATTATTTCGATTAGTTTCTATACATAGACTTAAACAACAGCACTGATAGAATGATAAGAAAACTCACGAACAATATTTTGTTGTTGATTGGTTATTTAATCTTAAAAAATCAATAGGTAATAAGCCACATCTTACGCAGATGTATGGTGAATCTATTTGGCAATCAGGAAGCTGGCTCTAACAACATTTGCCAGTTTGCAATAGCAACTAATTCAAATAGTGTCAGATCTTATTTAATCAACAACTAAATTAACTATTCAGAATCTTAAGTCCTTTTCCAAAATTCCACTGTTTTGGTTGTCACCCTTTGATAGCAGAAACACATTTGAATGAAAATATTGAAAACCATGCTCATTCAAACCCTCAAAGGACAAGAAACTATAAATCACTTCGATCCCATGCCTAATTTGAAAAAAATATTCAGATGAAAAACATTCCATTGGAAAGGAGAAAAGTGACCTATGCTATAGTCTACCACTTGAGGGCGCATTTTTTTTCTAGACTTTAGTTAGTATCACAAAGTACTGAAGTTTTTCGAGAGTCTGAGATACAATCGATTTGAAAAGATCGTTACAATCTACTTGAGAAATTACTTCTGAGAATGAGAGTTCAGAAACACTAGACTAATTTTCAAATAAAAAAATTGTGGTCGTAGATTTCATATATCAAATAGGTATATCAGGTCTTCTGCACAAAATAAGAAAATAGTATTATTCTTTTGCTTAAAAAAGAATGAAAGCTGTTCAATGTCACTGAATCAATCAAGCTACGAGTAGGAGCTTATATTGTCTAGGTATCATTATTGTGCCCATATTTAATTAATTAATTTGTTACGCTCTTAAAAAACAATCTTAAATGCAGCCAAGCAACTTTGTGACACTTTAATCCCAAGCGGTAAAGATTCGATTGCAGATTTGATTTTTTCAATTATTTTCGCTTCAGCTTGATTACCAACAAGACATAAAAATTCGTCACAATTATTATGAGGTCAACAGTTTACATTTAATATCCCATGGTTGGCATATTTTTGTAGATATCACTTCAAGAACTCATGATATTAGCTCATGTACTTCAAGCAGGATATATGTATATCTTCCTTTTCTATTGCAACTTTTTGGCCTCTTCGCATCCCTAAATGTAAATCAATGACTCTATTATTTTATTGTTGATGAAACTCTTTTTAACACATCTGTAGAGTATCATTCCTATTTCTCTTTTTCTCTAATATAGAGTTGAGGGTCATTTCTCTTGTACATAGTACACATGGTATGATATGTATTATTTGGAAACTTTTTAGTACGAAAAATTACCAGTAATATCTTGTGACCAAAAAGTACCCGAAAATTTGAAATAAAACGCAAAATTCTTAATCTTCATCAATCTTTATTGGATCACCTTCAAAATATGCTCCATTCGAAGCAATACACAAATGCCAACGCTTTTTCCAATCATCAAAACCTTTCTTATAGGCGCTCTCTGGTATAGCTTTCAGCTCCTTCAGCAAATTTTCTTTGATGAGATTTATGGAGTCATACCGGGTTCCTCGAAGCGGCAATTTGAGTTTGGGAAACAGGAAAAAGTCACACGGAGCCAAATCAGGTGAATGAGGTGAATTTGCCCGATCCAGTGTGTCTTCAGCGACCTGCCGACCGATATTGTTTTGGAGAAAATTCAGCTCAATCGGAACGAGCATAGCGGCGACGCGCTGCATGCCCAATTGGTTGACCAAATTTAAACGAGCAATGTTGAGATCACGTGCTATAGCGATAGAGAGATATCTGTAACACTAGCATGTTGATTTTCGAGCATGATTTCTTTAATTTTTGGCGTTATCGATAATTGAAGAGGTCGATGGCCGTCCGTAACGAAGCAAGTCTTCGACGATCTCCTGGCCATATGTTAAGGCTTTAAACCTGCCTGAATTTTCGATAAAATAGACTCACCGTAAGCCTTCTCCTGCATTCACATCGTTTCGGCACACGAAATTTCGTTCAAAACTCAAAATTTGAGACAAACTTATTGTTCAAATTCTTTTTCCATTGTAAAATTCGCCGAGCACTACTGAGGTGAATTGATTCAACCAGCTGCTGTCAACAAACTGGTTGACAGATCGCGCTCATTTTTAGCATTGTAATTAAGGACAGTCTTACCAATATACGGAATTTTAAAATACTTGAAAATGCTAAACGCGGGGAATTTAAATGAGAAATTTCAGATACTTTTTGGTCAGAAGGTAGATTTCCAATTTTACAAACTCGTTATTAGTTTACATTTTGATTTTGAGAAGAGTTTATGAAATTAGGACTAAAACCATTTGATAGATTCTAAAAATAACAGCCAATTTCTTATTCCGCATTTCAATTTGATTGCTTTCTGTACAAATGATCATGAAAGAAAATAATCTGTAATGCCTTTCATCTTTGTGTTTATAAATTGATTCAAACTCTCTACACTCCCGATATTTTTGTTTTGTTTTTAAGAATATGGGCGATAACAACATTTGTTGATATTTTTGTTACAAAGTGTCTTTTCTGACCTATCTCCAGCTTCTGTCTTTTCGTAATCCATTGCTCCGTAGCACTACAGCCTTTTTATTCTCAAGTTGTTCTTAATTATTTTCTTCGCTTATATGACGTCCAATACAAGAAATGCAGATATATGGGACGAAAATGTTTTATATTTGCACGACAAAATATAATTCTTTGATACAAAAACGTATTTTCTTTATATAAAGACAATTTAACACCTCCGGGCACTTTGATATTCTAGGATCCTCCGCGGCCACTTAGTCGGCATACTGCTTTATCCGTTACTGGCCAGGAGTGCATCGAGTAAGCTAGACTGTTCAGTTAAACTGAAAGAAACTTCTTTGTCGTCTTCAGTATAATTCTCTCGTGAAAATTAAGATTGAAAAAATCTCAGTGTTTAATTATTTACATTCCTATTTCTTGTGCTAAATTCTGATTTTAATTTTTCTGACAATTTTGATTTTGTTTGGCTTTTGTCATTCTTTTGCGTATGACGAAAACATGGATGAAAGTCCATTTTCATTCTTCTCTGTTTGATTTAATTTCATTTCTGCATCTAAACCATCCTCGAAGAACTTTTCATCCCCGTAACTAGAACTCATAACAGCTAATATACATACTTACCCCCTCATCCTCAGCTGATTCGGATCGTGCTAACAATAATTCGTTGATTGCTCACATCGCTAGTCTGCCCGGCTTTGACTCATCAAAAGCTAGAATTGTCAAACACTATTCGTCCCAGGGCAGTAGCCCCGAAAAGTTGCTCTCGCCAGACATTGGGCCGACGGCTGCCGAGTTGATACTACCCTGGCGTAGGGATCGTTCCTACCAAAGCTTCGTTGGTACGTCTAACAGCCGCCATTTATATAGTTTTGTTTCATCCAACAACGCTAGAGGGATATGCGCAAGAAATGCTAGATGAAATGCGATTGTATTGAAGTTGTTTAGCTTTGAACATTTTCATATATATTTTGTCGCGTGTCATTTAGTGCTAGATATATGCTTTTTGTTTCTGTTATCAATAATTTTGGAAACGTATTTTTTTTTTGGCTCGAACAATGTTCATGTTCAAAACGAGACGTTTTTGATTTATGTTTTGGAAAAGTGGCATTTGTAATGTACGTCGTTAGTTAATTTTGGTTTCGAGAAATACTTTTGAGGTTCATGTATCAAATTGAATTGAAACGGTTTAAAAAAACAATTTATGATAGTTTTGTTGTAAGGGTAGTAAGTGTTCGTGTATTATGATTTGACTATGAAATAGAATGCAATTTCAGCCCTTTGTGGTCTCAAAAAAGATATTTAACCCAACAATAGTGATCGAGATGCTTTCTTTTTTATTAGAGATACTTTAATCAGGATAATTTTCATTTCCTGTTGACTTAGTCCTAAATGCAATCTAAAGTAGTGAATTGTGAAGTCCTCATGTTCTGTTATTTAATAGTATTTGGCCATCATGATTTGATGAATATTCTTATCAGAATAAAACCGAAGCTTGGGTTCTGAAGGTTTTTTGTCTTTTACATCTGAAATCAATTTAGTATTTTGAAAAATCAAAAATTGATTTTTTTATTACGCATAAACGCAGAAAATTCCAAATTCCATCGATATTTTTTTTCAAACTTTGAGGCCCAACCAAGTACAACGCCTGAAATGTCGCCAGGCATAGTGCCATAGTACTTATTATTTGGTGTACACATTCAAATGTTTTTCATAGTTCATTCTTGGCAAAAATCATAAAGAATTGGGTTCGAAAACGAATGTGTCACCCAGCATATTTCGAGCTTGAACTGAAGATGGTCACGAAATCTGTATGAAAATCGTTGGTATTTTTTGGCGTTAATAAGTCGCTACTTAGACCAGGGCCGATTAGTTGACCGTTGAGGAGGAGGGGAAGGGACGCACTGATTTCTGCAGGAAAAGTTGTGGAAAAACTCGTATTGACTAATTGACTTATCCTCCTTCTGAAAAAGTAGGCAACATTAAAAAAATCGAAATGTTTGAAAAAAAATTATAAAAATTTTTCACTCCTAACTTTAAAGCGGTTCATTTTAGAACAAAGTTTCGTAATAAAATTTCCCATAAGATAGGATTAGTTGACAATTTTAAAACATTTAACCCTTGCCGCAAAATAGCAATAAATATAAAAAGGGGGAAAAGCCTTTTCTTATTTATTTTTTTTAACCACTTGGAATACACTTAACACTCTCATAGTTCGCCTAAAAAATCTTTACAATATAATAAAATAGTACAAAAAATTTCATCAAAATTTGAATCGATTTTAATGCAGGGCGGCTGCCGATTCAGTGGATGATAGCATGGCTAGTACGACTGAACCAGCAGCCGCCCAGCACTGTTTTAGAGTTTATAACCAAGTTTCCTGAGGCAGCCTTAATAATCCGATTTTAAGTTTGTAAAATGGATTTGATTGGTGAAGTGCTTTTGTATATGTGAAAAAGATTTTTTAAGTTTTTGACTTGCAAACGTTCAAAATTTTTGATTTTTTTTAAATAAATTTAGATTGCACAATTATTATGGGCAATCTACTGAATCGATTTTGATGAAAATTTGTATGCCATTTTATTATATTGTAAAGGTTTTTTAGGCGATATATGAACATCCTTGATGCATTTTAAGTGGTAAAAAATAAATAAAAAACTTACCCCCCCCCCCATTTTTATAAATTATCTAAATTTTATTACGCAACTTTTATTTTCACACAACTTGGCTCTAAAATGAACCGTTTTAAAGTTAGGAGTGAAAAAAGTAAGGAAAAAACGATTTTTTTTATTTTTTTTAAACATTTCAATTTTTTAATGTCCCCGACTTTTTTGAGAAGGAGGGTAAATCAATTATTGTTATACAAGTTATTCCACAACTTTTCCTGCAAAAATCAGTGTGCCCCTCCCTCAACGGCCAAAGGTTGTCGTTTTATTTACAGATCCGCCCTGGTCTAACTGTGAATTGCTCAGATGTTATCATTTTTATGAGCAAATTAACTGCAGAACATTATTTCATCTTTATAAATATGTTTTCGCGAAAAAATCCTTGCTTTCGCTATAATTTTGACAGATGGAATGTAGCGAAGTATTTAATCAAGTTTTGTCATTACTTTCAATTGTAGAATTTTATTCTTAAAACCTCAAAACCTCCTCTTAAAATATCATGGCCACTAAATCATTGAGGACTTATCTGAATTTTGCTGTTCTGCAGAATATGATGAAAGGTGCAAGTAGAATCCGTTCATTACCTTCTGTGTCGTATACTCCCTTAAAAACGATCTTACAAATTATTTATTTGTCGTAGCTTACGTATCACATCCAAATCTCAACTTTTTCCTTATTCTCAGAACCTTGAAAATTATCAAGCTTTATCCTTACGAAGGTCCCTAATCTTTTCTTAATTTGGTTTATTTCTCTCATTTAAACTCAGTCATGCATGCCTTGCACGAAAACAATTCAATGAATTTCACGACAAAGCCACTATCCTCCACTATTTAGCACTATCAACAAATTAGTTTCACAGTTCATGCACGACTTGTTATACTAACCCCCTTAGCAAAGTTCTAGCCTAGAACGAACAAGTTTATTGCTCAACCCTCTATAGAATCTATATTAATCGCACACCCTTGAAACTATTGCCCGTATTTGAAATTAGTTGGCGAAAATTCAGTGATACCGGAAGAAGAACAACGGACTCCGCATCGTGATTCGGAAAGTGAGCAACGTGTGGCAACACCAACCGCCATTGAGTCGCAATTGCCGTGGAAACGAAATGAAGGCGACAACGAAGATGGCGGCGCAGTGAAACAAAATGAATTCCCGGCGTGGGCGTCAAATAAGGAATACTTGGCATATAATTCGCCGAGTGCAACGTTCTTAGGTAATTATAGAAATTGCTACTTACATAGCTGGAAATGCTTAAACAAATTGGATTAGTTGCAATCCGATGACATTTACTGTAATCGTTGTCTCATCAATCGGAAATGATGCGAAGGTATTCAACCTTGATGTTTTTTAAAAATAGTACAGGGTTGAAAAATTAATTTGTATCACAGTTCTCATAAAAATATCGATTCGAAAAAACCGGAAAAATTTAAATTCGATTACAGTAAAAATCATTTGAAAATATTAACCATTCACAACAAACACTTCAAGGCAACTGCATAAATACATAAAAAGAAACAAATTCAAACCGAACATTTTTGCAACAATAATTCTAATTCATCCGCTATTTGGTAATTGAAACTTAAAAATCATTTTTGATTAGAATATAATTATTAAAAAAGCTGCTCTCATTCGCTTCGATGGAAAGTCATCAGAATATTCGAAATCCATTATGAGTTTAATTCATTACAAATAAAATTTGGTTTATTGTAGTCCCACAACCAGCTAAGAAGTTCTGTAAGACGGTCAAATTGAAGGTTCCTCGTGTCCAACACAATACATAATTTACCCCGAATGCATGATTCTATCTAATTTACTAATTATAGGATGAATTGGCATGATCATAACGTCGGTATATTATATACTCGTATATATTAAAGCTAATCATAAATACGCTATGACACTGAGAAATGCTAAGTTAAAATAACTTGGTATGTTAATTATATTATTATTTGTCGATGTTGGAACGTTCTGGCCCCTATTAACCCTGCTGTTGGGAATATTCTCTGGAAAAATCAAAAAACAAAGATTAACAAATTAACTCATGTAGCTTGTTAAACGAATTCAATTCACATGTAGTTTAGTGAGTTGTTTTATTTTCGCCACGTATGTGATTTTTTTAAAAATTGAACTATTGTTTTATTTGGTTGATAAAATGCACCAGGTTGAATGTAAAAATTAGTATTTCGTTCACCATATTGGTTCTTGTTTGTTGAAAAGTGTGGAATATGTGATCAGGTAAATGTTGATGTTGATTTTTTGGGATTTCTGTTGATTTTAAATGTTGCACTTTAAAAAATTTCGAAAAAATCACCTAATCGATAGTAAAGTTGGGGAGTTTACCAAAAAAATCATGAAACGTTTTATTTCTTATCGTTCCGAAAATGCAAACAGTCAAAATTATTAATATCTGAAAAGTGCTGTCGTTGATGGCTATCTAGTTTTTTCAATGCTTCAGCTCTGTATAAATGCTCCGAAGTTTTCAAAGCCTTTTGGCTCTTTCAACTCTTTTATAAAAATTTTTGACCCCGTAAATTTCAAGCTACAACTTGGCGATTATAGTCACCAACATTTGTCATGCTTCCTATTTTCTAGGAAATTTCTACTGAAAATGGATCCTTAACTAGCGCAGCTTGATGTAATTTCAAGACAAATCCCAGCTTCTGTTTTATGGCTTCACCAACCTAAGATCTTTTAGTACTTTCCGAGAAACTTTGAGTATTTTTTGGAAGGGAAACGAAAAATGAATCGATTTTAAAACAAATAGGAGCTGAGCCTTTCCCTTTTCTGCATTATTTGCTCAACTGTTTTTAACTTATTTAAGCTGCATTCACTAAAGTAGCAACAAATTGTGAATTTTCACAGTAGCAGTAAAATTTCGCTGTTTTTATGGAAAAGTTAGCTCAAGTAAACTAAAAGTATTCTAAACTAAATCTAATTTCCTTTAGTCCTGCACCTAAAAACCTGCGAAAGAGTGATGCACGGGCTTCTGTTATGGTAAAAAAATTCGAAGATAGTTTATAAATAGGAGTACGAAGTAGAGTTTAATTATCATTAAAATGGGGGCAGATCAGTAGTCAAATAAGTCAGACATTTTTAATATTATTCACTATTCCACATTCTTCTTCAATTATACCATTTACCATCATAACAAACTCTTTTTGTTTCTTCAACATCCACCATTTTCATAACCATGAAAAATTACACCTAAAATTCAAAATCCACCGCAACTCGTGAAACTTCCCTGAAAATTAAATGTAAAATGCCACAAATCTGTCTGAGAGCACATTCTAAAAATTCTTGCAAAAACTATTTATGTTGAATGCAAATTGCCTGATGTTTGGTTAATCTTGATTTCAATCCTCACAAAACCAAATTAAAATAAAAAAAAAAACACATATAAAAATCATTGTTGTTGGCTATGCATCAAACTCCATTTTGACGCATAGTCGACGTAGTGGTTCGTAGTAAAGTTCATAGGCTTGCATCAAAATTTGATTATAATTTTTTTAATAGTTTGTCTTAAATGTATAATCAATTTTGAAAATATTGCATAATTCCTATTTTTCTTCCCATCCATGTATGTCCGTTCTATGTAATGGTCATGTATAAATTAAAATTAAAAAAAAAATATACATCGCCTGCAATGTCACATTCTGCTATCGCTCCTAACGATTCATCAATGCAAACGCCAAAACAAATTCGAAAAAAATTAAAACAAACACTGATTACCTTAACAACAACAAAAAACACGCACACAAAATTATCAAATTACAACCACCACCGCACACACATGAAAAAAATCAGGTGGATTATCGAAACCTAAACAGGCTAAGTCTGTAATAGGATTGTTCCGACGCGAGAGCTCGGGATCAGGATCAGGACCCGTGCTGGGGAGCAGTACGATCGATCCTACCGCCCAGGATGCAGTTCTAGCCTTGACTGCCAATCCGCAAGCGTTGATGGCGCACGGCAGACAACCGGTTAACGCGGCAGACATAGGAGCCAGGCGCAGTGCGAAGAAAGGATCCTTAATGGAGTTGAGCGGGTAAGTACGGAACACACACTAGTCATTTTACATGAGGTATTTTTGTGCTTTTCCAACATACGTGTGGGATTTTTTTTTTGATCTGATGGATGTTAAGTTTTTTTTTGTGTAAAAATTCAATGTTTTGGGCAAATCACTAGCACCTAAAGCTGATGTTGCAGTAAATAATGGTGTAGTGTATCATAATCTTTACCATTTAATGTAGTATAGTGTAACATATTCATTATCACCTAGTGTAAGAAATCTTAGCCCACATAAGAAAGTAGGTCACAAATCCTACAATTGTAAACAATTGCACATGCATAAATCGATCCGCACATGTTGAATGTTTTGCCGTTACACTCATCGATCATGTACGCAACCTATGCCAAGGCAGAGGTTTGCCATGTCATCGATTAGTGTGAACGATTTATGAATGAACACTTGACCAGGCTAATGTGAGAACATGCATCGCGCCATGGGTCAAGTGGGCATGGTTCGATTGTGCAGCGTACACAATGTAATTCGATGACCTATGTTGCTGCATGGGCAAATAGATCATCGAACTGTGTGAAACAAAAATATATTGGGCACTTAGTCATAAGGTAATAAATAAATTTAGTACGTAAGCATATTGGAAATTGTAAAATAGTATAAATTAGAAACGAAAATATAGATTAGCAGGATTTGCTTTCCTGACCTAGACGCGCGGAGTTATTACTACGCGACGCTGTGCATTAGTAGCGAAGTCGAAGTCTTGCAGCATATCCTTTCGCAATACAACAAATCGTTGCGTTTTTTATTAGTAAATATCGGCCGAGAGACATGTTCTCCACGCCACTCTATCTGCGGTTTGACCGCTTGCATAGGTTTGTGCATTAGGGTTATCCAACGGTTCCCCTAAATTAAACTTTCGAATATTTATAGCGAAAGGACTCAGGCGTTAGAAGCTGCCGAAAAATCTCCATCTTCATTACATGACGATCTTTCATTACATGGCGATCCTGCACCTGACGACCCTGCGTTAGGCGGACCACAGAAACCTAAATCAAGGCAATTATGCCCATTCGAAGCTGAAAGTTTCTTATTTAAAATAAGAACAAGAAAATCTTGAATTTCTACGTTGACGACTAAGAATACGGCCGAAAATGGAATTTCAACGTAAGATAATGGAGATGGAACTTCATCGAAGTATATGGAAGATAATTGCAAAAAGGAAGAAGGCGAAGATGAAGGAGAATTTTCTGCGCTATTTACGAGTAAACTAACAAACAATTTAATGATGGCTAAATGATTTTACGGCAACGACCAGGAATTTATAATTGAACACTAATTATTTTTAGTCAAAATTTAAATTTTCATAGCTATGGACTGAAGAACAATACTATATTAACTATAGATTCTTTAAACAAATCGATAAAATTTTGAGATATCATGAAATCACTACGTAGACTCTAAGGAAAACTGTACCAATATGCACCTCACGTTAAAAAGGAAAAATATGATTAATGAAGTTGAATACGATTCATAAATTTGTATAATAAGCGATTTTCAATTGTTAAATGAGAAAGCGTACTAAAATAACACTTTACACTTTAGTTAGATTTACCATAGATCGTATTAATATGCGAAGTATTGTATTTAAACTTTGGGTTTTATCTATTCAACAAATAGTTTGCTATCAAGTCAACACAAAATAATAGTACAAAAGTTGACATTACCTATAAAAAAAATGAAAGATCACATTCTTTCTTTAAATTTAGTTCGAAGCATTCAATATAGTCAATGCTTAAATCGATACTGCAGATTAGAAATCGTCGCATTTTAATTATGATAGAAAACCAAACTAATGTAACACTGGTGGGATAGTGTTACAGTACCCTAATTTTGATAAACCATTCATATTAACCACAGATGCGTCTAACTACGCGTTAGGAGCGGTACTGTCACAAGGTGAAATAGGTTCAGATTTACCAATCTCATATGCCAGCAAAAGTTTAGCAAAGCACGATATCAATAAACCAATTATTGAAAAAGAGTTGCTTGCGATACACTGGGGCATTAACTTTTTCAGACCGTACTTATATGGAAGAAAATTCGTGGTAGTAACGGACCACAGACCTCTAGTTGCTCTCTTTACTCATAATAATCCATCATCTAAATTGACGAGAATACGTGTCGATCTGTCAGATTATGACTTTACAATCATTTACAAGAAAGGCTCCATTAACACAAATGCAGATGCCCTATCAAGAATCGAATTAGACTCTGATACCTTAAAAGCAATGATTCCTCCAGAAAACGATATTAAAGCAAAACGAAAGTTACTAGCAATAACAAGGGGTATGGCAAATAAAAATAAAAATGAAGATAATATTACGAAGAAAGTCAGCAGCAACTGCACCCTATCTAACATAGAATCTGATCAACTCTATTGTTGGGACTGCACGAGTCTGTCAGACATTACCGGTATAACAAAATTGAAATTTATAATATTGCGCAACAAAAATAATAATGAAAATATAAGCATCGTACGTACGAAAGAAGAGATAATAATATATTGCAGCGATATATCTGGCGAGAAATCCGTTTCAGCCAAAGGAAAGCTAGCAAAGAAAAATGATAAAAATGGTACCAGAAACTTGAAAGAGCACAATAGCGATAATCCAAATGCGAAATACGTTTCCATCATGGAGAAACTATTGGAATTTGCTCATAAAGAAAATATTAAAGAGCTCTCACTGTCAAAGGATGACATGATATTCGAATATATAAACAAAGAAATGTTCAAGAAAGAATTTAATAAGTTGCAACGAACAAAAAGTACGCGTACGAAATTGAAGATAATGATATATAAGCCACCCACAAGAATAACAGATAAAATCGAGCAAAAGAAAATTATTGAGGAATTTCATAATTCACCACACGGAGGACATTTAGGGATCCGCAAAACTTTGTTAAAACTAAAACAACGTTACTGTTGGAAAGGTATGAGCAGCATGGTTAAAACACACGTAATAAACTGTACAGCTTGTAAAATAAATAAGCAGACAAGACACACTAAGGAGAAAATGGTAAAAACCGGAACACCCACAACCAGTTTCGAAACAATAGAAATAGATACAGTAGGACCACTACGAATATCTAACTCGTATAGGTATATATTGACGTTACAATGTGAACTGACAAAATTTGTAGTAGCAATCCCATTAGAAAATAAGGAAGCACGTACAGTCGCTGAAGGTATAATTAATCAATTCATTTTAAAATATGGTCACTTTAAAAATTTAAAATCAGACTTAGGCACGGAATTTAACAATAAACTCATGAAAGAAATATGCGAACTATTACACATTAATCAAATATTCTCAACGCCGTATCATCACCAAACTCTTGGTGTGGTAGAAAGAAATCATCGTGTACTTAATGAATACATGTATGCATTTGCCGATGATTATCAATGGGACAATTGGGTTTCATACTATGCATTTGCATATAACACAACACCGCATGTAGACACCAATTATACCCCCTACGAGCTAATATTCGGCAAACTCCCCTACCTACCAAATGATTTAATTGAAAATAACGATAGGGTCTATGATCTAGACAATTACGCAAAAGAGCTAAGAGTAAGATTGAGAACATCAATAACGAAAGCGCGAGCTATCATAGAAAAAGTAAAAACAAACAGAGTCGCTGAAGATACAGACATAAATCCCGCGAAAATAAAATTAGAAGACCTTGTATTAATCAGAATAGAAAACCGAAAAAAGCACCAGCCACCATACAAAGGTCCTTATAAAGTAATTGAACTAGATAAAAGTAATGTTTTATTAGACATAGAGGGAACACCCAAATTAATACATAAAAATAGAATTAAGCTATATTGTACAAAAGAACAGATCGAATGATTCGTCTTAATAAGTATAAGACTCATCAAAAAAGGGTAAAGGTGTAGTGTATCATAATCTTTACCATTTAATGTAGTATAGTGTAACATATTCATTATCACCTAGTGTAAGAAATCTTAGCCCACATAAGAAAGTAGGTCACAAATCCTACAATTGTAAACAATTGCACATGCATAAATCGATCCGCACATGTTGAATGTTTTGCCGTTACACTCATCGATCATGTACGCAACCTATGCCAAGGCAGAGGTTTGCCATGTCATCGATTAGTGTGAACGATTTATGAATGAACACTTGACCAGGCTAATGTGAGAACATGCATCGCGCCATGGGTCAAGTGGGCATGGTTCGATTGTGCAGCGTACACAATGTAATTCGATGACCTATGTTGCTGCATGGGCAAATAGATCATCGAACTGTGTGAAACAAAAATATATTGGGCACTTAGTCATAAGGTAATAAATAAATTTAGTACGTAAGCATATTGGAAATTGTAAAATAGTATAAATTAGAAACGAAAATATAGATTAGCAGGATTTGCTTTCCTGACCTAGACGCGCGGAGTTATTACTACGCGACGCTGTGCATTAGTAGCGAAGTCGAAGTCTTGCAGCATATCCTTTCGCAATACAACAAATCGTTGCGTTTTTTATTAGTAAATATCGGCCGAGAGACATGTTCTCCACGCCACTCTATCTGCGGTTTGACCGCTTGCATAGGTTTGTGCATTAGGGTTATCCAACGGTTCCCCTAAATTAAACTTTCGAATATTTATAGCGAAAGGACTCAGGCGTTAGAAGCTGCCGAAAAATCTCCATCTTCATTACATGACGATCTTTCATTACATGGCGATCCTGCCAGTTTTCGATCATTACATGACGATCTTTCATTACAATGGCTTTGTTTTTGTTTGGTCACAATCAACTAATAGAAAATGCCACCACTGGCTAAAGTTAGCGGCCTCGGAATTCGTGGGCATAAACATAATATAAACTAAACTAAACTAAAAGTTCTCTTATCGATGGGAATATCAGCTCCGAATATTTTAAATTCAATAAAGGGGAAGACACTTTTAGGCTTACAATACACGGATTTATCCATGACTTCCCTCTTAGGAATCTAATAATTTCAGTAGTTTTGATTTTGCCAAAATATGTTTGAAATGCTGGCTTTAATAAATATTTCAACTTTTCTGGCATTGACCCATCTCTGAATAAGGTGGTTGCCTCTACAACCTATGTTGACAAAAAAAATCCAATCTTTGATCTGTTGACTTCATTTTTCCAATAAAACAGAGCAAATAATGAATGATACGAGGGTCATTTAATAAGTAACAAGACAAATTGTTGTAGTTTAAAATTCCTTTATTCAATCAGTACGAAATTTTGGCTACTTTCCATTATAGTCCCTCCCAACACTTATACGCTTGTCCCATCGTTCCTCTAACTTTCTTATGCCACCGGCATAAAATTCTTTTGGCAGTTGTTGGACCAAGTTCGCACGTGACTCTTGACTTTTTCGTTAGAGCCAAATTTTTTGCCACGTAGCGCCTTTTTAAGAGGACCAAACATATGGAAATCTGATGGAGCATGATCTGGGCTGGAAGAATCTTCTAGCCCAATTTTTGAATGCATTCTCTGTGGATGTCCGTAAGTTGTTTTGGCACCCATCTCCCGCAAGTTTTCTTGTATAGCAGCTTATTGTGAATGATGTTATGGACAGTTCTAACACTTGCATTCACCTTTTTTGCTATCAGTTAAACAGTGATACGTCTGTTATCTTGGATTATCACGTCAATGCGAGATTCATGGGAAGAAGTTGAAACTTCGACTGGTCGTCCAGTTCGCTGCCCATGTTCAACACTTTCGCTGTCACTTTTAAACTGTTCCATCCACTTGTAAATGTTCGAACGATTTGAAGAATTGTTCCCATACACTTTTAACATTCTTGCATGG
This sequence comes from Oxycera nigricornis, assembly GCA_963942545.1. Classification (NCBI taxonomy): domain Eukaryota; kingdom Metazoa; phylum Arthropoda; class Insecta; order Diptera; family Stratiomyidae; genus Oxycera; species Oxycera nigricornis. The sequence continues at coordinate 3,579,674 of OZ012662.1, forward strand.
ATCTCTAATCACAGCACGTTGTTCTTCCGCGGTGCAATTCTCAATCGGACTTGACATCTTGAACTAACTGACTTATACGTTTTGTTTGCAAAATCTTACCAAATAGCTGATCAGAAGTAATAACAAGGATGCCAACTTGAAATCCTAAAAATTTCGTGTGGAATTATAAAACAATTTTTCACCTACATCAATTTGTCTCGTTACTTATTGAATGACCTTTATATAATAAATTTGGTGACAGGATTTACATCACTTTCATCTGATGTCGATAAATAAATTTTCAATCCTGCAGACATCTTGTACCTATCACCAAGATATAAAGCCTGCATGCTTTGAATTTCAGCTCTAAATTATGAATGTAGGAACTTTTATATAATATATTTTGTTTCATTTGTTAACTCGAATTGAAAAAAAAATATTTTTAGTGTTACTTAGACAACAAAAAATTAAAGCATATTAGATAACCTATTACAATTGGTGAAATTATTTCAAGGAAATAGAGAATCATTTTTACAAATTTAATGTATAAAAAGATGATCGCCCACTTGATGAGAATTAAATGTAATATTTGTTTGATGATAAATCTGTTAATAAATGTACAATTCCCAATTTATTTCAAACATATTCTGCAGCACTACCATACTTGTGTTTGATACGAAGAAGAAGGGTTTTGTGCAAGGAATTTTTATTGGGAATGAAAAAAAATATGTTTGCGTCCTTATCTACCTAAATGCATACAGATCGTCACCTATTTGACAATAACCAATCAAATCCAAACGAAACCCGCAAAAAAACACTTAATTGTGTTTCTTGAAAGAATATTAAAAATAATAATACTATATATAAATTTGTGTGTATTTTTGAATGTGTTCATTTCAGGTAAGACTTATGAGATTGGCATTGTTTTTGGTGTGCCTGTGTAAATTTAAAATTTAAGTCGGGCGTGATGTCGTCTAAAAACTAATATGGCTTCCTTATTTATGCATCGCTTGAAGAATAACATCAATTTTGTTTGTTTGTTTACGAAATTTGACTAACCAACCCCTGGTGATGTTAAAATAACGAACCATGCAACTCTTGCTTGAAATATAACAATTGCATACTAACATCAATCTAATAACAAACTCCATAAGCGAATTCTTGCTACTAAACTAAAATTGAACTTGGGAAGCATTGTCGTCTTCAGAAAGTGCAAATGGGAATCATTGTAACTAACAATCCATAGAATCCTGTCACCATTTGATTTTGGTAAACTTTAAACGGACACTGGATAGCAAAAAAAAATCAGTCGCAATGTAAAAAGTATATCTTAAAAACCACTTTCTTCTTATTTTAGAGATGTAGAGAACAAATGGGACACCTTTTCTGTAGTATGATATCACTCAAACATTTAACACCGAAAACATAACATACACCCCACAAACACACATAATGACACAGCACGTGGTGTAGTATTTATTTGCATATAAATAAACAAGCAAACAAACAAACAAACAAACAAAAAACACGCTAAAGTAGAAAAAAATCATTTACTAGACATTATTCGCTAAGTAAGTACATAATTCTAGTTTATTTGAACGGCGCTAACACTGAATTTATCTTCAAAATAGTTTCGATATTAACAAAAAAGCTCTATCGCTAGTATACATTGGTAAAAGTAGTTTTCTATAGAAGTATTAACTGGATAGTGTTCGCAATAGTTTAGATTTAAGATATGCTTATTTTAAAAATGGGAGAACAATTTTGACACGTTGCCTGCCACGGTAATGACCATCGAAAGACTTGAGTGATCGATATTGCAATATTGTTTAAATTAAACAGCGGCGAAGGAACCGTTTATTAATATCAGTCGCCGAGATTGAATCAAAAAAGATTTGTCGAGAAAGGACAATGGTAAGTTAGAAAGAGATTAAGGGGTCTTTTAGGTTACCGTTTTCAAAAATAAAAATTTAATCAATTTTTTTTCAATAGAAAGAAAAAAGATATCATTTTGATATTTTGTACATAAGTTAATTGGTACTTTGAGTGTACAAAAATATTCTTTTTAGATATTGGTTCTTTTACCCATAACAATTTTTTTAAAAACACATAAAAATGACGGCGAATGTAATTTCAGTTGACTGGATCGTCTGGGGGATAAAAAAACGCCAAATTAATCTTTGTTTAAATGCAAACGGCAGGTGCAGTAATGATTTTTTCATTCAAAAATAAAAAAGTGGTGATTTTTTAAAAAAAAACACCTATTTTTGAAGGTGGAAAATTGAGTGAAAATTGGAACATTTGATACCGATCATAATGATTCCGCTACCGGCTAAAACCATATATGTGTACAATAACATATTAAAAAATCAGAATGACCAGTTGAGTATTTTTTTAAATCGTGTTCGCCAGCTTAAAAAAAATAATTCGAGAAAATCGCGTTTACCTTGTTTTACGTTTTTTTTATATAGAAAACGCTACAAACCTCTACTCTGCTATGCCTGGGCCTTACAAAATTCCTTCTTTTTTTCATACAGCTCCAATTAGCGAATTGTGCATCGCTGAAGGCTCTTCCGATTTTTTGAAAAATTGTAATCGAAAAGACCTCTTAAGAGGGAATACCACTGTAGAGGTAAAAAAAGAAGTCATTTTTTGGGGATTTGTTTCTCAAAAACGAAACAACATATCGAAGTTTAGTAAAAAGATCTATTTTGGACAAGTATTTGACATCCTCTTTGAATATTTTCAGAACTTTAAAAAGTAAAATGGCGGCTCCCTAGCATTTCTCCAGAAACGCCTTATTTTTTCATTGCTTCGCGGCCGGACCGTTTTCTTCTGAAATGTTAAGGTCGTGGTTATCAAACAAATAATTGCCGATAAAGCATAATAACATCCAGAGAATTACGTAGGATTTTTTTTAAAAATTGATTTTTGACAAAATGGCGTCATTTTGGAAAAAATGTGAAAAAAACGGAAAAAACGCTCGAAAATTGTTAATAACAATTGAAATGTACAACATATAAAAAAATCCTACGAACTTCCGTGCAGATACTAGTTTTGAACATATTTTAAACATTTTAAGTAAATCGAACAAAAACTGTTTGAGAAAAGAGTCCGGCCAGTTTGAAAAACGTTGTTCCGAGATAAATGCATTTAAAGTTAAAGTTATAGAAAAATAATTTATAAATTTGATGTACCTCAAGTCTGCAAAATACGAACTTCAGCGTTTTCTACTAACGTGCAACTAACAGAGCACGTGTACAGTTTTGAGAAATTTACATTTAAAATTGTTCTAAATTTCAATAACAACGGTGCGCGGGGAAACGCGCGGGGATACGCTCGGATTACGCTCCGAAAGAGCAGTGAGAGGCGCCACGATAATTTAAAATTTTGAACACTTAAAGATTTTTCTACTATATGAAACTTTGTTACATGATTTCAATGATGATAAGGTATACTTTAGAGCAATAAAAAAAAATTTGATTTCTTGAAAATCCTACAGTGGTGCTCCCCCTTAATGATGAACATGAAAATCTGTAGTGCCGTCTATGTCTTAGACCATAATATGTTTAGCAGGTATTTGTGTCCAGAAATGATTAAAAAATTCTTCTTACACATCTCTATAGGTTGATAGAAGTATACTCAGCCATTTTTGAAATTTAGATTTTTCACTTAACACAAAATTTTTCAAAACTATGTCAAACAGTTGACCCGGTTTTCTTAAATAAGAAGCATGTTAAAAAGCTTGACTGACTTGACTTTGAGTTTGCATTTGAAAGTGTTATTGAGATTATTTGTCTAATCATATACCTAATTTTTATAGTCGTGAAATTGGCGAGGACTGCTGCATAAAATATACAAAAACTTTATGTGCCCAACAAAAATTAACCTAAAACAATTTTATACACTGAGCAGCTCCGAAAATCTGTTATAAATCAATGTGAGAAATTTTTATGAAAAAACATTTTGACCAAACAAGGAGAATTTTCAAATAGACAATGTCTATGATTCCTAGTCAATAATTGAACAAATTATCATAAAACAAACATGTGGCAAAAAATCACAGGATAGAACTATAAATTCAAAATATTTTACGAGTATCATACTGAAATGAACAGTGGAAAATTCATCAAAGGATACCATTTAGTCTCAACGGATTGATTACTTACTACCGAAAAACCATTGATTCATTTTTGGGTTTTCAAAATTATGATCGAACAAGAGATTTTTTTTCAGTAAATGGAAATTTTAATAAGAAAATATATTGGAGAAGGTTGCAGTAAGGAAGCTTATCGAAAGAACAGCATATTTTAATTGAATCAAGCATATACATTTGTAGATCCTATGCAGCCCCTGTCGAATTTTTCCATAGTGAAAGCTATTAAAGGCGGTCGTCGTACGTTTTTCAGGGCTGATATTTTTGAATAACTGATTTTTTTCATATTAAAAAATTCCCAAGCAACAAATAGGAACCTATGATTAAGAAAAGTTCAAGCCTTAGCGAAAATATTTAGGCAGCTAACATAGTGTTTTTGTATATTCCAGAAGAGTGATACCAGAGGAAGGCAGCCACTCGAAATCCTTCTCTGAAGGCGACGACTGGATTAGTCGATCAATAGACAATAAGGACGACGAGAGTGATACGGAACATGAAAAGGACCAGCCACGTGACCGCGCCGAGAGATTCGGACGTGAGCCCTTGCTGCCTAAAGCGACACCATCCCCCAAAATAGTGAATAGACAACCCAACCAGAATCCCCTCACGGCATCATTGCTGAGGTCGCCGCATGTCACCTCGAACTCGGACGAAGAGGACGTCGAGGATGAGGACTTTGACGTGTACGATGACGACCATATCGTCAATGCGAGCGTGCCGAATCGGCGCCGGCAGGACACAGGTAACCAACGTACCTGAGATCGGTGGGATCAATTAACGTCATTGTCCTTGGACAACTGGCTGAGATGTAAACTGTTCCTGGGCCGAAGTCGAAGTAGCAGTGACGAGCACATGATCGAGTGAATTTTTCCAGATGAATGAGGATGCGTGCAAGCTATGAACGTTATTTTAGGCTAAGTTGAAAAAGTTGATGAGCGCGTTTGATACAGGATAACATTTAACAGAGAGTAAAGCAACTAGACGAAACAAAATTATTTTTTTAAAGAAGATATTCAATTGACTGGACTGCAAAGATGCGAGAGGGGAAAAATAAATAAAAATCTAGGAAATTACATAATAACTTTGCGAACTGTTCTGCTGTAGGACTAGAGAAATGTTAATCCGGCTTGATAAAAAACATCCCTATCCGTTAACCTGGTTATTGATGAAAATTCGTTGTTTTCTGCCACGTTCGGACAAAATCAGTATTTCACATTGTCATGCATTTATTTGAACGAGTCCTTATTGTATTCAATGTTTCTTTTGTTCGTCATGAAAATTCGATCAAATCAATAATTTAAAGGATACTTTTCCAAAAATTTGAATGTTCGCTAACATAACAATGATCAAATCCATAATGCAGCAATTAATTAAGGGTTTTGTCTAAACAAAACAACCATGCTGAGAAATAGTTGCGAATACTACAATAAAACGCCACAGAACTTCAATAAATCCCTGTTTATGCTAAAAAAAATCTTCGATTTTCCGTTCAACTTGAACAGTATTCAAATAAATATTGCACGGTACTTAATTTTTATAAATTGTTTCAATGTCGATCTGTGTAATATTCAATTTAACTTAAAACAAATCACATATTCTATAAGTTGCTTGTATTTATGTATGTATATGTTTAGTCAGTTACAAGCTATGTAAACAATTTGTCATGATTTAATTGTTAACTAAACATAACAGGATACTAACGAATCAGACGGTAGCTTTCTTTGGAGTTACAATTTTTTTATAAGCACATGCCTATACGTATAAAGATATGTTGTTGAACATTATTGGTCTAAGGTAATTTCTAGTTTTTTTAAAAAAATATTCCAGCAAATGAAATCAATTAAATATGAATTATTATGTGGTACATCACACTCAAACTCAAAAGACTAGTAACGGATTTACTAAACAAATTATTTACTAAGTTTTGTGTATTTATTTTCGTTAAATATAGTGAAAAAGGCCCGAAATACGACAATTAGTTACGTTCATAATATCCGAAGTTAGGCCTAAAACAAAAAAAAAATTAAATGGAAGGAAGAATTGTTACATGTAACATTTTTTGCACATTGTTTTACGTTGCGTGTTTTTAACACTTTTTAATAGGAATAAACTCCAAGTAAATAGAAAAAAAATGGTTGGTTTCATTTTTTATTCTATGAAATGAACTTTTCCTACTGAACTATTACTATGCGGAAACTATGTCAATTCGTTTTGAAAATGCGGATAAAATATATTCTCACTTTAAAGTTGAAATGAATAGTTTTCTTTAAATTGAAATTCGTTTTACAAAAAATTATTCAGCAATGTGGCATATTTGGCAGCAGTAGTAAGACACACACTTTCATGTAATTTCAAACGGCGTTAGAAAGGGATAACATGTGCTCCTACACATGCTTAGACTATGTTAATTCGAAGAGCTGGAGGACACGAAAGTATATCAGTGGATGGACAGCGTTTCGTATGGAGACATGAAATCGAAAAAGATTTGAAAGTATCATTTCATTGGAAACTGTAGCTGGAGATGCACGTGTGGATTTTATGCTTATTTTGTTTTGTTTTCGCATGTTTATCTTCTCAAGTTGCTACACAAGAAACCATTAGTCTTCGATGATATATGAGTGAATTATGGTAAGAACAATTATTTTAAAGAGTTGGTGCTTTCATATTATAAATAAAACGCTTCATTAACGAAATAACAGCTTTGAAAACCTGTTAAATTTATGATTTGCAAAATGAAAAGAGTTTTCTGATAAAAAATCTAGTCGACAGTAATTTCCAGAAATTTTCTATAAAAAATCTGTTAATATAATCTTTAAACGCCTTTTTCCTGAAGTCACGTTTCAGTTAGCGAAAGGCAGGATCACAATTCTAACCAAACGATCGGACTATATTTTTACCACGTAATTCCACACAATCTTGCTTATCGTCCGAACTAAAATTATTTGTTTCTATTGATAACTTTTCCTTTTTCCTCGGTTTTCAACGAAAAAATATTTTATTTGTAGGTCCGTCATTTTGTTGTTTATTAAAATAAATATTTAATTCTAGTTCAGATGATAAACAAAAGTCCTTAAAATAAAAATAAATTTGATGTTTGGATTTTATATTAATACAAATGTAGATGTACTTCTCACCGTCTACCCCGCTTTTTCGGAGAGGCTTACTTTGACTACAGAAAACTCAATCGAAACTTACTTTAAACTACCAAAATCATTTTTTCTATATCATTTAAAATATAAACTAAAACCTACATGAAAGACTGTGATGTATCCCTTTTGAACATTAAAGTGATGTATTTATCACCAATAAATACATCGCTTCATGAATGGACAGCCAGCGCTTATCACCACGTGATCTTTCCTTGCGAGCATGAACATTTCCTTTTTGGTTGCGAATGTCAAGTAGAAGTTTACGAGTAGTGATAAGTTATTGGATCTGTAAAGGCATGACATCGTGGAATGCATTATTTAGGAGATTCAATTAGGTCATAAGTGTTTGAGTTAATTTTAAGAAATTGTATAAATATAAAACAGGTAAGAGTCAAAGAAAATATAATCTTTTGAGAAAACGTGAAGTAGTTTCACTTGTGCCTTTCATTCTAGGCACTCTTTGAGGACTTACTCTTGATTTTGTCAAACCTCTTCACAACTAATAAGATATTTTTTTCATTTTGTCAGGAAAAAATCATGAAATAAAATCATAAAATCATAGGCGTCACATCGCAATATTGGCTTCAATTTAGAAGAAACTGATCAGGAGGACAATTTGTCACGATCGGATGGAAGTAATGCTTAAGAGTTAGTCCGTTTTGCATTCCGTAAGGAACATATGCGTTGTTCATTTTTTCGATATCCTCACATGGAATCGGAGCCTTCACGAAATCTGATTTTTTCACATCTATCTTCGACAACAATTCCCATATTAAAATTGTTATATTCAATAACTTTGTCACACTTCTGGTGAACTCCCTTCAATGATAAAATTGTCCCCTACTGGATAATTTTGCTACCAGTTGAAATAATGAAAAAAATTGTAAAAATTTTTCACAATGAATTTTTAAAGAACAATCAAAAAATGCTAAGATGGCGTTCTAGTCTAGCGGCACGAATTTCGGGCATTTTTTCGAGCTCTGTACAAAAAATAAACAAAGAATATTGCTAGCATCCATTTTTTTATCATTCGTTTATTGATCATTTAAAAATACATAAAAAAATATTCAAAATCAAAAAGTTATGATTTGTGGTTAATTAGGAGATCCAAAAAAACAAACTTCCCTGGCGTACAAGGTTTCAACCCTTCTGGTCATCCGAACCAAAAAAATCCAACGGATTCATAATTTGGAAAAACGTCGCTATGGTATGAACCTCGGACAACAACAACAAAAATTAGACGAAATGGCGGTCGTTTGAAAAAAATTTTTTAGCACGATTCCTAATTTTTGAAAAATAGTGCAATTTGTTCAAATTTTGTTTGTTAGTTCATGCCATAGAGAGATGTATAAAGAATGATCACACAAAATTTGAAATGAATTGGTTCAGTAGAACTTGAGATATCGCGCACGCAAGTTTGAAAAGGTGTAGTTTCGGAAAAAAACGCGTTTAAAATTTTGTCCTCTCTGACAGCGAACGCTTCTGGACCAATGGTGATTCTTATAGCCCTTAATATTTTAAAAATGGATAGAAAACCTTCATTAATGAAAACAGCGATAAAATACATACTATAAAGGAACAGAATTCGATAAGGTTTTATGGGGGAATTCATCCGCAGATAGTCGGGCCGCATCTACCGTCTATTATTCATTCGTTCCGGTCGTACCAGATTAAATACCGCACCACTAAAGTAGCTATAACTCTTTAAATAATCGGAGTTTTGAAAATCTTTCCAAGAGCATATTCTATATTATACTTGGAAAATAAGGAAAAAGAAACATTTTCGACTTTTTTTTAAATTTCTAGACGAAAGACTATCCTTTAAGGCCAGTCGAGGAGCAAATTATTTTTCAGGGCTAATTTTTTTGTTAATTGGGCCACGAGAATTTCATCTTTTTATCTTATATTTTATATATTTTTGAAATCCCAACGCTTCAAGATCAAAATTTCGAACAAACAAAAAACTGCGCAAATAACCACGCAAATAAAACATCATCAACACCATTCAGTTAGGTTTCTTTATTATCATTGTTTACATTCATTTTAGGTTGATTTAAATATTCAAATGATACAAAAAGAATGAAGGCATCTATAGTTTCAACTAAACATTAGCTGAAGTAACTTATTCTCACATGAATCTCACAAATAAGTACATACATAATAGGCATCAGATGAATCAAGTACATGCTCTGAATTGAAAGCGAATGAATGCTACTAATTGTTCCCTTTAAAATAATAAATCTGCCAATTAGTTTAGATTGATTTAAAGATTCTTGAACCATCTCACCAATGCACATTCAATTCATTTACTTATGTTTTATCGTTAAAAAATTATATACACAAAAAAATGAGTTGCATAAACTTAACAAAGGTCGTCGTCAATGATGGAAATAATTGCAAAAGGTTCCCTCACTGATTATGGGATCAGTGGCTATATTTATCATACATAGTAATATATCCTTAATTCTTATAGCATATTGTGTATAGATTTTTTTTAACGTTCAATAATAACACGCACAATATCTAAAACTGTTTTCATTTGAATGTTTTACTGTCCACGGTGATTTTTCCGATTTTTGCATATATTTGTATTTGTTCTTCAATAATTGTGTATGTATTTTATATTCATGCCATGTGTGTATATGGATCTGTAAACTGCAGTTGCATCTAAACCTTAAATATAAGTTGTACGTAGTGATTCGCTATCTTTATATAATTTGCTTGCGGCTATCCATACATGGATGTACATTAGATTTTAATGATATCGACGGCAAGCCCTGCGATTCTCTTTTTCGGTTCGTTACCTTTCACCTATTGTCCATAGCCGTTCACCGTTCACCTTTCACCGATAGCTGTTACAAGCGCTTTGCACACAACTTAAGAAGTTAGTAACGTACAATCAACAAGATTATTTTTATGTATTTTTGTTGCAGTCAATTCAAGCTGTTGAATTGAGAAATTCCTTTGCTATAGTGTTTGCTTTTTATTCAGTTTTTTTTTTGTATTTATCATAACTAGCTTCGAAACATACATAGAACGGTATACAGTTTGCTATGATTTTTTTATATTTTTGTTGATAAAGTGAACTAACGAGTTTGTTTTCTGTTTTGTCTTCATTTAATGCAACTTTTCATGACGGAAATTCATAGATATTCAACACGTAACAATAAAATATGAATTGAATTCAAATTGAAATGATCCTAGATATAATTTTGCTCCCAACATACCGACCATAGACATTTTGATAATATTAATTTTATATGCTTTTATTTTCCAACACACGATATTACACAATGACCGACCGAAGCGTTGATTTAATGAAATGTCCTTGTTTTACTTTGAATACAATAATATATGTAGTTAAGTTCTACGTTACAATCTAGAATACTGAACGTTTTAAGTGATAGCAATGGAATTTTTCACTTGCACACATTTATGCTATTGCACTAGCGGATCCTTTTAGCTAGAAATTCGGAGCGAAATGATGGTGGCAAACATTTTTTGGGCTTAATCAATTAGAATGGTAAGCAATAACGCATTATCCTTAAGCGGATTGTCTTAGTCTAGGGATGATTAACTTCGTAGCTACGTAAATTCAACGATTCTGTAGTGAAGCAATGGAGCTAAACTGTTTACTACAGATATGCATATGCAGGTGAATACGTACGTACATGCTTGTGGGTAGCATATGCTACATACATATATGTGAATATGTTCGACTTAATATGAAATCAGTGGTATTTCAGGTCAATCGTATTATTATTTTTTATACAGAACATAACTAAGTTTACGAACGATTTCTAACACGTTAATAACAGTTGTTTTTTAAAGTTCAAGTGGATATCATTTTCGTTAGCTATAGGAAGAGATCTATGCGCTGATTATGAATAATATTATGTTCAGGTTTACATTTAACTTTTCATGATAATGTGTTCTGAAATGTGTGTAGGTTCGCCTCGAACTACACTAGCATTTGACTTCTGATCATATGAAGAACTCGACGCCCGGTTGAAACGTCTCCATGTTACACGTTTCCTGTGCAAAAAAATACATTCGATCAAATCGCTTCAATATGGAATGAAAACTGAACTTGAGTAATGTAAAAATCTGAACTAAAAATCGTTCGAGAACAATGAGAGCTACAAAAATAGGCAGGCTTCTTAAAACATGTAAAACTTAACAGCTAGCATTGTAGTACGCGTGCAACTTGATATAATTATAAAACGACTTCTTTCTTCGGAATTTTCCTCAGGATGAAAACGCTATTTTGAGTTGAATCGTTCCTTAGATGCTTTTAATAATGTTTAAGCTTCAAAGTAAAGGAATATGCTCTCATATATTCAAGTGGGAGCGATCGCAGCCACTGGGTTGTGATCATATCCTTCAACTTGGCTGCGAAACAAGTGGAAAATAGGTCTGACGAATAAACACAGGTGCCTTTCGCCGCCGAAAGGAAAAAGGAGAAGCAAGCTAACATAAGAAAATGAAACATCTATGCGTGCACATTATGCGGAATCGCGAAAAAATCGTTAATGTTAGTCCGTCGTTTATAATTTTATTAAAAAAGGTAAAATTTATTTTGAAAATTGGACATCAATATTCATCAATTTTCTGCAGGTTAACGATTTCAAATACTCATGAAAATTATAGCTGCCAACCAAAAACAAAATCAATCAAACAAATAAAAAAACTTCCAACCAAAATCTAGAAAATAAACTTTATATTTGGATTTCGTACAATCTTATATACATTTCTTACAAAATAAAACGTTCGAACAGAAACTAATCATTCAAATGTAGAGCCTATCACAAAGATTCGAAAAGAAACCAGCTACTACAATGTATATTGCTATCATTAAATGAGTCAATCAAATCAAAATATATAGATATTTCGTACGGTTACACAAGTGATGAAATCATTAAAACAAAAAAACTGTCGTCATAACAATGTACTATGTAAATATGAAACTGAAAAAAATCGCAATGTTCGTTCGATTCTATGAGAACAAACCGATATAATAATAATCGCTTTCGATGCATTTGTATGCACCGCGAAACGGAGGAATGGACAACATCAAAACTACTCTTTCTACTTGTCGCCGGCTTTCTTACCAGAAGAAACAAACGGATTCACGTAATTGCTTGGGAACAAGCCAGTCAGTCCGTTTAATTCGCCTCGCCACCATTCTGGCTCGTCCCGTCCCAATACACTGATTATATCGTCCTTATCGAAAGACAGCTCATCATCGTTCTGCGCTTTGTAAGGATATAGGGCAATCACTTTATCTGAAAGTGTGAGACAACGATTATTTGGTTGCTGCAATCTGAAGTACAAACAATTCACGCTGATTTCGTAGAGCTTCGTTGCAATGATCTTGAATAAACAAATAATGCCTACCTAAAATTGTTTCCGTCATCTCGATTTTACTACCAGATACGGGCGTGTTGCGTCCACTGTTGCGACCGCCCTGCAACACTTTTACATACGATGCTGGGAACCATCCGATTTGTCGCCGACGCCCTTTGGCTTGCAGCTCGCCCTCCCACCACCCGGAGTCGGTCTTCTTACGAATCATTATCAGTTGACCGCGTTGCAAGGACAATTGCTCAGTGCTGGTCGCTTCGTACGGAGCTATAACCTGCGCGATCTCCGGCTTCTTACCACGCATCCCCTGAAAATGTACAACAAATCATTAAAAGTCGCATTGCAGCACACGCCGCTCCGGCGTACCGGTGTCATAGAAGATGTCCTCGACATCGGCCGACTGTAGGTTTCGGGGATTTGATCAGCAATCTTCTGCTGCGTGTTGATCTCCGACACTTCAGTGTCCAAGTCCTCTTGATTTTTCGCATCGTCCGCCAGTGCCGAGGCAATTTGATGAATGGTCTGTTGATCGGCGCCTTTCCGGTAAATATCCATTGACTCTTGTTCCACTCGCTCGCTGCTATTCGACGTCACCTATTACGGGTGGATGTTTAATTCATGCCTGCAGATTTCGTCAAACACTTACTTCGGCCAGTTGAGTTTGGATCGTATTGCTTTGATCGGCCGCGTCCGTCTTTTGCACAAAGTTAGATGGGAAAATTCCGACCCGAGCGCCGATAGTTCCTGTCCACCAGTCGCCATCCTTTTTCATCACTATAATTTGTTCGCCCGCGTTGAATGTTAGGTCTCCAGCTTCGCCCGACTCGTACGGATACAGTGCTACATAATACTCTACATCGCCGTTGTATGCAACCTCCGCGATTTGCTCCTCTGTGTTTGCATTCTCGTTCGCTATTGTCACGTCAGCCACCTCCGATATTTTGCTAAAGAGAATGTCAGGGGAAATTGAACTATTTGCGGAAAATAGCGAACGAACTGCTTACTCTAATTGTTGATTATTGTCAATAAATGTATCCTGAGTATTATCACTACTTAGCATATTGCTAGTCGATGTGTCGTCGATTCTTTCTACATACGTTTCCGGGAACCAGCCAGTGTGGCCGTTTATTTCGCCCGCGAGCCACCCAGGCTCGGCGTTTTGCTCGAGCGGAACGTACACTATGTCGCCCGGCTGGAAGCTGATTTCGTCCGGATTGCGGGCGCTGAACTCATAGATGGCACGGTATGGCGTGTAGCCTTCGTGGTTAGGCAATGCAGCAGTAGTTTCCGCGAGGCCAACAACGCTGGCTTTACTTACGGGTGTCATTTCCGGCTCCGTTGGCCAAGCGTCCGCTGCTGTACCCCACGCGGCCGTATACGATTCATTCTTCTTGTTGTTTTTCATCTCCAGCACTTGGTTGCGATGCACATCGTAGTTCTTGTACAATTCCTCGCATTTTTCTATTAACGACGCTAGTTCAGCCTTAGTTTCTGCCATTTGAATATCATTCGACTCAATATCTGTTTTCTTTGCATCGATTTCCTGTTTGATACTTTCGATTTTGCCCTTCAATTGATTGATAATTATCTGCAGACGAAAATAATTAGTTGCCGCAAGGTATTAATGCTAAAGCGAAGCCATATAGCCAACCTGTTTATTGGCGAACGCAGCGTTCAATTGTTCCTGACCGGCAGCGTCCCCTTGCTGATTCGATTTCATCTTGGAATCCCACTTGGCCTTCTCCTGGGTCAGCTGAAGTAGCTTCTGGTTCTGTTCTTTTATTCGCGCCTTGAAGCGAGCCATTTCGCTCATTTGGGTGTCACGCGTCGAACGCATCCCGTCAATAACAGACTTCACGTTTGTCACTCCCGCTCGTGTGTCGCATATCTTCTGGGAGAGTTCTTTAACCTACATTCAAAAACACGATTTTCTTTTAGCTATCCAATACTTTTCTCGCCATCAAGCCACCACACTACCTTTTCATTAAGAGTACTTAGTTCTATATTGAGAGTTTGATTCTGGGCTTTCAGTTTGAGTACTTTTTCTTGCTCGCGCTGACGCTGCAATTGCATTTCGGAGATACGTTGATCCTCCCACTCCTGTTGGCGTTGCCGTTCCAGTTCCCTAAATCAAATACGCACGTTAGTAGCAAACCGCAATGGGCCATTGCACTACAGCCTACTTTCTGGCCGCTTCTTTAGCCTCTAAAGCTCGTTTACGTTGCTCCTCCTTCTCTTGCTCGATTTCACGTTGCCTTTGCAATTGCCGATCCAATTCTTCTTGCTGTTTGCGCTCGGCTTCGAGACGTGCCTTTTCACGCTTGTCCGCCTCCTCCCGCTCTTTGCGTTCGCGCTCCTCTTGCTCTTTGCGCTGCTGGTCGTTAAGCACTTTTCGGCGTCGATCCAATTCGGCCTGTCCTTTGTCGAAGTTTTCTTTTCGCTTGTCCTCGAATGATGCTGCAATTGGGAAATTGTTTTAAACACGCATATTGTATGCCAGTATAATATTTCATTGGGATTTTTCTTTTGATTTTCGATCGGCGGTTTTTTCATTTATTACCGTGAAGGACATTTTTTCGAGGAGAATAAATACCACGATACGAAAATTCCCAATTACATCACTTACTTTGCGGCAATCCAGCTGCGGGATCCGGCTCGACCATTGCGCCTTGCGACGAAATCGACGCATGGCGCGAGCTTGGCTGCGAGCCGTGTCGGGAGCCGCCTACTATCGACCCCGCTCGTGACGGTGCTTTCCGGAACGTGGGCGGTATCAGGTCAGCTGGCAGGGTAACTGGGATCTTCTCGCCTGCCAGAGCCTTTTCGCACAAAAACATCGCCAGCACAAACTCCTCGCATCCCAAACGACCGTCCGAGTCCATGTCGGAGAGAGCCCAGATTTGGGCCAGCGTGGCTTGCGGCAATTTCGTCTGCACCATTATGTTGCGAGCCTGTGCGCCGGTCAAGAAACCACTCCTTGTGCGATCGGTTGTGTTGAATAGTTGCGTGTATTTCAGCTTGATGGGACCTTTGATGGCCCACTCAACTTGGCTGTGAATTGACAAAGAAATTACGAGTTATCACGTCCCATCGAAATGCGGGAAGATCGTTTCACTTACGGAGATTCAATTGATGGTGCTCGATCAGAAATCGACATATTTCTGCTCGGTGGATTGCTCTGTGGTGGTGTCGGCGGTGCGGGTAAAGCACTTTTAGTTTCTGCGGTGGGCGGTGAAATCACTCTCGTAGCGTCGATGAGAGGAGTGGCGCTGGGCGGCGGCAATATCTTCGGCTGTTGCGGCATAGCAGACGGGATCGATGGGATGCTAGGCGGGATCACCGGTGGTATTGCACTGGGAAGAGCAGTCGAGCTCACCATCCCCGCCGCCGGATGTGCCATCACCAGTGGTGGCTGAATCAGAGGCTGCGAAAGCGGAACGTGGGAGGCGCCAATCAGCGAGGCATTGGCAGCTTGGACCAGCGGCTGCGGCGGAATTGCAGGCGGAGTGGGGCGAGGCATGGTCATGGGAGCAGGTGGAATGAGCGGCGGCTGCGGTTGGACCATTGCAGTGGGGAGAGGCGCCATGCCCATTGGGCCGCCTCCGTGCAGCGGATTCAACGGGCTCAAGCTGCCGGTCGGCGTCATCGTGGGAGTGCCGGCGGCTGTCGACAGCGAGGCAATCAACGTTGGTGGAAGCACTTTTGGTAGTTCGAAACCTCGCAACTTCAAATTTATCAGCTTACATGCTATGCTAAATTCTTGAATGTTCATTTTGCCGTCCGAGTCGGTGTCGGCCAAGGCCCTGCAAGAAACACATACACGTACATATAGGTCATCAAGTGGGCGTATGCCCGAGCAGCTCGGCCGGCGAATACTCACCAAATTTGCCCGAGCATGAGCGGCGGAAGTTGTGATTGCAAGAAGAACCCCTTGGCTTGCGCGCCCGTGACAATTCCATTCTGCGGCTGCAGCGACTTGAACTGCTCCTGGTACTTGACCTTCTCGCGGCCGGTGATCGCCCACGGGTCGACGCCACTTAAGCTCATCTCGGCGGTGCAGTCTCTCGGGCGGAAGCTCCCCTCTAGGCCACTACCATTCAAGTAGCGTGCGGCGTCGCGGTGGCTATCGCGCGGATAGTCGCAGAAACGTCCAAGGCAAGTGATTACAACTGGCGGCCTGTGTCCGCCCAACTCCCGCTGCCAAACGACCTAGACAAGACAAATTGGATCAGATTCTGGGCTGATTCAGCTTATTAGTGTAAACGCTTCTGACGCGTGGAAAATTGTTTAAATCAGACTAGGATATGTATTACATTTTTTTTTAAATTAAATAAAATGTGCCTGGAATTCTGCTGAACAATATAAAATGAGTGCGGTAACGGGTCAAGTTGCAGAGTATTGTGATTTCGGGGGACCATATAGTGATTCCGGAGGAGCATCGGCGAATGATATTAAGTTTCAGTTTTAGCATATGGAACGAAGAATGTGTTATCGGATCTGGCAGAACGTTCCGAAATACGATAATCTAACCAGTCAAAAAGGTTAACAGTTTTATGTCGGTGGTGAAGCTGAAACAGAAATCGTTTACCTAAGAGTCTGCGAGATTTCAAAGTAGAAAGTTGAAGCATGGAAAGTCACTATATGCATGTAATATTATATTTAAAGTATAGAAAACGAGTGAATTTCAGCCGTACAGAATCAATCAGAGAGTCCAAATATTGATAATGCGGTAACAAAACTTGACAGTATTATTCAGGAATGGGTCTAACGAGGATAGTGTATAGGTTTACGAATAGAAGAAATGTCGGTAAAAATATGAGAAGTGGCTTAGTACGAACCCAGAGACACGAGAGGCAAGTGGAGATGTTGCCAAAATGTGAAGTTCAAATTTAAGTTTCGGATTGAAAATCTCGGGAGTGATCTCTTATTTGAAAAACATTAACGAGTGGAAAATCATGTTATGTCTAAATATTACTAATTGGAGTTGTTTTTGAGCAGGGCTGCGAAGTGAGGTCGGAATTCTGGAGCCACATACTTTCAATAGGCGTCGGAGTGGCCATTAATTGTAAAAACTTCGACTCTAAAATAAAACATGGCAAAGTTTTTAAATAAATCTATAAAACGTTCTACCACGCTGAAAAAACTCACCCCACAAGTATCAAATATCTCAAGACTCAAGTATCTGTTTAACCCATTCACTGCCAAGGACGAGTACACTCGTCTTTGGCGGGGTGTTATGCATTGCCGAGACGAGTATACTCGTCCTGCTTTCAATCCCTGGTTGTAAGCTATGCTGGCAGTTCTAAATCATTTCCAATTGTTGTTGTAATGAAAAAACCGTTTTTCAATTAGATAGTTCCTCGCGGGTCTGGCGACACCGTTGCCTAAATTATTCCTGCGATCGTAAATTCAGCTTATCGCCCGCGGGCGGCACTCGCGGCCCGGCGTGTTTCGCGGAAACGTGAAATAAAACAAACGGCCACTTCCCGCGATTGCAGGCGCGGCGAGCCCTCTCGCGGAGCGCCGCAGCCCGTTCGATCGTAAATCGTGAAAAACAACAACGACCGACGACGTCGATGGAAAAGTCGATAAAGTTGGACCACCTCGACTGGATCGAAACAGTTCGGCTAGCACGCCTGCATTGGCCGCTCCGAGCTCGCTTAAATTACCTCCGTCTCCTGCCGAATTTACCTGTTATCGAGTTCCGGACACTTCTGGAGTATTCAACAGCCGAACAGGGATTTTCCACCGAGTCTCACGGAGGACTTTCTGACAGTCGAAAAACCTCAAGAACTCCAAACGTCACTTTGCGCTGATCAATACAACTGGCGTGTTGCCGCAGCACATTCTAGCGGACGAAACGGCGCCACCTGCATTTCGGTGGCTTCTCATTGAATAGCGGCGGAATGTAACGATTTGCAATTGATACTCTTTTTACGAGATCTGGGTGCACTCAAAACTAAGTGGCTAAGAAACTTGACAAATTTAAAACATATAAACATCTCGAATTTTAGACATAATTGAAGATTTTCAGCAACGACATGCAAACTGCCTGTTCACCATGAGGCGTCGTTGCCAGGCTCTTACACTCGTTAATGTAAGGCTATTCGTAGCATGACAGCCAGCAAGTTGAGGTTATAGCCACAGTTGAGGTTATAGGCCGCAACACAGTCTCGCGCATCGATGAAAATGTTGAACTAATTGAAATAAATTCGTGAAAATGAGCAGTGATAGCGAATATGAAAGTGAGAACGCCGATGCAAATCCCGAATTAGACGAGGGAGGCAACGACTCAAACGACCGTGACCAGGAAGTTGTCGCCAAAGAAGGCGCTGTTGAAAACAAAACATGGGAGGACTTGGTAATTTTCTTATCCTGAACTGTTTGACCAGTCAGATTATACTTGTTACTGCCTACAGGGGCTGATCGACACGTTATGCGAGGCGTGCAACGAACTCAAATGGAAGGTCCCGACGAAAATCCAGAGAGAGGCGATACCAGTCGCGTTGCAGGGAAAAGATATCATTGGCCTCGCCGAAACTGGGTCGGGGAAGACTGCAGCGTTCGCTCTTCCTATTCTGCAGACATTACTGGAGAATCCACAGCGCTACTATGCCTTGGTCCTGACGCCGACGCGAGAGCTGGCCTTCCAAATATCGGAACAGTTTGAAGCGCTTGGTAAGCAGTCGCAATCAAATCATTTTCGAAACAATCGCCCCAACAATTTATTGCAGGGAGCAGTATAGGCGTGAAGTGCTGCGTAATCGTCGGCGGAATGGACATGGTCACGCAGGCACTGCAACTGGCCAAAAAACCACACATTCTGATTGCAACGCCCGGCCGACTGCTCGATCACTTGGAAAACACGAAGGGGTTCAACCTGAAAGCAATCAAATATCTGGTGATGGACGAGGCCGATCGGATCCTGAACATGGACTTCGAGGTGGAGATGGACAAAATCCTGAAAGTCATTCCGCGCGAACGGCGGACCTTCCTCTTCAGCGCGACCATGACGAAGAAGGTGAAAAAGTTGCAACGCGCATCGCTGCGGGACCCGGTCAAGGTCGAAGTTTCGAACAAGTTCCAAACGGTGGAGCAATTGCAGCAGTACTACATCTTCATTCCCGTCAAATACAAGGACGTCTATCTGGTTCACATTCTGAACGAGTTGGCCGGCAACAGCTTCATGATATTCTGCAGCACGTGCAACAACACCGTGAAGACGGCCTTGATGCTGCGATCGCTGGGCTTGGCCGCGATCCCGTTGCACGGCCAAATGTCCCAAAACAAGAGATTGGCGGCATTGAACAAGTTCAAGTCGAAGAGTCGCTCGATTTTAATTTCAACGGACGTTGCTTCGAGGTAAGCTAAGCCTTAATTTGATAGGAGCATTTTTTTCGTCGCTGGGAGGTGGAAATCTTCGAAAGATACCAATTTGCTCCTGCTTCTCGGCATGTCGGATTTTTACCGACTAGAACTACCTCCGCCTCCTCCAACAACATCTCACTCCATCACTCATTGCTTGCATTCCCGGAATGAGGTCCGCCTCAAATTCTAGAAAGGGGTGGAAATGCGACAACCAATTCTTTTTGAAAATTGAAATGTCGCCAGTGTGTTTTCATAACGAATCCTTTCATTCCATAGGGGACTGGACATCCCTCACGTCGACGTGGTCCTGAATTTCGACATTCCGACGCACAGCAAGGACTACATACATCGCGTGGGCCGAACTGCTCGCGCCGGTCGATCCGGAAAGGCCATAACGTTCGTGACGCAATACGACGTCGAGCTCTACCAGCGAATCGAATTCCTGCTCGGCAAGCAACTTCCCCTGTACAAATGCGAAGAAGATGAAGTCCTGGCGCTGCAAGAGAGAGTCGGCGAAGCGCAACGCGTTGCAAAGTTGGAGTTGAAGGATCTGGACGACAAGAAGGGCTTCAAGGGAAAGAAAAGGGGACTCCACGACGACTTTGATGACTCGGAGAACTTCAGCGGCGCCAGGCAACGAATCAAGACGGGCAAAGGTCAAAATAAAAACTGGAAACGGTCGAAGTGAAGCAAAGTGTGTTGAACAGAAGTTTTTTTTCGTGTAAATAATAAATAATGGTTTTCGATAGTCATTATTGTTTATTCAAAAATGTCTCAACACTACCTTCTTCTTATTTACAAAGTTTCGTCTGTCATTTGCCTAGTTTTAAGTTATTTAAATCGCTTAGTCATAAATTCAATTAGAATTACTATACAATTGCGCATACACCCTTGCCATCATCTTATCCGAAGTAATTTGTGTAATTGGCTAGCAGCACAAGTCGAATAGGTCGGACAACCCTTCGTCCTTGCCTAGAACAAACAGGAAATCGCTCCTCGGAGGGTTCACTTGAAGCAGCGGGCCGTTATCTGAAAGGAGAGAATATGCAGGATTATGCAGGACACGGCAGTATTGTTCAAGGAATTTATCGCAACTCTACGACGAATACACCATACGCCTCACACTGATACCGCCCTGGACTTACCTTCGAGTGAATCGGTAGCGTTTGGAAAATATCTACGAAGCGAGTAGTCTGTCTTGTCGTTGCGCAACAGGATCTTCGCGGTCAGGTTGCGCTCCTGCTGTTCCAACTTCTGCATTTTCATCTTGCGAGCTGCCGCAGCTTTGCCCACGCCGCGTTTTCGTCCCCGCAATCGCTCCTCTTGCTCACTTTCGGAGGAGCTCTCAGTCATCTGACTTGGGCGGTCAGTACTTTGCTGTGAATGTTTTATCTATTGAATGTTAGTCTAAATTCAATTTGTTAGTTGAAAGAAATCGCAAAACATGAAAGTTACCTTCTCGACTTCTTCCCTGGGCACGACGCTGTCGCCGTCGTTGGTCACCAGTCGAACGTCCACCATGCTCCCCGTCTCGGCGGTCACACACAAGAACCGCTTCGTGACTATATCGTCGTCCTGCAACACAAGAAGTTCCGTTCAAACGGGGCCAATTTCACTCTCCAACACTACTCACAATCAGCAGCAGTGGCAGCTCGTAGTTTTTGTAGTTTTGCACGGTTAGAATTACACTATCGCCAAAGGCGTCGATCAGATCGTCTCTGGTCACGTAGGCGAAGGAATTGGCCACTGGAGAAGACTTCACATCCTGCAGATTGAGCCGGGCGCACCGGATGTGTCGGTCCAGCTCTTCCTCTTCGAGCTTCAACTGCAAGCGCCGCTTCTCCACCTGTTCGAGGACGGTCTCTAACGTTTCCTCGTCCTGGTCGCTCGAGTCATTCTGCCCACTGAAAATCAAATAATCGGCTATGAATGGGAACCATCTGAACCGATCGACGGAGCAGAATGAAGCGATTCTGTCCTCAGACACCTGAAACGATCGTATCACGTAGGAATGCAGCAGATATTCCAACGTCCCAATAAAGAACTTGCACCTGCCTAAAATTACTCACTATCTCACTATCACGGACCTAAATCAACTCACTTCAGACCTTCTGCACCAACAAACTCAGTGCTTCTCTGTTAGAATTTCTCATTTTACCACAAATTACTGCAAGCGATTTAATCAATATCAACCCCACACCCACCTCCACTGCACGCAGCTGCTCTGACAATGTTTCGATATCAATCCGATTCCCTCCAAAACATTTGTGATGTCGTAGATTCGTCTTTTCTGGACGCCAAGTAATTGTGCTGCCTGCAAGATTCACAAAAACACAATTTCCATCAAAATATTAACAGGAAGTGTCAAAATTACAGGCCATCAAATTGAATTTTTCGCGCCCACATTTCCACATTGGAAACTTTGGCGGCAAACAGCTATTTGAAATAAAACATTAACTTATCGGATTTCGTGAAGCGAAACACGCAAACCATTGCCTGTTTTGTGTGTCGAATAGTTGTTCCACTTACCTGTTTAAGGTCTAAAACTCCGTTCTTTGCATTTCGCAGCAAAGTTACGAATTTTCGCGTCAAGATGACTAGCGACGATGTTGATCGGCGGTACGCTAAATGCCTTTCAATGGTTATTTTATTCATTTCTTTCTCCCCACGGAATGCAGTTGTGGTTCGCGGCTGTTAAAATGTGGATTTAAAGTTCACGAGACTCAAGAGATATTTCTATATCAAACACTGCCGCCATTTCTATTCGAATTCGATGAGATGACTGCCAAATGTCATTGTGACAGCTCTCGAGTGGTATTCTCGTCTCAAGTAAGGATGCTGCTGATGCTGTTCGAACATGGTACGAATCGTCGGAATTTCTCGAAAGCGTTAAGCTTAGTACACAGTTCGGTTCGACGCAGAAATTTGTATGAAAATTCTGCAGTTGCAGAAATTACGCACAGAATTTCAGACTCAATTCTGCAGAAGCAGTACACAGTTTTCTGCGCAGAATCAATGAACTCGGTAGATGGCAGCACCGCAACACCAAGTACTCTCCACACTTTTCAGACTTGAATTTTAATTGTTTCGACATTTCTTTTGATGCAGAAAATTGACGTTTGGCAATAGCTGTCATTGAAACTGTCATTGAAGTTGTCGCCATCATCAACAGCAGCCGGCAATTTGAAGATTCAAAAGTGTAAATGACTTTGACTTTCTTAATCTCCACTTGTTCCACTAGTCTCCATTGTCAAATTTCCAGCAGCAAATTATTTACCATATGTGGAGACATGCAGAATTTTCTGTTCTGAATCGAACTGTGTACTAGGCTTTACGATCATAAAAATTGTCTGCTGATTGCTGTTTTGCCAAAAAGACTCTTCAAATCTAGCAAATCCGAAGCAAACGCGAAAACAACCTCATATCACTCCATCTGCTACATATGAATATTTTACCGTTTTACCCAAAAATCGAATTTTTGAGGCAACGAAAAGTTGACTTTGGACGACGGAATAGTAAATAGATTTTGAGTATTTTGAACCATTAGTGAAAGCCTAATAAACGAAATTGCCGGGTGGACGAGCGAGGCGGCGAACCGGAACTTCTTGCTGCCTGAGAAGGATTAGATTCGCGGCGAGAGTTCTAAGGGAAACTACGCATGTTCAAGGGCACGAATTTGATGCGAAATATCACTAAAAAGAATTGAAACGGTTACAACCGCCGAACTGGAAATCCTCACAAATCGATAATCCTAAAAGACATTATTAAAAAGAACTGTGGTCCGTGGATCTTCTCTTGATCTTGATTAATGTCCTCGCTCATTCCGTTCCTGCTCCGCGCATGTATCATATGTAATATATCATGATATGCACATCCACATGCCTATTTGGCTGCCCAGATTCTGTAAGTGGCTGCTGGCGTTCATCGGACACGTACGAGCCACTTACAGTTTGTGCATGCAGGCGGTTGGCTTTGGTGTGGTCACTTCCGTGGCCTACAATTTGCATCTCAGGCAAACACCTTTCAGCATTTGACAGATCTGCCCGGCGTTGAACGTCAGCCAACAATTGATAACACTAGTTCGAGTTGTAAACAAGAAGCATGGAAAACAGCGTGGACCTCGACGACTCGTCGGATGACGAGACAATCGACTGGCGAAAAGAAGCAACTGCAATAATAAACGATGTGAAAAAGCACGTGAAGGACATTCGCATTGCGGACAAATTACGGACAAGCAGCTTCGAAATCTACATGAACCTCGAGACGCTGGAAAGCAACAGGCACTGCATGTTTTTATGTGTATTATGATTATGATTTATTGAATAAAACAACAGGCACTGCATCAGATTATCTGCCTCGGGCCTGCAAGTAGCTGGCGATGATTTCGATAGGACGAACCTCCTGTCGGCCAACCCGGACGATATCTTTGAAACGCCATACGCACTGCTCACCAAAGTCAGCGAGAAATTCGTAAGTTCGTTTGCCACTGAACTGGCGAAGCAGCTGGAACAATTGCCCTCGTAGCGAAAAGAAGGAAATGCCGACAGTCTCGCTGTTTGAAAATGAATTTGCACTATGTGTGATTATAAGGCTGCTTGAAGCAGGCATGCATTGTACGAGTGAGTCAATACATATTTTTCGTGGTTGCCTAATTTGTTTTCTTCTTGTAAAATGTATTTGGTTTTACATATGTTCCAGACAACTAGCTAACAAAAGTGGGAAGGCGTGTAGTATTTTTCAATTTATGACTATTCATTCCCGTTCTGTGCCTAGTTTCGCCTCATTTATATACTAATAATATGGGCAGCAGACGTAGTAGTAGAATTATCCAAAACAGTGGCGGCGTAGGGTAGATTGGCACCCCGGGCGGTTTTGTATGGAGCACCCCTACTTAAAATAAAACACCAACTACTAAACATGCTTACGAGACTTTATTTTACTAAAATATTCGATCACATTATCAAAATTGACTTCTCTCTGTCGTTTTCAATTGATAAAATCGAAAGATTGGTTTGTCGCGCTTAACTCATTGTGGACCTTAAGTAAGATTTTATTACAGTACTAGATGTACATAGGTGTAACCGTGTCTGGGATAGTTCCCGAATGCAGTGCTACATTATTCAGACCGATTGTTGCGAAAGGACTCTACTTCTGCTCGATTTTCTAAATGACAATTCGGCGCCAAATGTCCGATTCTCGGAAAGCCAAAGATTATACGGTGCCGGTCATTCGACGCGCAACACCTCATATTCAAACCAATTATCGGATATCATAACCGTATATGGCGCTCGTGGAGGGATTCCCCGAACTGACAATTCGTGTTGACTTTGCATATTGTTGTACGGTTTGTTTGGTTTGCCATCGGTTGTTTATATATAGTTCCCTTTTCAGGAATGAAATTTCACAATGAATCTGAGAAGCTCCAATGTAGTACATTCAACCGCTTCTTGGGCAGGAATTTCAATCGTTTAACAGATTTGCAACCATGCAGATTTTCTTCTGGTGATGTTAACAGCGTTTTAGGCTGAATAATACTAAATGTAACCAGAATAAAATCCATTGCCCTGTAACGATGGTCTGGTTCTTCGTAAAATCTATCGTGACATTCTAACATTGCTCTCTGCAGCTCCTCTGGTAATGAAAGTTCAGCATCTCGGGCCATTTCTCTAGGCATTTGGTTTTGAAATCTCCTTCCTTTTTTCTTTAATCGGAATGTCGAAGTCCTCACATTTATCTGTTGCGTAGCAAATAGCCTTTTCCACAATTTGGTTGCGTTGACTTTGAAGAAAACAGAGATTTTGTGCGCCTTCTTTGGATGTACGAGTGAGTTGTCGTGGTCACCCCTTGGTGCTTGGCACCCGGGGCGGACTGCCCCCTCCACCCCTCCCCTTTACGCTGCCGTTGATCGAAAATCATTTTGCTCATGCTTATATTCGATGTAACTAAATGCAATACACCCGTCTTATCAAATTCAATTCAAAAGACTACGGATGAATGTGATTTATTCGTAGTATACGAAAAAGGTGCTCAAGGCAAGGCAAGTCCCTAAAAATGAAGAAGAGCGAGGATGTGAATGACCTCCGGTACTTTCCTAACTACACTAAAAACCAAACCACTAAGCCACACATAATTTCGAGAATTGCATATGGACTTCTAATATGGAATCAAACGACAGAAAATAACATAATGGGCATAGCACGGATTATCGCCAAGGTGTATAAGATTATCTACAACGTACGAAAACTGACTAGGTGTTCGAAAAAAGAAGAACTCAACCTGAATGGATTGAATTGCATGGAAAAAGGAAAATTCATACATAAAAATTTAAAAAACGAAGGAAAAGCAATCAAACTAGACAAAAATTTGGGAGAAAATGACTATAATATGATAAACACGAACAATATATTAATAATCAAAGGAAAAATCTACTTGAAACGTAAAACTCAGAATACTAAGATTTACTAAAGCTCAAGGCTGAGACAACCAAACCGAATGAATTTATTTGTAAAAGCAGACCTGTATACTAAAATTTATGATGGAAAAAATTACTATCCATTATACCGATAGTGCCTATTCAACTCGGTACTCTAAACGACTCCCTGGAATGTGCCTACCATCGGCATATTTAGTCCTTGGCCAGTGGCATTAAAATTGTGCCGGCTATTTTTCTTCTTAATCCCTTGTAATTTTTATTAATTTGTTTATTCCCTGGTCATGGGACTTTACAGATACCATGGAAGGGAAAATAGCATCAAAGGACAAGAAAAATTACATGACGATCCTACCACTATACAATACGGAAGGTGGAACCAAAGAGTAATGAAGAGATAGGTTTGGAGAAGGTGAAGGTGATTTTAGTCGGTAAAAGCCCGACATGCCGAGAAGCAGGAGCGACTCGGTATCTTTTGAAGAACGTTGAAAAAAGAATGCGTAGGAAATCCATTCTATCGCATTTTAAATGGTCAATTACATGAGCTTTCTGATCAAATAAAAAATATAACGCAGTTACTGAAAAAACACTAAAATCTTACAGTTATGAATGTATTTCCAAATCGCCGAGAGGCCGTAAAATTCAATTAAAATAAATACTTTCACATTTTATGTTTTATTACTAGCCAATAGTAATAGCTTTACTGTTTAGCGCATGTCCGACTATACACTCAACTGCAATCTGTATGAATATGTTTACAAAATAAAATGAATAGCACACTCTTTAAAGAACGAAGGGTGTCAGATATTAAGTCATCGTTATGGAAAAACCCACAATTGTTTAGTTTATTTTAAGGAAAATCTCATAACCCGCAACTAAGTTAATCTGAATGGCTTTTGACACTGAATTGAGATAAGGTTTTTGAAATAACGTGCAAAAGTAAAAGTTAATCGTACCAAACTTCCCAAATTAATTGTAATTCGTTTTTTTTTTTTGTTACTGTGATAGAATGAATAAGAACACCATTCCAACGATATTGCTATAAATATGTTGATCTTCCCGTTAATACGGTTAGTTGTTGGCGTATTCGACTGTGAACGACATGGATCCGCGTAAAATATTAATTCTATTTTGTGCAATATTTCTTGTAACAGGAAGTGTTCTGAAAAAGCACCGACGACGTATCAAACGCGCCGACGATTATGAAATCGGAAGTCAACTGTTTCACGACGCAAGTGGGCTGAAGTCTACACTGCACGGCGTTGCATATCAACTGAAAGTATTGATGCTGTTGTTGAACCGCGAGTTTGCAGGACACACCGATTTTCAGTTGGCGACTGAACTGAAGCAGGCAGAAAAATTTGACGATGCAATATTGAAAAGGGTGGAGAACGGCAAAGACACCTATCTGTGTATTCAGGCGAAACATAAAGTTTTAGATAGTTTCGAAATAAATCTGGCCAGTTTGAAATCCACGAACCACGACAATGAGTTCGGTCTACAAAAATATTTTATGTCGTATCGTAAAATGAGAAACAGTGACTATTTTAAAAACAGTGATATAAAAGAGTTATTTCTCACCACGAATGTTGATTTCCAGGAATCATTGAAAGAACCGCACACGTTGGACGCGACCAGTTTGGATAAAAACCATGTGTTGTTTTCAGAACAAGGCAAATATTATAAAATCGGTAAGAATTTAAAAGAGATCGTCAGGCCAGTTATTTACCAAGCATCCGAGCAGATTCAATTAATCAAAAATCTTTACAATTACGTCGCGAGTGACAAAAAATTGGACTTGATAAATGAATATTTTCGAAAGTACCACAGCGGACTGGTGCAAAATAAAGTGATTGACACTAAAAACAACAAATTCCATTCCGACTTTATCGACGGCCAAGGTGATTTTTCTGCATCAGGTAAATACAAGAGTTTTCGCGACGAGTTCATGAACTATGCTTCCGAAAACAAACCAGCGAACCAAGTAACAAGTGTGTTTTTAGACTCGTTGATGAAGAAAAAAATACAACTCAGCAAACATTTTGGGGCAGATGGTCAAGCATCGAATTTGCCGGCGGACGCAGTCACGCCCGCGGAAATTGATAAGTTTTGTGAAATATTTACGTTTGCCGTGAAACAACCGAACGAACATCAATTAGATGGCATCATTAAGCAGTCGTTGAGTAAAAAATACAACCAGAAGGATGTGGAGAGAGTATACAATGCACTTCATCGTTCAATGTTCGACTGGCTGAAGAACAAGCAAGGAACATTTATTACATGGGATAGTACCAAGCGTGCTGTAACGAAGATGCAACAAAGCATTTTCGCACCTATTCGACAAATGGCCGAGCTTAAACGTAATTTCGTTGGACGAGAATCTCAGCTGAAGGAATTACAGAATGTCATGCCGCATAAAAAAGTCGCAGTCATTACTGGGCTGGGTGGCATTGGTAAATCTCAATTGGCTTCTAAATATGCTCATGAATACGTAGAGAAGCACCCTGAGGGTAATGTCGTGTGGATTAACGCGGAAACTAAACAGACTTTGGACGAGTCATTCACGGAAGTGGCGAAGCTTCCCCAATGCCAAATACCGATCGAAAATAAGAACACCAAAGATGTGGTCAACGCAGTATATGATTTCTTTCGAGATACCGACACGCTGTTTGTGTTCGACAACGTTCGGGAATTGAATGATTTATACAAGACGTACAAGCCAAGCGATGGAAAATTAAAAGTGCTGATAACTTCGCGTCATACCGAATGGGACAACTACCACACACTACCACTGAGCGAACTAACCGACCGCGAAGCTGCAGGATTAGTTGCGAATAGTTTGAACACTCCAAGTAATCAGAAACTGATCGATGCATTAGTTGGGAAATTGAATAAAATCCCTTTGGCATTGCAACAAGCGATATCGTACATAAATAAAAGAGGTAAAAGGATACTGGGTGGAGGCTATTCCATTGAACAATATATAAAAGATTTCGATTCAACGGAGAATGTGAAAAACGTCTTGGACCACGAGTATTTCCGCGGGGCTACGGATGAACTGTACAAACATACAATACTGACGACTTGGACAATGACCAGAAAAGCAATAGCAGAACACGGAAGGGATGGTCACGAAGCGAACTCCATACTGGATATGTTGGCATACATGCCATCGATTGTGCCGTACGATATATTTGAGAAACTGAAGTCTCAAGAAAAATTCGAACACTTGGAAGAGGCCGTCCAGTTACTGAAAGATTACTCCATGATCGATGCTGAACCAACTGCAGTTCGAACACACGATCTTGTCCAACTTACCACACGATTACATTTGGATCGCAACGAGCAAAGCAAGGTGCTACACAAAATCATGAGCTTAGTCCTCCACCCAGGTTTCACGAGTCGAGATTTTTTGGGAACGGCGTGGAACCATTATGTGGATAGGTACAAGGACACATTCAGCATTGAAGACATTGAAACCGGTGTAAAAATTGCAGTGCACGAATCTCTGCGCTTGCAGGATCGCAATAAATATGATGACGCACGGGTTCTGTTGGAACGTGCCAATAGTCTAGTTGATGCACACGATATCCAAATGAATGACGATATCGTACATTTGAAGATGGATTTAGCCGAAATGAGCAGCAAGCTAGGTTACGAAAAATCAGCATCGAAATTGTATGGAGAAGTTGCGTCAATTGAGGATACAGCGTTTTTAGGAGATGCAAAAGTACTGCGAAGCAAGGCCAAAAGTTATTTCGAAATAAAGAATTTCGAAAAAGCTGTCGAATATTCCAGAAAATGTATTGCGCTAAGCAACGATCCAGATGCTATTGCGAAGGATCAATTGACAATCGCAACTTCATTGTTACAGCTGGGAAAAGACTCGGAAGCATTGGCTGCTTTTCAAGAGTTACGTGCAAATTTGGAGCAGCTCGGGAAAGGGACCATCATTTACGAATATCTCATTGCAACGGAGCTGCAGCGTGTGGACCCCGCTAAAGCCATCGAAGCATACGAAAAAGTGTACAAAAAGGTTTTGACGACGCACTCCAAATCGAGTGACGTGGCAGTTCGTATAGCAAGCGCGATACAAAAATTGGAAGGCAAACAAAGAAGCGCCGAGGACTCGGAGGCAATGAGTCTCTCGAAATGCCTAAGGACCTCAAGGAGAAAGCGTCACGTAAATCATTGTCTGTTCTCGAAGGAAGATGTTGAACAATTCAGCGATGGAGAACATGTCGACTCTGAAAAATTCTTGACATATTTGAAAAGAAACCACAATGAAAAGATGAACCGACAACTACTGGAACTAATGAAAAATAACTATAAAATCTACAACAAGGGCCATGAAGTTCTTCTGAGAAGTTTATACGAGTCTGGCGGATTCGAGCATATGAATATCGACGAGCGCATGAATAACGTAGTTCAAGATACACACAGTGTTCCCAAATGGAGGCAAAGTCTGATGAAATATTCGCACGCAGCCATGATGGCTCACGGCGTCTACGGAAGCATGGTCACTTGTTCGAAGCAGATTTATTCTCAGTCGTGTATTGTGGGTGCCAGCGGGATCGCGTGGTCGATATTCCACTTGGAGAAGCCACTCATTCAATCAGAAGGCAAGCTGCTTCGCTCTGCAGGCGGCGCTTTGGGGGGAGTGTTCGATGTAGTCGATATTGGTATCCAAATAGACATCCTAGTTGAATGTCACAAGCGGAAGGATACAGGAAATTCTTGTAGTGATCGCGAGATTCGAGACAGTATCGTTTCGTTGTCGATCGACGGCGTTTCATTCGTTTCCGGAGTAACGTTCGCAGCTCTAAGTTCGACAGGTGTTGGCGCGGTCGTGGGATTCGGCTTGTTTGCAATTCAAATCATTTACAACGGCGTCAGTGCGATAGAAGAGTTCCATCGAAAATACCATACAACGTCTGGGGAAAATTGGAGTATTTTTTGGAGAACAACCCTCGTTTTCGGCATGGCACATGACGTACAAGCCTTGGGATCCCGGACCGAGCTGATCGAAAATCGCGCAAAGTCGTTGTGGGCTGCATTGCAAAATCAGACGAACGATATCAAAGCGTTCGGCATGGGCCTCGGGTATGTTGATGACGATAACCATATAAGACAAAGCGGTGCGACCATCGTACTGAATGCAGTGAAATCCAATATAGAACTGTCTCGAGTAGAGCCTTCAGCTATCGATGGCGCTGAAATGATTTGCCTGCCTGTCAGCACCCGGCAAGATTTTGAAAAGGGCATTTCAGGGCACGTTCCGGATACAAAATACTATTGTGAAAATAGTATGGTCTTTGCCGACAAAACCAGACAGGGCAAATTTGTGGTATTCAACCTGGAACTTGTCGACGTTGGCTTGGTTAAGGGCAGCAATGTATGGAATAATGTATTTATGATTTATTACAGTCAGCAACCAAAAGTTTCACTACACAATATTAAGAGCCGTCGGAAAAAATCAATATTCGATCTTTTAAGTATTGAATCAATAATAGGTATTGAATCAATAGTAAGCATCATAAAGCATGAAGTTAATCCGGACTTCGATATAAGCGACATTAATTCGGCAAAAGTGTACGAACCCATTGGTTTAAATGTGTTTGGCGGAAACTCTGTCGTCAATCGATTCAAAATGTTCAAGTTTCCGATTTGGGCTCGGATAGTTGGCGGTTCGAATGCGGAAAATATTATTGACTTTGTCGACATAGGTAATTGTGAACATTAGTTCAAAAAAAAACATTCACTATTTATTTAGAGTTCTGCATCGTATGGAAGCGACACAGTTATTAAAATTTAGCTATACAGGCTGCGCTATCTTTCGTGTCGGTATGTAAACACTTACTAACTTTGAAAAAAAACCGATTTGAGGTATTTTTATTCGAATTGGTCCTCTGCAATTTATTTTCACTACTTTTTGAATACATCCGCCTGTAATGGCAAAATCAAAATGTGCCCTTTTTGCTGCGTTTTCCATTACCTTTTCGAGCATCTCGGGCGATGATTTCGGCACGAATGTTTGCCTTGAGCTTGCTGGCGTACACTTTGCTTTTCAAATAGCCTCACAAAAAGAAGTCCGAAGGGGTCAAATCTGGCGATCTGGTTAGCCCCAATGTCGCCTCTTTTTGACATCAGGCGTCCAGGGAATTTTCTCCGCAAAAACTGAATTGTTTGATTTGCAGTGTGGCATGGCGCACCGTCTAGTAACCGTCAAGTCCTTTTTCACGCATTCGCGGGCAGACATAATGGGTACCACCGATATCTGTTTCCATCAACTGTCTCGTTTTCTCTGAAGAAATAGGGCCCAATGATGGTTTTGGAGCAAACGCCGGCCCAACGGGTCACTTTTTGGTCATGCAATGGCGTTTCATGGATTTCGTGAGGATTCTCCGTTCTCCAAATGCGGCAATTCTGCTTATTAACGCCGCCAGATAGTGTGAAATTGACCTCGTCAGTCATCAAAATTTTCTTCCAAAAATCAGGTTCAGTGTCCACCATTCGAGCAACTGTTTGGCCGTATTCCAAGCGACGTGGACGGTCTGTCGGCAACATTCTTTGTGTTAACTTTATAGGGAAACAAATGCAAATCATCCTTCAAAATTCGCCGCATAATGGTTCCACTGACGACAAAATGCTGAGCGCGGCGACGATACGACACTTTTGGGTTCTGGGAAACGCTCACTCTGACCGCTTCAACCAGTTCATTGGAACGTCTTGGTCGTGGAACGGCACGACGACGATCTCCCACTTCCCCGTGCTCAACGAAATTCGACACGAAACGACGAATATTGTTGTCAGACGGTGCCTGTTGACCACGATATTTTCGACGGTACACACGTTGATTTAAAACAACTGAACGACTATTCTCGGTGTACATCGTCACTATTTCGATATGAAGCAATTCATGTTTCAAATTGTACTAAATTTGCCGTTTCAAAAACATGTCTCATCGAATCAGTCGCTTTGACAAATGTCAAAGTTAGTAAGTGTTTACACACCGATACAAAAGATGACGCACCCTGTACATATTGATTGATTTGTCACCCCAGTGGGTTGGGCATCACTCTAATTATTTTTATAAAAT
Source organism: Oxycera nigricornis (assembly GCA_963942545.1). Classification (NCBI taxonomy): domain Eukaryota; kingdom Metazoa; phylum Arthropoda; class Insecta; order Diptera; family Stratiomyidae; genus Oxycera; species Oxycera nigricornis. Next base: position 3,613,219 of record OZ012662.1, read on the forward strand.
TATTTGAACATATTTACACTTTTTTTTCATTTTTTGTTCACTCATTTTCATTAGTAAAGAGTGTAATATAAAATGAAACCCTTGAAAACCAAACCAATATTTTTTAAAATTTACAAAAATCGTATGTTTCCAAAATTGCAATGCTCAACCTAATACAAACAGCATGACAAATATGTTCTTATTTCAATGATTTACTTGTGTTAATTTTTTAACATTTCATCCTCATTTAGAATCACCCGCCAAGATCGAATTTTATTATTCACATGGCCATTTTCAAGGAATAACACTTTATGATGATTGTTTTATTAATATTGACGATTATTTTGATGAAAATGATGATGTTCGGAATTATTACTACTATGGAAATGCTACAAAGCAAGATACCGTACTGTGCCAAACAAATGAACCATCTGTTCGACTAACCGTTGATACTGGCGGAGGCGACAAAGATCCACAATATCTCGACGGAGAAACATCGGAAACGTTTGAAAAATTTGATAGCATAATAAATTGCCCTAATGTAGTATTGTCGCCATTTACAGCATTCACTAGTAGCTACAATCATACACATACAATTTTTGTTAAAACAAATGGCTACAGAGGCACTGATTTAAATTCAAAAATCCGGATTGAACGTGGTACACTACAACTTTATCTTACAGAATTCGAAATTGTTAACGAAGATACCGAAATGTTTTACTATCCAAAACTAAAAGAGTTGCAAATAGTTATGCATTTGGATGGCAATATATTTTCGTTGCTAATAGAAAACTATAAATATCCTGCGGCCAAAGATACGATTTTTATATTCAACAAACATAAACAGAATATCATTCCGAATTTTTCGCAACTAACAAATGACACAAAAATAAAAATTAATTCATGTGAAATGAATATAGTATGTTCCAGCCAGTCGAGGAACAATCTGTTGCAGAATCGTGCCGACGCGTGCACTAGTATGGAGCACACCTCGAAAAACTTGAAAATTTTAAAAACAATTCAGTTCGATAGCGGTGAGAATTTGATAATTGGATCAGACGCCAGCGATATTATAATTTTCCACAAGAATACCATTTATGCCAAGGGTCGTGAAAATCAAGACATTTATGTCATCGACGAAACCGACATGAAAAATTTAATAATATTCAATTATGCGCGCGACAATACATTAGATTTTCTCATCATCCCTGAAATTCCAGAGCGATTTTCAAGTCGAAACAACAGCATATTCATAAAATATAAGACGGCCACCATTGAAATTCGAAATTTTTTGGAGTCTGTACATCATCAACATCTTGTCTTGACGAATAATAAAGATGTTTTCATTCCGCTGGCAAACACTAGTAGATTAGTGCCGTTCATCCAAGCGACGGCGTCTCGAAATGAATTTATATTGCGATCGACATTCGACTATTCCGAAATTGTCGTCGATGCTTCAATATCGGATTTAGAAGTTTATCGAGACGGCAAAGATTGGTTGATATTGGGCACAAGCACCGAACACCCATTAAAAATCGTCATTAAAGATTACTATACGAATTTGGAGAAGTGGAATAGTGTTGAATGGTATTTCTATAAGAATGGTGTGGTAACGCAATCCCACAATTTCATATACACGTATATAAGTGATGTTGAATATAGAGAAAAACGAAAGCAAGATTATCTTGATGCGGTTCAGGAATATATACGAGACTTCACCGTTTCGGACTCTATAATGCACAATCATTTGAATTATATGCAAAATCGCGTTGGATTGCTAATAATTGAAAAAGTTCTCCCCGCAAATGTTAAGCTCTTGAAAAACGACAACGATTTAGTACTGCTAGACAAAAAATCAAACAATTCGCTTGTTATCAAAGATTGGGATTCGAGTGAGGTGCATAGAATATCGAATGTCGAATTCGCAGATCCCTTAGAGTCGATCAGTATTCGTGGATTGGATAGGTTCATTCTAAAACAAGTGGCCGAAATGCAATTGATGTTCGACAAGGCAAGTGAAAATGCGGATCTTCAAGCTAAATATAATCCGCTTGCAAGCATTGCTGTCCAATGCATTGTCGCTGAACAACGTTTTACATATGCGTGCATCGGTTTCACGGCCAATAATGAACTGGTACAATTCACGCAGAAATATTGCCACAACGATACATTCAAGCTGTTTAAGGAATACTCGAACATGGATCAAGTACGAGCCGTTGTACGAAAACTACGAAATGATGTTGTCTTGCATGGATATAACGAAACAGTAGCCCATCAGTGTGAATCAGTTTTCGATAGTATCTTTGCCTCACATCGTTTGCCGAATGACACATACAAAGATTTAATAAGGTCACAACTTTTTTCCAGGGAAACTTACACGAGCTTGGCTAAACTCAGAAATCTTGTGGATCGAGGGGTCGATTTTAATAGTCGATCCAACGATGCATACCGAAAAACTGTGCTGCACTTAGCTGTTGCAAACGGCATCCTCGACACGGTCAAATTCATTGTTGATCAGAAAGTTGATGTTAATTCGTTGGATGCACACGAGCAAACTCCGTTGGAATATGCCTTCCAACAAATATCCAAAATATGTAACCCAGACAAGATAAATTACAGCTGTACAGACAATCACAAAATACATAAATACTTGGAAATCATGGAATACCTTCTTTCGAAGTCGGCAATGGTTAAAAACCCCACGAACATTGCCAATACAATGGCGACATTGTCCTCGTTTCTCAAAGGAAACCCAAATTATCCACGCATAGTAAATTTAGTAGGTTTCGACGTTGCACAAATTTAATTAATTTTGATCGATATGTTTTAAACAAACTAAACGAAGACCTCGACAACTTATATATAATTAGTCCAAATATCCTTCATATGATGCAATTTACAATGCCGTTTCAACTCTATTTCCGTGCTTCGTGTGTCATGGATTGGATGGCGCTTCAATATTGGTAGGCATGTGCTGGCAGTCAAAAGTAATCAATCAAGCACGGTGTGTTTATAAGATTTACAAGGACCTCGTTCAACGACTTTAAACAACTTTGCATTGAACGGAAAATTGAGCGCGACTATCAAATCGAGCGAGACTGCGTGTAGACTAGCGATTGTGCGCTTTAGCTTTATCAGTGCTAGATGTATCAGCGCCGCTAAATATTCAACTATGACATGATGTATCAAATCAATTACATAATTCAATAAAGTTCCAAATTCTGTAATTCATTAGGTTTTAAGAATGCATTATTACCCTGTAATCGATAAGAACAATGAGATCACGCAGCCATGCAGATTATCTCTACATCAAGAAACCAAGGAAATATATAGCATACTTTAAACGGTTTCATTTGGAACGTTGAATAGCAAAATAATCGTCTTATTGGCCATTAAGGGAAATATTAGTGAACTGCAGTCAAAATTTGAATTGGTCTCGTGCTAATCCGTGCCCATTTGGCACTAGACACAAATAAAAGATAAGATTCATTTGCTCAGCACTTAAACAGAATAAATTGTGTAATATAATTCCACACTGACCGTCCTGAATTCACTCAAATCAATCACCGTTTGTGAAATGGTCAATTTCGGTTATGATCTTCTTGAATTATGGAAAGTATTTTTGGTGTCACTAAAAATACCGGTCGACATTGATTGCGTCGGTATCAACCGACGAGAGATGTATTCGATATTCAAAAGCGGAGCGAGATTCACCATAAACGAACAACAGAATGAAATAATTAAATATATTTTTGAGAAGAATCTTCATGCGACTTTGCGAGAAGTATCACGTCGTATATTCCCAGGAACTAAATTGAATGCGTATATTTTATTCATAATTCTTCAAACTTATAAAGCGTTGTTTTTAATAATAGTTATAATTAATACGCATCGTTTAAATTAATTAGCGCACATTAAATTAGTTACCTGGACATCGTAAATCCTTCCACAAAGTTCTCTTCCAACTATACATTCTTAGCATTCGATCAAACTACGACGCAAACAGTTTTTAAGAAGACAGTATCGCCAATCTTGGGGCGGGCGATGGAATTACGCGTAACACTCGCTTAAAATCGAAGCCGCTTTAAGAACAAACTTTGGGATTGTAGCTCGAGGTCGGTGAGTTTTCGAACAACCGGCGCAAGTTGATTCACATGGTCCACGTATCCTGTTCCAGCATTCTTCAGCTTCTCCCCGTAAACGACCTTTCCGTCGAATTCGTTCGCCTTCACTTTCATATCCTTCTCGATTTGTTGGATTGTAATGGTCAGATGATCCTCGATTTCGGCCAAGTACTGTTGAGAATGATAACGAAGTTAAGCGAGTAGGAGTGATTTAAACGATTGACATACATTTGGTTCGTTGTACCAGATGCAACAGCCACCGTCGTCGGTCAATCGAGTATTGGAGCAGTTCCGGCCGCGAGACGCACACCATTCTCCGTGGTACCATACCTAGAAGAGGACGAAATGGGACTGTTGTTTCGTTGGTAGTGATTAATTGCAACCTTTTCAGGAACAGTTGACACCAAGCTGATAGCCAAGCCCATTCTCTCGGCTCTGCCCACACGACCGATCCTGTGGACGTAGTTCGATTTCTCGTCGGGCAGAGTGACGTTGATCACTAAATTCAACAATATCAAAGCTTTTGGTTGCGGCAAGAACCGATGGATACTTACTGTACGGCAACCCGGTGATGTCAATGCCACGCGCCGCTACGTCCGTGCAGATCAGAAATTTCGCCTGCTTGTTTTTGAACTTCTCCAGATTGGCCTTGCGCTCCTGCGGCTTGCGATCGCCGTGGAGGCACACGCATGAAAACTTTTGCGGGTTCACACTTCGCATGTACCTCTCCAGATTGTCGCAATCGATCTTCGTGCGACAAAATATGATTGCTCTGTCCATGTTATGTTCCTCGATGGCTTTCATACAATATTCACCCTTCAGCAATTTGACCGCTTCGGAGAAAGTCTCCGCGGTCTGTCCGTTCGGTCTGATGTTATCGTTGCTGTGCACGCCATCGGTTTGAATTTGTTTTCGTAGACTTTGCCAGGTCGTGTCTCGTTGCGGGTCCACTTTGCAAACGACGTGGTGCACAGTTTCCGGCACAGCGTCCTCCCCCTTCAAATCGATCCACGTGGGAAAGTGCATCAGTCGGTTGGCCATTTTCTTCACTTCGAATGAATGCAGAGTGGCACTGCAAACCACCATTTGTAGTCGGCGGCCGTCGGTAGTGATTTTGGGGATCTGCTTGTGGATGCGATCAATGAGGTTTTCGTAGCCCTGCTTCAGCAGCGCATCGGCTTCGTCCAGCACGAAAAATCGACAATGTGTCAAGGCAACTATGCCTCCACCGATCAGGTCCTCGAGACGGCCAGGCGTGGCAACGATGATGTCGACTCCCGATTGTAGTACGCTCATCTGTTCGCGCACATTGACGCCGCCAATCAGCAGCAGTTCTCTTACGTTCGGATCCTTCAAGTGCTTCTTGAACTTTATTATCTGATTGAAAGTCTGCTCGGCCAGCTCGCGGCTGGGTTCGATGATGATGGCTTGCGGCGCGTTTGGTTTCGGCTTCAAATCGATGTTGCTGTTTGTTCCGGGATTGGCCAGGGGATTCAGTTTTGCATGTTTCGCTTCGGCTTTGCATATTGCTATGAAGCCATCAGGAATATTGTGTTTGAAGTCGCTAGCTCCGAAATTGAAGGCCATTTCGGCATTCTTCAGGACTACAGCTGGATAGAACACCTCGTTCTTCAAGTTGTCCGGAATTTTGAAGGCCACACCAAGGTTCGTGCCATTCTTGGTGAAACTCACTTCGAGATTGGTCAAGTTCAAGCAGCAGCCAATCACATCATGCATTCCGAAGGCTTCGCCGTAGTCGTCGAAGTTCTTGTTGTTCGACTTTTTTCCTGTGCCGCCGAACCCGAAGCTGAATCGATCCGTTCCCAGGTCGAGGTTGGCCTGCTGTGTGGCCCAGCCAACTCGGCACAGCCCTTCGTCAGTGACGGTCGCCTCGAAATAGTACTTTCCTGGGCCTTTTACTCCCGTTGTACAACGGCATCCATGCCATTCCTTGAACTCACGCGACTGACATCGAAATCCGTCCGGCGTCACGGCTAGCGCGCTCCCGCGATCGAAGAAGGACATCGTCCACGGCGCTATATTGGACCCTGACGCTGCACCTTTGGCACCCTTCCCTTCTGAGATGTCGCGAATGGTTTCCCAGACAATTTGCAAGATGGGCAAGCAAAAAGCGCCAGTTTTGCCCGAGCCAGTCTCGGCAGCCATGAGGACGTCACCGCCGCCCAATATCATGGGAATCGCCTCGGCTTGCACGTCGGTTGGCAGCCTGAATGCGAAATTAAATAAAACGTTAATTTTCTTCGCAAAATGCTGGATAAACAGTCGCTGCGGCCGTATTATCCTTAATTATGCACTTTTGCAGTGCTTCATCAAGTATAACTGCAGTCAAATTACCGCAAGCGTGCAACTCTGCGTGCACCAAGTACATGTAACGGGGCAAGTAAACAGTTTCGACAAACAAAAGTATTTTGGAGGCATACCGCTCAAAAAAGCGCGTCACCATTGCTTTCAAGGACGAATTTTTTGGTATGACCTGTTTCAGTTTCCCACTAAGTGATTCCAACCGATTGTTGGTGAAATTTGATAGATTATAGGTGTTCATATTGAACAGCAGCCTGAATGCGAAATTAAACAAAACGTTAATTTACTTCTATGCTCTTCGCGTTTTGCACAGCGCAGAACTCGAGATAATTAATAATATAATAATAAAATCCAATTCAGTAACACCAAATTTAAAAAAAAGTTTCCTAAGTAAAGCGAAGGTGCTATAAATTATTTGCCTATTTTGTCCTGGTCAGTGGTGCTTATGTTTAGATATAAAGTAAGAATTGAATGAGATTCCAGCTTTTGTGAAAAAATAATCAGAAAGATTTGCCTTCAAAATGACTTCGTATGGCGAAATGAATATGCCACAACTGACTCATTTGCCCTAAACCGCAACGCGGCTAGTAATACCTAATACTTTGCTACCCTATTCGAATACTGTTTTACGTTCGTATTCAAACATTTATTTCGTGTTGGCGATATCGTTCACAGACCATTTTCTAGAAATAAAAAAATACTCACGTCCACTCCATTTCATCCACGGCTTTAGCGATTTCGGGCAAAACACCAAACTCTGGGGGGAAAGTGCATAATTAGAATTTCATATTCACAAATTAAACGCAATTTTACCATCGAATGCAGTCATATTTCCGAAATTCTAACTTAAATCAACAATATCCTTCAGCGACAGCGACCGGCACAAAAACAGTCATGAAATGTCAAGATGAAGCTAGTCGCTGCAACGCACCACAGCTCCTCAAAGTGTCCGCAAATGAAATATTTAGTATAGTATAGTTCAGCTTTAGATCCAGATTAAATAAATTAATTCAAAAGCATTTAAGGAATATGTTGTAAGTAAAGATCAATTTAAAGCTAGCAGTGATTATTATTGGTCAATTTCTTCCCATATGTATATATTCGAATTGAACAAAAACTTAACTCAATTAATAATTGGATAAGTAAGTAATTCAACGATTTTTAAAAAAAGTTATTCGCCTTCTTTATCTGTTTTGATGCCTCTTCTAACATTTTCTGAATTTCTCTTCAAATTGTTGATATTCTTGTAAATGACGGCGAGTCCTTTAGGTAGCTAAAAAAACTGTTACATGTTTTAAATTCATAAGACAGTTATTACTTATTTTACCGACATTTTCAGTCGATGTAGCTGCTGCTTGAGTTGCTCTACGATGTATAACCAAACGTATGCCGAAAATTCAGAGCTAACTTTTATCCAAATTCTGAAGAGACGCTCTATGTTAATCTGATTTTAAAGAAAACAAGAAATTTCGAAAAACGGTACGGTTTTTGAATAAATGGTGTATTTTCCTTCATATTTCTACCATATCTGATAACGACAATTTTTTATTTTCAATAATTTTCAGAGGATTTGAGGTTAACAATGAAGGTAGTTATGCTATCTAAAATCATGATGAATTTCAAAATGGTCGATTGAATAGTTTTAAAATGCCTTTCACGATGTTCACGAAAAAGTGGTTTCAAGAAAACACGCGCAACACGTGCAAATTATTACTTCAGAACGACTGTGAATTTTGTTTCAACATTTAAGGAAGCTATTCGACACATGTTTAACTTGCAATTTAAAAAAAACTGCAAAAAGTATATTTTTAAAAGTTATAAATGGTTTCGCGATCTCCCCCTTTACCTACTTCCACGTTTGTCTTTCTTTGGTATGAGAAGAGTACAAAATGTATTTTATCATTTAAAAACGAAATTAGGAGATACTTTACTTAAAGCTCTTTCTATCCCTAGATTGGCTGAAAATTACAAGCATCAGAAGACTAACATAAAAAACTAGAATGGAAATAAGCGCACATCGTTTCTATGGTATTATTCACGGAAATTAATTTTGTTCAACGATCGAATGATTATGCTTCATAGTACAGTCTTATCAAAACAATTTTTCCAAGATCCCTTAAAAACTCAAGCATACTAGCCGCAACATCAGATGGAATACAAAGTAAACAACTTGAAGAAATTCATGAATATATAATTATACAATGTAGCTTTATTCATTTTGTCAGCGTTCAAGAGAATCAACAGAAAATTCACGTGAAATACAGAGACAACTAATCGCGTCCGAAGTTCGGAACCAGTTCAGTTGTCGCCTGCTTCTGTGTCCACTGACTCATCGGTACCTTCTCTGAAATCTTAAGACGCTATCATGTTGAGATTTCCATTCACAACAATCTTATTGGTAATGTAGTATCAGTTTGTTTTGATTTAGTTTTTTTTCAGTAGGCGAAAGGTTACGTTACAATTTCCTATAAATACTCGGCATTTTTAAATTTTCTCGGAAATATTTTTTCCGTCACAGCATTTTTTTGTTTTCAAGGAAATTCTGGGAAACATTACAGGCCGTGTGTATTAGTCTAGAATTACTACACCTAATAAATTCAAAATTAACCTTTAGACATTGAAACTATTGTTTATGAAGATGATGAATAGGTAAAGATTTGAAAGATTATATTCATTTTTCAACTCAATTCAAGCTTCAGTTCTGTTTGATTTTGATCCTTCGGCAATTGTGGCACAAGAAGTGAATGGTTTTTCTTTTGTTTCCAATGCACAGATCTATCAAAGTGGAAGAATATTTCGATGGATTCCAATATTTTCCAAATCTATTTACAGCCAATGCTCGAGAACGTTTTCGGTATTTGAATTGATAACAGATTATTGTAACTTTAGATGAATTCAGGGTGATGGATTTTCTTGCCGAATCGAGATTAAACTTTCAGGCATTCAATTTAGTTGATAATGTAGGAGCGAAATGGTGTTTTGAAGGATCATTTCAAGAAAAAATTAGAATAATTTTCGTTGCCCGAAGTGTCTACTTCAATTAAAGTTAAAACTTTCATCTTATTATTATCATGGATTGGATGCCACTATTTTTTATATCCTTTTTATATAATGACCGATTGATTGTTCTCTTTTGTCGTTATTTTGAAATTGAATTGAAATGTCGATGTTTAATAAAATTGCTAATCCAAATATCTGCCGTAGATTGGAATGCAAATTTTTTGATTCATTCTCTTTGGAAAAAATATGTATCATACAGTAACACAAGGCAAATACGGATATATTGATTGGATGTTTAAAGACCTTTTTCAATACTTTTGTTATAACTTGCCTGATCAAATTTTACACGGGAAAATAATTTTCGATTTATCTGAAATTTTATTCGAAAAATTTATTTTTCGCCATAACACCATGATAGATAATTTTCAAAAATCATTGGAATCTTACATATATATGTAGTTGTCACTAATTTCTAAGAAAACGCAATATTACATTTGAACGAATAGCTGCCTCGAACATCGATGGTTGAATTTTGTAAGTTGCTAGGCGTACATATTTTTTCGATTCAATTTTTCGCACGAAATAATTTTTTTCTTCATTTTTTTTTAAATTTTTATAAAGCTCTTTCAACAACATTTCTCGTCTAATTTTCTTCAAAAGCTGTTGTGTATGTTTATTAAAAAAATTATTTCTACAATTACAGCTGTTGATTCTTTTATTTTCTAAAAATGATATAATTGGTACGAACTTCGTTAATTTTTAAAAGAAATCATATAGTCATATTTTTAAAATGAAGTTTAAATTTATTCTCAGATTCTTAAGGTACTAATTTTATTTCACAGAAAATTTAAAAGTAAATAATTTACAACAAGTTTCCACGGAACATTTTATGGAATATCCACGTAGTAACAGTTTTTCACCAAGTATTTTTTTATTTATCATACAAGATTTCCCAAATGATTTAAACCTTTGTCTAACAAGTTTAAAACTTTTCCCAAAATATTTAAACCACATCTCAAATTTTTTATGTCAAAATATTTAAACTTCTCTCTGAAAGTCTCCATGATTAAAAGATATGCTTTCCATTGCGCGAATTGATGAAATTGAAGAATTTACGTGTGCTTCTTTTGTCATTCAACTTTTTCACTCTTTTGTCATTCAATTTTTTTACTCTCTTCACAGTTTAATTCTAACTTAATTAGTTAATTTACATTAAATCGCATGCCATTAAAACAGTTTTTCTTTTAGTATTTTAGTGTATATAGTTTTTAGTAGTTTTTTTTCGCAATGTGTCGTAGCTTTATTTCATTGCACTGTAAATCCCTTTGATTAGATTGTGCAAGAAAAACATTGACACTTGCACTATGTTAATTTCACTTAATTCTCAATTTTCACAAAACTTGGGAAGCAAATACGCATCAAGCTTTTTGACGGTAAGTTTAAATGTCTTGGAGAAAAGTGTTTAGTAAAGTTTTAAATGTTTTGAAATAACTCTATCTATACCTTTTGAGAGAAGATCTGAATCGTTTGGAAAATCATTCAGTTATTTAATATCGTTAAAAATCCCGCATTTTAGCCACGCATTGTTTCTAAATTTTCTTTAAAGGAAATTTTTGGTATTGACAAAAACCCAAAAAACTTCGAAAATTCTAAAATTTGCTTTTGATTTGAAGCCACGCCCATGTTTATGACAGTTTCCGTTGAAAATGGCTGACATAAACAGAGGGCTTATTGAATGGAAACTTTAAAGTAATTTGTAGTATAAATTTGAAGTTTTACTTGATTTTTAAATTCATCCATGCAACAGTTTTTCCAGAATTATTCTTCAAAGAGTATTTAATTTGAAAAGTGTCTGTATTCATTGGACAAATTAATGAGTTAGGCTTAGAAAGTGTTGAGATGCTGCTCAATGATGTGGCATATGAATTATAATTTTTTTCATACATTGCACGCTCCTTTAAATCACAAAATAAACCTATCCGTGCTTAGTGTCCTTTTCATCATTTCCATGAATTTGCGGTTTTTCATTGGAAATGAAGACACCATTACAGCCCCGTCCTACTCTAGTTTACAGCTGGAAATATGAGTACAGAGCGTTGCTTGTATCTGAATCCGAACGGTTTCGGGCGAATTGAGCTCAAAGAGCAATCTCCAGATACTTCAGCTTCAGCTGCCATATATAAAACAGTTGGCAAACAAACAAGATTGATCAGTCAGTTCGGTGTAGCGCTATCGGAAAGTACTGGAGAATAGTGGGAAGTAGTGATTTTTCTTAAGTGTTGTTTCCAGACGAAGTGATAGTGCCAAAAAAAGTTTAATTTATTAAAATAAATAAAAAAAATTAAAGAGAGCAAAAATACAAAAAAATGGAGAAAGTTATGTCGTTCGTTGCAATTTTTGCGTTATTCTTTGTAGCTGTACATTCGCACACATACCATTCGGGCAACTGTCCCAATGTGGAACCTATGACGGATTTTAATATAAAGCAGGTGATAAAAATTTACATAAAGTTTGTTTGTTTGCTTATTTTACCTTTTTCGCGAGAAATATCGTGAGTAATGCGGCAAAGTGAAGAATGTGATACTACGAGCCGCTTTGAAATCTAATATTATTTGCTACTTTTCGCTAAACTCTGTTGCAAAAAACAGTTCAATAATACATATTTAATATTACGGGTTAAAAAAAATACGTTCTGTCGATGATCTATGATTTGTTACCATCAAGTATTTAATTATTGCTACTATGATTTGTGCTCGTGTTTTCGTTGGTTAGCAAGAGAAGATATAATTATTATTTAATAAAGCAAATGCGAAAGCAGTCTGCGTGTTGACCTTTTCGTAGCAGAAGCCAATGATAAGCATTTCCCATTCTTCAAGCTTCTAAGCCATCGGTAAACATCGACGTTTTGAGTTTTGAACTGTGATTTCATATGAGATAATGAAAGAATTTAAAATTGTTAGAATTTGGAGAGTTCTAAAAATTTTAAATTAAATTTTCCAACTTCCTTCTTCACGACTTCAGTATATTAATCGTTTATAGCCAATTAATATTGAAGGATCATTTCGAAATGTATTCATAGAACGTTATCAATCCCTTGAAAATAGCACAGACCAGAAATTAGCACCAAAACAGATCAATGACTTCTGATGCGGTCATATATTTTCGTCTTGTAGAATTGGTCATGATCCATAAAGACAAGCTTAATCCATTTTGTTTGCTTTGCTAGTTAAAGAGTATGCCTGGAAGCCATTTTGCGATAATTTGGCTGAATGAATTTTTCCCAGACTATTTCGACGTTGGAAAAATTACAAATAAGTACCTACATGCATGTTGAATTCAATTGAACGCTACCAGAAAAAAATGATAAATCAAACCACATTGCTTTTTTTTGGTAAAATATTATTTGTACGAAACTGAAAAAATACACGAATAATATTTATGACCTTTCTTTGCAAAAAAAAAACAATTCCGTGTTTCTATTTTTTAAAAAAAATATTTTTTGAAAGCATATGCAAAACAGATCTTAGTATGAAAAATTAAATCTAGCGAAATTTTGGAAAAAATATGTAAATTTAAAAAAAACATTTACTAACGAATAACGCCAAAAAAAGTTTTCAAAGTTTGATTTTGCAAACTACCACACTACTATGGCAAGGAATGATGAATAACATTTAAATAAATTAATTTCTAAAATATTAGTTCCTCTTTTTGTACCAGCAAAACACATTTTAGGAATGGGAATTTTTGATGAGTAAATATTTTTAGGAAGATTCTACATTGCAAAATTTTTTTAGCATGTTTTTAATGACTGTAACAGGTTAATATGTTATCTAAAAATTTCCGAACCAAAAAATAAGCGTCAATTTCAATTGATTTACTTTCTCAGTGAAGCTACCTTTTTATGAATAAAAATTTCGTCGATATTTCAACAAAAAAGGAATTTAAGCAGCCTTGAAAATTTAAGAGTAATAATTCTGCTCGAATCTTGAAAGGAACATCTGAAACCATTCTAAAATTAAATATTCTAAATCATTCTTATCGATTTGTCTGCTTTGCTTTAAAATCAACATTATTCTATGTTTCAACAGCTTATCTGCGCAATTCTTAGTCATTCTAAGATCAAAAGCAGGTGCCTTCCTTCTAGAATATGCATAGTTAAATAAAACTGACCATACATGAAGAAATTAAAGCAGAAATACACAATAACTCTAGAATGACTAACAACATATGCTTGTCGTATTAAATATTAATTTTCTGTTAACGAGAAGTTGCCTTGAAGTCGCTTTGTATCATTTATCTGTAATACCTGAGTGCCCTCTCATTTCGTAATTAACTTAAGAAAGCAGTTGCAGCCCATTTGCTACCTTTTCTCATTATGTGTCCATTTGTGAGTCTGCCTTTATGGCTGTCGTAAATATAAATGACGAAAACAATTTATTTGTTCTAAACTATGCAAATCTGTGGATTATGAAGAATTGTCGTTACTCATATCCCGCAGAGCACTAGCATGTATATTTCAATGCTGATACAAAAGTATCTATTAAATATGAGTACCTAACCGACTCAGCGAATGTTTCACGAGCAACGAGTCGAGTGATTCATGCTTTTATTAAATTCAATCTTGCAATTAGACTTGAAATTGGTTTGTTCGTTGAGAAGTGTACTTTTGTGCCAGACAATCATGCAAAGAACGGACTAACTGATAACATAAATGCGTTTATAGGAGAACAACGTTTTGTTCAGGCGCACAAAGCAATCGTATCTTCAAACTAAACTAATTCGAAGCGGGGAGACTGCGAAAACGACCAGAGTTCAATTAAATTGATAGTGCTCATTCTAATTGAAACTGTATGGCAAACAGATCGATAATTCGAATAAGACATGTGCTCTTTGACCTGCTGCTATCACGCTAACATGAGGAAAACTTCCCGTTTTGATAAAAAAAAATTGCTAATGAATAATGACGATGGAAGAATATCCGAAGCATCAACGGTCTTTCGTACTGGATGCTAGATAATTGTGGTGTTTTACAGTACGCAATTTGACCTTTTTGTCAAATAAACAGTTGGGGAATTCCCTAGTTTTCATTACGTAAGCACCCAACGATGTTGGACAAAATCATTCGGTCTGTCCAATGAATTGACGTTGCACGATCGAGCATATTTTGACATTCGTTGGATACCCATTGAGAACATTTAATATCATAATTTATTGCAGCATTCTATATGCTGCAATTAGTATTAAAGATGCGAATATACTTAATTATAATTGCAATATATTTGGACATCCATTTTGGAAAATAGACTGATTCATTTGATAAGTAAAAACTCAGTGATTGAGCAAGTTCTTCTTGTGTTTGGCATGAATCTGCATCGAACAGTTCTTCCAATTCATGGTCTTTGAATATTTTTTGTCTCCAACCACCATGCTTGTCCTCGAAATTGAAATCTTCACTCTTGAAACGTTGGAACCACTCCTTAGACGTTCTTTCACTCAGAGCAACCTTACCGTACGTATTTGAAAACATTCGATGAGCCTCAGCTGCAGTTTTTTTCAAATGAAAGCATAAGATCATAACTTCCCGTAAATGACGAGAACTTGGCACAAAAACCGACATTTTGAGTCAAGGAATCATTGAAAAATGCAAACAACTTTCACTAATACGGTAATGTCGATACGTCAGCAGATGTCCAAAATTACTTTTGACACTTGTAATCTACGTACCAACCGCACCTTACCGATACTGTCATCTGTCGGGAAACTGTGGAAGCAAAGCTGTACACTCAATAGAATCGATACAGTGGAAATGCTAATAAAAATGGCGAATGTTTCGAAATAATAATAATAACTTATGTCTTACAGAAAAAATAAAATCATGTTTAGTTATTTTGAACCAATAAATAAAATTGAAATTTCTTTTCCAGTTCCTTGGTATCTGGTATGCAATTCAAAAAACATCAACAGCATCCACATGCCTCATTTACAACATCACCATGGGAGAGGAACCGGGCGAGTATCACATTGAACAAACGTCTCAGCACTTTGCACTAGGACTAACCCCATTGAAACACGAATACAGCTATACAGGCACCATCACGATTCCTGATCGTGATATTCCTGGAAAAATGAAAGTGAAATTCCCACTAAGTAGGTTTCCGCAAGGCTTCTTCCTCCTAGACGACATGTCCTAATAACAATGATTATTTCAGATGTTGCTGGCAGTTCATCCTTCACAGTATTCATGACCGACTACCAACAATTTGCTGGCATCTTCTCCTGCCAGAAGATTGGTTTCGTTCATCGTCGTTCCGCAACCTTGCTGTCTCGAACTCGCGAACTCGATAGAATGTTTGTCGACAAAATGCGAACTCGCTTGTCCTCGTATTCGGTTGATCCTTTCGACTTGAGCATCATCGAGCAAACAGGATGTCCCAAGAATGCATCGAAAGGCGTGAACCTACACATTGACGGCGACACATTCTCGGCGCATAGTATTGCTAACGTGTTCCGCAAGGCTGGCGAAAAAATTGGCGACGGAGTTGAATATGCCGTGGAGGCCGGAAAGAAGGTTGGCGGAGTAACTAAGTCAATTCTATTTTAGCGACAAATGTTAGAGCAACAGTTTATCTAAACACAATTATTATTAGTGACTTCACCAGAAGAATCCTATTTAATGATTTGATTTTCTTGTTTGCAGCTCTACCATCAAATTAAGGACGACGACAAAAAGACTCCTGACGCTGTTACTTTGGCCACGGTACCAATTGTTCCAGCCGACAAAGCTAAGAACATGATCATTCCCTCCGGCGAACATGACGCCGAATGGGTTAGGGTGTAGAATTTAGATCTAACAATAGGACTTCGATTAGTACTAGTAATACTGTGCCCATATTATGAGATTAGTGATTATATAACTAGCAACTTGCTAGAAGTAAGATGAGATATGTATTTTTATGTATTCGAGAATGAAGAGCAAAGCGAATAAAATATTTTATAAATAATGTTAACTGCGAATTCATTGAATTCTGCTGCTATAATCTCTTGATATTTCAAGGAGTTTAGATCCAAAAAAATCTTGAGATTTAGGTATTCACATCCAGCCATGGAAAAAATAACTCATAAGATTCGAACAGCTCTCAAAGCTTATTAGGTGTCCCCTAATAAAGCAAATACTGTGAATAACTGTTGAAGTGATATCAAAACTCGTTGCAACGGTTTAAAAAAAATCTATTCATTCATACTAGTCAACTTCTAACTTTCTAAACGATCCATCCACTCCATACTGGGATTCTTGATATCTCGGTGGGCCTTGCCTTTTGGACTCATCGGTTCTATACTTCATATCATCCAGGAGCCATTGCCGATTGCTTTCAAGCTCCTTGTAATAATTTTCTAAGAAATAAATTAAATCACGATATTTACATATATCCGATAAAATCCGTAAAAATTAGAAAAGCTACCTATAATTGTTTGAACAGGACCAATCTCACCACCATATTCTGAAGGTAAAAGACTCTTTGGGATGTGCTCATGCAACGATTCGAAGCTTCCATGCACGAAGAGCTGTAGGTGTTTTTTTTTGGCAGGATTCGTTAGCAGTTGAAAAACTTATTTATTTCCATACTTACTCGTTTCGTCAGCTTTTCACTGAGAAAACTCTGGAACATTTTGAAAATAGTTTCGAAACCCTTCGGTGGTCTAATAAAGTGTATCCCTTTGTGTCGGCTTGGATATGCTTCTTTGAGTGTGTCACCCATTTTTCTAAAAACAAAAACAATGAGGTTACAGTATTTTCTCAATATAATGGGGAAGATGGATTTTCCAATGGTTTGTAAATACTCACTGAAGTAACGATGGAGTCGCTTGGGCTATATGTTGCAGAGTTAATCCCGACACGTCCACTACGATGGTCTCTCCGCAAACGATGGCCTGGTCATCATTATGAAGGATATAATCCGACAGTGTTATTGCTACACTCATAAAGTCCTTCAAGTGCTTTTTCCGAGGATCGTACTCGAATCTGTTGATGATGATCCGCGATCCATCGAGCTGTGTCTTTGGCAATGGTATCATTGATCTGAAATATCCAAAGAACGTTTGCACAGCTTCTTGAGGGTTAGGGTCGTCGTGACGAACGCTTACCCTGTAAAGTACATATCCCTAAACTCGTTACTACATGGATCGCGGGCAGTGAAAAATTCAGGAGCTACTGTACGCAACGAGAAATACATGTCCAGTCGCTCTTTCGTTCTTTCCAAGCTAAATTTGCAGAGTCTCAGGAAGTTTGTTAAAAATTGGTCATCTATTGTTCAGAAAAGGAGTAGGAGCTGAAAGGAGTTTGTTGTATTCAAAGTATAGTCTGTACATACCTGTTTTGGCTGTAATATGGGGTTGTTTTAAAAGCCATTGTTTTATGGTGTCGAGATCAGTTGCTAGTCGGCTGGGGTTCTCGTTGAGTTCCTTCTGGGCTTGCTCAGCCACAGCAGGTGGTAGCGGTCGAATGTTAGCCATTTTGATCTGATCAAATTCAAGGAAAATCAGTTAATGGTGGATGTTTTCGTTTTGTAGAATTATTAGTTTTTAACTGGCAAACTCAAACATTTTCGATAAAAGAGCTAGTGACCTTTGTTTGTGAGAAGTGAATCGTATTTACCATAAATATTTGCAAAAGTGAAACCAGCTTAAATTTTACTAACAATCCATCCTATAATGCACAGGATCACTGCTTGGCTTCGTAAGATTTTAAAAGAAAAGAATCTGCAAAGAAATCAGTCGATCTTAATTATTTTCAAAGTTCTATCTCCTCGTATCGAGACAAAGTCGAATTTGAGCTTCGTAGGAAAAATTCGCCCTAATCGGAGAACTGATTACCTTCCATATTAAATTACAGCACAGACAATAAAAAAAACACATTAAATTTAAATACTGATGCCATCAAATTTGGAGAAAAAATAATTAAATATGTATTTTTTCATTATTTATTACTTTTTTAATATTTTGACATTAATTTCTTAGAAACAATTTCCATTTACAAAAAAATATTATTGCATTTTCAGATAAATTTACCAAAAACAGCCATTTTACAGATTTGTTTATTGAATTTTTAGTGCAGAATTTCTGAGCATATTTTTTTTGTATTGGAAACACGGCTAAATTTTTCATGATATGTTCTAGACACAAACATTTTCTTTAAAAAAAATAAATGTGACTGCTTGGGGACAGGACCATATGTTTATGGAAATATGTCTGTGTTTACGAGTAATATTTTCTCTCGTTGTAATGTTAGAACACTGAGAAGTCCTCAAACTTACGTGTTTTATTTGTAATATAGTAATTTATCGTGCCACCGCTTTACTAAATCATATGCGGGTATTAATATATGTATAGGGTGTTCTTAGAGATTTCTTTTAGACAGTTATTGACGAAGTAAGGCCTATGCTGAAAAAAGTGATGCAAAATTGGACCGACAGGATAGTTTCCCTAAGATGCAGTGTGGGGTCATATGTCATTATTTTAATCACTAATACTACTGACACAGTATCACTCATAATAAGCTCAATCTGGCTAATAATAAACTGGGAGTAAGTAAGCAAAAGCTTTATCATTAAAAATTTAACAAAGTAAAAAATTTACTGTTGTAAGTGCCATCTATGGGCAGGGCAAGTGAATTAGGTGAATTGTCAATTCAATATATGTCAGCAAATTTCGAACAATTTGAAGATAATTACCATAGGAATGCTTTTAATCGGTTGCAGATGTGTGTACCTGGTGTTTGTGGGACGAAATTAGACCAATTTGCAGTTTTTTCCTCCTTTTAAAAGTTTTATTGACAGTCCAGTTGTCAGTTGGTACGTACTATGTCACTATCTGATTAGATCCAAGCTCATAATAAGGTATAAGCTCATGTGAACCATGTCACACTAATGTTTTTATACTCGCAACTGATTTATCTTAACAAGAGCATGAACAAACGTCATAGTTTCTCTAAGGGAAAAGTTATACTACACGGAACTAAATACACACGGCGAATGGGACCCAAAATGGTGGATGCTTGGCAGTCCTCACTAAATTTTACAAAATTTTTGAAACCCTTTGGTAATTGAGTGATGTTTTGAATTAAAAGAATCAAATAAAATCAAAATTTACGGAGGATCATCAGATGAATACCAAATTATGTACTTTTGATCAGGCGTGTTCAAAAATGTCGTTTATGAATATGCATTTGTTTAGTATCGACCACGTATTAAATTAAATTATCGATGCATTTGAAGTTGTATCCACAATAAAAGCTTGGATTATCAGCAACTTTTTTTTACAGAGTAATATTCTTTTCTCTCCCAATGTCTGTGAGTTGATCTTGTTACTTATCAATAATAAATTAAATGGGTAGAAGACTCGTGCAGCGGAAGAAGCCATCCCACCGCACTTTTCTTCGTAACCGTATGTGAACAGGTGTTCGATCCCTACGAAATATTTGCTGATTAGCTACCAATGATTCATCGCCCAACAAGAAGACAGAGTGTATTTACTCAATTTTTAGGCTACTTTAATTGAACAATTGATTTTGAAACAAAAGCTCACACAGTGTCGCAAAATTATGTAAGTAAGATACATTTCAGAGACCAACCGATAAAAGCTGAACTATTCCAGAAACCTTTCATAATGGCTAGTATCGCACTTTATACTATTTTAATTTACTATGTTTGCGGATAAAATAGCCAAACAAAAACCTGATTTCTAAAGTTCTAGCTCTCATTTGTTCAAGCTCACGTAACTTTTTATGATAATTAAGTCGTAGGAAGTAACTATTCAACCAGTCACGTTTGCATTGCATTTCTTTGAAACCGTTGAAAATCATGTTTTCCAGAAAAGCATGTTTCAAGGTATTCATAAATGCAATCATCACCTGATGACGAATCCGACAAGGTTCAATTCCAAAATCACAAATCACTACTCCAGAATATCGTAAAAATCTCAATAATTGATTGGCAAATCTGATAAAATAAATATCAAACACTGATATTTTATCTTTAAGGTCTTATCTGCCTCCTGAATCGCATGGTGGATCTCAAGCACGGAAGCAATGTCTACACACTTCGCGATTCGATAAAAAACAGCGAAAACGTTGTGAAAAATCTAACAAAGTGATAAAGAAGATAAAGCGATTTTTTTATCTGATAATAAAGATAATCGTTTGTTGCGATGGTCACGAAATTAATGGGAGATTGTCGCAAAAGCACCTCTGCGTTGAGGAGCACTTGCCGAGTAACGACTGAAACTCACGTGGCTATGCGAAGTTCAAAAAGGACCAAACGATATTTACTTGCGCACAGAACTTTTCGCGCTTAACAGCACTAATGATGATAATCACAATCACTCTAATTAGCGATGATGCTAAGACGTCGGAGCAAGAAAACGGCACTGGACCTCAAGAAAAGGTGCATAGAGAGCAAGGTAAGACTGGTGACTAATCGCTTGGAATAACGACTGAAACTTGGCGTTCGCGGAACACCAGGGGCTCGCTTGAAAGTTAGTAACCGCCTCGGCTAGACCTTACCGGTCGACTAGAGCTTCACTAGACAATTAGCGGAATATCATGATTCGTACGCCTACACTGTTGAATGAAATTCAAAGCCATTCGGTTGGAAATGTTGCTATTTCGAATGTATGTAGTTTAATTGGCTTTTTTTCGTTAATATAACTGACAATGATATCATTTTAAAGTAAATATCAGTTGAGCTAATATCTTCGATTTTTTTCTTTCTCGCTTCTATAAACAACGATTATTCTTAAATTATTGATATTGTAATCCTTGTTAACTGTTTCTTCCACGTCTCAATTGACTTCAACTTCTATCTTACATTGATCATTATAAGAAGGTTGAAAATAAGTAAACCTTCGCAAAGCAACTAATATGTTTCAATTGACTGCAAGTTTGAGGAAAACGTAGAACACCAGGGTTTAGAAAAACATAAAATAAAGCATGTTCATAATGCTTTTGACGGCAATGCAGAGAACAATAATATTTTTCTAATGAAACTTCCATTTAAGTAAAAAATATTTAGCAATAAAAAATGTTTTATGCAAACATATTTCAATTAAATTTGTCGTTCTAAAATAACAGTAATTTTATGCAATTTCTACAACTTTTCAATATGTTAATTGAAAATTTACTAAAAGAAATTTGTCAGCAATTTTACTGATTCCACTTAAGAAAAGTAGAAATTTCATTAGAAAACTATTTCTACTGTAATGGATTCATTTTATTACTTTAATTTAAAATAATTGCTCGTGAAATCGAAAAGATTTTTTTAAATCTTCTTTTGCTGGATTTCAGCTCGACTACAGTAATACTACCGACACACTAGAGCTGATAATCAGCTAGGAGCTCATTATGAGCTTGATTCTAATCAGATAGTGACACACTGCGTGACAACTGACAACTAGACTGTCAATAGAACTTTTAAAAGGTGAAAAACAACTGCAAATTGATTTACTTCTGTGCCACAAACATCGATTACACACTTTAACTGCCTATTAAAAGCATCTCTATGGTAATTACCTTCAAAGTGTTCGGAAATTCGCTGCCATATGTTGACATGACAAGTAAAATTGAGCCTAGTTCACTTGGTTTGCTCATAGATGGCACTTGCAACAGTAGGTTTTTTTTAAAATTCTAATGATGCAGCGTTTGCATACTTACCGCGAGATCATTATCAGCCAAATTGAGATGATAATGAGCTGCGAGCTCATTATCGGCTGTTGTGTGTCCGTAGTATAAAAGACACAATTTCGAACTAATTAAACATGTTTTGTATCGGGAATACATTTTTAACTTGCTCCTATGTGAAAAGTTCTTGTATTCGCTTCGAAAATCGAAAATGAAAATTTTAACATATTTACACGTTTTAAGGGCTTTAGAGTATATTTAAAGTGCTTTTGGAAAGAAGTTTGTATGCGTGTGTGTATGTACGTTCATTCGTGGACAGTTTTTTCTACGAGCGTAAACAAAATCATATTGACTTCGTTGAAGTGTCAAACGAAGCGTATTTGCAACTTTAAGAACTGATTAGGTTTTTGGAAACTTCGATCGGGTGGACCTCTCCAAGGTCATTTCTGTTATGCACTATATCTCGCGAACCAAATATTCGATTTGCATAGTTAAGGTGCCAATTGAACCGTATTAGCATTTGTATGACTTTATTAAATATAGGGGGGGGGGGGGGGAATTGTTCGAGTGGTTTTTTAATTTGATAGAAATAAATCCAAAAATCGTTTTAATTTTCACCGGACTTGCACAACAAGCAACAAGCAATTTTAATGGAAAAAAAACGGAAAAACTTTTTTCATGGCTCCAAAAAAAGTAAAATAAAAACCATTTTTATCGTCACCGTGAATAAGGGGATACATTATTGTCATGTCAATCAAAGTTTATTCATATTTGCATAATTTGAGCAGATTTTCAATAATTTTCATAGTGCCGTTTTCTTATTTTAATGAAAAAACTGCTTAATTTTTTTTTCCAAATCAAATACGCATTTGTGGTAATCAACGCTATTGACGGAAATAATGCTTCGAAGATGTCTTACTTAACAAAAAACAATGTTTTTCAACTATCACTATTTATAATGAATAAAGGTTGATAAAAATAACATTATCTAACTTCACTTACTCTGGTTTCTCAAATTAATTTCAAACTAATTTTTCATAATTCAGTTATATAGTTTGAGATTTTTCCCATGCACGTAATAAAATGAAACCAACTGCAATATTTCTCGATTTAGTGTAACCAAAACCTCGTGTCTCATCAAAATTCCCTATCACTATACACTTATCTCATTGAACACTCAACTTAATAATAATAAAAAATAGTTGAATGAATAGCAATAAACTAGCACAATTCTGTTGATAAGGAAGACAATAATTATGGCACAAAGCTGAATGCAAAACCACGTTTGATTCGAGCACAAATGCACTCACAGTGTTGATAGTTTTTCCAAGTCACCCTGTTGTGAACCGCAACCCTGAAAAATTCTATAAAAAAAATGGCCATCGTTTCGTGAAAAAATAAAACATTGCATGGCATCTAATCAAGTTGTATAGAATACAACTCATAACTTTGTTTTATTAATATCTGCGTGTTGTTATGTGATATTTAGGCGGTATCAAAAGCAACTTTTCGTTGAAATAGATAAGAGGCAGTGGGGTGGGAAGATAGCACCTTAACGTTTGTCGTTTTTTGGGCGTTTATCGAAAAAGATAAGCGTCCAAGTATCTCAAACAGATTTCCGATGGTTTACTCATTAATTCACGTGTCTCTAATTGAATTCGGCTTTGTAGTTGGTGGGGGCTGAGATTGGAGAAAAACTGTCGGGCGTTTTTATCTGCGCTTTGATTGACGATTGTAACCACGAGTACCTCTGAAATCTGAGTGGTATATTCGAAGGTCAAGTCTATTACAAGTATTATTTGACCATCCACTTTGGTAAAACGAATCAAATCGCTGTTAATTTCGGCTAATTTATTCGTATCCAAGGGAATGCAGAATTTTTCCTTAGCTTCTTCCCCAATAAAAATTTAATATCCTGTTTAATTTATAATGTTGTTATTGGTGACGCCTTTTTTCTATTCAAAATGCAGATAGCACGGATATTAGTCATATAATAAATGGACGAGTTCGATAAGTGGTGGATCGTATCCACTAGTTAGTTTCTTTTGTTTCTAATTCGGTGATTCACCCAAGAAATCATCACAGGTGTGTGAACTGTCTTGATTGTGAATAATTATCCACTGTGGTCAAATAAGAGCGAAAATTGGTTATCTGTTCGATAATAACCGTAATCGTTGACGACAAACGTGCGCAAGAATACAATGGCCTTAATTTATTGAAAGGGGAAATCAATTTCTTGCTTGGAAGGTGAATTACTGCTTTCCGGAAAAGATTGAAATTGGCTTTTGCCTATTACTTATGTGACTTGTCTACAATGCACCGAATCGTTAGGTCGCCGGTAAAAACTTAAAATTCTAAAATACTATTTATAAACGATCCTCAAGCACAATACACCCAACGAGAAAAGTCGATAAAACGGTCGGTCGGTCGATAAAATTATTCATAAAAACCTGACACTGATCAACGTGCTGGTTCCGCATTAGATTGCAATTCATGCTTCGCTCATTCAACAGTTTCCATCATCAATACGCCGCGCACCAACTGTGTTGAACATAGTCTTCCATGCTGCCAAATAGATCTCCTCGGACCACCCTTTTTTGTATAATCTGTCCAGCTTCTAAATCTTCGGTGAAACTTTCACTTATCTATATTTTTCTTCTTTAAGTAAAAAACTACCTACTTCCGATTACACAAAGAAAACTCTTCCGTTTACGCGGTCTTTATCCTTTTTTCCGTCTGCACACTTAAGCTTCCTAAACTCCACTGCCTATATTATCCTCTCGTTCGTACCGTCAGCATTCCCATCTTTTAGGGGCCGGGTGCAAAAAGGTCGCGCTGGCTTCCAGTTGGAAGCGGATTCCAGATGTTTCTGGTTGCCAAGTCGCATCAAACCGCTACTTGACTTGACATTGACCTTTCATCCGAATTCCAACTGAAAACTGCAGCCGGAGCAGGGAAGAGAGAAAAAATAGAAGGAAAGAAAAAAATCGGAAACAGCTTTGGGGATCGAACCGGCCTCCTTATGATTTTGAAGCATTTACGCTCCCGAATGGTCACTAACAAGGAGAGGCTCCGACTTTGTAGTCTCAGATTTGGATGAAATTTGGCACACAAGTAGAAGACGTCAAGGATATTCGATCCTTAAAATATTAGACCGCAACACCCTCCCCTTTTTGGGAAAAACGTTTTTGTAGTTGAACATTGCTGATTTTCTTTAAACTAATCACATCTACAATTATTCAAAAAAACAATACCCGACCGGGAATCGGACACAAGACCCCTAGATCGCGAGCTAGTAGCGCTGCTACCTATACTGCACCGCTTCTGTCAGATGCAAAACTCACTAATCCATAAGCGACGCTAAAAACTTTAGATGCGCAGAAGGAAATTCACACTTCTTTGAAGAAGGTCCAAAAACCAGACGTACAACCACATATCTTTTATAATTTATTAAATTTAAACTTTCGAGCGCTTACATCCGAGAAACTAATTAACGTATTGAAATCTAATTATTAACGATTACATGATCTGCTATGCACATATGAAATAGTGGAACGTAAAATAAATGTTTGCGTGTAGAAATGACACTTAATAAAATTCTACTTAGTCTATAGAATTTTAAAAGCAAAAGCCCACGTTCATGATTGATCCCCTTAACCTTGATTTCATTTAGTATATTGCACTGAAATTAAGAGATTAAATGTTAGTTCAATAAAAAGGAGTTGTCTCCCCAATTTTGTCGTACAGTATTTTTTTATAAATCTACAATTAATCTGTTATCAACTCCTTATTGTCTAGCGATGAGCGAATCTACAAATTGCCTTCAGTATAGTCCAGATGGGATGTCTGTTACTTTCGAGCCGGTGTTGGATCTCGTGCGATGCAAGTCCTTGACTAAACTCCCATTCGTTATGTTGATGCTGGAGCTGTTCATCCCCGAAGAGTTTTGAAACGATGACACGCCGTTTTGTGCGAAGTAGATCTGCGTGGTGGCTTCCTTTTCGCCCGACGTAAGGACAATGTCGATCATTGAGTCGAGTCCGCAGTTCTCGAACCGGTCGATGTTCTTCGAGACTCGCCTGGCCTGCAGGGCGGCAGCCACGTCCGGTTTGGGGTACTTTTGCGGTGTATTCATTTCGGTCATGAAGAACACTCCGTTGAACTGTTGGGCGGGTGGGGGAGCCACGGGCGACGTGTGGTGGATTTGCACTGGCGAGCTGGATCGCAGAGCGTTCAGGACAGGATCATTCTCCACCTCGCGCGCTTGCATGATCACGTCCAGTATTTCCCGGTTTGTACTTGAATGGAGGGCGTCGACTTGGTCGATATTCTCGTCCTGTCCGTAAGCCTTCTCAACGTCGAAGTCGATATCTTCGAAGTAGGAGGTCCTACTATTGTTGTGGATCAACAACAGACCATATTCAGAGGCGTCCAGGTCAGACCCTCCCTGCGACATCAGATGAGCCAATGATCGCGATTTCCTGGGAGGCTGAGGAAGCAAATTCACAGGCACGATATCATCCTCTCTGGCGATTTCGTGCATGATCCTGCTCTGATCGCTGATAAAGATTGTCGATTCGGACGGTGGATACTCGCTTCCGTTTTTCGCATTCTTTTGAGCGTCGCTTACAATGTTCTCGAGCTCCTCAATAACATCTTCGATGGTGGCATCGTCGTCCTTGTTGGCATACGAGTCGTCATTGCATAGCATTATGCTAAGCTTCTGGCCGTTCTTTTGAGGAAGCACCAGTATTGGAACCGGACTCAACGACGGACCTGTCTCGGAGCTGCTGATTCCCTCGTCGTCGTGATCTGATGAGGCTTGCTTGTTGCCGGGTGGTATTAGTCTCGGCAATGCTACTGGTCGCTTTTCCAGGCTCTTGTAGCTGTCGCTTTGCGCTCCTTGGAGGCGGAATATTTCACGTTGGAGTTCAGCGCAACGCTCCTGGAGACGACGCTCCATGGACGTGAGGACAGTTTTTTCTTCCTGCAATATCTGAAGGATACGAATAACATAAATAATAGAAGGGTACGAAAAACTACCATGATCGTTACCTGAACCCTTCGTTCCAAAATAACCATTTGACTTCTTATCCTTTCTGATTCTCTCGCCTGGATTTGTAGTTTCTCAACATCAATTTTGATTTCCTCGAAATGTTTGATTTCCGCTCGCAACTTATCCAACCATGGTGACGTGGAAGAAATTGTCTGAAATTATAACGGATAAAATAAGGAAGCACAAGCACAAATCTAGTTACATACTTTTGTCATGGAGTGCGGATCGAACCCAGCCTGAAATAGTTCCGCTTGCAAGTAGAGTCGATTCTGTAAATTTTCAGCACTTTTTAAGAATGTGTTAATGAATCTAAAAAGGGAGCTCATTCAGTGTAAGTGGGTTGACAATGTTAGATGAAGACAAACTTGATGCCAAATGCCTGCAGCTCCCCGGATCCGCCACCGCTATTCAACATCCCGATGAGAAGACGGAATCGAACGGGTTCTCCGCAGCGCAACCGAAGAGTAGCCAGTGCTTCAGAAACCGCGGCATGGCCAGCACTCGCACTCTTTTGCGATCCGTGACCAGCAGTATTTTTGTCACACGCTACTGTGAGCAGTTGCAGAGCAAGGATCCTGGCGCGGATCCCTTGTCCCGTAGCTGATGCAGCCAACGGAAGGAGGCCTACAGGAGTGGTTCCGAGACGAGCACTCGCCTCTGGCGAACGGCAACAGCATATGCTTAAGCATTGGCTGTAAGGATCAAGAGATTGGTAAAACACCATTAAGATTTAAGGGTGTGAAGTCACTTACAGGCAAGCCAGTTCGTCTAGTAAAGCTCTCCGTTGATAAGACTGTGCATTTCGGGGCATTGATGCCGTCATTGTGGCCGGCGTAACGCTCATTGTTTGGCTAAGTTGGATGGCGCGAAGGACTTCCAAGAGGAGGCTCACACCGTCCATCGGCGAGGAAACGAACTCTTGCACGAAACTAAAAAGAGGACATGCTTTATTATGCTTCTGGTTTTGCTATTTTATACTGAAAAATCAAATTGCAAAGAACTATGCAGGAAACATATCTAAAGGGAGCAATATTATAAGCATGCGGTTAAGCACGAAGATCTATCCTTGCTCTTATCCTGCGTGAGATGCAAGATTTCAAAATAGCATAACTATCACAAACACTAATTCACCTTGGAAACGATGCCCTCAAATCGGATCGCAATTTGGTTAGCAAATCCGTGACGGAGCCAAATTGCCGGAGAGTCATTTCGCTGTCCGGTTCCGATGGGATCGGGCTTCTGAAATATATACCAAAAAAGGATAATGTTCAGTTAAGTTGACTTTTGCATTATTAGCAAACTCACATGTATTGTGAACATTTCGTCGGCAATGTTGCAGATCGGTTGACTTCCAACACTTTATCGAGTTCAGTCGTATCGTAGATGGACTTGGCGGTGCCCGATTGCCTCTTTCCGAACTTTTTCAAGGAGAGTGTATAGTCTTCCGGGTTGTATACTGGTGGCCGTTGATTTTCCTAAAAAGGATAATTATTTGTTGATGTATTTTAACAGTTTTCGTAAGTTGTGACGAATAAAATTATATTTATATTTCATACATTATTTGGTGTGGCAAAACAAAAAATGCTCATCCAATTGCAATGGAAAAAAATCATTAAAAAATTGTTCGGATAATTTCCAAGATATATATTTTGTATATTTGATTTTTGATAAACTGCAACTATGAAAATTCAAATTGATGGAAAAAACACCGCAAGAATCTTTATAACGAATTTTCTTTCAAAAAAATCCTTGATGCGATTTTCAATAGCAACTTTGACAAAAATTTATATTTATTTTAAATTTATTATTGCAAAAAAAATTTGCAGCTAAAATCCCACGTGAATATTTTTGCGAAAAATGTCACAGTATTCCATGATACAATTTGCGAAGAAAAGTGTTCCTAAAAATTGTTAGGAAAATATACAACCAAAATTAAGGGAATTTAATAAAAATAAAATAAATTCCATCAGGTTTAATGCAGTGAAGAGTGTTCAGTCTAAAAAGAAAACTGCAAAGTACTTAAAATGTGCTACAGCACGAAAGAATTTGTCGTTAAAGTTTAGGGAGAAATTATAGTGCTATTTTTTTCGATGAAAAAATTTCCGCATTTATGCATAAATATGTTAGAAAATACTATTACTTTGTTGTCGTCTCTTTTTCTACATTAAGGATGCCTAGGATGTGTTATTTTTTTGGATTTCTGGATTAATTAATGCGGCGTGGAATTTCGACTAGCAATAACAACTCTAAAGGTGTTAATCTACCTAATCTAATCTAGCAAGAAAATTCCCATATAATAATACCCAGTCATTTCAGCGATGCCTTAAGCCTAGTACACAGTTCGATTCAGAACAGAAAATTCTGCATGTCTCCACATTTGGTAAATAATTTGCTGCTGGAAATTTGACAATGGAGACTAGTGGAGATTATTCACGAAACACTTATCTTTTCGCAAATGCCGGCTGCTGTTGATGTTGGAAACAACTTCAATGACAGTTTTAATGACAGCTATTGTCAAACGTCAACTTTCTACATAAAAGAAATGTCGAAACAATTAAAATTCAAGTCAGAAAAGTGTGGAGAGTACTTGGTGCTGCGATGCTGCCATCTACCGAGTTCATCGATTCTGCGCAGAAAACTGTGTACTGCTTCTGCAGAATTGAGTCTGAAATTCTGTGTGGAATTTCTGCAACTGCAGAATTTTCATACAAATTTCTGCTCAGAACCGAACTGTGTACTAGGCTTTAGATATTTTAATTAGGCACGAAATGCGGATCATCATTGGGGATTGAAGACAGCTTCAATCGTTTCAAATAATGCGTTCGCTTTAACCACAAAACACATACTTTTTTCGAAAAAACGGTAGAAAAAAATTTTTTTATTTACGAAAATACAGTTTGGAGCCTTATTTTGGCGAAAAATAAAAAAAAATCAATGAAAAAAATTATTTTAATTTTTTTTATTTTTTGCCCACTCAAGGTTCAAAATGTGTTTTTGTAAATAAAAAATTGCATTTTTTGACGGTTTTTTGCAGATTGCAGCTAAGAGGCTTCGTGGTCAACGATATTCCACGAAAAGAAATCATTTTAAAACAAGCTGTTTCACTTGGAATGCAAATTCTTTTGCCGATAATGTATAATTTAATTACTTTTCAATAAAATTATCGCTTACTTACTGCAACAGTTCAAATTTATTTGTTTCCATGAAACCGGCTGACAAGTAAATGTGATTTTCTTCTTTTCCTGTCACCCAACCCAGCCATCCTGAATCACGCATGCAACTCTAGCATTTTCTAACCGCCTACTTAAAATCTACACTGAAAAATGTGCGCTCACGCATGACGCGCGCCCGCATCGACTTACCTTTGCTGTGAAGTTGGGCGGCCATGACATTGAAATGTCGGTGGTCATTTTAGTGCCGGGCGGAGTATGGCACGCACTCGGTGCCATTTGATAACCAATGCAATACGACGACAATTCACTGCAACGAGAAATGAAGAAAAAGGTGAATTATTGGTCGGCACACTCACTTTCGATATGTTTTGGAAAATTCAATTAATTATAAAATAAATTAAGACGCGACGCCATGGATGACCTCTGCTCGGACCACAACATCTTCAAGATGTTGTTTTTTATGGTGGACTGCTTGTTTTGTGAATATTTTGCAGACGTGTTGAACTCTCCTCGACGCCATTACGTCGTGTAGCAATTCGTCAACATGTTATCGATTAGAAGCGATGCTAATTATGCCGATGCGGTCATTACGGTGCAACCGTGCAGACTTTCTCTTAATTCGATTTGGACCATGACCATTTCTGGTGGCCGTGATCGCCACGAGAAATCAATTTCATCGGAATCAATCTTGTTCCGATGTTTCAGATGCTCGGAATGAAAGTGAGAAAACGGTTTTTCTCGTCTTGTTAGCAAGCCACGAAACGAGAATCTAGCCATAACTGGCAATCAGTCTAGAGGTGATGGTGATGGACGTGCAGGCGTGACAACATGGGAATAGATGTTACGCTTATGCATGTCCACCAATAAAGTATTGTGCCATCAAAATTATATTCGGAAAACACGACTTTCCATGATGATTAATTCGAGACCAGTGAATCCGATTTCTATTTCCATGTTCCAGCGGACTTAATGATGGTCCCTGTAACAAGGAGCGTCAAAGGGCAATAAACATACAACAGCGAAAAGTCTCAATAATGGAGACCAAACCAAATTTGCGAGTTTTTAATAATAAATGCTAATTTTATAGCTGCTGTAGTTCTTTCTTCAAAAGGCTCAGAATAAAATTTGTTCATAAAACCTTTCATGCAGTTTCTTTACAAAAAATAGCACCATAACGTTTCTTTAGAAAATCAATTTAATTTCTTTGCGGACGCTAAAAGCTGCATAATCATCAATTGCACATCAGCCCGAATAATGAAATTAATTCTCCAAAAAAATTAAGGCTTAAAAATCAACAAAACTTTAGCAGAAAACCACATTAAAATTATAAGGCAAACTTAAACCATGAGAGTTCACCTAAACTAGGCTCTACGACCAAAAGCTTGTGGCAAATATTTCCACACATGCTGGTGAAATATTTTGCTAAAGGTTTCCTTAAGTCAAATTAATTTCCGTAATTTTTTTTCGCTTTCAAAAACCAACTGAGTTGGCACCACTGTCCGTCCGCTTACATATCTCCGGCTGCTCAAGTCTAAAATATTTCTTTGCATGCAACTGGACGATAGATGTCGCCACTGGCGCCTTTCTCGTGCTGTGCTCTATTTTGCGCGCGTAGTTCAAATCTGGAGATACAGTTTTTTTTTACTTTTATAGGAACTTAATCAGTTTCTAGAATGAAACGTATTATAAATGTTTACCAAGGATATAAGCAATGGTTATGCCTAGTTATTTTTTTTAAATGCGGTCAGTAGTTTCCGTGTGGTGCGTGCAGACAGACAGACAGACAGACGTTCTGACCAAAATTCTAAAGATGGTGTTTTTTCAACTGGTTTTGGATAGTCCGCCAAATTCATAATTTCTTAATTAAATTAAGTGTAAGCACAGACATCGACTATATCCAGTTTTAATATAGTTAAGATAGAAGACAGGTGATTTTGTTCAGATTTTCAATGTGACGTAATCACATCTGAGCTTCAAATCTATCTAATTGTAGATATAGACAAGAAAGAAACAACTGCTGAGAATAATAGACCAAATCATAATATAATTTAAATTGGGCACTAACTCCACCATAAAGCCTCACCATTGAATCCGCTAACCATTCCACAAAGAACTACACTTTTCCTTCATGCAAGAACGACAGACCATGCAAAAGACGCTGCAGAGCTCGTAAAAGGCAACCACATCAACCGCAGACCATGCAAATCAGTTTTTACTAATCTAGATTTATTTTCTAGATGTGTTTTTAAGGAACTGTCTTAGCCATCATTTCAGCGGATTTACCCACATCTAATTGGCAGTTACGAGCTCTTGCACGCCGATCGCGCCTTTTGCGAGTGGTAGCTCCCATCTTGCTTGCCGTGGCTCAGGTGCTGTAACCTGGGCCCAGGAACATCTTACGCATCGAATTATCATTCAAAATTATAGCCGCATAGTTCGTGAGCTAATGGATTGCTGAAGCGTTACTTCAGAGATCACTCCCAGATTACCATTGAAGGCTTCTGCATGGGTTCTTGCCACCGAACTAACGGACGAGCTCCGAAAATCACTATTGATTCGTGAACACCTCGAGGAATTTCAATTGCTTTTATGGCGTGACTTAATTAAAGTGCACTGTTCCGTCGAACATTTATGAATGATTGTTTCAAGAATACCTACATACGTGCTACTCAAGTGTGGCCAAGACAAGGAGTACGTGCACTGTTCCCGGGTGGTAAGGCCAAGTCACGAGACTCAAAGACAAACCGTCGTGTGCTAAGTTAGTACCAAGAATGCATGGCTCACCTAGTAATTTGTAAGCTTAGCATTATTCACACGATTATTTCAGGCACTCAATTGGCTATTGTACGAAATTACTAAGAAATAATTCATTAGAATACAATGGCGACTCTATTACGAGGCGCGAGTGTTGTAATCTGGGACCGATTGGAGGTGCAACTAATGGACACTGTTTTTCTTCTAAGATTTCGTGTAAATATGGATGGTATTTATGGTTGTTCATATGTAAATTGGTTATAAAGTTATCACACCTCAAACAAACATTCTAGAAGCATTAATTCGTTTTCATCTTTCCCACATTCGTCCCTCTTATATTATTTTTCTGTTCAACATATACGAATAATTTTAACAACATTTTGTCTTTCAACACTACACAATCAAACCACAGTTTCATGCAAATATCTTTTTAAACTAAAACCAGAAGTAGATAGTGTCCGAATTCTATGTGAAGGCTCCTGCCATTTCTTTTTCTTGAGAAGACAGACTTTAAGGGGAACTCCCTCCCAAACTGTCACAATGCAATCACAAACAATAGCCGCTATCAAAATCCAATCATATTCTTCTCTGTATACTGAATAAATGGCTATGATAAACTAATTCATAATCTTTAATTTCCTATTAAAAGATCAGATTGTGAAAAGAGAATTTACCGGTTGCCATTTAAATTCCAATATGGCCGATCCTGAAAATACAACTAATGAAACACTATCCAATGGTTCATTGGTCATCAAAAGCATTCTTTTCTTTTCTTTCGCATTAATTAAGATTAGAATAAAAAATATGCAAATTAGACATTGTTTACAAGTCTATACAAATAGATCCGCTATAGCAAAATGTGGTTCATGCAAACCGAATAAATGCCAATTCAAAAAACCGTCTCTAAACCTAGCGTGGGGCGACGGCCATAGTTGTTGTTTGCACGTTTGTCCGACCGTTTCGGGTGATGTCAATTGATTCGTTTGGTCCTGTCCAACATTCAACACCTACTCGACCATTAATAATAGTACAGACCATGGGCGTCCATTCAATTTTATATCAGATTTTAAATGTTTTCATCCAAATTAGCGTTTTGCATTCATAATTCGGACATTTTTATTAGGATTGAATTATATGCGGTAATAGAACGAGTTCAACGGTTTTTATATGCAATAAGTGTTCATATTAACGCTTACCATATACATAAATATCAAAAGACAGTTGGTTGATGGCAAACACAAACTAAGCAAGTAGAATATAATTTTTCATGATATTTTAAGTTGATTTCTAGCGTTTAATCGTATATTTACTGCTTTCTGGAAAATTTCCGTTAAGTTATAAATAAACTGTCAAATTTTTATGTGCCATAAAGATGGTTGCTTGTCAATGTCATCAGTCAATTTATGGCAGTTTGTCTGTAATGAACCAGTGGTATTATGATTTCTAGTAAAGTAGGAGGTTGAGTGTCATGAGATGATGTTTTTGGATTTTGATTTTTAGTATTTTTCGTGAATCGGGCAATTATGATGACTGAATCTCACGTAATATGATTATCTGCCGAACTAAGCTGACCTGCAAGCAACCACCGAATCTTCTGTCTTTGAGAGCTCGATCAATGCACGATATGAAACGTTCGTTGTCTCGTCCTAAGATTGAACGTCCGTGAGGTCAATGGTGCAAAAGTCTTTTTGACTTCCACTTTCGTCATCGTAATAAATGACGATTTTTCCAATAATGATAAAAATACATGGAAATCAAAATTACTCGAAAACGTAATGAAAATTTAAACACCAGCAATTTCAAAAGCATGCAATTGAAAATTGTTTTGAAGTCAATGAAGCTAAGCAGTTGCAACAAAGTACCATGCATGCATGAAGCGGATTAAATCTTGATAAAGTCGTTTGCGCAACTCAAGCCAAACTTAAAAGAGAAATAATGATGTTGAGTTCGATTAGCGCAGTCCACGAAATGACTTCATCGATCTTCATATGACACTGGCCGCAACTTTTTTTGTTGTTGATCGTATCACACTTTCCAAACGGTCCCCAAAAAGCACCACCTCGGTCAGGTGTGGTGAGGTGAGGCCATAAAAAACTTCAATTGAATCATAACCGACGGCTGACCAACATTCTCACAGCAATTTTCAGGGTCGTTGTCGCGGTAATAAAACCAGAGTGAATAATTTCTGGCCACCTACCATTGTATCTTTTTCCGAAGTTATTTAACAGGTATCCACTTCTCGCTGTTTGCACTACGAAATCTCGGTGCTCGGCAACTTGGCCGCTTTGCGCTGACGCTGGTGAGACCGAAATGCAATCATTTGTGAAAATCTCTTTGAATGAATGGTGCAGACGTTATTGTTGGTGGACCAGTTCTCAGCGCGTCAATTGAAGCCAGCCTTGCTGCAGGAGACAATGCGCGCTGCGGTATCCATTTGGTGTGTTCTTTGAGGTTACAGGTAGGTACTCGGATTGCTTGCATAACACTCGTCACTTCACGCCATCATTCACAGAAATTCCAATAATTGTTCAACTGACAACGTGCGAGCGTTTCAATTGCAACGGACGTGGTCAGTTGGCGTCAAGCGGTTTGAGGGCGGTATGGGCAGACAATTGTTGCATTTAATGGTTGTTGACGCAATGACGAGAATTTCAAAATGCCATATAAGGTGTGTTACCGTGAAAATCGGACATAATGTAGGGTAGAAAGAATTTTGATTGGCACTTACATAGCTTGCCTTCAACTTGACGACATTGAAGCTGCTGGACCCAAGTGATTGAAAAGGTGAGGGTCTATTAAAAAACGCTTCCTCAAATCAGAATAGAAATCACATTAGGAACTAATTTGAAGATAATTTTGTCATAAGTCGTTTGCGGTATCATTTGCTGCAGTTGTATCAAAATGATGCCATAAACGATTTAAGACAAAATTACCCTGAAAGAAGTCTTCGAAGTTTTTCGCGGTAAAAGTGAAAACAAAGAATTTATGACCCCCGGAAGATATACCCAGCGGCGAAAGTATTGCAACGTAAAAAAATTCAACATGAAGTTTTTTAAAGATCAAAGTATATCTTTTTCCTTTCACTTTGTGTTGACATTATTATGAAAGGATATAGTACATGGCTTTTGAAAAATCCAAAACCAGTTGTTGCTTTAGAAAATCAATGCAATGATTAACGGCACTGTGATAAAAGTATAACAACAAAATAATTGATTCAGAATATCTAATTTCAAAAATAATTATAAACTATAAAAAATGGAAATATTTTAAGAACATGGTACATATATTAATAGTCCGTGTTATCTCCTTTTGCATCAATAACTGCCTGCAACCTGCGGGGAACCAAATCTACTAGCCGTTGTATATAATCCAATCTCACCGATTTCCAAAGTCCTGTAATCTCTTCAATTGTCTCTTCTCGTGTCGTTTTAATATTGATTACACGCGAACACTTCAAGTAGGACCAAATATTCTCAATAATGTTTGAATCAAGACTTTGAGGTGGCCAGTTTAGAACGTTGATACCAACGTCACATCAACGTTGTGGTGTTGGAGAGTCCAGTCGATAGTTTTATGCAGCTTATCACCCAAAAGAAATGCATTATCATTTAAGAATAAGAGATAAGGAACTTGCGTTAAGGTTTCCCTGTGAAGTGCAACTAAATCTCCAAGGCCATGAAAGCAAACACATCCCCAAAACATAACTGAGTCTCCTCCATGTTTTTGCGTCGGTTGTGTATTCATAGATTTTCTTTGTTTTGGTTGTAACCGCTTAAATTAAACAGAAATGAGCTCTCATCTGTCCATAAAATATTTTTCCAGAATTCCAATGACTTATTCAAGTGCTCTTTGGCAAACTGTAAACGTTTCTTTTTATTGGCTTCAGAGATAAAAGGAGCTTTCCGCGCGACATGCGCTTACAGATTCCTTGCATTTTTTCCTTAAAGTTCGATCACTAACATTTTTTGCTGATGTATTAGAAACAACCGTATAGGATAAAGCTGGATGTTTTTTTTACCGTGTTAATAAGAATTCGGTCTTCTTTGGCAGTAGTCGCATGTTTTCGTTCGCTTCTATGTAATTGATGTTTTTCGATCTTATTTTTTTGGTAGCTTTGAGAAACTCACAAATTAAGGAGCTAAACACGGCAAAAATAGTTTCAGGGCTTCACTCGCTTCAAAATCTTTTTATTGATCGATCCTGCCATCAGCTCCTGCCGAAGCATCAGAGGCCGCTTTTCACCCTGAATCATTTGATAAACTTTATAAAATAATCTGGGAGAGAAAATGCTTACGCAATGTAATGTAAAGTTTTCGAATAGTTCAAACTTAATCCAATGAAAACGTCATATACATAAACAGATGGGTCCGTTTGCCTTCAAAGATAAATCATTTGACAGGGCATTTCATTCAATCTGTCAAAAAGGTCTGTCAAATAAGTCCGTCAAAAAGATGTTTGAATGTCAGATATAACTGACAATTAAGCAATATACTTATTTATCGTGACTTTTCCTTAAAAACCACTACGATGAAATGATCTTTCCTATAATACCAAACATAGAGGGATTTACTAACGGAATTTTTAACACTTAACATCAAACATTAAAAAACATACAGATATTTTATTTTATTTATACTTTCAATTAATGTTGGAATTTTCCATTTGGACGAAATGGAAGGATGATGAGGCTAAATTTCTAGCTTCTTTTGACAAACGTTATTTGTTCAATTGTCTCTGTTAAAGAGAAAATATTTTTTACCACCATTTATTAAATCTACTCTTACAATTTTCACAATCCTCTCAATCAATCATATGCATAATTACCGTTGCTCGATTCTATTTAATTAACCAGCTTCCACGCCTATGTTTACATTACCACGTACAGAAAGAAAAAAACCAATTTCTCAGACAATGTAACGATCAAAACAACACAACTAGTGTATGCAACTTACGTTGATGAAGAACCAACGGATTTTTTTTGTTTAATTTCATTTCAAATGCGAAACAATGCAAAAGATAATTTACCGTACGAAAGCACAGGATGGTTTTTTGTCCGTTTTGGAATCTGCATAAGTGTTTTCGTCCAATCATGCAATTAACCGACCTCGCCATGCTGCAATGCACCTGGCAAGCACGCCACCAGCGAAACGAACTAGAAGAATGGAATTGGCTCCGATCGTATGCAAAAACGTGAGAAAAACTGGATCAGCTTTTCATAAACGATGAAAAGCCAACGACTCAATTTTCTCATTTGCATATAATCTGTTTTCGCCGGCCATTGAATTATCCCCCCGCAATCTCGAGCACATCTTGCCGTACTGCCACTTGGCGCGCAATTCAAAATTTGCAAAATCTGGCTGCACGTAACCTCGGCAAGTTGATTTTTCATTACTAACAGATTTTCGTCGATGCATCTTCCACTGTTCTGCAATTACGTCTACTATCTCTCATTTGTTTTCTAATTATCTTTTTCGGGGTTTGGCGCGTAGAAATTGGCCACGTTGTGGCATCACTAAGTTTTCCCACGCATACAGCGGAGATATTTTGCTTCTGAAAATGGTTTCGGCATAATTCGTTTGGCTGATAATTGAATGATTATAGAAATCGTAAAATCCAGCCTCGCTTTCTATAAGCCTACATTCGTATTATTATTATTATTACAAATTTCCAAATAAGAGCCAACGCATATCTGGCACGTGCAGTTCTACTATTTATGATAATTCGTCGGCTGGGCTTATTTCGGATTTGGTGTTTGAAACTACCGACGATGACGGTGAAAGTTGCCAGATAACGATTTCCAACCGATTACCATAATGAATTTCTCGACAATGATGAGTCTTTCCAAGTAATTCTAAGGAAACATCTAAATGGGCGTTTCCGTAATCTTTTATTCAGCATCTTAACGACTCGCTACTGTGCTGACTGCAGCGTGGTTTATTGGGGTTTTCATATTTCTAGCCTCCATATGTTATTTGAATGGAATGTTGAGTTGTAAAAGCTTTCGTTACTTGAATTGTTTGATAGGTATCCATTTCACAATAAAATGGAGGAGACATGCAAAAAATATCCTCCCCGGCGGGGAATCGAACCCCGGTCTCCCGCGTGACAGGCGGGGATACTTACCACTATACTACCGAGGACACGTCTAGTTGTTGATTATTAAACAGTTTTCACCAACAATGTACCATTATAACGACTACAATGCATCTGTCAATTTAGAGCATTTGAAAACTGCGATCAGTCGTGCATAAATCACGCCGGGACATTTGGTAATCTTCAAACTATCAAATGTAAATTTTGAATAAATTCACAGGCAAATGAC
This sequence comes from Oxycera nigricornis, assembly GCA_963942545.1. Lineage (NCBI taxonomy): Eukaryota > Metazoa > Arthropoda > Insecta > Diptera > Stratiomyidae > Oxycera > Oxycera nigricornis. Next base: position 3,652,619 of record OZ012662.1, read on the forward strand.
ATCATGCTCTGCTTATTAAGAAATGTAAATAAACTTTGTTTGACAAAAACGTGTTGCTATTTATATCTCCGTTTTGGCTCGTAAACTTAATTCCTTTGGCAAGTAAATGCGCGTTTAGTCCTGATGTTAAGTGCCTTTCATACTTGAAAGATAAAGCGTCATAACAATATGAGTGCCATATATAAAAGGCGGTTTGAGGCATTGTTCCTGGTAAGTCATCCTAAAGGATCAAGAATGAGTTTTGCGCAGGCTACAAGGTGTATTGAAGAAGACGTCACGGAGTCACAGTTTTGGATTGACCATCACAAAGTCCAGACGCGAAGAACCCGATTGAAAACGTGTGGTGGCTAATGAAGGAGAAACTAAAAGGCAAAAATATAACCACCACATGGCAGCTCAAGCGGGCCCTCAAGAGGATATCGAAAGGTTTTACAATGGATTGCGCACAGAAATTGAGTCACAGTGGCACATAAAAATGTCAGGCGAGAATTGATAATAACGGCAACTGGATTCCATATTGATATAATTGCGAAACATGTATTCCTATTGAGTTCAAGAAATAAATTGAATCTAAACGATTTATAGTGTTTTTCATGCTGATGAAACACACTGTATATAGGCGTAACACCGACAAAAAGATAGAATATGTAGATAAAATTCGACTATTTTTCTGTGCAACAAGTAACAGGCCCGTTTGAAATTATTTTTATGCCTGATAAAGATTCTTTTAATTACCATGCATACCAATAACCATGAAGAATATTAATGAAAATGTGATATTAAACATTCAGTATCAAAAACAATAACATTCAAAGAAGATAGTTGATATATTCTCACAAATTATTTTAATTAGCTCATGGTGTGCGCACATATACGAGTTGTTGGTAATTACATGCAGAAGGCGAAGAAAAGGTACCATTAATAAATGGCTTCTTCACTTGAATGCTAAAATAGTTCAGATGCCATGTTGTAAGAGAGTGAAACTTATTATGCGAATCAAATTATAAGTGGTGTAAACATTGAAATTAATTATGTTTAGTACATTTTTCTCACGTTTATTCAAAGTGAGCATGATGAGTTTTTTTAAAAAAAAATATTTCTTGCATGTGTACGTTACGAATGTCAACAGCATACGATAGTCTATCCGTAGTAGTAATTTAAGAGAGGGCAAGAAAGCTTAAGCTTTGGAAAACTTTTTGTAGACATTCTTTTAAAATATGAAAAAACTTGTGTATTCTGTGGTGGTTATTTTAATGCCACATGAGATACCAGAGTTCGGGCAGATCATTGGATTGAAAAATTTGATAAATAAATATTCTGTTGAATATTTAGAAGAAAATTCTATGAAACATTTTATATCTGAGCCTCCAAGAGCATATCCCTACAAAAACTTAATTTCGACAACATATTTACCTAGCCTAGTGTTTGTTAAGTTCCTGTCCTACCTTCAACGAAGCCTCATTTATGTTCCCGATCTACAATCCGTCACACGTGCTCAAAAACGTATTGTCTATAAACAATCGCCACACAATGCAATGCCGTTAATCCCATTTCAACTATAAAAAAATCAACCCATACATCGCATTTAATTAAAATTCACCTACAATAGAACGAGGTTCTAATGAACATCTACACTTAGGTGTTTTTTCTGTATTCTTAACTTTTGTTGCTTCAACTCACCAAAGAACTTTCGGCCAATGACTTGATGGATGAAAGGCAATGATGGTGGTGGATGGTGATCGCGAACGTTGCGCAACTTCCGCGAATGTTGGGTGCAAAAGACACGAAGCAATGCTGGTAACTAATATGTGAATGTGTCTATCATATATGGATCCATGCTGCGTGTAAATCGCAGTAAAGAAACAAATATTTATGTACATACGTGTGAAGGTATGCGTTGGGGTTACCGTTGAACAATTAGCTACAGGTATTTTTCACAACGGAAACAAGTGTAATTTATAAATCGATAAATAACCGATAATAATTTTATTTTAGAATAAGCTATGTCCACGACTTTTTATTGGGGATTGGAAGTTCGCAAATTTTTTGAAAGCTATTATATAAAAATGACATATTTACAGTTGCATCGCTAATGCTCTCAGCAGGCGATACACTAAGTAGAGAAAATTTCATTGCCTGCCACACGACAATAAATGTCGCCACTAGTAGGCACATGTGCGCGCGAAATTCAAATCGGGAGATGGTGTTTTTCTGCTTGTAGGATTCTTTTCATTTTGTGGAATGAGAAGTATCGTAAAAGTCGACCCGTAGTAGTTTCCGTGTTATGCAATCAAAGATATACAAACGGATGAAAATTCAAAGAAGTGATTTTTTTGTTTCACTCGTTGGAAATAATTCCACAAAGATATTTTTTTCTTGATTATATTCAATGTACGAACTTCCATTCCTCTTCAATTTTATATCACATCGGAGATACAGTAGGAAGATTTGCATAGTTTTTACGTTGCTTTCTAGTTTAATACAAATACACAAACATATCAACTTTTACAAGTGTAGTGAAATCACATCTTCATCGACACTCATCTGTATTATGCCGCGCATGCCCACAATGTACCCACGAACAACATAAACACAAAATACAGAAATCAAAAGGATCAATTGGTAAGAATTACTTACAGAGCTATGCCAACCCAATTGTGCTCGAAAAGTGTCAAATGAACACGGCGCTCTTTTGATGACCATTTGCAAGGCGATGGAACCCTTGAAATTTGTTATAGGTCAAGGGTAAATTATTGCAACCATATGCGTCAGCGTTTAAGGATTAAAATAAACTTTAGATTCATTGGAACCATATGTGTCGCTACTGCGGGAAAATAGTTGTAAGCAATGAATTGTATGTAAGGAAAGTATCCTTTAGAATTGGGCGCGTGACTGGATCGGTAATGTAGATCTCTTAATTAAGATATGTACCACCAGTTGGAGCCACACGTGGATCGGTATCGCGAAGCAAGTGACAGTGACAGTGTGAATATTAACAAAGAATGTTGTTTCTTTGTGATTTACAGGTAATTTAGTTTAAGAGATTCAAATTGTATTCTATATGAATTAATAAAAAATACTTTGTAATTTACAGAGAAACGATTCATGTTTTGTTCACGTTCAAAAGTGAAAATAGAAAAAACATAACCTCTCATTATATGAATATACGAATTAGGCTAAGATTTTTGTATAAAAGAAGCGAGGATAAATGAATAAATTAACATTCGAAGTGAAATGGTCAGCAGCTTAGTATCCAAATCTGTTTAAAAAATCAGATTTACTAAATTTCAATTCAAAAACAATCTTCTTTATGAGAATCAATATATTTTGGTAAATTACATTTCGGTAACACTTCTCGAAAATTCTGCCACTAAGAACAATGCGCTTCACGGTCGCGTCTATCACCGTCATCGATTCTTAGCAAATAACCACTCATTTCTTTACTTTCATTCTTTGCCCCGTGATATTCACTCCGTCATGATTTTACATTCCCTCAACATTTAATTAATCACTGAAAAGTTTTCGGATACAGTTAGCATCGTTCAAGAAAAAATCGCTTTATTACCTTGCCGTGTCGTTTGATTGGTTTGCGTCTCTAACTAAACAATAACGCCCCAGCGGTGCTGGCACAGAGGGACCAACGCCGCGCCATCAGGGTCCGTCCGTAAATCCGTGAATTGGACAAGGGCTACCTAAGCTAGCCTAGGAGGAGGTTGCAAATGTTTCGGACACATGCGTCAGGAGGTCAACGAACATAGATTGAAAATTTGAAAATTAATGAATTCGTGGTCGACAGCCTAGAAAGCATTAATTGTTCATTAGCGGTAGAACGGTAGGGTCAACGTCTCTATAATTTAGAAAAATGTCTACATTAATAAGCCTTGTTTCCGCCGTTCTTGAGCCCGTGTTTCCATATATATAATACATAGATGTTCTTCCGAGTGAGAGATTATGGGTGTATATGCTAATCCAGTGTTGTTTTTTTGGAAACAACACGCAGATTAACGGTTGAGAAAATCCGGGATGGTGTAAATGTTGGATTTATTGGGTAGCCACATCGTTCTTATGAATTTCAGCATATTTATCATTTTTACAACCCTGTTAAGGCGAATATTTGACTCCTAAGATATAGCTGCAGACAATCTAGCTGAAAAAGTGTGCCTGGCATTGCAGTGCTTAGTACGCGATTTCACAGATGGTTGGATTGGGGTCTCAATGGTGGTCCACAGTTTTCGGCCTGATTTCTGTAGATTTCCTCCGGTGCAGCGTAATGAGAATCGATTTGTTTTAGATTCAGACTAAACCAAGATTGGTATTCGTATCTTTGTTTTCATCAACTTTAGTCACCTTCGAGCAACATTTGCCAGCTCCGATAGTATCCAACATATGCAAACAAATTATCATAAGCTGGACAATAGGCGCAACCTGCTGCTCTGCTTCCAACAATAAAACAAACATTTCTGCATCAGTTCCTTTGAAAACAAACGGCAAGCAAGTGCTCGGACACGTACCAACTTCTTGGTAATTTATTGCCACCTGTACATAAAAAATACTCTTCACTCTCGTTCACGAAGAAATGAATAAAGTCATGAGTGCTAAGACCACATGAAAATAAATCTTGTTCGCTTTGAACAATCCGAACAACTGATTTCGTATTTGAAACACATTGCGCTGTTACGGATGTGATTCCCATACGTTATGAGTTTCATATGTGAATGGTTGCACTTGGACATGTGTGTTGTAAAAAGTGCAAGTTGGTAAGGAACGAACACTAATCTCTGCGGAATGTGAAGCTGTTGAACGTTGGACTGGCTGGTCATTCGCAGGAAAAAGTGCTTCTGATAGAATATCTATTATCATTTAGATCTCTAAAGAATATCCAATGAACATTGCACTTTTTTTAACTTATATGTATATAAAAGCAAGGATTGGTGAAGATTCATAAACGAACGGATTTCGCAAGTCATAACCGAGGGAAAGTAGACAATGCTTCCAAACAATCATTGAAATAGGACGATTGACTCTTTCCAATTCTCTTCAGTTTGGAGTGGAACCTCTTCAGCAAAAAAACAGTTTTAATTTGTGGACATGGTGCTATTTCAACTTTGCTGACTATTCACCAAAGGGTTTGAAATTAGTTCAGGTTCAAATTCAGTTTAGAATTCATTTCAACGATAGATTTACCGACGAACCACCCACATCCACCTTATGTACGAAGTACAGCTAAGGCAATTGCAAAAACCAGGTGGATGGAATTGGAAACATATAGTATACCATCAAAAGGACGATCTAATTAATCAAGATTAATAGACTACCTTAATCGAGAAAAAAATCAAGATCCCATAAGCGTCCAACAAGGAGAGGATACGGTCTCGTCGTCTCAGATTTCGTTTCGAGAAATTATTGAACTGTTAAACAATTACGTCCCTAGTATCTACTACCTATATGCCACAATTATTTAACACCATAGCATTTATGGCTAGCCACGTTGGGCGTCATCTTGGTTTTTTGCTTCTTGCCAAGTTGGCTATGAGACACACAGAGGCCGCAGGGTTGATGCTAAGAACAAGGAAAGATCCTACTGTCAACTATGGTTTTGCTTCGATTACAGCAGTTTTTAATAATCCAACCATTCAACAATGAGTTTTCAGTATAATTTACTTATCTAAACGATCGAACAATTTGCTGATTTCTACAAATAAATGTATTTGTAGTTGAACATTGCTGATTTACCTTAAACTAATTACATCCACAATTATTCTAAAAAAAAATACCGGCCGGGGATCGAACACACGACGACAAGTATTCAAAAAAAACAATACCGACCGGGGATCGAACACACAGCCTCTTGATCGCGAGCTATTCGCGTTGCTTCTTACATTGCACCGTTTCTAACAGATGCAAATACTTACTAATCCATAAGCGACGCTAAAAATTTTAGTGGTGTTTTTCTGCAAAACGGAGGGGGAGAGGGTTGCGGTCTAATATTCGAATCGAATCGAATATTCTTGACGTCTTCTACTTATGTGCCAAATTTCATCCAAATCTGAGATGGCTGAGACGGTAGCCTCACCTTGTAAGCCGAGCGATATTTACTTGAAAGAGTGTGGGAGGAAGTTTTTGTCCCAATAATATTGTATACATCGACTGAATGAAATTTAGACTCGAGTCGGGCTGTCACGTCATCGATCATGATCATTCTCAACATAATCTATCCATCAGTTGATTTCCAAAAGTATTCAGAATACGGGATCTTATTGAGCATTTCCAACAATGAGATACATCGATGTATGGTCTGAGTCAGTTAAGGGGGCATATACACCTAGGAGCGTGGGAAAGAAGGTTTCTTTGGGGATTGTCGTAAAGAAATTGTTTGAGTTTTAGACCCCGATTGTTTTTTTCGGTAATGATTAAGATTGTGGCCCCCACCCCGAAGGGGAAGTAAGAGGAATCGGAATCGCAGGGTTCCCCTACTACTATGGCATAAAAAGTTCACGGCGGTCACGGCCCCATGAGAAGTTATGGGGGTTCCCCCACTAAAAAAATGATTATTTTGCCTATATCCAGAGATCATTTGAAGCCATACAATCGAAAAAATTAAAAATATCATATAATTTTTTTTGGTTAAAAATAAAAAACCAAATCAAATAAAACATTTTTAAAAAAAATTAAAAATTATAAAAAAAATGGTGAATGCCATTTTTACCATAAATGTAATATAAATAAGGGTAACACTTTGGAGACAATTTGCACCCCTTCTGCCGCCCCCGGTTCCCTCACCTTCCCGCGCGGGAGGGTGAGCGAACCGGGGGCACAATGAAAACATATTATGCATGATAAATATTAAGAATCGACAAATAAATAACATGAACGCAAACTCATGAAAAGGCGCCCAACGAGGGCTCTTCTTCGTGTATTTTTTCATAGAATTTTCAGACCACTATTGTTGTCATGTAAAATAAAAGAAAATTCGGAAAGTATGAGAATGAACATGAACATGAACAGTTTTATAGTACTTGCCGCAGAAGTTTTCGCATCTAGTAATTTTTTCAGTTTGATAGCTGATTGAATTTTGATCATTTAAAAATAATTTTATCGAAAAATAATAACTTGATGTTCAAGACATATCCTACTGTGGGTAATTAAGCTCACTATAAGAAGGTTTAACCCGAACTAGATTGTCTTTGGTTAGCTTCTTACTACAATTCTGCATGCAAAAATCTCTAACGGATTCACACTTTCTAACCATCCAGAAATCCACCATAAATTTTCATTATTTTCAAATCCATATAGACATTAACTTTCACAGCACCGAAAACTCTTCCAATTTATTAGCAATTCTGAAAGCCACTTCACTTCCTTATCTTTTTCTTATATTTCCTGGTCTCCTCTCGCGCCAAAATATCTACAGCCAATAAATATCTTGCCAACTAGTGCGTGGCGCGAACAGCTTCTTTACACTTACCACGGCGGTTTTTCGGCGGAAAATTCAAAAATCGTTACGCGGTCCAAATAACCACTTGGGTCCGTCAAATATTCTCCAATTATACGTGGAGTGCCTGCCCCCTTTGCCGTCGAACCAGCACAACAACTCAAGTACTCTTACTTATCCGTCTAATTGCTGCACAGGCTGCCCATTGTTTCGCTCAATAAATTTTTAGTTAAATTATATCTGAAGTGTTTTTGGTCCATGGTCCACACCAGAAAGTTAGTTGAATTCTTGCACGGTTTGCTGGTGCCAATTGAACAGGTGTAGGTCAGCAAAGATACTTGTTCAACTAATGCTTGGACCCATTGAATAATCATTAGAGGAAAGAGTATTTAGGCATGGTTACTCAAGGCGTGAAGTTTGTATCTGGAACATGTTAAATCACTATATCTTTTTTGTCTTTGAAGTTTGGGAACGTGTGATTGGAAGCTTGATTTTTTGCTAATTTAGTGGAAGTTTTAGGTGGAAAGGTTTTACAATATATTTTTGCGATTTAGAATAATTTAGCGGCTCGAGGGAGCAGGGGTTAAACTGAAGGTACCAAGTAACTTTTTTGCAACAATGGGTAATTCGATTTTAAATGAAAACGTTCTACTATCTACTTGACGGTAGTAAAAGCTTGGAATTAGGTGCATTGAATTTAATTTATTAAGAAACAAATTATAGTCCGAATTCAATAGAGTCTATAAATTCGTCTTATAACTTACAATATATTCTGACCTAAAAAAATAGGACTGAGCTATAAAAATGTAGTAACGATTTCTCATTCAATGAAACTTGAAGTTTCATAAAAAATCTTTTCAATCATTTTCCGAAGCATTTTTTTCGAATAGATTATTTAGCCTCATTGTGCTGGCCATGTGAAGCGAGTTCCTGATGATAGAGTTCTCCAGGCACACCATGAAAGACTTAGCTACTAGCAGCCAAAAACCTCGCAAACCAGGCAAACATTGGAAGGACCCAATCAACCCTACCATGAAATTGCTAAGACTTCGTTACACCCAGGAAACTGAAAGTAATACCTTCAAATGACTAAGAATAATATTACCCTGGTATTTCATTGATGGTGATGACGACTAAGATAATTTTATATCTGCGATAACGATAACAATATTTTCTCAGACTTTTTTCTCCATATTATTTCATAGAATTCTCTTAGTCTGATTGTTCGTTTAAAGCGTCTTGTAAAATTATGTGCAAACTGCGACATTTTCAATGATAGAGTGCTGTTTACATATTGAATTTGCATAATAAAAACATCCACTCATTAATGCTCTTCTTCACTTCCATAATGCATAAATGAGTATCGTATGTCTCTTCCAACGACGAAACACACAGACGCCAGAAGATCTCCTATCGGAACCTATGTAGTATAGATTGGCACGATACTCAAACTCTAATCGTTTTGATTATTTCAAAATGTCAGTACTTGATCTATTAAATATAAATATTTTAGATAAAAAAAAATATTTTAGATAAAGACTAAGATTATGGCGCTACCCCCACCAAAGGGGAGTAGGGGGTTTCCCTACTACTATGGCATAAAAAGTTCGCGGCTGTCATGGCCCCATGAAAAGTTAAAAAATGATTATTTTGGCTATTTCCAGAGATCATACGAAACCGTGAAATCGATCTGATTTTTAGACTTGTTTGGAAGTCGAAAAAATTAAAAAATTAAAGATTTTTTTTTTGTAAAAATTAACAACAAATAAAAAATATTTAACAAAAATAAAAAATATATAAAAAAGTTGATGAATGAATGAATAGTAGCATTTTTGACACACGTTTTGTACCCTTTCCTTCGCCCCTTGGGGAACCCGCATAACGTGTCATGGGGCCGCGATCGCCGTGAACTTTTTATGCCATAGTAGTATGGGAGCCCTTTTTTCAATTCCCCCTACCATAATCTTAGCCATTACCATATTTTATTTAAATTGGTAAATTATGCATATGTTTTCGAAAAAGGATGTGTCAACATAAAATAAATATAAAATAACTGCGAAAAACGAAGAAAATTGGTGTTTCTTTTGGCTTAAAAACATGGGCAGAACTACTAGCATGGCTACACTATCCGGGAAGCTAGTGTTCATTCATCATCTCTGTGACCCATTTGCTTTCTTGGATAACTTATCCATATCTTATCCTGTTAGTATCAGCTAAGGTTAACTACAGAATATCATTAACGGTGATAAACTAAATGGCGATCATACCCACTTAAGACGATAGCCATTTTCTTAAATATGAAATTTGCATTTGGTTTTACAAATTTATGACTCGTAGAATTATTTCAATATGTATTAATCAAATTTTCCGCGAACATTCAAAATTTTTGGAAGTTTATTGAAAGTTTATTTCTTTTACGGAGGTTCTAACGAAAAGTGAGCGAGCGGAGTGAGCCCAGAAAAAGCGTACCGAACGAAAAAACGAACGGAAGTTTGTCTTAAAATTCAAAGTGAGCACAACACATAGCAATGGGATGCAAATATAAGAGTAGAGCGACTGGCTCAGTGAACAGAGCGCCCGACTCTTGCTCTCGAGGTAAGAGGGTTCAAATCCCCGCTCTCTCTGTTTTTTTCACTTTAAGTTACTTTGTGTGAATAAAGTCAATAACAAAATTCCTATTTTGTCATATTATATGCATCCTAGATTTTTGAATTTGTCATATTAATTCCTGATTTTTTCCTGTATTTATCTATGTACAACTTTTCAACCTTTACATAATCATTTGCAAAACGTAGCTAAACTTCCCACCGGACACTATCAGAGTGCTTCACTGCTTTTTTTATTTCGAAAGATTCCTGGGTAGTTTTCAAAAATGATATTGTGTTTCCAAAAGAAAACATAGTAAGACTGCTCCGAAGAAGTCTCGGCAACCGTGCTGTTTTGCATGCCTTTCCATTATGTAGGTGACCAATTTTTATTAACGTTTTCGTTGAATTTCCTCATCTAATTTAACTCGCTTACATTCCAACCATTTACAACGCCCCTATCCCACCAAAACTAATCGAAAATAATGCCATCATCGTTCCTTGTTGTTCGCCAAAATTGAAATTTAGCAATTATGGCGATTGGCCAGAAAACTCCAAGTACTCGTACATTTAGCACAACTACTGAAAGCTACACTTATTCTTAAATAAAACCGCAAATTTCTTTCGCCTAAATCAAGACCCCAAGAGCAGCCACAATCGCTTCCGCCTCATAAAAAAACCAAGCACCTGAACTAGCCAAGATTTAGAAAATCGCCTCAAACTTCGCTTCCGCGAAACCACAAAAATCGCAGATCAAGTGCGCGCATCTCAGTTTCAAGACACATTGACACTATTTTAAAGACCGATTTCGAATCGACCCGAATTAGGCGCGTATCAAAGTGAAAAAGAAGAAGATTTAATGTCTCCGATTCGGTCGAGGTCAGGCCGGCTTTGTCAACAATTCCACCGCCATTGTGGCTGGACCCGAGCCGCGACGGTAGTGTCTGCAATAAACAGATATTAACATTAATTTCCCATTAGTCTTGACGACCGCAATATTTTTTCTCCTCGGTGCAAGTTTTTTGGCGCTTTTCGAGGAAATTATTAGTCACGTAATTCCAGTATAATTTCTTATTATCTTTGCGAACCTTTCGCCGGGCCCACCTCGTTCGGGAGCGCATTTTTGGCCCGGGTGAACTCTGCCGACGAAAGTGGTGGCCATGTTCTGGTTTCACTTTCTCTAGAATTGGGGTTGGCATCCGTTCGAGACGGATGACCACTGTGGGACCCAGTTTTGGGTCTTACCTAACTCAACCTATTTGGGTGTAAATTTCACTGATTCATCGAAAGTGATTCAAAAAAGAGACACATTCAAGATGAGTTGGTCAGCACTTTCTACGGTTCAAATGCAGAAGAATTCCAAAATGTGGGCTACTATTTCGAAATTAAGTGTAAATTGTCCCCGTTCGGAAGAATAGAAAAGACAATCTCAGCAATTTGGAGTAATAGCCTCGACACACATGCATATGTAAAAATTTTAATGGCAAATTTTAAACGTTGTTTTCATATTCAAACTTGTCTATGGCTCGGGTGAATGCTTGTATGAAAAAAATTATTGATCTGAAATCGAGAGCGAAAAACGATGTTTTGTTAAATACTGTTGAAACTTAATTGACCTGGAATTTTCGTGGTTTTAGATTCTACATTAATATGGCTTTTTTTCTAGTACATGTTCCTATTAAGAGCAGTTATTTCAATAGTTCCTAAAAAGAGTACCCCACTCTTTGGAAACTATTCAAGATTACTGATTTTAACAAATATGGAATGTAACTTTGCGGAGCCAGGAAGTTCAGTTCAGTCAAATTATTAAATTTTGAAATATGGACCTAAAATTTTCATTAATTTTCCCGAAATAAATACACAGCGAATAAAGAAGGCAGTACAACTGACTAATTTTTAACAAGTATAATTATTGGAGATTAACTATACCGAAAATCTTGTGCTGATGTCTCTCAACAGACTTTTGCAAAGCATTTGTTGTGACTAGTTTCTTCAATAGTTTCGGATCTTCAGCTTCGATAAAAGTTTTTCTCCAGAATTCGGTTTTTGATGAACAAACGATATTGGCCCTTATTCACGATTATATTTCACTTACCTTGCACATGGTTTTCAAGCTTGAATCATTCATGAAGTGAAACAAATTCAACTCACCTGAAAGGGAAAGAAAGAATGGATTATTTTTTATCAAAGGAAATGTAATACATACGAAATTATTTAATTAATACAGGCGTGGAAAATGAGCTCATAATAGCTGAAATTCGGTTGGGAGAAAAATGAATTTCCGCGAACCGATCAAAAACTGCAAAAAGACCCGATAATTTGCCTTTAACAATAATTTATACATGTAAAATGCTTAAGCTGAAAATTCTGCTGCAAAATGAGGCAAGTATGAAGGAATTTTGAAGAAATTTCTATGAAAATAAATTTTTGTGAAGCAAATGTTTAAAATCAAATTGTGATGTTAGAGGGGGAGGGGGGAATTGGATAACCAAAAAAAAATTGTTTGAATAATTTTTAAAAAATTCACAACAGATGATGTCATTGGAAGTTAAGCTTTCTTTATGGAGGTTCTAACGAAAAGTGAGCGATAGGGGTGAGCCCAGAAAGCGAACGGAAGTGAGATTTCCAATCAAAAAGTTTGTCTTAAAACTCAAAGTGATCACAATACATAGCAATGATGTGCAAATATAAGAGTAAAGCGGCTGGTTCAGTGAGCAGATCGCCCGACTCTTGCTTTCGAGGTAGAGGGTTCAAATCTCCGCTCCCTTTGTTTTTTTATTAAAGCAAACGGAAGATTTTTTTACATTACTTTGTGTGAATAAAAGTAATAATTTTTTTCAAATTTCGTCATATTATATGCATCCTAGGTTTTTGAATTTTTCGCATTAATTCCTGAATTTTTCCTGCATTTATCCATATACAACTTTTTAACCTTTACATAATCATTTGCAAAATGTAGCTAAGCTTCCCACCGGACACTCCCAGAGTGCCTCACTGCTTTTTTATGTGCTCCAATGGACTTGAAAAAGTCTGTGTTTATTTGCGATATAAATTTATACAACTGACACACTACAGCCGATAATGAGCTTATTATCAGCTCAATCTGGTTGGTAATGATATCGCGGTAAGTAAGCAAAAGCTTTGTCATCGAAAGTTTAATCAAGCAAAAAACTTCCTGTTGCAAATGCTATCTATGGGCAGAGCAAATGAACTAGCTTCTATTTTACTTGTCAACTCGACATATGGCAGTGACTTTCGAACAATTGGAAGGTAATTGTCATAGAGACTGGTTGGTTGGTTGTAGTGGAAGCCCTTTTTATCAAAAGATGGCTCACTTGTCATAGAGATGCTTTTAATAAGCAGTATAAGTGTGTATCCGGTGTTTGTGGCACGCAAGTCAATCAATTTGCATTTGTTTTTCATATTTTGACTCTTCACTGACAGTCTAATTGTCAGTCACAATGAGCAACACGTAGTGTGTCACAATCTCATTCAATCTTAGCTGATAATGACCTGTAAGATACCATTACCAGCCCTAGTTTGTCATAGATATTATTAGTTAATAACATACGTCACAATTATAAACAGAACAAATAGATAGATTGCGGCGGCGTCGTAGTTAGAATTAGAAGGAGACCTAAATCGATTGTTTTGTCATCGCGATATTTCCGTTCTCCTGCTTTAAGCGCCGCTAGTTGTGAAGCACACAACAATATCGTGCTACCACAATCCGCTATCGGTAAATTGATAAGTTTATGAAATTTTTTTTGAATCGCAAATAATATGCATATATGTATATGAATATTATTTAAAAAAAACTTCAGTTATTTGAATTGGCATAGTTCATTCATCCAGCATATACATACTTAAGTTACTTTCATTTTTTTCGAATTTGTTTGCATAGTTTTCAACGTGACGATGCAAAACAAACCGATTTGTTTTTGATTCTTGGATTATTGATTACCTACTCTAAATTGGACCAGAGAAATCACAACCGCATTTATTTACTCAAGAACTTTCAACACTTACAAATGAAAAACAGAAAGTTATCATATCAAGCGGATCGTCCACATCAATTCGATTCACATGGAAAAGCCCCAAAAGAACCACTCACCAATATGCACATAACAGTTTCGGGAAAGTATTGCAGTAGTAAAATTTTCCCGCAATCGATTGCTTTCAAATACAACCAAACAAAATATTATTTTTCCACCTCTAACCAAATATCACGAACGTTCTCAATAATCGTAATTATCTCAGTTTAGCAGATTGTTCGTTCACTGTTAGTTAGATCTTCTTTTCTTCATTAACTTACCAGTTTCTTCGCGATTACGTGCTTGTGAAAGACGCGCGATCGATCCACGCAGAGAGGGGGGCTGGTAATATGCGAATGCAATCTTCTTCTTTTTTCAAATCGAACATTCGACCCAGATGCCCATCTTTTATCCAAATAAGCCGAAACAATAATGACTCCAATAGTTGGTTGTTCGGTACGAAGCCGATTTCGCGATCAGCTCACCCAGAAATCGGCGCAGCATCAGCAGCCGCGTTCTGGCCTCGATAATGCTTCAATAGATCACTCTAATTGTTCACTTTTCAGCGCTAACAATGAGCATCTTGAAGATACATTTCCCGCCGCCGCCGTGGACGTCTTCGGCTGAAGATTCTTTCTTCCTTCCATCATGGACGTAACACGCGTGTGCCACGATCCAAGATATTCAAATGCGATCGGCAGAACTGCAGCTGAAGTTGAGGAAGATACAAAACTCTTTTTTGTCTTGCCGAAGATACAAATGATGGTGATTTCAAGATGTTAGCCGCATACGTGGTATGCTGAGGTGAACGAGGCACAGATCTCTCCCACAATTGTTAAGATAGCATCACCATAGCCTAAATGAAGTGGATTTGAACGGCAAGTCATTCCCAACGGGTAACCGTTAAATCGCCGTAATGCATCGTTTAAGATAGGGACAATCTCAGCATGATCCATGACAGTGTTGCTGGGATCAGTGTTTCACAACTGTATTTTGTCCATCCTCTCGGCGGTTTCGCAGACATCAGTTGGGAGTTTCGATGTTTGTTCAACAACTCGCTATTGCCAACATATCAAATAGAAAGACACTTTCCTTAATGAAGAGATCTCGTGCCGTTTGCAAGATCTTTCTCTGCCCAAAAAACGAGAAAAGATACAACGATCCGTTCCGATGGCCATTCGCCTAAATTGTTCAATTTGGCATGAAGATTTGTTGAACGGCTCCAATTGGAAACCCGCTAAACTTGCGATGATACATTTGTCAGATCTAAGCGGGGTTTTCGCTCCGTCGCCATTAAAGATTCAAACAAACAGATACGTATCTGAATCCCCTCGCTTATCAATCATCCGTCGGCTAACGATCTTCTGATGGAGTTACTACCATCTATTTGTCAAAAGTGCTCCGCACACAAAACATAAAGATGAGAAATGCGATTTTTTTCGATGTTGTTGAAAAAAAACCTCGGAATAAGCAAGCACTTTGTCTTCATTTCACCTGAATCTTAAATTCGTTATTTACGTTGTATCTACGACAGTTGATAGATGGCTCCTTCACGTCTTAACTGAAAATATGTCAGAAATTCGTGTGTCCTGCGGCGATAGATACACACAGATAACCTAAAACATTGTCAAGATAAATTGTCTACACGAGCTAATAAAATTAATTTAACGGCACACGTTGTATTTTGATAGTTAATTGTTTGTTGTTTGTTTGTTCTTAAGCTGAAATAAATCAACAACATTATCAAGAAAAAATGCAGATACCACATGTTTGATAACTGCATTTCAGCTGTTTTTTTGTCGGTTGGTCAATTACGAAACAGCATTTAAGTTTTTATGCAGCTTGAAAGAGGGATATCATTTGTAAATACCCACATTAATCGCTTGATAAGTTTAAGGTGATTGTTTTATTGAAATTGCCGCTACTGAAGCTCAATGCTAAGTTGTTAAAAGCGTTTATAAGCTTTGGTGGTCAATTTAGTCCAAATAGATTTACCCCAATTTGAATTACTGCAATTAAAGTTACACTTTTATCGTTACGTTTCTTTCAAGTGCATTTTCACAACAATGATTTCAATGTGGCTCATAAACAATAAAAGCGTAACCAATACAGTGATAGAAAATATGGTTAAAAAGTATATATCGCCATTTGTCTGTTTTTGACAACCGATTGCAGCCATATTTTATTTCGAATGTGTCAAATCTGCAAGTCCCAGGTAAATTCTTGTCCCGAAACCCATGAGATATCCTTGAATTTCCATATGAAATTTAGCTTAGCATCCTTGTAATTGCGTATGTAGTGCCCATATCCTGAAAATATATCCATAGAAACTAAATAAAAAGCCAGCTTGCTGGTTTATCCTCGGTGCAAAGATAGCGGACCGATTTTGCATGACATTTCACACCTCACATTGCGCACATATGCGATACATGCAGCACTTGCTTGATCTTAACGGGTGATCTTAGCAGTCAGGATCGGCGCATCATTATGAGTGCGTAGTAGAAACTGGAAAGCTCGCAAGGAGCGTGACGACTTTCCACGAGTTTTAGAGGAAAGGTAGGCAACTGTGCCTACTAAGTGTTTTGGTCGGTGTGATTGTGTTGTTGATATCGATAAATTGTTTAAAGGAGACTTAATTATAAAATTCAACTGGCCGTGTTAAAGAATTGTAGAATGATATTCGAGCGGCGATAAATGTAGGCTAATCTGGCAACCGAACCAGGAACCTTCTAAGTGGTAGTGTGAATGGAGCTCCTCCTCGTGGGTTTGGTTGATGGCTCTACTCTCCACCCCGGCTGGCATCTTGTGCGCTCTCCCGTGTGGATTCCGTATCGTCTTGATGCTTCGGTTCCCATATGAAGTTACCATTACGAAAGATTGTCTGTGGTGTTCACAAATTTATTGTTTAATCGGAGTAGTTTCGCTACTCGTTGTGCTCGACCATCACACTTATGTGTTTTTTTATATTTACAGACACGATAGTTCTCCAAGGCAGCGGGACACACCATCTTATATGAACGCACCCTAATATGCGTTCAAAAAGAAACGAAAATTCAGCAAAATTCAAAACTCTAATTTCCCGAAAATGAATTTAAGAGCTGTTTCACGTCAAAAAATCAGCAAATTATTGGTTAAATATTTTACATGAAATAATATTGAAATAAGATTTACTTTTGGAAAATTCGACGACTAAAATATCATCACAAAAGTTATCCAAATAAAATTTGGGTACATATAAAAAGGTCCGGAATTGTATATTTTTTTATTCTATTTATAATTTCAGATTAAATTCCAGGGAAATGACACAATAATGATTACGAATTTAATAAAGAATTTTTACCTTAAATAACAAATCAAGAGCTTGGTAATCGAAATGTTTAGTTGCATTTACAATTTTTATGGTTGAATGCGTTTGATTTTGAGGTTAAAGTTTGGTAATATTTTTGTTTTAATTACTGAAGCTGTTATTATGAAAATTATAGCTTGATTTATGTCTTTTATTACTACATTTTATTCCTGTAAGGTAAGGTAATAATATTTCGACCTCACAGGTGCTACGAACATTCCAGCATATTTTTTTCTGAATTCAGGCCTGAATATTTGTGAAATATATTACTTGCAGTATGTCTGAAATGCAGACTATCAATAAATAAGCATCATAAAAGACGCGTGGGTGGCAGATCGAAATAAGAAAAAATCATAAAAGCCACATGTATTATTATTTATGTAAATGAAGGCTCGAAGAGAAAGTGTTTTTTTTATATTTGTGATCGCTATTCCGACCTAAAAGATGAATTCGAATCGGTTGAATTTCAAAATATTTATATCAAATCAGACGACACATAGGCATATGTTGCATCGGTATCAGCGATGTTCGTTATCTAGTCAACTTATATCATATTAATCATCTTATAAACATACATTATGTATAAGTTGTTATGTGCGAGATATTTTTGCCAGCTGGCGATGGGTGGTTTACTATATAATCCGATCATATGTTATCTTTTCATGATTTCTGAATAATTTTACCAATTAGGACAGATTTTACATCATAAAAGCAGTTGCTTGGAAACAACCACCATAACCGTCTGAGAATTATTTTTATTTATGTAAAAGATGGGCATAACTACTGTTTATATGACTTACTTTAAACTGAAATATGAATATGGTTTCTGTTTAATTTTCCTGTTTCCCAATTTTTTTCCAAATCTAAATTTCATAAAATTATATGTTTTTTCGCAACAAACTTTCACATGTCGAACACAATTACGTGGCAACGATGTCATGCACGAATTTAACGTGAAATCCTATAAAATGCCGCCAGTCATAAATTCTTCAAAACATTTATACAGCAACATAAAAAAAATAAGATACATTTGCAAAGAAATAAAGCAAAACAATTACACGCCAGTCTCTTTCAATCAAACCACATTAGCCGCTAATCGTAAGACACTTTCATTGCAAAACACCCAAAACTAAATAATGTTTCGCAATTAGCCCCATTGCTTTCCATTCATCGTTCATGCTGGAGCATAGTTAAGTTTTTCATTTTATTGTGTGAAATTTAAAAAGAAAAAACTCTTTAAAAACACCGAAAAGACTAATGGCTGCTCCGATGCAATGACCTTGCACGTTGGGTGGTTGTAGGCGAAATGTTAATCAATACTCCGAATATCAGCCAATGTCGTTTCTGTGTGTCTTAACATGAACAATTCGGCGTTTTGTTTAGCGGCGAATTCAAGGTGGAAAGTATCGTGTTTAGTGGTGAACTTTAAAATCAAAATCTGACATCACTCCGGCCAGCGATTCGATCATTGTTAAGATTGCAGCGTCGATGGAACAAAAATCCACCACGAAGAAACGTATAATGTCCAACCGATTACTAAAAAGCCTTTCAAAATCAGACAGAAGACATTGTGTTGCGATTTTCGGAACGATATTATCGGCTTTGTTGAAAACGAGATGTAGTTAGCAAAAACCATCAAGGATTTGTTGAAATTTGGATCGATAACTATTTATATCGAATGATTCCACCAAACGAGCAGTTTTTGATTGAATTAATGGTATAAGACTATAATACTCGTTGCATTAACATGCTTTAGAGAGTTTAATATCTTGGTGCATTTTTTTCAATTTAAAGACAAAGCCTGCAGTTTATAGCCTAATTACATAACCACGAAAACACGTGTTTATGATTCAATGATTTCGAAATGCCATAAAGCGTGTACATTGCATGAAGGTGATTTTATTTGACAGATGTTGTTTATTTGACAAACGTGATTTCATTACTTTGGTTGTAAACTTATTTTTTTAAACTAAATGGAAAATGGTATTCAACGTTACTCAGTAAAAGGAAAACATTTCCCGAGCTACTTAAAAACAACACAAAGAAACGATTGCGCTTGACATCCTGGCGGAACGGAAGTTATATGCAACTGAACTTTGAAGTACATTTAAGCTTTAAACGCAGCATATACCGAATGTCAAACTGTGCATAAGTGTCATATAATTTTGTTTTACTGAAATTGTGAACGTGAGAATCGAATCGAAAAAAACATAACGGTTTCCATTTATTTTCAATAGAGAACACAAAAATTACAATTCACTTTGGTATAGTCAAAACCAGTAGCGTACCCAGGATTTTGATAAGGGGGGGGGTTATATTTTTGAAGTCTTGACTAGGTACGTTTGCTAGTTCTTCGGTGTAGATATGAAGATATAATTATGTAATCATACTTTTCCACCGGTCAAAGTTGGAGTCCTCCAAAAATAATTCTGGCAGACTTTAGCCCGATTGCATGTCTGGTTTCATTTACTTGAATCATTCATGATATTTTCATTCAAATTATGAAATTATGCGCTTGACGTGTGAAAGAATCTACACTGTATTTGTAGACTTCCTTTGAACCGTAAAGTGTATATGCATGTTTGCAAGTACATATATTGAAAAGCCTTCAATACCTACAGGCTAGAAAAGAAAGCAACTAATGAAGTAAATGTCGTGGGAAAGTGAAACTGTCACTAAGGACAGACAGAGTATTATCGTAATCAGGGCTGGCTAAGCTTGTTTGCAGCCCATGCAGGGAAGCAACTCTGCGCTCTCAAGCAAATTTGTCGTCATTTCCGCGTAACGCATGAGGTAGACTTTTTGTACGCGTTTATTTTTTTTACTGAGGTGTTAAGCCTAATCCTCAGATTACAAATCATATGACAAAATAAAACAATCTATTTTTTGAGGGTTCAGATCAAAGATAGAAAGAAACATTCAAAAATATAACTGTTGCTACTAAGATATGGGTGCGAATTAAATAAATTACACTTTTCTGGAATTTTACTTCGAAAACTTCCAATCAGGTGACCATATTCTAATGTTCCTACCAACTCTTTATCTATATATAAAATTGCTAGGCTTCATACAATAATTAAAAGATAACGGCACACACGGATCCAATTTGTGTAAACTATGCCCGTATCGCCCCTAGGTGGGATCTCTAAAGCACCATAGGCCGTAAATTTTACTGTGAAATAGATGAAAGATCTAATTGCGAAGAGATACTGAATCTCACTCAACTCTCACGTTCCAGAATGTCTCGGCGAATAATTGTTAAAGTAGGTGACTTAGTGGTTAACGCTAGTTGAAGGCTCCTTGTCGACAAATAGTTTTCGGGAATGAGATTTGATGCCGCACTATCATTTCACTCAGCTGTGAATGAGAACCTGAATCAAACCAGGGTAATAATCACGGATTAGCGTGTTCCTGACCACTTCACATCCTAATATTGTATTGGTCAAGTAAATGAAATAACTATAATATTGCCTGAAGGCCCAATTTTGGCGGTTGCGCCATCGATTATTATTTTTAACCAACCTCTTCCCAGGTAATGACGAGGCCTTATGTAAATATGCTTGAGAAGTATAATTCATAACATTCGAATCTTCGAATTTTCTAAATTTACGCGACGTGATCAAAGTTTTAAAATGCCGATAATGATACAAACTTAGTATTCAAAACTCATCTAAAGTAACGGTGAGAAACAGTGTAAAATGGGATTCAAATTTTATGTCCAAGCATAAAACAGAATCCTTCGCCGGATAAAATTATAGTGAAATATCTAAACGACGAATTTTTTTTCATTAGCTCATTTAACATAGATGGAGTGAGATCTCTATGAATATTTAGAAGTGCCAATCCATTTAGCCGTTCATTGCTGGTGGAATTTCGCAAGTATGTTTTTAGTCGTCGTAATGTTGAAAATGATCGTTCGTTTGTACACGTAGATACTGGGAGAACAGCCAATATTTCTAGCAATTTCGATATATTCGGCAAAACGTTTGAATCCCACATGCTTAACCCATCTATGGCCGTTTTTGGGCGGTTTACTATTCCAAGATGCCCTATCTTTCTGTACCACAGAGTCAACTCAGCATTCAATTCTTCTTCAAGAGGGGGGGTTTGAACCCGTAAACCCCCCCCCCCTTGGGTACGCCACTGGTCAAAACTAATCAAAAATTTAAGCGATGAGGCCTATTTCGTCCTGCATTTAGTAAACAGTGTAGGTCTAGGTTTAGTTCTAAAAAAAAGCAAATATGAGCCATTTTTCCAACTTCGCGCTGCTCTACATGCAAAAATATATCTACTTTTAAGGGGACAGTCTTAGTTTCTTGCATGAAATTTGAACATTTTTTTATTTATCGAAATATTAATTAGAATGTTTTGGAACTTAAATACAACAAAATGTGAGATTTCAACGTTACAAAAAAAAATTTTTTAAAATTTTTTATCACCCATGGCGACAAAATGGCGGTCATAATGGAACCCTATTACAAACTAATTGAAGTGATGTCTCAAGTCAGTTAAGTTTGAAACAAAAGATTCCAACGGCATTTTGAAATATAATTAAGAAGCTATAGTCGAAACTAGAATTGAAAAAAAAACAAAATGGCGGACAATTTTTTGACCCTATTAAATTTATAACAATTCTGTTTTTAGTTCAGACTGAAACTGTATATGTAGTGAATAATGCCTCAAAATTTCAGCATAATCGGTCAAATACAATTGATTTTTTAAAATAAATTAAACTCATTTAATAGTTTATACAGTCTCTGTTCATGTTTCTTATAACCAATCTTGCCGCCATATCAATGTTGCATGCATAGTTAATCCTCATTAAGCGTGATAAAGCTCATTTATGCGGCTGCACATTATGTATAATCAATTGAAGGTTTTCTGCTTTTTTTATCCTTGGCTTACTTTCCACGTACAAAAAATTATATTATTTCACCTATCTCAGATTGTTTTGTTGTTTTCATTTTGATGAATATGTTAAACTTGACGATTTTTCAGAGTTATAAATAAACGAAAATATTGTTTTATTAAGGTGAAGATTGTGCCTGAGTATATTGGATTTTTATTTTTATTTATTTAATTCTATTTTTAGACAGTGAATTTGCTAATTGAAGTTGGTTTAAAAACACATTTTTATAATGATTTTCTTCCAGGAATGATACCAATACTTTCTAAAACGGAAATTTTAGTTTGCAGGATACATTTTCGAAATATTTTCCCTTCGCTTTTTCTAGGAATTCAACCATAGATGAAAATAGATGAGTGAAAACATTTTAGAAAAAGAGTCTTATTCTGAATTTTTTTCACTCATATGCAATCGGTTTACCACTCCATCCAACTCTACGTTATTAACAGCATTCATTCCAAGTTTGAAAGCCGTGGTTCAATAAAAATTAACTACCAACAATTAACAATTAATGAGTACCTTCCTTTTCAGCTAATCATATTCGATTAAAATCACCGGAAACACTTTAAACTGTACTTTAAATTACCAAAATAAGACTCAATTACACTGTACTCTCTCTGGCAAACAATTATTCGAATTCAAACAATTATTTTAAATTAAATTTCGCTGTTCACACATAGTTAACAAATCAGGTTAATTTACTAGCACGTGTGGAGAAATTTGAAAAAAATAACCCCACAACACTTAATAAAACATTTCAGTTTGCCTAGCAAATTGTTTTAGCTAAAAACCAATTATAGATAATTAGTAGCAAACCAATTATGATCAAACACCAGTTGAGAAAGTAAAAGATCAATAAAGTGTTTAAGGTATGAGGCTGCAACAGTCGAACGGCACCCAAAAAACATCCATAAGCAATTTCTCATTGTTTTTCTGGTACATCGATCTTCAACTATTAATGTTTCTTTCGATTGGAACCAATTAGCTGGAGAAAGATACAATTTAATTTAAAGATACTTTCAGGCAAAGCAAAGTTTAAAAACTCATTTGTGGCAATACTAAATTCATTTCCCATAATCATGAAGATCATCACCATTCAATGCTCCCATTCACTACGTAATCTTTTTTATTTACCTTTTAAAGTAGTATTCAATGACGCTTCAAAACCTTTTCCACAACAAATAGTACTGCACCGCCAACAAAAATTACCTATTTAACCGAAAAGTATCTTCATCATGGTACCAACGTGAAAAAGATACAATTCTTGGATACGGCGAGATACGTCTATCGATGATGTTGTTGTATTTGCCATCAGTAAATATTTAAAATCGGTTAGCTATAACTGTTGTAAATGCTTCAGTTCATCAAAAATGAATGGCTGACCTATTTAGAAGAACCAATCTTGATTTTCGACCGGTTCGTGAGACGACGACGATGAGAATTTCGAATACAACAGACATTCAAATTATTGTCACCTCGGCTCGTTTCCGAAGAAATACTTGACTAAAGTTTATTAAAGAATTATGCATGCAAAAGTTTATTGGGTGAAGTTATTTGAAATGGAGACGACGATGAGAATGGTTCCGGTTTTTTTTCGACAAGACTCCTCGTCGAAATGTAAAGACCAAGCAAAGAACAGTGATAGACTTAGAGTTGCTAGATTTACGTCACTCCCACTAATCCTCTCAAGAATGTCTAAGTAACGTGATAAACTACCCTCGAGTGATGTACGAGCTGTGATCAAAAAGTATGATGCATTTATTCATCAATATTTATGTTGTCTCCTTCAAAGTAATCCCCCTCGGATATAATACACTTGTCCCAGCCCTTTTTACAATCCTCGAAGCATTTCTGATAAGTGCATACTTATTAATAAAGCCTTGAGCTCTTCCAACGATGCAGTCTTTATCTCCTCATTCCTTTCAAATCTTCGTTCTTTCATTGATCTTTTCAGTTTTGGGAAGAGAAAAAAGTCGCAGGGGACCAAATCCGGTGAAAAGGCATGCTTTCGATGTTGTTTCTGGCCAAAAAATTATTCACAAGCAACAATCGTGATTCCAAACCCATAATTTGTTTATCCACAATTCCAGGCGTTTTTTTCGAATTGTTTTACACAAACGGCATATTACTTCAAGGCAATACTCCTTATTAACCGTAAGACCTTGTGGCAAGAACAACTGATGCACTATACAACAATAATCAGAAGAAAACAGTGAGCAAAACCGTAACATTTGATCGAACTTGGCGTGTTTTTTTCGGTCTTGGCTCTTCAAGAGACTCTTATTTGAACGATTGGGCTTTGATTTCGACGTCATAAACATAAACTTAAGACTCGTCACAAGTTATGACCCTTTTGAGCAAATCAGGAGCATTGTTGACGTCATTCAACAGCTCCTGAGCGATGCTCATGCGATTGTTCTTCTGGTCAAAATTAATCAGTTGTCTCATGCCCAAAACATCCAATAAACTTGCTTGGCACGAACCAAACGAGATGTTGACATTATCAGCAACTTCTCTCATCGTGATTCGACGATTTTCAACACTATTTTCTTCACTTTTTTAACGTTTTCATCAGTTGTTGATGTGCTGGGGCGTTCAGGGCGAGTTTCATTATTAACATCTCCTCGGAAGACATTATACCATTTATGATTTTTTTAGCTCGTAATACACTCACCATATGGCACTGTCAACATTTAAAGTGTTTTGGAGCACCCAATTCTATTTTTTACACAAAATTTGATGCAAATTCTTTGATCCATTTGTTTTTGACAGCAGAAAATCGCCGAATACGCAAAATACTTCCAACCGTTATGCGTCTCACACGCATATCAAAAATGAAATATAGCTGAAACTATGAGCATATGTTTGGGACAATTGTACCCAGATAAGAAAAGAAAAAAACGAAAATCAGCTGTAGGTATCCTGCGAAATTCAAAAGGTCACCTTACTTTTCGATTACACCTTGTATTTCAACTCGATGAAATAATCTTTAGTGAATTAACTTTAAATTTCAGCTTATTCATCATCAAAAAGTACGCAACGGTCTTGAACAAAATAATTGGCATTGATTTTGACAGATGATGCGGTTGACAACCTGAACCATGCATTTGAAATACACTGTTAAATATGCAAACCAAAATTGCCACACCACAGTTTACAGTTGGTTCAGGTTTTGTTCGCCTCAAATAGGTGCCAAAGAATTGTTCAAACCCATTTGCCTGATGCACTACCGTTCGGATTGATTGATTTATCATCTTATTCAAATAAACCTTGCAATCACAACACAGTTACGAGAATGACATTTCAAATTTATTTGAATGCCGAACGACTGCATCTAACTGCTTCTCAATTCAAATGTTTATTGCTTCGCATAATGATCAGTTGAAAGAACGCGGCTTCCAATAGCAAAGCATCCTACAGAAGTCCCACAATGAATAAATTGGGCCAAAATGTGCGCCGATAAAACCAAATTACTATCGACAGTTTTAAAGTTCTTAATTTTATTGATATTATTAACGGTTTCCGAGAGGAAACCATCAAAAAGATTTCAAGAAAAGCTGTAAGATAATTTTTATGGTTCCAGTGGTTTTCGACTCGAATCTTTGCTGACGGTAGAGATTGTAGGGCAGTTGGTACCATCAAATCCTTACCGGCATTCGATGCAAGAGGATGACCTAAAATACCTTGCATAGCTTCGATCGTTTAGTAATCAATGGAATCACAAATAGCTAAGCAACTTAGCCTTCATCCAAAACAAACCATTTTTTCCACAATCGCCAAACTGGAAACCCACTCCCGAGCATCGAATCCAAGCGCGAAGAAGCTGCAGATGCGGGAAAAGCGATGAAGATGGCAGACCATCACCATCATTGGCATCAGTATCAGCATCAAGGTGCTAACGGTAAACCCTGCTTTCGAGCTGGTTTATAAACACATACCGTTTAAACCTACACTGGTCGGTTGGCTCGCCTGCTTCCCGCATTCACATAGTGGTAAAACACTCCCCGAACATGGTCATGGCTCTGTCTATGTCTCCGCGAACATGGTTCCCAACAAGAAGACCTGCGCAAGATCTGAAAGATCCGCGAGACCATTGCGACGATGCGATGGCCATCAGGAACATGCCTCGGCGAAAGACATCTCTTGATAAATTGCAGAATCTATCCGCACCAATGCTAGCTGCTATCTTTTTATCCGGGCAGCAAGAATCGATTAGATACTCGTCGTCGATTGCATAATGTTTATGCATGGATGTAAATGTTCGCAGATACTGTAATTGGTTTAGTGATGCAGATGGAGCTGGAGCTGAAGCTGGAGGGCTCCGGGCGACAGACCTGGCCCCGCTATCATCCATCTAAGTTCAAGGTAATTTCAGGATGATGGCCATTTTACATATTGTAATGTAGATATTATCGGCAATTACGGATGGAAGGTGACGGGACCGGTTGCCTCCTTAAGATAGTGCCGTGATTCGAGTGGGACGAATGACAATGATTGGCCCGATAGGATCTGGACGCTGGCCAAGCGTGTCGTCTAGTTCTTGCGAGACAGAAACGATTTGCTGGCGCAGGGACATCTAGCCATGCAAGGGTAATGCGATTGTAATCTGTATTCTTGCGCCTCTCAAGTGTATGTTTTTGTTTGGTGTTTTTATTTTAGATTTTAAATTGGCTGCCACCACGAAGGGGGAGAATGTGCAGCTTGATGGCTTCTCTTTCGGAAAATGAAGCCACTTATGACTTGTTTCCTGTCCTTACCATGCTTTCGTATGATGTGCTACCAACTTTAGCCGAACATCGATCAACCTTTCTCAGGTAATATAGGTTCGGAAGAAGTGTCGCTATCATAAGCATTATTAAATCCTTGCGGCACGGTGAATTTTGAAATAAGCTTGCTTTTGCATTTTTATCAAATTATATTATTGCCTTATTATCGGCGCAAGCGCCAAAACTAATGGCATGCAAAAGCTGCCGATGTTGGCAGTCCAAGTCTTCTAGTAAAATGTTGTTTTATTCAATCAACCTCGCTTCTTTTATACAAAATCTTAGCCTAATTCACTATGTACAAATCTATCTATCTACAACTATTTTTTCATGGTACCGATGCATATGATTGCAATGAATCAAGAATTTGTTCTATAATGCTGACACATATAATTGCAATAATTTGTCGATGAACTTGGGCCGCACACGTTAACTCAAACTCATAACACATTACAAGGTATCAAACGTCTTACTCATCAAAAGACTGCCGCGTTCATTTGACACTTTTCACCCACATTCGGATTGACTCAGCTTTGTAAGCAATTTTTACTCGTTGACCCTTATGATTTTGTGTTTACATTGTTCGTAGATACATTGTGGGCATGTGCGGCATAGTACTTACAGATCACAGTATATTTAAAGACACAGTAGCCAATCGGCCATATAAAAGCACACTATCAACAGCAGCCCGTGGTTCCACAGGACAAAATCATATGTTTTCAGTCATTTATGATAAAATGACAGTTATTTACTGGTCGGGGCATTACTGCAGCTCCTATATGTGCTTTTCATGTTACGTGTGAAAAAATCCTTACATTCCTCAGTTCTTTGAATTGCATTGATGAAACGTCTTTGCTGACACGAAAATCATTCGGTTTTCACAAATTGATTTAGAAAAATGCCAAATTGACTGAAAAAATATCTTGTTTGTTGAAGTGAAATATAAAGTCCGCGATCTGGCGATGCTTGGGAAATGTCAATTTTCACAAGCACATGGCGCAATTTCTTGAAAGGAAGTTTGATGTTTGAAGATCTCGATTGCACACTATCTCTTGTATACACTGTGGTACAGATGTACATGTCTTCACCAGCTATGGATAGATTCGGGAACAAATTATAAGGTATTGAGTTGGAAGCGAGAATCAGAACAATGGATACACCTAACAAAACCAGACTAAAAAGAACAGTTCCGTATGCCTTATTCCATTTCACGTATTCCTTGAACTGCACAAATTTCAAACTGATCATCTCTTAAAGAACCATTCGATCAGCTTCGGTTAGTACGTACCGGTTCACATGCGACTAACTCGGCTAGAAACTCACGTCGAGCGTGTTAAGTTTACACCGTTATTGTCACATGATACCAAACGAAGTAGAAAACCGTCTCGACCGGAACTTGTGGCGGAAACTTAAATGAGTTTTTTTTTTCATTCTTAGACCGCATCGTATTGCCGTTTTGCAAAAGTTACATCGTTCTTAAAAGAGGTCTTTATTTGTTAGAATTCGAGAGCTACGCAACAGTTCATTCTGAATCTTTCTGGTGGCTGGTATCTAGAAAACACTAACTAAGCTGACACAGTGCCAGATACCAGTCAGACGATGTTGATTCCTTAATGATTGCGATTTCTTCATTGTAAGTACGAAAGACTTTTTAGATGGGGTATAGTGACGAAGCTACGAAGTATTGCACCATACAAGAGCTGGCAATGAAAAGCATTGCTTCCTCATTAAAGAAGACAACATAGCTCACACCTTTCTGGTGGCTGGGTTATTTCCTTGCTTTTGCACTGCGATTTGACCGTTTGCACTCGACTAGTCTGCAACTATTGCCGTCACATTTCACAACCTCCGTGCAGCATAATCTTCAATGGAATGCTCAAGCAATCTTCACAGACCAAAGACCATTCCAGTTCATCTAGCTTTCAATCTAGCCCATCTAGTCATCGAGCATATTAACAAAAACCAACATAACTGATCAATCGCACCAACGTACACAAAAAAAACAGTATCCAGTTAGATGTGGTAACCATTAGTATTGTCTATTGATCAATACGTGCCCATGTGACATCTTTGTGGATGGCTTCTTGTGCCGCGGACCTTTGGTCGGGTACCAGTCAGACAACCCGAGGGGCAACATTCAAACCACCTCTCGTCGATTACAACTTGAACTCTAGCTGTTCGAGTGTATCTTTGGATTATGCTGCGATGAAGATACTTGTGACCAAAACTAGATAAATTATCTTGTGCTCCATTAGAGACTCTGGTGTTACTTCACCCCGATTGCTGAGGTTGAACCTGACGGTGCAACATGTCGGCATCACAATGAATGCACATTTCCTAATGGTATTTTGCATTTCGACGTCACTACGTGGCAATGGATGTGGTTGATATGTTTCTGGTTTTGATTAGGAAGTGATACGTCTAAGATTTCTACGAGGAAGCTCAGCTCATAATTTATTTTATAATTGTTCAGTGATGATTGGGTTGGAGGTGAAAATCGTTTAGTTTGAACCTGTGATTGGCATTTTTTGCAGATGGATTGATTTTCTAATGAACAGTGAAGACAAGTTGCTGGAAACCATCATAGTTTCTAAGGATTTGTGCTTAAATGTAAGTTCATCTTTACCAATGCCGAAAAGCCTCCAAATTACTAGTCCTACACTGTTTATGATGATTGTTACTAACCGACAACCAGTTTCATGTAGAATATGCTATGACCAAATGATCGAAATCCATGCCAGTCTGTTTTGCACTCCCTTCCGACTTCATTTCTGGTCTCAAATATCCAACATTTTTGCATTGTACACTTCAATAATCAATCAGCACTAGGAAATTATCGATGGCATAATAAAAAAATATAAAATATGGTTTTCGCAAATCCAACACAGCTTTCCGCCAATATCCATTTCCCTATTTCGTCGAGTGCTGCCACAGTGGCGCGCAAATATTGAGGAAGCCGATTTGCCACACCACTCGTCCACACTCCACAGTGACCTTAATTCACGCCTAAGTTTGTACCGGAACGAAATCAGTTACATGACTTTTTTTCGCACTATAATTTACGTTCTTCGGCGAATTTAATAGTCGATAAGTCGTAATGGCTGCAACTTGGCTAATGGTGGTTAGCCACCTATCACACGTACTATGTGCTGCGCACGGCATCCAAAGAATTATTGCAGAATGCGATACAATTAATGTGTTCTGTAGCAGCAGACAAAAAGGAGGAAAGGGCCCAAATCGAGTGCAGACCATGGTCCGTAAGTAGGTTAGACGATGGCTAATTATTGAGTGTGTGTTTTTCGAAAGACAGCCCAGCAAAATTATGAGTATTTATGCCACTTAAGTGTAATTAGCTGCTATGCTGCTTTTATGCTTCCTTGGTTCTGGAGGCATTCTCTTCAAACGGACGCAGCAGCTATGATAGCTTATATCCTGTGCCCAGACCTACAATCGGTTACACATAATGCACAGGGAAAGTCGAGAAATACTATATACAGTCAATAATCAACTTATATACCGTTTTAATGCATGATAAGAAGGTAATTTTCCATAAGATACGATGAGAATTGATATATCATACGCTGGACCAAACCATACCTTGACCGCCTTTATATGCAGAAATGCTGCATATTACGAAGCATATTGAACAAGTTCAGTAGGTAGTACCCTTACTTATTCTACCCAAATTATACCACCTCGAGTTACACTACCCAAGTCCGGAGCTACGCAATTTGAAGATAACAAATTGTTACTTAAACGACACATTTCCACTTTTGATACTTTTTAATTTTATGAACGAAAATGGGTTAATTTTATTTTGATTTATTGAAAGAAGATTGAGTGCAACATCTTGATATTCTTTCTAGATAAAAAGAAAATCATCTGACTTGAAACAATTCTCTCAGGAAACAAAACTTTACGTTCATACAGACGAATTTTCTTATTCATGGCAAGATTAGTTGAAGTAAGTTTATAACGATTTATTACGGACTATTTCTGAGTTTTCCACCCCGTACCTCATACGTCCTCACTTCAAACTGTTTGCGGAAAAATTAAATAAAAGTTTTACAGTATAAAGGGAATAAAAGCTTTTGTTAAATTATTGTTATTCAACTGTAATAAATAAAGGAACTGTTAAAGTGATATTTTTAAACTACCAGTGTTTTATGAACAGATTCTGCGTAACCGAAACAACTGTGGTCCATATAACTGACCTAAGTTAATGTGATTCTACAGTAATCAACACAAATAAAAAACTCCTTGGATACATACCATAAATACTGAGGTTTCAGTTAGTCCGTGGTTCCAATTAAACAATTGTTGTGTGGATTTGTAAGAAGAACTGTGCCCTGACTCACACGAATTCGACTTATGCGGATTGATGCTGATTCCACTCCCTCCCCGAGTAACTTGTAGATATTATTACACCTACATATTAAAACGTTTGAGGCTCATATATCCCAAAATTTCCTTCGACAAGCTGGTGTCCAAATTTTCTTTATTTAATCATAATTTCATCTTTATGCCAAAGCTACCAAGTTTTCTTTATTTTTCATAATAAGAAACTAAACACCCCTTTTTGAAAATATAAACAAGCTGTATTGCACATTGCTAGCATGCTTATTAAATTGAAATCAAATTAATTCAGAAAATTTTCTTTCGGCTATCTTATTCCAATTTATATTTGCAAACATTTAATTCGGTTACTAAAATTAAGAAAATGAATTTAGATATTTTAGTTTTTTTTCGGCTATCAATTAAAGGGAAAAATTGACTTTACAATGTAAATTGGATCTTTTCGGTTTAATCTGTTAGAGCGGTGTTCTCTTTTGGTAAATTTTCAAACTACGAAAGGCCCTTTGCGGTTCGGTTGAAAAGTCTATGACTCTGGCATGAGGAGAGCCGTCAAACATTGAGTTCCATCGTATCCGTACTTACGGGACACTGTTTGATTGGCAGACATGCAGAAAGATTGGATGTTCCTTTTAATGATTTCTACCGAAGTTGCAGATCGGAAGACGAGGAAGAAACAATTAAACACTTTCCCAGCACTATACAGGAAACGCATGCAAACCTTAGGCTCACATTTCCTGGAAAGCCTCACGGAAGCACTGACTTAAAAATTAGCTGCATACTTCATACGAGAATCTAAATGGTTCTCGTCATCCCGTACGTTCTAGTGCCGACCCAATCTTTTGTGGTATCACAATTGGTCTATAGTGGCCTAAGTAATAAAGTGGATAAAGCAGGTTGCCACTACAAAGGTCCTCTGAAGATACAAAGTTGGTAGTCAGTAAAAAACGGTTCCATCCCGACTAATTTATCGAATGTTTTTTGTAGTTCCTGATAAGTTGACTGTCATGTCAAAATTTCTTCAACATATAATCATTTCCCGAACATTTAATCTTCACTGAATTGTTACAGGTTTTATAAAAAAAATCATGGTATCTTAGCAGACAATTTCTAATAAATGATTCTGTGCAAATATTTTCTTGAGAGAATTTATTTTATTGAAAAATGCTACGTGAAAGTAGAATCCCAAAAATATGATAAGCTGATCATATTCATGAAACCAAATTATTGCCAAATTATATTCCTGGACTATGTCACAGCATGATCGTGAATGGTTGCGACGATCAATATTCTTGTATTATAATTTTCGGAAGAAATTTCAGGGATGACAAGGGAAAAAATTCCTGAACTTATTTAACACATAGAAATATTTCCTTGTGATTGATTTGCCGCGTCAAAATTCTGTTGATTTATTTGAAATTTTATTGCGAATGTGATTTACTAATTTATGCGAAGAAGATATTCATTTCCATTTTGTAGAAATGTTTCTTCTTTTTATTTTAATATATACATATACTTGGTCACGATTTCCATGCGATTTAAGCATCATTACAAACAAACAAATTCGAGAAAAAGTATATTCAATATTTTTGTGAAATTTTAGATATTTTGTCAATAGTCAAATGATTATTTATTAATTTTGACCAGCAAAAAATATCATACTAAGCTGTGAAAAACGATTGAAAGTAAGTTTTTTTGCATTACTAAGGTATTTGCTGCTGTCGCATTGAACAAATACTCAATTTTTACAACCTCGATAACTTGTAATATTGCCATAAATTTTTTTCAGTCGCATCTTTCAGAGCAGCATTAGAAATTAGGAACCATCAAACACTTTTCTTGATTTTCATTTTCAAAAACATATACACTTTTCGCTTAGAAAAGTATATTTAATTCTATTAAAAATGCTGTTGAAAGCCGTAAGATGAAGACGAAATGTTCATTTTTTGAAAATATAAACCAAAAAAGATAGAAATACATTGATCTTTTTTAAAATTTTGCTATATATATTAGATTATTCTGTACCTGCTTACATTTTCAAAAAAGAACCAATGCTTTACAGAAGAAGAAGAAAACCGGAAAACTCATCATGGAAATCATAGACCGTACTTATAAATTGCGGGTCTCAATTTTGCTAATTTTGGGCACTAACTTTCATTTCTCGAATATATGTCCAAAAAAAATTAAGTGCGAATAGCATAACGACATAATAATATAAATAGGTTCCCAATTATACTTGCACCTTCTTCTTGTCGTTTCTGTTTTAGATTAAACTAAAGTCAATTTAGTAAAGAGCACATTAGCGGTAAAAACACAACCTTTGCTGCAGGAAATGCAAATAGTTTTACACGAAATGCCAAAATTTAAATTAATAAAGGTTTTGCCAAGACATTCCTCCCGACCATCGCTCGACATTCACATATTGCGGTGAACACATGCAGAACTTGCATGCAGCCATTTATTCGCACCGGGCATTGGAGTTTCGAAAACTTTGAATATTAATTACACATTAGACAATTTATCTGAGCCTTGTTTCGAAATTTTCTTCAAATGTTAATGGCATGCTGGTCCAAAAAAATCATTCTATTATTATAATTATCATTCCGAGGGCGACGAAAAGCACCAGCACTATTGGTGAGCAGCAAAAAACTATCGTTAATTATCATAATTCAAACTCATAATAACTGGTTGCCGAACCAGCTTCACTGAAGGGTGTAATTTTAACGAAATGCTAATTGACGCCAGGCGAAACAAGCTTTCCTTAGTATTCTTTTATAATTTTAATTTGGTCGATTGTCTTCTCCCGATTTATGCATTTATTTAGCGTTTCAAGGCGAAACAACTCAAATGAAAATTAGCTGGCAATCAATTTTCAGATCGGTGTTACTTTCTATTTTTCTACGTTTTCAAAACAATCAAATGCACTTTGCTTATTAAAATGATGTGCTATTAATATTACAATTTTTTTTGGTGAATAGTTGATCAAATGGTTTTTGGATTTGTTGTTTTAAGTGTGCAAGCTGCAGTTCCGGCTTTATTGTTAATTGATTGCTATTGGGATGTTGCATGAATGAAAGCCATTTGTAAAGGGTACATTTCATCAACAATTTTGTATAGTTTATTTATAGTCAGTTAAACAAAGCAATGAGATTGTTTGGTTGTGATCCATTTAAGGTAAACGCCCACTTTATTACAGCC
The DNA here is from genome assembly GCA_963942545.1 of Oxycera nigricornis. Taxonomy (NCBI): domain Eukaryota; kingdom Metazoa; phylum Arthropoda; class Insecta; order Diptera; family Stratiomyidae; genus Oxycera; species Oxycera nigricornis. The sequence goes on from OZ012662.1 coordinate 3,687,236, forward strand.
TATTTCTTTGTATTGATTAAAATAAGGGATTGAAAAAATATATTTTTATTATTATTTATTTTTTTATTTTCTTTTGTAAACTCCACGAACGTACATACGTACGTACGTTTGTATTTACTACGTAAACACATACACACACACGATTACAAGCGTAATTTCGACATATCTTCACGTTTGAGGTCTAAAGAGTATATTTAAAGTGTTTTTAGAAAGAAGTCTGGATGTATGTGTGTACGTAGTATAAGCAAACGTACGTACGTATGTATGTACGTTCTTGGACAGTTTTTCCTACGAGCATAGCTCACGTAAATAAATTCGTATCGACTTTGTTGCTGTGTTAATCGAAACGCCTTTGCAATCTTAAGAGTTGATTAGTTTTTGCGAAACTACGGTCGGGTGTTTTTTTTTTGTTTTGGCCACCTCAAGGTCATTTCTGTCATGCACTATATCTCGCGAACCAAGTATAGGATTTGCATTGATAAGATGTGTAATCGGCGCGTATTAACGTATCTACGATTCTGTCAGATATTGCGGAGAAAAATCGTTGGAGACCTTTTTTAATTTTATTTAAAAAATTATTTAAAAAAATAAGGATTTTTTTCATAAAAAATAATTTTTTAAATTCAGTCGCAAAAGAACTAATTGATATTCATAAAATTTATATACTCTAAACGATTCTTGCAACAAAACTAGTTAAACTTTTGTTCATGGTTACGAAAAAAATTAAATTAATATTAAAAAAAACAATAAAAGCCACTCTGTAAAACGGGTTGATATGAATAATATTATCTGATGTATATTAGTCTAAAGCCATTGTTTTTGTATCAATTAAAACGAATTCATATTTGCATAATTTGAGCAGATTTGCAATAAACTTTACAGTGACGTTTTCTATTTTAATGATAAGACTGCTTAAAATTTGAGAAAAACAAATGTTTTTTAAATCAAATTTGCATTTGTGATTATCAACTCTCTGAATGGAAAATGCTTTGATGGTATCTTATGCAACAAACAAAAACGACATATTTACGTAAAAATTACATAAAAATTATAAAAAATAATTATATAAAAATATTACACCATTCATATTGATCATGAAAAAAGTCGATGAAATCAATATTGCCTAATTTCACTCTTCTCTACTACTCTAATGACGTGATTTCTAATGACGTGATTTCTAAGAAAAAAATGTTTCTATCTAATTTGCACTTCTGCCAATCATTGCTTTCCGAAATCAGATGTTTTAATGTTTGTATGGACCTTAAGGGTCGCAACTCGCGGTTTGTTCATAAATGAACCAATAATTTAGGTTTTAATAGCAGCTTTCGTTGTTATTTGTTGACATCACAAATAAGTTCACTAACAAGGAGAGGCCACGGTCTCGACGTCTCAAATTTGGATGAAATTTCGAACATAATTAGATGACATCAAGGATATTCGATCTTTAAAATATTAGACCGCAACATCCTTCCCCCGTTTTTGAGAAAAACGCCTCTAAAGTTTTTAGCGTCGCTTAGGGATTAGTAAGTTTTTGCATCTAATAGAAACGGTGCAGTGTATGAAGCTGCGCGACTAACTCGCGATCAACAGGTCGTGTGTTCGATCCTTGGTCGGTACTGTTTTTTTTAATAATTGTAAATGTAATTAGTTTAAGGTAAGTCATGTTCAATTACAAATACATTAATTTTTAGAAATCAGCGTTCGTTCATTTAGATATGTAAATTATACTAAAAACTCATTGTTAAACGGTTGGATTATTAAAAATGTTTGTAATCGAAGCAAAACCATAGTTGACAGTAGGATCATTCCTTGTTCTTAAAATTAACCCTGTGGACTCTTCGTGCCTCATAGCCAAGATGGCGCCCAACGTGGCTAGCCATAAATGCTATGATGTTGTGTAATTGGGACGTAATAGGGACGTAAGTGTGTAACAGTTTCATGATTTCGCATTCTTGTGCTCGAAGCGAAATCCTTGCCGGATTCGAGTCGGTCACGGCCCCATAAAAAGTTATGGGGGTTCAAAAATAGTTATTTTGCCTATTTTCTATTTCAATTTATCATATGAGAGCGTACAATTGATATGGGAAGTGAATTTTAGCCTTGTTTGGAAGTTAAAAATATTAGAAAATTAATAGCGGTGATTTTTGCAAAAAATAAACAAATAAAAAATTAATCAAAAAGTTAACGAATGTCATTACCATAAATGTAATATAAATAAGGCTTACACTTAGGACAGTCGTTTTTACGTATTACCAAAATTATTTGCACGGATGTTTCCTATTAAAATAAAAAAAACATCATATACCGTAATAATAGACATTTACCCTACTTTCCCTTCCTACTTGCAGTTGCAGGAAAAAGAAAAATACATAAACAATAAAACATATAAAACATATTTATCACATGTTGTTTTTAAAAATCACCTCAACGATGGAAAATTTACTATGCTAAACTACTATAGTACAATTCTCGGGATCGGTCACGCTCTTATTATGTCTGCAAATTTACTTTTCCAATATCCTTTGGCAGGTTCATGAAAATCGGCTTACATTTATTAATAGATGTTAACAGGGAAAATTTATGCCTACCAAGCTGACCAAGAATATGTTGCCGAAATGGACGAAAGAAATATTTATTGTATTTTCTGTTACCCCAGAAAATGATCTTCGACTTTGTTGGAAATATGAAGGACGTAACGAAGAATCACTCAATTAAGTCCAACAACAGAAATTCTCGTTTCAAATTCTGTATGAACTGTTCTAGTTCTCATTAGGTGGTGAACTACTACAGACAATGTAACCATAAACAACGTTTCCAAAAAATTAAATTTATTCTCAATAAGTAACTATCGGGTAATTAAAAATTTTATCTTCAATTTCTTAGCTGAAATAATTATGAATCTGAGAAGTTCATGGAGAACCCAATCACCTATTCTCCCTTTGATTCTTCCTGGGCCAATAATTCAGAAGCGACTCCAGTGCAACTATTGCACCTCATCATTAGTATTCTAGCACCATTCTGTATCTACAAAAGTCTCTTACCGTTGCTCGTGATCGTTGTAATCCAAGAGAAAAAAGTTTAGAAGATTATCTACCACCGGTTCGCACTCCACATAACACCACCCAGCCTCAGAGATAAATATCTTTTCTCGCACCAGAAGCGGGTGCAGGTCGAGCACTTCACTGAATGACCATCTAAGGATACGTGTTTTCCTTTATTGGCCTGCTCGTCCCGCCAAAGATGGAAGTCCACAAGACACGCGAACCGTGTGCTGAATAACGAATTGCAGCCACTCTTCAATGCAACCGCGACAATATCTGCGATTCTTGCTGTGTCACTGCAACCCCAACATCAGATGCAGATACAATTTACAATCCAAACACTGGGGGCCGCCGGCCAACGATCGCGATCGCGAGCACACTAGCCACATACGGAACAAAGATACAGAAACACGCTCGATACCGTTAGTATTCAATCATGTAACCCCATATCATAGATCGTGGTTCGGCGTGGTGCATCCAGGCGTCCTCTTGTTCTTCGTGCGCTCCAGGTGAAGCACCATAACCATCCGCGGGAGCTCCTATTCTTAGCGCAAGAACGGCTAGCGAGCGCTAGGAAAACACCAGGCACAGGTAAGGCTCTACTTGGATACTGGACGCGAAAACGGAGGCAATAGATACGGCAGATACATAGTCCACGGCGTGTTAAGGTTACCGCGGATTGATTCGAACTGAGCCGCGCTACGACGCCAAGACTTCATTCAAGGTGTGCTGCGATAGACCCGCGATCTCAGGTGAGATTATTACCATTTGTTACAAGCTTCTCCACCCAGCCGGACATGGCATCGATACTGGTGAAATCTGATGATCGTTTTGGATTAGGAAATCCCTAAATGGCTTCCCTGAACATAATGTGGATTTCAAAAATTACCATTTCAATTCTGAAGAGATTTAAATAGCCAAAAAAATAATCAGTGACTTCTGTTATTACGTTTCTTGCAGATGTAGTTGCTGTTAGTTAAAATATGACAGAGTGGAAGTGTCAGAAACAACACATGCGCAGAGTATTGTACTTCAATTTCAACATCTGGTGAACTACTATTGTGAATTTCGTGATAAATTCACTGATTTTCAAAATTAAGCTATCAGCAACTGATCAATTGATGCAGGCTAATGTGGTAGGATCGACATGCAATGTGGTTTGTTCTTTGATGCCGTTAAATTTGAACATTCCATGATTGGGCGAGTAATTGTATCTATAAGGTTCCGTGATGTGAAGATAGACAAATTATTATATGTGCAGAGGAAAAATGTCGGCACAATTTTGATGCCACTGGCCTAGGACTAAATGTGCCGATAATAAGCATTCCCTGAAGTGTCGCTAGTTAGGCACAATCCAACGAGTCTTATAAGAGTGTCAAGATGAGTAGGTAATAACTGATTCACGCTCAATAGTTCTAAAAAGACTGCATTATCTCTTAATTCTTACTCGCTATTTACACAAATTCTTAATGCTAACACCCGTAATTGTTCAAACATTTATGACTCAAGTAACCAAAACAGGAAATATCTACATCAATGCCAGCAGTGTATTGCTCGCTACAATCAGTGTTGTCGGGCTACTGAACAGGTGCCAAGTTCCTCATGAATGTATCAATAACAAATGTCACGTATATGTTGTCGCACGGAAAATTTACGAGGTGATAAGCAATATTTATGGGTTTTTGGTTAGATGTTTTTTGGATACAATAGATGGATGAATGAATTTCAAAGGACTTACTCGCTAATATACTGTATCACACTAAGCAAAGCTCTTCTTGCATTTCCCATATACGTCTGTTTGCGATGAACTTCAATTTCTAACTCATCTATCTAATCCCTGTAGAAATATTGCAACGATTGCTCCGCCCATCACATGGTAGAATCTTTACTAGAGCTTGCTCCTCATGACTCCATTCAATTATATCCTTACCAACACTTCTTAGCATCGTATAAAAATTTAAAAAATGTACCTCGTCATATAGGATTATTGTTTTACAATTTTAATCATATTTTTTGCTATTGTTTAATTGTCTTATTTTTATCGATGACATTTTTCATCATCAGAAACATATCTCATTTCATACGAGCAATTCTTAACATGTCTCCTTGACATCTTCACCTTTCCTACTGGGCAAGTATTCTCCGCAAGATCAACTTCTATCTCTGATAAACCATGAATAAGATACATCTATTCCATGTGTGGTTTGATCAACCTTCTTTTCATACGCGAATCAACTCACAATTTCAAATTTTCTTCGGGCAAAAGAAGAAAAAATTGTGTAACGTATCAAAAGATTCTCTTCAAACCGTGATACCAACAAAGCATTTCAGTTTTTTGCCTGCCGTAAACTATTTCTTTTTTCTTTCTTAAATAAGTTTCGTATAAAACGGAAGTGTTTCCAGACTACGCTTGTATCTAATATGAAGTTATCCTTGACTATGTTCTCACGGTCAGACGATTTCAATAGGCAAATAAAAAGAGGTGGGTTCTATCAAAATTCGATCGGCATTTATCGTTTTTGGAAAGATTGCTACTGTTCTTTTGTGGACAGATATTCAAAACTGGCCACTCTTCTCCACACGTCTCCAATCTGTAACGATCCAGCTTACCAAAACTCCGTTCAGGTGTTTCTTTTTCATTCCCCGGAGATTTTAATTCATCGAATCCGTCAACATCGCATTTGAGACCTCTTTCAATAGATAACAGACCAAAGATAAAACTTTATTGAATGCCGTACCACCGTTAGATGTCTAAGCTTCGGGGCACTGTACTCGCGCTTCAATTAACGCATGGAAGACGCTAGAAATCCTCCACCTTGATTACCATATGCCAGCCACCTCGACGGCTATAATTATGACCCATTGTTCGAGCTGGAAGCCCAGGTGAGGCACTCGTTCGATCCAACCGCACACAAATTAAGATAACAAACGATTTGGAGCACACAACAAACAACTTTCGTTAGATTTCCAATCTGCTCCTGAAGATACATTTATCTGAGGTAGCCGGGCGGAATGTCACGGCCAGTAAATTATTATTGGTTCTCCTGGGGGTAGGAAGCAGGTAGTTATTGAGGAGATCTGCTCCGGAATCGATGCCGTTTCTGCTGCACAACTTATCTTATCGCGGGATCTTGCTGGAGGTCCTTCACTACTGCCCGTGCCAACTCAGGTAATAACGGACTATCACGTAATCGGCAGAACAATCTAACGTTTAGTAGTGGCAGGTCAGATGGATAATGGCTAGCGTATGTTCTGATCCGTGAATGATGGCTAGATGAGAATCTCGCGCTTAAGCTTGGTCTGAGCTACATACGAGCTATTTTAGACACTTTTGAATTAAAGCTAGCACAAAACATGAATGTGTGGACTAACTGGTAAGCAATATCTTTTTGAATGAGAAACAATCGAGAACACTGCTCTTGAAAAAACTCAGCTCAAATATTGTTTGTTATGAATTCAAGAAGGTTCGCAAAAATCTAATTTTGACTACCAATTTCTAAAAAAAAAGTCCCCTATAATTGGACAGAAGAATAGTAATTTTTTTAAAGAATCAATTCTCGAAAATATTGTGAAACATGCATCGGAAAATTACTTTCGCAATAACAAAGCCTGAACAATAATCATTCAATAAAATTTCGGTTATTTTTACTATTTAAAAATGCAAATATGTTTCGATTGATCCTCCAAAAACGTCAATTCAGCGTTTCGTTTCATGGTGTGTGAAAAAATGACCTCAAAGAGAAAAGCTGCTCAGCCTAAGTTTATCAAAAAGCCAATCAGTTCGTTTGATCCTTCGATTGAGACCTTAAAAAATCGATACGACTTTTTCTTCGTAAGACACCGTCGTGAAAAAACTACCACATACGTACGTACATACACAAACACACATTCACAAACATCTTGCTAAAAAATACTTTGAAATCACTCGAAAGACCTTATACCATAATAAATCAGTTTAATTTTCTCTATTCTTCAAAAACTGATTCAGTACTGAACTAGTCAACTTTTTTTGTTAGGTTTATTAAATAGCCAGAAAAATAAGCAGTTGTATTGAATTTCGTTCATAATTTGAATTTATGAATCGAAGAAGGCAGTAACATAGTGTTTGTTTTCTTGACATTAAGCAATGTCTGCAGAAAAATGCCATGTCAAAATTAGAATTCACTGATGTGTCATTGTCAAAGCCTAAATGTCATTAATGACAGAATAATCGCATCATAAGCATAAACCTACTAAAAATATTTTAGACAAGATGGCCGATATCGATTTTGTTTTAAAATTTTCATTTCCAATTTTTTGTCAATTGTATTCCAAAATAGTGATTTAAGCAAAGTTCTGAGACTATGGGCCTTGCAATTTCAATTTTTCGTGTAGAAATTGCTCGCTGCGCTGCTCCGAATTTTTTCACTGGCACCGTCAAAGTACGAGTAATACCTGCAAACCTCCGACACAATCAATTCATATGTCAATTGTTTTTCCAAACGATCTTCGATAAACCACTTAAATCGACAGGGTCAAGTTGAAAGTCATTAACCTTTCCGGACTCATTTACAAAACACTTGAACCACAAAATTTGCCTCGAACTCGCGTAATTTCCCAAAAATTTCCAACAGTTATTATCGAATTAATATGAATTTGATCATTGTAAAACAATTGTACATTTTCTCAGTAAATCCATAAATTAATCCATGGCGTCCTCTTTTCAGACACATTTCCATTTCTCAAAACATCTCGCTCGGCATTCAAACCCTACCAAATCTGACCCAAGCGTTGAGTTGTGGTGAATATAATTTTTTTCTTCTGTAGCATATCCATGAGTACACCAGTGCTGATCAGTTTTTAGCCAAACTATTATTGAATTATGGTTTCGAAATGTGGAATGAATAGATAATTTATCATTTGTGCGAGTGCACCTGAAATTCTGAAAACTGCTTTGGAAATGGCTCCAAATCCAATTGGAATTGAGTTCAATTATTAATCATTTCGGAATGTTTTATCGAGTGAATTTTTCCCTGCGAGTAAGTTTCGTCGCAAAGTTACAATATGGGAAGACAGATGGAGACGCCAGCACTATGCTGTAGGGTTGTGCCGACCACCAGAGTGACCACCAGAACTTACACGTTTTCCCGCTACGAGGCAGATCAGCTGGCTGATCAATACTTTCGACTGTAGCCGTCCAGTTCCAGCACTTGTCCGAGTTGGATGTATTTGTTTATGTAACGTAGATGTCAATAAATATACTTTGTTAAAGAAAGCGTGCATATCTTTCTAACCTAACAGGGTCTTGTATGGTTCTTAAGGTTTACCGCAACAGTCGCTTGCATCGCAAAGGAGTTAATGCCTAACAAACATGCAACAGCCCCAGTCGACGTTCGTCCTGACAACTGGTTACACGCACGTGATATCCTTTTAATGGTTATACCTAGTTATGCATATTTTCGAAATAAACTTGTTTTTTTGAACACGTCTTGATATATTTACTATATGTGGACATACACCACAATGCAGAGCTTTACAAAATATAACATATATATGTATGTACATAGATATACTCCACACACAAAGTTTCTGGCGATTCGCATGGTTTCAGGAGTTGTGAGGAAGACATGTTCCTCAGGGGCTTCGGGTGAATACTGCTGCCTACATTGAAGTTTTTGAAACAGTTGTGAAATGCTGGATTGATAGTGTACGTGGGGACAGACCAAAAATATTCCAAAAAGACTCTGCTTCTCACACAAAACCATGAGGACGCAAAATTGAATGGCCGAGAATTTAAATGACCAGATCACCTCACATTTATGGCCACCTAGCTCCCGGATCTTAATCCCAGGATTATTACGTATGGGGCATAGTTGAGTAACGCTATTTCATCCCTGAAGGAGGCCAAAAGAGCCACAATGATAAATATGGCAGAAGAGCATTTGATTCGGGCATGCACTTGCTTTCAGGTCCCGTATTGAGTCCGTTATTGTCGCCAATGGAAGTTTTATTGAATTATTTTATATTCTAAAAGCCCATTAAAGTATTGTGAAAATTTCATGGAATTTTAATAGATGTTGATGAAAGTTTGAGCAAATTAGTTTTGATGCCAATTTGTCCTCAAATACTGTACGCACCCTGTAAATATGATTTTATCACGATCAACTAATAATTTGTTCTTTTTTCTTCTTTAAAACGGGTTGTGGCAACTAATCAACAATTTACGTTCTTTGAAATGCATGCGAATAAAAAAAATATCTGTCTTATTTTCCCGAAGTCTTACAACAGAAGGCAAAAGTTAAACCTTAAGCTTCTTTATTTCTTCCAGCCAGAGAATTATTTATTGAATTCTTCGCCGCACTCAAAACGCCATTGAAAAAAAACGAAAAACGTGATATAACAGAATAACTGACCGTAATCATTTGATCTGTGGTTCTTAAAACCGAAGACCAAGAACGGTTACGATTATTTGCTCATATTACTTTCATATACACGAGTAAATTCTCGTCTAGCATTATTCAACATTTTACTGCATCACCTTCCATTTTCAAAATGTTTGTTTTGAACATTTTCCGTCCGTTTTGCAGTCAAGAATCCATCAGCAGCTACACTCAACACTTTTCGTCATCCATAAATCTCACCTTCGGCTCATAAAACGCTACAATTTCGAATCTCTTGCATCACCGACGCCATTTAATCATGGCGATTTCAAGTACACCAAAAATAACGATTCATTGGTGGTGAATTTGCTGCTTCATCGCAATAGTCCTAGTATGTTCTATTTCGTTGGCTCTGCGGTGGCTACAACTTAATTAAATCTTTAGGCCACCGACATTTAATATCTTTTCTTAATAAAGAGCATTTCATGAGTTGCACTGGCGCCATTTCGTGCATCAATTTTCCTCGGATTGCATCAAAGCGCGAATCCATCAAACAACAGTGGTCAAATCTTTTCGGAGGCATCGGCCCAAAAATCCGATTTGGCATAGGACATTGCACAATCTGATTGGTTTTCGCAAATCAAGAAAAAACTCCGTTTTATCGATTCTATTATGCAAGGCTGCCATAACAATTATAGCAGGCTTTACTGCTATAACCGATTTCTGCAAGATATAACGACGATTGGACGGTAGCATCCGCGTAAGTCGATCGCGCGCAATCGTATAAGAATGTTATTGATAAAAACACCATTATGCTGATTTTCAGAAAAATAAACTTATTTTCCCGCTCATTTGCATGCCAGTGGCTGAAACAGAAGGGGGCAAGGCGGAAAATATCAGAGGTCAATCGTTTAAATGCTGACACACTCAAGCGAAATTATATGCAAAAACACAATCGTGAGAGCTTCAAGTTGCATAACAATATTGTTATGGATTGTATCGGCGAGCTTCTGTATATTTTATAATTTTGCTTTGGATATTTGAAAGCTGGTATCATAAACGATTACCACATTGTTGGAAAAGTATTGGCATGTGCTGAAAATCACTTTGAAAAAAATTAATTTGTGATTGAAGGATTTTAGGTAATCATTCAGTTTTTTTTATACAGCCACAGCAATCGATCGAAACGAAGACTAAACTTTTCGTAAGCCAATCATTCAAACATATTTAGAAATACAAAATGCGATTATTAATTCCCTTTTTGTTGATTTACTAATGGCATTACTCAATTTTGCCTTTCGTTGCCCTCAAAATAAGTTCTCATACACTTGACCTATTGATTTATGAGTCTTATTTCCCACATAATGTATTAATAAATCCTTTGAAAATCGAGCAATCAATCAATTTTTTCAATGGATTTCTTTCTATTCGGTCCATTTTTGTATTCAAAGGTTTAGCTGTCGAACTAAATCAACGCGAAAATATCAATGTCAATATTTTCAATTTTAAATAGTCAAAAGGATAAACAATATCAATTTCATTAATTATCCATGTCATCTCTGCCACCAGGTGCAAGTGTCATTCATCAATAAATTTGACATTTGTGCCGACTTTTGAGTAGAAATGTCATTTGTGCGAAAATCAACAGTTACTGTTTTTAGTTTTTTGCCATCTGTGCGGATAATAATGATTGGTTGTGTTTATGTGTTAGTTTATAGTTAAATACTACGACTACTACTACATAAGAGCGTGGTCACTGTTAAATTATAACAACAATAGATTTTTTAAAAATTCACACATTTATTGTTTAATTGGTCGTCAATACTCAATGCAAATACCTTAGTAGCAAGTCCAATCTTCTCCAGCATCAATTATGACCTGACACCGTCGGGGCATGCTTTCCACGAGGTTTTCGGCATATTCCTTTTGGAAAAGACCTCCAAATTTTCAGAATTTGTCGAGAAAGTGGATCTAAATTGCATGGCTTCCAATAAAGAATATCAATTTTTAGATTAAATTATTATTTGTTACTCTTAAAATCATTGCGGCAAATAATTACGCCTTCATCTTTTCCTACTGCTTTATAGAACTGGTCATTTTAGTAGAAGGATTCACACAGTTTGGTTTAAAAAAATCCTGTAAAATTGCATTCCAAAAGAAATTTCGAAATTTCCACAAAAAAAACAGAACTACAAAAATTTTCACGACTTTTTTTAAGACGCTGATACAACCTCCTACAAGTCAGAAATCCAATTTGCTGATCATATTTTAATCCGAATTTCACGTTCAAAATTTATTAAAGGCCCACTTGCAGAAAAAAAATACATACCCAAGTTCTCACACAACAGTTCCCATCGCATCTTATTATCGATAATTTAATTGCTTAATCGAATTCTAGTAAAACTGGAGAAATTCACCTGAAAAAATAGTGACCACAATAATAGTTCCACTGGTGAAATTCACCACCACAATTGTTTGCCGGAAAATTTGTTTCCATTGAAATTGATATTGAATTTCACCGAATTTTCAAAGTGGATTCACTAAAATTTCTGAAATTATTTTCTAGAAAATTTCACTCCCTATTGATATTGGTCACGGTTACGCAACAACAATTACACTTATTGTTGCTTGATGGGAATGGGACGTAACAAGACGTAGAAGATAATGTGTGAAAGAAACACTAAAATATGGGAAGTCTGTCGATTAAGGTGATGGGAAATAAAATTATCAAATGAGGATAATTGTAGATACACTTGATGCGATTCGTTTCAAACCTGCCATACAGAATTGGTGGCGGTGAAAAAAAATTGTAGGTAGCATCAGGTGAAATAATTTCCATACTTAGTTGTTTTTGTGAATTATAAAATTTATTTTCGGTTGTAAATTACTTGTAGCTAACGATTTGAATTGGTATCGTTGACCGTTTTGTGTTCATTGTATATAATTTGCATTAATTCATCGGTTAAGTAAAAAATGATGAATATGAGGCAATATTCAATTTAGCTTTTCATCATGAAACACCAAAATATATTCTTTTAATTGTCACATACACATTTTAAAAATAAGAAACTCTTTGTATCTCCGAAAATTTGAACGAACAATGACGATGCATGCATATGCAAAAATTTAAGGAGCATGCTCAACCAGCCCAGCACTTGCAACATGAAATGTTGACACATGTCATGTCACCAATATTTGATGCATGGCGCAATGTGCAGAAAATTAGTGAAATCGGTTGAAGTTGCTGCGTTTATTTTCGACTCAAATATCATTTTTCAACGTTGATTTATACCAAAATCAATGAACAAAGCTCGTGACATATAATTTTGATTGAATATGACTATTTCGTAAGCCAGAATCATGCAGTCAACTTACAGTGAGAATAAAATAGGTCAAGAATAATGACTGCCAGAATCAAAACTTTTAAAGAAGCATAAGGGCATGGAATAGATAATTAATGTTTGATTCATACAATTGTTTCTCGCCACCAAACGGCTAGTCATACAGAATTAAGGTTACAAGCGCTTCAGGCTCTGAATCCAATTGAGCAGTTTATCCTATAGAATTATGTTCCTCGTGTGAGGAAGAGTTGAAGTCACTGATTGCCACACAAAAATACATTATGAATAGAAACAAAAACCTCGCGTGCACATTCATAAAATTAGTTTTAACTTCCACTATCACCTTTACATGTGTTGCTATTAAAACCCAATCGCTGTTTCGTTTCACCACTTATTGTTGAAGCAACTGCTCGCCGTTACAGCCATTCCTAGAGGCGCTTCAGCCCAAAGGCCGATCGTCTTGGAAATTGCCGAAATTGCGTCTGAGGAGCCCCTCATCCGACCGACACTCTCGAGATCATTCGTTCTGATCCAAATCACCGCAATTAATCCCATCTGATCTGATCTCGCCAACAAAACAATTTATTGTTGCCTCTGAAATGCTCGAATGTGAGATGCAGGCGTGGGACTAGACGATATGGGGATTCCCCAACGAACGCCGCAAATTCACGGAAGCAGAGTAGCCCCCCGTTCGGGTCGGTGCAATTTTCATTTTGTTAGAACTCCCCAATCTAGAATTCCACTCCACTCCAGCTCTTAGGAGCATGGAAAGTGCTTTGCACCATCAAATGACCCGGTAAAAATAGAAAGCCATGCAATGTGCCTCGAGACCATGATCTTTGTGCAAGCAGTTTTGTAATTAATTTGCATTCGGCCATCGTTGGACGTAGAGGTGAAGTGTCTTGGCATCTTCACCACGAGTTCAAAGATTATCACCATCTTCAACGCTAACTGCTGCTCGATCGCATCGTCTCGCCGGATCTATCGGATTCGCGAGAGTCCCGTTCAGATTAAAAATTGGCGGATTTGTAGTTTGATCGGTGCCGTGGGCTCTTAATTTATCAAACATCTGTCGTTATATGTTTGCTGAATGTTAACATCCATTAAAATCGAAGATTTTATCCAAAGACGCATTAGTCCACGTCACATTAAAGCATGAAATGAATTGCAGCATAAAAAACCCACGGATGAGATAAATGAATTTTATTTATTCCTATACAGCAACAAAAACATTATTCCATAGAAACGAAGACTAGTGGGTATGATAAGATAGTAGATACAATAATAAAAACTGATTGATCAGCATACGGTTCTATGTAACGTTAGAACCTTTAAAAGTCGGATGGTAAATTGAATTAATGTCGTCATGATATTAATCAATCATTGAACAAGTATTGTAAGTCGAATTAACGGATCAGAACTGCATGTTCCGTTATGAACTTTAAATTCAAATTTACATAGAATTAAATTAAAGTTCGCTGGCTGAATTTTTTCGGTGTTAAAGACTCAGTTTTCAAATGTAATTTTCCGTTTCCGCAAAAACAGGGTAAAACGAAAATTCGAAAATTGCAATCATTTCATTTGCTCAAAATTTTATGGCAAATCCAATACACAAACGATCATTTTTCTAAACATATCCGATACGCGCACCAAGCATATATTTAAGAGAAGCTTCACTGATCCATAAAAAGCTTCATGGGATCCATGAAGCATTCACGGCGCAAACCTTTTGCAGAGGCAGTATTTCTGAGGTGCACTTTGCAGAGGCGGCATAGCCGAGACGCATGCCATATCCCAACACGTTCCACCAAGCCACCTCTTACAATTGAAATGTGGTTGGTGCATCTGCTAATAGGTTTGCGCCTGTAGTTCGACACAAACATTAATTATCCCTCTTCCCCTCCGGCAGGGGAAAACGTGTCGAACGACATGTTTTCAAAAGCATCGAAAACAATTTTTACGTAACTACAAAATTAATCTGATCAAAGAACTCACCTCTCACAAATGGACATCCTTAGTCCTGCACTAGAATAAAACGCATTCTGATTTGGATCATGGCAATAGCTGCAACTGCAAAATGAATACTGAGAGCCATCGTAGAGGCTCGATTGATCGTCCTGCAGATCCAGCGTGTCCAAATCGAAATGCTCATCACATAGGCTTCTTGGCGCGCCCGAGTCCTCTGAGGTGGCCTGACTGGCTCGAGAACTGCAGGAAAAATCAAAGGTAACTACACTGAAAGAAAAATACTGCCAAACAGGACTATACCGTCTTCCTTTCACGTCGACTGTATCTACAACAACGTTCCATGTCCTGTGTATCAAATACAGCAAAAATAGCACGCGGGAGCTCTCGTGACTGCTCTGACTTTGTGTGTTGTAGCTCTTTTGACTGCGCGTCAGCGTTGAAACGCCATTCGTTATTGTGTTTCCCATTTTTCAATTAGGTTTTAGTTCACATCCTGTTTAACACGTCACGGTAATGCTTAGTATCTGGAAAATGAAACAAAAAATTTTCTTTACACTTCTTGGACGAATATATTGGTATCAATCAAGTAAATCATCTTATGGTAGAAGAAAATGACTAAAGACTTCGTATATCATCAAAGGTGTGTAAGTATGGACTCAACAAAATTATGAAGAAAATGTTATTTTAAAGCGAATGGATTGTAAAGGGTGTTTTTTAGAGGTATAGAATTTTAAGTTGGCAATATTTTTAAATGCTACGTATGGTGTGATAGCTGTCATACGTTTTATGGTTAGTTTGGTTTGGCATTTTATCATGAATAGGTTGACACCTGAGCAACGTCTCCAAATCGTGCAGATTTATTTCGAAAAAACGATTATGTTCGAGAAACTTATCGCGCACTCCGTGAATTTTATGACCAACTTAATCGCCAAATGATCACCGGGCACGGCGTAGATTCGGTGAATGGGCCCAAGAACAAATTGCTGCAGATCCCGAATTTCATAATAAAATTTTGTTTAGCGATGAGGCTCATTTCTGGTTGAATGGCTACGTCGATAAACAAAACTGCCGCATTTGGAGTGATGAACAACCACAGGCGGTTGTCCAAACACCGTTACACCCGAAGAAAGCCACTGTTTTTTATGCTTTATGGGCCGGTGGAATCATTGATCCATATGTCTTCAAAAATGCTACAGAGAATAAAGTTACAGTCAATGGTGACCGCTATAGAGCCATGATGAATGACTTTCTCGCTCCGGAATTGACTCGCCGTAATGCAAGAGACCTCTGGTTTCAACAGGATAGCACGACATGCCATACAACTGGTGCAACTATAGACTTATTGAAAGAAGCATTTGGTGAGCACATAATTTCTAGTTTTGGACTATTTCTTGTGGAGATATGTACGTCAAATCACTCGTGTACGCCAACACGCCCTCGGGCTTGACCATTTGGAAGACAAAATTCGCAGCGTTATTGGCGAGATACGGCCTCAATTATTGGTTAGAGTAATCGAAAATTGGACCTCTCGTTTGGACTTCCACCGCGTCAGTCGTGACGCTCACATGCCCGAAATCATATTCACATAAAAATGGCAAAGAATTATCTTTCCAATAAAAGCAACTTCATAGCAATCAAAACAATTTATCCGTATTTTATTCTATTTTAAAGTTCTATAACTCTAAAAAAAACACCCTTTACAATTATATTTTTGTTTGATTTAAAGATTTTCAAAATTTCAATTGATTCATGTAGCGTTCCTCCATTTGATCAGTATCAGCACTTAGCACTGTTCTGAAATGAATAGTTTGGACGATACGAGATTCATCAATAAAAACCAATAAAAAATTGGAATATCTCATGTTATGTCCATTTTGAATCGCCAGCTCTTCTGTGAAATTTTCAATCCAACCTTTCTCAACCGATATTTTCTGATGAAAACACCTGCGCAAATTGTAATTATGCACACATTCCTGCGACCACATAGGTAAGTACTACAGTTGCATCTATGCTCTCATTTCAAGATTGTACAATTGAACTAATTGCAAAATTTCTCTATCGACCCAATAAATTACCAAGAAACACTATCCACCGCGCGACCATAGGAAAGAAACATTCCTCACATCCCTACAAGCAAGAAGCCATCACACACCTTTCGCAGCATGCAGCAGTCCAAGAAACTGCATCTGAGATGTGGCCAGCAAACAAACAAATGGCCCGCAAAAGATTGTGCAATTTCAGCTATTTATCGCGGACTGCAATCTGCAATCTGGTGCGTTCCACGGCGTGTTATGAAAGAACATGATATATGAGTGAATGTTGTATGGTCGTGTTCACCCTATGGTCATCCGACAACATACACACATATATCTGACCTGATTAAGGCGAGACATGGAAGCCCGCGAACCGTTTTGTTCCAGATCCAGCTTCCTTTTAATAAACACCTTGATACCCATGGATAGTTAGATTCTCAGGCATCTGCTGATAAGTAGCGGAGCGCCTTGTATTTTGGAATCTATAAAATAAGCCGAATTAGCTAGAAATATTCATAGATGTATCTGCTTCATTAATATTACTGACAGACTAGACCTGATGATGGGTTAACAGCGATCGGGTTTCGCATGTAGTAAAATATCAAATAAAACCGTTCAGGTATTCTCTTGCACAAATGTAAGAAATTAACATCGAGGATTTTCGATTTTCTGAATTTATTGGGTGTAAAACTTTGCTTCCGCGGTTTCCCGATAGATGTCTGTATCGGTAAGCTGCTGTGGCAGCACCATTGAACGATCGTCCAAATGTAGTCCATTAAGAACATGTATTTTGACAAGCTTGCGAAATAAAGAACACTTCTGTCTGAGACACCAACACGTGCAGTCTCTTATTCTGTTTAAAGGCTAGAAAAGTATATGAGCTCCCCGGCACAGTCGAAACAACCATACTACGGTCGGTACGTACGTAGATTAAAATTCTCAAAAGTAATTTTGGACATCTGCTAAGGTATCGACATTACCGTATTAGTGAAAGTTGTTTGCATTTTTCAATGATTCCTTGATTCAAAATGTATGTTTTTGTGCCAAGCTTTCGTCATTTGCGGGAAGTTTTGATTTTCTGCTTTCATTTGAAAAAAATACTGCAGCTGAGGCTCATCAAATGCATTCAAATATGTACGATGAGGCTGCTCTGAGTAAAAGAACGTCTAAGGAGTGGTTTCAACGTTTCAAGAGTGATGATTTCAATGTCGAGGACAAGCATGGTGGTGGGAGATAAAAAGTATTCAAAGACAAAGAATTGGAAGAACTGCTCGATGAAGATTCATGCCAAACACAAAAAAAACTTGCTCAATCACTGGGAGTGATTCAGCAAACCATTTCCAAACGCCTCAAGACCATGGGTATGATTCAGAAACAAGGAAATTGGGTTCCGTACGAGTTGAAGCCGAGAGATATTGAACGACGCTTGTATGCATGTGAACAACTGCTGCAAAGACATAATCGGAAGGGATTTCCAAATCGCATCGTAACCGGCGACGAAAAATGGGTCCGTTGCGATAATCCCAAGCGCAGAAAATCATGGGGAAAACCCGGACATGCCTCCACATCGACAGCAGAACGCCAAGGTTATGCTCTTCATTTGACGGGACCAGTTCGGTGTGATATACTACGAGTTACTAAAACCGAGTTAAACCATCACAGGAGATCGGTACCGAACACAATTGATGCGTCTGGAACGTGCATTGATGGAAAAGCAGAAGGCTGGCCCTCACACAGTTCTGACTTTAAACTCTTTAAAAGGAAAGGACTTGTCCCAAAATTCACTAAAATATTGAAGCACTCAAGGAAAGCTTAAGAGAGCCGAAATTTCTTCGGATGTTCTGCATCTTATGCTTTCAAGCACTGAGGACAGTTATGAGTAATGTTTAGATTTTATTAAACGAAGAATCTATATTGAAATGTTTCTATGGAATTCACTTTTGAGGATTAAGTTGTAATTAGCTGGTCTTTTCACTTGTAGCAAAACTTATGCGGTGACTGGGTATAGCAGCAAATAGTTGATTTCAATATAATCTGGACTTTGAAAAGAACTGCAAAAGGACACTCAAGTGCTCCTCTCATCCAAGTTCGTCTCTCATATTCATAGAAAATATTTTGAAGCCAGATACTTTAATACAATTTCGGAAAATGTGCAATCCTCTACCTTCATATCATATCATGCATCCAAAGATTATCTCGCAACGCGTCCGTTTCCTCGAGTTCGAATCGATTGCAACGATGCAGATGAAATTCGAAGTGCAGTCGAGACGTAAATCAACACCTATAATACTCCTAGACGGGCCACATATGCTAGAATGGGGGCCTACCAGCTATGGAGCAGCTATTTTATGGGGCACCTTCCCACCGAGCTGAAGGAGGAGTTCCTTGGCTTTTCATGTTGCGCTACGTCTTCGGGAATCAATTCCATCGCATGTTATAAACATATTGCTGAATCGCCGATGGGATCAGGCTATCATAATGTTAAACATTGCTTGGGGCTGCGGAAGCTCAAAGGAAACTATTATCGTCGGTCCGTCCGTGCAGGTGTTGGCGAAGAAGTTGGCGGGTGTTTTGATTAACGCCAGCGCACTGGAAGGTATGGATGATGACCTCTTGCACTTGGTGGATTGTTATTGTTTGTAGGTTGGGCTTCCAGACCAGGCTCTCAGGACTTGATTATTCCATCAGTGATGGTACATAGATACTGTTGGAGCAGAACAGCTTCGCGGGCAGGGTGAAAAGAATCTTCTGAGCAGCCTAACTTTCTCCTTGGTGCACAACACCATTAAATTCATGCTTCCCACCACGAATAGAAGCTCATAAATAAGTGCACTTCAGCTCGACCATATTTCATAAAGATTATTACATTAGACCCGTTACCATCCTGGCCAATCATAGATTTCTCCATGTGAAACGAAATACAGTGTGTGGTGTCGCGGCTCGCCAGGCACCACGAAGATTTATTCGGTCAAGTCGCCAAGCATGTCTAGCAGACTTAATCTCGTGCTAGGTGAGAAGACCATCTTTCTAGTTGCGTCCACCATTAAGTAATCAAACATTTCTCGTTGTTGCATCTTTTGCGTCACAGATGCGTTAGCGCATCCAATCCATGCCGCGCGTAACCATTCAAGAGAAATTTTAATCAAACATTATTCGCGATAATCTTGCAGTGGATTTATTTATAATGGCTGAGTTTAAGATGTGAAATTAATAGGTAACGAGGAAATTAACGTTTACATGCTGCGAAGAAAATATGGTCATGTCGAATTGTTTATTAAATCGTGTAACGGTGAAAAGTGTTCAGCTTGACGGCAAAGTATCTTTTGACTTGGAGCCAAGTATTTAATAGATATAATTTGAACATTTTCTTTTGGACTTGTATGCAGAGGAAAGCCTCGTTGTTTTGGTATTGTGTTTAAGCGATGTTATTTATATTTCACATTATTTTATTCAATAGTACAACTCTTCAAAAGTATCCAGTGAAAACTTGAAATAGATCGAAGCAAAACTGATCTAAATACAGCCATTTTAAATACATGCTCTCCAACCAATTTTGCTATTATTATCAATTTTTAAACGCGTTTTCTCTGATTTAGTATTTTCAAAGTCGGTAATCATTGTAACTCAAAAACTACTTATCCGAACCTTCGAAAATTTTTCACACTTGCTTTATACATAAATCACAAAGTAACAAAATCGAGATTTTGCATGTTTCATTGTTATAATTTATTTTAAAGCAACAAATTTGCCAATTTTTATCAATAAATTTTCATAAATTCAAAAAATTCGTCTCTTTTTGCTTCCAAAAATTGAAAAATCAATAAATAAAAAAAACCTCGATGTTGTTATCTTGAAAACTTCATAAACTAACGAAATCTTTTTGGTTTTAGTCAATAGTTGATCCAGTGATTAGTTATAGTGATCACCACAAAGCAACTTTTATTTGGATGTACATATACGAAAATTTGCTGTCAGAGACTCAATTCACAATTTTTTTTTTAATTCTTCAAAACATATATTCTACAAAAACACGAGTCAAAATATGCAAAGTATGCATTTTTTCTTCTTCTACAATAAGTTCTATAAAAAATTTTAACATCTCAGTGAGAAGTTTTTGTAATGGGGCTGATTTTGCGAATTCCAAATTTTGACATATCTCCACGTTTTAAGGTCTCTAGAATCCAAATCCATCGTTTTTAGAATTTGTGTCGATTGTCTCGTAAACCAAAGATGATATTGACGTAAGACGCTTAATTACGTAACCTAAAACTGAGTGAATTTTCAGCAAAATTGTTCCAGCCTTTTTTATTGCGAATGAAAAAACTGGAAAATAGTAGACAAACTAGCTTAAGGGGTCTTTTAGGTTACAATTTTTGTAAAAATCAGAACAGTTTTCAAAAATGCACAATTAGCTAGTCAGGAACTGTATGAAAAAAGAAAGGAGTTTTGTATGGCCCAGGAGTAGCAAAGTAGAGATGTACAGCGGTTTTGTTAAAAAAAAGTTCGTAAAAAAATAAACGCAGTTTTCTCGAGTTCATGTTTTTAAGCTGCCGGACACGATTTTAGAAAAACTACTCAACCGATCACCCTAATTTTTTAATATGTTGTTGTACACATATACGGCTATAGCCGATAGCAGAATCATTATGATCGGTATCAAATTTTCAGATTTTCACTCAATTTTCCACCGTCAAAAATATTTTTTTCTTAAAAATGGCTGCCATTTTGTTATTTTTTAATGAAAAAAAAATCATTTCGGAGGCTGCAATAGGCACTTAAACGAGGATTAATTTGAAGTTTTGTTTTCCCCCAGATGATTCGACCACCGTCATTTTTTGATGTTTTTTTAAAAATGAGTAAAAAAAATAATAAAAAAATCTAGCCCAAAGTACCAATTAACATATGTACAAAATTTCAAAATAAAGTCTCTTCTCTTTCTATTGAAAAAAAAAACGGTTAAATCTTTCTTTCTTTTTGAAAATCGTAACCTGAAGACCCCTTAATTTTAAAACTGATGAAATTTGTCATAGAAATATTTTTATTGTGTGTTTTAGCAAAATTTTGATCAATGTTGTTGAAAATGTTACTAAAAATAGAGGTATGACCAAAACCAAGATTAATTTAAAGAATTCCAAACCTATATTATCAGGTTTGGAAGAATGGCAATAGTGACGCTAGTGCAGTTAATTTTTTTTTAATTCTTGTTATTGTTTTCTTTACTATTATTCATTATTTTTATTATGATTATAAATTTTCTTACAGTTAGGGGTAAGGATGACGGCGCCCATCACTTCAAAGGGAAGAAACAGTAAAAAGATACAGCGGAAAAAGAAGAAGATAAGAAAGTGGAGAAATAAAGAAAATGAAAAGAGGAACGAAAAGGAACGGCACGTGGGAGATGATAGGGAACGAGGACGTAAAAAGCACGTCAGAAAACAAGGACGAGGTGGAGAAGTGAAGAGGAGGAGGACAAGAAGGAAGAGTAAGAGGAGAACGAGAAGGTCAAGGCTTTGATAGAGGACGGTCAGGTGGTGGCGTCGTTTTACTTTAGCAAACCTTTAAGGCCACTTAAAAAAAACCTAATATGATTAATTATAATAATTTAGAATAATAATAATAAATATTAATAATAATTATTATTAATAATAATAACAATAATAATATTTAATAATAAAAACAAATCATTGTTTCTATATTCACCGCACAGGAAAATTTGTCGTGTGGAACTTAAGGGTCACACCTAGACCAGTTTTTCTGTTAATTTTTTTAGGCGGAAATATTGGAAATATTTTTTCATACTTTTTGCTTTACTGATTATAGTTTAAAGTTTAGTTTTTACTCCAAACAAGTGAAACAAATCAAGAATACTGTTGCACATCCAGACCCGAAAAATATCTAGTCAAATGGCTGAAATCATGATTTGAAACCTATAATAGCACTCCAAAATGTATCTTTAGGAGTTTACCGCTTTGAAGACCCAATTTTTGAACTAACTATCCATCTAACTATCAGTTCTATGTAGCGCACACTGATCCCACGTTTCCCAGCTCCAATTCACCGCCCTTTGGACAAACCCAAATCTTTTATATTTCGGTCAGATAAGGCAATTAGCCCGAATAACTTCATTTTACTACGAATCAGCAACAAGTTGATGTTTTGCATGTCTTCAAATCATTAACGGCCGTTAGCGTGGATGCGAGCATGCAAAGAAAGTTCAGTACCGCCTATCAAGTATCTTTCCCACATATGTACATAATGTAGATATTCTTCCTCTGGACTATATATCAGATTGCAGAACTTGTTCCTGGCGATCCGACTGGTTGGTCCCATTATCAACAGCAGGTTGTCGTCGATCTCGTGGCCCAATTCGAAAGCTACGTTATTCCAATAACAGACATGCTAGCTATCTATAAAATTTTACGATATTCACGCATGATGAGGCATTTTATACTAATCCAACAGATTAAGATTGAGATGCGAAAAAACCACTGAAATTACCATATCCCAACTAAACATCTGTTCGTCATTAGTTGATTCGTTTCGGTTTGAATCCGCGTTTACGAGCAGCAGAGAAAGTACGACAAAGGGCTATGTGGATTTTCATTCAGTCTTACTTGAATTTGTTTGTGGCTTCTTGTAAAAGTGAAATGAATAGCGAAAATACGAAGGTTTCCTCGAAGAGGTCAAGTTGATGTCGTGACTATAAATTACGAAGACACTTTTCCGCTTTACAATTTATCTTTGAAGTTGAATTCTTCACGGAAGTAACTGACGAAGAAATTGTACCCAACTGAGTAAAATTTACTCAGTTTATCTAATTAATCGGGACAGATTAAGATAATAAATATTTTAGATCTTAAAGATTTCTTCCATTTAAAAATTTCATCGTTACCAAATCTGCCTGGGAATTTTTACAGTCATAGTAGTTTTGTCCCTTTCGGATCGGAAAATGTAAATGCAATGCAATTCATAGATAGTTTTTCTATTGTTCTATCCACAAAATATTTTACTCGCCGATGCATCGTTTCATGGAAGATGTCTGCTAAACATCCAGATTCAGGTCATACAAAAGATGGCTGCAAAATATGTATGCACCACCCAAGCGACTGCGAAGTGCACGATTTCAACTGTCAAAGTTATCAGCAATACGAGTTGATTGACACAATGCATGTGACAGATGTGTCTAAATTTGATTGAACTGTTTGTGGAGAAGTTATGTTTTGTGATTTTCAATTAGAAAATGGGTGAAATTGTTGCAGTTGCTGCATTTATAATCGACTCAAAAAAATGTGCTGATCTTAATTCAACATACCAATCTGGTTTGAACTTCTTCATAAGTATCTATTAAGTACATAATAAGATGTAGGTGGTTATTACAGTGCAAATAATTTTCTATGTTTTAAAATTTCAACCGTAAAAGTCATGAAAGAAAAGTATGAATTTCAACTGAAAAGATCTTAAGATTCACAAACAATCGGTATCAATTAAGCACGGTTTAAAATTTCACTTCCTGCTCTGAAACATGGGGAACTCAAGCACTCTCTGAATTCTCCCACAGAATGAAACATTGTCACCTTAAACAAAGAACACCAGCTATTCAATTCGATGTTGCAGTTTCTACATAGATGATTTCTAGAACTAGAGCGACGTGCATCTACCCAGAATAATAAACGGCCATTTATTTCAACGTTTCGCCTCAAATACAAATCGACGATAAACATGATGGAAATGATGATGCCGACCTGAAAACCTTCTCCATCAACATTCCCACACACAATTATATAGAATTTTCACATTGAACGCGAAAATCTGACAATCTTTTGCTGCGATCTTGATCGCAACAACAACAACAAATGGATATCCAAGCACATGGTCTGCCTGATGGACTACGAAAAAGCATACAAGATAATTTTTATTACGACCCATCGTTTGGTTTGGAGTATCTTGAAACAATTATTATGAAAGCACCAAGTGTTGAAGTAATTTTGTTGGTGTTTTTCTTGATGCCGAGAAAATGGCGTTTTCCGATTCAATGGCATGTAGTTTTTTTTTGTATTTGTTTTGTGTCTGCTGTTATCGCGCAAGGTGAGAGTTTATCAGGCGTTATGCCTTTGTTTCGGAGCCCCCGTGAGGTTCTTGTGCGTAACAGATAGAAATCAGCAATTTCATTAATGATTGGTTTACATTCAATGGATTGGTGTATGTTTGTTTGTTTGCAATTAGTCTATTTATGTTTTTGGGTTGTTTTACTACTAACCGGAAAGGTAATGAGTATTCTAAGAAATGGGACATTTAAGCGTTAGTCAGATATTTTGTAGTGAAAATTTACAATAGTCTTTAGCAAGTTTGTGGTTTATATTGCGAATTCTGTCCAATGATTTTTCTTTCACTTTATGGTCGATGGCAAGTGTGCTACAAATAAAATATTAGCGTAGAGGTTTGCGTTCACTTCCAACAATAGTGCACAATCTGAATAAACTAAACAGAATTATACTTGAGTCTGGACTGGAATACCCACTACACTGAATGCATTGACAAAAAAACGGTGGATAACATAAATTCCCAAGTGAAAGTAAGTGACTCAAACTTTCAAAAACGACTCACATCTTAAACAGGATAACGAACTCATCACCCAAATGTTCTTCAATTTATCCTTCAATTTGTCTTCAGAAAAATTCTGGCATTCAACGCAGAAGCGGTACATTGCAATTTTTTTTTCTCGATAAACCAAATACAGGATGTGGCAGTCAAACCTGCATTTTTGAAAAGTCTGAAAGAGCTGTGAAAGTGAGCGGAGTGAGTGGCCAAGGTTTCCGTTGTGTCCCCAGCACAAAGAATTTCAGTCGCCATGGAACAGTGGTCTAAGCAGCAACGTTCGTTCGCTGTGAAAGCGTATTACCAAACTGGTTGCAATGCAGCTGCTCAGCGTAGTTGCCGGACGCATTTTAAAATTAATCGGAATAGGCCAGTGCCGTCTGTTAATTCAATCAAATTGTGGGTTGAAAACTTTGAAAACATTGGTGAAACGAGAAGCAGATCGATTGAACGCGTGAGAGTTGCTGTCGGAAGAAGCCCTCGGAGATCGGTTGGAAATCGAGAAAATTCCAACGCGCATGCTCCGTGCTGTGATGGGCAGTTTCAAAAATCGCCTTCAAGAATGCCTCATTCGAGAAGGACACCATTTTGCTGGCGTTATTTTTAAACATTGACTGTTTGTTTCTTAAATGCTTTTTAATGTAGATTACGTTGGTGATAATAAAATGTTTGAATATACATCGGTTTATTGGTTTTACAGTTATTTCAAAAATGCAAAATGATCCATAAATGTTTCGTTTAAAGTTCATAATCACGTCTGGTATAAATTTTCATACCGAGATCATTCAAGACTCTTTGAAAGAATTTCGGTATGCTGGCTCATTTTGGGTTGATTTACGAATTCATTTGTCGGTCTGTCAATTTACCTTCAATGTTCATTTTTCTACCATGTTCCTATTGTGTGTCGTGATGGGGGTTCGAACCTGGGATCATAATGCTGGGATTACAATACGCACTTCACTGTTAAATAGCACCACAAGTGAAGTTTGAATGCTTGTAAAAGATGAGGACTGCTTACAATGAGATCTTTGCGATATTTAGCGCAATTTGAAACTTGGAACTTTGTAGTGCTTCTTTTCTGTTCGATCCAAAAAGCAAATGCCCAGACCACAGATCAGTGAAAATGGTACATTTAGGACGTTCGCCCATGAAAAAAGTGAGACACGATGTCAGACTCAAAGTAGCGTGTATTGTAAGTATAGCGCGATTTCTGGCACTTCAATCCAAATGCTACAAATAGTGAAGTGTCCGTTGTAATCTCAGCATAAAGTCTGCACCCAAATCAGCCACCTGCGACCAAAGACGTTCGTCCATGATTGCAACACGAAAGAAATGTGGACCGCAAAAATGACACAGACCTCTTTTGAGGTTTTCCAATTGGAGGACGCGATTGTGCTCCCAAGATAACTGGTAGCGATGTCTTCAGAAGGCCATGACTCGATTAAAAATGATGCGCCATTGATTGTGCTGATCTATAGCTAGCTTTTAGTCTGCCAATAGTATTTTCTAACAGCAATGATGGCTGTATCAAATCAATTGGCTTAAATTTGGAGGAAATCGGCAACCTGAAAAGGTCTGATCTATTTTCATTTTATGAAGATTTGCAGCTCTTGTACGAAATATTAAATGTACTTTTTTTTAAATTAATTGGTCATTCGGCCATCTTCTCGATTCATTAAAGCTGCATGAGCGGCCGCTCGTTATACAGTCATCACACCCATAATTAAACTGCTTCTAAAATGCTTTGAAACCATTACGAGCCTCTATTTCTTCACTTTCGATTTCACTTCACCTCTTAAAGTCCTTTAAAATTAACAATCTCGCAGATCATCATACTTCAAACAGTCCGAAGATCCAAATCCCAACGTTAAACACGGTCTTTAGTTGATTCGCTACTGTAAATACTCATTAGCGTGCAATTATGAGCTTTGCAAGATCATCATTTTCAGCTACCAAGCAAATATATTTGCTATGCTCACTTTTCCCTCGTCAATGGCGCGCGATGCGGACATCGTTTCCTCGTTTCGTGTTGAACAATCAATTATTCAATTTGCTTGTGAAGATACTGTGCAAAAGTGGGACGGTACCAACAATATCGTGAAGAGTATCTGTATCTTCTTCTGGTGAGCCCAGAGTGGTGCTTCACTAGTCAAAAAAGCACTTAGCGACTTTTAAAGTTGCGCAATTTTTGGAAGGCTGTTTGGTCGATGAGAAAGGACCATTGATGGCCATTCATTGGTGACCACTCATGCAGATACTAGATACTAGCAGCTATTCAACCAAACTTTCATGTACATACATAGATGCAACCGCTTCCAAGAAGACTTAGACTATCTAATTCACATATCGCTTTCAGCTTGGCAAGAAAGTACGCAGTCTGCGTGTTTACTTTGTTATGCGATCCATCTTGGGCTACTACAGTGCTGAATAGGTACATATAAGCACTGTAAATTTTTTCAACCGCTTTGCCTAGGTACTTTTTTTACTTTTTTAAACTATTTGTCCGCCAGCAAAAAACTAAGCATACGAAGTGAAACAACCGCTTCATCAACCATTTCACCGGCGGACATGTTGTTCGTTACACGTTCCGCGATGATTTATTGAAAGCGCTGCAAACGACACCAATAAAAGAACTACCAGCAATGGCTATTGTGGCCATTTGAATGGAAAACGTTTGCCACCGAATAAGTAGAAGCAGAAGGTATTATATTAAGTGTTTGACCACTTCCCGCCATGATATGCAAGTTTCTTCGGCGCGCGCATTCCAAGCAACCTGCCGGCGAAGAATCTAGGCTAACACGGCTTTCAGTTGTTTTTTCGCCTAATGGACGCTAATTGCGGATCGAAAGAACCAGATAATTCTACTGTACGTCGTGATCATCAAGATTGCGAGCTGAACGAAGCACTTTATTAGATCTGTTTGTCTAACCGCGCAGCTACACATGTTTACGTATGCGGAGAATGCGACGCGCTTTTCGGCTGGAGGTTAGGAAACAAAAGCAAAATCAACTTTTATTGATTTTGAATAAAAGTAGTCAATTCATACTTTCATCTCCATATTTAAATACGTATTGTTACGTACCACAGATTCTATTTTCCGTCATTGATCTGATTATATTTTATTAATTTTCAAATTTGATGATATTCGTGCCTTTACCATAGCATAAAAAATACATAGATATAGCAAGTTCACTAGGAAAATACATAGATAATAAATTACCCCTCCCATCATAAAGAGTACTCTAGATTTCGTATCTCACCTCGCGCGGGAAAGAACGAGTGAAAATACATGGTCAAATTTCCCCATGTGGAATTGGTTAAATGTATTTGGGCGAGGTCGCTTTTGTGTGACAGCAATTCGTGTAGATCCACACGCATAGGGCCGTCTTTTATGCTGGAGCCCTTGGGCACACACGGATTTGGGGCCCTTTTGGAAAGTAAAGAAAGCGAATTATACAAACATATTTCTACTAAGATCTTTTATTATGGATAATCAAGTATATAATATAATATGCCATTAATGATAACAGTATGCTGCTGGTTTTTTGATTACGATTACAATAATGGTTTCTTTCAGCATTTCTGAGGAGCAAAATCTTCTATTATATCCTCAAAGTGAATTTTTTGAAGGATATCACTTTCTATGCCCATAATTGACAAATTACTCAGTCGTTCTGGTAATATTGTTGTTCGCAATTAAATTTTTATTCTCTTAAGCTGCGAAAATGACCGCTCTCCACTACAATTGGTAACCATTAGGCAAAGGAATATTCTTGTAGCAACTTCAACGTTTGGAAAAGTTTCTTCTAGTTTATTCGACTTTATTAGGTTATGTAAAGTTGAGATACTTAAATTCTTTGATTGTTTTGCTATGTTTTTTGAATATTGGCTTAAATGAAAACATTCTGTTTTGAGCTCGTATGCATTAAAGTCTTCATGATAAAATTCGGCAATTTTTTGCATTTTTTGGTCAACTCGCCA
Organism: Oxycera nigricornis; assembly: GCA_963942545.1. Taxonomy (NCBI): domain Eukaryota; kingdom Metazoa; phylum Arthropoda; class Insecta; order Diptera; family Stratiomyidae; genus Oxycera; species Oxycera nigricornis. Next base: position 3,716,554 of record OZ012662.1, read on the forward strand.
GATTCGATTATTGTTAACTGACAAAGAAAACTAATTCGATTATCAATTTCTTGGTATGCTGCTTTACGTTGTTTTAAATGTGCATTTAATGTGTCAATTATGGGAATGAACGTATCTGCACGAAACTTTTCCTTGCCTCTCAACTGTGCAGTTTCTGATGATTCTTCAAAAAAAGGGATGCGTGTGCTGCGAATTCTTTTTCTTTCAAATTTATCTTTGTGGTCAGCATCTGATTTTATTCTTTAGCAGCCGTTTTGTACTGATCAAAATGTTTGCGTGCGTTATTGACATAACTGATCAGAGATTCGTAAAGTTTTGTTACAACGTCCATGGTCACAGAGCTGTTCTGTCAACTTAGACTTGTTTTATTAATAATTGCCAAAATATCATTCCATATTCCCGTCAGAAGAGCAGTCTCAATTTTTTCCATTTTTTTGCTAGACTTTGAGCTTCATTTCTAGTGTCTCCTGGTTGAAAGATGTCTCTTGTAATTGAGGACAATGCTTCAGAAATATTTAAAAAAGCATTTTGCAAAGCATTAATAGCATTGGCACGTGCAGACCATCTAGTTTCCGAAAGAGACTTCAGAACGCTAATTGCGCCTAAATGCTCCGTCAATGCTCATATTTCCTGCATTAGACTGGGTTTCCACTGAAGCGGAGAGGAAGATAGACCAAGTACAATTCATGAAAACTCCGCTCCGTATCAGTGCGAGCTGTGCGGTCTGCCACGCACAGCTCAGCTTCAATGGGAATCCTTACAATGCCACATTTTCTGTCAAATTTAACAATGTCGTTCAAAAATATCATTAATGTCGTTGGCTTATTTTACCACTGCTCAATTTTACTGTTAACGGTGTTGCGTGAAAATCACTGACAAACAACGCTCTATGTTTTCATTTTTCAACCGTACAAATGCGAAGTACATAAGCTTAGGAATTATTTCGATTATATAATATTGAGCAGAAACTTTTTTTTTGTGAAAAAAGTGTGAAGTGCCCGATAAAAATGTTTCGAGAATAAATGTGTGAGAGAAATAATTGTCGGTCCTTCGGGACCCCCTGAGGATGGGAGCTCTGGGCACGGCCCCGTATGCTCTTATGGAAAAGACGGTATTGCACATACCACAACCGAATTCGTGTGTGAAGGACATGTGTACCCATGCAAATTAGAACACTAATACGCGTGCAAAATTCCACATAGCGATAGATAGATAGACGTGCGGCAAATTTGTTCGAGTGTCCGTGCTACTTTTTATCTTTGGTATATGACAATGGTTCTAAAATCTTTTCAGTTTTGACCGAAATTCATTGTTAAGGCTTGTGCAATTTCAACCTCAACGTCAGTTTAATCTTATGAGATCAAAGGTGAAGATAAGTCTGGTGATAAATATTATTGGCAACAGGGTTGGTTAAAAATGCTACTTTGTGGAATTATGATCAGAGTGTCAGACGAGCATTGTAATCGAGGTGTAAATGCATTAATACGTCTAAGTAATATAGCAATAATGAACATTTTCCCTGTATTTATTTGTGGGTAATCTTCAGTTATTATAGATAATAAAAGTACACACAATTGACCGAGTTAAAACAATAATTACAGTTGCATCACAAACTGTCCAATCAATGCGATATGAACGCCTGATTTTTGAAAAACGAGAAACTTGTTAATATATCAATTGATAAGTCAGACAACACCGTCTGCATGAAGGCTTTAAGTTTGAATTTCCTGTGTTTCTCTTCTCGTTTATTTATAAAAAAACGTTCCCAAATTACCGCTTGCATAACTAAACTGAAGAAACTTACATCTAACAATAAAAAGATGTTTGCAGCAAATTTACAGCAGCATTTAATCCGAAGCACGACCAATGCCCAACTCTTTAGCGCGCGGAAATTCAAATGGCCAAATAGTCCGTAAAAACTAAATGTCGGCGCCATTACACTTTCGATATGTTAAATCAGACGGAAAGTATGAAATTCGCACAACAATTACTGCATCGGTCGAGATAGTCCGGCACTGAATTTTCATCCGACTCATCTTTACTATGCAATGCAACGCGATTCACCATAATAACGTTGAAAAACCGAATTTTCCTCACCAATCACGAATTGATGACGTCACTGCTGTTCGTGATGAGTCGATATCGGATCAATTATTTCTTTTGTTGGAAAATTCAATGGCGGGAGCAACTCATGCTAACTCAGCGCCTTTCGTTGGTTTTTGAATAGTTGCTCGTTTCGAATATGAGATAAGTTCGAAAGGTGCTCAAGAAGAAAATTAGCGGCAGCTCGAAATAACGAAAGTGCATGGTACCCGTAGAAAGTGAGCTGTTCAGCAGGGAAAACTTTCCCGCTTGCAACGGAGCATTTATCTAATTTATCGGGCGCAATCAGTTGTAAAAGCAAATGCTAATAAGTCGTGCAGATCGATTTTCCGGTCAATATTAATTTGGATGAGTGGATTTTCGCCCGGGCATGTGGGATTTCTTCCATTGCAATCGAAGTCAAGCCACCGATCTTCAGCTGTAATTGAATTACCAAGTTTCTGGTAAAATCCGATGAGCTCAACTTTAATGGTTGTTCAATTTATGTGTGTATATTTTCATTTAGTTTAAATATAAATGTTAAAGGTTTTTGAATGAATGAGCCTCGAATTACGTCACTAATTGGCCAATTATTTTTTCAGTTCGGTATTTTCGCACTTAATTGGAAGTATCGCAAATGAAATTCTGAGGTTAGCATTAATGCGACCTTCTTCGCTGCTAAATTTTTAATAATTGAAATAATTTCACAAGGAGAAGGAACGAGCTCGTCCTTTCCTCCTCGTTCTCAGTTCAAATCTTTAAAGGCTATTTTCTCAAAATCGTGAAGGTGTTGCGGTCTAATAGTTTAGGGATCGAATATCATTAATGTCTTCTACTTATATGCCAAATTCAGATCAGAGAGGACGAGGTCGTGCGTTTCCTTGCAAATATTCCCAGATAACTTAATTTAATTCTTTTAGTGGAAGCTATGAAGCTTCCTTCTTCATCTTTTTAAGAGGGTTGACGTACTCTTCCTGTTCCTTTTCGTTTACATAAATTATGCTATAATGTGCATAAAATGGCACATTGTTAACTCATTTCATTCACAGTGGCTCCCTGGTCTTTCGAATTCTGCTCAGTCGAATATTTTCTTTTATGGAAAATTCTTGCGTTCGATCCGAAAATTCAAATCGAAATTTTCAACATATCTTTACGTTTTCAAGTCTTTGAAGTATATTTAAATTGTGTTTGGAAAGAAGTCCGTGTGTATGTATGTGTTTTTGTACATACATACTCACATGCGTAGTTATTTTCTAATGCGACGATATTTCACAAAGCAAAAGTCGTATTGATTTTGGCAATGTGTCAATCGAAGCGTATTAACGTTAAAAAGCAGCTGATTCGATTTTGACAAACTTTATCAGTTTGGCAGTATTTTTTGACACTTCTAAGGTTATTCTTGTCACGCATGATATTTCGCGAACGAATCGTTACTAAGATGGTTAATCAAAGCATTTGCACGATCGTAATAAATTCAGTAAGGACATTTTTTAAATTAATAAAAATTCCTGCAAAATATTATATTATATTATTCATAACAAAAAATATTCAATTTGGTTTGCATTTCTGGCTAACAATTCTTAAAAAATCAGATGCTGTAAAGTGTTCGTATCAAATCAAAAATTATAGATTTTAAATATTTGAGAGGGAAAACTAAAAAAAACAATCAATAGTCACAATAAATGAGGGATGGATACATATAATATGAAGTAATTTCGATTATTCTATTCATTCTATTATTTCAATCAAAGCTTATTGATGTTTGTATTTTCAATAATTTTAGTAGTCGTTTTAATGTAGTAAAAAAAACTGCAAAAAATCATTTTTTTCCAAATATTTTTTTTATATTCCGATAAATAAAAAAGCAGTGAGGCACTCTGGAGGAATCGGGGATTTAAACCCTCTACCCCGAGAGCGACAGTCGGGCGCTCTGCTCACTGAACCAGCCGCTATACTCTTATAGTTGCACCTCATTGGTATGTATTATGCTTACTTTGAATTTTAAGACAAATTTCCGTTCAATTTTTCGTTCGGTACGCTTTTTCTGCTCTCGTTCACTTTTCGTTAGATCCTCCGTAAGGGAAGCTAAACTTCCAAAAATTTCAAACCCTTTCTGGAAAAATAAAATAATATTCACCTAAAAGTACAGTACACAGTCAATATTTGTAGTAAAAAATGGGATGCTACGAATACTTCTTGCTCTAATGAACTTTTATTGTTATTGTTATTAAGAGTATGACTATTTTTAACATTGTTTTTAATATTTATATACCACTGGGTAGTTTATCATGCTGACCTCAAGGATCGCGCTGACCCAAGCTTTGCATCCTTTGTACATATTTTCCAAGCTGGTCATGTCTTCGGGATATTGTAAAATTAAAATTTACTTGTAAATAATTTTATTTGATGTTTTGGGATGATTTTTAATAGAACCTATATCACAATTTTCAAACAGTATTTTAAACACTTCATAGGTGTGGCAGCTGCGTCATAACCGACTTATGACAATAAAACTAGCCTTAGAATCGTCTTTCGTAGGGTAGAATCATGCAAGAGTACGCGGAGTCATTATCCGATCAGAACACAGTTTCAGTTTCTGGTTAAATTCTGTTGTATGGCATTTGAAGTTTACTAGCAAAAAACCTGCATGTTTTAATATGACTTTCAAAAATTTAATTTAATTTAATGTGATGGACTCTCTGCGATAATAGATATACTATGAATGTTGCGCGATCCTCTATCATTCAGGCTTATTGAATATGAAACATCCATTACCACAATGTCATATCATCATCACAAATCCTTATTAAGAAGCTGTTGATTACTCAAAAATAATTAGACCAACGTAATAATCTTCTTGAATCCAGACCCGACAGTCCAGTCACATTGAATTATATGCAATTACACATTTAATTACCGTCCCATATGCAATCAGCATAATTGCAATGCACCTTCCCGGGTGGATTGCGCTTTCCCCAACGATCGGTAGTTGATCCGCGCCCCGATACAATGTTCCCAGCTCGAATACGAGTAGATACGAGAATATCCCACCAGAGATATAGCCGAATCGATAGATACTTTCGTACAACCTTCGTATTAGATCAATTCCGAGATGATCGCGTTTATGACTTTAATGATGCAAAACCCATCAGAGGCCATTATTGCGATCGCTACATACCACGATCGATAGATACAAAGATACAGATTGTGCAGCGCATGATTTCATTATGGTGTAATTGATCTTTTGCTTCATTGTGCCGATCGGATAAATAGGATAGCTTCCACGATCAGCGATCGACATTCCAGACTTTCTAGGTTACTTCGATGTAATATAAGATTTTTGGTTTTGATTTGAACTTCTTCGCGAGGAAAACCTTTAGCATCGACAAATTTCCATTTATGGGCAATTCGCTTTATCGACACTCATTTGCTTTACAATCGTGGATAATTTGATAATCAATGGTTTCTGCATATCATTGGAAAAAAGATAGGCGAACTTTCATTATACGCAGGCTGGTGTAAAGGTCTTCCAACCGCAATGATATGAACATGATTGGAAATTATAGTGGTGCATAAATGAGGTTGTAAAAAAACCACATTGAATGGTTATTGCAACGACTTTTCGTAAAACCGTGAGCATTTTTCCAAGCATTAAATAACATTTGGAAATGGTAGCGGGATTTGAATACACTTAAATTATTTACTGAATGTTGATTGTTATTATTGTTTTTGGTATTAAGTTTTTGATTAGAAGAAAAACACTCAATCGTTTTCAATAATGCTGTAACAAATAAATTGGATGTTCAGCATTGAACATACACATCTTTTGATTTTGGGCTTCAGTTGTAGGGTTTTGAATTAATTTGCACTCTGCAACTACATGTTTCGATATTTTCCTCAACGTGAATAAGCGGGATGGGGTAGCATCTCCCAGTTGAGTGTCTCCAAGTAGTTTCGGACCATTTTTGACGTGTGCGATGGTGCGTTGTCGTGGAGGAAAATTAGCTTGTCATGTCTTTGTTGACAATGCGTCCTTTTTTCATGCAGAGCACGGTGCAATTTGATCAGTTGTTGGTGGTAGCGGTGGGCATTGACAGTTTCACCAGGTTTCAACATCTCATAGTAGACTAAACCCTGTTGATTTCACCAAACGCAAAGCATCGTCTTCTATCCGGAGCGACTTGGTCTTGGAAAAGATGTTGATGGTTGACCGGGATCAAGCCACAATTTCTTGCGTTTAGGATTCTCGAAATATATCCACTTTTTATCGGCTGTCACAATCCGATGCATGAATGACTTTTTTTGTCTGATGAGCAAGATTTCGCATGTATTTCGGCGTCGATCCATCTGCCTATCGTTTAATTCATGCGGCACCCATTTTCCGATTTTTTGAATCTTCCCCATGGCACGCAGACGCATGAAACTGGCTGATTGATTAACATCCAATTGCTCGGCGAGCATTTTTTGCGATTGGGTATCGTCATCGTCCAAAAGAGCCTGCAATTGATGGTATTCAACCTTCCTGGGCCGTTTTTCACGCTTCTTGTCCCACAAGTCAAAACTGTGGTCTTTGAACCAACGAAACCAATCTCGGCACGTTGTTTCCGATAAATCATTGTCACCATAGGTCTCAATAAGCATTCGATGCATATCGGCAGCCGATTTCTTCAAATTGAAGCAGAAAAGCAGAGCTTCCCGCATATGCTCTTTTTCTGGTACAATACATGATTGCCAAAGGAAAAATGAATGTTTTTATATCAAATTGCTGACAATGTGCACTGATTAATGTTGACAGATGTCAAGTTCATGAAAAAAATATGACGTGTCCATGGTAGCTTAATACGCGCACTCACGCCATCTATTACCATACAGCGGATTTAAGCTTATACACCTGGTATTATCCACGTTTCTCATATTACAGTAATTTTTCCCTAAAATTTATAACTAGTTTCATTGCTTTTCTTTCATCGTATTGTAAATTTTTATGTATGAATTTTCATTTTCCCATGCAAATGAATCCAAGCAGGTTAAGTTCTTGGACTTTTTGGTACACCTCGACCGTGGCAGTCAGTCTTCATAGGTTGTGGGTAATCTTATATGCCTTGGTGATAATCCGTGATATGCTCTTTATGTTATTTTTGTCATTTGGTTCTTATATTCAAACCATCAGTCAATATCCAAGCAAAAAAATTCAAAATCGTATTTATTAATTAAAACAACATCTCATTTGGTTCATTTGTCAATCACTTTTCTGATATTGTTGCGCAATTCTTTAAGCTGTTCTGGATTTGTCTGTTACATTAAATCAAATCTTTTAAATGGCATAGTATATTCGCTGATAAAATGCCAGTGAATTTCTTCAGTTATTAAATTAACTTTAGATTCCTTCTATTTCGAAAAACCATACAACAACGATGGCATTTATAATATAGCAATGGTATCAAAAATTGTCAAGAATTACACCAAGCAAGTTAAGGACTCAAAACTCCCATGCCGATAGTGCTCCAAAATACCGTAAGCATAAAGGTTCATCATGTTTTTTTTTGGTCTTATTGAAAAGAAGCAAGTGGGTAATGCAGTAGTGAGAGAGACCACTGATTGTCATTACTGTAAAAAAAAATTAAAAAAAAACTAAAATTCCAGTAAACTCAGAAGACTTGCGTCAGTAGGTCAGAATAAGAGCAAACTCTTCAAGAACATAGCGTGGATATCATTTCACATTTTCATATGCATATTTTATGAATGAAAATTATCTTCAAAATTTTAAAACTGATTCACTTTTGGGAAAATGATGCTTTTATCAACAACAGATAAAAAACTTCTTGTAGCTATGTTTATTTGGCAAACAAAAACAATTTAATGATTTTTGAAACACCGAAATTAATGTGCATAATGCTGGTAAAAATCTAAATGGGTGTTTGCCTCTAAGATCTAATGAACGTGAGAGAGAAATAAGTCACTTTAACCCTTAAAGTAACCTCTATTTTCATGAAATAACATTCTGCCTCTTATGCGGTTTTACCTTGTATCCAAACAATTTAGCATCGCTCATAAATCCACACTGTTCGTTTAGATGTCCCCAATTGAATTCGATTAACTGCTTCCTAACAACTTTTGAATTTTCATCGCGTTCATTGCACTTTTCCACTGTTCACTGTTGTTACTAACAATTCTCACAAAATTCCCAATCACTTTCCAACTCAAGCAACTACTTATTAGCTTGCACCAGCGAAACTGTACACTCTCGGACTAAGCTCTGGAATTTTCAATTAAATATCATATGTGAATATGAGCATGTAGATTTTGACTAGCCCAATTAATAACCTATCGACAATTCAAAGGAAACTCGCATCACTCCAATTGATAACCGTCGACTGCAGACGTTATCGATTTTTCTTCAGCACACAATGGACCCAAGGAAATTACCTATTTGTGAAATTAACGATCTGATCGTGGCCTAACAACGCTAGTAAAGAAGCAAACCCGATAATTTTTCTGTTATGATTTTGGAAAATCACTCGACCGCGATTCTATTCACGCGATTATTCGCTGCAGCGCGCGAAATGACCGCTACAAAGCCGCGATACCAAGTGATTGCAGCAGCGATCCGCGGACGGAATCCAGGTGCGAGCCCAGCTGATCGCGTTGCACGATCAAAGTCTCCTCCGATCAAGCCAAAGTTGCAGCGGCAGACGCGGACCACTCAATGGAATCGTTTGCGGCTGAAGGAAGACGCTGACGACCATGTTGTGGCGTGGTTACTTTCTTTCAGTCGTTCCAATCGTCTTCTGTTCAATCGTGCGATCTACGTTCGCTTCCACAGCTTCGAAGCTTCCAGTCAACGGAAGCTTGCCAAAAAAAAAATTCCACCCACAAATTATTGTGTGAAAAATTTTTGAAAACATTTTTTAAAAATTCTCTAATCTAAAAATAGTCTGAGTTTATTTGAAAAATAAATAGATTTTCCAAAAACATTATTTTTCGGTACCAAATATAAGTGAAATTAGTATACAAACTTACATTTTGGTCCTCTCCAGAAATATATGTATAAAGCGATACAATAGAGCGTGTGTAACTGCGCTCTACCAGTATTTCAGCTTTAAGCGCGTTTTCCTCAAAACAACGTTTTTTGACTTGGTTGACACGATTTTAAAAAGTCTGTTTTACCAATTAGGCTGAAATTTTGAGGGATTATTCAATACATATACAGTTTCAATTTGAACTGGAATCAGATTTTTTTTTAAATTTAACTTATTTCAAACAATTTTAGTTGCAAACGACAGGATCAAACAATTGAAAAGTCCGCCATTTTGTTTATTTCATCCAATATGTTTAATTCTACTTCTGACCATAGTCACTCACTTATATTTTAAAAAGGCGTTGGATGTTTCTGTTTCAGACTTCCCTGACTGAAAATATCATCTCAACCAGTTTTAGGTTGGGTCCCATTATGGCCACCATTTTGTCGCCATGGATGGAAAAAAATAAAATTTTTTTTGGTAAATTTCAAATGTGACGTGAAAAACTTTATTTTTGGAAGTTTAGCTTCCTTTACGTAGGTTCTAACGAAAAGTGAGCAAAAGGAGTGAACTCAGAAAAAGCGTACCGAACGAAAAAGCGAACGGAAGTTTGTCTTAAAATTTAAAGTGAGCACAATACACAGCAATGGTGTGCAAATATAAGTGTAGAGCGGCTGGTTCAGTGAGCAGAGCACACGACTCTTGCTCTCGAGGTAGAGGGTTCAAATCCCCGCTCCCTCTGTTTTTTTTTTACTTTAAGTTATTATACTTTGTGTGAATAGAAGCAATAAAAAAAATTCATATTTTGTCATATTATATGCATCCTAAATTTTTAAATTTGTCACATTAATTCCTGAATTTTTCCTGCATTTATTTATATACAGCTTTTTAACCTTTATATAATCATTTGCAAAACGTAGCTAAACTTCCCACAGTACACTCCAGGAGTGCCTCACTGCTTTTTCATTTGAAAAATGGTATAGGTGTCGAATTGGTCAATGAAAATTTTCCTCTAAGAGTATTAATTTATACAAAACGTAGAAAAATACAAAATCAACACCATTTTTGGGCTTTAAGAACCTACATGGTCTATGAGAACCTGAAAAATTTCAAGAAAAATGAATCTTTGAAAAATGGTAGTGCTTCAAATTTCCACTATTTAGATTAAAGGGGAAAATTGTTGTTTTTTTATAATTTTCAAAGAGTTTCGAGATCGCATAGAATATTAGAGGCCATCCATATATTACGTAATTCCCCAAGGGAGAGGGGTGGTATTTGAAAATGTTACTAAGTGTTAAATGGGGGACGGGCAGTTAAAAGTCTCTAAAAACTGCGTTACGTGATATATGGATAGCCCCTTATCTAAAATACTATCAAATATAAAAATGATGCATAAAATTGTTGTTGAGTTATTATGAGTTATTTAGTAATGAGAAAAATAGGAGTGAAATTTCCTGTGCGCTCATTCGAAGGTTTTTTATGGAGTATCGCAAATTTTTTCTCACGAATCAGCGAACGTTTTGTTCGTTGTAACAGCGTAAGCACAGGCTGTGACATAATTATTGACTCGGTAAATATTCGGCGAAACCTCACGAATCGCAATGCAATTGAGTCATTGTTGACATTGAGCTATTGATTCTGTTCCTAATTGATTTCGCATCTAGCATTTTTTCAGCCTCCTTTCGACGAGTCTTTCGTAATTCCGGTTCCATTATGCGTCCGTTTCAAACCGCCACCAACAGTGACTTCTGTCAACATGCAACGTATGTCGGGGACTCCCCACATACAAAGCTGTTGGAATGGACACATCTGCAGTGACTGAAGGACTTTCAACAATATGCAGACCTCAATCAAAGCATAAGGTTTCATTTTAATGCCAAATCTCCTCCCTTTCCAGTCTAAATTCAACGGTAGACAATTACCACGACCACGCGGCTACCGAAACAAGACGCACGTTTTCGCGCCAAACACAAGAAGTCGAAGCAAGAAGCAAACACGATCTTTGGCGGTCGTTATTCAATTTATTGTCGAAGTCGCGGATCGGATTGTGAAAATAAGCGCGAGAAAACAACTAGCAATCAGAACAGCAACAACACAAGAATTAATATTCGCTTTGTCAGTAGGTCAGTATTTCGCGCCGCTGGCTATTTCTCGGGCTAAGAAGTTAGGGCCAGCGCACATGGAAGCGCCCCTCTGTGAGAGGTTCTGGTGGCCGCCATTGGATTTCGGACACATGAAAAGTAAATGTTACAGTTTGGCTTGGGAATCATGTGCGATGGATGGATGTGTTGGTACTAACCTACGTCTAGAATTACAGTAAGAGGAGGTTTCGCTTATTGAGGCGTTATTTGCGCTGTTCCCAAGTTTACTATCACGATCTTGTGCAGTTTTTTATAAAGTATAAAGTGTAAAGTATAAAGTGTTGCGTTGACGCATTTCAATAAGGATAGTTTTGTATTCAGGAATACAAGATTTTAAAGGAGACAATGCTAACTCTCGTTGTATTAGAAGTTAAACAGAGAAATAAATTAGTATGAGCGTCGTGCAACAATTTTGTATCTACTTTGTCCAGAGAAGGCGCCCCTTCCGTGTGGAGACGAGTGTGTTGAAGAAGGAATGCGGATTTTAAACTATTTTCAATTTAGTTGAATTAATATTCGGTTATTTGTTTTTATCTGAAAAGAAGAGAGAAATCTTGCAAATGCTTTCCATCTTCGATCGTACTCATCATCACATCTTTCCAATAAAATGCTCAAACAAGGTTGTTTACAAAATTTATTTTAAATTATCTATAAAAAAATCGAAACGATTACGTCACAGTTCGGATTTGTAATTCTTTCTCATTCAGCTAATCTCTAATCATAAGACTTCGACACGGAATATACCTGGCAAATTGTTGTGTTTTTATCGCATAAGAAAATACAGTCATGGAAAATGATATATGTATGTATGTCTATGGTAAATGTTTACGCGGCGAGGCGCTGATGCAAAATAGGTTTGTCGATTGATTCCTAGAAATCAATGATTTTCAATAACTTGTCGACGCTCGAGGACCTCTTTGCGGCTAGCTTCTGTGTGGCTTTCCTATACGCTTGAACTTTATTCATGGGAACCTTTACAAGTTGATCGGCGAACTTCTCCCAATCGGTTTCTTCCACTAGAATCTTTTCTTCGGCGCAAGGACTTTCGGTGTTGTCATGATTTAATGTTATATATGTTGCGCGCGTTATTCTAGTTGCTGATGGTGCAAGGTGTAATTGAAAAGAGTCTGTTCCAGCACGAAAGAATGCTCAATCAATTCGATTTCAATTTTTAGTTGATTAATTCCAGTTGCACTTACTCGTATAACGATCTACTGATCTCGGAAAGCTTCACTTCGAAGGAAGATGTATGTGAAAATTACCACTAAAAACTCTACTTAACAATCAATTCGCGGAAAATATCAAAACTAATCTGCGCAAAATTGTTTCACGGGGAAAATTCCAATAAAAAACATTTGGTTCAAGTGCTTTTCTGCAAGGATATACAACACAAGACTCGATTATTTTCATAGACTAAGAATTGCCGCAACAAAAACTTGAATATTTTATTTTTGCCAGCTGAAAAGCCTGCAAGGACCTTTTTCAAGTTTTTATTAAAAGTATTACGTTGCATACTTTTAAGAAATCAATAATATTCTCTAGATTTTATCTGAAGAAATTGAAATTAAGGGCATTTTTACATTGAAGCCCCTGATTCGATTTCAACAGTTTTTTTTATCGAAGACTTAGTAAGCTTGCTTTAAACTTTTGCCGGAAATCTTGCTCTAAAAAATCTTATCCATTCCGAATCAATATTGTTCGAATGACGTTATTTCGAGGCGGTGTTAAATTCACTCTCTTGCGTACCGCAGTGATGTTGATGTCCTGTCTGGAGCTTTTTGTACTGTGCCTGTTTGTAGGTTGGGACGATTTTATTTATAGTCTTTAAACAGTCGTACATAAACGTATTTTTTGCCGAAAGTAGTTACAAAAAATCTGAAAAATAGTTCTGTTAGGACATCCTTGCAATTAAGGGGTCTTTTAGACTACGATTTTCAAACATATCATTTTGAAATTTTGAAATTTTGAAATTGGTAGTATGGGTGTACAAATATTTTTTTTTAGATTTTTTATTGTTATTTTACTCACAACATTTTTTTGCAAAAAACGTCAAAAAATAACGACGGACGTGATTTCAGGTGACTGGATCATCTGGAAAAACGCCAAATTTATCCTTGTTTAAGTGCCTATGTCAAGTACCGGAATCAATTTTTTTCATTAAAAAATAACAAAATGGTGGCCAATTAAAAGAAATATATTTGAGGGTGAAAAATTGAGTGAAAATTAGAAAATTTGATACCGATCATCATTATTCCGCTACCGACTATAGCCATATATGTGTACAATAACATATTAAAAAATTCAGAGTGATCGGTTGAGTAGTTTTTCTAAAATCGTGTCCGCCTGCTTAAAAAACATAAATTCGAGAAAATCGCATTTACGTTTTTACGAATTGCGAAGCACCTTACTAATAAATGATACGAAGTTTAATCTTCGTATATTGGCTACAAAAATTTTTGAGCTTCTTGATCAAAAGTGAACCATGCTTATACTTTCGTAATTCAGGAGAGGGGAGGCGAGAATACTGAAACACAGCGGAGCGTCACAAATGCTGTCTCACGGTATCTCGCTATACACGCTTGAAAATACTTTTAAAATTAAAATATCATTATAAATCCTTTAAAATCGTATTCTTGATGAAATTTACTAACGAAATCTGTAAAAAAATTGTTTTTTGATATTTTGAAAAATTGAAACCTAAGGGGTCTTTTAAGCTCTAGGCAAAATTTCAACAAAGATGGCCGAGCAATTTCGAGGCGTTCATTTAAGAGTCGAATGTTATATAATCCATGGAATAAAAATACACACGTTGGTTTACCATTGACGTAAAAATTAAGCTCTATCAAAATCCAACGATATGAGTTCCATTGAAAATTGACTGATCATATTCTGGCTCGTCTTTTTAAGTACATCATCCTTTCATCACTCAATCGTAGATCAGTCCAATTCGTTTCGGATTCACATCTCAATTGGGTCATCAATAACCACAGCATATCTCTCGGCACTACTGACATGGTTTTGATGATTTTCTTCAGGGCTACCATTTTTTCTTCGTTTCATTCCCAGCCTCGGTCTCATTCCAAAACCACTCTTCGTCGTCAGCATTTAGACCGTTGAGCCGTTGAATTCTGCACCGCAATTCCCACATGAAAACTCAACGGACAAATCGCTCAAGTGTTGAAAATCAGATAATCCTAACGATCATCTATCTCAATCAATTGAATACTACAATTACTCAAACCGGTCTGCTAACAATACCAGCGCTCTGCATTGTATCTACAATTGATTGTTAATAAAGATGTAGCTCCGCCGAATAATAAATAAATCACGATATCAATTACCACATTGCTCTGATTCTGCGATCAATGGCGGGGAAAATTAAGAACTTGCCATACTTTTCAATCCCCGAAAAAAAATCACTCCAATTATCGTCATGTTTTAATAGTTGGAAAAATACTTAAATTGTGCGAGTGAAAGTATCTTTTCTGTAGGGCGTTCGCATTTCTGGTCGTGAAACGCTTTGCATCTTTGCATCTGGGAGATCGTAAGAGAAATATATGAAGGTCGATCGAACATGAGATATAGATACCGTGAAACCAATTAAAGCATCTTAAAGAAAGATCGATGAATTTGTAAAGTGTTTGTTCGGAGATAGGTATAGTCTGCGTAACGAATTTGAAAGAGAGGCACAGCTTCAGAAGCCATGGCTGCAATGTTAAATTTGAACACAAAAAAATATATTTGATTGGATCTACAAAATTACTTTCCATAGTACTTCATCTGCGATGCAGATAAAAAAAGGTCCAAAAATTAAGTTAAGATATTTTGGACCCGATTTTCGCATAGACTATGTAGTGCATATTGAATCCAATTGCTTTCCATATAGCAGTGGTTCAAGAAATTCGCCTGAAGGCAACAAATCATGATGACAATCATAACGAAACCACAACAATACCAGGAGATATCTATTCACCTGTAATGGTGTCATTAGCTCTAAATGGACGATCAAAACTGACTATTTGTCTGCTTTCTATTGTATAAAAGAAGCAGTCAATCGGTGGGATCGAAAAAATTGCATCTGCTGGAAGATGGGATGTGATCCATGCACGTTTAACAGACCGAAATGGGGTCAAACCGTTCAGAGGAAAAAAGATCAATTCAGTGGAGAAGATCAATCATAATAAATCAATTTCAATTGCCAATGGCTTTTTAACGATTGGCATTGTTCGCGGCCGAATCTAGCTCCGAAGGATGAAAGATAAGATTCGTAGTTACATACAAACTGGCTTTCTTGGTTCTTTGCGCACCCAATTTGAATTTTTTTTAGTGACCAAACTATTGAGCATTTGATGATTAACTGCCTAACCTTGTTTTGTTGTGTGATATGGTAGGACCGCCGTGTAATGTTGTTTGTCCTTTGATGCTGTTAGATTAATCCTTTCCATGGTTAGGCGAGTAATGGTAGCTATAAGGTCCCATGACAAATAGAGGATTTAAAAGAAAAATTGCCGGGACAATTTTGATGCCACTGGCCAACGACTAAATGTGCCGATAATAAGCATTACCTGAAGTGCCGCTAGGTAGACACAATCCAGGAAGTCTTTTAGAGTGCCAAGATGAGTAGGCACATAGTGAATCACTTTCAATAGTTCTAAAAGGACTGTGTTTCTCTTAATTATTACACTCGCTATTTACACAAATTCTTAATGCTAACATCCGTAGGTGGTCAAACATTTATGACCTAATCAATGATGCAAAAAATATGTTTCCCACAACAGAAAAAGGCCATGATATAATATATGCAATAACTAATCATTCATGGTTCAATCAACCAAAAAAAATATCAAATATCAATAGCAATATCTATATGATTGCTAGCAGTGCATTGCTCACTGCAACAACTGGTGTCGGATTATGAACGTGTGCCGAACTCCACGTTATATATTGATTTGTATACGATGTCGCGAGGAAAATTTACGAGATGATAAGCAATATTTATCCATTCCTAAAGTGATGTATTTATTTGGTAATAAATACAACACTTTAATGATTGAAAGATGTATTTTGGACACATCACAATTGGCTTCATGACGCAACGTTTGCTTGTTGTTTATAGTTAAATAAAATACTGAACTCTACCAATTGGATGTTGTGATGGTAATCTTCACAAATTTATCACTACTTTCAGTTTCAAATTTGATTCAATTTAGCTTTGTATGACATACGTAATATAAAAAGCGTTTCCACTCGCATACAAAAAAACATCTATTGATTTTACTTGTCATGTACATATTACCTTAACGTGGCATTAATTATTTTCTATGCTTCCTGAAAAGTTTCGACTTAAACTGTTTCCTGTTATACACTTCAATTCGTTGAAAAAGTTCAAACTAATAAAAGTTCGGGCAAAACATGTTGAGGAAAAAGATCTATTAGTAAAAAGATCGAAACAGAAGAAGTTGGATTAATCGTCATCGTAGATACCACGTACTGGAGCAGTTATTAACAATGTTAGCTGTGTTACCAATGTTAGCCTGTAAAAAAATTTAACAGTCTTGATTCGTCAGTTTGTCTAATCATTTGAACTTGATGGTCTTCCTGAACATATGGTATCACACTTGATGGTCTACCTAGGATGTATCTGAAAATATTATGTAGTTTCGGTACGTTATTGGTAAGACTAAACAGACTGCAATCGAAGTGATACATGAAAAATGCATCTCACAATTCTTCATTCGGCTTATCGTTCCACGCTTAGATAGTCAGTCAAATGTTACAAACTGATTTCTAGGGAAATTATCGCTTCCTTTGAATTATCACATAAGTATGATTTTTTTTCTGCTGTTCAATGAAAATTGGCTGATTTTAAGGTCTATAATCATATATCGGTAATAATGACAATGAATCTACGAACTGCATACTACCAACCTACTAAGGTGATACTATCAATGTTTAACATAAGCTATGTGTCTCCAATACCATTTTCAGTTGAATACAGCTAGAACTGCATTGAACAACCGTTTGTGTTGAAACTAGGTAACTCGGTAGATGAATTCCAAATTCTTGAAACGCATACCGGTAATATGAACTGAACAGCACAGCTTCCAACCCTTTCCTGGTGAACCTCATGTTATCCATATTTATTCCGTGCCCGCTTCGACTACTATCTTTGGCCAGAAGTGTGCGAAATCCACTTCGGAAAAAAAGTAATACACTAACGGATATTCATTCAGACAAGCACTTACTGCGGTACGTGTTCATACACTAACGCGTATTTCTCATGTTACTCGAGGCTCGCGAGCCAAAAGACTTGCAGTTCGAGTTCTTAAAAAAAATTCCTTTAAAATGTTTTCACTCATTTTGTAGCGTAAACTTGTTTTTTCTTCTTTATTGCTGAACACCATTCAAGCAAGCAAACGGTTCGATGTCTGTTCCATGTTTGAAGAATTGGCAAGACAAGGTACCGAATAGCAACAAAAAATATGGTTGCAGAAAATGTCGAAGCATATGCTCAATCATCTTCGCGTATTGATTTGTCGGTGAAGTTGAAAATAACTAATGACATGTAGATTTATTCGCAATGGTTTTGCCAACTGCTGAATACTAATCTATCGAAATGTGTGAAAAGATTGGTCATAAATCTAAATTATGCAACTGCTAATGTGCTGAATTTCGGCCGACTGATTATGCACATTAATTAAAATGAATTGTTTTTATTTTGAAATGTGTAATTGAAAATTATAGCCTTTTCATGGTGATGAATGTAAATGTTTGTAAATCGTGAGAATTTATTCTGAACCGATTATTCGTTAGATAAATGGTCAGCAATAATTATGGTTTAGTAATGTCACATGCTTATAAAAGCACAGAAAAAGTTTTAGGGTTCCTGAAAGAGAGAACCATAATAAGAAAAAACAAACAGCTGACTGACATCACAGTGAGAGTTATTAGAAGTGACGTCAAGTGTAAGACCCAGGTAAATTCTCGTCCAAAACGCATAAAATATCCTTGAATTTCCGTATGGAATGTATCGTATCATACTTGCAAGCGCGTGTTTATTGCTTATATCCTGAAAATATATCCGTAGAAACTAGATAAGAAGCCGGCGTGCTGCTTTTTCTTGGGTGCAAAGATAGCGGACCGATTTCGCATGACATTTCACACCTCATGTTGCGCACATATGTGATACATGCAGGACTTGCCTGATCTTGACGGATGATCCTTGCAGCTGGGATCGGCGCGTCACTATCGGTTCGTAGTAGAAAATGGAAAGCTTGCAAGGAGCGTGACGACTTGCCACGAGTTTTAGAGGAACGGTAAGCAGCTGTGCTCACTAAGTCTTTTGATCGGTGTGTTTGTGTTGTTTATATTGGTAAATTGTTTAAAGGAGACTTATCTGTAAAATTCAACTACAAGTAGTAAAGAATTGTAAAATGGAGTTCAAGCGGTGATAAGTGTAGGCTAATCTGACAACCGAACCAGGAAACTTGGAGCTAAGGATGGTGCTCCTCCTTAGTGGTAGCAGGGATGGGGCTCCTCGTCGTGGGGTTGGTTGATGGCTCTCCTCCCCACCCCGGCTGGCATCTTGTGCGCTCTCCCTTGATGTCAGCTTACGTGTAGGTTCCGTATCGTCTCGTTTGCTCTCTCTTGACGACGGTTTGGTTCCCATATGAAGCTACAATGACGAAGGATTGTCTACAGTGTTCACAAATTTAAAGAGTACCGGGTAGTTGAATGTCATTTATTTTCCGTTGATTAGTCGGAGTAGTTTCGCTTATCGTTGTGCTCGACCATCACACTTATTTGTTGTTGTTTTTATATTTACAGACACGGTAGTTCCCCAAGGCAACCGGACGCACTATCTCGTATAAATTCT
Organism: Oxycera nigricornis; assembly: GCA_963942545.1. Taxonomy (NCBI): domain Eukaryota; kingdom Metazoa; phylum Arthropoda; class Insecta; order Diptera; family Stratiomyidae; genus Oxycera; species Oxycera nigricornis. The sequence goes on from OZ012662.1 coordinate 3,735,672, forward strand.
ACTCCTTTGGGTTTTGTGTTCAAATCTTGAGAAAATTAAAAACAATAAAATTTAAATATTGTCTTACAAAAGATTGTTTAAGAGAACGGTTATTTATCTTACCGAACCATTTTCTGCTGGCCAAAGTAACTTGAGGATCATAGATAATTGATAATCTCGTGCAAAATAGATATGAAATGAAGATCAGCAATTGAAATTTTGAAAGTGAACTTTTCTGCTTATGATGTTTTCTGGAATCGTCATTGTTGGTCAATCTGACCTGATTCGATTCAGTGTAGAAACAGTGTGAAATGAAGATGTACTGAATAAGACAAGTTTTTGTTCGTGATAAAATCAAACGAAACGTTGAAACATCCCAAAGCAACAATCAGCATAATCGGTTAGAATAAGACCAATAAGCCACAGTGCAATTGCCTCTACTACGATTAATCCGGCGAATGACGACCAACAGTTATGGCCGATGTTAGATTAAGTTCTTACCTACATATCCAAATTCGTTCCAAGCAAACTAACATGGATCACAGATGCAACCGCTCATAAAATACTAAATCGTCCATCGACATCTTGGTCGCACAGGTTTTATGCTGGATCACTTTGAGATTCTATCGATACCAGCCACGCAGCATCATCGCAGAAACCAATGAAGAACTGAAGAGCCATGCCAGCCGCAGTCTTGTTGTGCATCTTCACAAGAAGTTGGCCACGACTTTGTAGTAACTGCTATTAATTCTGACCTAGTTTTCCGCGAGCACTTGTAGGCAGACGGATGCATATGAAAATGGTGTATAGGCTGGCATTCCTTGGCAGAACATGTAGCCGCGTCTTCCTGCCACAGATAGATAGCTCGTGATCCTCGAACACCATGTACGCAGATAACTATGTGAAGCAGCTGAACGTGCTTTAAATTATGTAACAGTGAAAGATAGATGATCTGACATCACGGTCAGAGGTGATATTGAATCCAACGTGGTAGTTGCAGCCTCTAATTGACATGAAATATCACGGTTGAGACCATTAGTGCGTTGTTGGGAACGATGATTAAAATCTCGTATTCAAAATACTGGCTGACATCTTTAGGATGTGCTAATATTCTCCGAGCACGAAATTAATAGATTATTTTACTCATATTTTGAACTACATGTAATAGTTTTTTCAAGTGATTATCATCAAAATTCGCAAAGTTAGAATGTCAAATAAACTGAGAAAAATACATAAAAATACTTTCAACAATTCATTGGCACCACCACCTCAAACTCTTCCTTAATCTCTACATGTGCACAATTTTAATGCTGGCAGTGCTGCTAGATGCCAAGCAGCCCAGTCATCGCGATCTTATATCAAAAAATAGTGGAACAAAAGAAATTTGCTCTCAATTGTTTTCGGCATCTGTCATTTAAAACCAATCTAGCGTCAAACAAGTCGAGGTTCGAATATTTTAACCGACTGACATACATTGTTGCATCTTTTGTCTATAGTTTGCTTTGGGTCAGTCCTCCTTTTGAAGTCCTAGTGATTGGTGTCCTGTGCTTCTTGTGCTTCGTGGATTTTCTTCAAGTGAATTTGTTGTAATACGAGTTATCATCACATCTTCATTAACGCCACATAGTGAACAATCAATACGATTGTCAAGAAAGGTTCTATGGTAGTCAATCAAAGATTTGACCTCCAGCTACTGAAGGTAATCATGCTGATAAACTTTGTGAGCGTCACCACGTATTATTTTGACGATACATTAGAATGTTGCGTGACGTCCACAGAATTATCACTTCCTACACTTAACATATTCATTGACGTCACAAAGTGAACCATCAATACGATTGTCAAGAAAGGTTCTGTGGTGGTCAATCAAAGATCAAAGAGTAATGGCCATACGTCATTCAACTTCACTTTAGAACTATCTCGCTAAGACAGTTGGTTTCTTTCCTTATTTCCACAGGTTGTACATCTCATCCTGATCATTGGGTCCATCACCATATGGGTCATCAGCAACGTGCCTTTCATGTCTTCGTCATCCTGACTTTATCAACATCACTCGATTTTTTTAACCGTCTAATGTGATTTCTCCCCTTCATTGTGCATATATAATAACATTCGCCAGAGAACTGTGATAAAATTATCTTAAAGTAAGCTTGAAATACATTTTGCGGCAACAGTCTAAACAAAGCAATTAATACAATTCTGGGTGGTTTTTAACACGTATCTTTGTTAATATTACCACCATAGGAAAACAATCAAGTTGTTGGAAATTAAATTTTACACGATTTTGCCACTCAACTCAACATTTTTCGGTCGTCGAGATACAAGCTGATTTCGTTTTCGTCTCCTTTTAAATATTGCACAGATCCGAGCAGGATAGGAAATGGCACTCTCATATCTGCTCATAGTGAATTACCACCAAAACATAAAAAAATTGTTAAATCGATGGGTTAACTCTTTGTGCAGCCGCTTTCCAATCTATGAAAGAAAAAACTTAGAAGAGGCACTAGATAAATTACTAAGCTATAAACTTATTTTTGTTTTATTGATTATGGATAAACTATTGAGAAGTATTGATGTTCACCGCGGGGTACTGTTTTTAAGGCAGCGATTAACATTCAGGCTGATAACTTGGTCCGCCGTTACCGCCTCACTACCATTCAAAAAATATTCATTGCTAATAAGTAATGCTAATTAAAAATTTGCATTCCAGATGATTATTATCTAAGCATGTTCTACACCCTGTCTGGCTAACCTACAAACAATTTAATCAAAGATTGCAAATCGACCGATTAACCATTTGACTTCAAGCACGGTATGCTGGTTGACGATGGGATGGTAATAATGATCCCCAGCCAGGCCTGCAGACTTAGCCGCCGATCGGAATTCAATGATAACCTGTTGAGACTCTTTTATCAAAACATTTCTCCGGAAAGCGAGCCAAAGTAATGGAGTTGTTTTATCGAAACTTGCTTGTTCCGTTGAATATTGACCCAGTCTTCGGTATTTAATAATAGAATTAAAAGCATGTGTAAAACTATTTTCCATGCATTTTCTGAATGTGAGAAATTACTTGAGACCTGTGTGGGGGCTTGAAAGAAAATGCCATATATACAGAGTTGTAACTGCAAACGAGCTTTTAATTAAATATGATAAATATAGAAATACTTTTTGCGCCGCTGCGATGCCTTTTTACTCAGGTATTTATTTAATTTTGTTTTACCTTAAAGGACAAAAAGGAAACGCGTGCAGAGTATTTTTATGTTATTGGTACGCTTATTGACTCAAAGCGAAACTAGAAAAATACAAAATATATTAGATGTGTTTAAAAGCTAGTAAGCAATACTCATTGTTTTATTTATTGAAATTGATATGACAACTTTTATGTTTAATACATTCTCCTTCTATGAGTTTTTAATTTTCCTCGAAGGCATTAAGTTCAATGTACGTATGTCAAGTCAACAAAATTTTGCATACTAAAAAGAATTGTGAAAATGTTTGTTGTAAATAGTATATAAGCAGCTTTTGGTCCAAATAAAATTCATCCCCAATCGCAACCTCATCAGTAATTTCTTCAATTACCCGAATCCTCTCCTCTTTAATCTTCTTCACCTACAACCATTAGGGCAAGAAGATTTCCTCTTTATTGCAAGATCATCATCTGGAGTAGACGGCCTTGAAGCATTATCCTTACTTGTTTATTAGAGTTTTCCAAAGACTTGATAATAATTAAGTTTCGTCAACTTAAAAGTTACAAAGGTAATAAAAAAATTATTGACTGAAGTAAACCAATGATGATTTAATGCCTGGATCGTGGCTCGTCTGTTTACATTGTTGGTATAAATATTCGCAGCGATTTAAACAGTAATTCTAACATCAGTCATCTTATTTTAATTCACGTTATGGTCCACCTACCATCACTAATTTGAGTAATTTTAACATGCTTGCCATGCTTTTTGCAGAATTCTGTCCAAATTGTAAAAAAATATTGTAAGACTAGGTGATTCGTCAATAACTTCAATCACATCTTACTCACCATGGAATGCATTTTTTATTTATTTATTTGCATTAACCCTAGATACATAACGTTCAACAATACTCCTTACAGCATAATGTGAGGTCGATATGACTCACACTTGATTTCTATCCGATTGCGCTATTATTATTTATTTTTTTTTGGTTTCGTCTATGAGTTTATGTTTTAACACTTGTTTAAAAAATAAAATAAATTAATTTATAGGTTTGTATTTGGTTTATTTATCTTGAAAACAAATAAAAGTTAAAATTCTTTGTAAAAATCACACATTACATACTTAGATCCATTTATCTGATTAAAATTGACTTTTCTAGTAACTAACTTAAATTATATAAACTTAAACAAATGCAAAATATTAAAAATATCAAAATATCAACATAATAATCTCAAAATAAGAACTATATACAGTCTAAACAGGTCAGTACTTTATGCTCTCCACGAACAGGTTTTCTACATTTTTTGCACTCTGCTTGCGTCTTTCTTCTAAGTTTCCACGGACAGTAGGCGCAATATTTTCTTTTTTCTGCAGTTAGTTCACCTGCATCTTGTGGTGAGCTCGCTGCCGAAGTACTCGGTAAAATATTTTGTATGTTTTCGCGTAATCTGCGATTAAGATTAGACATTTCAAACCTTTGCTCAATCCATAGTTTTGCTAAGTCAGTACTCAATTGTTTCATGAATGCACGCCTATTTAAGGGTTTTTCTCATATTGCGACAATAAATGACGTGACTGTTGATAAAAGCCATAGAATAACGTCATAGACCATCTATTTGTCATTCTACTGCATGTCATTTGCGAGCACATTTGATCAAACGAATCAACTCCTTGTTTAATTGTAGAATTCAATCATGTCTGGTTTTCCGGAGCTGGATTTAACGACACCGTCCTCATCACAGGATGACAGTTCATACACCATGGCAGATTTTGGTCTATATGACAGTAAAGTTAGCGGGCGATCGTAGCAAAAATTGGAGGTTCCGACACCTCTAGATCTTGTATTTTTAGTTCTTCCGGTATTTTCCTTTTATTCGAGCGCAGTGTACCGACTATGGTTATTTTATACAGCTCCTTCAGCAAAGAAATACACTAAACCAATAGAAAAATATTCTGGTGGTCAAGTTTACAATGTAACTTATCACATAACGTGGGGTCATTTTGACTCACGAGGGTAGCGCTTACCTGCCACGCACGTGCACCATTCGAGATCTCTAGTCGCATACTGAATTGGCAAGCACGAATGAAGTAATGCATAAAGCTGTAGGAAAGGGGCAGGTAAAAGCGATTCGCGTGTGAGTCGTTTTGACTCACGTTATGTATCTAGGGTTAATTGCACGCAGGATGATCGGCTTCGTTAGTTGAAACTCAAAATTCAGGTCGTTATATTTTGAACCGCTCGCATTCAATTCAATTTACCTTCAATCCGACTTGCAGCTAACCTCACTCACATCACGTTGCTTTGGTTGACTTCGAGCTTTGTTGCGTGCTTTTCGAACTTTGTTGTATGTTATTTCAAGTTTGTTCCAGAGTGCTGTTTCAACCGTTGGCATTTGTTGCTGATGCTGCTCGTCGTCAAAGTGTTGAACATTTTTATCAAATTTCACCAGCTTCGTCTCAAAAAAAGGAATAAGATTCTCAGATCTCTAGCATATTTGTTTATTTACTTCAGTCTATCATGTCAATTAATATTATTCACCTTAATCTATTACTTTTGATTGGTCATCTGACAGAACTATTTGAATTCAAGCATACATAATAGTAACACTAAAACACTTTCCATTTAATTTTAATCAAAATAAATATTTTTCAAGGAAAGAAATTCAAATATTATACATAAGCCATTTTTTATAGCGGTGACCACAACCGTTGACGGCAAACCATAAAAACATAAAGGCAGCCGCTGTAAAGATGTTTTGAAAAATTCATCATTAAGCCTGTTCTCGTGGACCGGCTTGAAAGCTTGAACGCTCGAAATTGGATCAAATCTCGAGTAATCGAGCGCGTTAATGATTGAACACATTCAAGCTATACCCGCTCGAAATCGGATCGACTTGGGTGTGTTTTTGTGCCAAAAGTAGTCAGTATGAGCAAAATTTACAAATAAACATGGCGTGCAATTCTTGTCCTTAAACACTTAAATTAGAAACTTTCTTCATATAGTTTTCCTTTCCATTCCTTATTTGCCTACTGGAGCAACACAGAAAACAAAAACAATTAGTTTTGTCAAACGTTACTATTACCACATAAGTCGATTTTCGATCTTTCAAGCTGAAAAAACATGGCGCGTCGATCCGTTAAAATTTCCTAATCGACTCGTCCGAGCAGTGTTGCTTACTTGGCTTTGAAGTATACTCGACTTATGCTTCAAGGACCATGTATACAGGCTAATTGGTGGCGCTATCGATCGGCTTGTCTCGATGACGTTTCGCGATTCAACTGTCTTCTAGTCGACTTTCATGTGTGTACGGACGGCGCTCCGGCGGGTTAATTGTCCACGGCTTCGCTTAATTGCGTTTGTGCAAACTCAGGAACCAGAAAACAATGTAAGAAAATTAACTGAAGTTGATTTGCATGCGCTATTTAATGCAGAACGTTTGCACTTCTTGCAGGACGCTTCGAGCGACGACGCATGAACAATTTCGCCTCGTACTCAGGTGGGTGAAGGAGCACCCGGTGCTCGCCAGGGCCGACAACGAAGTGGAAAAAGGTGGACGCGAATTGAAAAACAAACTGTGGGAGAAGCTTGCCATCGAACTGAACGAAATTGGTCCGCCCGTCAGGACGTGGATGGGATGGAAAAGGGTATGTGCAATTAATTGTACTTCGAATGAAGCAATTGTGCTGTTGACAAAATCCCGGTACGAATTTTATCAATCATGCTTTGAGAGTGGCGCGCCAGTGCTGCTGATAATGACTGGCTGGCCAGAAACTGATTTGGAGGTGTTTTTATTTCGATTTACTGTTTTTCTTCCGCGAATAATTTCTTAGAAAAATCTGTGGGAGCCAGAGGACAGTTGAATATTGTCTATAAAATTGGTATAGCGGCATCCCGTACTTCCGCATCGTCAGCATTCTTGTTCTTTATATAGATAGTACACTTCTACTGTTGAAAATACTCTTAATTTCCCAAGAAATCTAAGATTTCGTTGCTGCTGCTCTCATTCTCAGGTCCTTACTGACTACAAATACAGTTTGAAGAAGAAAATCCAACGGCGTATTGCGAATACGTCGCAAGGCGGCACGGAAATCCTAGCGTCGCTCAGCGAGCTAGAAACGGAAGCTCTCCAAGCATCGCTCTTGGACTGGGACTTTTCGGATCCTGAAAAGATGCAATTGTCCGATACACCACCGGTGGACGATTTACACATGCAACAGAAGTCACCTGACGACGTTCTGGCCGGAACGATGGACACCACCCCACAGCGAAATGATAGTCTAGGTGGCAGCCAATCGGTCAACGGAATCATAGAGAACATCGATAAAGCAAATCCTGAATTTATGAATGGAAGTTACTCCACGTTGTCCTTACTAACAAACTCTGCAGATCAAGAAATCAAAGTAGAGATCAGTGATAGTGCTGTGGACCCAAATGGCCTGAATGGGAATGCCCATAACATGTCTCGCGGTCATTCGCCCCAAAGTATAAAAATGGAGCCCGGCGAGAACTTAACGCATTGTCAACCAATAAACGCAGAAGATTTGACTATGAACGGGGAGCCTCGGACGAGGTCCGTTGACTTCAATGTCCTATCACAAGACAGCCAGCAGATAACGGCGCAAGCTCAGCAAATGGTTGCGTCTCCGGGAGCGTTGCCGCTTTCAACACCGATGTTTGCGAATCCATCGGATGCAGCCCCAATTTTACAGAGTCTTTTCATGCCTGGCTCGACGCCAGAGATAAAAACGGAATATTCGGAAGCAATGGATGCGATGCAACTACCTCCAACAACTCACCAGCAAAACGCAAGCGCTCAACCAGCTATTTTGAGTCAGCAACGACAAGAACAACTGCAGCAGCTACAGGGACCGGGACAGCACCAACAGCTTGCAGTTGCAGCTCAGCAGCCGCAACAACATCCCGATTCGCAGCAACCGCTCACAAGCGACGTGATGAATTCACTAATAGCTCGTGAGATCGACCGAATGGCGCTGGCACATAAAACTCGAAAAACATCGCAGCGAAAGCAATCGAGGGTGGCGAAACCCAGAGCTGCCAAGGAAACGACCATTCAGCAGGATCAAAAACTACAAAAGGAACAAGTGCAGAAAGTCGCTACCAGCGATCAGGCGGATCGCAATAAACGAGCGGCACCGAAACGACCGCGTCCCCGACCGAAAGATGTAAAAGTTGTGAAAAAGCACATGACGGGACGCGAGTTTCGCGAATGTCTGCTCCGGCTTCTGACCGAAGCCAACGAAATGGAGAAGCGACGAATCGCCATCACGGAAACGAAGGTTCGCAATCAAACTGAAATCCAAAACCTGGAGATTACACGTATGAATCTGGAAATAATGAAATTACAAAAGGAGATCACATTGCTCGATCACGGCGCGAAAATCCTTCCGTAGGGTTATTTATTTGCGGGATCCGAATTGTAGATACGTGGATGTGTGCATCGCCAAGAATACTTCCTTAAGATTTGATGTGTAGCGGTAAGTGTGCGTGTGTGTGTGCAAAATAGGTTTTTCTCGGATTAAGAAAGACATTTGAATTTTTAATATCTGTAATGTTTCATTGAAGTATTCTTACTTAATATGAAAAAGAGTACACAGTCTTGTTGAAACCAAACAAAACTGCGTGATGGTGATTTAATGAAAATTAACATTTTTTTTAAATGTAAGAACTAATGTAAGAAATACTATAAGATTTTTTTTAGATTTGATTTTTTTGTGTATGCAACAATTGAATCCTTACTCTTTAGTTCTAAATGAATTCCTAGCTAATCAATAAGATAAGATGTAAATGAATCGGAATATATAATTTTGAAATTTCATTAAGAACGTTTTTAAATGAATTTAAATGGCTGCGGATCGCGTCACATCGTCGCCTGAATTTCGGTATTTTCGGACATCGTTGGGGTGTGAATACCTCCAACGCGACACATTTTGTAACTAACGCTTTAGTGTCGAAATGGATACTACGAGTAATTTTCTATGTTCCGTGCTGTTGGTAATGATTAAAATTATGTTAGATAAATTGTAAATACGCCGATGTGACACCGAACACAGATCTGGGCCAACAATAACTCCAATGTAGAATTTGGTTAACATTAGAGGTATTACTCAAAAAGATGGATTAAATGACAAACACAAGACGATAGCGGAATGCCGCCCATGTGTGTATGATAGTTGGATGAGTGGAATAACGAAAAATTCATTTCCGAGAATTGCCAAATCAAAGAAGACGGAGAAGTTGTTGCTCTTGCAATGAATCGAGCCTAAAAAATTTGCAACTTGCCGTGCAAGGTAAATAAGAGGACTTTATAGACTATAGGCTGCTGCTATTCAAATAAGATGAAAAATGGTTATTAGTTAGCTCTTAAATAATAATTCAAATCTCAATGTTTTTCATAGATATGGGTAATTATCAACGAGTGCTATTTATATTGTTGCACATCTTCAAAAGTTACGAAAAATACTATGTAAGCTACATAAACCGTTTTTTGATCCTCCTTTAAAATTTTAACTTTGTCGCATTGAAAGTATTTACATCCCAACGGCGATATACAGGGTCCACACCAAAAGTAGTAGAACTGATTTAAAAAAAAATTATTGAAGATATGTTCACAATTCCTTAATTAGCACCCTTGGGCAGCTACACACCTAAAACGTCTAGAAGTCAGCTTCGGGGATGCTGTTGAAAGCCGTTTGTCGATGCTGCTGAACGTTCTGAATCGAATCAAACCAATGTCCCTTCAGCGGTCTTTTCATCCGTAGGAATAAAAAAATCAGGTGGAGCCAGTGTGGCAACGCGGAATTTTCGGCAACATCGTGTACCAAGATGTAGCCGAAAATACCGCCGCGTTGAATGCATGTATGAGCAATGTTCAAGTCGTCACTTATTGCTGCAACGTTTAAGGGGTTACACCACAGTAGAGAACGAAAATTTAACGTTTTATTGCGATTTTTTTAAAGTAGAAGGAGTAGTAAAAGAGTAATTCTTTTTAAGGATGTTATTGAGCATGTTTTGAAGTTAAAAAAAATTGTTTATTAAAAAATATTCCAAAATTTCTGCCCAACAGCGTTTCTGCGGAACGGTTTTTTTGGAGGGGCTCCGTGGCACGCAAAGAAGTGCGCCATAAACTAATGTGGAACAAAATAAAAAAAAACATCTTAGACTACATTAGTATAGCTATAGAAATATGTAGGGGATTTTGAAAATATTAATTTTTGCTGAATTGACGAGCAGTTGAAAAAAGGTTTATTTTATTACCAAAAAATCGGCACCTATTTGTACCTAAAAAAATCGAAATATGCTGCGTGCCGATTTGAAAAAACGCGTTTAAAGTTTTGATTTTACTTTACGTCTTCTCTCGACATCAAGGGACGCTTTACTAACGTACTTTGTGTTCAAAATCCTTGAAAACGTTTCTAACAAGTTCCATTAGGGTATTAGAAAAGTTAGAAATCAAATGGTAAGACATAATGGTGTACACAACGAGTATGTGTCGTATTTACAGCAGGTATTCGTTTCGGAGCAGTCGGGAGGGGTCGAGAAAGAGCTCGAAATTTCAATGAAAACGATTTCTGGCAGATATAAAACCGTTTGTCTCTTATTCCGGAGGGTTCAATGGATTTTTAAGCCAATAAAAATAAAATCGATTTTTTTTAAATTTCTACTGTGGTTTAACGTCTTAAGCGTCGGTCGTTGTTCATAGTTTTCTCAATTTGGCCACATTGTCGACGGTTCGAGCCGTCGACGGCCTTCCGGTGCGATGGTTGTCTTCAACGAGCTCCCTATCTCCCTTTAAACAGTTTGTGCCATTCAAAAACACTGGAGCGGCTCATTGCAGTATCCCCCGTAAGCCTGCTTAATCATTTGTAGGGTCTCGTTTGTCGATTTCCCGAGTTTGACAAAAAGCTTTATCGAATATCGCTGCTCGAGATTTTGACTAATTTTGTGCATCGATAACGACAAAAACACGCTTCACAATAACCGATGTCTATACTCAGCCAAAGTCCGTAGACGACTGTAACTGGTGTTTTTTCTGTTGCTAAGTGTCCCTTCCACCTCACCCAGTCAGCCCAACCCTTCTCCGCTCGCGCTACAGAAAATCAGTCCTGCTAGTATTGGTATAGATGCTGTACATGTGCATTTCTCTTATCGTAGAGAAAACTGTCTACAGTTTAATGGGGGGGGGGGGGCTAAGTAACGTATATAATCAAGCGGCATTCATCAATCATTCACATCCTCCATTAGGAAAGTTCTTAAGGAATCAATATATCTTGTTTCGGCAATATTTAAAAATCAGGGAACCGAAATTACCTATGATGCATTCGGATGGCGATGATTTTGTAATAGTGTTAACAAAGCTGTTAACAACCCTCGTCAGCCGAATATGTAGGAAATTACTTTCTGAAAAATAAATTGGACTAGTTCTGCGACTAATCAGGAGATGCCGAAGCTCAAAAAGTATGTGAGCGTCCAGCGGTTTCCATTCATCGCTGAAAATCAATGAAATAAGTATTTACAATTAAATAGAAAAACGCAATTTCGCCGAATGAAAAAAATCTATAGAAATGCTTGATTTGTTTACATAATATCCTAGGCACATTTGCCTTATCTCTTTCCGTGCCAATCAAAATCGCGACACATTCAGTAAACTAGCATTTATTTAACATATAATCAAAGGAGAACAGATATGCGTGTAACTTCTGTTATCTATTAATTCGAACACAAAATAGCTTTTAGTAGTAGGAAACCGGACGTCCAATGCGCTGTAGCAATCTATGTTATAAGGGCAAAGTTATTAACCGACAAGACACTCATTCGTCCTGGCAAAAAAGCAGAAGCGTGCCAACAATCGATTTCGATTAAATACAATTATAATTTGAATCAATTTTATTGGAACTTCAACACTTAATCACTTCAATATTTCTGTTTATTCTATGAAGCCCATTTGGTTTGGTAGCAGATCTCGTGTTCACACAGTCTCCGTCTTCCTGTTCACAATGCTCGAGTCGATCCTTGTGAAAGTTTTCAAAAAGTTCATTAGTTCATGTACGCGCGACATTGTCAAATACTTTAACGCTGCATCGATCCCCATCCACGTCTTTATAGTCACCATAATGCAGCGCACCAAGCCAAACAATTCCATCACGAAGACTGGATTCAACACGGCATACACCACGATGTTAACGCTCAGCTGAAACGAATTAAGGATCGCTACGACCATTCGAACTGTATCAATTACCGCTGATTCGTTTTTCGTCAAATCGCCATTGAATAGCAGACTTACTGCACTTTTATGCGATACTAAATGTGCCGGGATGTCGCCTATGTAGAACAAGCATATCATTGCGACGAGGGAGGAGGTCAACTTGATTTGGTACTGCAAATCAATCGTGAAAGTATGCAAGTAAGTATAAATTGGGGATAAGTTGGCTACTACTCACGTAGTATCTGCTTTTGCTCCGGCATTTCACCCCGGATTTGAGAGGGCACGCAGAGTTGGCCCATTTCCGGATGATCGATACCATTATGCTGTTGCCGATCATTAGGAAAACGGCCGGGAATATTGCGACAATAATGAAGTTGATCCAGTTGTGCACTATGTAATACCTTGAGAGTGTTCGAAAATAAATTAGCACTTGAATGGTTATTTATGAAAAACAATATAAAATCAAGAAGACAGAGTACATACTTTGCACAGTAGTCAACTAGGACTGCAGCTCATTTTTAAAAGGATATGAAACTCTTCGAAAATGATACCACAGTGCCGTTTGATTTGAGGCAAACAATAAAATATTTAATACTTCACTTACGACGAGTGAAAAAATTGTGTTGAATAAAATTTTCCATCCTTTTTCACAAATATAAAGAAATATGGAACATTCAATATTGCCGAGATCGTACACAAGCACACAATTATTATTCTAGCCACACGTTTCGTACAAAAACTGGGCGAGCTGTTCGGTAATCCTTTCTTCAGGAAAATCAAACGATCCAGCGTCACAAAAACTAAAATTAAATTCGCTGATCCGGTTGTGAACCCAAAAATCGGTGTTTGCAATTGCACATCGCACTGCAACCAAATATTATTGTCACTAAACATGCTTCTCGTCAAGCTGGTCACGAAAATAATGGTGCACGATGCACAATCGAACCAGGACAATGCCGCCAAATATGTGAAGGCGGACGGTGTCATTTTCGGGCGTGTGAGAACGATGCCATTGATAAAGTTCGCCATAATCCCGAAACCAGAAATGAATGGAACTATACAACCGTACACTATGTAATTCATTCTAGTTTGTTCATTGTTGAATAAGGTCATGTCGTCGTCGTCCTCTTCTCCCGAATAAGGACTTATAAGATGCAGGTAAGTATCGAAAAACATTTTAAAGTGTTCGGCTATGAATCAGTAGTTACTTCACCGTTTGCAAACACTTTTCACCATGTTTGTTTAGACTAGTTATCGTGAAAGCTAATAGGATACTAATTGGCATTGCTTCGCTTTTAATGGTAACATAATCATCGATTGTAGTCCCACAAGCATAATCGTCACGCCTTATCAGAATGTGTAGAGCAGCCGAAACATATTACAGTAGACAATCCGGAAAATATAAAAATATCCATACTAGCACTGATAACGCTCCCATCACGGCTAATACACATGGATTTCGAGTGTACCTCTAATAAATTTATTATCCGAATTCATTCGTTAGTACTACATCATTCGGACATGCCAGAATTGACCTGGTAAATTCAAGGATGAGCCAAAGTGTTGTATGTTCCTTTCAACAGACTCGGTTTACTTTAAAACAATGCGCTCTGATTTTTTTCAGTAAATCGTGAACCATTTTATTGCGTAACAAAAAATAACGGAATAACAAAGTTGAAAGATTCCTTAAATACGTTTTAGAAAATATCAAAGCTCAATCCTTTAAAGCAAATTGTATTACACCATATTGACCCGTTTCCATCCAAGTGGGGTCGATTGTATCCAACTCTTCGGCTAATCCTTCTTTCAATCCACAGATTAAATCTGCTTTCACCGTTCGCAGGGTGCAAACATTGGTTGGACGGAAGCCTTGAAATATCATATATATATTATATGTACATCCATAGCAGAATATAACATTAACAAATACCTCGCAAGCATGTTTCGAACGATTCGGTCCTACTCCAATTATAGTCACCAATCAATTTCCTATAGTTTAAATCACCCTTAAATATAACTAGTTTCGATTCGGCTAGTTCAGCATACAGCTGCTTATCGACCTCTTTCATTTTGTAAAACTCATACGGGCCCGTCCAAAAGTAGTTTGTAGGGCGCAATTCGAACTTGCCATCCTCCAAGAATCCTTTCCACCGGTTGCCAAGTGTTCTCAACGTCTCCGACGTCTCGTGTTCACTCAAATGGTTAAAGACCCAATGGAAATCGTGCACGGTCACATCTGATATGTACCAAGGAATTGCTTTCACGTGGAAACGAACTTTGGGCGCGATATTCTGTTCAATGATGAAGTCAGCAATCAGGAAATCGGTGAACACTTCAAAGCCCGCATTGTCGTGTACGATCGCCACTGATTCATCTGCATGATCCTTGCTGACAATGCACTCGTAAATTTCAGCAGACTGATCGATCAGCACATCTCTGTCGAGATTGTCGATGTCAGTGAATGGATCGCCAGTCTGTACGATTTCCTGGCCCGCTGATATGGATAGGTCGTTGCGGTTTCCCCACAGGTCCAGCTAACGGAGACAAAAATTACATTTAAATTTGCAAGGTATGATTTCCATGGAAAGAGCTGGATTCATGCATACGAACTTACACCGTAACGTATAAAACAATGTGAAATTAGATAGAATTGCGGAACGAAACACTCACAGTATGAGAAACATGAATAACGTGTCGAAAATCGATGAATAACATAGCTATCGCATTTGCCAGAACTGAACGCGAGCCCTTCAACAAAGCAACTAGCTTCTTCAATACACTACCGGGCAAAATAAAAAAACACAACGAACTCAAATTCCTTTAAAACAACACTAAAAAATATAATCAACTCCACAAAAATCAAAGCTTACATGAAGTCAACATGAAATAAAACTATAAACATATATCCTGAATCATTAATCGAGCCAAAAGGATATTAAGCCCCACAAATTGGGTACTATCCCTTATGCCGATTCTTATCGTCTGGAAAGTACTATGTACTGAAATTTAAATATGGACAACAAATGAAAATTGATAGAAAGAGTGACTTGAAGGAGATGAAGGTGGTTTTAGTCGATAGAAATCCGTGCATGCCGAGAGGCAGGAGCTGATCGGTATCTTTTTGTAGATTTCCCGCTTCCAACGTTGAAAAAACATCATAATTTATTTTGGGCTTTGGCAACAAATCGTTTTTATTTGATTTATTGGATTTACCGCTGACTTTTCATAGGTTGAAAGTGTCGCTTCGTTTCATCTTATACTGTCTCAAAGATTCTTTATTACATTTTTGTCGCAAATTCTGTAATTTTTCTAAAGATTTCATAGACATAAATAAGCTTTTTTCATTGTTTTTTTAGGGGATTGAAGGGATTATTCTGCCTATAGCCCTGAAAAAGGGATCTTTTTTTCAAACTACTATAAAAAACCTACAGCAGACATCGTTTTGAAATTTCGCACGCTTATTTATTCAGGTTAGAACATTATATTTTCATTAGTATTTTTTTCATAAAAACAAAATAGCGGTTGCCGGGCCCAACGTTGCAGTGCAGCTTAATGGGGAAAAAAATTGCGACTGGTAAAATTGCAGCCAAAATATTTATCTGCACTAACCTAATTTTAGGTCAAAGTTTATAATTTTTTTTTTGCAATTTCGCACAAGTTTGGAAAAAAGTGTCGATTTTCGACATTTTTCTAATAGAAAATGTTTTGCCGCATTGCCAAAAAAATATTTTTTGCTCTATTCTGTGTAGATTAAAAATAAAACTGTTGTGTTTCCTTAGACGGGTTATTTATTACCCTTTAATGTTTACGCTGCTACACATCGTTTCTTTCCTGAATAATTATCGGTATTAGCATTTGCTTAGATATTCAAGATGGAATTTTTACTGACGGTAAAACACGATTATCCAGTTAGATCTTTTAAGTAATCCTATTAATTCAACGCTTGACAGATCAATTTTAATCTCGTTGACGTCGTAACGATTTCGACTCTAGTATTTTTGAGGATTAATTTGTTACCTACAGCTATTTACTTACTAGACAATTGCATTAAATATTTACAGTGATATGCAACAGCACTAACAGACATTGGGAATGCCGATTCAGCAATTTGAACAATAGTATCTTATCTAATAAATGACAACAAATCACAACCAATATTTACCTTGAGCAATCGCCTAAAGAAATCTTTGTAACATCTACCCTCGATCTTCTTATACGCAGCTATACTTTGTGCAACTTTCTCCAGCGATCCTGTACAACATGTCAATGCATTCTCCTTTTGCTTACGAAAATAGTCGTAGTCCTTCAAGTACGTGGTAGTCTCGAAAATGCAACTCAATTTCCTGTACATGTAGCATTCGGCGTGGAGCCAGCATGCATTGAAGTAGGATCGTACGTCTTCATTCAACGAGCTCAGAAAAATATTCCAGGGTAGCACATCCGGAGCTTAAATGAACATATTTATTAATGCAATTTGCATGGCTGTGAAATTGAATTTACCATTTCCCGTCAACGGCATGAGCTCTTTATCAGTTTGCAGCTCGTATTTCACCTTTGATATGTTGCCAACAACCTCCTTGAGCTCCTCACGGGCACCCTGGAAGGAAGTATTAATTGAGGGATTCAGTGAATCTAATGCTAAATAGAAGATATGTAGTTTACGCACCTCGCCCAATTTCTCAGCAATTTCATCCTTGTCCCGCGACAGATTGTCGACGACCTGCGTCAAAATCACCGGCAATCGCTCCCGCAATGTGTAGTATGCGAAACTTCTGCAAAGGCAAAGAAATGTTCAGGCGACTCCCCCTCTTTGGGCTGAATAAGACAAGCACTTACTGTTTGTAGTGGCCGGACAGAAGAGCATGTGGGGGTGTTTTCTCGTCCACTATGTTGTATTTCTTGTCGAAGTCGCCCATCGTGCGTGCAAAGGAGCCTGCTTCCCGGGCAGAACGACAGCCACGAACTCGCAGTGCGTTTCCTATGGTTTTATGTAAGAATCCACTTCTTGCAATGCAGCAGGCAGCTAGGCTACTTTGACAGTGACCCTCTAACGTCAGACATCGCAGCAGACAAATTGCACGTCGCCGTCGCGAGTGGTTTTTAAAAATAAAACATCAGACGAGCACGGCTGAAGCGAGTCTCGCTGCAGCTGCCTGCGACAGTAGCGGCGGAGTTGGGCAACTGCCGGGCTAGAAGGGCACGTTTGAAATGTCACAGCCTGCCAAGTGGGAGGGGTTAGTGTTTATCACAGTATATAGAATAGGCAGTAGGCAAACTCGGCCTTCGGGAGCAAATTTTACCCGAAGCATCTGCCGAATGCTCCCGAAAATTGTCGTATCTTATGTGCTGCCAGCTGTATAGAGAATAAAGCGTTTTGTCAGACTTTTGGAAATTGTTAATCCAGAACCATGTTAGAGGAAGGCAGTGTTATGCGTGTTCAACAATATATATATATATATATATATATACCCATATATATATATACATGGTAGTTTGCCATGCTAAGGCACTTCCGTCGGTTTTTAAAATGATTAGTTTCCCCATTATAATTATTTTTCCGTTCCGTTCCGACGTTTCATCATTGAACTCGATGAATCAAGTATTTTCCCAGACAATAAACGAAAATAATATCCATAAGCGATGGCAGCACCGTAGCGCGTAAATCTCCCCCACCATATACCGAATACAAGAAACCATGGAAACCATATGCGACACCATGTGCGTTTCGTCCGTGGTACCACGGATTGTATGGAACGCTTGTCCATAGGAAGCCAACATATGAAGGTTTATCTACTGGGTATACCTATACTGTGGTGTTTATGTTGAGCCTTGTTGTTGTTGCCCTCAGCAGTTTTCAAGGATATTCGAGGGGCGCGAGCGCAAGACAACCCAGAACGCATAGGAGTCAGCTGTTTGCAAAGCGTTCTTGTTGATGCCATCCTCCGACGTGGGATGTTGGCTCGTCTAATCGGAGCTGAGAGGAGTGAGCTGCGCAACCGAAATGTCAGAATGTCAAAGTTGAAGCTGCAACGACAGAGTGGGCATATGTGTGGCTCGGTGTCCGGAAAATTGTTGAAATAAGTCGAAAATTAACACGAAATTGTCTCGTGCTGAAGGTAAATTGACGCGCAATCGATAATCAACAAGTTGAAATAGTTTATTTGAGTGGAGAACGCGAAGGCAGATGGTTTTCTGTCGAGAGCGATTAGGCTTCGCTCCGCCTGAGATTTTTTTTAGGGGTGTATCATCTGCATGACAAAAACTAGATTTGCTACGTTTGTTTCTGCAGAAATCTTCCGTGTGAACACTTATCCGTCTAGATAGTTTCAGTGGAAAGTCCTTCGAGTAGAGATAATTCACCCTATCGATTTTTGCATAGTGTCACTTCCATACGCACACGATTCCATAGAAAGATTCAGTTACATACATACAGCAGCAATTATACGAAAGAACACCACGTTATGGTTGGATTTTGCTTGAATTGCCGATCGTAAAAGCAGCAGACGATGACCGTTGCGTCAGCACAAATCCGCAAATCATGCAGTGCAGTCGTCGCGACGAGTTCGTGTTTCGGATCACATTGCTTCCGGTGTGTTTTGCGCTGTGCTCGACATTCGCTCCACGTTCCAGAAAATGCTAACCGTTCAGCATTCTAACGTTATGCATGCGTGAGCTTATTTCTTTTCCACCCGGCAATCTGGTACGATTCCCAGCGCAAGATAGTCTAATGTTTAATATACGTGAAGGGAGTAAAAAAAACACTGTTGTGGTCGTCTGCTGGCTTATACCTACCTGAATTGATTTATTCTTATTGCTTTTCTCTTCGTTGGGACGTGGACATTTTCAAAAACGACCGATCAGTTCCTTCTTCTTTTTCTTCATGTCAGGATTTCGAGATGATCACAGGTAATGCTTCATAGGAGCGTGAATGTCATTGTTTCTGTAAATTAATTACGCTAAAGAAATGCACTGTTTTGCGGAGCTCAATCCAAAGGTTGCATTGTTTCAATCCTATGTCCATCTCAGGCTCACCTTTCCTGGATAGCCTCACGAAAGTAGCTGTTTTAAATTTAAGCTGCATAGCCAACTTCATACGAGAATCTAAATGGTTCTCGTCATCCCACAGGTTCTAGTGCCGTACCTTATCTTTTTGTGGTATCACAATGGACCTATGGTGGCCTAAGTGAGCCTTCTTTGGATAAATGAAGCTTTCACTACAACCAACCAATCAACCATGTACATTTTCGTCAGAAGGGGCGTCATGTTAAACTGAGATCCTTCAGTAAATCGCGTAGTAATTTGCAGTATGCGTTGAATCAGTCATACCGATGCTTTGTCGATGTAATTAAAGAAGTTTTAGGGTTTGATTATTTTCCAAGGCAACGATCGTAGTGTAAATGAATTGAATACAAATATTCTGTCTTCGCAAATCTTGTTTAGTTCAAACAAATGCATTTCAACTGTGTTCAAATGACCGGGCCGAATACAAAAAACAGTGAAGATGTTAAGAATGTAACGTTTGTTTCTACACCGCAGCCGACCCTGGCTACGGTTTGGGCAATCCCACCTGGCTGCAACCCGCAAAGAGGGGTGTGGGAAGATTCCTTAAAAAGGGCGCCACCCGTTTCAGTGGTTATGGGTCTTCAGGGGCAAGAAAGTCCGTTATTTTGTCCTTATTTTGTACGTGGATCGGTTACGCTGCGTAACGAACGTAGCAAAGAGTCTTCTGAACAAATTGTTGCAAAAAAAAACGAAAAATGAAAAAAATATGGATTCAATCGCAGTGGAACACATGTAATCACTAAAATGAATCAATTCTTTCAGATGCCCTAAACTCAAATCCTGAAAGGAAGCTGCTCACAATTTAACTCAAACCACATCTTATTCATCGTTCGGTTGTACTTAAAGCTCCTGAATCATGGCAATGTCCAAAGGAATTCGCGTATTGGAAAAATCGCAGCCACCAAGTCCGCACAGTGTCCTGCTGGAACATCGAAACAAATCGGATAGCATTCTATTTGAATCGCAAGCAGTCGCTTCGCTATCCGCGCAAGAAACTGAAATCATAAGGAAACAATACACGAAAGTGGTCGACGCGTACGGATGTTTAGGCGTGCTACAATTGAATGCCGGCGAGAGCACAGTATTGTTCCTAGTCCTTGTGACTGGTTGCGTATCGATCGGTAAAATCGGCGACATTGAAATATTTCGCATCACCCAGACGCAATTCGTATCGTTACAATTCCAAGCGCCCAACGAAGATCGAATTTCGGAAGTTCGGAAGCTACTGAACTCGGGAACGTTCTATTTCTCGCATAGTCTGGCGACGACGCCTTCACTGAAGTTTGATATAACGCTGTGCGCGCAACGAAGGCGCAAAACCGAAAGCACGGATAATAGATTCTTCTGGAATCGAATGCTTCACATTCACATGCTTCGCTTCGGAATTGATTGTGAGTTTTGGCTCCTGAAAGCGATGTGCGGATCCATCGAAATCCGCACCGTCTACATCGGCAGCAAGCAGGCTCGTGCCGCCATCATATCGCGTCTGAGCTGCGAACGGGCTGGCACGAGATTCAACGTGAGAGGAACGAACGATGAAGGCAATGTGGCCAATTTCGTGGAGACAGAACAGGTAGTTTATTTGGACAATGAGGTGACGAGCCACGTGCAGACGCGGGGCTCGGTGCCACTGTTTTGGGAACAGCCCGGGGTGCAGGTGGGCTCGCACAAAGTCAAGCTCTCCCGCGGCTTTGAATCGTCGGCCGCCGCGTTCGATCGTCACATGGCCATGATGGGAAGTCGCTATGGCCAACTGGCCATAATCAATCTGCTGGGCACGAGCCTCGTGGGCAGCAAAGAAGGCGAGGCCATGCTGAGCAACGAGTTCCAGAAGCACCATAACGAGTCGCCTCATCGAAATATTCCACATATCGTGTTTGACTACCACCAGGAGTGCCGCGGCGGCAATATGTCGGCATTGTCCAAACTGAAAGCAAGAATTGAAGCATGCGGCGTGAACTTTGGAGTGTTCCATGCAACCGGAGACTGTGTGCTACAAGAGCAGTGCGGAACAATCCGGACAAATTGCTTGGATTGCCTGGACCGGACGAACTGCGTGCAAACTTACCTGGGCTTGGAAGTACTAAACGAGCAAATATCCTTGCTGGGGATCGGCGATAAGAAGCAAACAATGTCGCGGTTCGAAGAGATCTTCCGCCAGATGTGGGTGAACAATGGAAACGAAGTGAGCAAGATCTACGCGGGAACGGGCGCTATCCAAGGCAGCTCGAAGTTGATGGACGGTGCACGTTCGGCCGCCAGGACCATCCAGAACAACTTGCTGGACAACTCGAAACAGGAAGCGATTGATGTGCTGTTGGTGGGGTCGACTTTGAACTCCGAGCTGGCGGATCGGGCACGGATTCTACTGCCATCGAATCTGTTGCATGCGCCCACCACCGTTCTGCGTGAAATGTGCAAGCGATATAACGAATATGTGAAATGCCAGCAAATCCGCGTGGCGATTGGCACGTACAATGTGAACGGCGGCAAACACTTCAGGAGCGTCGTCTACAAGGACTCGCTGAGTGATTGGCTACTTGACTCGCATGCGATAGCGCGGTCCAAGTCCTTGGTGGATGTTAGCCATCCGCAAGACGGAACAGTGACGCCGGTCGATATTTATGCAGTCGGGTTCCAGGAAATAGTGGACTTGAGCGCGAGCAACATCATGGCCGCAAGCAGCGAGAATGCAAAAGCGTGGGCCGAGGAGCTGCAGCGCACGATATCGCGCGACTGCAACTATTGCCTGTTGACCTACCAACAATTGGTCGGCGTATGCCTGTATGTGTTCGTCCGGCCGGAACACGCTCCTCATATTCGCGATGTGGCCATTGATTGTGTGAAAACGGGATTGGGTGGGGCCACTGGCAACAAGGGTGCCTGCGCGATCCGATTTGTTTTGCACGGCACATCGATATGCTTCGTGTGCGCCCATTTTGCGGCCGGCCAATCGCAAGTGAGCGAAAGAAATGCAGATTACGCTGAGATTACGAGAAAAGTGGCGTTTCCCATGGGAAGAACACTAAAGTCGCATGACTATGTGTTTTGGTGCGGAGATTTCAATTATAGAATCGACATGGATAAGGAGGAGCTTAAAGAGATGATAAAAGAAGAGAACCTTGAAGCGGTGCTGCAACACGATCAGCTGAGAAAAGAGCAGGAGCAGGGCAACGTGTTCAACGACTTTTTGGAAGGAGAAATAACATTTCCGCCAACATACAAGTACGATTTATTCAGCGATGACTACGACACGAGCGAGAAGATGCGCGCACCAGCGTGGACCGACCGAGTACTATGGAGGCGGCGGAAACCATTGGCTGAGTGCGACCTGGAAAGCGATTGGAATCCGGGAGTGTTGGTCCATTACGGCCGGTCGGAACTCAAGCAAAGCGATCATCGGCCCGTGGTGGCTATAATTGACGCGGACATCTACAAAATCGACAGCGATCTACGTCACAATGTTCTCAAAGCGGTTATAAACGATCTGGGTCCCCCGGACGCCACCATTGTGATTCATGTGAATCCGGATGCTCGAAGCTCTGAGTACGACAATGAAGAAGGACCCAGCATTTACGATGAGAGTGTTATGAGTACTTTGATCCAAGAGTTGTCGCAGATCGGTGAAGTGACGTTGGTTCGATACGTCGAGGACACGATGTGGGTAACGTTCCGGGATGGCCAGTCGGCGTTGAATGCCGCCCGAAAGAAGTTTGCACAAATCTGTGGTCTGGATTTGTCGTTCAAGCTGAAAACCGAGAATTGGTTCTCGTTGGTGGAGAAGGAGATATCAATTTGTACGTCGAATACGGTGCCGCTAAGCGACGCCGACCTAAGCGAATGCAATTGCATCGGCATTCCAGAGGTACCGCAAAGGCCGAAGATGCCTCCTGCCCGACCGCCCAATCGACCGCCGCTCCCAAAATCTCCAAAGGCGTCACCGAAGCATGTGCCGCACGCAGGAGTGATAAGTATTGTTCCCGAGATGATGCGCCCGCTTAAATCGTCACCGCCCACGACACCTACGACCCAATTCCAACAATCGCCCGGTGACCGCAGCAAAATGCCAAAAAGTCAATCTTCCGTGCAAACACCTACCTCCCCCACAAAGTCCTTGACTCCGCAGGCATCGCAGGAAATCGATTCAGGGGCTATCTACGAAGAGATCCAAGACGATATCGAGTATCCAGAGCCGAAACATCCGCCCCCAGCACTTCCTCCAACCGTTCCGGAGCAATCGAATGATAACGGTGCGCAAGTCGATGTGAAAAACCGACCAAAAATGAATACGCCTCCGCCGTTGCCAGCGCGTCGCGGTGGACCGCCACCAATACCGAACAGAAGTGGTGTTCCGCCACCACTACCATCTAGGCCGAATGCTAATTGAATTAGGGTATGTCGTACAGAACGAATGGCTTCATTTCACTCGATGATTTATTTCCAGATATCATTTTCGACTTTTTCGGCAGGCAACTACGAAAAATCGCGAAGTGTGATGTAAGGCTGGAATCAAACGATGATCAAATACAAGCAACTTAAGCATAGTGTCTAGATATTTACTAAAAACCATTCACATTCCAGTTGATAAATGGTAGAGAAGCGAAAATGCGTTGGTTTTCTTGTTCGATGCAAATGTTGGCTTCTGGATAGATTCGTACACACCATTCCATTGGAACAGACAACGCCAATCTTGCCAAGCATATTAACGAATCTTAACTAAGAAAAGCACTTGTTGATAAGCATAGCGTATGAATTTTTTTTGATTTTAGCTTCATATCAAAATCACTTTCAAAGATAACTATTTTCGTAGTGTGAACAACACAGCTTGAAGCAGGCAATATTTCTTCAATCTTCACTGTCTCGCGTTTTATGATTGGAACATAATTGAAACTTTATTGAGTACATTAGTATTAGTGTAAGACAAATATAATTTCGAATTTAAATGTTGTAAAAGGATATTGTGCAAAGAAAAATAATCGAATTAGTAGCAACTAAGAGTGACGTGTACACGAGAAGATAATAATATGGAAGTGAGTGTTTAAAAAATGCACTTTTAAAGTGTTTATTTCAATTAAATACACAGATTGATAACCATACATCTAATAAATATGGAAAATGTGAAATTCATATACATATATAATGGCTTTCTTATGGCAATTATGTTCGTCTAGATATTATTTGATGGTTAACTTTAAATGAAATTGAATTTATAACAGTGTTAATTAAAAATATCTATATTTAGCCTGCTAGTCACAGTCAAGATATTAATGTAAAGATGCAAAGTATTATTTATTGTTAGTCATGTATAAAAGATCATATGCGAAATATAAAAACACATTGTTTGAATAAATTAAGCGAAACAGGGAAACAGCTGAGGATGGGATTAATTATTAGTCTCATTGATGTAAAATCGTGAAAAAATACAAATTCAGTGATTATGCCGAAGTCATGACAATTTTCAGCGCAGCTTTTCAAAATGGCCACCACACGACAAAATCTCTTCAGTGGGCGTAGTAACAAAACCTGCATTCATTTTGGCTAGCGCTCTTTTGTCCTTCAAGCATTGATATGAAAATAACAAATAACGTAGAAAGGGCTTTGTAACCTGCCCCCCTCCGATTGATGAGTGAATATTCAATCAACATCCCATCCACCAAAATCCTAACGTAATCAATGGACGCTCCGGTAGATGATACGATTAATATTAACTCATTACAATTACTGTTATGAGTACCTCTCATTATTGTTTAAAGTAGTGCTACTTTCATAACTATTATTGTGTTTAGTATTATGTAAATATTACTGGGAAGCTGACCATGTGGGTCGCACCTCGCGGTTTGTTTTTTACATTTGATCCATTTATTATTAAAAATTGCTGTGCTAAAATTATTGAAAATTTACTCAAATTATACAAATGTTTAAACGCTTCGATCGATAACAGAACAACGCAATTGAAATTGAGTAATATTGTACGTATCAATTCATAGCGACTATTAATTGTTTACTTTTATATTCTTTTTTTGGTAACCATGGAATAAAATTTAATTGTTTTCTTGATAATAACTGTTAAAAGCATCTGGTTTTTATAGATATTAATTGCAAAATGTACAAATCAGGTGGAAATATTTGGAATTTTTACGTTTTATTGAATTAAATTTTTAAAAAACGCATGTAATGAATTTATCCAAAATTTAATAGAATCTTGCTTTCGTTTCGATTGACATCTCAATGACGCTAATACAATGATTTGTTCGTGAGATATCGTGCATAACAGAAATGATCTTGGACGTGTCAAAACAAAAAAGATTGTCCATCCGAATCGTACACAAATCTAATCCGCTCAGTCTATTGCTAAGACGCTTCGATTGACACCTCAAGAAAGTCGATATGACATTGCCTTCGTGAGATATCATTGTAGATAGAATTGTCCATGAACGTACACGAATATCCACACACGTGCAAAAATTACTTTGCAAATACTCCTTTCGATTTTCGGATCAATTATAGTAACTTTTCAATATACTGTGAAGTTAAAACTGCTGGGAAATTTAAATTCGACGTGAATCCGTCAGCCGACTATTTCCCAACTAATTTAGGGATATTTCAATGGCCAATTTGCAGTGGGAAAATTTCCCTAGTCTAATGACTGGGAGGCACTGCTGCGCCATCGTGTAGGATTAAATATCGAAATAGAAAGGAAATAACGTTTTCCTGAACGCCGTGTTAAGTTGATATTTTCCTAAAAGTTCTTCACGCTTAATTTTAAATGTTGTTTGCTTCTTTAAGCGTGTTCAACGCCTGGGGCATTGCATTGCTTGGCAAAAAAAAAGAAAAAGAAAAAAAAGAAAAAATCAATCAAATCATAAAATGAAAGGTTCAACACAACAAAAACATTTTGTCTTCAGGAAAACGTGTCAATACACTCATTTATTAAACACTCCGATATTGCGCGAAGTACAAAAATTCTAATGCTAACGTTGTTAGTAACAACAGTTAAATGAAACATAAAACCACAAAATATTAGCTGCTTCACTTATTCTAACGGTCGTCAGCTAAACAGTTATTTCAATTTGCAAGCGGCCAATCAAATTTAAGCACAATTTCCGACTAACCTTTGTAGAACGACACCAGCAACAGCTCAAGCTGAGAGAGCGAACCTAAGTAAAAGTGGATAACAAACGGGAAGGAATACATGAAGAGAAGTTTGTCCTGTCGCTCTCAAGTGCAGTCAACGTGCGTTCGGTTCGGCGGCATATTATAGAAACATTACTTACCGACGACTTTGTTAACGTTACGTTTATTTAATCACGGTTAAAGCAAAATTAAGATTAGTTCTTTTAAAATATCCTAGCGTATCAATATCTTCGCGTATTCTATGAATTCGTTTCTACACGATTCTAGGCACAATGCAATCAAATGCGTCACCAAGTGAAGTTAATCGTAGTTTTGTCGCGTCACAGATCAGGACATCTGTGGACATTTCCATCGTGTGTGTGTGTGTGAGATTTTCTACAAGATATTGATTGTATATTTGAGAGTGATGTCTTGCTAAATTGTTCTTTCGTAGGGGATGCGTTTTCGCGCGGACTCGAAGCCGAACATTTGGTAGTGTTAATGATTCTGCAAAACGATCGCAGTGTGTTAGATAAGAATAACTTCAGACGAACTACATATATTACAGTCTGTCTATAACTAGTGTTATATAAAAACATTGTGCGGCATATCACTTCGAACTTCCGCATGAGCTTATACTGTAAACGGGACGCGATGTGGGTTTCTTAATCGGCCTTTCGAGTTTTCCGCTTGCGCATGCGAGGACTTGATTTGCTGCCGTTGTCGCCGCTTTTATCGGACTCCACTTTTTCGTTGTTGTCGTCTGCGTCATTGTCGCTTTCCGAATTCCTTTCGCCCTCCGACGTGGAGTCGCCCAGCTCGCTTTTCTCTTTGGCAGCGTCCTCACTTTCGTCCTCGAGCTCGTCGTCGGGAATGTCTTCTATGGCGCCACCTTCGGATAATTCCTTCTGTTTGACTTCGGCAAAGCTTTGTCGATGCGTTTTCGGCGGATACAGGAAGTCGACAATGCAGACGAGCATTAGACCGAGAATGGCGCCCAGGAAGATTGTCGCGACGGCGAACAGGACATACGATCCCCACGTCGGCAGGCCGTAGTCGTCTTGCAACTTGGTGTTGATGTCCTGAAATGAAATGGTGTATTTCCATATGATACGATGCGCATAGTCCAGAGAGGAATCTAACGGATAGACATCCTTACCTTCAACAGATGCGACAGCTTGAAGAAATACGAAAGCAACGACATCTGCACGGACGCCGGGTTTTTCCACGCCGACACCGGTTCCACGGACTTCCACATCTGCTCCGTCACGAAGCGTGATAGCGATTCCACGTCCCGGGATCCGCGGTATTGACGGAATTCGCCATTCATAACACTGAAATAATCGGGCACTCGATTAGTGTACTCGCAGCCTCACAAGCGGTTTTTCTTACTGGAATATCGTCGGCAGCGCAGTTACGAAGAATCGACCGCTCAGCGCGGGGGACTCCGTCACGTCCACCTTTGCCACCTTGATGTCGCTCTCCCTCGCGTACGACTCCCAGGTCGGCGCTAACGTCTTGCAGGCCGGACACCAGGGCGCAAAACTATATAGAAAGGAAATAGCGTGAAAAACACATTTGCATTGCGAGGGGCTGCTCGGAGGCGGGGCCTCTGAATGTGAGTCGCTTCCCATCCCAACCCATCCTCCTGACGTATATGTTTGCTAAGCCTTGAAACGCGCTAGGCGTCAACACTTACAATTCAACCATCCACTCGTCCTCGAGCATGCGGCGCCAATTACTCTCGTCCAAATCTATTAGGACGCCCGTTCCGTCGCCGACAACAAAGCCAGCCAGCAACAGACACGTTGCGATTATCAACAGATTCGACATTTCCGACGAGCTGTGGACAGGAATCAGGTAAATCGGTGAAATTGGTAGATGTGAAAAAACAACTCGCGGCCTTTCACCAACGTCTCGCTCATGGAAAATTGTTTAAAAAGTCGCAGTACACGAGAAGTGTCACCTGCGAAACACGGTGGAATGACTTTAGACAGAGACGTAAAAACAAAGTACAGTAATGTCTAGTAATCGGAAATCAATTAGCTTGTATACATGACAGCTTGAAGCATTCTACTAGAATACTGCAACACATGTAAACGAACCCGTCCGAGTCGAATCGATCAGGAGATATCGGATTAGTTTTTTCATTAAAATAAAAAAACAGCTGTACGTATTTATTCAAAATCTGGCCAAATAATGTAAATATTAATACGGATATTTTATAGTAACTGTTTGAATCCACGGACCATTTTCCTTAAGATTTCGCTCAAAACGTGGCGCCAAATTTGTTTATCATTCGCAAATAGTAAATATTCATATTATTTGTACTATTAGTAGTTTATTAAAAGATTATTGCTGTACGCTAGCCCAAATTCCTTTTGGTACTATCCCTTATACCGATTTCTTATCGTCTGGGAAGTACTATGTACTGAAAGTTAAACACAGCGAATTGCTAAAAATTTATGGAGAGAGTGATTGAAGGAGACGGAGGTGGTTTTAGTCGGTAAAAATCCGGCATGTCGAGAGGCAGGAGCTGATCGGTATCTTTTGAAGATTTCCACCTCCCAACGTTGAAAAAGAAATTATAGCATAAAGAATTAATATTGTTTTTTCAGCGTTGGAATGTGACATTATTTATGCTTTGGCCAATGAGAATATAACTAATATATATAATTGTTCTCTGTTCAATGGCTATAGCCTAGTACACAGTTCGATTCAGAACAGAAAATTCTGCATGTCTCCACATATGGTTAATAATTTGCTGCTGGAAATTTGACAATGGAGACTAGTGGAACAAGTGGAGATTAAGAAAGTCAAAGTCATTTACACTTTTGAATCTTCAAATTGCCGGCTGCTGTTGATGATGGCGACAACTTCAATGACAGTTTCAATGACAGCTATTGCCAAACGTCAACTTTCTGCATCAAAAGAAATGTCGAAACAATTAAAATTCAAGTCTGAAAAGTGTGGAGAGTACTTGGTGTTGCGGTGCTGCCATCTACCGAGTTCATTGATTCTGCGCAGAAAACTGTGTACTGCTTCTGCAGAATTGAGTCTGAAATTCTGTGCGTAATTTCTGCAACTGCAGAATTTTCATACAAATTTCTGCGTCGAACCGAACTGTGTACTAAGCTTATGGCATAAATATTCAACATCCGTCGTGCAGTGCTGCACTGTTTTATCTACTTTACTTCTCCCTTCAAATTACAAAAACATAGTTGGATGGATTTTCTCCACACCTATCATAACGCCATCTTCAGCAATATCCATAACAAATGAGCCAAATGTCCAATTCGTTGACAGTTCCCTAACCAACGATTTTGGGTCGTAGGACATGTGTTGTTTTGTTCTGTGAAACATTCTTGAGCCCCATTTCGCAAGCAAAAGACTGCCAGGATGCCGAAAGTAAACAGTACGTCGGGGGCGCCCCGTAAACAGAAATTCAACCATTCCAACCACTCCATGAACCCGGAAAGACCAACAGCCGGGTTAAAAGGGGTGGCGAATCCACGTACAAAATCCACCATCAAGCGATTGCAGATGTACAGAAATTTCAAGGCGAAACGAGACAGAAGAGGAAGGATCATTACTCCAGCTCCGTTCCAGGTTTGAACTCCGCACCTGTCAGATTCGACGAAGCTAACAGTTTTGTTTTACAGGGCTGGGTGCCGTCCGGTTCGGTAGCGCGAGTCGAGCCAACTCCCAAGTGGTTCAGCAATTCGCGTGTCATCTCGCAAACAGCACTGCAGAAGTTCCAGGAAGAAATAGGAAAGGCCGTGAAGGATCCTTACCAGGTCATAATGAAGCCGTCCCAGTTGCCAACCACTCTGCTGAACGAAGCAGCGAAGAACCAACGCGTCCACCTCCTGGACACGCAAAGTTTTGAGTCGGTGTTCGGCCCGAAGAAGCAGCGCAAGCGGCCAAGCTTGATGGTGCGTGATCTGGGAGACATGTCCAAGTTGTGCGAGGAACGAGCCGATAATTACGATGAGACCAAGGATGTCGACCTTGTTCGCGAGGACACAGGCGTGAAGGACACAGTCCGTGATTGGGTGTTCGGAGCAGGCCAAAGCAAGCGTATTTGGAACGAGCTGCATAAGGTGGTCGACTCCTCGGACGTGCTGCTACAAGTGCTGGATGGTCGTGATCCGATGGGCACACGATCCAAATATCTAGAGGAGTTCCTCCGCAAGGAGAAGCCGCACAAGCATCTGTTCTTCATTCTGAACAAGGTTGATCTGGTGCCGACGTGGGCGACACAACGCTGGGTGGCACTGCTAAGCAGCGAGTATCCCACGATCGCGTTCCATGCCTCGCTCACTCATCCGTTCGGCAAAGGCG
This sequence comes from Oxycera nigricornis, assembly GCA_963942545.1. Lineage (NCBI taxonomy): Eukaryota > Metazoa > Arthropoda > Insecta > Diptera > Stratiomyidae > Oxycera > Oxycera nigricornis. The sequence continues at coordinate 3,766,582 of OZ012662.1, forward strand.
CATTGATAAACCTGCTCAGACAAATCGGAAAACTGCACGGCGACAAGAAGCAGATAAGTGTGGGCCTGATTGGATACCCAAACGTGGGAAAGTCGTCCGTCATCAACGCATTGCGAAGCAAAAAAGTGTGCAAAGTCGCGCCGATCGCCGGCGAGACGAAAGTCTGGCAATACATAACGCTGATGAAGAGAATCTTCCTAATCGATTGCCCAGGTGTGGTTTACCCATCGGCCGAGACGGACACGGAGAAAGTCTTAAAGGGGGTCGTGCGAGTTGAACTCGTAACCGATCCCGAGGACTATGTAGAAACTGTTCTAGAGCGCGTGCGTCCAGAATATATCAGGAAAACGTACAAGATCGACAGCTGGACCTCGAGTACAGACTTTCTGGAGAAGTTAGCGAAAAGGACCGGAAAACTGTTGAAAGGTGGGGAGCCTGACATGACAGTTATTTCTCGAATGGTGCTAAACGACTGGCAACGCGGCAAGCTCCCCTACTATATAATCCCTGACGGGTTTGAGGCTCCAACTGTGTCTAACGATGCACCGAAGGATGTAGCTCTTGACGAGACTGCAAGCACCGCGAATGATTCGGTTTCGACGACGGAACCGGTGAAGAAAGCCAAGCAATTCAAGCAAATCCAAGATTTTCGAAAGATCAAAGTCGGTTTGGAGTTTGAAGAGGACGATGTCAAGGAACTGGAGCAAATGGACGAAGAGGCACTGAAGGCGCTTGAAGCCAGGAGAGAGGAGCGAGCCAAACGGAAGATTGAGAAAATGAAGGAAGATGATGAATCGTCGGATGGCGTCAGTGACTTCTATTCGGAAGACGAGTATAATGAGGAGTTGGAGCAGGTCGTTCACAAGAAATCGAGGGTTCACAAGGAAGCACATATTGGTGGGGCGTCTACTGTCCAGGACGTAGCCACGACAAAACCTGCGCATGTTCGATTGACTGCCAAACAGAAGCGAGCAGCTGAAAGGAACGCCAAGCGAAAGAAGATTGGAACCAATTTCTATGAGGTGTCGAATGTGAAGAATCGCAACCGCAATAGAAAGACGAAACAGTGAAATCATGATTAAATGCATAGAAAATAAAGTCTGCGTTTTATTCTCTGATGCCAGATTTTTCACCTCATTGATTCGGGTATTATGCGGCTTCCCGACGTAAAATTGTTCTTGCCCGGAGGCATCTCTCAATATACTAAATCAATGACTTCTAAACGACGACCAATAAAAAAACATCACAGATTTTATGAAATATAAAACTTTTTTCAATATTTTATCGTATCTTTCATATACAAAAAATGGAAACTCTTAAATTATTAAATCGTGTTTTTTTTGATAAACTAGAGTGCGCGGGAAGATTTTGATTAGATATGTAAAAAGATTTTAGATTTGAACGAAATTAAAAGTAGGCGTAATTTACCCTCAACATTGTTTATATCATTTCAATTGGAATAATTTTCTTTTATCGTATATACACCGCTTTATATTTTTAATATATACCTAACGTGTCGCTTTTCAAAATTTCATAAGAACACAATTTGTGCATTTCTAAAAGATTACTTAAAGCAATATTTAAAACGAAAATAAAAATAATAAATATCATATTTTCTTTCCCATAATTAACTGACAAACGGAAGCAAAGGGAAAATTATTGTTTTCAATGAACCATCTTTTTTCGCAAATAATATGCGTATATATATATATATAATATTTTAACTAGTATTACTGCTACACGGCGACTGTGCTACTCCACAGCAAAGCCGCACGTTTCCTCGACAGCCTGCGTCAATTTATCGTAGAGCAGTTGATAGTCATCGTATGGCGGCAAATCGATCCGATTGAAGCATGTATGCGCTTTTGGTAGGTTTTGTGTGGGCACGTCTGCGGTCAAGTGTATGGTAAATAGTCGTGGACCAACAGCACCGGTCGAGCCTTGCAACGCACGGAATCCTTGCAGTGGAACGCGCGACGAGCCGGTCACGAATTGCAACAGTCGAGCGCGCATCTCCGGCGAATACGAGTCCACAGCCTAGAATCGAGAAGAATGCACACTTGATGGTTTTCAATCCACAGCCGATTAAGACGCGATATTACCTTCCAGAACCACACGACTTGGGGTGTTTCTTGTGTACAGTGTTTCAGACGAGTATACGTTCGCCAGTCATTCACGTCGATATTACTTATGCCGCCGATTACCAGTTCCAGCTCGCGTTCGTCGAATTGACGTAGTAGAACCGTTGGAATTAATTCGCTAAAGCCTTCAACACATTGTTCGGATTAAAGGATGCACTTAAACTGCACGAAAACAATGCTTACCTTTCTGCAATGCTAAAAATTGCTGCTCAATCCCTCGCATAAATCTATAGTTTACATACAGTCTAACGTATTCTCGTTTATTTTCCTCGGTAACAACTATATTAGACCCACCAGGTTTCAGTTCGTGCACTTTCAACGCGCCGAAACTATTGTTTTCAACACTGAATGTTGATTCAATAATTCCGTTGATGTTGTTCTCTCTGAAATGTTAAGAGTAATGTTAGTTCAAGTTCGAGTCTAGAAACGAAAGCGCAAGAGCTTCGCGTGTTGTCAATCAAAAAGAACATACAACATCCATGTAAGGCTTCTGTGCAGTTCCGGATCCACTCCTTCGATGTCGTTCAGCGTTATGGGCTTGTTCAGCAGCTGCTTGTAAAAGGGCGTGGTGAAGCCGCCATCCATACAGTGGCCGTGAAACACAGCGATTCCCAGTATTCTCCCGACAAAGTGAAAATAAGAAAGATGGTCTGGATTCACGCCTGCAAGCAATCCAACGATATGAAAAAACAATATTCAAGATAATCAGGCACACTATTCCTACCTGAATCTGGGTTGATTTGCAGAGTGTAGTGATCATCGCGACTATACTGAAACAGCCCGTACTGCGGATTAAGCATTTCGCGAGACAGCAAGTGAAGCCATTCACGAGCCACCCCACCGTAGTCCAAGCCCTCCTCGCCCCTGAACTTCACCATTAGTCGTTTTCGCATGTCTTTCGCTTTCATTTTCATGATCAGTCTATAGCTCTCTTCGAAAATTTCTAAACGTGACACTTCTAGCCGACAGTGTCCCGACTGGGGCTGAAGCGCTTGTAATTCGTGTCGCAGGTGTCGCAATTTACTTACTAAGTCGCGCCGATACTTTGGAAGCAATTCGGCGCCTTCTAAAAGGCCTTGTGGTAGATCGGGAACAGCAGCCACCGTCCTAGTCTCGCCGTGGCGAGAATTCGGAGTGCTGCTGCTGCTGCTATTTGTCGTGTTGCTAACCGCTACAGACGTCCCTCCCCCGGTTGCATTTGGCGTTGAACAGGCGGCTGGTGGCGGAGCTACCACGGTCGTGACGCTGTTCGCATTATTGTTTCCGCCTCCTACGCAAATCATTTCCAATATTCGCCCATTGAGCCGGGGATCCGTAAATTGCGTCGTGCGATTGTTGTGATCGACAAAGTAAACTCGCCCCGACAATGTTTTGCGTTGCTCCCAACCAGGAGGCAGCGGCCCGAGCGCATCCAACGAAAAGTTTTGAGCATCAAAATCACGAGGTATTCTTGGGTCGTGCCACGTCGAGACTCCCGTCGGGATATGATAGAAATACACTTGTCCTTGCTGTGTTGTTCGCATTTCTGAAAATACACCGTATTGATACAATGCAATCGAATAAATCGTGTTTGTGAAAATATTTACCATATCCGGGCGGCAGATCCATATAGGGCCGAGTACATATTCCATTGTTCCTGCTAGCAATTGGCAACCGAGTACTTCGGGAAGAGCGACGCCTGCCTGATTCGTCAGAGCTACGGGACGAGCGTCGCACTCGTTGCGAACCGCCCTCTCGGTTGCCAATCACAGTAATGGAATTCGACGCTGGCGCGGGGGACGTCGTCACATTTCCGTTGGACGAGCTTTGAGGCAGCTCCGCGTTTTGCGGGCTGGTCAACGCTCTCGAACTATTTTCATTGTTGTGGTTGCTGGTCGCGCTGGTGGAACTCGAATTGCCATTCACCATATTCTCCTGTAAGTTCTGTGCACTGATTGTGGTCGCCTGGTTCGAAGTGGGGTGAAGAGGAGAGCCTGATTGGGTTGGTGTCGTTTGCAAGGATTTCGGTGCCTTGCCGAGTGCGAGCGGGCTCAGCTCATTTGCAGGCGAAGCAGTTGACTGTGTAGTGTGCGAGTTTTTTGGTGACTGAATATCGGTTGACGATTTTGGTAACAAAGCGCTGGACGCGTTCCCCAGTGTTGGTGGCAGGCTCAAATCAGGCCTTGTTGGGCTCGATGCCGACTCCACGGAAATTTGCCGGCTGCACGACAATTTGTTCTCAGGACGACTGGGGCTGCGATTCTCTTTGCCCAGTTCGGCGAGTATCTCACTCGAATGACGTCGCACTGGCGGTTGTTGTTGATCGGTGCTCGCGCGCCCGTTCGTTAAGTTCGTGCATGTCGACGAGCGCGATGGACCCGACGGGACGGAATCTTCAGTTTTCGGTAGAACGTTACCATTCAACTGCACTCCCGTCGGCCTATTCCACTGGGACGATTTCGTAGTATGGTTCACATAGTAAACGCGTCCATTTGCCGTCCGTCGCTCTTCCCAACCATCTGGCAAGCTGTCTTCGGACGAATCATCTTCGGATGGGCCCCTGATATCGCCACTAGGTCCTACCACAGCCAACGGATTACCTCCGGACGGTCCATCGCGCGACATCAGCGATATAATGATTTGTCCTCGCACTGGCTCGGCATCGTCCGGCGACAACTTGCACAGGTCTAGTCGTTGAACTGAATTGATAAAATACGATTTAACATTGCTAGCTTCTTTCAAAGCACTTTCACACTTACATCCTGCATCTTTCAGACGTTGAATTGTAAGCGCCGATATTCGAACGCATCCCAAAAATCCGCCACCTTTACGTATTTTCCTTTGATTCCAGATTGATATGGTGATTCCATCGCCACGTCCTAAATATAAGTCATAATGAGTATTCCACTTTGGGTCGGTTGACGCTTTGTATGGGTCTGTGGTGAAGACTTGTCCCGTTCCGTCCACGGACACTTTTGCAAATGGATCCGGCGGTCCTAGGAAGACAGAACGTATTAAATTCAATGCACCATGCCAAACGCAACAAATAGAATGCCTCAAGACAAATCTACGGATATTACAGGGTAAAAAACAACATGGAAATTATTTCCATTAACAACGTGTGGCATAGTTCCACAATCAATTCGATAAGAAGATAATACATCGATTAGGGCAAAACGCTTATTACTATCGCGGAAATAATTATTATCTGTACTTTGCGAAAGCGATAGTGCTCAAATTAAACAAACGCATGTAATACGATGATAAACTATTAATACGACAAGTTTTTTTGAGCGTTTGTTGCAATGAACCTTATACGTTTATGAATTATCAAATCAATTGACAGAGAAATCTGATAATGCGTTGTAATGCGGGAGATGAAAAAACAGTTTGCTTATTTTAAAATGAATGAATAATACTGCCAATTCGTAGTCACACAAACAATTTTTTTTTGCGAAACTGGCATACCAAACTTTACTGTTAAATGGCACCACTGGGGGTGATTGCGTCATTTTTTCCACATTAATTTAATTGCAATCGTTCATCCGGACGTTTGGATAAGTGAACAATACTACGATTTATTTATTCTTTTTGCAGACTATTACAGTCTGAAAATGAAAATATTTGCTAGGAGATATGTCGAATTATACGAGGTGTGTGAGAAAAGCAATGAGATTGATTTTTCATTTACCAAAGTTTTTATTTTTGTCTAACAAGAATTCTACCCCCTTCAAAGTAGCTCACTTGGGCAGCTATACACCGGCGAAGTCGTTGTTCCCACTCTTGGTAGCAGCGCCGGAAGTCTTTAACTGGTATAGCTTTTAACTGGTCGGTCACAGTCTTTTGAATATTCTCCAAAATTTTTAAAAAAAACACATCTCGTATATCGAATTTTGAAAATTACGAACAGGTTCTCCCTTTTGGCATTCACAAGGGGGCAAACTCAATTAAATAGCCAGGGGACTGTTTATGTTGTAGTCGAACTGCAATAAACGATTTGATTTTAATGTCCAATCGATTCGTTTCGGTATTTTTCCTAATAATTTTAATTCTGTGTAAAAAAAACTATCCATAGATCGAATCAGTACAATAAATTCTCTTGATTTAGTGAAAAATGAGTACTAAGAGAATTTCAGGCCGTACGGATCCTATTAAAGCAGTAAAAATACTCCGATTAGAGTAAAAACGACACTTCCTGAAGATCATTATGCGGAGAACGCCACAAATTTAAGTTACCGATCGAAAAAATCTCTCATATGTGTGAATTGGGAAAATGACATCAGATATAATGTAAAATGTAACAAATTCGACTGGATTTTAAGAATATGGACATTTTCTGATGTTAGGTGCTTTAAAATCTGTATAGACGACGCATCTCTACTCTTCTCTGAGCTAGCAATCTTGCAAATGTTGCATGAAAAAGCAGTTGAAAACTCAGTGTCAGCAAAAATATGTTCAAATGAATATTCATCAACATTACTTTTCAAAACAATAATTTCACATTTTTATGTAGCATGAAAATTACTTAAGAGGGAAATAACATTAGGAGGCCTATTTTTAACGCTTTTTCGTGATTTTTTTTGAAGGGGAAGAAATGATTAGAATTAATTGAAATTAATATGCCATTTTATTCAAATGTTCAACTAAATCTCATATTTTTTTCAAGTGATTATCATCAAAATTCGCAACGTTAGAAGCTGTTCTTCTTGCTGGAGGTCCGTTGTCCGAGTCTTTCATTGCCGTGCATGCTGGAATCTACAATTTTAATGTGAAAACAGTCCAAGCTGATAGTTCATATTACCTATATGGATAATTCTACAATTTTCGGATGAGTAGTTTTTTTTTACAAATCTACGAAACGCTCACAAAAAGTATGTTTTGAGAAAAACACGTTTAAAGTTTCTTTGGTTTACGAGAATTATGTCGTCTTCTTCGACTTGAAAGCATTTTCAATCACAACTTTTGATGTTAACACTGTGAAATTCGAATATGCACCAACTTAGATTATGTACTATAACTTGTATGTATTGTATTAGAGAGTATAACAGTCGAATGGTTAGATAGTGGCATATGTTCGGGCACTTCAAGGCCGCTTACGCTCCAAAAAGTATGGTACTACGAGTGCTGTAGAATGAAAACCAGTTTAGATATCCATATAAGATTTTGTACAGTTATTTTTAAGTTAATTTTCTAAAGAAATATCCTCAAAAAGTTGATTTTTTAACAGAGTGCTCTCACCTCTAAGTTATATTGCCAAAAACTGAAATAGTTTCGAAAACAATAAATAAAATTTTGTGTACTTATCCTAACGATTTTCTTATGAGTGTTTTGTTTATTGATGCGTCCAAAAGTTGATTGCATCGATTAATTTGATTTTTATTCTTCAAGAAAAATAGCTTATTTTAATGGTGCTATTTTTTACCGCAGCTGTATACATTCTAAATGGGAATGAATACGCAAATATCGACGTTTTGATTAATATACAGCGAAAATTAAGAAATCATTAATGTAATCGTAGCAAATATGATTCAAGTACTATTCGAAATAGTGGAATTTTAGTGGAAAATTTCAATGATACCAGAATTCGCTGTAGGCATGGAATAATCATGCCTTTTGCCTTTTCAATGATTGCTATTCTGACTCAAAATAACAATCGCATCATTGTTCAATTCCAACATTTGTTAATTAAACTAGCACTCATCCAAAACAAGAACTAATGCTTGCAGCGGCATTAAACCACAAGATTCATGATGTCATTTCCAACTATCACTAAATAAGTCTTTGTCAAATACATCGGCAAAACCATGAAACATAATTTGTCATATCTACAATCCCATTCCGTGGAATCTTTAATTTCGGCTACTCAGAATAAGTTTTAGAAGATAAGCCACTTCCTGTCTTCAATGTTCTACCATTCTAGATACATTCGAAACAAATGCACAGAAACTATCAAAACTTACTGAACAAATCCTTCCTGACCAAATTGCGGGCGCACAAAACTGCAAAGAAGCGACAATTAGCCCCAAAAACAATTCATCATCATTTGTTCGCCGACTTACTTGTTATCCGCACTTTGTGGGCGCCGGTTCTGCGGGGATGGTCCAGCTTGTTCATATTTCAAAATAGAAGTCCTTGCGCGACTGCGACAAAGCATTTATCTCGACTTTTGCTCAACACTTTTCCAGAACTAATTTCGACCATCGATCAGAAACCTTTCCTCACATTCCTATCGTCCCGAAATGCCTAGCCCGCGACACAATGCATTTCGTATTTTTGTATGCCGAGTTTCGGCAGCGTTCAGCGAAGCCTTTACCAACAAATATTGCAGGTTGCGGGGCACGAGACGGCCGCTCTCCTCGCACGGAAGTGCACACCACTGATCGCCTGATTATGAATTAAATCTTCGGTAAAATCCTAAAGCCACAATTACTGCGACGATAAGTGTGACAACACTTTCTTGTTTTTTCACGCGACAAATTCTCATCGGCACGGTAACAAGCGTGCACTTGTGTTGGTCAACTGGCATCTAATTTATATTGGCCGCGAGACGTATTTTCAATCTTGCTCGCACTTTTGACATTTCACGGGCATTTTCAATAGTCGGCAGCGGCACTCTTCTAAATGCTGTAAATCCAATCAAATTCACATCATTGCACTTTCGACCGACGGAAGAGACGAGTTTACGATAGGTTTTCGGGCTGGAAATACGCGAAAATGCAAGAATTCTAACGACTTCTGCCAATTCAACACTCACACGACTGCCGCCATATTTGATGGCCGCTATCACCTTATCCCAGTATTCTTTGATGGGAACATATTTCACAAATGTCCCAGTATTGCATTATTTGAGATGAGCCGTTAATTTTAAGAATTTAGAAGTTAGAGTAATAATTCAGATTATGCTTATGGATTATTTCACGTTGATTACATGTTTGGCTTTGACTTTGGTGGAGCTAATTATACTTGTAACTTACTTCGACTGTTGGTCCTGTGGGAGGTATTTTTTTAATGTCGTTTTAAAGAAGCTGGGTTCGCCATATTTTTAATTTGGTCAGGTAGTGTACTTGTCAATGTCAACATATCATGCACGTCAAAAGTCTCAATAAAAGTTATCTGGATCGGAGGATTCTAGCGAGGACGCCGTCGAACGTTCGAAGGCTAGTGCAAGGCCTGAGTTATTTCTGTTGATTTCGTAAGCCGGAATAATTCCGAAAGACTTTTTCGAGTGACTATTTTCACATTCTGCACCAGTGTGGAAAGCCAATCGGGCAAAAACATTCCGAATAACTGTGACAGTGAATCAAACCCCTGCCACTCTGAAGAAGCCACACGCCGCCATTTCAAATTCGCATTCAAATCAAAAAAAACCGATAAAAATTCCGGCCCAACGAGCGCGGCTGAAGCCGCCTGAAGGTGCAGCACAAGCCAATGCCCTGCTGTCAAGCAGTATGGAGGAGCTCATCGCAGCTGAACTGGGTGCCATCAAGAAGCCCAGGAAATCACCCCCATCGTCGCCAACTCCGTCGAGTTCGAAACGGCATGCCCCAGACGTCCAAATGGAAACCCAGGTCGACAACAGCGCCATAGACAACGCGATAGCGGCGGATCTGGATAACTTCCGGCTAGCGACCGGGAGGCTAGTCGCCAAAGGTAAATCCCCCAGTCCCCCCGTAATATCCCCCGCCAACAATAACCGTTTCCAAATTTTAACCCCGCCTAATACAACCAATTACCCCTGTCAGGCAATTAATAAACCTAAATGGATGCCGCCGATTTTCATCAACAGCTTAACAGCCCCAACCATTGCCATGATGATGAAGAAATACCCCTCGACGCGCTACCGCGTCAAATCTTTCTCAAATGTCTTCCACAAACTCGTGGTAGACAATATTAACACATACGATTCCATCATGGAGGCCATGAAGGAAAAAAAGATGGGTGGATATTCATTCACGCCATCACAACGCCGCAAACCCGTCGTGGTTTTGAAGGGACTCAGCTCTCTCTTCGCTATAAGCGAAATTTCTGAAGATATCCAAAGTCAGAATACGGACATACATAGCGTGTCCATCACCGAACTCACCACGTCCTGGTCCCGCCGAAACAACACTCGGCTAAACCTATTCAAAATAACCCTCGATTCTGAGGAAGACTTCAAGAAAATCATAAAGATCAGATATATTCTGAATCATAAGATTTCTTGGGAAAAGCCGAGAAAAGGGGTCGTAACGCAATGCTATAGATGCCAGCGTTTCGGCCATGTCGCTTCAAACTGTGCCTATTCTCCACGCTGTGTGGCTTGTGGTAAAAACCACGAAGGTGCTACTTGCCCACGCAAAACCCTTCAAAATCCCTTAGAAGAACTCATTCCAGCAGACCAAACGATTCCCCCAACATTCTGCGTAGTGTGCTCATCTCCTGGCCACCCCGCAAACTTTTCCGGCTGCCCTGAACGGGAGAAACTGAAGACCAAACTAGCGGAACGCAGACTCGCCAAGACTAGCTTTATTCCCCTGGCCCAATCGACTACACCATCCAAAGCTCAGCAGGCCCTGCCTCAAACTAAACCCCCACAAAGATATTTTAATAATTCATCATATGCAGAGATACTCAAGAGCACCCAGCAAACCCCTCCAAATATCGGACTACCATCTCCCTTTCCTTCATCAAACAACAATCCTTTAGAAAATATAGCCCAGGAAACCCTTCATCACTTTGGAATGTCCCCAGTCGCTCTGCTAAAAAAAGCGAGAGAATTCTGGGCATCATACTGCCTGCTCCCAACAGAAGATAGGGCAGAAGCTCTATTCAATTTCTACCTGAATGTCGCAGCCCAAAACTAATTTACGAATCATTGCAGCCAATATAAACTCTCTGCAGAGGCACGACAAGCGTATAGCCTTACAGCAAATGCTTGTAAAATACTCTCCTGATATCGTGTTACTTAACGAAACTCTTTTGAACAAAAAGCACAAACCCTACTTTCCCAATTACAATATCTTTCGTAACGACTTCGGTAGAGGAACTGCAATTTTAGTTCGCACAACGCATAGCAGCTCCTTCGGATCACCACGCGCTTCTACTGGACCTTGCTCTCCGCGAAAGAGAAGCAATCATCCCACCACAATACCTCATACGATCATACAAAAATGTGAACTGGGACTCATTTACAAATGAACTTTCGGAAGATCTCGAACAAAAGATCCCCGACGATCGCATCCTCGCCAACGAGGAAATAGAGAATGCTGCCGAGGCCTTATCCTCATCAATTACGCACCTCTTGGACATATATGCTCCTGTCCATCAGCCTAAATTTAGCAAATACGGAGAAGTCTCCGAATTCACACTCAGCTTATTTCGCACTAAAGCCAAATGGCAGCAAAAGTTAAAAAGGGCATTCCACAGAAATCTGAATAGAATTAATCCAGAATACACCCAAATCCAAGCCGACATTAACCGCCTGAACTCCCTAATCAGAGAAAATCTCAACGCGGACCTGAACTCTGGCTTTAAAAAACGACTCGAAGCGATGAAGCCCTCTCCTCATGTTTTCAAAGAAATTAATAATCTCACTGGACGACTCACTTCTCCATATAATGTTAACAAAGAGCCGATAAGATCCGAAGGCCAAATATTTTCAACGACGGAACAAAAATTAGATATCTGCTGAGCCTTTTACAAGAAACTGTACCGGGAAAGACACTCTTCGAACTTGAACTTGAACACTGATGTCGAGAGAAAAGTTGACAGCTTCCTTCGTGGCCATTTCGGCTCATATCTATGCGTCTTTACAAGAACGAATCGCTCTTCCACTATCCCGATTTCAACTTTTAGAAAATTCTTCACTCACCCCGATGAGGTAACTTCAATCCTTCGTTCTTTCAACAACAAAAAATCTTCAGGGCCAGACGGGATCCCCAACTGTGTCCTGAGAAAATGTGCCTGGGCCCTTTCTAAACCACTGACCATAGTACTCAACAACTGTGTTAATAATGGTTACTTCCCTAAACTCTGGAAGAAAGCTCTGCTTATCCCAATTCCAAAAAAACGTTCGGATGGCCAGCTAGTCTCGCTTAGACCTATCTCCATGCTTTCTAATCTGGGTAAAATTCTCGAAAAAGTTATGCTCCGTTCATTTTCTGAATTTGCATCCCCCTTAATTCAAAAGGAACAATTCGGGTTTAAGCCTAAAACCTCTACAGAACAAGCAGTTCTCTCTCTTCACGATTTTGTCTCTACTGGCCTCCGGAAAAAGGAGTCGACAGTAGCATGCACTATCGACCTAGAAAAAGCTTTCGACTCTGTCTGGACTAAAGGTCTGATTTATAAGCTACTTGTCAGTCAATGCCCTCTCCCTCTTTCTCGTTTAATCACTAGTTTCCTCGAGGACAGATGGTTGTCCATCAAAATCAACAACCGCGACTCAGCTCCGGTTCAAGTCAATTCAGGTGTCCCCCAAGGCTCCATTATGGGTCCCTTACTCTTTAATTTTTATCTGCATGACCTTCGCACCAATAGCAATTCCTTAAATATTCCAAATGTAGTCACAGACCCCTGCTCCACTCGGAGTTTGATGTACGCAGACGATATAATCGTCATCGCAAGGCACCCTCAGCCATCGGAAGCACTCAAGAAAATTGAGACCCACATTCGCATGCTGAATAATTATATGAACGACTGGTCCCTCGCAATCAATGCGAATAAATGCGAACTGATCTGCTTCCGCAACGCCTATGGAAAAGGCCACAAAGATGCACCTTCGCAAGCAAACAATTGTCGCTTTCAATTAATAATCATGATGTTCCTCTGAAAGAATCCATCAATTATCTCGGAGTTTTATTTCACCACAGACTTAAATTCAACCGACATGCTCAAAAAATGCTACAAAAAGCAAATAGTGCCTCAGCCGTACTCGCACCTTTGCTCTCCAAAAGAGCTCTAGACCCCAGAACTAAGCTCCTCATGTATAAGGCACTCATCAGGCCCATCATTACGTACTGTTTTCCCGTTTGGGTAACCATATCTCCCTCCGTTGCAGAGGATTTAGAAATTTTCGAACGAAAAATTCTTAGAAAATGTCTTTCAAGACACCGAAGGCCCAATAAGAAGTTCTACAGAAACCGTATTCTCTATGAAGAAAGTAAAATTGTTCCTCTACTCCGCTACATGGTCGAACAAGCAAAACAACGGCTAAATAAATGGTCCATTCACTCGGAGCCCACAGTAAATGAACTCTTCCATCGCAACCTCACATTAACCGACGCTTCCCAATACCTATCCCCAATCCAGCTATTATGTTCAGAGAACTCTCCCTTTCGCTCCTCTGGCTATCCGCACTCCCAAAAGCACCCGTTCTATTTATTTTCAGATCCACATACTGAACGAGGATAATCAACCAGCAGATGAAGAAGAAATTCAAACAATTCATGTCGCTGTCAAACTATTCAAATGTATAAGTAGACTTTAAGATCCTATCTCTAAGTATATGTTAACTTTAAGTGACTATTTTAAGTTCCAAGCGATCTTCATTTGACTGTAATGTGTACCATAAAGTCTTTAAAAAGCAAGTTTTCGACCGAATGTATAATAACTATCCTGTACACCGAAGGTCATGGAAGTCCATTTAGAGACTCTGGCCATACCTACAACTCTTGAAGGGCGCATTTAGTCGCCCTCGAGTCGTCTCCACATCCTTTGAGAGCCGCATTTAGTCGTCTCTCACACCCTTTGTACCTTCTATTTCCCATCCTTCCAAAATCCAACATCTAAACATCATGTACACTAAATTAAATTGTAAATAGATCTTTGTTAGGTTAAGTTTGTTTTTGTTAGTTAAGTAATCAATGTAAAAGCCATATGAGCCAATGGCACAATCATTCTAAAATTCAATTAATCTCTAAGAATTGGCCACGGCCGGATTTAAATTTAAATACGTTGTTTGACAACTATGTCGATGTCAAACTATCTAACTGCATCATATGTCAATGTCTATTATTTCATGTACGTCAAAAGTCTCAATAAATTTATCTGAATCTGAATCTATCTGGATCGGAATCAGTGCAAGTGGGAAAGCCAATATGCTTGAAATCCAAAGTTGTAAGTGAATTCTTAAACAAAACATATCTCACATGATAAGGTCGCACCCACGACAATTATGGGATGGTGTCGAAAGTGTTTCGCTGGCAGATAAGAATATTGTTCTACGCTAGTAAGCTTGACAGCAACATTTCCGCTTCATTTGCATCGTGACTATTGTGTCAGATGTCAGATGTGTTACAGGAGACAAATTTTTTATTAAGGAGGCTTTCAATTCATCCATTAAATTAACATTATCCCATCTGTATTTTGGAAATTTAAAATAAAAGGCGTTTGCGTTTTTATATTTTATATATCGTTCAAAAAAATTAGATTTGAGTTTTGAAAAGGATTCAATCAATCTGGTACCACAAAAAAAGTTATGCAAATTCTAGACCATCGGAAAGCAAAATTCAACACGTTTCCGACACGCTCCTAGATTCACCAATTGTCAGCAACAATAAAGTGCACGGTTTCCTGAAATGGTGGGACGTCGGTTTTCTGGATACCTGTAATAGCATCTTTATATAACAATCGCCATCTTTAACACAACATTGCAGTAGAAATTCTTTGCTTGTTTTGATTTCTGCTTCGCCAAAATTTCTGATTCAAGTGCAGTAGCAAGTAGATGGCATCGGAACATTTGGCGAAACGTAAATGGCTTTTTCGTACAATTAAAACCGAAGTATTTCGCTGCTGCCATCACGTCGTTTTGTTCGTGTGGCTGCTTAATACGCAAATTTCAGGGTACCGGAACATTTTTCATAAACCAACAAACACATCAAAAGGACCCACAATCGGTGTATCAAAATACAAATGTAGGGTTAAATGCAGTTTATATGGTGTATACAGGCACTACATACTGAATTATTAATTTTGCAAGCGACACAAGGGTCACTGGCACCAAGGGGATGAGAGTAAAGCTATTCATCGTCGGAAAAAGTGCGAGTTTTATTCATTTTTTATTTATAATTTTATTTATTTTTTTAATTTGAAGTCAGCTTGATGGTATTAAAGCACTTGTTTGCCAAGGTAAACTGGACTGCCACGGATATGCCTGGGAGGAGTTTCTTGTTGTTTATCTGTTAGTTGTAAGCATGCCACTTACTCTGCAGCACAGGAAGCATTCGTGGAGTCGCCGCTTCCCCTCGTGCACCACCAGCTCGTGGGCCTCCAATGATTCCTTTTGGAGGAATTCATTCTCGCATTGCGTGCACTCGTAAGGTTTGTTCGCCGCGTGCATGGGCGCGTGGCGTGTCAGCGAGGATCTTCGCGTGAAAGTCCTCGAGCACACGCCACAAAGGAGGCTTTGCGATAAGATAATGTTAGGAAAAATAAAGATACACTATTGCGAGTTACCGCCATGCCGCTCGCGCCGGTGCCGTTGCAGATTGGCCGGCATCCGGAAGCGTTTGCTGCATTCCGTGCATGCGTGCAAGTTCGGCGCGCAGTCCAGCACCACAATTTCGTGGGAGTGCTTGGCAAGCTGGTGCATCCTGAGCAGCCGCGATGTTTTGTATCGGCCGGTGCAGAACTTGCACTGCACCCGCTTCCCGCCGTGCTCCTGCTGTGGAGTAAGCGCGGTTAGGGACGTGCGATGCACGTGATTGAGATGATTCTGGAGAGCGGCGATGGTGGTGTATTTCAGCGGGCACAGTGTGCACGGCGCGCACGTAGCCGCGTGCAGCGCCCGGCTGTGCGCGTGCAGCTGGCTGGACGACAAGAAGCGCTTGCCGCATATATAACATTTGTGGCGCACGCCTGTACATGTGGGTAATTGCCTAACGGAACTTGCGTAGCCCCCGGGCCTTTCTCACCCGCGCGCTCGTGCGCCACGATGTGTTCCCAAAAGTGCGATCGAAACGAATTCTCATCGGCACGGTAACAAGCGTGCACTTGTGTTGGTCAACTGGCATCTAATTTATATTGGCCGCGAGACGTATTTTCAATCTTGCTCGCACTTTTGACATTTCACGGGCATTTTCAATAGTCGGCAGCGGCACTCTTCTAAATGCTGTAAATCCAATCAAATTCACATCATTGCACTTTCGACCGACGGAAGAGACGAGTTTACGATAGGTTTTCGGGCTGGAAATACGCGAAAATGCAAGAATTCTAACGACTTCTGCCAATTCAACACTCACACGACTGCCGCCATATTTGATGGCCGCTATCACCTTATCCCAGTATTCTTTGATGGGAACATATTTCACAAATGTCCCAGTATTGCATTATTTGAGATGAGCCGCATGCCGTTTCTGTTAATTAATTTTAAGAATTTAGAAGTTAGAGTAATAATTCAGATTATGCCTATAGATTATTTCACGTTGATTACATGTTTGGCTTTGACTTTGGTGGAGCTAATTATACTTGTAACTTACTTCGAGTGTTGGTCCTGTGGGACGTATTTTTTTTTTTTTTTTTTCAACGTTGGGAGGTGGAAATCTTCAAAAGATGCCGATCAGCTCCCGCCTCTCGGCATGCCGGATTTTTACCGGCTAAAACCACCTCCTCCTCCTGATCACTCTCTCCATCATTCATTCATTTTCGTTCTTATTAATTGTCGTACCTTGGTGCTTCCCAGACGATGTAGATCGGTATAAGGGATAGCACCTAACTATCAATATTTAGGTTCATTCATTTTATTTTATCATTCATGTGATTTTGTTGTTTCTGTTTGATTTCGTTATGCAAAAACTTTGAGTAAAGATGGAGCTGATGTATTCACTTCCGGTTTTGTTCATGTATGAGATACTTTTTTAGTGACATTTTAAACGTGTTGAAGTTTGGTATGTCCTTGATGTAGTTTGGTAAAGTATTGTAAAAGCCTGCTGCTTTATTCACGGGATCCTCCTTTAGTCGTTCCGTTCTAGCATATCTGATCATTATATTGTTGGCACTCCGGACATTATAAATATTTTTTTCCGATATTTTTTCAAGGTTTAAAGAGCTATATTCTTTTGAGTGTAGATGTTTATAGATGAATTTAGCTCTCTCCATATTAATTAGGCTTTCTAGGCTAAGCTCTTTAGCTGTTTTGTATACCTCGACCTTTTAATGTCGTTTTAAAGAAGCTGGGTTCGCCATATTTTTAATTTGGTCAGGTAGTGTACTTGTCAATGTCAACATATCATGCACGTCAAAAGTCTCAATAAAAGTTATCTGGATCGGAATCAGCGCGAGTGCGAAAGCCAATATGCTTGAAATCCAAAGTTGTAAGTGAATTCTTAAACAAAACATATCTCACATGATAAGGTCGCACCCACGACAATTATGGGATGGTGTCGAAAGTGTTTCGCTGGCAGATAAGAATATTGTTCTACGCTAGTAAGCTTGACAGCAGCATTTCCGCTTCATTTGCATCGTGACTATTGATGAGTGAACTCGGAAAAAACTATTCGGCTGACACGTATCGCAGTGGGTTATCCCCAATTTATCATCGCATAGAGTTATCTCGGACTGTGCAGTGCAGCAGCTGAAAGTGGCTTATCAGTCAGCGTCCGGATGAATGGAAGAAAAGGCGGGCGATCGCGCTTATCACCATTCAACACCAGTCGAAGAAGACTTGAAAGAATAGTAGCTCCGGAACAGAAGCGCCGAAAGAAAGTGCAAAAAAATCAACAACTTTCACTTTTATCGGGTAGCGAGCGAACATAGTTATCGGGTTCATTTGGACTACGGCCACGCCGTGGTAGTTGAGTCTTTGCACTGCTCCGGGGAATCGGGCTGCTGTGAATCGAAGTCTTGAATGAAACACAATTCTATTTCTAAAGAAAACTGCCGAAACAACAACCTGTTGCCCGTGCACGAACAAAATAAGTGCGGGAATGAGCTTAGCAGGATTCAAAGTGCCGAAGAGATGAAAGTTATAAATACACTATGGACAGTTTACAAACTACAATATGTGCTAGACACTGTATAATGGAACAATTGTGATTGGTTCAACCTGTTACGGGGCAAAAAGCAGCATTGCAAATGGAGTAATCATTTGTAGAACACCAGAACAGCAATTCTTGAAGTACTGCAAATGATTCTGCATCTGGGTATCTGATATACATCTTCCAGTGTTCAACGACTTCCGGATATGTCTTCCACATAATATGTAGGTTTCATCCGGTCAATCCATATCTGAATTGTCCTAAAAAACAAACGACTATGTGTGTACATATAATATACAACCCAATCGGATATTACATGCTTTAGTCAGAAAGAGATGATAACAAAAATTGAATGTTTCATACTTCTAGACGGAAAAACGCACTAAAAAATACCCTGCCACGAAAATGTAGTGTGTTGAATTGAATTGTTGTTTTCTTCATTAATTTCCAGGCCCACTTTCTCAGCTTCTTCACCTCAAATGTTATTTGAGCATAGCCTATGGAATGAATTAATTCTTCCAATTTAAATGGACCTTTTTTCCATATTCAATTTAACTAAATTCTCTGTGCAGGGGAGTGAAGCAATATATTGATCTTGCCACTCTATTGTGAAGCTCTTGGGAATGTCGACCTCACACACCTGAAACACTCGTGGAGAAAAGTCCGTGCTTACAGGAGCAAAACCACATCAGCCTTTCAGCTCTGTCCCTACCCTCTGGGATTGTATAGGCTATCACAGGGTCGAGAAGCCCATGATAGGCAATGACGGCGTAGGTTAGATTGGCACCCCGGGCGGTTTTGCAGTGAGCACCGCTACTTAAAATAAAACACCAACTGCTAAACATGCTTTCGAGACTTTATTTTACTAAATTATTCGATCACATTATCAAAATTGATTTCCCTGTCTCTTTCAATTGATAAAATCAAAAGATCGGTTCATCGCGCTTGGCTCATTGTGAACCTTAAGTTGGATTTTATTAATTTTAACTTTGAAAAGCTTCTTTCACATGAAGTCACCGAAACATAAATTGTTGAAAAAAAACGAAGAGATAGCGCTAAATTTGGGACAGACTCAAAATAGCCCCGTTTTACAATGAATCTGAGAAGCTCCAATGTAGTCCATTCAACCGCTTCTTAGGCAGACATGTTGGTGGCTTCCAAATGGCGCCTCAATCGTAATATCTCCAACACAATGTCCTCTGCTGAAAATTCATCATAAATTTTTAACAGATTTGGAAACATTCCGTGCAGATCTTCGTCTGATGATGTTACCAACGTTTTAGGCTGAATAACACTAAATGTAATCAGAATAAAATCCATTGCCCTGTAACGATGGTCTAGTTCTTCGTAAAATCTATCGTGACATTCTAACATTGCTCGCTGCAGCTCCTCTGGTAATGAAAGTCCAGCATTTCGGGCCATTTCTTCGGGCATTCGTTTTCGAAATTTCCTTCCTTTTTTCCTTCAATCGGAATGTCTAAGTCCTCACATTTTTTTTGTTGCGTAGCAAATAGCCTTTTCCGCAATTTGGCTGCGTTGACTTTGATGAAATTTTTTAAGAGCTTTAATTTTTATTACACAATTTTCCAATGATTTTCCAGATGTTTGTAAAAACTTTGGTGTCTGATTAACTTCTTCTAGGACTTCACACCAAAAAAAAGATATCATAGAAAACTGAAGTCACACAAAGCTGGTACGAGTGTTGATGCTGCTTCTCTTGTTTCGATGTTTTCTTTTGTTGGTGATGGGATCACACATCTCTTCGAGTGTTGATACAAGCTTCTCAAAATTATTCTTCAGTGGTTTAACAGCGTCACGATGAGCACTCCATCTTGTCTCTGATAGTCGTTTAACGTAGCCTACATTTTTCTTTAATATTTCCCACCGATAATGTGTGGATGATGAAAAGAACGCCCCCTCCTTCACGCCGCCACTGATGATAGGTTGCTATCATCCTCGACAAGGTGAGGCCCCCTTTTGGGAGCAACGTGGTGGTTGTGGTAAGGTACGCTAGATAATCCACGCTTGGTCAACCAGTGCCGCCATCACCGGCCCTGTAAGTTGGCGGCAATTCTGGGAGCCCCCGTGGAGACATTCCGCATGGTTATGCGGAACGTTTCCAAGGGAAGGGGTGTTTATTGGCACTTATTAATAAGTCCTCCTCCAGGGCCGTGTTTAAATGACTAATTTCGGGGAAATTAACGTTAACGTCCTGTTTTACTGTGATTCAACATCACACGTCTGCTTTATTCTCAAAACGTGAGATATACTTCATTGCGATTTGCACACACCAAAGCTCTGTAAATGTTAGTGCTGGGACTAGTTAGAACTATGTAAACAATTTCCAATGATATCAAAAAAAATAGTGCGCACTCCTGTATTTGCCGTTTTAAATTCAATCGTATAGGATTTGATCCATGTAACTTTTATCGTGAATAGTTAATACCTTATGTTTTTCGCGTTTAACTAATCGTTTATTTAATACGATAGCTTCATTTTTGTAAACGTAAGACACGTATAAAACACTCAACACATATATATTTTAAATCAAATCAAGATACCAAGAATTTCTCTTTGTAAAAATGATGAATAAACAGACAATGGCAATCATAATAAACTAAAATAGATGAATTTCAGCATCACATTTGATTCTTGAGCCCAATTCAACAATGAAATCGCCTTTGAGCACTAAATAAACATTGTTTGCTTCTTAACAGATAAGAAACACCTGGTGCTGGTGGTCGGAATAATTTGTTCGGGCGGTTTTCAATTCATATCTACTCTCAATTTGGTGGAAAGTAGTGTGGTTTTTCAGTGGTAAGCGCAAAATTGAAAATTTAAATGCCCAGGCTATAACCGTTCCAAGTTTCCGTTGTTAACATGTTTTGTGCATGAGATTAATTGCTAAAGTGTTGTCATCTTTTTGAATTTCTAAGTTGATCGATTTCCTTTGTGATATTGAAAAATAATATTGATAATATTAATAACAATCGGTGTTCTCCAACCATGGACAATAAGGAGCACTTCACGTCAAATCAATTCGCATTATTGATTTTATTTTTTTTGCCGTGCATATGCGCACAGTCGTACAATTAGTTTGCGAATGCTAAAAATAGTCGCGGCCAAAGGCATTCCAATGAATTTGGCGCGCCCGCACTCGCAACATTGTTTACGATCCGATGTTCGCTAATGTCAGGATCGTTAAACGCTTCGCTGAAGGAATCCAAGCCACCGAGATGTTCTAATTAGTTCAGGGAAGCTATTAAGCTAGAGTGATGTTCTTTCCGCCTAATTATATGATGGTATCAACTAGCGAAATTAGGGGTGCGATTGCATAGATACTGCCGGATAGAACACGCAACAACCCGCCGTTATTTATGGCCAGAACTATTCCTTGATATATACTTATATCAGTTAGAAATAAATACAAGTTTAGATAGACATGAGGACAGCAATGAATAGTAAGCGTTAATCCGGTAATCTTTTAAGGCAAAAGTGCGCTATCGGTGAATACAAGCCGAAGCGATAGGCAAATGATAATGTTTTTTTTGTGTGATAGTCCAAGTGAATTATCTGAATCGAACAAAAGGTTGCTAGTACAGATATTGCACAGCGCCTCATGAATCATGATTTTGTTATCGTTGAACGCTATTGTTTCTAATTTTCACACGATTCGTTCTATTCGTAGAGTTAATCAACATCAACAGCTTTGGCTTTTGACTGTCAGAACATATTCGATCGTTGCTTGTTACACGTGCGGTTGATGTGAATCGGAAACAGCAAAATGTTGAGTTGCTTCAGCACGATAAGTACTCCCAGTTTGGGGGAGATGGAGGCAACGATATCTTTACTGGAACGCGGTACAATTATAACAAAACTGTATCCAAAACATAGAGCTGAACAAAAAAAATTGATGCTTCTTCGCGAGACGAGGCAGGTGAGTGAAAGTGTAACGCAATTTGTTAAAGTCTTTGCTTATATATAGACTTATTTTAGTTGCTATGGTCTTCGGCTAATGCAAACACTCGGAGGGATTTCGAAGGATCGCTAGAGCTGCGCGAAGTGAAGGAAATACGACATGGCAGGAATTCAAAGGAGTTTCGTAACTTTATTGACGAAACGAAAAAATTCGATGCTTCCAAATGCTTTGTTCTACTGTATGGAAATACATTTAAGCTGAAAACATTTTCAGTTGTTGGTAACTAGCTGCTCGTCATATTGATGTGTGAGCAAAAGCAAACACATGAACGTTTCATTTGTATTTCAAGCCCTCTCCGAACAAGAATGCGAAAATTGGATCAAAGGTATCAAATACATGGTAATGGACACAATCAATTCACCGTATCCGTTGCAAGTGGAACGATGGCTGCGAAAAGAATTTTATGCTATTGAAAATGCCAACTTGCATTCGAGAGAAGGGTAAATTGTCCACAAAGAAAGAATGACGGATTTTCATAAATTGGCGTTTTTTTCAGTGGGAGTGTAACTATTAAAGATTTCAAAGCATTTCTGGCGAGTGTTAGCTGTAAAATGGCAACCGGCAAACTGATGGAGAATTTATCACAATCTCCGATTTCGAAAAAAGGAGATTTGCGGTTTGACGATTTCTCGCGATTATATCAAAAACTACTACTACCACCGACGGTAAGTGAAAATATGAGTGAATAAATAATTATATACTCCTTTGAGATAATGAAAGTTATCAAAGCTTTTGGAATGGATGAATAAGTGCGTTAGCCTCTACTGCCAGCAGTTCAAACTTTACACAGAATATTCAAACGATAAAAAGACTATTCTTGAAAACTACATAACATTTCACAATTTTTTTTCGGAGACTAGTTTCAAGGAAATTTTAAAACTATTGAAAAAATCACACTGTTTCCTTTTTTTGTTGATTTGAATTTTCGAAAAGAGAGAATGCTTGAAAAAATAAAAATCAAGGAAGAAAGGAAACTGTTTGATATTTTCAATTGTAATAATGAAGGAATCATTCTAATCTGGACTAATGTGGAAGTTAACGTTTTATTGAGCACGAGAGAAGTAGGACAGGCAGACATAAAAAGAAAAAAACATGCAATTTGAATGCTTTTTCATTCTGCGGAAAAAATCCTTTTGTATGTTGTATTCCAACTTTTCAATGAATAACCGGTGAATGTTTTTCGTAACACAACAGTAATCTACATTTCTGAATTCGATTTGAATGAAAATGAACACTCGATGGTGGCTCAAACGAAACATTTCTACAATATTTAATACGCGTTCTAATATTAAAAAGAAAATAGCGGGAAAGGGGTATCCCTTTTCGAAAGACAAGCTAACTTCGGGTTCAATTTGTACTTTTCACAGACAGACAAAATTAAGATCTATGATTTTGCAGGGTACGTCTAGGACGCACGACTAACAGGAATAGTAAACCTTGAGCTATTCCCTTATGAATTAAATTGTTTTCGAAAAGACAACAACGCCATTCAATCTTCTGCGAGGTTAGTTTCCATTATGCGCTTTCCGCTTTGTACTCCTATAGTTCCTATTTAAATGTGTTTGTTGAAAAAATACTGAGTTAACAGTTGAGTTTGGTTTGCACGAATTTGAAGTGCCTAAGTTTGTAATCTGAATTAATTATGCGTATGTTAAATCGATATATTTGTACAATGGTGTACCCATGTGCTAGAGATTAGCTTTGAGTTTGAACTAGTAGAAGTAGGTTTTATTATTTGCCATTTATAAATTGTGTGTTGAAGAGAGTTTCGTTAGTTTCAACTGCTTGTAGCCAAGCCCAAACATATTTCAATCCAGCATTGAAATCCTCTTAAAGTAATTGTTTTTATCGAAAAATAGAACATTTTGTTAGTTTGACAACAAACAAACAAACAAAAATATTGCTGAAATCTTTTTTCTTAGTTCGTTAAAGAATGCTTTAGCGGTGATACGTTTCGTTACTCGAAAAACGGCGAGACTGTGACGCTGCAGGAGTTTCAAAACTTCTTGCAAACCGAGCAAAATGATACAACGGCTCGTGATGACAAGGCCGTGTCGAAGTTCATCTGTGAATTTCTACAGGATATCGAGCGCGAAGTACAGGAGCCTTACATGACAATTAGTGAGGTAAATTGTGAAGTTGTTTTTGCAAACATCCATATATTAAAATCGCTCCTCTGACAATAGTTTGTAGACTTTTTATTTTCAAAACAAAACGAAATATGGGACACTCGAGGAGATCGTGTCTACATGGACATGAAGCGGCCAATGTCTCATTATTGGATTGCATCATCGCACAACACATATTTAACAGGCGACCAATTTTCTAGTGAATCCTCGACAGAAGCTTATGTTCGTGCCTTACGGATGGGATGCCGTTGCATCGAATTGGATTGTTGGAACGGTCCAGATAACCTTCCGCACATATTTCATGGACACACAATGACATCGAAAATTAAATTCAAAGATGTGATCAAGACGATAAAGGAGCACGCTTTCGTGACTTCTGAGTATCCGGTGATTTTATCCATCGAACAAAACTGTAGCCTCGAACAGCAGAGAAATATGGCCCAGGTACTAGTAGATGTGTTTGGCGATATGCTTCTCGTGCAAAGAGCCGACAAGAATGAAACGTGCCTACCGTCGCCACATAAGTTGCAGCGAAAAATCATATTGAAGCACAAGAAGTTACCTGAATACGAGGACGGGTGTCAAATGCGGTCAGACGACAGCGAGAATGTTCGTAACGTTTTGAAGGAGGGCGAATTATATTTCAGGGATCCCGTCGATAAAATATGGAATCTGTATAGGTTCGTCCTGACACAGCAGGAGCTGATATACAGGTAAGTTTACATCTAACAAATGCTGGGTAGACGCTGATATTGACGCTGACGTTACAGCTCCGAAACAGAAGACATTCGTGACGAAGAGGTGGATCTGTCGTTCTCCAGAATAAAAGAAAACATTGAAAACGAGGAACTGCATTTTGGTGAGAATTGGTTCCATGGAAAGCTGGAGGGCGGTAGAAAGGAGGCAGACGCTCTTTTAGATGCATACAAGCACTTGGGCGACGGTACTTTTCTGGTACGCGAGTCAATGACGTTTGTCGGTGACTACAGCCTCTCGTTTTGGCGTAAGGGGCGTGCGAATCACTGCAGGTAGGTCCTCCCACATGAGTTATCAACGCTCGATTTCTAACTAGGAATTTGCTAGAATTAAACTTAAACAGGATAACGGAGTAACAAAATACTACCTTTTGGACAATCTAGTGTTCGATAGCCTGTACAGCTTAATTATGCACTACAGGCAAAACATGTTGCGAAGTTCGGTAAGCTCTTTCAATATTAGCATTTGTTGTGCAATTTTTATTTGGTCGAATTTCGAAGGAATTCTCAATAACACTTAAAGAACCAGTTCCACAACCAAAGAAGCACGAAAGCCAAGAGTGGTTCCATCCGAGTACGACACGTGAACAAGCCGAGGCTGTGTTGATACGACTCGAGGTGGGCTCATTCCTTGTTCGTCCCAGCGAGCACAGCTCCAACACGTATGTGATTTCGTTCACGGCCAACCGCAAAATTAAGCATTGCCGCATTATGGTCGAGGGGCGTCTCTATGTTGTAGGCCAAACACAATTCGAGAGCTTGGTGAGCCTCGTGAGTTACTATACAAGAAATCCACTGTATCGTAACGTTAAGCTGTTACATCCCATCTCGAAGGATGCACTGCGCAGTAAGCTGGCCATTTGCAATGCACTGGTAAATATTTGTGATTACTTATCTATGCAAAGGATTTCTGGCTAGTGTCTGTTTCAGAACGAAGAAAATGGAAACGAGGCGTCTAGTTACATGGATCCGTCGTGTTCCAACGAATCAGTAACGTGTAAGGCGTTATATACTTACAAGGCCTCGCTCCCAGACGAACTTTCATTTCCGAAACATGCAATCATAACAAACGTTGTGAGGATAGAGAACAGCGGTTGGTGGTCAGGCGACTATGGCGGAATGACCAAGCGCTACTTCC
This sequence comes from Oxycera nigricornis, assembly GCA_963942545.1. Taxonomy (NCBI): domain Eukaryota; kingdom Metazoa; phylum Arthropoda; class Insecta; order Diptera; family Stratiomyidae; genus Oxycera; species Oxycera nigricornis. The sequence continues at coordinate 3,792,656 of OZ012662.1, forward strand.
CAATTAACTACGTGAAAGTGATTGAATCGAGTAATGATGATACTCTTAGTCATACAAGTGACGACAACATTAGCGAATGTTGCTCACGAACAGATTCAATAGAAATTCACGGCGCAGTGGTGGAACTGTTCGAAACGAATGAGATCGATATTAAATTTAAGATGCGTCTGCAAACTGCAATGCTGCCCAACAGCTTTGAGATAGGCTTTAACAATTATGAATTGGCGTTCGAATGGGTCCAAGCCATACAACAGGCCGCACAAAAAGCTAGTCAGTTGGAGAATGAATGGCGGAAAAAGGAGCGAAACGCTCGTGTCGCCAAGGAAATGTCCGATTTAATAATATACTTTCGTAGCGTTCCATTTAAAGAGTTCGGCTGGGTGTTTTACGAAATGTCTAGTTTTCCCGAGACCAAGGCTGAAAAACAATTTCTACAACAAAACGCGCAACTGTTCCTTGCCTATCATCGCAATCAAATAAGTCGCGTTTATCCGAAAGGGCAGCGTTTAGATTCGTCCAATTTCAATCCGATGCCGTTTTGGAATGTGGGCTCGCAAATGATTGCGCTTAACTACCAAACAAATGACAAAGCGATGCAATTGAATCAAGCGAAATTTCGCGATAATGGACGATGTGGCTATATTTTAAAGCCAGAATTTATGTTGAATGAAAATTTCGATCCGAACGATGCCAGCACGTTGTCGGGAGTAGAAGAGAAAATAGTCACGATAAGAATTATTGGCGCACGTCATTTGTGCCGCGCAGGCAAGAACCTACCAAGTAATCCTTTGGTTTTAGTTGAATTGATCGGAACAAGCTACGACACGGGCATAAAACATCGAACAAAAGTCTTAGGTACAATGCCGAAATACTTCTTGTAATGTGCGAATCTATAGCAATTATTTGTTTTCAGACAATGCATTCAATCCAATATGGAATGAGAACTGTAAATTTACAGTACGCAATCCATACTTCGCTTTGTTGCGCTTTGAAGTGCAAGACGAGGACATGTTTGCTGAGCGACACTTTGTAGCGCATGCTACCTTTCCGGTATGTATTTTTATCTATTTGAAACAAAACGACAGTTTTAACTGAGCATACTTGCAGATAACTTGTTTAAAAAGTGGATATCGAAGTGTACCACTTACGAATAAATTTAGCGAAGAACTTGAACTAGCTTCGCTTCTAGTTCACATCACTATCAAATCGAGGACTGAATAAACTGATAGGATCTTTGATCCCTTGAGCATTTAAGTTAAAAATGTATGTAATGTGTAAGGCGACAGTTTGATAGGTTTTAGAAAATATGACGAGCGTTTATTAGCAAAAATGATAACACTTATTTTTATAAGAATCTAAACTCGAAAAAAAATGTTTAGAAAATAAAATAAATATTTATAATAGATAGAATAACAATAACCTTTTAACATTATTATAGCTAAATGGGAAGTGATTTGTAGACTTGAAATAATTACATATTAATGTATACGCCTTGAATTTATGATTGTAGAAAAATGAAATAAATGTTATTATAACTTTGGCAATTTTGTTTCATAATAGTTTTGGCATAATCGACAAACTGTTGTTAATTTTTACGTCCTGGGCTTGTAATATTCTTCACTTCCACGCGAAAAAATGTTTAAGTGTTTAAATGTTTTACGTTCAGAAGATCCAGCTTAGCTTCTGCTTCTCGGCATGTTCATGTACAGCTGAAACTGTAAAATATTTCATCTCACCGAAAGCAATTAAATAATACATGCAGTGCGCAAATAAAATTTAAGATTTATGTCAATATTTATCTACTTTAATTGTTGAATAATGTTGTTTACATCGAATCCCAGTTACATTTGAATCTTGTAGACAATCAAAAAGCATTCACTTTGAATTCAACATTTCAAACAATTTTTTCAATTGCCGGTCTATCCTTTCTTCCAAAAGCGTCTTTGCTTTGCTCACAATCGGAATGATACCCTAGCAACGCAATTAATAAAAACCTATCGAACAATCAGCCGTTCACTTTTAGTTCGCCGTGAATTCGTTCGTGTCACACAAAGTCAATTGCAATAACAACTATTCAATTTTTTTCGGAAAACATGAGCTCAATTCGAATTTCAGGGATTCCCCTGTTGCCAGGAACTACATTTCGTGATGTAAGTGCTTTGTCGCCGAACACATTAGAATTTCTCACCATCCAAATGTCCAAAGATATCGAAAACAAACTTCCCTCGATCGCAACAATTCATCCATGCAAATGGAATACCAATGCCTGCTGAGGACAGACGCCAAGATTCTCGTGGCAAAATAGTAGAGGGATTTACGAGACTATATCCTCGTGGTGCCGAACCGAAATTACCCGGGTGGCTATCATTTGATAAGCAGATGCTATGTTTTAATGCTTATTTCAAGGAAACCTTGGAGGAAGTCTACCGCGCGCCGTTTCAAGTGAGGAACGTGAAGATATACTATTTCTTGGAGGATGACACCATTCAAGTGGTCGAGCCACAAATGGAGAATTCGGGCATACCACAAGGTTGTCTTGTTTCGCGGCAAAGGATACCAGCACCGGCACCTCGAAGCCACGACTTTATCACATTGCTCGATTTGAATGTGGACAAAACAATTCGCATATACGATAGAGTGTACCAGATAACTGGCTGCGATCACTTCACGCGACAATTTTTAAATCGGGCGGGAATAGCGGTACCACAGCCGCTTCCTCATCCATCGTAAGTGAACTAACCATGGATGTATCCGTTGTAACGAGCATGGCTGCTTGCAGGGATCCATTCACAGAGCATCGAAGACAGCAATTGAAAAACATGAATGCGAAGAAGCCAAACCGTGCGGTGGATACTCTCGGACAGTTCCTGGCGTGCGACCGCCAAATATTAAAGTTCGATGCATACTGGGACGACCGAACCGAATATGGCGATGTACGCACGTTGGAGCTATTCTATTACCTGGCTGATGATACAATCGAAATCAAAGAGATATTTCCCATCAATTCGGGCCGGGACGGACCAGCTGTATTTTTAAAAAGGGGATTGCTACCAAAGGTAAGGAAGAATGAACGACTAGTTTCCATCTGAGTATTTCTCCTTTTCCGTTTTAGGAGTGGGGAGGGCTACCATTGCCAGGTGGTGATGCGCAGCCCACTGTTTTGAATGTCCTGGGTGGTGGTCTTCGAGGCGGCCGCTTTATGCTGGACGGCTTGGAAATGAACAATCGTAAAGAAAAATGCTACAAGGAGAATGACCTCGCAATAGGCGTTCACATCAATGTGTATGGTCGCGATGTTATTCTTATTGATTGCGACGAGTTTACCAAAGAATTCTTCCGCAAAAAGGTATTATGTTTCAGCGTTCATTTAAAACATGCATCCACAAATATTTTCTAAGATAGTATGGAATCGAGCAGTTCAATCGTATTCCCTTACCGCAAAGCGCTCAGCGACTCTGCAACGTGCAACGAGAAGAGCCTGCACTGCCACCGTTCAACGGTTGGGGAACGCATATCGATTCAGAGGGCAACTGTAGATCGGTCGAGCCAAAGCCTCCACCATACGATTTTGAGAAATTCTTCAAATATGATAAGCTCGTCCTGCGGTTCGGAGCCAAAATGCTCTCACGCATCCCCGAGAACTGTGATCGTGTCTTCATCATATCCTGCTATATGGCCGATGATACGCTTTCTGTGTTTGAGTTAGCGTGCAGAAACTCTGGATTTTATGGTGGCGAGTTTTTCAGACGCAGTAAATTTTATCTTCCGGATCAGGAGTGGTTTACGCCACGACGACCGGAAGTGTACAAAGCCAATCACTTTTATATCGGTGCTAGGAGGAAATTGCGTGATCACTTGTTTCAGATTATGTCCGCTGACGAGTTTACACTGATCTTTATGGAGAATCATCCTGCGGAGGTATGTTCGTGTAGAAGAACTTTAGTTAAATTTATGGGAAACAATACTATTCAAAATATATTTTCTCACAGTTCCCCCAAGCCGATCTAAAATCTATACTAACGAAAGTTCGAGAAGCCTTACGGCCAAACTACAAGGAATTCATCAAAAAATACCTAAGCGGAGTTTGCATACTTGAAATCGATGGCGAGAAGCGTTCAGTCATCTGTTTCGACACTATTCGAAGTGCAATGATTGAATTGCTCGCGGAAAATATTACAGAACACGAAATAATCACACTTTGTCGGCAATTTTCTGCCGAATCGAAGCCGTCGAGCGAATGTAAACGCGAACGTGTCCGGTCAGCAGCTCAAATTGCCATCAAACGTGAGCTGTGGAACTCGTTGGACCGCCTCAAGGAACTTATCTATCATTTTGATCCTGTTCGGCGTGGGTTTCTTCCTGAAACACGAATGCGATCCATAATACTAGGCAGCCGTTTACCGTTTACGCTTGAATTAACTGATAGCCTACTTAGTGTGGTTAGCCGAAACTCGGAATGTGAAATCGAGATTTGCGATTTCATCGGTTTTATTGATGTTGCGAATCAGCCGGCACGTGCAATAGCTCCTGTTAATATAGCGTTTGAACTATGCCCGAAAAATCTGTTTTCAATGAGCGGAAGAATGGTCGACTGGGACAAATTTATTGATAGTATCGAACTTGAAAAGGAGCTGATGAAGGCAAACGAGTAGGATACGCAGTGAAATGATTTTCATTGAAACAATTTTGTATTTTTAAGATTCAATTTGTAAACTTGGATTCATATTTGTAACGCAAAATTGTCTATAACTATAATCTAAATTTATTTAGCAAATTTTATTCTGCATATGATCAAAACTGTATTCTTTTGGAAAAGTATACCCGTTTTTTATTGATGCTATACATCTCCAGTGACCTTAAAATAATTGATAGGTTACATCAACGATGTCCTGTTTGATATTTCGTCACGGTTCGACTCGCGCATCACACCATTCACTCACGTTAGGAGCCACCACGAGTTTTTAATTAGTTTAGTTTATTTTAAAATAAAAATGTATTGTAAGGGTCTCGACGCAACCGTCTTGTGTTGGCGTGTTTGGTAGTTAACGTCGAGAGGATTAGGTTACGAGTAGTCGGCGTAGCTCGGCCAGCGTCTGGAGACACCGCCCACCGGAAGCTGCCTTTCGACCGAGGCGAAAGCTCACGGGCGCTAAACGACATCAGGAATACGTGTTCGAGCACCCGCTAACTTGCTTCGAGGCCAACAGCCGGAGACAAAGAGTCCGGTTTCGCTGCAGGTTGCGAGAACTGGCCAAGCGGTTTTGGGCGGCGGTATATATACAAACCGCAATCTCTCTTTTGTATCCCCCAGGTCCACGGGGCCAGGCGCTTGTTTCTGTAAACCACGGAGCTGAGTGAAGAGACGACAATAGTGCGACCAGGAGGTTGCCCGAAAAAACCCCAGCGCAGCGACAAGAAGCGACGCATCGTCAAGGAGGCTGCCCGAAAAACCCCAGCGCGACGGTGTAGCATCGATGAGTCGGATTCTCATCCGACGGCTCAAGAGGCCCATTGGAGTGAACGAGTGGCGCCCACGACCCGTCGCCAACATGCTGACCAGCACCCGAAGGCCTCAACCGATTGCTTATGAACAAATTTAGGTCCTTTTCCGGGAGGTAACGGTAACAATTTGTGAACCAAAATCGGTAGGATTCAGTGGATACTAAGGTGTTTTTTTCATATCGCTGATTTATTTAAACAAATTAGGATTTTGTTTCAATATTGTTAGAATAAATAGTAATTTTTTTAGCAAAGATTCCACTATAATTTGTTGATGGATATCGAAGTTTAAACCAACATCTGTCCGCAGTGATTTTTTTAAACAAACCCTTCAGTTTTTCTATAAACTTGATCATTTATTTCTTTAAATAATTAATAATTTTGTAGAAAATTACAAATGTTCTTGTTGTTTTATTTTTATGCTTTAGGCACATTACTTTTGCTAAAAATTAAACAATCTAAACTATTTTATGGACGTATCATATACATTGCTTAACATCAAAACTCGATGAGAATGAGTATTCCAGAAATATTTTGTATTCTAAACAAATTTAGAGAGAAAGTTTTATGCAGTCGCGTTCAGACGTTGATCTGCCTGCATCACAGCATTGGCAGTTTTTATTAATATACTGGAAAAAAGGAGAGAAAATTTTGAATCATTTATCATCAGTTTAGCTTCGAAGAATTCAAAAGATTAACTAAATATTATCGCTTTCAAAGGAACTGATAGCATCTATTCTATTACGAAGGTTGATTTCAGAGTTAGATGGTGAATTTATCCAACAAATAAATGAGGACTTAATTTTTTTAATGATGAATTTTGTATAATTACACCTCCTTATATTTGATACAGGAGTTGATTATATTAAATGCACAATTACTTGTCGTTCGTGGAAAGCGTCTCCAGCGATCCCGATGACGTTATCGATGTTCCAGCGAATGAATAGCTATGTGTCGAGAAAGCATCCTCAAATAGGGTGAATGAAGCTTGAATGCAAAATTGACAAGAATAAAATATTAAACAGGATACAGAATTATGTGCTACTTTAAAAATACTAGAACACATTGTTGAAAATGCTGGAAATATATTGAAGTTGAAAACTAAGCAATCTTTATTACCATTAGCCTTCAAACGCAGGGAGTCTCAACAGAAAGTTTATATTTGTTTTCAGAGCGTTATGTGGAAATGTTAGACAATTTCTTGGTGCCAGTACTGCAAAACTTCGCTGGCTATAACCAAAGAACATGGATCCAACAGAACGGGGCAACTTCACACACGTCCAATACGTCTCTGCCTAGAGTACGTGAAATTTTCCTCGGCAAATGAACTTCAGGAGAGGTAACATAGATTGGCCTTCACGTAGTCCTGATTTAACTCCTATAGACTTTTTTCTGTGAGCCCCCACATCTCAAATCAAAAGTTTATAAAAAAACCGACTTCTTCTTTTCATAGACATCTTATTTTTTATTTTATCGACTTACAAAACATAAAATTTTCTTTTGAGACACCCTGTATATGAAAATATTAAACAATATACAAGATTTTCTAACGTGAAGTTTCAGTTCCCCATGCATTCATGGTTATATAATAAAGCGATAGCCTGAAACTAACATGTATTGAAGAGTTGCATTTTTTTAGTATTTGCACGAGATGACTACTCATAGTTTAGGTGGTGTTCACCTAATACTCACATCTTAAATGCTCCAAAGTATTTCTCCTTTCAATCGAATTAGAGTTTAAATGCGCCAACATTACAAAGGCCGTGTGAGGACTTTATATTGCCTTATAAATGTATCATCTACCATCAATAATAATTAACGTATTAGCGGAATACCAGCTGCTAAGCTCTTCTATTCGTCATCTTTTTCAACCGATTCTATCTGATTTGATGAACACGTGACGAATTCGTTCATTCATTTATTAAGGGTTATTTTATCACAGGGCTCAATTGAAATTGACTCTGCTGGACACGCTATTGTATTCCAAAAGTATTGTAAAAATCAATCTCTAGTGAACTGCATGGATTTCAAAGCACGCACATCGTTTTGGATTATTGATTCAAGATGTAGTACTCAGTATTCTTCAGCTGTTCCAAATTATAGCACATCCTGTTCCGATTGCTTTAGCCATATTGTATTTTGACCAAATTATTGGCACTAGTGGATCTGATGTCCTTTAGTCATGTACATACACATTAAATCGATGATACTGGGTTGATTTTATTTATTCTGAACGTAATCATTCGTTTTAAAGCATGAAATATTGCTATCAAAACGAAAGAAAAATTACTTAACTTTATGGGCACTTCCATGATATTCTAGATACATGTCATATAAACTGTGTTGCTTAATGTTGAAACAGTGATTTTCGGATATAAATGGACTTTGATGAAGCGTGTGATATGCTTTTTAACAGCTTGTGTCTTGTAACAACAAAATATAACAACAATTTTCCGCACAAAGACTAAAAACAAGTCGCGGGGATATGGCTCATAGTGTGTAATGCAGTGCTGCGTCACGCTTTTGCGCTGATACACTGTCTTTGAGACCAATGCGTTGATACCAGACAGAGTCTCAGTAGCGCAGTGTATCATCACGTTAGCGCAGCAGAAGAAGCAATCAAAGAAGAGGTAATCAATGTGATGGTGTTGGATCTGAAAAGTCTAGTTCGGCGCATCGAGCAACGCGATTCCAGAACACTGATACGCAGGGTTATGCCTGTACGGAAGCAGAATTGTGGCTAGTGAGTCAATTAAGACATTTCATGGCGCTGTGCGGGTCAACGCAGTAAAATTCAATGAGTTACACATGTCTAGCTCATAGATCCTACTTATCTTCTTTCTTACTTTTTTCAATCGAATAGCATGGAACTCGGCTGAGAAGGTTCCATATTTGGCTTTGAATGTCCTAAAGTGACTGTGCTTTCTTCAATTGGATATTATTAGCTTTCCAACTGTTTGTCTTTGTGCAAAGCGATTGTTTCAATCTTTTAAATATTTCAACATCCAAACAAATTACAAATGTGTACTGGTGCAGGTGAAGTCATGTTAAAGTGAAAGTAAACGCCAAGAATCTTGATAGGAAAGTTTCAAAAGAAACCACAATGCTTCAAATTGTTATACAAAGCAAATCAACTATAAATCACATCATGCTTCAAATGAACAAAGAATTCAACGAAAAAAACACATGCAAATTTATTAGATTTTATTTTTTATTTTTATCTTATACAAAATATAACGCAAATTTAAATCAAATATACCATATTTATAAATAATAGGTTAATGACGTTTTCACTGAATATCAACTAAGTAATTATCTATTGAATTTTTTTTTATTAATAACATTGCCTTAGCATGCTCAAAACGAGATTTCATTCCTGTAAGCTAATACTTTGCATTATTTGGCTACAATTCACTTCAAATCAAAATACTACAGACGATCGCATCTTTATCTATTATCGCACAGAACACGTGATAGCAACAAATCACAATTCGAATAAAATTAAATTTGTTAGTTTTTTGTGAGCAATTTTGTTTAAGTAAGTCTTTTAAGGATCGGCATTTTATTTGGGTTCATTTTTATCGATGTGTGTCCTTTTAGTTTGGGATGACTGGGCAGTCTAAGTTTCACAAGCTCATCTATCATACATCCAAATTCGTCTTGGAGAGTTTTCGTTTTAATTTGGACAGCGTTGTAAAGGACGAAGTCATCAATATATTCATCATACTTTTATGATATTTATGTCGGACATTTATTAAGCCGCACTTATAATCTATAGCCGAGTATTTTCCTCCTCTACTTCCGTATCACTCCCAGACTCCAGTTTCCGTTCTCTATAACTGTCTAATGTGTCTGTACTCAATGCTATCGATGTTGCTAAGCTATTGAAGCTTTGGTAAGTTCGCATGGATATTGCATCACCTTGATTGGGTTATTTTTTGGAAAAATTATTTAAATATAATAAATGTGCATATTTGGGATAACTTAAATGATAATTAATATTTTTTCTTTTTCTGGCAAACAGACTCTCTGGCAAAATATGTTACTGAGAACGATTGAATTTAAAAATTGCCTTGAATTCATAGCTTCAACTCTATGTTAATACTGCTTTAAATACAGCTTTTCGTACGAAATAAAATGGATTTCAACGAAGCGAAGCAATATTTGCGGTGAGATTTCAGGCTGGGGTATTTCACTCGAAAGTTAATATTAGTTTTGACAGTTTCTGTGCGGATATTTAACTTTTTTATAGCTTAGTTGATTTTACTTCTGCCGAAAACCATTCAAAGATAGAGCATTTTGCAAAGGATATGAAGGCTGTCTGCATGCAAACAAGCTAATGCGACTTAGTGAACTAATTGTGCAGCAAGCTATTAAGATCAAACTAACCCCGCAAATCAAACTTAAAAACTGCATTTCATCTCACCTGTAACGCTCTCCGAATTTTCATACGAATTTGTGGACTCTACTTCGCCATTGTTCATAAGATCTTGCCTAAATGTAATACAGTAATGAATATTGCATTTGTTTCCGACAAATCATCCGCATTTACCTGTATATTGCATTCGTTAGCACCTCCCGTTCTGTTTCGGTGAAAGTTGATTTGCGACGTCCGATTTTCTTCTCAAGATCAGGCTCTATGAATTCGCCCAGTTGCCGTTGCGCGAGCTCATTCGGTTGCGGTGGTGGCGGCAAGTCCAATTTCAGCCGTTTCAATTCTTGCATTGTCTGCTCAAGCGCGCGTATCACATAATCGTCGTCGTAGCCAAAATCTTTGTGTAGCTTCACTTGCAAATATTCAATAATCGCGTCCATGTCCTTCAACTTCAACAATCGCGTCCGGTGAAGTCGAAGTATTGTGAACGCCATGGCCGTGGCAACTCGTTCGCCCTCCAACAGGTATATATCCCATACGCGAAGGCACAGCTTGTAAGGAATCTGATGGGAATGGAATTCATTACGTTTTGCACGCACGAAACTCTTTCGCCGCCAGCAAGCAAGTACTTACTCGTTCGATAAAAATCACAAAGAACCACTTCAGGGAATACAAAATTGAGTCCAGATTGTGCTTGGCAAAGTGTTTGTGTAGTTTTGGCATGATTTTCGCCACCAAGTAGTCGTGATGCTGAAGAAATCGTGTCAATTTCGGAAATCCCTCTATGAAAAGGCCGTGCATAGCGTACTTTCGATCAAGCATCAGCGTGTTGAGACCCCAAAACGCATCTTCCTCGTCCATGTAAAGTAGTAATACTGCTGCGAGTCCCGACATGCCCTGGCAATAGCCCAACTCCATATTGTACATCGTGTAGGCGGTCAGAACATTGAATAGACTCCTTTGCTTAATACTGTAACGTTCGCGGAATGCCAAGTTTTCGCGGAATTGCCGATTCACATCGGAATCTATTTGACGGGCTTCTGTGCAATACTTGCGAGCGAGCACCAGCATTTTCATGTAGACACCGACGTGTTTCTTCTTCGTCACGGGAATGTTTAGCAGTTTCAGCCAAGCCGAAGGACGCAGCTTATTTGGAATGCCCTTGAACACGCGACTCCGCAGCTTGTCTTGAAACCGATCCCAGTGTTTTAACATTTTCAGCCATTTCTTCTCGCGTTCCACCTCGATGTCCAGACGACGTGCTTCGTACGGATCATGTTTACTGGGCAAGCGTTGATCTTGGATGAAACCGTATCTGAAACGTTAGGCATATTAAATTTGCGCGGGAAATTAGGAGGGCGTGGGCATCTAGAGAAACGAAAGATGTGCGAGCAAATCCTTGCAATTACGTTACAGACCAGGAAGTCTACTAACCAAAGATTGTGCGCTGACTCATGGAGCGCGCAATGCCGCGAATGAATACATACTTATCTGTGTAGTGGTAGACCTCGAAGCTGGGATTTTCCCATGGGTCGACGTCATTCGAAGGATCCGTCCCAAGATCGTATCGTTGGAAGATGTTATCCCGTTCCTCCCTCGCGCGAGCAAGGAGTTCGTCCGTCTCGCGGTCGTCCATGTCAGCGAAACATTAAATCCTCTGGCTGTCGGTCGATAAAAACAATCACGTTCGTCAGTGCATTAAGGTTTTCTGTCGAGCCATCAACCCGCTAGACCTTTTGTCTGTGAATATTAATACGCCTCCCACTATTATTAATCGAACGAGCACGAAATCATTCCCTAGACCCTTTACGGAAAAAAGGGCGCTACACTCACAAAAATCTATACTATCTAAGATGATTCCTGTTTCGAATTGCGGTAGACGTTTAGTTCTTAACCGAAACAAATAGGATAATTACAAAAACCTAAATTACACTATGTTTTGACATTTTGGCCGTAATTGCAAAAAGCAATTGGACGAGTGAGCTCGTTCAATGTCAACAGTCGCAATTTTTTATGGGCATGTGGAGACATTCGATTGGAGAGAGAGCGCCAATGCAAATTGGACGATTCTTTCAAAAATCACCGTTCAAATGTCATAAACGGCATTTGTGTGATGATTTCAGTTTACAACTCATAAAAGAAACGCAATAAACTCAACATAGACTTAGACGTAACTTTTATCCATATAATTCGTTTCGATTTGAATGGGCACTTTCGCCGAAATGTTAGTATTAATGGCCAAATAAAGTACATGCACTCGCAGTACACCTTTCTTGATAGACTGTTTTTGTTGGAATTCCTTGTTGTTCAAGTGACGTAAAAGCACTTGAACAACAATGAATTCCAAATTTATACGCATATTAGGCCTAAAACCCGTTTACAGTCTGTTTATATTAATGGTCAAGATGTACAAAATATAGCTCAAGCACTGAACAGAAGCCTAGATAATTATGTATTCCGTATGTTATGAATGCACTTTGAAGGCCTGACTTTCATGGGAAGAAATGAACTCATACAAAAATATTCGAATCATTACAGTATAAAAGCCTCAATCAATGTAATTATTGTGTTCACTAGAAATGAATGACTCAAAGAAAATTTTACGAACAGCAAAACAATTGGCCTTTTCAACATGCTACCAAACAAAATCAAAGAAAAAGTGCATTTAAAACGATACTTAAAAAGATGGTTGGTTGGTTGTAGTGGCAGCCCCTTTTATCTAAAGGTGGCTCACTTAGGCCACGAGAGGCCAATTGTGATACCACAGAAGATAAGGGCGGCACTAGAACCTGCGGGATGACGAGAACCATCCAGATTCTCGAATAAAGCCGGCTATGCAGCCAATGTCTAACTCAGCTACTTCCGTGAGGTTGTCCAGGAAGGGCGTGCCCAAGGTTTGCATGCGCTTCCTGGACAGTGCCGGACATTCGCACAGAAAGTGTTTTATTGTTTCTTCCTCTTCCTCTGATCTGCAACTTCGGCAGAAACAATTGAAAGGGACACCCAATCTTTCTGCGTGTCTGCCGATCAGACAGTGTCCCGTCAGTACGGAAACGACGGAGCTCAGGGTTTCACGACTTATATTGCCTAGTTTGCCTGGTTGTGCTACACTTTTCTTCGAGCAGCCAGGCCCTATTCGCAGCCTCCACGTAGTGCTGCTTAAATTCTAGCTTTATGGAAGCTAGAAGTTGGCCAACTTCGGGGGTAAGTGTATATTCCTGAAGCTCGGTGCCAGCTCTCGCTAGGGCATCTGCTTCGCAGTTTCCAGGTACATCACTATGCCCCGGCACCCAGCAGAGAATTACTTCACAGTGAAGAGGCATCACGTTCAGTTGTGAGCGGCATTTCATAGCAATTTTAGATGAGATATGCACGCTTGACTGTCAGAAAAGATGTTTAAATTTCTTATGGAAATTTTCTGACTTCTCAGCCAGTCAACTGCTTTATAAATCGCAATGACCTCTGCCTGAAAGACGCTGCAGTGGTCTGGTAATCGGAAGGATAGTTCCAGGCCTAGTTGTTCTGAGAACACGCCACAGCCAACTCTTCCATCAATTTTTGATCCATCAGTGTAGATGTCAATCGATTTCTGTATCCCACCGCTTTCTATGGTCCAGCCCTCCCTACTCGGGATGACTGACCTGAAACCATGATGAAAACAGGGAATCGGAGATGCAAGGTCCACTTTCCCTGACTCATTGTACCTTGTTCAACAGTATTTAGCAAAAAACAATGTCGTAAAGTTACGCCAGCCTCCGTACAGACCCGACATAGCACCCTGAGACTTTTATCTGTGCCGCTTAAAGGGCACCGATTTGGCGATAAAAAGTCGGTCGAAACGAATACTCAAAAAAGCTATTCCGAAATCAGAGTTCCAGAACAGCTTCAAAAAGTGGAAACACCGATGGCAGCGTTTTTGTTCATTCAAATGGGGATTGCTTTGAGAGAAGCCACCTCTAGCATGACGAAGAATAGCACAAGTGCAAATATATGAAGGAAGGTCGGATACTATTAATATGGCAAATTCTGAAGTATAATGAAAAAACAAGTTTGCAAATCCATCATTTGTCCGGTGTTGATATGCCAGGTGTCAAATATGGACCTTGCCACAAACCAATAAAATTGCCTGAAAGCTGTATACTAAAATACTTTGTAGGACTCGTGAAGGATGGCTTACACTGAGTGATTCGCTGTAACCGTGTGGAGCACATTATTGAACGCAGAACTCTCCTATTCATAAAGAAGAGTCGCGTATCTGGTAGCCACACATCGAAGAAACCATGCAAACTGCACATTTCTTTCATGGCATGATCCAAGAAATAAAAGTCTAATTTAGTTATAAATCTAATAATAAATATCTCATGCCTAATGCATATTGAAAGCTTGAAAAAACCTTACTGTATTTAAAAACTTGAATTTTAGTTTTCAGCAGAATAAGCAAGTTGAATCTTCATTTCCAGGAATACATAACGCTGCTCCTACAAGTTTACATCTGCATTGAACAATGCTTTCAAAATTTGCACAAATTGTTACATCAAATAATACTTTCAACATCTCCGTTCCAACCAATGTTCGAAACACTTTTAAATCAAGCATATATGATCCATTCACACCAATTTGTAAATTTATTAATAAAACACAAACATCATTCGTTCCATCATTTCCCAAATATACATTCTTGCAAATCATTCGACGAGCCACGAACAAACCAGACTTGCATGTAAATTGATTCAGTTGAAAGCAATGTGAAAGCATCAGAAAAGCAACTGAGCAGGCGGTAGCTGTCTCGAGTACCGCCTACTCAGTTCACCGCGAAGAACTGAGCAGGCGGTACTCGAGACCATAGCATAAATAATACACTCGAGACAGCTACCGCCTGATGTTTCAAACGCTATCGAAAGACCAAGCGGTAGCTGTCTCGCGTACCGACTGATGTCTCTCAAACGCTGCCGCTAGTGAAAATTCATGCAGCTAGATTGCGATTACACTAGAAATTTATTTGTTTATGCGATGAACGCTAGAGAGTTTGCAGAGCATGTTAGAGATGTTCTCGTCATGCCAGAGTCGCAAAGCTTTCAATCGAACTTAAAAAGATACCGTCTACATGAACCTGGAACTAGTTACATGCGCATCACATAAATCGAAGTAACCGATTGATTCAACCCGAACTAAAGTCATAAAGATAATATGAATTGGAGGATTTATGTTACATTCTTTTCGAAATCTCGTTATAAAGCGGGAAAAGAAGGTCAGTGGCAGTACATACTGTGGCTATGAAATTAAATTTCTGACTATATTATATTATTACATATATTAGCATGGTTTTGATGAAACATTTGCTGCATCTTTTGTACTTAAAACGAATTGAGAACCATTTGCATTTCGATTCGATTTCATTTAAATAGTGTAGTTTAAATAAAACACCTTTCAGGAAGACTATTAATACTAATTACTTGAAACAATCTTTTTGGTACTACAAATGTTTAAAATTCTTTAATCAATTCTGCTATTGTTTATAGAAACGACCGATAACGAGTGATAGCCAGTCTCCATCCAATCACCGCAACAGCTCACCACTCGCCGCACAATTTGACGAGCAAGAAGAAGACAAGCTTCAATTTTCCACTTTCCAAACGACTTGCATGTTGAACGAGTGAAGTGTTATTTCGGTTCCTCTTGAGTAAAATTGTATTTTTCACGATGGCGGCAATGGAAGTTGACATTATGAAGGTGTGTAATCGATTAGTTGAACGGTATTTAATTGTGTTTGCTATAATTACATGAAGTGGAGCTTGTGAAACCTTTGTTAGATGTGGAAACATGAAAGTTCACTTGTGTGCACGGGGAGAGAATTGGAAAATGTCGAATGTGTACATTACGTGAACGATGAATAATTATGGTGTCTCACGCAAATTCCAGCGTCTGCTGCGTTTGAGATAAGTCTTGAAGGCGCGACGCGATCGCTTGGGCTGGCTGGGTGTGCTGTGTAAACAGTGTTTGCAGGGAAATCTTGCTCTTGATGATGGTCTTGGCTGTTTGTGATTCATTGTTATCAGCTTTGAGGCAAGGCGCTGGCCGCTGGCCGACAACAATGGATGATGCTTGTTGGTTGCCACAGCGAAACTTGTTATGTCTCGGAATACGCCAGTATGTAAATATCAGTTGCATCAATTTGCCCATTGCATGCATGGCTCATTTCGAGATTACCGGACAGTGTGACCGAGTAAGTGGGTCCTCCCCATGATGGCGAGGAACCAGTATTTAATGAGCACTTCCGCACGTCCGATAAATTAAACAGCGGCTGCACTGAATATCAATTAGCCGTCGACCCAGATCTGGATGTTTTGCATTGTTTTTCCATGAAGAGCGTCCGTTGTCGTGCTTAAATTCAAGCCCAACCGATGGAGCGGCATGAAGTACTTTTTTAGGATTGAAAGCTGCTTGCTGGGTGGATGCGACCGTCCAGCGTCGTACCTCGTCGACTAGTTGTGAATTCCTTCGAACAACGACAAAAGAATGCTGTGATGTGGGTCAAGATTGATTAAACGATTCAAGTAGCCATCGATTAGTGAGATGGCATAAGCCGCGGCAATTCAAGTGATTCGCTCGTATGAATCTAGAATTTACGGTCAATAGGGTGTTGAATTATTTCGCGATTGCTCCATCCCCACGTTTGCAACGGATAGACAAGCTTTCTTCTGCCCCCGTGATAGAACTGTAGAGTACTTCGCGGTGGATTTATTGATGAGTCAGTTGTTACTTGGAAAACACAGGAAACGATTGAGATTTTCATTTATTTTTGTCTGGATCTGTAGCAGTCGTAGTTTGTGGTTTTGTTTGCGAAAATATAGTACAATAAATAAAAATGTGCATCCAACCAATGGTTAGTGTATCAACGCTAATTCCAAACACAAATTGATTTGAGTTTTTGGGGTATATAAATTGAGGATAACGAAAATTCTTCTTCTAGATCGACCACCACGTTCGCAACTTGAAGCTTTCGGGCCATGTTGGATTCGATAGTCTACCAGACCAATTGGTAAACAAGAGCGTGCAAAATGGCTTTGCGTTCAACATCATGTGCATCGGTAAGACTCACGAGCAATGCGAGGACGGCTCCACTAAATAATTTGCTTTCCAGGCGAGACTGGTCTTGGCAAGTCAACACTGATGGACACACTCTTCAATACTAGCTTCGAGTCAAGTCCCAGCCCGCATACGCTGCCCAATGTGAAGTTAAAGGCGCACACCTACGAATTGCAGGAGAGCAGCGTTCGTCTCAAGCTGACTATCTGCGACACGGTCGGGTACGGCGATCAAATCAACAAGGACGATTCATTCAAAGCGGTCGTCGACTATATTGACGCCCAGTTTGAGGCGTATCTTCAGGAAGAGTTGAAAATCAAACGATCGCTTTCGTCGTGCCACGATAGTCGCATTCACGTTTGTCTGTATTTCATTTGTCCGACCGGTCACGGATTGAAGTCCTTGGATTTGGTTTGCATGAAGAAATTGGACACGAAAGTGAATATTGTGCCGATAATCGCGAAAGCGGATACCGTATCGAAAACTGAGTTGCAACGCTTCAAGGCTAAAATCAATCAGGAATTGCAAGCGAATGGTGTTCAAATTTATCAATTTCCCACTGACGATGAAACCGTATCAGAAATTAACGCCACGATGAATGCACATGTGCCGTTCGCGGTAGTCGGAAGCACGGAATTTGTGCGATTAGGAAATAAAATGGTGCGCGCGAGACAGTATCCTTGGGGAACCGTACAAGGTGAGTAGGATTACATATTGTATTAGAGTCTTTCGAGTATAATATGAAGTAGCAAATGATGTGGAAAGTTGCTACTAGACATGTGTAACGCAGGCGCTGCGCCATTGTGCTGATACGCTGTCTTTGAGACCAATGTACTGATACCAGACAGAAGTCTCAGGAGCGCAGTGTATCAGCACGTTAGCGCAGCAGAAGAAGCAATCAATGTGTTGGCGTTGGATCTGAAAAGTCTAGTTCGACGCATCAAGCAACTCGATTCCAGAACACTGATACGCATCGTAATGCATGTACCGAAACAAAATTGTGGCTAGTGAGTCAGTCAAGATATAGATCCATAGAGTTGTGGTGCGTTAGCGCCAGCGTACTGCGCTGATACCGGGACTAGCGTTGGAGTCAAGATATCCGCGCAGTAAAATTCGATGAGTTACTCATGTCTAATTGCTATCATTCGACAAAAAAAACGTTTTCATTTATAAAAAGGATGTGATGAGCTAAATTCCAAGTCATGATACATTTAATGCTTTAATTCTAACTCAAAAAAAAATTAGAATACGTTTCTACAAACATATTATCCCATTCTAGTCGAGAATGAATCTCATTGCGATTTTGTTAAGCTACGTGAAATGTTGATTCGTACCAATATGGAGGATATGCGCGAAAAAACTCATACCAGGCACTATGAATTGTACCGACAAAAGCGTTTGGAGCAGATGGGCTTCACCGATGTGGACAGTGAAAACAAACCGGTAAAATAATCTTAATGTTTATGAGACGTAACAACAAAACATCTAACACATATTTTTGCAGGTGTCGTTCCAACAAACATTCGAAGCCAAGCGATCGAATCATTTGGCCGAACTACAATCCAAAGAGGAAGAAGTCCGACAAATGTTTGTGCAAAGGGTCAAAGAGAAGGAAGCCGAGTTGAAGGAAAACGAAAAAGAGGTATTTGTTTTGAAATGCCACTAGAAGATTTGATTCAATCTCATTTTTTAACTCGAAAAATTTTCAGTTGCATGCCAAATTCGATAAATTGAAAAAGGATCATGCCGAGGAGAAGCGACGACTGGAAGATTCCCGTAAAAAACTTGAGGAAGAGTTTGTCGAGTTTCAACGTCGCAAAACTCAAATGACTGCTTCACACCACACTTTGACGCTCGGCAAAAGTAAGAAGAAATGAATGGGGCTTCTACTTTGCATAGATATCGCTCGTTATTTGTGGTGATGCGAAATTGATTGAGACTCAAAGCACCCACTGAAAAGATCACCGGACTATTGAATTTCATTAAAAAAAAAAAACAAATGTATTTTCCATAAGACACAAAATGCAAATTGCGCAATTATATAGTTTTATAAATCGGTAACGAAATGCTTTGAATTGGAGCTTAGCGACGCATGCCACTTTATGTATTACTAACAATTGAAAATTGAGTTGATGGCTTGACACTTTTGAATATCTCATTGAACTTCATAGTACTTTACCTATAATATTACGCACAACACGATAGCCGGAGAAAATACAGCTAAAAACAGGATTATAGATTTGACATAATTGATGCAGTCTTACAATACATAACTCGAATATTTTAAGGTTTGCTCTACTAATACGTTTACGAACTGGCTCACCGAAATGGTGCGTTTATAATATTTTAAAATTTATGATCATTACGCCAAATCGTTTATTTAGTAAGATCTAAGGTAGCTATTAAAATGAAAACATATATATCTTTCAAATAAAATCCATTAGAAAAATAAACTGGGATTGCTTGTCGGTTTTATTGGTTCGGTGGGTCTGAATTAAAATGAATTTTCCCCAGACGGCGAGACCAACTGCTCTTGGACATTGGGCGGACAAGAGCGCGCCCCTCTACCCGCGCCGCGCCTTGCGTAAAACAACCACAGTCAGTCAGTCAGCGTTTTGTTTGTTACTGTCGCTTTTAACGTTGTCAATGATACGCAAAATTTCTTTTCATGAAAATAAAAATTAAATAAAGAATAATTCATGGTATGTACTACAAAGTCATTTGGTATTGAGGCAATCGTAAACCTTTTCTTATATAAATAAGTCTTATATAATATTTGCGACTTTAAATATTGTGTTAAAGTTTCAAATGAGAAAGCAACGTGATTGTGGAAAAGTTTATAGCTAATAATAATTTGAGTCTCTCACATCCTGAATTTAGGTACCTAAGTACGTTTGAAAAAACTACCCATTTAGTTACAAAAACTAACAGCCTCAGCGTAAGGCTCTTCTCAGGATCTTAAATTTGTTACTTAGTACAAATACTATTTAAAATGTAATGCGTGTCAGTGCAAACTCAATGGCGGGTTGATTTTCGAACTTTCGGAAATGATCACAACGTTTGTGTGCTCATCATAATGCTGTTAAACCACTGAAGAATAATTTTAAGAAGCTTCTATCAACACTCGAAGAGACGTGTGATCCTATCACCAGCAAAGAAAACGTCGAAACAAGAAAAGCAGCATCAACACTCGTACCAGCGTTGTACCTTCAGTTTTCTTCTATGATACCTTTTCTTATGGTGCTAGAAGAAGAAGTTAATCAGACACAAAAGTATGTACAAACATCTGGGATATCTTTGGAAAAGTGTGTAATAAAAATTAAAGCTCTTAAAAATTTTCCTCAAAGTCAACACGGCCAAATTGTGGAAAAAGCTATTTGTTACGCAACAAAAAAATGTGAGGACTTAGACATTCCGATTGAAGGAAAAATAGGAAGGAGGAGATTTCGAAAACCAATGCCTGGATAAATGGCCCGAGATGCTGAACTTTCGTTACCAGAGGAGCTGCAGAGAGCAATGTTAGAATGTCACGATAGATTTTACGAAGAACTAGACCATCGTTACAGGGCAATGGATTTTATTCTGATTACATTTAGTGTTATTCAGCCTAAAACGTTGGTAACATCACCAGACGAAGATTTGCATGGAATGGTTCCAAATCTGTTAAAAATTCACGATGAATTTTCAGCAGAGAACAGCGTGTGGGAGATATTACGCCCAAGAAGCGGTTGAATGAACTATATTGGAGCTTTTCAAATACATTGTAAAATGGGGCTATTTTGAGTCTGTTCCAAATTTAGCGCTGTCTTCGATTTCTTTTTAACAATTTGTGTTCCGGTGGCTTCATGTGAAAGAAGCTTTTCAAAGTTAAAATTAATAAAATCTTACTTAAGGTCCACAATGAACCAAGCGCGACTAACCAATCTTTCGATTTTATCAATTGACAGAGACAGGGAAGTCAATTTTGATAATGTGATCGAATATTTTAGTAAAATAAAGTCTCGTACGCATGTTTAGTATTTGGTGTTTTATTTTAGGTAGGGGTGCTCATTACAAAACCGCCCGGGGTGCCGATCTACCCTACGTCCCTATGAAATCTATCGTTCAGTTTTGCCGTCACTGGCAGCAATTATCTGGATCAGATATTTTATTGGATAGTTCATCGCGTCAACTGAAGGATACCTGCCACACCACTCACAAAGTTATTCTACGAACAGAATAATTACCATTTTATATTTGGTAAAACCTTTGAAGAAAGACTTATTAGTTGCCTCTTGATTCGGCAAAACATTTAATACAATAACAAAGCGTACATAAATATTTCATTCGGTAACATTTATAAAAAATAAAATTTTTGTACTGCACAAATGTGCCAATAGCCACCGGGTCTTTTCATTTTATATTAGCAATAAATTCTACGTTCGTTATCTTCTTGAAAAATTCATATGAGTTAAATTCACAATACTTAGGTACAAATAGTAGATATTCAATTTGAATATTTCCCAGTTTTCTTGCAACGCCGAACGCATTTTAGCGATTCGTTGCGGTCGCTTCTTTTTCTCCTCATCAAACACCGATCGGACACAGCACTTGGACATTACCCAGAATGCAGTCATTCGATTTTGTGTTCCTATCGTAGCTTCGATACCACGAATCAGGTCATTGGTTTTAAGAATGAGCAACATCTGTCGGTTGACCTGCTCCAACACGTCTGCTATGCTAGTCAGCACCATAGCCGAGTTACTTTGCACGAGATCTTTCTGTGATTACAAAACCAAAATGAAAGTTACATAAACCATCCTTGTTTTGATTCTGAACCAGTTCAATTATAACTTACCTCATCGGCAGTATATTGCGCCTTGTCGACACCCGCTAGCACACTATCCCAAGATCTTCCGGTCACCATGCAAGCGAGCAGACCGTAGAGATTATCTTGGATGCCCAAATTCATTGCATGCATTCGCATCGCATCGCGATCAACCCGCAATATGCTCAGCCATAGCTTGGAGTAGTCATACCGAAATTTATCACTTAGATTCGCGTAGAGGCCATGATCGAGTAGAACGATTTCGGTGCTCGATGTTTTTGGATTTTTCCGAACCAATATGTTGCCCGGGTGCGGATCGCTATGCACAAATCCATGAATAAAGATCATGTTGGAGTACAGACGCCCAATCTTATTCGCAACATCGTACGCATCGATTTTGTTCTGTTTTATGTAGTTCAGATCGGTTACATGTCCTCCATCCAAATACTCCATGACTAGCACCCGTTTCGACGAGAGCTCCCAATATATCTTGGGTATTTTCACCCACTTCCAGTCCTTGAAAATGTCAGCTATCTGTGAACAAAGTGCATTTTAGTGTTAAGTCCGGTTGAAAATACAATCGTATTACCTTTTCTGCATTACGACCTTCACTCAGAAAATCTAGTTCAATCGGCAAATTCTTTTTTGACTCGTCAACCAGCCACTGGATTTTAAATTCGGGAAAAACAAACGACATTAGCTTAACTAAGTACTCCATGGTCTTCATGTCTACACGAGAATTGCCAAGAACATATGGATGTTGTACTTTCACAGCCACCGTCTCTCCTGTTTTCAGTTTCGCTTTGTGCACCTGAGCCAGGGAAGCAGTACCGAGCGGTTCTCGCTCGAAACAATCGAAAATTTCATCGGGCTACAATAAAAAGGGACGAAATTATTGCTGAATCAATTACTTCACTGAATTGAACTTACATTTTTCTTTAAATCCTGCTTTATCACTTTATATAAATCTTCTACCGGATTGCTAGGAGCATCGTTATGCAGTACTTTCATAGTTTGTACGAATTCGGTCGGCAAGAGGTATTCCAACGCACCAATATGTTGTCCCACTTTGATATAAACCCCTTTATTTGCACAAATCAAGTCAAGTAGTTTTCCAGCTGCGATTTTGTGCACGCGACTCTTCTCGGCTTTGTATTCGGCAGTTGATTTATCCCATTCGCGATAGAACAATTCCTTTTTATATGTTAATCCGATATCCCACACGGTGATAGCAGCTCGTCCCAGTCGAACGGCTCCCAGTGAATTTATATCGTAATCATTCGCGCGAAGGCTCAAGCCTGTGCCAACTACTCCGGCCGCTAAGGCGGAATATGCTATCACTCGTCGAATCATGGCAACAAAATACTACGGCACATTAACTGCGAAGCGGAGACAACACACCGAGGTTAGTGGATGGTCCTTGAATTGTTTTAAATTTAAAGGAGCTTTCATTCATACGCACGATTCTATTCGGAGAGAAGATGCACACGTCTTCTTTAATTAGTTCCATTTCAATGGGTCTGCTATTCGGGCGTTAAAGGATATTAAAGCAAAATGGAGCATGTCTGGCTTATTGGGGAGAGGGGGTTAAGAAATTATCAAAATAAGATTTCATCTGAACCTGGAGTTTGAAGATTTTTACAGATAATGCATGCTTGTGTTGATTTTTAATGCATTCACATCGCTTTAATCACACAACAGCTGCTCAATTGGTTTTAATCAGAACGAAATCAAATCACATTAAAGGATTCTGGGCCACTATTTGTTTTTTTTCGGTATTGCTGTTGTATTTTAATTGATCCGAAATGTTGAAAACTTTTAGCTTCGGGAAACGACCAGGGATAAGTACAAACTATTGAAAGCACAGGAATCAATTGCAAATATTAATTTTTGGTGGAAATTCGCTGCTCAACTTGATATGTAAATCTTACAAGTTCTGTATGATTTTAAATCTAGCGAAACTTTTTATTATGCGGAAAATTATTATCCAATTTCAATAAAAAAAAAACTGATATGAAAAGTTCTCGCAAATTTATCGATTCAACTCAATAAACATTAAATATTCCAGCAAAAAATGGAATACCATGCTTACTTAATAGAAATTTTAGAAAGAATTCTTTGCTCCCGTAATTTTCAAGGAATCGCAATTAATGTCGTTGCAACTTATACCTTCCCAAAAGTTATACGAAGTGATTTAGGTGGCTTTTATTTCATAACAGTAGGATAACAATTATGGTTTTCTCTGATTTTCGGTCAAAACCATTACTTAGAGAAATATACTTCCGGCGAAAGATCACTTAATTGATTACATCACACGTTTAAGGACAGTCAATCGTTTGGAAACGGGAGAAAAACTACACAGTGCTGCAGTTCTTTCATTTCAATACATTTCTGTTGCCTGGAAGTACTGAATACGCAATTATGTTTTGAAATTTTTACAGGAGAGAAAATTATAGGGTTTTTCACGATATTTTCAATTTTTGAAGCCCCAAATAATGTTATTTAATAGATCATTTCCAAACCCACTGAAACTTTTTTCTATACCGCTTAAACATTTTTACAAATTTGCTTACAATTACGCTGATGTAAGCTGGTTTTAAGGGTGGTAGGGTATATAAGGCAGTAGACTGGTTAAACATTTTCAACATGTCTAAACATTTTCTCTCAAAGTCAAACTGCTATCCAATCATTATCCAATGTGTACGCTTCATCCAAAATTGTAATAGAATGTCGCACACAAATGAACGTGATGTCGCTTCACTGTGAAGTGATCCTATACTGGATACCGGGGCAAAGTAATGTACCGGGAAATTGTGAAGCAGATGCCCTAGCTGGCACAGAGTTCCAGGATTATACCCGAACAACCGAAGTCGGCCAACCTCTAGCCTTCATAAAGCTAGGATTCAAGCAGCATTACATGGAGGCTGCAAATAGAGCCTGGCTACTGGAAGAAGCCTGTAGAGCAACCAGGCATACTTGGCACGCACTGAGCTCAAAACGCATCAAGCAGCTCCTCGACACGAGCCGTGAAACCTTTATTTTCATCATATCCATACTTACGGGGCATTGTCTGATTGGCAGACATGCAGAAAGATTGAGTGTTCTGTTCAACGATTGCTACCGAAGCTGCAGATCGGAAGAAGAGGAAGAAACAATTCAACATTTTCTGCGCGAATGCCCAGCACTATCCAGGAAACGCATGCAAACCCTAGGCTCGCCCTTCCTGGACAGTCTCACGGAAGTAGGTACTTTAAACATTAGCTGCGTAACCAGCTTCATACGAGAATCTAAATGATTCTCATCATCACGATCAGTTCTTCTGTAGTATCACAATGGGCCGCCACTACAACCAACTCACCAACCAAGTGGATTTTTGATATGATACTCCCGGATAAAGATCAGCTAAACTGGAATAATAGCACCTTGTCCTGTTTGAAGTGCTATCAAGGAGAATGTGCTGTGTATATCTCAAGAACGAGTAAATTATACGAAGATTAGTTTTCTACATAGTCGTAAATTTCACAAAACTCTTCAGATTTACACTCGTGCAGTTGATTGTTAGTATCACTTACTGCTGGTTGCCGTATACTTTACCACTGTCCACGCATTTGTCCAACGTATGCACTTACGATGGGTGTCCTCTTTTATTGCATCCTACGCATGTCGGAATCGAGACAAGAAGAAAACCGTATCTTTTTCATTTCAAGAAAGACGGATAGCAGGACCCTTTTCAAGCCAGGATTTTACTTAGCTTAGGCATAAACTTTAGCCCGTACAAACATTAAGCACACTGCTTATAATCTTGAAATCATTTTTATAGTGATTAAAGCGTCCTAGGTTGTAAAAGCAGTCGTCTTATGCAGAGCTGGTTCATTTAGGCCTCAATATTAAGGCGATGCATGGATGAAGATCGTTAATGAAGTATTGAATTTCATTCCACTCAAATGTTTAATGTACTATTGGACACATCTGTGGAGATTGGGTGTGTTATTTAAATTGAATTCATCCAGTACTATCCCTTATACCGGTATTCATTGTCTGGGAAGTACTAAGCAAACATACAAAAAGTGAAAAAGTATATTGCACACGAATGGTGCAAGCAAAGAGTCATGGAAAGATATGTATAGTTTGTCATGGGTTAGAACCTCCTAGTCTAGTCAACAACATTGTTTTCTAGTTTGTGCTTTTTGGTTAGCAACTTACTAACACTATTGTTTCACATTAATGGGAGTTCTTAGCTTCCGGGTTATGCTGGTTCATCGTTAATTTAATGGAAAGTGTGGTTTCGGCGTGTCGGATGACATCCTCATCAGAACCAGCCTGAGAACTAGAAGAAGGATATGCCTGGGATAAATTTATGGAGGCGTGCGATGCGAGTCGAAAGGAAAAGTTTGGTGAGTTGTCAGTTTTAAATGTAATTTATGTTGATACGATTATGCCGGGCACGGCACCGACAGAATGGAAAGCAATTATTATGAACTCCTTCTCTATGTCGCCTTGCGCCAATGCGATTTCGTTAATTAAAGATAAAACGATAAGTATTAAGTTGGTCTAAAGGTGATGATTATCACTTGAACAATCCACGTTATTCCAGCTTGAAGTTTCTAAAGATGATCGAGTTCTTATGATTTGGCAAGAACGTTTAAAATTGTTGGTACAACATGCAATGATTGAGAACAGAAAAATTTAAAAAATTTACAATTTTGCCGAAACTGTAAGTGGCTCTATCATTTTTCACTCATTTTCACAACCAAAAATTTAGCCTATCCTCAAACCGCCCACTTGAGAGAACACCGCGACAGGTTTGCGCCTTGGAAATCTTTTTAAATCGATTTTCTCAAAACATTTGTAGTTCCGTAGCACCAAAATGATTTAGCACATTTTAGTCGAATCGATTACCAGACAGTCGTTATAATTCGCAGATACAAATATTAAAATAGTTGAAATATAACGAGCTTAACCCATCAACAGCCTAACCGTGGTCGTGCTGTCTCGTGACGGATGGCAAATGACAGCACCTGAAGAGGATGCCATCCGACACGCCGAAACCACACTTTCCATTAAAGATATGTATAGTTGAAGGAGGCGGAGGTGGTTTTAGTCGGTAAAAGTTCGACATGCCGAAAAGCAGAAGCGACTCGGTGTCTTGAAGATTTCCACCTCCCAACGTTGAAAAAAAGATGTAAACTCAAGAATTTGAAAATACTGATGAGAATGAATTCATTTAAATGAATGAAAAAAACACAATTCCTTTCTACATTATAAAATTTGTGTATTCTGACCGATTTCAAGTTGATGCATATCGTGGCTGTACCATGTGTTCCGTGTATTTTACTTAGGAACATACCGAAACCAAAGGTTTGAATTAAACTCAATCCAACACCGAATTTGAAACAATCACGGAACTTCAAACCAACGGGGCTCCGCATGTATCAATGTCGAGTGAAAGCAGCACAAGACAAATTCATTTCTCCTACAATTTCCATTAATTGGTCACACAACAATAGCACATACATAGTTGCAAGCAGGCTGGCTGCCAGACGTTACATCAGCACATCTATCGCCTGTGATTATCACTTACCGATTGTTTCGCCCCAATGCCACAGCTCAGACTTTGACCAACCTCTCAACAAATTGTCATCAAGTAGGCTCGCTACTTGGACAAGTTATTATCGTCGCCTGGGTCGCCTGGATGACAGAAAAACACTTTATTCAGACGAGATCCTTGTGTAATTTGCGCGCCAACACTTCCACTGCATCCGGATCACTCGTGAATCTTCATAATAATTACTGTCAATTACTTTCTGCACAGCCAAACAAAGCACACTGAAGACACTTTCTAAATTGAGGAAAATCGCCAATATTTTAATATTATGAAATCACAGCAATGCAATCTGAAATATGGGAATTGGCCACGACACCCGCTCCGCCGCACTCCCCGACAACATTGGATTTCCTACATCCAACAGCTGATTGTTGTGCTTCTTTCTCGACTGCAATTCGTGGCTGCCAGGCATCGTTCCAGCCTATGCGCATTGTTGGAATGCAAATGTGCAAATGGTTGGTGACCACTGTCTAAAACGGATGGGCACGGTAAAAACTATCAACAAGCCGAAAAGAACAACGTGTAGCTATTATTATGGTCTTCGTCACATTATAACTGTTGATGCAACTTTGACATAATCTCTATTTACACCACTTTCAGTCAATCGCTATGAGAAACAATTAATTAGCATTCAAAAAATTATCCACCTCTGTCCAGGTGACATCAATCATTGACACTGGCAAGAAAACGTCAGATGACAATTGTTTTCCTTCCGTGCGTTTGTTGATCTGTTTTGCGGATCAACTCTATTCGGTTGATCCAAACAGGAGACTAATGAAATAAACATGTCGTCCGTTAAGCTACGAAACAGTATTCTAGACAAACCATTGAGTCGCGGAAAAGGTGAAGTGTCGTTGAGCTGTTTTGCTTTACTATTCTCTGAAGTCGTGCAGTATTGCCAGGGTAAGGTGTACACTGTCCCCGAATTACAAACTAGGTAAATATCCTGATTGGAGGAATATTTGACGATAATAATTGATTGCAGACTTCATGATATGGGACAGGATGTTGGAACGCGCGTGATTGATATTTACTATGTCCGTGAACGCAACTCGAAACGAGAAACAAAACTGACGAATATGTTGCTGTTCGTGAAAACTACGTTGTGGAAGGTGAGTAAATAGTTTTCTTTGGAAGATTTTCGTTAATACAAATCTTGTACCGATACAGAACTTATTTGGGAAGGAAGCTGAAAAATTGGAGCACGCCAACGATGACGAGAGGACGTACTACATAATTGAGAAGGAGTCCCTGGTGAACATGTTCATCAGTGTACCAAAGGACAAGGGATCATTGAACTGTGCAAGCTTCATTGCCGGAATTGTCGAAGCGGTGCTGACACACAGTGGTTTCGTGAGTTGCACTCTTAAAACGAAAATTCACCATGCTAAACTCTTATCTATTCCAGCCCTGCAAAGTAACCGCCCACTGGCACAAAGGAACAACATACATGGTGAAATTTGAAGATTTTGTTATTGCTAGGGATAAGCAGCTAGAGGAGAAATAAAAAAGATTTTCAAATTGTTGGCTTTATTGAATATTTCTCTACAGTTCATGGACATCATTTGGGTTGCTCTGCTTAAATAAACTTGAATTGACGATCCTTGTATGCTACTTGCCCGGTTCGGTACTTATTCTCTCGGCCGTCGCGTTCTGATTTCAGCATCCAACCGTAAACAACCATCGGTATCAGAATGCCGAGCATGCCCAGCCGTATCGTTCGAAATGTAGGCTTGAAGTGCTCATAGTTGCTCACTCGCATGGCTTGGAAGCGATTCAGGGCAGGATCAAACTGAAAACGTAATGAGAATAGTTCAATATAGGCAATCATAACAAAATGCTTCCTGGCTGTGTGATGATATAATCAGTGGGGAGGTTAAACAATTATTTTTCTTACCACTGTGCCACCTTCGCCCGAGGCATGTCTGTAAGGGTTTGTGATCTGTTTTTGAAACTCTGCACGTAAAGCCATTGCCTTTTCATGACGCCTGATGAGGAGCTCACGCTCCTTTTTGGACATTTCCGACATTTTCACGGCTGTGACTTGCTGGAGAAGCTGACAGTTCCGATTTTCCTTTGGTTACCGAGTGTACTGTCAGTGTGACGCACATCAAGTGGATGTGGACAGTTGGTTGGTAGCCCTGATATTAATAGTGTAGACACATCCAATGTGGTATGCCCTCTAATTTAAAAATGTAACGCAACTCTGGGTTTTTCCCAAAAATGAGACTTTGGGAATCAGAGAAAATTGAAAATTGTTTTATTTATTTATATAATAATAATTTGTTTTTTTAACGTTGGAAAAGATACCGATATGCCTCTCGGCATGCCGGATTTCTACAGACTAAAACCACCTACCACCAATCACTCCCTCCATCAAATTTTCAGTAATTCTCCATATTTATATTTCAGTACATAGTAATTCCCAGACGATAAGAATCGGTATAAGGGATAGTACCAAATTTGTTAGTTTAGTATCCTTTTAGTTAGATTAATAATTCAGAATATATGTTTATAAATTATTTCAGGTTGATTACATGTTTGGCTTTGATTTTAGTGGAGCTGATTGTAGTTTAGACTTACTTCGAATGTTTGTCTTGCAAGAGGTATTTTTTAGTGTCGTTTTAAAGGAAGTTGGGTTCGCTATGTTTTTAATTTTGCTAAAAACCATCGAAATATTATTATATTATCAAAATCATTTTTTTCAAGGATTATATTGTTTCCAGTCATTGAGAAACACAGAAAAACTTTCAGTCACTGTTTGGAGCAACACTTACACTGTAAATGTTTAATTACTTAATAAGTAACGACAACATATCTTCATACTAAACAAAAACCATTGACTTTCGGAGTTAAAACTTAATTTATTTATTATTAACAGTTCTTTTGTGAATTTTACAAAATATATACGACATAGTACAATATTTTCTTCTTCTTCTTTTATTTTCAACCAATCGCAGATAGTTTATTTAATAAACACTGAACGGTTTGTATGAATTCCTCATCAAAATCATACATCAACATTTTTGTTAGCTTACACAACTAATTGTATTGAGATTCTCCCATGTTGAGATTCTGAGAAAAAGGAAGAAATCGAACTCGAAAGCGAATAATGGAATGGATTAGAATGTAGGGAACTCTTCGGTACAACTATGAATTACAATTTACTCTTGCAGAATATTTTTTTTTGTCAAATCATCAACAATCGCGAGACAAAGTTCAACTTCGATTCCATTCAATAGAATCGACCTGATCCGAAAACCTTCAAGATAATTGTATTCGAATAGGTTGTCCCACGCCGCGAGTTCCCATTATTTATTCTACATGAAAATTAAATCTTCGGTCGACTAATTTACTGGTTATTTTGCAATAAATATGATTACCTAACAACTAACATTAAAACTGCATTTTGTACAAAGAATATGACCTATTTTATGTTTTGCGCAAATCGAAGCGTATTCTAAAGCTGAAATCATTTTCGGTTTATGGTTTACGGTTTTTTCATTCACCTGACACTCTTGTTAAACTAAAGATACGCTCAAATTTCGCTGATATGAACACGAGCAATTTAGTTTGTATTTGTGTGTGACTTTCACCTGGTTTTTGCTGTTGCCGTGCTTTCAAAAGCATTACTAAATTAGGAACACCGCTACAACCTTATGATTATTTGCAAATTTTAAATAGAACATTATTTGATTTTGTGACAAGTGGCAATCGTTGAGTTAACCGAAATGAAAGACAAGCGACACGTCCCAAAACCTCAAACGTCTCACCGTCACACGGAGGCAAAGCAATTTGATCTTGTAATTGACCGGCAGTCTAACTGCTCTATTCTGTGACTATCATTTTTACTGTGAATTTGTCTATATAACAACAGTATCCTTAACTACTTTTGATAAAGCCGGCTTTCACAAATGCAAATCTCTCGGTTTCCCGTCCGCAAATGATTTTAGTTTAGAGACCTACGTCGCTGTCTGTGGTAGCGACTATTATCAGAAATTTCGTTAGATATACGTGCAAGTAGGGGAAGCTCTCGCATTGATACGTTAACTGACGGAAGTGGATCAATTTTTGATAGTTGCTTGATCGCTTGGAATTTGTCAGGAGTGCCTGGCATGCTTGCAATTAATGCACCATCGTTGCTGCTGGCCAACTCACTTATTTTCGTATTATTTGTCTTAACACCATTCATTGCTGCACATTCTTTCATCATCATTAAATGATCTAACTTATCTACGGTGGCGTTTAGTTCACTCTCCCACACATCCTGCTCTTGTTGTCCGTCGCCACCTTCCACCGGTCGAACGGCGAGTGTTTTCACCTTCCTACGCAGCGCTTCCAGGTCGTAATCGTCGCCGTCGTCCAAGCAAGTATCATCGCTTTCAGCGTCTTTTTCACTTAGTGCTGCCGAGCTTGCAGCCAGCGACGAAACACTGCCCATCGATGGAAATTCACACTTTTCCAATTCAACATTGTAATCCAGCACGGGACACAATTCGGCCCCGACTCCAGGCTCTCGAGGTCCTGGCGGAGCAGCCGTATGCAAGTCGCCTCGTTTTCTATGGATCTCCTCGCTTATGCGTTCTAGATTGCGAAGAGCCGTCGAATAGTTGGCTTTAGCGGCTTGTAGTTGTCCTTGTAGCTCTTGGATTCGACTCTTTTGCGTATGCAGTTGATCTTGGCAAATTTGCTTCTCCTCGAAATATGGTCTGGACTTTTGAATATTGCGCCGTAGACGATCCTCGAGTTGTTGTACCTTTTAATAGAACGAAAGGAAGCACACAATTACGTAAGCATACAAATTACATCCAAAAAATTTAAAATTACTTTTAATTCAGCCGCATTGAAGGCTTGCGCCTTCTGCTGATGTTCGGCATGACTCTCGGCTTTTTTGGTCTCGGCATCCATCACTTTGGCTGTAGCGTGGTTGAGCATTTCCTGCCAAGCATTATCAAATTGCCATTCATGTGAATTGCTCATAAATCGCTTTTCGGCAAGTGCGACCGTTTCCTTGGCCGCGGCGTGTATTTCTGTAAAATGCAGTCAATATATAATACGAATGGGTTAAATTAGTTGCCACAAAAGCGGACTAACCATTCGCTCGTTGAAATTTCACGGCTGCCTTTTGGCATTCCACCTGCGCCTCTCGAGCCTTCTCCAACGCATCGTAATAGGGTCGGGCCTTTTCTATGCAAGTTCCTAACTTCTTCGACAGAAGCTTCAAACGTCGAGTTGACTCGTTGAGAAGGATCCGAAATGTGGAATTCGCTTCCTAAATATATTTTAATCAATTCATAAGAAACTTGGGACACTAACGGCTTGAAATTTGCATAGAATTCACATGTAGTTTTACATACCTCTAACTCTATTTCTAATTTATTGATTTCATCAGTTGCTGAGTTCAGATTCTCCAATTCAATCTGAAAACAAAGCAAGTAAATAATTGTTAAAAATATATTTCGAACTTTTCGGAAAACATCAAATTAATCGATAGCTGTTAAATTCCAAACCCAGGCACACCTGATATCTTATTTTTGCAGAAAATAGCAAATCAATATTTATCTATTCAATCATAATTATCACAACTGCAAACAAGTCTAGTTGTTTTTTAATTGTTTGAACAAAAAAATATCATCAATCGTTTGAATCATTTTAGAATGAAACGATGCCAACATTTTAAAATTCGGTCTCAATTTAATTGGGCGTAGTTTTTTAAAGCGAGTGATTTAACATTTTTTTGCTGAAATGGTTTTAAAGAAATAGATCGCGTCTAATGTATTCATTCTGATTATCATTAGCTTCATATTGAGAAAATGTTCTGTACAAAACCTTTCCTTACAAAAAAAACACTCGACAGATTTGTATTTTCTAATTGAAGATAAGAACATTTAAATGAACTTTAAATACGTTCAAGTCAAGTATGCAAACATCACTAAAAGTTTTTCATTGATAAAACATGTAGCGAATATGTGTGTTCGTTATGTAAACAGTTCAAGGAAGTAAAGGTCACGAACAAGCGATGAATCACTTCTCTTCAAATTCTGAATAGAAACACTGTGTTTACGCTTTTCTAGAAACTCCACTAATTCTAGAATTTTAAATGATAATGAGATGCCGACTGAAATAAATACAGCTGGGCATTCCAAATTTTGAATAAATCTATAGAAATAGATCCATTAAATTCTTTGGTTGGTTGCGTTTTTCTCTGGAAATTCTTACTGGTTTTTTGATATTCTACTGTTAACGATGTGTTTTCGTTATGGTCGAATAATTAAGAATTCATCTTTAATCAACTTCAGTGTTTACACTTAACTACGGATTTTGGATTAATGTAAAAAGAAAATCAAAGCTCTCTGTATATTTTTTGTTTGAATTCGGATTAACATCCTTTCATGGCAATCGATTACAGCAAAGTTAAATTAAATAAAACTTGAAAGACTTTCAATATTTTTTATTTGAGTTTGTTTTGATCTCAAACGTGGCCACTGTGCTAATATGAATTTTGTTCAAGCCGCTTTTGCGATCAAACAATTGCTTTGTTAAAAGATTTATCTTTAAAAAAATGTTATTTTAAAATTACAACATGTGTGATTGTGCTTCGACTTCAGACGAAATAAAGATAAGACGATGTACATATGTTATGATAAGACTTTTTAATTGTTTTGGATAATCTTAATATAGATTTTTTTTGCAACGAGAAAAATGTGCAAACAAAAGATTGTCGGAAGGCATGTGTACCAGAGTTTTTAAGGGGCTAACCTACTATTAAAAAAAATCTGAATGAGTGTTCAAGAATATTCTCTGAAAATTTCACCATGATCCGAATATTCCTTTGGGACTTATAAGCATTATGACGTAAGCGTACTAGACGCTCGACTAGCAGATTAGAGAGTGCGTTCTATACAATGAGAGTGCATTTTACACATTAAAAAACTTATGTTCAAGCGTGCTTGAGTTGCGGAAAAACCTTACTCTATTGCGAGAAAAACAGAAAATAACAGAAGAAAAAGAAGATAGAAAAAATCACCTCCAAAAACACCTTTAAAAAGCCGGTAGAATTCACAATAAAATTAATGAAGGATTTATCTACGTACTACGGTTTAGCCATGTGTAGAAACGTTGATTCTGTAAAAGAAATGCGCAAAAGTATTTGGCCCACCTTTTATCACAAGATATTAACCGATGAAAATCTGAGGCATTCATATTGCCCAGAAGGAGCTGGCTGCTGGTGTGAGGATCGAAAACTAGAGGCTTAAAAAAGCTAAAAGGCTATGTATAAACACCCACCACCTGTTGCAAAAGATGTTGAAGAAATCTTGAAACTTATATATGAAGATTTATCAAAAGAGGAGCTATTGGAGATATGTTTGGGTGGCCACACACTAAATGCAAATGAAAGCTTCAATGCGAGTGTCTGGAAAATGGCTCCAAAAAATATGTTTTGTGGAAAAGACATCGTTGAAACTGCAACCAAGGTTGCAGTTTGTATGTAAAATGAGGGATATGCACCAATTCTCAAAATTATGGAGACAACGGGAGTAAAAATCGGTCGAAGTGCCATGAATTTTGCACATTCGTGATACTCATCGCGCATTAACAATGCTGACTGCTGTAGCCCTGAAGCTTCAAAAGAAGCCAAAACCCAATGTAGAGCAGCTCGTTCTGAGGAAAATGATATGTTTGATGAAGCTAACAGAATACTTTATGGTGCTGGCATCGCAGATTAGCTTTTTCCATTTAAAAAAAAACTTCAAACGGGTTTTTTTCGAAACAACATTTTTTTATACGGTGTTGCACTTTTTGGAGGAACTTCTAAACCAATCCTCACCAAACTTTAACCACATATTTTACACATATAGGACTATCGTCCGAATTTTAAAAAAGTCAAAAAGTTTCAAAACATAATTTTTTCCGGTATCAAATTACCCCCAAAAAAAATCAAAATTTTCGTTAAACATCCCCACTTTTGTATTTTTGATTGAAAGTTTATAATTATGGGTCGTACGATACCTATTGTCATAGCAATCATGAAACCGTTTGATTTTTTTTTTTTCAAATAAGCCATTTCCATAAAATCATGCACTGTGTTTCGAGTTTTTCTTTATCTGTTCTACAATTCGGCGACAATCGCAAGCGGATATTTTATTTGGCACTGTTCTCCCTTTATTTTTCACGCGATTTTCCCCGAATATATCGTCGTTCAATTATGTGTTGGACAGTAGAAGATGGTTTGCACACTAGTTTCGCTTTTATTAACTTCCCAGTATATGGGAAGTTCTTGTAATCGCCTCGAAAATCGAAATTGAAATTTTCAACATATCTTTACGTTTTGAGGTCTATAGAGTATATATAAAGTGTTTTTAGAAAGGGAGATGTATGTGTGTGTGTGTGTGTGTACGTACGTACGTACGTTCGTCGACACTTTTTTCTACGAGCATAACTCACGTAAACAAAGTTGTATCGACTTCGTTGAGGTGTCAATCGAAGCGTCTTTGCAATCTTAAGAGCTGATTAGTTTTTGGGAAACTTCGGTCGGGGGGGTTTGCTGTTTTGCCCGTTTAAATGTCATTTCTGTCATGCGTTATATCTCGCGAACCAAACGTACGATTTTTTTGAACAAGATGTCAATCGACGCGCATTGACATTTATGTGGTTCAAACAAATTTTTAAAAAAAATCTTGGAAACGTTTTTTAATTTTTAAAAAAAAAAGTGCAAAAAATTAGGTTTTTTTTCAAAAACACAAAATTTTTAACCTGATTTTCAAACCTTAGTAATCAATGTTTATATAATTTATATACTCCAAATAATTTTTGTGAAAAAACCAACAAAAGTTTTTTTCATGATTACAAAAAAAATTAAATAAAAAATAAAAAATTATTAAACGTTCAAGGTCATTTTGTCATTCATTATATCTCGAGAACTAAATATAATGTTTCCATCATTAAGGTGTGAATCGACGCGTATTATCATTTTTATGCTATTTTTATATATCAAAAAAATCGTTAAAGCGGTTTTTCTAATTTATTAAAAAAAATGGAAAATATGTGTTTTTTTTATAAAAAAATTCATTTTTAACCTGATTTGCACATCGTAATAATAAATGTTTATAGAATTTATAAACTTTTATCAATTTTTGTAGAGGAACCAGCAAAAACTTTTCTCATGATTACAAAAACAATTAAATTAAAAATAAAAAATCATTCAAAGTCACCATGTAAAAAGGGTTCATTCGAATCATTATACCTTAAATCTCTTATTCTAAAGACATTGTTGTAAAGTCAATCAAAGTTTACTAATGTTTCCAAAATTTGAGCAGATTTTCAATAGTCTTCACAGCACCATGTTTTAACTTTAATGAAAAAACTGCTTTGTAACCTGTCGCCCCTCCGATTGATCCGCGTGAAAAATAAATCAAACCAATGCACCAAAATCCTTACGTAATCAATTGACGCTCGCGTAGATGTTATGATTAATATTAAGTCATTCCAATAACTTTTATGAGAGGTACATTTTTATTATTTGAAGTAGTATGAATTCCATACTTATTATTGTGTTTAATATTTTTAATATCTATGTAGATATTACTGGGAAGTTGACCGTGTGGACCTCATGGATCGCACCTCGCGGCTTGTTTTAAGATTTTCTGTTTTTAATATGAATAATTATTAGTTCACGGTAGTTTGCCGATCCATTTTTACCTAAACTCAATTGTTCTACTTTATTCAACCGAAATTACGATCAAACCTTTACTAAAAACGCTTATTAACGTTCTCAAACCTTATAGCAACGAAAGTGCAGAAAATGAGTTACACATTCCGTTTTTCTATTGCACTGTCTGTGGCGCATAATTTAAGCTGTGACGTGATTTTTTTCTTGTTAAATGAAATAGTGAAGAAGTGTTGTTGTTTTTATTGGAATTGATAAATAAGACCTCAAACTGAAATATTTTATATATTTTTATAAATGGACTTTTCATATTCTATCAGTTCCTAAGCTTTTTCCTCGTATTAAGTACTCATATCATTTAAGCTGTGACTGACTGTAGGCTGAGGGGACGATATGTACTCCAAAATACAATTAGAATGACATAAAAAACCTGCTTTAACATAAGAAAACCATATTCAAAAAACCGTGCAGGTTAATCCTTGATTTAAGTTTGTCCCTAAATCGAAAGTTATTCGGTAAAGGTTAAAAAGAACACACGTCAACTATACGTTACACATAATAAAGATATGCAATACTCATGTGTAAATATCGTATACGTAAAAACATAGTTGGGAAAGTTTTATCATTACTAGGGATTGCGTCATTATAGGTCATTGATATAATGCAACTTTCAGTCAAGTGATGAACAGATGAACATTATTATATATTAAATCATGCTTCTCGCATTACAAGGAAGTTGCATTACAATAAAACAATAAATATGTGCAATAAACGTATAATGCATTCGTCATCGTACTGTACAAAATTTTCGAAGTTATGAAATATTAGACGCGAAAAATATGACCGGGTCGTTTGCATTCATTGAAATGCTTTATGCATTGTTTGCAAGCTGGCTTGCTTGCTTGCCAGCTGTTTGGGCATCTATAGTGTGGAGTTGAACTTGTTTTTAGATATTTTATAATAAGCATAAAATATTGTGACTTATCAAATGAGGAAAGCAACGTTCTTTTTTACCTTTTTGTAAAGTTGTGAACGTAAATGATGCAAAACAATTTTATTTTGTTTGTAGTAAATGAGGAGATTAAATATTGAGCTGTTTATCAAATGGAATACTATAATTGATACCAAACGACTATGTTGTGTAACAATAGTATATGTAAAGTATTTTTTTCTTGAACAGTATAAGGACAGAAGCTGAAATCCACGCAGATGCCTCATGTAAACTTAGTTTTGAAGAAGATATATGGTTAGTTGTGATGGCAACTCTTTTCTCAAGAAATGGCATACTTAGGCCACAACAAACTTTTTGTTGTATCAGAAAAGACAAGGGTGGCACTAAAATCTCGCTTTAGGATGCTGAGAACAATTTCTATTCTTTTATGAACCTGGCTATGCATATATAAATTAGCTACTTCCGTGAGGCTATCCAAGAAGGGAGAGTGTAGAATTTCGCCCTTCATTGTCCCTGCATCGATTTTCGCTTGCTTGAGAATTTCCGGAGCATCTGAAAAAGGGAAAGTTATACCTATGTACATACATTCAAGGGCGGATTAGAAACAGACCCGAATAACTATCGTCCAATAACACTTCTGAACACCCTGAGTAAAATAATGGGGGGAAAATATAAACACCTCGAATTAAAAACTACCTAGAACAGAACCAAATATTGAATGAAAATCAATTTGGCTTCCAGGAAGGGAACGGTACAACAGATGCTATTGTTGAGATGGTGAGCCACATAAATACACAAATGGATAAAGGTCTTTACGTCGCAGGAATCTTTGTTGATCTCAAAAAAAGCCTTAGATAAGATAGTTCATCACACGTTAGTTACACGATTGGAAGAAATTTCTCTGAAATTTAATTCTTTAAAACATAGCTAATTAAACTAGATTGAAACAAAGGCGTCAGTCGACGCTTCTCCCCATGGGCAACCTTCGCATAATTGATGCGAAACCTCTCCATGTGGGGGTACCAGTTTATAGTTGGCTTGTAGGGCCGATGGTGATCATGCTGGTGGACTCGCGATACTACCTAGCGTAACTGACCACAGCTACCACGTTGCTCCCACAAGGGGGCCTCCGCCTATCGAGGATGATAGTAATCTATGATAGACTCCTCGACCCCGTGGTACCGATGACAGACCCTTCGGTAAGGGTTCATACCCTTAAAGCATGCTATGGTTTCTGCTCCCACGAGCAGAGGGGCTTTTTACCCTTTGTATCTCGGGTAAGTGAGAGCGACAAGTCTCAAGAGCTTTGCAATGAATGGCAATTGCTCCACTCCCCTGCATGTGAAGATTGGAGGAAGTAGGAATTGTTGGTAAGGTGAAAGATCTTCTGAGAAGTTACTTGTCTGAACGGCCATAAAAAACAGGAATCGGCAACAACTACCAATCAGCGCGAATTAGTGTTGGGGTTCCTCAAGGATCTATCCTAGGTCTTATTCTCTACTTGTTATATACGAGCACCTTATCTAACTCAGGGGCAACTGCAAAAGTAGTGATGTACGCGGACGATACAGTGTTTTGATTGACTCAGACAATACTGAATTTAACATAGAACAAACAGAGACCTAGACAATCATTAGCAATGATTAATTCATACTTCAGATTAACCATGGACACGAATAAGACAAAATACATTATCTTGAAACAAAACAAAACGGATATTGAACCTTTGATAAAACTTAACTGAAAAGCTTTGAGCAAAAAAAATTACCTGGGACTTGCAATAGACGAAAAACTCTCACATATTAATGAATGGACAGAAAAACTCACAGCTATTGATGGTCTCCTACATCGTTTCAGATATTTTCCTAGCTAAAATTCAAATCACTAAGCCACACATAATTTCAAAAATTGCATATGGACTCCTAATATGGAATCAAACGACAGAACATAAAATAATGGGCATAGCACAAATTATCACCGAAGCATACAATAAATATATATATAAACATTCTTCAAACATTAAACTGATCTATTTATCACCAAATAAATACATCGCTTCATGGATGGACAAATAGCGCTTATCACCTCGTGAATTTTCCTCGCGACCGACATCACTTGTTGCAGCGAGCAATGCACTGCTAGCATAAATATGGATATTGACATTTTGGTTGCTTATGTCATGTGGGAAATTTATGAGTAGTGATTAGTTATTGAGTCTTTTAGTGAATGATCTTTTTCTTGTTGTGGAAAACATAATTTTGTATCGTTAATTAGGTAATAAGTGTTTGACCATCTACGGGTGCTAGCATTAAAAATTTGTATGAATAGCGAGTAACAATTAAAGAAAAATGCAGTCGTTTTAGAACATTTGTACGAGTTTCATTAATGCCTATTCAACTCGGCACTCTATAAGACTCCCTGGATTGTGCCTATCTATCGGCACTTCAGGTAATGCCTATCATCGGCATATTTAGTTCTTGGCCAGTTGCACCAAAATTGTGCCAGCCATTTTTCTTCTAAATCCCTAGTAATTTTTATTAATTTGTTTATTCCCTCATCATGGGACTTTATAGATACCATGAAAAAGAAAATAGAATCAAAGGACAAGAAACATAACATGTCAATCCTACCACATTACAACACGGAAGATGCAAGCAAAGAGTGATGGAGAGAGAGAGGCTTGGAGAAGGCGGAGGTGGTTTTAGTCGGTAAAAGTCCGATTCGGTATCAGAAGCGACTCGGTATCTTTTGCAGATTTCCATCTCCCAACGTTGAAAAAAATCTGGTTCATAAAATCAAATCCATTTTTTATCTGTGTCACAATTTCCTCCGACTTATCTTTGCTTAAGTTTGAAAATTCCCTCGAACTTTTGACTCCTAACTTAGATTCGAATTCGGTGAGCATCTTCGTTATCAAACATTCAATGACCTTTTCGTGTATAAATAAATGTGGGGAATTTGCTAATTCAATCTTGACTAATCTTTAGGAAATTGGGTATCTGCCATATCTTAATTCTGCGGTCTGCTGGAAATGTTTTTTTTTACTTTTTCAATGGCCACAGTAAGTCAGCCAATGTGGTTATCGATGAACCGATGGGAGTTCTATTGGATCGACTCTCATCTTTGCCGGACAAATAGGCTACACTATTTCATGATCGAATATTGAAGCCCAGAATATTCATAAGCAGTAGGTACTTCTTTAAAAAAATCGCAGCAATTAGGTGAAGAACTTAATGACCGATCGATGTTCTTTATATCTCAGGCGTGTCGAATCATCGGACATAGTGTACTTCCGAAATTCATTATTCTGAATGTATTCAGCCCAACAATTTGTAACTTGCAGCAGTGTATATTGATAAGAATGTACTCAACTCGTGATACCTTATACCTTAGGTTGGGAACTTTTCACCCTCCTCTCGTAAATGTATACATATTTAAATACCCGACTTGGTAAAATAATTTCATATCATAGTAAGGACTTTAGTTGGAAATAGCTGTATAAAATCAAGTACTCAATGAGTTCAGCTATACATATGTATACTACTTAAACGGGGTCTCAATAACAGGTAGACGAAGTCATTCGAAAACAAAGAAGTCTAACGACATTCATCACTACAGTGTATTGAAACTTTGAATTTCTTCATTGACACAACAAATTAGCGACATCCGACGAATAGAAAAACAATCTTGAAAGCTGAAAAACGTTTCAAAAGAATAGAATTGAAAACAAATATTCCAAATTAGTATACAGACAAAGGCTCAACTAAATCTTCAATTGAAATCGAATCGAAAATCCTACAACGGATATGGATTGCCATCGGCGCAAACAACAAACTAATACCGTATTTATTTGTTAAAATCAATGCAAATAATTCGATGGCTGGTTGCGATTGCTAGCATAAAATACTACGACGAGACATTTCGCTATACGAAATACAGACGGGCGTGAAGGTCGTACACGCGCACCATATCATTGGGGAGTTGTTGCCGAAACGGTGTGAGAGCGTTTCCATAGAGGAGTTCGCGAATAAATTCACGAAACCATGGGCCAAATGATTGATAATTGCGATGTCACTCGATTTCCATAAAACCATTTTACAGATGAACGAACATAATCGGGTCGATTTTTTTCTCATTAGGACACTTAGCAACTGTGGGGCTGGGAACAATTGAGAAATTTGATGTTGATTTTCATACGGAAAATTATTATTTCGTGAACGAACTGCGAATGGCAACGAGTATTTAATGAATTCAAACGAATGTGATGCTGCTGGAATTCCCGAAGAAGACATGCAAAGTGCATGCATAAATTAATATTGTCTTGAACACAAGGAACGGGGGAAATACGCAAGAGCTTGTTTTACAAATTGAATTTAAAATTAATAATTTTTTCGATGGTACATTCTTCAAAGTTATGCACAACAGACAATGAACTTTACATTTTTCTAACAAAGACTATAGTTTTCGCGAAACGAAAACTAGTCATTCTGAATTTTAAAGTAAATCACATTTCAACCGATTTTTTTTGTTAAAATCTAATTCAATTTTGAAAGTACATATTTTTGAATAACAATTCGAAAGTGAATGTTAAATTTTAAACAAAACTATTTCTCCAATTTGCGCCATTTTTACTGCGTCCATATCTTTTTGATGTGGTTACTTCGCTGGCAAGGTATATAGACAACCAGTCTATATACCTTGCTTCGCTGGTGTATTGTGTTTGGCCTATATATGTTTTGATGCAGTCTTTGCAATTAATCCTCTCTCTCAAAAAAAGTCGGGAACATTAATAAAAAAATCGAAATGTTAAAAATTATTTAAAAAAATCGATTTTTCCCTGCTTTTCTCACTCCTAACTTTAAACCGGTTCATTTTAGAGCAAAGTTGTGCGGAAATAAAAGTTGCGTAATTAAATTTTCTATGAGATATGATTTGTTAAATTTTTTTAAAAAAAATACCCTTGGCTCAAAGCAAGCAATAAATATAAGAAAATGGAGAAAAAAGCCTTTTTTTATTTAATTTTTTTTACCACTTAGAATGCACTTAGGACCTTTATAGTTCGCCTAGAAAATCTTTATAAGATAATAAAACAGCATACAACTTTTCATCAAAATCGGATCAGTAGATTGCACATAATAAGTTTGCAGTCTAAATTTATTTAAAAAAATTCAAAATTTGAAGTTATCAAATACACTTCACAAAATTAAAATCGGATTATTACGGCGGCCTCAGGATTTTTTGCTAAACTTGATAATAAACTTTAAAACAGTGCTGGGCGACTGCGGACTCAGTGGATGGAAGCATAACTCCAAGGGCTAATAAAGGTTATAATACACACGAATTCAGTTACACGAAGGGGGAACTTCGGCAAAATGGCGGCACCCATTTTTGCTCCAAAAAAGACGAACACGGTGGAATCGGCCGGAAAGGTTATGGCCACGATTTTTTGGGATGCATGTGGAATTATTTTTATAGATTATTTGCAAAAAAAGGAAAAACAATCAAGGGAGATTGTTATGCGTCGATATTGAGTCGGTTGAGTGAAAAATTAAAGGAAAAATGGCTACATTTGAAAAAAAATGGCTATTTTGAAGTACTTCATAATCATATGTTTCTGATGGCTTCAAAAAATTGAAGGGGCGCCTGGAAAATTATATTGATCTAAAGGAAGATGATTGATATGTATTGAAATAAAAAAAATTACGAAAAAAAATTGTTTTTCTATTTTTTCTAAGGATTTATTAACCCAGCCTAATAGTAAAGTCTAATATAACTAATAAAGTCTATAAAGTATGGTAAATTTATTAATTAAACATAAAAGTGTGATGCACAACTAGAAACGCAGAGAATTATGAAGAAGCAATGCGATTTCTTAGTCGAATTTTATACGAAACTAAAAAGCGTCTGAAAGATTCAACCCCATGCTGTGATGGTTTCTCTGTAAGCGGGTTCTACGTGAAATCTAAGGCTGAAGACTGCAAAATTTATAGAATTTATACGGGGATAGGTAGAGTAATGGAAGTCAGATTCATTGTGAAGAGAAGTGTCTTGGAGATGCAAGAAATCTTTACAAAGGAGACACAAGTCAAGATATAGTCTTCTTCCGTAGTTGTATAGCGCCTGTGGCTGCTTCCTTCTTGACTTGTAGATGAAGAACTGGAAATTCACATAATTCTTTGAAGATTTCGAAAATTACTGTTTAGGAAGCTGTCATCCAAAAGTCGATAACTAATATTGTACACATGATCGCTGCAAAGAGATGGTCAGAACGGTTTGGAGTGTGTCGAAGTGATTTTAGTCTGTAAACTCTACTGAATAAAAATTAACGAAATTCTGATCTATCCCTTATACTGATATACATCGTCTGGGAAGTATTAATTGAATAAACATGCATTCAGGGAATACATTGAAAACGAGCAGTGTAAGCAATGAGTGATGGAATGAGAGGTTTGGAGGAGGGGGAGGTGGTTTTAGTCGGTAAAAACTCGACACGCCGGGAAGCAGGAGCGAATCGATGTGATTTTTGAACATGCCCATATCCCATAACACGGGAAAAAAATCCTTTTGCCTATTGTACATCAGATTTTAGGTCTCAACAGGTTCATATTTAGTTTGAGAACAATTTATTGTGGGTAAATTAAGTTGGCTGTGAGGTAATCGGAATCTTTGAATATCTGGGGTTGAAAGCACAGTGCCTACTGGAAACATATTGTTGGGGTCGTGTTAAGAAAAGTTTGAAGCAAATTATTTATGCCCTTCTGGAATGTTTGGATAGAACTGATCTAAACTACTCCCATTTTACAAGAAAACATGTATTTTATAAATTGAAGTAACATCGGCCAGCCAACTTCGCTGTAATTTCCTTTTCCACAAATAGAATAGAATACTAGACGCCATCACT
This sequence comes from Oxycera nigricornis, assembly GCA_963942545.1. Taxonomy (NCBI): domain Eukaryota; kingdom Metazoa; phylum Arthropoda; class Insecta; order Diptera; family Stratiomyidae; genus Oxycera; species Oxycera nigricornis. The sequence goes on from OZ012662.1 coordinate 3,837,548, forward strand.
GTCTAGTGTGGCGCTGCTTTGATCAGACAACAATAACATTCTAGCTGACTCTAAGCGATTCTGTAATCGTCGGAAATACCAGTTTCCTCAGCACACAACTACGCAGCGTGAGAATGAACGACGACGACCACATACCTGAATTCTCGGATCCAAGTCCTCTGCATCGGATGCCATCATTTTCCCTTGTTTACCCACAATCGAACAATATTCACAGCAACAGCACAATTTTCACAGAGACCAATGGCAGGGACTATGAAAAAACGCGATTGTACATTACACAATTAACAACTAACGCGAGAAAGTGCCAAGCTGCAGCGCTGCTTTTCCACAATTATTTTATTTATATTACATATTTCGAGGTGCGACGAATCCGCGTACAACGAACGGTACCTGCTACTCGATGCAAATCGACATCTACGATCCGACCGAAACTCGCATCTACAAATTCACATTAATGATGATCGATCCCATCTCACACTTTGTTTTCGAACAGAAAAAACTACTCGACACGACCTTTAAGGCTGATTTTTAATGTTATGTCACACGACACGGATTCGTGCGAATTGCGAGGTGCACTCACGGCCGACTGATTAGATCCTGCACCGTTCTACACTTCCTGATCTATTTAAATGCCCGTCCAAGTACATAAGGGCAATTAATTGCTTTTAGGTAGATTGGAAATTACAAAAAACTTTCTCCACAACAACAAAAAAACTTTTCCAGCGCTCGATGTTTTGACAGGCTGTGAACTTCGTATCGCATCGATGTTCGCGATGATGTCGTTGTTTGCCGCTAGAGGTGTAGGCAAGGCGAATTCGACTGATTGCTGGTAATGCTGCATAGAGAAGTCGCTGCAGAATATATATTATTTAGGAAAAATTTAAAAGCACATTTGAAGAGTATTTTCCACCTCGCTCTGAACATAAAAAATTAAACAAAACAGGAACAGGACCTCCTACAGGACCAACATTCGAAGTAAATTACAATTACAATCAGGTCCACAAAAATTGAAGCCAAACATGAAACCAAAATGAAATAAAATTATAAACATACATTCTGAATTATGAAACGAACTAAAAGGATACTACATTCCACAAATTTGGTACTATCATTTATGCCGATCCTTATCGTCTGGAAGATACTATGTACCGAAATCTAAATATGTACAATTACTGAAAATTGTTGGAGTGAGTAATTTGAAGGGGACGGATATGGTTGTAGACGGTAGAAATACGGCATGCCGGGAGGCAGGAGGTAATCAGTATCTTTTGAAAATTTCCACCTTCCCACGTTGAAAAAAAATATTTCAAGTCATTCCAATCCTGTCCATTTATATGGAACTAACGCGTCAAAAATATCCTGCACTACCACCGTACAAGCCACAAGGAAAGCTAGTGTAAAACTATTCAATTTAATTTTAAATTGACCATTATTGATATTCAAAACATTTTTTGATATTGAATTTAGAAGCATGTCCAAGATACTTAATTACACTTTGCTTTTCAAATCTATTCGCGTTAGCCCACCTCATGTAATGCAGACCGTATTCAGCGAACACATCCGGTTTCTACTGCCAACATCAGCTGGTAGACTTAACTGAAGTGTCAGCTGTCATAATCTTCAGTTCCGGAAAACTCTTAGTAGGATTATCAAGGCAGACAGTTTATATTTTAGTGTCGTTACTAAGATATGATTGTGACTCGTGTTGGACAATTGGCCACCAACAGAGGCCTGCTCGAAGCACTGCTTCGGGGAAATGTAATCAATCGACGCATGAAGACCCACTATCGAAGTGGCGCTTTGAAGAATTTACCACCGCGAGCGCCCTTCGGAATTGTTGGAGTTCTGTGTGCCGTTGTGCCGGGATTGTTGCTTGGAGCCGCGATCAGCAAGAGTATCGCCAATTTCTTAGAAGAGAATGATTTATTCGTGCCGTCTGACGATGACGCCGACGAGGATTAGGTCTCGCGAAAAATGCGGGGCGTTATTCCCGCTATATGGATAATAATGGTTGCAATCTCCTTAAAGAACAACATCTAATTTGCTCGCACAACTTAGTAGACTTCGTGTTATATATTTGTTATTTATTCATGTCTATTTTGTCAGTTCGAATGTAAAGTAGGCTTAAATGGGTGGATTTGTGATAGCGTCCACTTTTCATAAGGCATTTATAATAAATTGAATAAAGCAATGCCAACGAGAATTTGTATTTACAATGCCTGCGGCCTGAAGATTTTGTCTTGGAATCGTCTATGACTAAATCATGCATTTTGTATGATTTAATCGATCATTGATGTAACCGTGTTGGTGAAAGGTCTATTGCGCCGTCATCCAACAGTTATCAAATGTATAATTGACCTAGAGTTGTTGCTATCGCTCAGCGAAACCTATAAATAACTACGGTGAGAGATGTGCCAAGTAGGCGTCATATCAAATTTATGGACTGGCTCTTGTATCGACGACTAGACTAAAGCCAATCGTTTAATCTTGAGTTCTTCCTAAAAGAATTTATTCACACATATTTTCAACTCATCGTGCAGAATTTTCCAAGCAACAATATCAGAAAAGTGAAGAATTACTTTATCAATCTTCCTTACAATATATGCGGACACTGTTTTAAATCTTGATACGTGCAAATGGGAACATTCGCTCTATTTACTAAATTTTTCTCATTTTATGACTATAAAAATAGTTTCTGGCTTATTTTTCTCCCCCAAAAGTCGAGTTGGGGCACAATATTTTATTTGCAAGACTTTCGTTACAAGCTGTTGAACGTTAATTCAATTGAAATGGAATTTATCACATTTGAAATGAAGGCGTGCCGTGCCATTGAGTGAAGCCAGAAGGAACACACTTTGGTGAAGACTGTTCATGCTAGCAACTACAAGTTGGCTCCAGGATTTTCAGGTTTTCATATTGAATATCTAAGCCGATTTAATTGAGTGATTTTTCTGAATTAACCAGTCAGTGTAGTTCCCTCAAAGACGATTAATGCATCTGTGGGATAGCGCGGCGCAGTACTGCATTACACATGTCTACTCAGTATCATAGTTCAGGAGTCTATAAAAAACGCAATAATTTCATTAGAACTGTTTTTTCCAGTAATTTAGGAAAATAATTACAGGAAATGGTTTCTCAATTTATCATAACATATTCTTGTCCGTACTTTTTACCCCAAAATGCACGACGCCACTGGTATCCCATCTTACTGTACGTGATCGGTTACAACAGTGATTCATTCATACTTTCTTCTTATCAGTACGCGTCGCCCCATTCCCTCCTTACGTAGTAGAAGACATCTGTGACAAAGTGACAGGCAAAAGCTCAGATTGCCTGCTGTCGCTATTGTCAGCTGATTCGGTGCTTTCGCAACTATGGCCAGCAACGGGAATGCTCGCCGATTTCGGCGCTGGCTTGGATAAGTTCGTTGTAGTCAGTTGCGGGCAGCAGAAATAAATAGTGTCGGTAGATCGCACAACAATCCGTCGTTCGGTAGTCTATCGATGATTCCAGCCAACAACATGGAGAAGGAGGAGGATGAAATGAACGCCCCCAGCTATGGAGATCTTCCGATGGAGGTACGTCCATACATTCATATGTATATAAACAGCATCCGGAATTCTAGCTTGAAAAGTCAGCTTATCTGCTCGAAACTCGTGATTGACGAAAATATCCGCATACATGCCGCTGTGCTGTCTATCAACATCGAACAAGGGTGGGATTGTTATCAGGATTACCTAGCCGAATCCGCCCCAAAGCATGTAGACATTAGCAGGGTTTTCCGGGTGGAGGAATATCAGACGTTTTGTAGGTATCAACCACCTACACCTTTGTCTATGGTTGATTCGGGCTAGGTGTTTTAATCAAACGTAGATCGTATCACGTGAATGTAAATAAACTGAAAGGTGTTTATCGTTTGGGAACTGTAGATTGTTTGTTTGGCCTGCACAGCTGTTTGTAAATACATTATGCGATTAGTGTTTGATTGTGGTTGTCCAGCGCTAAAACAAACAACGATCTGTCTCTTCTATTTAGTAAGAACAACTTGACTAGAAAAGAATCGTTGATGATTCGACTGATATTTGGGCGATCGTTTTAACCGTTGTATTGTAGTCAAAAAAATTTCGCGAAAAATTGGACGAAAGAATATGAATCTACATCGGACTAATATATTTAGAAGAATCCCATATCATCCTGAAAACTTTAAATCTGCTGTGATGCGACCAATCCCTTGAAATCACCATTAACATCCAAATTTTACTTACAGTCGAATGCATTGTGAATACCATCGACTTATTATTGGCCGATTTTGTTGTAAAGACAGTATGTGCATTTATTGTGGTACTAGCTATACGGGAAGGGCTTCAATTTTGACTCAAACCTAGCAAAGATGGTCTTTTCAAATGCCATTCACGATTGCATCCATCTGACTCTTGTTTCTTTTGTTTTATGTCCACAAATACAGACCTGCTGAGTTCAAATAGTATTAGACATATTTAATAACCACCAGCCGTTTACTCCTTATCGCCTCCTTGTCTGTCGTACCATCAAGTGTAATGTGGTAGGATCGTCATGTAATGTTTCTTATCCTTTGATTCTATTTTCCTTTTCATGGTATCTATAAAGGCCCATGATGAGGGGATAAACAAATTATTAAAAGTACAGAATGTCTCTGTGGGCTTAATGTGACTACCTATCAAGGTGATTTAAAGCCTCTTCGTACGCGGGTTTGTTTTGAGTGATAACCAAGCACCCTCTCATCACCACTTGGGAGTACCAGTTTGCCTAGTGAATGCAGGCTCAGTGACCTTACTGGTGAAAGCGAGGCCTATCTAATCGTATGCCGATCTCTCGGTCTCGGCACCGGGTTATCTCGCAATTTCACGCCGAGCCCCCAGAGATGCTGCAGAAGTCTCCATGCTCGGAAGCATGAAGAATTCAAAGCGCATCTAAGTGAGCTCTACCCGAATATGGATCTTAACCACAGCCACCACGTTCGCACCCCTCTATAGGGGGTCCTCACCGCGACCAGAGGGAGGATTGGCCTCCTTAGGCCCCGGACCCCGTTGTACCAGATTGACCCCTGGTTAGGCTTCGTGGACTTCGGTTGTGTCCAACTGCAGACACTGAACCGATCATCATCCTCAAGTACGCGGGGACGACACTCCCTGAAGGTTGCGCTGGAAGAAGCAAAGTACAAGGAATTTAGAAGAAAATTGGCTGGCACAATTTTAATGCCACTGGCCAAGGACTAAGCATGCCGATGATAGGCATTACCTTAAGTACAGATAGATAGGCACAATTTTGGGAGTCTTATAGAGTGCCGAGACGAATAGGCACCAAATGAAGCTCGTTCAAATGTTCTAAAAGACTGTATTTTTCTTTAATTGTTATTCATTATTCATACGAATTTTTAATGCAAACGTTCGTAGGTGGTCAAATACTTATGACCTAATTAACGATACAAAATTATATTTTCCACCATAAAAAATGGTCATGCACTAACAGATGCAATAACTAATCACTACTCGTACCACATGACACAAGCAACCAAAAAGGCAATATCTATATTTAAGCTAGCAGTGCATTGCTCGCTGCAACAAGTGCTGTCGGTCGTGAGGAAAATTTACGAGGCATTAATTCTATTTTGGGCGCATTTGCAACGAGTTTTGATTAGTTATCCATTTTTATTGCCATCTACCCATGTCGGAACAGAAAGCAGGATCCAGAGTTCAGTTTGGTCGCTCGCACTGTAGTGGATTTCTTAAACGCTCGTGGCATTGCAACTGTACCCCATCCACCGTACAGTCCAGATTTGGTTCCTTGAGATTTCTGTCTGCTCCCTGAACTCCCTGAAGTTTCCCCTCATGGGACGGAAATTCAAGAACAATCACGAGGTCATCAAAGCTGTGGAGGCGCGCTGCAAGGCTAATAAAAAGGGGCCTTCTATGATTTAGACTTTATGTCTAAAATCCTGGAAAGGTTTCACTAAAACATTCTGCATGCAAAATGAAGGCACTCGAAATTATTTTGTGTCCGCCTCTCCTTGCTTTGATTCGTGTATAGTATTTTAAAATAAGAATTCAGATAAACGTATATTTTGCTAAATTTGATTTAAGACTTTCCGATGTTTACAAGATGAATTTACTAAAAACCACAACAAGTACCAACGTTGTAAAAACAAGCTGTTTAAAAGTTCAGCAACAAAGAACGAACCTTTGCAAGTAACATCAATCAAAATGTTCGACATAACAAATTCCACAAAGAATATCTAATGTTGCTCGATAAACATCACGTCACACTCGTAGTGACTGCAAATATACTTAATAGAAAGCTTTTGTTTTAGACGATCTAACAAAAATACTGAATATTTTAAACCTATCGGACAAAGATAAGATTACGTTTTTTTTTAAACTGAACATGACTTAGCCATTTCGCAGAACATGCGAAAATCTTATCGAATGTAAAGACACTAATTCGATGTCGTACAAATATTTATTGTCTTTTTGTTTCGCTTTTCACAGATAATACTACAAATATTCGAATATTTGAACCCCACCGATCAGAAAGTCATGTCGACCACATGCCGACGTTGGTACGAAGCATTTATCGATCCGAAATTCCAAGCCCAATTCGTTTTGAAATTTTCAAGTGTTTATTTGGCCGATCATGTTCAACCGCTGTCCAGGCTTATGAACTGTCCCGATCGTCCGTTTATCAACATCTATCTGGAAAAGGTCGAATTAGGAACGGTTAGCGAGTTTTTCAAACACATCGGCTCGAACGTAGAGGAGCTAACGATCGATTCGATGGACATCAGCGAATACCAAACGGTGACCATATTGAAGCAGTTGCGCCGTCTGAAAACGCTCGTGATCAAGCAAAGTCCTGAGATTTTCATGAGTGGACGATTTTTGAAGTCGGACGACGATAAGAAGTCGCTGGAATATACTATTAAGGGACTCGACTCGCTGTCGATAATGGACAATCGATATTTAACCGACGCCTTGTTCAACTCAATAACGAACTTGAATGCGCGGCTACGCCACTTGAACCTGTCGGGCACGCCCATTACCTTTCATAATGCGGTCAGCAAACGATTCTACCCACAACAAAACCTTAACGAGCCGAGCGAGGCAATATTGAGCTTCCGACACGTGCGGGAGGTGATCGATAAATATCGCGGCACTCTGACTGAACTGGATCTGAGTCGCACCTTGATCGGCTCGGCAGCGCTAGAATCACTAGCCGAGATAGGTCCACCGTGGAAGCTGAAGCGACTCGAGTTGGAGACATGTTTGCAGGTGACCATGAAAAGTCTTATTCACTTCCTCGCCACCCAGGGCAGCATTGTTGAGTTGAATTGCTCGTCAACGAGCATAGTAAGCGAGGGTTGGGCGTCGAAAATAGTGGACGTGTTGCCCCATTTGCAAGTTCTCAAATTGAATCACTGCAAAACGCTGACGGATGCGGATGTGCAACAAATAGCCACTTTGAAGGACCTGAAGCACTTGGACATCTCGTATTGTAGTGGTTTAACGTCGGCGTGTGTGACGAATGGCATTGCAAAAGAGCAAAATGGAACTTTGCAGGAGCTGAAATTGAGCGGGTTGAATATAAATGATGTGAGTTTGATACAATGCATAGAGAATACCCCTAATCTGAGGGTGTTGGAGATTGCCCACTGCGTGACCGCCGTTTCGGATCCTGTTGTGCAAGCGATTACTAAACACTTGATTTGGCTGCGAGAATTAAATTTGGAGAACTGTAGTTTGGTAAGTATTTCAGGAAAGTCGATAATTCGGTTGGGCATCCATTGAATACATCGTGCCATTTCTGATCAAAACATTATTTAATGCTGTTCGTTTGTCGTCAACTTCATATCAGGGAACATGTTTTGTACTTTATTTAACTGGGGTTAAAATATTTTTTGCATAATGTCCAGTCTATAATCAAACTGTGATGTTTTTTTATAACTTCAATACATATACAGGGGGCGCCATCTTTTATGTCGGTATGTAAACACTTACTTACTTTGACATTTGTCAAACCGATTGATTCAATGAGACATGTTTTTGAAATGGCAATTCTGTATAATTTGAACCATGAACCGCTTTACACTGAAACAACGTGCCGAAATAGTGACGATGTACATCGAGAATAGTCGTTCCGTTGTTTTAACTCAACGTGCGTACCGTCGAAAATATCGTGGCCAACAGGCAACCGTCTGACAACACTATTCGTCGTTTCGTGTCGACTTTCGTTGAGCACGGGACAGTGGGAGATCGTCGTCGTGCCGTTCATCAACGATCAAGATGTTCCAATGAACTGTTGATGCAGTCAGAGTGAGTGTTTCCCAGAACCCAAAAAATGTCATATCGTCGCCGCGCTCAGCATTTTGGCGTCAGTGTAACCACTATGCAGCGAATTTTGAAAGATGATTTGCTTTTGTTTCCTTATAAAGTGCACATCCACGTCGCTTGGAATACGACCAAACAGTTGCTCGAATGGTGGACACTGAACCTGATTTTTGGAAGAAAATTCTGATGACCGACAAGGCCGATTTCACACTATCTGGCGGCGTTAATAAGCAGAATTGCTGCATTTAGGGAACGGAGAATCCACACGAAATCCATGAAACGCCATTGCAAGACCAAAAAGTGACTGTTTGGGGCGGCGTTTGCGCCAAAACCATCATTGGGCCCTATTTCTTCAGAAAAAACGAGACAGTTGATGAAAACAGATATCGGTGGATGTTGGCCCATTATGTCTGCCCGCGAATGTGTGAAAAAGAACTTGACGGTGACTGGTTTCAACAAGACGATGCGCCATGCCACACTGCAAATCAAACAATTCAGTTTTTGCAACGAAACTTCCATGGACGCATGCTGTTGAAAAGAGGCGACATTGAGTAGCCACCCAGATCTCCAGATTTAACCACTTCGAACTTTTTTTTGTAGGGGTATTTGAAAAGCAAAGTTTGCGCCAGCAAGCCTCAGAGCATGATCGATCTCAAGGCAAACATTCGTGCCGAAATCATCGCTATAACGACACGAAAGATGGCGCAACCTGTGTATATATCCATGAATGTTTATTTTAAAGTGAAATTGCTTGAAAAAAATCATTGTTTTCATGTTCCAGATCACAGATACCGCATTGACAGGCTTCGAATCCCCTGCCACGCACCCGGAAACATCTGCTCCTGTCGTATATGTCCAAACCGCAGATCCAACTGCGAACAAAATGAAAATCAGCTTACGTAGTCGTGCTGAAATGGAAATTGTCGATGATGCCAATCGAAAACGTGCTCTGCTCGCATTCATTGAAAACACCGCGAATTTCAACCATACTCAAAATTTCAGCAAGTCAATCAGGCGACTAAAAGGACTTAGATCGTTGAATTTAGGCGGTTGTACGAAAATCACTGATGTCTCCCTCAAGTACGGACTGGCTTTTCGAGAGTTGTCCACTCTGTCGCTATCCAATTGTCAGCAAATATCTTTTACGGGCATCCAAGACCTCCTGCTAAACTGTTCATCGATAGAGAATCTGGATTTATCAGATTGTTGCAATATTAATAATCTTACAATTGAACTGATTGCCATGCGATTGAAACGTTTGCATTTCATAAATCTTCGTGGTTGTCGTCAGTTGACCGAGAATTATATAAACGATATACATTTTCAGTGCAGGGCACTGCAGGTTTGAAAAAAATGTAGAATCCTCGATAGACAACTCAGCAAAACTAATACAGTATTGAAATGGCACATGAAAGTTGTAAAATATATTTATTAAATGTGTAAAACCGATAAATATAAATAGATTTGCAAACTAAAACCTTCTTTTAAAAACAAAATAGTAACAAATAAATTTTATTCTGGCGGACGCTTGTGTAAACCCCATCCGTGAAAACATTTCGTAAATCGTCGCGATTCCTTGTTTTTCAGTGTTAAGAATAATTTGCGCGGTCGCTCGGGTTGCTTGATTTTCATGTGCTGGATGTAAACCTGGGAGAAGAGTAAATAAAGATTATGTTGTTGAAATAGTTATTCCAAATTACTTGTGCAGATTTGTAGGCCAATTTGATTTCAACTTCGCTGCATTTGGATCCCAGCCATAGGAAAACTTGCTCGCCATTGTCCAGGATCATGATGTCATCATCGGCCAAATCGTCTTGGCAAAAGTCCGCACACTTTTCGGCCACCGTGAAATAACCTTTTTCGTTGGAGCATCTAAACAATCGGGTAAAGTTCATGAACTCGGCGTCCGTGTCGTGTATTTTTCGGCCGCCCAGAGCGACCCAGAAGAAGTTCTCGGGCTCCTCGCCTTCGTTCAATATCTAAAACGGTCCAAGAGGACGTTATAATGCACGCTTGAGAGTATTTTCATATTCAAGAAATGTTTCGGACAGTTTTATGAAGTTAGCAAATCTCAAATTGCCATTTAACGTCATACTCACTTGCAAACTAACCCACGGATTGTTGAACATTTCTTCGGCAATTTCCTGAACCAATTTCCCTTCTTCCGGCAACGATTTCGATCCGATCCACACATATACGATTCCAGAGTCGGTATTATCTTCCGTTTCGAACGGTACGAACAGGATATAGCTAAAACGATTCACACATAGTTTGCAACTCGTTTGCACGGAAAGTCAACGATATTTACCAAAAAGCTGAGTTCAATGCAGTGGCGTCCGGTTTAATTTGAATAAGACGCGTACATAATGCGCCACCGTTCGATCTTAAATGATAGAATTCAACACTTGGCTTGCCGTCCATCATTTTATTCTTCTCGGACCGTTTGCCCAAACGAATTGTAAATTTACGTTTGAAGTGCGCCATGAATTTTAGATTCTCCTGTTGTTGATGTATGCGCACCACTTCCAGCTCCTCGCCAAACATCGCCTTGAATTTCTTTTGTAGCGTGAACGTAAACGTTAGCCAGCCCATGTTGCCGGCATCGCGTCCTTGCCAGAAGTAGACAACACACTGTATTTCCTCTTCTGCCGGAACACGTGATTCGGTTTCGGGACTATCCTCGTCCTCATCGACCGGAACACAGTAGCGACACAGAAACACGTAGCATTCGCCCGAAAAGAAGTGTCCCAGTTCGTCCTCCGGCAGCCGGACAAACTTTTTGCCTTCCAAAACAAACGCTTCCATCGCTTCCAAGTCGTAGTTCCACTCCTCCTCCAACTGATCGGCCTCTGAAAGTGGCATGGGTTGTTGACGCGGCATGAACAACGCCGCCAAGTCCGCTCGTGTTTCTTGCGCTTTTGCCCATTTCGTCAGATCAGCGCCAGTTTTTGACACGGAGGCAGCTGTCCTGGTGAAATCGACTGCCATCACTTCGTCCCAGCCGGCGAACTTGCTCTTAAAGATTTGCGATTCGGTTTCTTCCTGTACACGAGTAACCAACGCGTATTCGGGACGCTTGATCATGTTGAATAGTTCGCGGGAAAGTTTCACGGCAGCGGCACGCACCAGGCGCGTAGATTTCTTGCCGAACCAAACAAATAGGTCGGTAAAACAATCCAATATGTAAACGTTCCTGCTGTTTAGAAGCGCTTGTACTAATTTCTGCTCGGGTATTTCGACCTGGGGTAGTTCTAAGTACCCCATTCCCAGTTGGACTTGATAAAGTCGCGGCACGGCCGGCGCAAAGTTCTCGTCGACATGCTGCAGTATTTTCTCTTTGGATGTTGTTTCTGCATCAGTGCCGAGAGTTTGCCAAAATTCAGAGGATTCGTCACCTGCGATTTAAAACATTCTTTTAAGTTGATCTGATTTCTACGTTATGAAGCGAGGAGCAATATTAATTACGTAGGGAAAATTATTAATTACCTTGCACTTCAGTTATGATCTCGGCTTTGTTTTTGCGCTCGTTTTTGTTTATCTTTTCAGCGAGGAGCCGCGCTTTCGACTTGAGAGTGTTCTTCGAGCATCGCCCGTACCACATGAATATCTTCAAACCGGTGTCCAAGACAAACACATATCGCGGATCCAAAGAATCGAACTCCAGCGCGACCGGTTCCATGTGTATTGAAGATCCGGCCGAGTGCACTCGATACAAGCGCTTCGTGTAGAGCAGTTCGTCGATCGTATAAAATCCGGTAGCGGTGCGTCCACCTTCAATATACGTCAGCTCTGTATCAAACAACGCCAGAAATTCCTCCGATTCGTCGGCTTGCTCCTCGCGAATCGTCCGGCAACGTGCGCCCAGAAAGTTGCGCAGGTTCACAGCATGAATAGCGGCACACGCTCTCTTGTCGAGTGTCGCACGACTACCAATCCAAAAGTAAATCTCCCAGCTCAGTTGACCCAAATCGTCGTACGTTGTTTTCAGGACAATATAGCAATCGCCCTCGTAGAACTTGCCGTGCGCCACTTCGTCCATTTTATTCGGCAGGAAGTTTTCAATTTCCCAAATGGTAAGTCCTGGGATCTTACCGTCATCCTTTTCAAAGATTTTCGAGTAGTCTAGAGGAGGTTTCTCCAGCGATTCGTCCCACCGTTTCGGCTTCAGACTCTCCGGTTTATTTTCCTCGGTATCGCCCATGCTGTTAGCGCCCTTGTCGTTCGCCACGTCTTTCATTCCTTTTAGAATTTTCGCCGAATCCTGATCGGATTCGGTGCGTGGGCCGCGTCTCAAGCGTATTTTTCTCGCGATTGGGTCCTTGCTAGTGCCGGCAGTTATAACTGCAGGCGGGACGTTGGCTCCCGCGAGCCGCAACTGTGTTTGTAATGAGAAATCAATATTGTAGAATTCGACGCCAGACCCTTTTTGTGCCTCGGTGGGTTTGGGAGGCATCACCAACTCAGGGTTGTTTCGCAAGTCCAACTGATCCAGATCTGAAAGGAAGTGAATCGCTTCGGGCAGAGTTATAAGTTGATTTGAGCTGAGGTTCAGCTTTTTCAACGCTCCACAACGACACAACCCTTCCGGGATCATCTCGAGTCGATTGCTAGACGCTGAGAACACCTCCAAATTCGAGAGCTTGCCAATGCCCGACGGGATGCCATCGAAGTCCAGTTGGTTGTCGTTCAAATACAGTCGTCGGAGGTAGCTCAACCTACATATCGCCGGTGGCAGGGCTTTCAATTGGTTCCGGGACAGATTCAAAATCTCCATCTTCTGCCAAAACTCGACACCGGATGAGAGCTCGGCAACCTCGTTATCACTGAGATTCAGTCGCTTCAAAGTTGGCATGTTGTACAGACAGTCGGGGACTTTTGGCAGGCAGTTTTGCGACAAATCCAGCTCCGCCAGATTCGACAGACTGTCCAGCGACGTGGGAAAGTTCTGCAGTGTGCGCTGTGTATTTCGCATGTTCAACACCTCCAGATTTTGTAGCGACGGCAATTGTCTCAGCTGAAACAGCTCCAGCGGATTGTCGGCTAGAACGAGTGTTTGTAAGTTGGCCAGACGCCGTGTTTGTGGCGGCAACGTTTCCAGCTTGTTGTGCGACAAGTCCAGGAACAACAAGTCAGTCAAGTGTATGAACAGTTGCGTGGGAATCGATTCGATTTGGTTGTGGCTCAGATTCAACACTAGCAGATTTTTGGCGCGCTCCAGACCTTCCGGTATCTCTTTCAGTTTGTTGTGGGACAGATCCAAAGTGGTCAGTTCGTCGAGCCGAAACAGTTCCGGCGGTATACCGGAGTTTTTAATTTGATTGTAGCTCAAGTTCAGACTTCGCAGGCAGCCCAACTCGGTCAGCTCGCCGAATAACTTCTCCAAGTCGTTGTGCTTCATGGAGAGATGTTCAAGCTTGTGAAGGTTGCCCATTTCTTCGGGCACCGCTTTCAACAGGGTACGATCCAATCGTAACCATTGCAATCGGGACATTAGCCGTATAGAAGACGGGAAACGATCGTCCTGAAAAGAACAGATTGTTTTCGAATGAATTGAATGAATGCTTTTGAAAATTTTATTCATTGAACATGATTTAACCACCTGTGAGCGCACGGAATGAATATTTATTTCATTTTCAACCCATTTTTGAGAATTGATGAGAAGTTACTCATTTGTAAACCGACAACACGACGTTTAATAGAAAGTACAATTTTTTTACCGGTCTCATAAATTTTGTTCAAATATGTATTGCAAACATTACCCCTCCCGCATCAATTCTAGGTTGATTGCAGTTGCATCATTCCACGATCAAGTCATACATTCCAATACGAAGATCTGACTGTCGAGATGCAACTTCAAAATGATTTACCACACAAACGGACGTTCGCGCCGATCGAACAATTACATACGTCACATTCTCCTACATCAAATTAACCATTGGTCACGTTATTTTTCCATTTCGTACTTACTTTAAAGTCATTTTTCGTAAAATCCACACCACGCACGAATGGCAAAACACCCGTGTTCGCCATCTTTCCAGTATCCTAACGTCAATTGTGCCATTTCCAATAGTGCGCCCCAATTGTCAAATTTTGCTTGTCGTACAGTCGTGCGAAAATTGTTGAGGCCATCAAGGTGTTCGGTTGCAAGAAGATTCGAGCCGTTGAAATTCATTGCAGATAGTAGAATGAATGGGATCAACGAATGAAATAAGTTATTAGTAGATTTGATAGCTAAGGAGGCCTCAATACGGTCAACAATACAATACCAATATCAAACCGAGGATGATTAGTTACGCAGTACTTCATCTGCACCCTATATTGTGTTGACAAAATCAGGCTGAGGAATATGCATCTGTCAAAGCGACAATGACATTTTCACGGCGAACGTGGTAATCGAAACGTGCTGTACGTACGCAATTGAATATCAAAAATTCACCATAAATAAAATGATATTGGGCAAGTCAGACTTGATCGCGACAATTGAGGATGATGCCGAAATCGAGAATCTTTCAGCCGAATCGGATGAAGAAGTGGAGGTTTGTAATTCATTCGAGCCGAGCTAACCTAAATAGCTTTGTTTACTAATAACCGATGAATATTATTTTATAAAATGCAGTATCAACCGACAAAACTCAGGCATAAGCGTATAACCGAGTTCGAGAAAGGATTTGAATTTGTATCCTCGGCCAAGGAATACAATCAAGACACTTGGGATGATCTAATGAAGTTTGTGAAGAGGAAGGCGCGCACGAAGACTGATGATAAAATCGCGGCGAAAATTAAGGATCGTCCAGCGGACGAAGAAGCAAGTAGTGACGACGACGAAGAAGTAAGTGGATACACGCAATTGTATTAGATTATTCTTGTATCGAAGAGACGCTGGTAGTGCTAGTGAATCATACAACTCTTCAGAGGGCTGAGCAAATGAAATACTTGGGACTCACAATTGACGAAAAACTTACATGGACGATTCACATAAACGATCTTAGAAAAAAAACAGCGGTTCTCGTAGGGCTCCTGCGTCGATTCAACTTCTTCCCGACTAGCAGTAAAATTCAAATTGTACATGCGCATATTCTTTCGAAAGTTACTTACGGTCTGCTGATATGGAGTCAGACTTCCAAAAGTAACATTACAGCCATCTCCAGACTCATAACAAAGGCTTATAAAAATATATATAATCTCCCTATGCTAACCGCTACGGTCGAGGTATACAAAACAGCTAAAGAGCTTAGCCTAGAAAGCCTAATTAATATGGAGAGAGCTAAATTCATCTATAAACATCTACACTCAAAAGAATATAGCTCTTTAAACCTTGAAAAAATATCGGAAAAAAATATTTATAATGTCCGGAGTGCCAACAATATAATGATCAGATATGCTAGAACGGAACGACTAAAGGAGGATCCCGTGAATAAAGCAGCAGGCTTTTACAATACTTTACCAAACTACATCAAGGACATACCAAACTTCAACACGTTTAAAATGACACTAAAAAAGTATCTCATACATGAACAAAACCGGAAGTGAATACATCAGCTCCATCTTTACTCAAAGTTTTTTGCATAACGAAATCCAACAGAAACAACAAAATCACATGAATGATAAAATAAAATGAATGAACCTAAATATTGATAGTTAGGTGCTATCCCTTATACCGATCTACATCGTCTGGGAAGTACCAAGGTACGACAATTAATAAGAACGAAAATGAATGAATGATGGAGAGAGTGATCAGGAGGAGGAGGTGGTTTTAGCCGGTAAAAATCCGGCATGCCGAGAGGCGGGAGCTGATCGGCATCTTTTGAAGATTTCCACCTCCCAACGTTGAAAAAAAAAAAAAAAAATTCTGGGACGATTTTAAGTTTTCTAGATAGTCGGTTATAACAAGGAATGCTATGAATCGAATGCAAAAAGCCTCTAACATAAAGCATTAGTAGTATTTTCTATTTTTGAACAGTTCGGTCAATTCTGGGTGTCCGAAATTTACAATAAATGAAAACCCTTCAATGCAAGTTCAAATCCGAAGTACAATTATTGATTCCTTCTCCAGATCGACTTATCAGAAGACGAGCTCAAACACGATGGTCTGAGGATTCGTGAAAGTGCACTGAAAAAAGACAAAAAGAAGAAACGAAAAACAAATGTTGAAGAAGACCCCGCAGAAGAAATCGATGAGGCGGATAAGGAGTTCTTCGAGGAAGGCGGAAAGAACGAAGAAATCACATCCTTTTATCAAATGAATCTGTCGCGGCCGTTGATGCGAGCGATCGGTGTGCTCGGCTACATATATCCGACACCCATCCAAAGCGCCACCATTCCAATTGCCCTGCTCGGACGGGATGTGTGTGGCTGTGCGGCAACGGGCACTGGCAAAACTGCGGCTTATATGCTGCCAACGCTAGAACGGCTGCTGTATCGTCCGGCGAACAACAAAACTGTAACTCGAGTCCTGGTGCTGGTGCCCACGCGGGAGTTGGGCGCACAAGTCTACCAAGTGACGAGACAACTGTGCCAGTTCACGTCCATCGAGACGGGCTTGGCTATTGGTGGATTGGATCTGAAGGCGCAAGAGAACGTGCTCAGGCAGAATCCGGACATTGTGATTGCAACACCGGGCAGATTGATTGACCACATCAAAAATACGCCGAGCTTCAGTTTGGAGTCGATTGAGGTGAGTTGAAATCATTTCGACATGTTGATTTCTATTTTGTAACTAGTGATGAATCAATATCCTTGCGCTCTGATTCCATGATGAGCGAACTATCTATTTTACTGATTTAATCCAGCCTAAAACTCCCCTGCCCGTATACTTCTTTGCCAATACAGCTTCAACTTTCCTACAGGTCCTGATTCTAGACGAAGCCGATCGTATGCTGGACGAATACTTCGCCGAACAGATGAAAGAGATCATCAGCAGTTGCTCGAAAACGCGTCAAACAATGCTTTTCTCGGCGACAATGAGTGAACAGGTGAAAGATTTGGCCGCGGTTTCACTGGTCAAACCTGTAAAAGTGTTTGTGAACAACAACCAAACGGTGGCGTTTAATTTGCGCCAAGAATTCATTCGGATACGAGAGGACAAGGAAGGAGATCGCGAGCCAATACTGTCCGCCCTGATCTGTCGCACATTTCACGATCATTGCATGGTTTTCGTGCAGACCAAGAAACAAGCACATCGCCTGCATATCTTGTTGGGTCTGCTCGGCGTACGTGCTGGCGAATTGCACGGGAACTTGACACAACAACAACGACTCGACTCGCTGAAGAAGTTCAAGGAAGAGCAGATCGATGTGTTGATCGCGACCGATGTAGCGGCTCGCGGTCTGGATATTGTTGGCGTGAAGACTGTGATCAATTTCGTGATGCCCATCACCACCGAGCACTATATCCATCGAGTTGGTCGTACGGCTCGGGCAGGACGTGCTGGCATATCAGTTTCGCTGGCTGGCGAGAAAGAACGAAAAATCGTCAAGGATATCATCAAAAATGCAGAGAGTACTGTAAAGAATCGAATCATCCCGCCAGAGATCATCGAAAAGTACCGGAAGAAACTCACCGCTCTTGAACCGGAGATCGGTAATTTGATGAAATGCTCGCGTATTTACAATTTTTCCAATGGTAAATCAATTTTCAGATAGTATCCTAGAAGAAGAACGGACTGAACGTCTCATGGCCAAAACAGAGCAGCAACTCTCTAAAACGGAACGTCAACTGAAGGGTATGAACGAGCAGAATCGGGAATGGTTTCAAACAAAAAAGCAACGCGAGGAAGAGAGAGAACGTTTGGCGCTGACTCCTTCCGTAGCGAAGCCACATGCTGGACCTAGTCAAAAGGGTGCCAAGCTGCGTGGAAAGAAACGTGAATACGGGGGCGATGGTGAAGATGGTCCGCCAGTCATCGAGAAGAAATCGAAAAAAGCGACAAAAGCAGAAAGGCCTAAGAGACCCGAACAATTGGCGAAAGAGCGTGCCTTGCAGGAGGTTCAGAAAGTTGCGTTGGTGCGCGCTAAACTCATAAAAATCAAAAAACGTCCAGGAAAATTGAGTACGGTCGAGGAAAATACAAAATCCAATAGCCTAAACCAGGCAAAGAGGAATCGTTCCAAATTCTCAGCGGATCTAACCGATGTTGGTAGAAATAGTGCAAAGCGGCTACGGTAAGTCGATTTAAGTTTTTTTTGTCATTGAAAATAATAATCCTGTCGCAATCGCATTTTAGATTCGAAGCAAATCGACACAAAAAGATGAATATGTTGAAGAAGAAAAAATTAAAAGGTTCCACCGAGTCGGGAAACAAAGGGAATATGAAAAATAAAAATGTGAAAGCCTCGAAAGTCTCCGCAAGTTCAGTGAAAATGAAAAATAAAGCTGGGTTGAATCAATTCAATAAAGGAAAGAAATTCGGAGGGCCAAGATTCACAAAAAAGAAATAGATCGTTTATACTTCCTGGATTTGAATGAAATATCGCGCAATTACAACTTGTTTGATACATGTTTGTAGATGTTATAATAAAATGACTATTTTTGACGATTTTTTTTTGTATCTAATTTCCCTATTGTTGTACTAAGAAACAAGGCCAGACGCATGTGCTTTCATGCCTGCACCGGCAGTGGTTTCGCTTCCTGGGTTTCACCGACCTTGGGGTCGTCGGGTATTTTACTGGTTCTGGTACTCTAATTGTAGTTGGTCATAAAGTTCCTGTTGTTTAGCGTGAAGGCATAATTTGAGGTCTTAGCTATAAAGTCTTCTTAGAACACGGGTATTCAACGCAAATTTCTACGCTCCATGACCTATGGAGGAAGTCACGCTGATTTCACAGTAATAAATACCAGTTTCATCCAAAGTGCATTGTCTCATTCTTATTTACTGGTCTGTTGATATTTGAATCACGGCCCCTCCGTTTGATGAGCAACAGCATGGCAACTGATAAAAGTTCCAATGATCCTCTAATATCTTAGCGACCTGGACCTACCTACCCATAAGGGATATGTAAAGTCTAGTGGTACTAATAGAAGGCGACTTCCGCATTCTCAATTCAATCGTCTCCCAACTGCCAGCATTGAATAGAAAAATTGACTCAACTTTGGTTACGTTTTTTGCACCATTGACGACTCCCCATTAAAAGTCTAGACACCAATGATTTATCACCGTTCGAAAATCTTGTCTGAAATAAATCATTTCAATCCTCCTATTAGTCTACAAATCATCAATGAACAAATAAGTTTACATAGCAACCATAGGTGGAGCTATTGTAGATAACCAGCTGATAGCATCCGGCGGAGCTTCGCTATTGTTTAGATGTCTGACTCGTCGTCGTGACTGTACAAAATATTGAAGTCTTGTAGTGTACTAAGGGTACACTTCGATTTGAGACACATATCCATACATCATTCATAATTTAATTGACGATTAGCCATAAGGATACATTTAGATCAAGCATGCACAATTCCCACGTTCCCACTGTGCTGCCTTGCTCAGCGTAATGCTCTAGACAATTCATGGCATGTCAACGACTAGACAAGTGTGAAAGGATCATTTATGAACCATAAATTAGAATCATAAAAACCACGACTATCCGTGGGAATGATAACCATCAATTTTTTTTACGAGATTAATTAATTTTGGTCACACATGATGCGACTCCTATGCATGTGTATATAGGTTTAAATGTTGTACATAGAGTTAGATCCCTTCCTTTGATTTTAGAGTAAAATTTTTGTACAAAGATTTAAGGATAAAAGGAACTGTAGGGTACGAAATAAAATTAGAGTTAAATCTGAAGTCTTGCTGTCATATTCGGCAAGCGTTTCACTGAAGAATACTCACCTGTCATATTCGGCAGAACCAGCCTTAATACTAGGCTATAGAAATATCGACATTTCGCGTGCCATTATGACTAGCGCTTGTCGCTGGGCATTAGATGAACTTGTAAGATTTCCATTCAGAAATGATTATATAAATCAAAACGTATTACAGTCCCTTCCAGTGGAGAGAACAATTGCGATTCTTTACATATTTCATGCATCTCTTTGAAACGGAAACTTTTCGAATAGTTAGAAAGATGCCAGAATCACGTTAATCCCTACACCTGGAAAAGACGCTGCTAAACTGGAAATCGTGAAGTGCACAAACTCTCACTCGCCGCACCATTCAAGGCAGGAACCCAATAGCCAAGACACCACTTAATTATAGAAACCCGCAATAATCTCAAGGAAAGAAGTAACTGACCCCCTAAAATCGCAATCGGATAAAATCCTAGCCTACTCCCAATTCTGTTCAAGGTTTTTGAACGGCTTTTGCTGGAAAAACAACTCTCAATTCTGAAACGAAACAGAATTATACCAGATCATTAGTTTAGCTTTGGAAGCAGGCACAGTACTATTGAGCATGTCCATAGGATGGTTAACGAAATTAATTAAATTAACTCTTAGATATTGGATGATGTCTGGAACTTGGGCCTCGAAATAAAGTACCTGTTTCTTTTCCTAAAGAGTTTTACGATATACTTTACTGCTATTTGGATGATTGCTGTTTACAACAACAATGGCTGCCTAGGTAACCACCTTCGCTACTTTTTCGAGGATCATCAGTGTTTTGTTAACAGGCAGAAAAGAGCGTGACACGAAATCAATTGTGTCCGCGTGTGCTGCAATCTGAGTGGACGTGACGAGTAGCGTCCGTCTTGTTTCGATTAGGGTTTTTCTAAAGACATATTTAAGCTAACCAGCATTGGGGCCAATCCGGCACCTTGCTTGAGGTCAGTTCGTGTCTGGAACGTGTCCATCAATCTAATCTGTATGTCCAATGCGATTTTTAGAGATGTGATGATCATAGTCATGTTTGTTAGTGAGACTAGTGATATACCGGGAAACTGCGAAGCGGATGCCTTAGCGAGAGCTGGCACTGAGCTCCGGGAGTATACACTCACCCAAGTCGGCCAGCTTCCATAAAGCTGGAATTTAAGCAGCATTACATGACGGCTGCAAATAGGGCCTGGTTGCTGGAGGAAATCTGCAGGACAACCAGGCAAACTTGGCGCGCACTGAGTCCCAGAGGCATCAAGCAGCTTCTAAACACGAGTCGTGAAACCTCGAGTTCTATAGTATCCGTAATGACGGGGCATTGTCTAATTGGCAGACACGCAGAAAGGTTGGACGTTCCCTGCAACGATTTCTGCCGAAGTTGCAAATCGGAAGAACAGGATGAAACAATCCAACATTTTCTGTGTGAATGCCCAGCACTATCCAGGAAACGCATGCTCCTTAGGCTCTCCTTTCCTGGACAGCCTCACGGAAGTAGCTGATTTAAATATCGGCTGCATAGCCGGCTTCACACGAGAATCGAAATGGTTCTCGTCATCTTACAGGTTTTAGTGCCACACCCTATCTCAATGTGGTATCACAATGGGCCTATATTGGCCTAAGTGTGCGGATCTTTTGATAGAGAGGGCTGCTACTACAACCAACCAAGCATAATTTTGAGCAGATCTGACGATCGTCGTCTTTGCTTGAAGTTCACCAATATTTACTGGACGCCGCGGAGTCGTTCCAGGATTCAAGTAAATGAATATTCTTTCGCACTCGTCTCTCATAAACCTTTAATACGAACAGCAGAGAAGATGCGATAAATTATTTATGATTACTAATTCAAACATCGTGCAAATAGTTTTGTGTTTTGTTTTATTCCATTATTGTTAAAAACATTGCATCAAAAACAAATTTACAGAATTTAACTCAAAATAAAAATCAATCCTTGCTCCACTTTACAACATCACGTCATCTTGTTTCAATACATTCACCGTGTTTTGATAATGATAATAATATTAATAGTAAATTTCTAAATAGCGTTTGAATTAGACTATATTGGGGGATGTAAAATATACAAGACTTAAAATAGAAACTTAAACATAACACACGTAGATGAGAATAATTAAAGAGATTAATATCGGCAGTCTTACAAATCCGTTTGGCTGGCCCTTGAATCATTGTAACAATCGAATGCAAATAAAGACTAACAACAGAATTAGTTTGGCTTAGTCAACGCCCCGCAAGTGTACTTTTTTCTTTGCATAGATCTCACTTTTCTGTGCATTCAATAGCATTGTAAAGACTTGCAACGAAAATACTAGCTTTCTAATGAAATAACTCATCCTAAATGAACACTTTCATATTGTTCATAAAATTGACATTTTATAATACATCGTCCAACATTACTGCCCTTATTTATTCTCAAATACTCGTTCACATAACGATTCATTCGTAACTTCTTAAAAGGTTGTTTTATTAAATTAAATCTACTGTTATCTTTATCCATTTGCCTGCAAACAAAACTACACCAAAACGCAATTATTGTAACCTTTCATTTGATTTACATCGTTTAGGAAATATGCAGAAATAAAGGACCTTTATCAGGAAACACAAAAATCAAATGCCGTAATTTTGTTCAACAATTATTATTATATATGTTTATGTAGTATATATGTGTGCTAATCATGTAAATATTCATTTATTATCATTTTCTAGAATTCAATTTAAAAATAATTTCAACGGCAAATCATTCACACTCCCTCTTTCGCGCGTAATCTTCGTGATTTTCATTATAGCTCTACGTTCAACTGTGCACAGTAATTCAAAATGTTTAGTCGATGAGCAAGCAAGCAAGCCGGCCTGCTGCTAGCTATCTATTCTGTTTTTATTTTGATATTTGTTTCGTATCAAAAGCATAGTACGTAATTATATTTTAAATTCTATTGAAAATGTTTTGCTAACTGCTGCCGTCCGTTGCTGTTCCTGCTGCTGCATTAATCTCGTTCGGGCAATGGAGTATTTAGCACGGAACTCGTGCCGTTTTGTTTGCCGCCGCCACCGCCGCTGTATCCTGGAAAATAGGAAACTTATTCAATTCATAAGTTCATTGAGATTTTTTTTAAAACGAATATAATTCGACAAGTGTTTAGTTTATGATTTTCGTATCGCCTCTTTTAAGTGGAGTGGATAGTGTTTTTTTGAATGGAAGAAAGTCTCAGTCCTAGCATATGGAACGCTAAATATGTTATCAGATCTGGCAGGGTGTTCTGAAATACGATAATCTAACCAGTCAGAGAGGTTAGTGTTTAATTGATGGTGGTGAAGCCGAAACAGACCCCACTCATCTAACAAGCAGAAGGCACGGTATCGTCCTCTCAAATCTGGATGAAATTTCGCACATAAGTAGAAGACGTCAAGGATATTCGATCCTTAAAATATATTAGACCGCAACACCCCCCGTTTTTGAGAAAAAAACGCCCCTAAAGTTTTTAGCGTCGCTTACCAATTAGTAAGTTTATGCATCTGACAGAAGCGGTGCAGTATAAGGAATCAGCGCGACTAGCTCGCGATCATGAGGTCGTGTGTTCCATCCCCGTTCGGTAATATTTTTTTGAATAGTTGCGGATGTAATTAATTTAAGGTAAATCAGCAATGTTCAACTACAAATACATTTATTTTTAGAAATCAGCAAATTGCTCGTTCATTTAGATCTAAAAACTCATTGTTGAACGGATGGATTATTAAAAACTGTTGTAATCGGAGCAAAACCATAGTTGACGGTAGGATTGTCCCTTGCTCCTATAATCAATCCTGCGTCATCTTTGTGTCTCATAGCCAATTCGGCAAAAAGCAATAAACCAAAATGGCGCCCAACGTGGCTAGCCAGAAACGCTATGGTGCTCAGTAATTGTGGCATAAACTAGATACTAGGGACGTAATTGTTTAACAGTTCCGTAATTTCGGATTGCTGTGCTCGAAGCGAAATCCTTGCTGAATTCGGATGCTTGACGTCTTCTACTTATAGTATATGTCAAATTTCATGCAGATCTGAGAAAATGATGCCGTGCCTTCTCCTTGTAAGAGGAGTCTGCGGGATTGCAAAGTAGGAAGTTGTAGCAAGGAAAGTCGCTCTTCATATGGCATATATGTAATTTTAAATTTAAATATAAGAAAACGAGTGACTTTGCGCTGTACTGATTCAATCATAGAATCTAGATATTGATAATGTGGTGACCATATTAGCGAGCAATATTTAACAAGGCAACGTCTGAGGCTCAAATTTTCTGTTTCGGGTTGAAAATCACTCCCAGATCTTTTATATGAAAAACAGCCGTAAGTGGAATATCGTGTAGCGTGTAGATATGATCAATTGGACTGGTTAAAGCACAGGAACAGGAGATTTCTGGACATTAAGGGAAAGTAAATTAGTTTGACTCCAAGAATCGACCGCGTCCAGGTCCCTTTGAAGAGCAAAACAATCTCTTTCGAACGAAAACCTCTGTGAATTTTTAAGTCATCCGCGTACAGAAGACACTGGGACGCTAAGACGAGGGAAGGTCAATTATATGGTGTGAGAAAAGAAGAGGGCTTAGAATAGACCCCTGAGGAACGCCCCGGAGGTAAAATGGAAGAGAGAATAATGTGCTCCGCATAGACTAACACGGCATGAACGCGAACTGATGCCTGACTCATGACAGCATAGTAATGGCCCAAACAGGCTGAATTGAGCTAGCTTCTGAAGTAGAACATTAAGGTTGACAGTGTCAAATGCCCTAGTAAAGCCAGTGTACACATTAACTTGCGCACGATTGTCGAGAGCCTTTGCGATAGTTTGGGTAAGTTCAAGGTGATTCCTGGATAGCCTCATGGAAGTAGCTAATTTAAACATTAGCTGCATAGCCAGCTTCATACGAGAATCTAAATGGTTCTCACCATCCCGTAGGTTTTAGTACCGTCCTAATCTTTTGTGGTATCACAATGGGTTTAAGAGAGCCATCTTTTGATAAATGGGACAGCCACTACCACCAACTAACCAACCAAGGAGATTCGTGTTGGTTGAACGGTTTGAAAGAAATTCATGTTGGAACGGGGACAGCCTACAATTAATAACTTGGTATATTTTATTGTAGACAATGCGTTCAGGAAATTTGGAGAAACAAGACAGTAATGAAACAGGACGGTAATTGGAAGCATTGGAAGAGGATCCAGACTTTAGTACAGGCAAAATGTATGCTAACTTCCACAAATTGGGGAAGATTACGCACACGTCCCTCAATATTCGCTTTTCAAGCCAGTGCTTTCTATAGAAGTTCCGATTAAAGCATAAAAAACTGAATTGGAAATGAGAATGCTTCAAATGAATAATATTATAAGCTTACAATTAGTACAAGCGTTCAAAATAAAACTCACTGGCTCACCCGATTAACAGGAAAGAATATAAATTGCAGTTATTCTTCGCCGAATCCTTATAAGGACAACTTTTGATTTGTTGCTATTTTTGTTCACTTAGAATATTTCATGATAAACAAAAATCATTATGAGTCGGTTATGAAATCGAATGTGTGCGTCAAAACATTTATTCAGTCTTCTCCACTTTTTGCAGCCAGAATCGAGGATTTATTAAAAATCCATATAAAAATGTCTCTTAACTCTTCTCCCTCCAAGGAATTTGTGCGAAAAAATCACCAATTGTGTGCATAGATATTTCATTGTAAAATCGCACTAATAATCTATTTCTGCAATCGACTTAAACATCTTTTAACTGTGCATCGTCACTTTGCTTACCTGTATCTTTTGGTAATGAGTCCGTTTCCAAGTTCAACATATCAGACAAGTCTTCTGGATAGTATGTTTGTTGATATGTCATCAGTTCATTACCTATACATCGAAAATAGAACATTTTAACGTACCAACTCATTTGCAAACTGGCTTATTTCAATTACCTTTCTTACTACTATCTGCATTTTGTTGATCTGATAACGCTAATCCGTATGGACCGAGGACATCAGAATCTCCGAATAGCTACGAGTAAATCATAGATATATTTAGTTTAAGTCAAATAAAATCCTGCAATGTCCCTTGTCTCATTGTAATTTATATCGTATTATATTATTTGTGAGATTTTTTAAAACAATAAATAAATGAACTGAAAAATCTGTAGGCCTACATTGAAAAGTACAAATTTAGATCTAATGATCGTTCGTGGCACATTAAATGCAATTATTCAGATAGATTTTTCATTGAAATATATTACAAATCGAGCATATTCGGGAGACACATTCTTCGAATGGAAACCATACTAAATGTTTGTGATTTCTAACCTGCGCCAAATTATCTATTGACGGATGCAGAACTATTCGATCGCCTGTTGTCGTTGCATTCTTCATATGGCAAATCAATTCAAGTGGTTTTCAATCGTGCATGTTGTGGGCGAGGTCATCAGCGTTCATTGAAACAATTTTGATTTCCATTAAGAGTGATGTCATCGTATTTTCGTAATTGGGGATGTTTGTGTCGGAAACAAGCGACAGTTGAAATTTTATTGGAATCATCACAAAAAAATTAAGAGCAGGGAATGAACATTGAAATTGGTTAGAACAATTTTTACAACTTGGATTTTAATCGTTTTGAAAATTTATTTGTGGTTTTGTGATGCATTTGTTTTTAGGGACATTTAATTATTTTTTTGAAGTCTCTTTTAAAATTGATTTCGCTACTACTTCAATTATTATTTCAATTTGTGTACGATTGTTTTTATTAATTATTATTTTTTGTATGTATTTTTCTATACATAAAATAAAAATAAAATGTTTTTGATTTTGATGATAAAAATCATTATCTGCCGCGTTGCCCCAATAAAACTCCACTCACACAACAACTCCCACTTACGTTTAGTAACGCGTTAGCATCTAATGAATAGCCATCGTTCCTTAATAAATCCTTTAAGGTTTCCAAGTCCTCCTGAACCGTGTCCAAATGCATTGTTATTTCACGCCTGCTATGAAGAAAAGATACATACATACATACATCATAATCTGGACTACATGGATATTAAATTCAAAATGCAACACTAACGGGGTGTTAAAACGTAGTATATCATCGTTTGAGTACTTTGTCAGCGACAGATTGCGATTGAGCTCAGGTTTTTTCGTGCTATTCGCTGGTTTTGATGTTGACGATGTTGATGATGATGATGGCCCGCCAGTAGCATCATTTCGATCTGCATTATTGTTCCCGCTAAAATTCATGGTGTCGTTATAAGCTCCACTCTCAAAATTTACATCGCCGACAATTGGAGATTCCTGTTGAGATAATAATAATTTTTATCCATTCGTTTCATGAAAAGGCATCAGTCTAGTGAATGAATTGGTTGAAATCTTTGGATTACCTCAAATAAATCCGCAGGCATTTCATTACTAATAAACTCCTCCTGATTAGTGTATATCTGCTTATCATTATTGCGGCCTGATACTGACGCCAAATTACTCCTCTCAACGGCACCGGTCAATGCTCCCATCAATTCGGGATCGACGTGCACTTGATCGATCTCTCCTTGTTCCACCAGAAACGATAACGGGTCGATATCCGTTTCTGTTTTAATGTTCATGCCACTTGTTCGATCTCTGTTATTTTGTGTCGCCTTTGATTTTGTGCCGTCATTCGTTAATTCCGCCGACGATTCACTTTCCGTGTGCTTACGTTTACGACCGCGACGATTCGATTGTCGCACCATGACTTGATGTGTGACTGCAGCAGCATCGGATCCTAACAGATTCTCCTCGTTGTATTCTACATTTTCGGGCAGCTCTGTGATGTGATAGACGACTGGCTCGGCTTCAGGATCAGGTGTACGCGATGTGCTAGCCGCATTCGGTTTAGAATTTGATATTAAAAAGTCTTCAATGTTGGTTGAGTCCGAGAATGTACTGCCTACGCTGTGTGTGGACCGCGGCCGAGGAACTTCTTCGCCCGTTTCATTCGTGTCTACACGACTTTCTGTGCCCGGCGACATCACATGAGGACTTGATTCTCTGAAAATAAATATCAGTTCGTACAAATTTTTCACCGATTTCCTACTCAGAAAAACATACATCAAATCATATTCCTCTTCATTCTGAGCAACTTCGTCGAGAAGTTCCTCGGTCAGTTCATGTATTATCGGTCCCGTGTTGCTTTTGCTACGCTTGCGCAATTTCGACGACTGTGGTACATCGTTGATCATCAAATGGAAGTTTCGCTTCACGCCGGTCATATTGCGAGGCGTTGGTTGCACGATTGTTACCAGGAATTGAATGAGCTATCCCCGAAAAGAAACAATGTTATCTTTCACTAGTCAAAATTCCGTTTCTCAGTACTCACCTTATTCACAATTTGCTGTTGTTTCATGTGTTTCTGACGGAGCATTGCGATTTCGCGCCACAACGCTTCATTTTCTTGTTTCATTGCCGAGAATCGGGAATCCAACGAATCTTGTCGACCGCGCATCACTTTCACCTCATTCAACACCTTACTTACAGCTTCCGGTTTAATCGAAGCCTTGTCATCAATCGTTTTTGCTGTAGCGATTTTCCGCTTGATATGCTCCAACAGATATGGATAGCCACGCTTGAAGCAAGGATGCGAGAATTCCATTTCGTCGCGATCGAATTTAAGTCCGCCGTTTTCAATTGATGTTATTTTGTGGAAACCATCTGCGCGATAAAAATCATCATCAGTTCTATGTTGCGGATCGTATTGTAACGCGGTCTCAACTTACACATGTTCAATTGTCGAATGAAGCTGGCCATGTTGTTATGTTTGTAGTTCATCGGGAGTAGTTCCCGGGCAAATTGTGCCTGGTTTTGTATGATGAAGCTACGACCATCCTGGAATGGATTTAAATGGTAAATTAGATAAGTTAACAACTGGTGCATCTCTTGTGAAATAAGGATGAATATTTTTTGATTAAACTCGTACTTTCTGGAGTAGATTATCCACGCCTTCAAAGACAATTGATCAAAGTTGGTGGAAGCAAATTTCCTCGACAAGAAACAGTCTCTCAACAGTTATCTTTCATTGTGGTGTACAATTTGCTATTAAAAATCTAAGTTTCACCTTCGATTCGCCAGGATCTGGTTGTTGTTAATTCAGTGCCAGTTGGACATCGTAAACAAAGAATTTATCGGTAAGATTATGAATTTTTGTTATGCTGAACCTCCTGAGCGACTGAACAGTTGTCCGCCACCTGCTCTTTAGTTAGTTGCTAACATATACGAGGGTCATTCAATAAGTAACGAGACAAATTGATGTAGGTCACAAATTATTTTATAATTCAATACGAAACTTCTAGGATTTCAAGTTGGCATCCTTGTTATTACTTCTGATCAGTTGTTTGGTAAGATTTTGTAAACATAATGTATAATTCAGTTAGTTCGAGATGTCAAGTCCGATTGAGAATTGCACCGCAGAAGAACAACGTGATTTTTAGTAGCAGACGGTGCTAAAGGTTGTGAGATCCATGCATGGATGTTAAAAGTGTATGGGAACAATTGTTGAAACCGTTCGAACATTTACAAGTGAATGGAACAGTTTGAAAGTGGCCGCGAAAGTGTTGAAGATGGGCAGCGAACTGGACGACCGATCGAACTTGCAACTTCTTCCCTTGAATCTCGCATTGACGTGATAATCCAAGGTAACAGACGTATCACTGTTGAACTGATAGCAAAAAAAGTGAATTGAAGTGTTGGAACTGTCGATAACATCATTCAAAATAATCTGTTATACAAAAAATGCGCGAGATGGATGCCAAAACAACTTACGGACATCCACAAAGAAAAAAGGCTTCAAATCAGTCAACAGTTGGAAGCCCGATGTTTAACTGAAAAAGAAGCTTTTATTGAAAGAATTATAACGTGCGATGAAACGTGGATCCACCATTACCAGTCTGAGTCGAAAGGACAAAGCCTCGAGTGGAAGCACACAAGTTCTCCAACGCGGAAAAAATCCAAGACACAGCCATCAGCAGGTAAAGTGATGCTTACACTTTTTTGGAACTCACAAGGCTTTATTTTCTGCGATTTTCTGGAAGACCAACGAACAATCAACAGCCAATATTACTGTAACATGCAGAAAAACAAAGTGAAGTCTGCCATTCGCACTAAACGTCGTGGACTTTTGACAATAGGTGTGATTTCGCTCCACGACAATGCACGGCCGCATACGGCACAGATAACTCAAGAATGCATTCAAAAACTGAGCTGGGAGAATCTTTCACACCCTCCTTACATCCCAGATCTTGCTCCCATATGTTTGATCCTCTTAAGGCGCTCCGTTGCAAAAAATTTGGCTCTAACGAAGAAGTCAAGATTCACGTGCAAACTTGGCTCCAGCAGCTACCAAAAGAATTTCATGCCAGTGGCATAAGAAAGTCAGAGGGAACGATGGGACAAGTGTATAAGTGTTGGTGGTGGGGGGGAGATGTTTTTATGTTGAAAAGTAGCCAAAATTTTGTACTGATTGAATAATCGAATTTTAAACTGCAACAATTTGTTTCGTTACTTATTGAATGACCCTCGTATTTTGCACAATCAACGTTTCGTTTCTACCAGCCATCAGATGAAGATATGTTTCGCATTCTTCTATAACTAGGAGGCGGACGCAATGCCAAATAATAGCACATCTCATATCAAAATTGCTACCAGGCGCTCCATGAGAGGCGAAGCAACGTGACCGCTTTCTACCAGGAAAGCCAGGCAAACGTTTGGAGGACTCAATGGACGCTGATTGCAAATCGCTATTGAGATTTGTCTACTGGAGGATGCGATCGTTGCACCTAAACATCTGGAGGCAATGTCTCAGGAGACCAAGGCTCGATTTAGACTTTTGCTCTATTGATAATAAAATCAAAATTATGTAAGACATGCTCTCCTAATTATCACTCGATCCTGGTTGAATAAAGTGGCAGTCCCTTAGGCCACGATAGGCTCATTGTAATACCACAAAGAATAAGGACGGCACTAGAACCTGTGGGATGACGAGAACCATTTAGATTCTCGTATGAAGCTGGTTATGCAGCTAATGTTTAAAGTAGCTACTTCCGTGAGACTGTCCAGGAAGGGTGAGCCTAGGGTTTGCATGCATTTCCTGGATAGTGGTGGACATTCGCATAGACAATGTTGGATCGTTTTTTTCCTCTTCTGTCGATCTGCAGCTTCGACAGAAATCGTTGAACGAAACACCCAATCTTTCTGCATGTCTGCCAATCAGCCAAAGATACGTCAGTAAGGATATGATGAAGCTTAAGGTTTCACGGCTCGTGCTGAGGAAATGTTTAGTGGGTTGGAAGCTGAGTGCGGCTACAGGTTCTTTCCAGTAGCCAGGCGCTATTTGCAGCCCTCATGTAACACTGCTTGAATCCTAGCTAGGTTGGAGGTTAACCGACTTGGGGTGTAAGTGTATCATCCTGGAGCTCAGTGCTCTTGCTAGGACATCTGCTTCGCAATGTCCCGGTAAATCACTATGCCCCGATACCAAGTATAGGATCCCTTCACAGTGAAGCGACATCACGTTCAGTTGTGTGTGGCATTCCATTACAATTTTGGATGAGGTGTACACGTTGGATAGTGATTGGCAAGCAGCTTGACTGTCAGAGAATATGTTTGGATTTCTTATAGGAATTTTCTGGTTTCTCAATCAGTCTACTGCCTTGTATATTGCAATGACTTCTGCCTGAAAAACCAGCAGAGGTCTGGTAGCCGGAAAGATAGTTCCAGCTCTAGCTGTTCTGAGAAAACGCTACAGCCAACTTTTCCATCCATTTTTGATCCATCAGTGAAGATGTCGACCGATTCCTGTATCTCACTTCTGTTTATAGTCCAGCCATCTCTACTACGGATGACTGACTTGAAACCATGGTGGAAGCAGGGAATCGGAGAAGCGCGTTCTACTTTTTCTGGCATTGGTTCACCCCCCCCCCCCCCCCTCGTAGTATGGTGGAGTGACCAATATTCTCTTCATGCCAGAGATGTAGAGCTTTCAATTGAATCGCAGAGCACTTGGCTTGCTGTCTCGTCAGGAGCCAATTTAATAGTATAAGCAAAGCTTTTCTCGGGGTAATGCGTAGAGCCCCGGGGATTGCAATAGCCGCAATACTTCGATCCTACGATGAATTAAATCGTTTCGAAGCAAATTATAATTGTCAAAATGCATAGCACATATGGATATCTACATAAATAGCCAATAAATGTGGTATATTGTCGAATTACTTATGCTGTTATCTTTACTATAAATATATATTTTTGCAGTCCAATGTCCAGTGTCGTGGACACTATTTTCTACACTAGATGGTTGCCCGGAACTATACAATGGCAGTTCATACAGTTTTCGAACATAAACTGTGTGAGCTGCCGTTTTGGGCGTTGGCCTCGCGTGGAAAACGTGCGAAGAATGAATTCTACCCCACTGGAAGTTGAATTTGAATGTGATTTCATAATTTTTCGAACACTAAAGGATTTTCGGCTTGAATTTAACTTTATTTGCTATTAATTTTTATAATGGAACTATCCTGGGCCTGGAAAAATGCTCCATAACGTTTTGGCCGTGACTTTGGAGAATTGGTTTGGAAACTCATACTCGTTTTTTAGTATAACAATGTAATATGATTTTTGGCAAGCTGACGTGACGAGAAGCACCAAAAATTAGGGCAAATCGTATGTGCATTTTTGATAAAACTACATATTAGTCAGTTCCATTTTATTGCATTATTTGATTAACGAAATTGATTATCTTATCGCTGTTTCGAACGTTTTTCTTGAAGTAAAACACATCCAGTGAACAATAATAAATTGGGGAACCACGAAATTTTTCACCGTAAAATTTAACTACAAATTTTTATACGCTTAAGTATTGAAAACAATGATGGTGACTATAATCCAATATTTATTTTGGTATAAAGTTATAAACTCAATACCAACGATTCTTCTAAAATTGTTATTTCTAATCACCAAATTTTATGACGGCCCATGTGACAATTTTCATCACTTTCTCAAACCGCAAACGGCAAACATGATGACTCGCAATTGGATTTAACCATTTTGCCCCCAAACACAATCAATTCTTCAAGCGGAAGTAAAAAAGCCACTGCAATGATGCCTACCACCACAAAACCTACTAAACTATGTTGAAGCAAAATGAATAGACCGCAACATATTCATTATGATAACATACTCATTCATGTTTTAATACCAACACCAGTATTGAGACTAAATTATAGAAAAGAGGCATTCGCGACAAGTTCACAGCGAAATGGAAATATTTACGTAAAATATGGACGAAAAGAAATTTCTTGAAACAGATCAATAGTGATTTGAAATATATTTTCCATGGATCTTGTCATATTTTTCGATATCAAGTCATTAATAAATTCCGTTGCTCATCTTCAAATAGAAAATCGTAGTACAAATTTTCGCATATTTTTTTTGTCAGGAAATAAATCAATAATATTAACGAAAATTTGCATACAGTATCGGACAAAATTGTAACACTGTGAAGCAACTGCAAACGCACGTTCAAATAAAACATGTACAAAAGACAAATGTCGTTTTGAATAACGCGATTAACTGTAGATGGCAGAATGATGAAATTCTTGGATATTCTTAAGTATTTAACTAAAGCATAATATGTCATATCTAATACAAATGCATAAAAACTTACTGAATTCAAAACAAGTACATATAGAATAGATTATATGTAATATTTGATGCCACCGGCTGTTCCTCATAACGACAGCGCAACATTTTGCCAGGCGCTTAATTAGATTATTGACGATTTTATTTGAAATGTTTATCCAAGTAATTTGAAATTTGCTGATGCCTTAAAAATTTACAGAGCTATTCGCTTGGAAGAGGATTGTATTACTCTGCAAAGAGATCTGGACGTGATCGTATAGTCCGTTAGAGTCATCCTTGAATATTGCTCGCTAGTGACCATACTATCAATATTTAGCCTCTATGTTTGAATCAGTACAGCACAAATTCACACGTTTCCTTATATTTAAATTTGAAATTACATATATGCCATATATAAAGCGACTTTCTTTGCTACAACTTCCTACTTTGCACTCCCGCAGGCTCCTTTTAGATGAGTGGTTCCTGCTTCGGTTTTACCACCATCAATTAAACTCCAACCTCTCTCACTGGTTCGATTACCGTAGTTCAGAACGCCCTGCCAGATCCGATAATATACCGTGGTGGTCAAATAAAACAGAAGACTTTGAAAAACAAGGGAATTGCCTAGAAACCCCCATTTTTATGGGTCGTATAACAAAAATTTACCTGGGAAATCCCATGCGGGGTTAATTATCTGTCGGTTTGTTCAGGTTTCGTGACAGGGTCGGCTTCTGACAGTCAGAGGAAACATGGCAACACAATTGGATAGTGAAAAAACTGATTATTGTTGCGTCAAGCAACGAAGGGCTGTCTACTAGGGCTATATCTAGAAGAATTGATTGTTGCCACGCGACTGTGTCCGAAATTTAAAAAAACGCGAAAGGATCTCTCCAGCGGAAACCAGGAACAGGACTTGGCAACAAAAAGACAACCGGGAGAGATGACCGACATCATTAAAAATCAACATGGACTTCCAGGAAGCGACTGGAATAATGATTAGCGACGGAACTGTCTAAAGATGACTATAGTTATGTGGACTTTTCGGCTCGGCGATCTCGGAAAAAATCAACTTTAACGGCTAAAATGAGGACAGCCAAGGTGAATTTCGCCGAATCTCATCGAAATTGGTCGGAAAATGACTGCAAGAGAGTACTCTTTACCGACGAATCAAAATGCAACTCGAACCAGTCGGGTGGATTGCAGTATGTACGTCGCAGAATCGGAGAGGAACTTCATAAAGACGGTGTAGTGACTCGAAACAAGTTCCCTCAGAGTTACATGGTTTGCGGTTGCATTACCTATTTTGGCACCGGAGATTTGGTGTTTTTAGAAGGATCAATGAATGCGACTAGTTACATCAGCGTGATTGACAACCATTTGATCCCGTCGATGAATAGGCTTTTTTCAGTCATTTACGACCCGATTTTTCAAGATGATTCTGCATCGCTTCATTGCGCTCGTAAGGTGAATTGTGGGTTGTTTTTTTACAAACAACAGTTCAATACAAAAGTAAGAAAAATAAAAGCGTGAAATAATTGTTTTGTTTCTGAGCAGGTTAAAGAATTCGTCGCAAAAAGGGGAATTTCTACACTGGAGTGGCCAGGAAACAGTCCTAATTTGAACCCAATCGGTCGAACTGAAACGAAAAGTGGCAAGTAGGGGACCAAGGAGGAGTTCAAAAACGCCATTTGGCCGCCACGGTATTTAGCGTTCCATATGCTGGGACTGAGACTATACCATTTGCCGATGTTGCGGCTCCCCCGAAACCACACTATTTTGCAACTTGGTCCGTTTCCTCACTCCCTCTTATAAAGGACTCGTCTTGCTCGCGCTCGACATTTATAGCACGTCCCGCCTCGCCTTACACGACAAGCAATCTGCTGACAAGATTAATCTGCCACGATCATTTTTGATGATCCAGCAACCAGCAATTCTATCTTATCATTTTTCTTCATATCCATGCTACTTTCACACATTCATTTCACTTAACATTCCTCTTCCATAATTTCATGCGATTCAACGTTAGTATTTTATTTTCCTACTGATTTCTCTCTCTTTTCTGTTTACACAGATGATCACCACTCATGCAAGATGAGTTCACCGTGCTGAAGAAATTAGAAAGGATTCACTGATGCTTCACTATTGCAAGTAAACTATAGAAAGTCTGTGTAGAGGAAAGATGGGATAAAGTTAGCAACGGCGTCCCTTTCAGCTGAACAGCTATAATTGATGTCAAAACAGAGGTCAACACAACAAACCAACTTTTCGATTGGTTTTTCGTGAATTGCATTGTCATTGCATAATAGAGAAGTACAGAATGTTCCTAGCGTTTAACGTGGCTACCTATCGAGGTGATTTCAAGCCACGTGCCTCTTCGACCGCGAGTTTATATTACGTGACAACCACGCATCCTCCCAACCATTGTGGGATTACCAGTTTGTCTATTGAGTGCAGCCTCCAGTGACTTTACTGGTGGTAGCGAAGCCTATGTATACCTCTGCCAATCTTTCAGTCTCGGTTCCGGGTTGAATTGCAACTGCACGCCGAGTCCCCAAAGATGATGCTGCAGGAGTCGGCATACTCGGAAGTATAACGACTTCAAGGCTCGTCTTCGTAAGCTCTACCCGCGATACGGATGTAAACCACAGCGACCCCGTCGCACCCGCTTATAGGAGGTTCTCACCGCGACCGGAGGGAAGTAAAAGACCTCCCTGTGCCCTGTGGTACCAGATTGATTACTGGTAAGGCTTCGTGGACTTGAGCCCCTTTCAAGCCAACTTCGGTTGTGTCCGAATATCGACAATGGACAGATCACCAACCTAAGGTACGTGGGGAATAGGGAAGGGCAGGTAAAAAAGCAGATTCGTGGTGAATTCGGACTTTGGTCTAGAAATAAGTTAGCAATCGGCGGTTGAGAGTGTGCGTTACGCAACGCTGTCCACCTTCGCACATACAGATATTATATCATAGACTCAAGTAAGCGGATTAGGCGTGGACTGAGGAAGGTAGTCACAAATCCTGGCAAACCTAATAAGCAACGAGGGGATACTGTAAGAGTCGGGACACGAAAATGCCATGTTTTTGCTCCAAGTCGAATCGCGGACTGGGAACTGCACCCACCGAAAAGGTGTTGAGCAGCGATTCTGACGTGTGAATGATTCACAGCCGTGCGTCCAGCGTTCATGTCCAAGTTAAGACGTTACGCGACCATAAACCGCCATCGCGAGCGGTTCGCAGGCCGAAATAGTGCTGATCATAGTGCGACCTTGAACGAAGCGGAATGGCCGGGCCGCTCGCACGAAGCGGCGAGTTTTATCAATTACATCGCTACGCAGCTGCCTCCGTGCGTTGTCGTCGCAGCTAGAAACCGATTTGTTGATGCGAAGACAATAATGAATGCTGGCTTCGATCCGACGACTACCAAAAGTCGATAATTGGTTTCCGGTTGTGTTCGTTCGCGGTGCGTCGCGAACAATGCCCTTCCGACGCCAAACGAAAACAGACCGTCTTCTTCGTCGGGGAGGCGATAGATTCGTGGGGCATGCATTGCAAGCACCCTGTTGCCCAACGGGAGCCATCCGCCGCCATTGGCATGCAGCGCAAGCAGTGCCCGAATGTTTTCTGCGCCCTGAATTCGAACCCAATTTCGCACCTAGTTGCCAGATTGCGTGGCTCATCGCCGCACCAATAACCATATCAACAACCCTCAGCTACGAATGACGCCTATGTATTTATTCCATTTCCGTGGGCGACGGCGACGGCGAACGCCAAGTCGCCCCGCACCGAAAATACTAACCCGATTCCAATAGATCAAGTGGTTCGTCTCCGGATCCTCGACCAGGCGCCATAGCTTGGCCAGGAACGCGGGGACTCCAGTCCCCGTCTCGCTAAACGTATGCATTTCCAGCTCGCTGGCCCGTGTTGTGACAATAGACTTTCTTTTGCCGTGGCCAAGTGAAAATCCAATCCAGCCGCGACTCGCGTTCTCCTTCGCACAACACCAGCAATCGACACTTATCGCGTATTGACTTTGGGAAACAATGCGAAATTGCACCACACTCGAGCTGTATCGGCGTACTATTGTTCGGATTAGTTTGCAAGACACCAAAATAAATCTCACTTTCGATGGAATTTCGGCTGTACGTATTGAATTTCTCGAGTTTTTCAAGTTCTTCGCGACCTACGACGACATCGAGACGGAAAAAATCACCAGGTTAATATTGCCGTATGAAGTTGTTGCTGATTCATGTTGGCTGCATTGAAGTCTGGACTGGTAGGGCTGGGAAACAATTATTTTTTGGATGAAATTATTCACACGAATCTTAACTAAAAATAATTCGGATCTCGAATATTTGAAATGACCTAATCTTTCGAGGTACGCGTGGAAAATTCAAAAATTTAAAAGAAGCAATATCGGTACTTACAATACCTTACCTCAATTATCAAGACGCAAAAGTAATGTTGAGATATGTTTGGGGAGTCTTAAATTTACACACTAACAACTTTCCGTGATGCGAAATAAAGCAATAACTATCGAAATGCATTGTTACCTTGTAAATTGCATACATATAATGAATTTTTTTAGCAAAAATTACGTGAAACAATAGGCAGCTAAGAACAAGGAGATCGGAACGACTAATCGCATGTAAAACTAATATGAGAATGGAATCGAAATTCCAATTCGATCTAGCCACAAGACTGTTTTATTTGTTTATTTGTTTTTAATTTCATTTAATTTTTGTGCTGCTTCACTTTGCGACGAAGATTAATTGCTTTTAGATTCAACGTCTTTGTTTGCCAAATTCAAATATTTTAATACGGAAAATTACTGAAAATTGATGGAGAGAATGATTTGAAGGAAACGGAGGTGGTTTTAAACGGTAGAAATCCAGCATGCCGAGAGGCAGGAGCTGATCGGTATCTTTTGAAGATTTACACCTTTCAACGTTGAAAAAAAATAAGTTAATAGTTTATGAATTTTCAACTGTACATCTGAAACGATACCAGAAACAAAACAAAAGAATATCATTAATACCATTCCCCTCCCAACAAATTCGCAAGCTCGAACATTTTGGAACGACCTTTAAATCAAACGTTATCTACTGACAGATGACGTTTGATTTACAGGTCGATTAGAATTGCAGTTTGTTTTTGTAGGTCGAATTGGTCGATTTATCTCGTAATTGCCAGTGAACATCAATTGCATTGAGTTTATCATCGTTGCAGCAATGAGCACCGGGTTTATTTCCGAAAATGATTTGGCTGAGGCGCGCAAGAAGCGCCAGGAAGAGTGGGAAAAGGTCCGAACAGCTGACCAGCCCCTAGGTAACTATGCATCACTTGCAAGTTTTCATTGGCGATGTTTACAAAGTGATTTATATATTTGCAATGCGAACAGAACTTCCCGAAGAACCGTACGACTCGCGGCCGTTGTACGACCGGTTGAAGGAACAGAAAATGAAGAAGGACTTGGAGTACGAAGAAGCGCACAAGCTGAGTATGCCATCCATACGCGAGGCTGGAGTTTTATTCGCAGTTGTTTCGTTTAGAAAACTTGATTCGTGGATTGGACGACGACGAAGTGGAGTTCCTCGACCTGGTGGACCGGACAAAAATGAATGCTGAGAAGCAGCAACTGCTCGAGGAACGGAAGGAGCTGCACGACTTTCGGCAAAGGGTTGTCACGTTGCAAGAACAATCCATCGATGAGGTGATTAGTTTGAATTTCGCGTCACAAAACACTTCTAATCGCAATCGATCGTAGAAAATCCAATCCGAAAAGGCCACAGTCAAAACGAAGATGCATTTAACCAACAATCGTCCGTCTCAAAAATCCATAATGAGCGGATTGATTCGAAAGCGCAAAAATGGGGAGCCTATGAAGTCGCCGCCACCGAAAATGCAAGCAGTCGCCGAATCGGATGCCACGGCAACATTAAACGGGGGAAAGACTTCACCAAAAGAAGAGAATTGTGGCGCTCTCAAGTGCATTGGAGTGCTGCCCGGGATCGGCCGCTACAGGGAGTCGAGCGACTCCGAAGTCAGCTCGGACAGTGAAGAGGAGGTGGAGCAGATTGGCAAATATGATCTGGTCGGCAGGACCAGGTGCAAAATCAACAAGAAGAGCTTCGAAACGTCCGAATGAAGAGAGCTGCGTTTGGTGTTGGTACTAAGTGCGAATATATTTAAGGTTTGAATGTAAACTTCAAGGTAAATTTTTTCCTACGCTTCTGCCCTGTAAATGTGAAATCAGCTTGAATTGTTCGATTTATTATGAAACTTACTACTGTCCACGTGCAGAATGAAATGCGTTCGAAACAAATGGATGTTACATCAGTGTTTGTTCCTACGATTTGGATGTTTTTTACCCGTTAAAATCATTTGTTTGCTGATATTTCTTCCTCCCAGTGTTGCGTCTATTAAAGAATGGCTTAACATTATTTTAAGGTCCAGTTTGGACTGTTGAGGTATCAATTATTTCTTTAAATTTTGCAGGAGTCAGGATTTTTTGCTACAACGGTATTTCAATGCTGAATACGTTCCTTACTGTTATCAGTATAAACCACGCCAATTATGATATTTTCTTGGAATCGGCTTTATGAGCTTGACAAATGTGAAAGTTAAATTGTGAGCTATAAACTATAACAGTTGAAATTTCTTTCGATAAGTCATGCAGCTCGTAGTGCATTAGCGATTTCCATGATATTTTATCATTTCAAACTTGATTTACACATATCAGAATTATTATTTATGTATGGTAGCACTAAAACATTGGCACCATAGCTATTTGTGAAGAAGACATCTGTCAATGTCATGTTTTCTTCGAAAGTTTAGCAGTGTTGGTGAATAGAACCACATAACGCGGAAAAAAGTTGTGCATATTACATATTTTGTCTGGTTTAGTCTAGGTGGGAATTTGAAATACCTGGCGGTATCAAGAAATATTGTTTTATCATAATCCTTTAGTATACATGGTTGCAGAGTTCATTGCACCTCGGAAGAACGAAGGCACATTATTAAATGGCGAAAAGAGGGAAAATCATACAAGGACCTGTTAGGATGCTCCGCAAAGAAGGTATCAAACGCCATAAATTATAAAGATCGAGTTTAAAACTCGTGGTAGAAAAAGAAAAACTATCGGATTGACAGACAGACAAATTATCAGGACAGCGAAAAAGAATCCATTCATGAGTTCGCAGAGAAATTGTGAATGCAGTAGGGCTCGAAATTGACTCTTCAACTATAAGACGACGACTGCTAGATGCCGATTTACATGCAAGACGTCCAAGAAAGGTACCATTGTTACGGCCACAACATGTGAGCAAAAAATTAGACTTTGCTAGTACCTACGTCAATTGGCAACCAAGACAATGGAGAAACATTCCGAATACTTGAACCTTATTTTTTTTACTAAATTCTGGAAAACTATCATATAGAAAACAATAATAAACAAAATGCGTCAATAATTATTAAAATCGACCCTCAAGATCCGGAGATTAACTGCCCGCCCGTTAAAAAAACGTGATTCCGAGAAAAACGCGTTTAAAGTTTTTTTTTTGATTTTTTTGTTCATATGTTAAAAATCGATTTTCATGGCTTACAAGCAATCAAAGTGGAATGCCTGAACCATAAAGAAGTAGACCTAGGCCTAGACAATACTGAATGTAAAAGTATAACCGCTGTTTTGGAGAATGGAAAAGGGAAATAGAAGCTGCGGGAAGCCGAGAGCGCGCTTCAATAAAATCGTTATATCTCGGGATTGGCTTCGAATTTTCATTTAATATTTTGGAGAGTTATTTTTAAAGGTGTAACGAATCGAAAAATGTAAAAAACGACCTTTTGAAAATTCTAATAGGTAATAGTACCTTAAGAAAACCGTTGCTGAGACTAAACCAGAACGAGAGAATTGGGTTTGGAATTTACTTTTTGATTGGAGGTGTGTATGAACAGTTCGCTTCGGTCGGTACGGTACTTTTTGATTGGAAATGAAATTTTTTTTACAATTTTGCCGAAAGTGAAAGTGGCTCTATCATTTTTCACTCATTTTCACAACCAGCAAGCTTGGGAATGGGAAAACTGCATTTGGTTGTTGCCTGAACTGCTAGAACGATGAAATAATTGCATAATGAAGCGCCTTTTTATTGCATAAACATGTTTATAATATACATTTGTATCTCATATTATATGTGTACATATATTGTAATAACAGTCGTGTTGCTTGGCGAGCACGAAAAACTGCAATAACGAAATGACTTCATGGAAATGTGCTAGATTCAACAACATTTTGCAGTGCTGCCATACGCGAAACAACACAAAACACTTACTCTAGCATCTTGCGCTACGCACTGGATGGAGTTTTGGGAGCAATATGGCCGCCACTTGTTGGCTGTCGAACTGTTGTGTTTTCACGTTCGCGTTGCACCCGTATTAAATGTATTATATCGGTTCCAATCGATTCCATGTTTTCCGGCCTAATTGTGTAATGCGAACACATCGATCAGTGCGTTCCACGGAAATGTAATAAGTCCGATTTCGTTGCGTTTGTCGGGCGGGCGGACGAGCCACACAGTAGAAAGTGCAGTTGGAATGGGTCACGATGCTGACATATTCTTGTTTTGTCGGAATTCATTGTGCAGTTTAACGTTTT
This sequence comes from Oxycera nigricornis, assembly GCA_963942545.1. Taxonomy (NCBI): domain Eukaryota; kingdom Metazoa; phylum Arthropoda; class Insecta; order Diptera; family Stratiomyidae; genus Oxycera; species Oxycera nigricornis. The sequence goes on from OZ012662.1 coordinate 3,880,009, forward strand.
CCTGATAAACTCCGGACGGGGAGTGCGAATAAACTAGACGGGTGGCTCGGACGCAGCTGGATCCTGGGTGTGCGGAGTGTGAATAAAGAAGCCACGGTCGCGGAGGAGGAAGTCGTCGTCTCGTCGCGGGTGTGTGTTATTGGAGGCAGCGAAGAATGGAGTGACATGTTTCGGGCAGGAGCGAAAGTCGTGAGTTTTCCGTGATAAATTCATTGGTGTGACAAAGGCGTTGATGGGGTTGCGGTGTCGGTGGCGCGTTCAAGATCCGCGGAATTGCCGAACGAAGCGGTGTTCATAGTCGCAGCCAATCGTAGTTAGTTCTCGAAGTGCCTTCTGGTCGACCCAGTTCTTCGTCGTCACGCGAATTATTGTCTTTTTCCATTGTTGTGGCGGTGACAGTGTTTTTCCAACGCTGGCTGGCGCGGCTCTTGCACCGCGAGCTAATTTTGCGGTCAGCGCTTATTTATTCTCCGAACGGTTCGGCGGAGTGCGAAACTCGGAATTCCTAGCGTGCACACACAGTTTCCGCGGAGACGTCGTCGCCCCGTTTGCCAGGCGACTTGGCTTGTTCTCCTCGGGGCAGCGGAGGCGTCTGCTGCACTCCCCCTGCGAATAACAATCGGACGGTGAAACACTACGCCACGGTGGATTGGATGCAGTGTGCTGTTGAATTTACCCTCCCCGCATCGAAGCGCCCGCGTTCATTGGTTGTCCATTAGACGACATATTTGCCCAGGAGCTGCCAACGCTTCCTCGACGGGACCTGCTCTGCCAGCGAAGTTACAACCCCCATTCAATGCTTCATGGATGACGTACCGGCGAGCCCTGGAACACCTGAAAGGTACCTACACCGTTGCATCCACGAAGCTTACAAATAACTCGTTTTCAATGGAATTCTTGCGATCTAGCATGTGTTGCGATCGAGCCTCGTCTTGATAAGATTGGGAGCGATGAAGCCACTCCAGACGCGGAGTAACTGTAAGAGATTATTCATGAGGCGCGCGTTATCGGGATTTGTAGCCCCGCAAAAACTTATCTAGGTCTGAAACGGCGTTTCAGGAAATCGGAATGAGTAAGATTTGGTGATTGTGCCAACGCCAATCGCCGGTCCTCAGTGATTAATTCATCTTGGTTTCGGACTGTAAGGAAATATTCGGCATGCCATGGGGCGAAGCCCTTTTTCGTCATACAACAAATAAATACACTCAGCAGACAAAGTCTATGTTCACTCCCGTTTAAAATGTAATGTAATGCCTATCATCGTCATATTTAGTCCTTGGTCATTGGTGTCAAAGTTGTGCTGGCCGTTTTTCTTCTTCAGGATGCAGAGGTAAAGGTATGACGAAAAATTGGGTGGCATATAGAGAAATGATGATAAACCCTAAAATACGGCGATCAATACGGGAGCTTTGCAATGGGGCTCAATTGAAGGGGTTGTGTCTGTGCTTCCTCGAAATCTCACCAGGGGTATACTGGTACCAAGGGATTCGGGGCCCCAGGGACTTGTCCCTGCCAATGTCGGTGAGGAACCTGTGGAGGTTGAAACTTGGGGGCTGTGGTTGTACATCCATTAGCGGGTACTTTCATTTTTAATACAGTTTGGGATCGGATTAATTCGGCAACTCTTCTGTATTGCGGTGCATTGGCGTGCTGATGCGTTTACGACAGGGGTGCCGTTACCCAAAAAGCGGTAAGGATGCTGATATGTCCAAATCCCCGCCAAGGATTGTGAAGAAGTCCAGGCAGGCTTTGGACGAGATCTGGAACCTATACTCGGAAAAGCAGTACTCATTCTTCGTTATGGGCTACTGACTAGTACCTTTATTGGGGTTTTGGTGCGAGCTTCTTTGTAACCCTGGCTTAAAAGGCTCGTGTTTTAATGATTCATTTCGGGGAAAGCACGGTAAATCAGGACTTAATCTGTATTTTTTATTCAGTAAGGTCACTGAGCCTGCACTCAATAGGCAAACTGGTACTCGCAAATGCTGGTCGGTGGGCGTTGACAGCCGCATTATTGCTTACCGTTGTCCAACCGTGGTCCCAGCACTTTCCTCATGCCAGAGAATCGTAGAGCACTTGGCCTGCTGTCTCGCAAGAAGCCTTTGTTGGGGTAGTGCGTAAAGTCCCGGTGATTGCAATAGCTGCAATCCTTTTGACTTTGTTTGACCGGTTTACGTTAGATATTTTCGCAATAGCTGGCCACCAAATAACTGCGCCCTGCAGCAGGATTGGTTCCACTATCGCCGATACAATTTTTGGGTTTCAATCCCCACCTTTTCTCAATAGCTCTTTTGGAGCAATATGTTGCCCATGTCGCTTTGCGCTCTCTTTCTGCTCTTTTCACCTTCGAGTTTGGTGTCCAGAATTATATCTAGGTTATTTTGTAGCCATTTACTTTTATTTTTGACGGGAGCTTGTCCGCCACTAACAAGAAGAAGGCACGACCTCGTCCTCTCAGATCTGGATGAAATTTGGCATATAAGGGGCCGTCCATATATTACGTAACGCAATTTTTAGAGTATTTTAACTGCCCCCCTCACACTTAGTAACATTTTCTGTTTCGTAACGAATTCATTGTTCCCTCCTCAGAGTTTTAAATATATTTTTTTTCAACGTTGGGAGGTGGAAATCTTTAAAAGATGCCGATCAGCTCCAGCCTCTCAGCATGCCGGATTTCTACCGACTAAAACCACCTCCGTATTTAAATTTCAGTACATAGTACTTCCCAGACGATAAAAAATCGGTATAAGGGATATTTTAATCATAAACTATTAGCAATTCATCTTAATTTTGTTTATTGCGCCTAGGGTCCGCTGACACTTCGTTGCGCGGCAAATAAATTTAAAATTTGACTTTATGATTATTTTAACTAATTTTAAATTTTGTTACGTAATAACTTCCAAGCCAAGACGCCTCTTCCCCTATGTAACACTTAGTAACATTTTCGACCCGCATCCCCTTTGGAGTGTTACGTAATATATGGATGGCCCCCAAGTAGGAGACGTTAAGGGTATTCGATCTTTAAAATATTAGACCGTAACACCCCCCAGTTTTGATGAAAAAGCCTTTAAAGTTTTTAGCGTTGTTTTGATTAATCCATCCGTCCACCTCAACAATGAGTTTTTAGTATAATTTTGATATGTAAATTAACAAGTAGTTCGCTGATTTCTAAAAATAAATGTATTTGTAGTTGCATATTGTTGATTAACTTTAAAACTAAATACATTCACAATTTTTTTCAAAAAAAAAAAGTAACAACACCGACCGGGAATCGAACACACGACCTCATGCTCGCGGGATAGGTGCACTGCATCGCTTTTGGAAGACGTGAAAACTTACCAATTGATAAGCGACGCTAAAAACTTGAAAGACTTGTTTCTGAAAATTGGGGAGAAGGGGGGTGTTTGTATTGAATATACTTAACGTCTTTTACTTATGTGCCAAATTTCATTTAGATCTGAGAGGACGAGGTCGTGGCTTCTCCTTGTAAGTTACAAGGGTGCATAGCTGCAAACAACTGTGCCTTTTTTGTCTGAGTGCATTACTGAAAAGAGAATTCATGTCTGTTCATTTTTGGTAAATAAAGGCTACTTTTTTACACCTCTGAATTACAGAAGCACCCTTCCTTATAAATAATTTAAGTAATTGGGGTTGTATTAAAACGGTACCAACGAATAATAATTCATTACAATCATAACAATCAAAAACTTCAGCAAGTCTCGTCAATACTTCCAAAACACTGAGAAATTTTCCAACCCCCCTGTGCTTCCACGTTGTTTCTGATTAGTAGTGGCTCGAACAATCGATGGAACAAAAGTCACCGGTTATGCAATGGAACTGCTACCCAGGCTGAGTTTGCGGCTGTGAGTGTGCTTGCCAAAGAAGCTCATATAGATACGCGCGGCAGTAATAAACGGTAATTACCATTGTACACATGTAGATAGAATCTTGGCGAATAATTGGTTGCGTTCGTAGACAGCGCATTCAGAAATTCACTTGAACTTTTCTCACATTCGCCCGCCTCCCACTGACGTGGAGTCGTGGTTGGTGATGCCAATAGATAATAGCTTGCAAACTTGAATGCTTCTCCTTGTCGTTCAACGTTCACTGCTGATTGCTGAGTCCTCCACAATAGTCCAAATGCCGGATTGGGAGCAATATCGATCGTTCGAAACGTGCTCCGCTGATGCCGCCAGACTTTCCGCTGCGGAGCATGTGAGCAGGACACCCTTGCACTCGATATCTTTGCGGAGGCACAGCTGAAACACGATAGAAGCTCTCGTCGGCTGCATCAAGGACGAAGCAGGAAGGATGCATTGGGGTTTCGTTCGAGTGCATGGGAATGAATGGTCCCGGGTTGAAGTGGGAATGCCGTGCCGTGCCAGGCCACGCTATGCCGGCGAAGCGCGCAAGATCAATGGAGCTTTTCACGGCGATGACCTCACCACACCTGCAATTTTATGCCCGTCCTGGTCGCGGTCTTCTTCGTCGTCGTCGACGGAGTCGTAGTCACTGATTTGTTTACATTTCCGTCAGTTGGGAACGCGAGACGAGCAGACTGTGGTAGACGCAGCCAGCAGTGCACTCGGTGTCTTCCTCGCTCGATAATTACCTAATCGTTACTTGGAAAAGTCGAATCGACCATCCGCTGGCTGGAAATGCAAATTTGGTGTGGCCTTCCTCTACGATTGTCCCGCGTAGTAAAGAGTGGCTAGTTCTGTTGTTTTTGTTGTGGTCACGTAACCAAGAAGAGACTGCGGCTGAGGCCTAGCCGAATGGGACAAAGTAAGCAGTGATTCCGGTCAAATAACTACACTTGCTACTTCTATCTCCCGAGATTCGAGATTAATCATTAGATAATTTTTTTTTTTAAAAAAATCCCCCAACAACTATTTTGGCCCGCCACCACAATTGCATTGGTTTTTGAATAAATCAAATCGTCTTCAATGTTCCAAAAAAATATAGAAATGCTATATTTACGAAAGCTTCGGGGGATGACGCGATTGTGGCGAACAGCTCAGATGTTGCTTGTTTTCTTTTTTTTTATTCATATATGATTAACACTCGCTAACCGTGTCGTGTAACCATGCAGTGTGTATAGGTGATAGTCGACGTCTGTTTGTACTGTGTTGCGAGGAAGAGGAGCACTGTTGACGTTCCGAGCGGTAATTGCTAAGCAAAGAAACGTGTGTTGGGTTTGTCCGAGCTGCAATTGGAAATTGATTAAAGTGACATCAAGTCAAGAAAAGAAAATTAAATACAAAGAATTTTCATCGAAAATTTTCACAGGAAATTTTGCATATTTTTGAATATTTTTTTTTTCGAAGTTTAGAAATTATCATGCATTGACCCACGACACAATGAATGGTTGTCACCGTGAACAAGGAGATGGGAAAATATTTAAAGTGTTTCAAGAATTGTCTTAAAAAAATATAGAAAATGCTATATTTGAAAATTGATCAGCTTATCCTGGTCAGTGCGAACAATCTTCTAGTGTGACATAAATTAATAAATGCAACGAAAAAATTAAATTAGTTCGACTCGAAAATATTTTATGCTGAACTCATAATTAGGAACACGTTAAAAAATTGCTTGATTTAAAAAAAAACAAATGATTTTAGCAGAAATGTTGCCGGAGGGCGCAATGTCTGGTGAATATGGCGGGTGGAGTAACACTTCCTAATCAAGTGTTTTCAAATAGTTTTTGACTGGAACATGCGGACGAGCGTTATCATATAGGAGAATAATTTTGTCGTATCTGAAGTAGTAATGAGCGCGTTTTTCCTTCAGAGCTCGGCTCAATCTTATCAATTGAGGACCTCGGTGCAAGAAGAGGACAGCTTCATTTTTCAAAACTTTTCAAAAACAAAGTAAACTGTTTAAAAAAATTATTTTTAAAGAGTTTATTTTCATATTTCGCATTATTTTAGACTTTGTCACTTAAAAACCGAATTCAATGATACTTTTTAAAAACAAATTATTCGTCATATGTTATTAAGGTTTATGTATTGAAATTGTCCTGTTTTTGCTCCAAATACATGTGTTTTTATTGGTTTTCTTGGTAAATAAATGAGAGAATAGTGACAAAAACAATCAGATATTTTTAAAATAGTACAGTAGGTTACATGTTTGCTTTATGACAGAAACAATGTTGTATTTTGATAATAGTAAACTAAATTCCTTTCTTTTTTATTTACCCGAAACACAGACTGTTACAACTCATTATTACATTTTTCCACACAAACAGAGAATATTTTTGTTCATATACCTCCTGACCAAAAAGTATCGGAAATTTCTCATTTAAATCGCCCGCGTTAAATATTTTCAAGTGTTTTAATTTTCTGTATGTTGGTAGGACTGTCCTTAATTACTATGCCAAAAATAAGCGCGATCTGTCAACCAGTTTGTTTACAGCAGCTGGTTGAATTAGTCTACCTCAGTGGTGCTCGGCGAATTTTACAAAAATTGAACAAAGAGTTTGTCTCCAATTTTGTGTTTTGAACGAAATTTTGTGTGCGGAATCGATGCGGTTGCTAGAGAGTGGTAAACAGCCTTTAAAGACGGTCGGGAGATCGTCGAAGACTTGGCTCGTTCCGGACGGCCACCGACCTCTTCAACTGACGATAACGTCCAAAAAATTAAAGAAATCGTATTCGAAAATCATCATGCTAGTGTTAGAGAGATAGCACGTGATCTCAACATTACTCGTGAATCAGCTCGTTTGATTTTGGTCAACCAATTGAGCATGCGGCGCGTCACCGCTCGGCTCGTTCCGATTCAGCTGAATTTTCTCCAAAAACAGTATCGACAGCAAGTCGCTGAAGACATGCTGGATAGGGCAAATTCGATAAATACCATCGACCAGCCGCCTTATTCACTTGATTTGGCTCCGTGTGACTTTTTCCTGTTTCGCAAACTCAAATTGCCGCTTCGGGGAACTCGGTATGACTCCAGAAACCTCATCAAAGAAAATTCGCTGAAGGAGCTGAAAGTCATACCGGAGAGCGCCTATAAATAGTGTTTTGATGATTGGAATAAGCGTTGGCATTTGTGTATTTCTTCAAATGGAGCATATTTTAAAGGTAATCCAATAATACAACATAAGCTCCGCAATTTCTCAAAGCTCATAATGAAGCTCCACAGGAATTAGGAAAATATGACAAATGTTAATATAAACGAAAATAAATGACTTACGAAGATGGGGTAAACAGTTTCCGGTCTGACCAAGAGATAGCGCCACTAGGTCCACTTTTGGAGCGGCGTCCTACAGTACCATTTTTACCGAGCTTGTAGGTACAGTTTCAGCCCAGTGCGCGAGACGCTTCCGTTGTTTTCGTGAAAATGGAAAAAGTGAAAAAACGTGCTGTCATCAAATACTTATATTTGAAAGATGTTACACCAAAACAAATAAAAGAAGAGATGGATTCAACACTAGGAGACTCCTCCCCATCATATTCAACTATTAATCAGTGGTTTTCTGAATTTAAAATAGGTTGTGTGAGCTCCTCTGGCGAGCCTCGCTCAGGACGGCCCGTTGAGGTCACAACTTCAGAAATAATTGGGAAAATCCATCAAATAGTGTTGGAAGACCGCAGGTTGAAATTGCATGAGATAGCTGAGATCTGTAGGATGTCAGATGAACGTGTGCGAAATGTTTTGCACAACCATTTGAGCATGGAAAAGCTTTGTGCAAGGTGGGTGCCGCGTTTGCTAACGCTCAAAACATTTCTACCGACAATTTAGCGCTGTATAGGCATGATCCAAACAAATTTTTGCGTCGATTCATAACTGTTGATGAGACTTGGGTCCACCATTACATTCCTGAAAATAAAGAACAGTCAAAACAGTGGGTTGGAAAAGGGGAACCAACTCCAAAGAAGGCAAAAACAATTTTATCGGCAAACAAGGTTATGGCTACTGTTTTTTGGGATGCGAGAGGAATTATATACATTGATTACCTTGAAAAGGGTAAGACTATCACTGGTCAATACTACGCAGAGTTATTGCAACGTTTAAAGCACGAAGTGCAAATTGAACGACCTCATTTGGCGAAGATTTTTTTTTTGTTTCATCACGATAACGCACCAGCGCATTCGTCGATTGTTGCCATGTTCAAAATCCACGAATTGAAGTTTGAATTGATGCCGCATCCTCCCTACTCTTCAGACTTAGCCCCCAGCGACTATTACCTGTTTCCTAACCTAAAAAATGACTTGGCGGTAAAAGATTTAAAAGCAAAGAAGAAGTTATCGAAGCTGTAAATCAGTATTTTGAGGAGCTAGACGCATCTACGTTTAAAACTGGTATAACTAAATTAGAACACCGTTATGAAAAATGTATCAGTGTTGATGGAGATTATGTTGAAAAATAAAGCAAAAAAAATTAAAAACATCGTTTTTATTGGTCAGGCCGGAAACTTTTCACCTAACCCTAAATCGAAAATTAGGCACTGTCCCGTACCGGTCTTTATCGTCTGGGAAGTGCCAAGCATTTTTTAAAATATGGATGGATAAATAAATAGTTCTATTGTCTTGGATACAATACCTAGAAGGACACGGAGGTGGGTTTAGTCGGTAGAAATCCGGCATATCGTGAGACTGTAGGTCAGTTCCGGCCATCGCAGGGTTATATCACTGGTCTTGGGCTTTCAGATGAGTTGTTTTCTTTGAATACATTTCGGCAATAATTAAATTTTGTTGAGAAAAATGGCACTCCCTCTTCCTATTGATGAAACAGTTCTGTCCCGTTTAGTTTTAGTCGGATTTCGTACCTTAGAGTTGCTAGCTAGATAGTTTGTGTCCAATCCGGTTTTTTTTATAGAAATGTTTGTATCCTGTTGCTTAAAATATTAAACTCTTGCCAAATATAGTCTTAAACATGTTTTGAAGAATGCATGCATTTGAAATGAGTAAAAGAGTGCGTTTATTGCTAAGTAATTATTGAATTTTAGCTGTAAAATTATATTGATGTAGAAGCCTTAGTAGATTTGAATTTAATCCTTAGTTTGTTTTCGTTTTCTTTTCTTTTCTCAATCTATGTAATGTTGGTGTTATCATCCATGTTATCCGTTTTGGCTTGGTTGTTGATGATCGATCATTTGCTACCGCACCACCACATTTAAATGTGTGCATCCAGATCATCATCGCAAGATGATAAAGGAGGCGGAGATCGAGGACGAGCAACTGTTATGACGACATCGCAGATGAACGGTGCTGCCGCCGCCACTGAAAATTTCGGGGGCGGTGGCGTTAATAGTAGCAATGGTGGTAGTTCGGTAGCAAGGATTCAATCGCGCCGCTCCCAACCGCAAACGTCCTCGCCAATCGATCAAAAGCCACTTATTGCTCCGCAAGTATTGTCGCTAACCATTCACAAGGACTCCAATGGATATGGGATGAAGGTAACATTTTTTTCATTTATGTTTATTTTGTAGATTTTTTAAAAATCGGCACGAGTTTCGGCTTAGCATGTATTTTATTCGAAATTGGTCGTAGTTTTGTTGAAATTGTTGTTAATCAATTGAATTATCATCTAATTAAAGATTTACTATGTAGCGAAATGTCTTGCAACAGTAAATATCCGTAGGTCGACCTTTTATTTGCTATTTATATTTTGTTTGTGAATGGAATCGTACTATGCTGCATCCCCCTAATTGTTCCTTGCAAGTATGTAATTCAAAGACTCTAAATGCTAATGCTTATGCCGACGAAGACGGGGTTTGAGCTCACTAAAAGTTTATTGCAATGGTCGCGGCTTAAGTGCTTCTTTAAGCATGGATGTGTAATTGGCGCTAAAACGAAAGAATAATTAGCTTTTGCTTTTGTTACAATTACAATTTGCATTGTGGCTGGAACGTGTGTAAAATGTGAAGCTAATTGCAGTCATAGTCGGAGAAGAAGACTCGCGCACAATAAGAGAATGTAGGGCAAATGTAGGGAGTTTGTAGTAGAATATTATTTGGAAATTTTTAATTAATCAGTCACTCGCAATGGATGCATACGGAACTGCTCTATAACCGTGAATCATATGTATCTAAAAAGAGCAACACGAAATCAAGAAACAACGCTTCAAGGGCCTTTTTTGCGTTATCAGGCGTGCAAACATTTGCGCATTTTGCGATAACATTCACGCTTATCGTTAACAGAATGTATCCATGATCTGCTTCAAGCCTCAGCAGCAAAGGCCTAACACACAATCACTTCGTTTTATTCACAAGCTTACCCCGTTTAATGTGAAAACACGATATGAGCAACTCATTCGTTTATCGATAACATAAAACAGAGTGTGTGCTTATACATATTGTACATCCGTTGATAAAACAACGCTTGCGTATGTGTTGTTGTCCGCGTTGTAAGACGGGATAACACTGGATTCATCTAATAAAAATGTACATTTCGCTACAAGATAATAAACTGTCTGTCCGAATTAGAGATACATACTTAAAACTAAGTTCTATACATGAACACATGCTTAACCGATTACATATAAGTACCACAAATCCGCAGGTATCAGGCGATAATCCTGTTTATGTCGAAAGCGTGAAGACAGGAGGGGCAGCGCAAAAGGTTGGATTAGAAGCTGGTGATATGATATTGAAAGTAAGTTTGGCTCGTTCATCATATTTTAGCATTGCCTACAAAATGTCTAATTAATGTTTCGTTTTAGGTCAACGGTGTCGAAGTACGCTCCGAAAAGCACACCACCGTGGTTACATTGATTAAATGTAAGTGAAAATTGTATGGATTAAATCAGAGCAGGAAGAGGGATGGCTTTTGATTGTTTCGAGGTGGAATCGCATCATGAAAAATGGCGAGACTTATGACTTTATTGGTTGGAATGTGGCGAGGATCTGTTGTCATTCTATTTTGATTTGTGTTTTATTCATCATCATCATATGCAATCTGCTCATGATTCCAATAATACCAGCAGCATTAACTGTTAACTATGTTTCGCTTTGTGGAACAACCGTAAAAAGAATTTCCTTCCATTCTAAGAGCGTACAGAATAAAAGCTAGTCCAGTTAAATACATTTTATCCGAAACTGACCTTTTCATCGTACAGAAAAGTATGAAATGAGGCATCTACAAAAACATTTCATCTGTTATTCAGATCACTATTGTGTAAATGTGTAAAAACGTCTGCCACAGATATGTGAGCTTGATGAAAGACCATTTTTTCCGCCATATGCACTCATTTCTCCTTGATTTCTTCATTCGAATGATCCGGTAATGCTGTGTAAACTCTCCTGTTTCTTTTTGCTTTCTCAAGGTATTCGATGAATACTTTGCCATGTACTTGCGAAAAAATACTGACCAATCCGTTTCCAGCCTATTGATGCGTCGTTTGGGCAGTTTCAGCCACTGTACACACAGTCTATTGAATTCTGTCGTGCATTAACGAATCCATATTTCATCCGTTGTAGATATAGAATCAATTCGATTCGTCGACACGTTGCCATTTTTGATGGATTGTTAGAAAATGTGGCATCAATTTTTAACAAAAGTTTACTATAAGGAAATGTTCCTGTAATTTTACAGGAACATTTCCTTATGACATTTTCTGTTGATATCTTTACAGTGTCAGTTATCTCTCTATCTCAGTTTGATTTTGCGATCATCCAAACTATTTTTTGTAAAAATTTTCAATGTTTTCGGGAGTTGTTGCCTCAATAAGACGTCTTGGGTCATTCTTGACATTGTACGATATCTTCTTTTGGCCAAAAGTAATGCTTAATCAAAACACGAAATTATTTTTGGTCCTTTATTTCAACGATAGCTAAAATAGCGCTAATTGCAAGACTATGACTAAGAAGCAAATGACGGAAATGTAATGAAAATTTGCCTCGAAAATGTTGGAAGATTGGAAAAGTTGTTACATTGCAACGTCCGCTATTTCATCGTAGCCGATCCTGGTCACGGCTTGGATCCCACCCGGCTTTAACCCGCGAAGAGTGGTGTGGGAAAATTTAATAAAAAGAGCGCCACCCGTTTCTACGCCAGGACTGCCCTGTCCGCGAATCCGGAAATGAGAACAGGATTCGCGACAACCCAAAACCACCGACTGAATAGGGAATTTGGGAAAAAAGAATGGAACACAAGACGCCGAAATCGCGACGTCCACCTTCGCCACTTCACACAATTAACTGACAATTTGGTTTCACCTCAAGTCACTATTTTTATTTTCTAATCTCACCTAACAAATCCTATCTATGCTTAATTCTACTCACAATTTCTCTCCTCCTTAAACCTATTTCCGTCGCTGCCTCATGAATTCCGCTGCTCGTACGCCACTTGCTGTTCGTCGTCCTCTTCATTTTTCCCCCCAGAGACAAGATCCACCGAATATAAAAATCCGTATCGAACTTCCGCACTTTTCGGCTTGGCTTCTCCAGTCCTTGCCCCCGACCGGCACACAAAACAACCCAGAACAGACCAGCCCCGACAGCTGTTCTCCTCTCAATATATAAGGGATCTCCCTGGTTCCGTTCGCTGCATCGGCGGTCAACGGCCAGCCGAGTTTACTGAACCCATCCCATATTCCTTCGACTGGTTTTGTGTCGTTTTCCGATGCACGTCAGCTGAAGATTTTCATACTCCGTGCTCGGTCTTCACGATTGGCCACAGCGTTGCACTTCGGTGGATACTGTGCTGCTGCTGCTGCTGTGTGTGTGTGTGCGTGGGGGCGGCCTTTGGGCAAACACATTGCGACGCTGGCAATTGAGGACCGCTGTGCAGATGAATCATGACAGCCATGAGGTCGGATGAAGATCGCATTGATGGCGACCTGAGTGGTTCCATTGGTGGGACGACGGATGGCGATGAATTTTATCCAATATATATCTATATAATTCAATATCCTTAACCTAAATAAATCCCATTTATATTTATATAATTCAATATCGTTGACCTAAATGAATCTACTCTCTAATTATATAATTGAATTCTTACAATATGCCTTGTGTGAAGTGGCGACCCGTCTATACCATTTCTATCGATTTGTATGCCCGCCCAGTGGTTTGTGGTCTTCAGGGGCAAGACAGTTCTTTATTTTCGTACGTGGATCGGCCACGCTGCGTGACGAACGTAACGTAACAGAGTTTCCTTTCTTAAAATCAGATGAGTATGTTGTCAACTCTTACTTTTGGCACGCAATAAAATTAACCCTTATGCAATAAATTCTAAGATCAGATCACACTACAGATAATCAACAAGAGGTGTTCCGCACGAAATTTACATGTATACACAGCCATGGCGGATCCTCCGGATTGTAATTCGCGTAGACGCTTGAATTTATCTGGGCAAAATCATGATCTGAAGTCCTTTTTGCTATTACCTTTAGGTACCGGCTTTTCAACATGTCGTAGCACTAAGAGTTCCAATTTGTTTGAATCGATCATTGCTGATTTAGTGTTTATTTTAATTCGCATTTACTTAGGATGAAAAGACGATTCGATTCACTTCAACTAGGCCCTGTGTCCTCATCCTTTTCGACGCTCAAACGATCATTAGTAGTCAATCTTATCACTGTTTAGTTTTTGATCACTTTTGAACATTGTATAATTGGATTATTAATCCGTTCATTGTTCATCTTAAATAAATAAACCCCGTGCGCGAAAATGCATTCATACATTTCGGGCATTTGAATTCAACATGAATTAGCGCAGCCCATACTGACGGAGAACTATACAAACTCATAGAATATTGGTTTCATTTATTTGCAGCTCGCGTTGTAGTTGAATTGACCGTTCAAAGAAGCCAAAAGATGCAGCGTCCCAATTCGATAGGGTCAGCGTCTACAACACCAATCGCTCAACGTGATCGGATAACTGGTCCGCAACCAGTTGATGTAAGTATTAAAATTAAAGGAATCAATATTCGGAAACTAATCACTTTGTTTATTTGTAAAGAATGAGAAGCGTCGCGAAATGGAATATGCGAAAATCAAGACGTTACGTTTAATGCTAGACCAGGAGAAAAAGAATTTAGAGAATTTGGTGGCGAACAGCAATGCTAGCAATCGATTGGATCGTGCCCGAGCCGAAACGACTATCCAAAAATTACAAGAGCAACTACGTCAAGTTGGCGGAGAAGTAAGTAGATCGGCTAACTTAAACTCCACAAACATTTTTAACCGGCATACAGTTGATGTGTCGAATGACAATTCTCTTAAATCATTTTTTTTCCTTCATTTAACTTTGTTAATAACATTGTTATCAAACGCAACTTGATTAAATTTTCTTAACGCCTGCGTGCAGATGTCGATTTATTCATACATAGTTTCTTGTTTAAAACTGTTGACATAAAAAATGTTCTGTTTGCAAGTCGAGTACGTATACTAGATTTTCTGATTTCGCTTATTAATGTAAATTATAACCCTGTATACTGTGCAAATACGATTCATTAATTTTCACTTCATCATCAATATCACAATGCAGCCAAATTTTAAAGAACAACATCAAAACGCTAATCTCTATAAATTGCGCATGGAACGTTCGATCACAATTCATGTTAATTACGAGACAATGAACCTCTGTGCGCGAAACATTGGCCTATTTTTAAAAGAACAATTCACATCGGCAATCGGCTCGGAACAACCCGAGAGTATTTTCGAATAGGCTGAAGTGAAAAGAATCTTTGAAGGCGCATTTTAAATGTTGAGTGTTGAAACTTCTTGCTAAATATGCTTTTATAATTTGTATTTGTCATTTTCGTGTGTACTTTCTGTCATGTTTTCTGGTGCCTTTCATTTTCGCTGTGCACATGGCGCGGGAGCATTTCAGCTAACGGTTGCAAATCAGCTTGATGAGACAGTGTAGATTGAATTGAATACCATGTATAGCGTACATTCGAGTTTTCCGCATTAATATTCGTTTGGTTTACGGACTAATATGAAAATTAATTTGGTGTGCACATGTTGAGCAGACTATCGAATTTTAATACAACAATACACACACTGAATTATTGAAACGACCCATGATAAACTCATTACGTCTGTTATAATACAACACACAATACAAATCCATTCTTATAAATTTGTTGTGCCAACAGGAGTCGCCATTACAGTTCTTGATTTCACCAAGTTCGGGTTTGAGTTCGAACACAGTATCTCCCACCATCGTGTATCCTCTAATAAGTCCGCAACATCAACACTCGAGTCCAGCATTCTTGTCCTTATTTCCTCGTTCCTTGTCGTCGCTCAGTCTTGGTACGCGTAAGAAAGCTGACAAGGATATTCCATCGCCACTAAGCAACATAGCTCAACAAAGTCCCGATCAGTTGACGTCGCCGTTGCTGCAGCATCTTCAGCAGCGACAGGCCCAACAGCAGCAGCAACATCAGCAAATGCTCCACAACATCACTCCTACGAAAAGAAAGTTCATAGGAAGTGAGAAAAACTTGAAAGAAGAAACTCCACCGCCGCTTCCGCAGCGCAATCCGCCCCGGAAGCTAATATGTCAACCGGAAGATTGCAATCATCAACACCACCAGCACATGACCGACTGGCGACGTAACATTCCCGTGTCCGATTTGGACCATGCAGCGAATGCCATGCACCATCACAGCCACAGCTACCACTCGGGCACGAAGGCAGGCTCCATCAGCGCGCTGCCGGTTGCAATAGGCGGTAGCCAGTCGGGTGGCGGTGGATCGAAACCGTTGTCAGCCAAAAAACGACCAAAAACAAAAACAAAAGCTTTATCCGATCCAAAGATGAGCACCCAAATGTTTTTACAAATGGAAAAGGAGCACGGCAGTTTGGAAGAGAACACGAGCAGCACGCCGCCACCGTTACCGCCGCGACAGCCTGGCATGATGGAGGAAGGCCAGAATTTCCTGAACAATACCAAATCAATGATGATGCCGAGCAATAACTTGACCGGCAGCCAATCTAAGCTGGGCAAAGGCAATGGTCTGCACGGATCGACTAGCTCGCTAAGACCACTACCAAATAGTATTGACACGCTGATGAATTATCCCCTGGTGACGACTTGCACGGCGGTGCGCGATAGTTTTGTAGCGTTTCCGCTCTCGCAACGGCCCAATATCGTGCAAAAGTTGCAGCACCATCAACAAAGTCAACAATACCTTAATAATAATTTTCACCAAAATATGCCATCAGTCCCAACACACTCTTCTGCTTCTGTTAATAAGTCTAATGTAAGTAATCGCCATGAAACACAACTATCACATTGTCTATACTGTCTTTTACTTTTTTATTGAAAATCAAACTTGAATAATGAACACACAGTCCTAAACTCGGAACACACTACATAGTTTGAAACTCACGAAAGGGTGTTAGACTTGTACAGCAATTGTGACTATTAATTGCCAAAAAAAAACAATATAAAATTAAATAAATGAAACTAATTCCAATTGACTGACTGTGTGAGTTATGTGCAACTGAACACTTGTGGCAAGATGTGCATTAGAACTACTAACCAACTCACACAATAAATAGTATAGTTTGTTTGAATTAATTTAGACGATAGCTTTCGATTGATAACATTTCAGTGTTAGAATATGGTCCAAATGAAACTAATATTGATAGATTACTAACGCCAGCACGATTTAGAATAGTTGCTAATGTTAACACAAAAAAACAACTTATCGTCTCGATTTCAAAATCTTTAGTCCAGTTTTAGTATCATATACAGTGGCTCACAGCCTATTTGATACAGCGCTTCTTTAAAAAATTTAAGTTGCAATAACTCAGAACGTAATAACAATATCAAAAAAATATGACAAATTTCAAAAATTGTTGTGAATTAGAGAGTTTCCAGTTAATTTCAATACTTCGTGTGAAAGCCCTTAGCCTTAACCAGAGCCTGGATCCTATTCGGCATTGAGTCAACGAGCTTTTTTGTGATATCAGGCGTAATTTTTTGCCATTCCTCTAGCAGTGCTGTCTTCTTCAGGTCTTGTTTATTAGAATCTACGTTCACCTACGTTTAAATGTGTTGGACAAGGTTCCTTATTTTAAAGTGACAGTGATTTGCATTTAACTGTCATGTCAAATGTCACTGTATCAAATAAGCTGTGAGCTACTGTACGAGGATGGTCCGATAAGGTCTTAGGCTACAAAAGAAAAACGAAAATTTTGGAAAATTGGTGATTTATTTTTCAATATAGTCTCCTTTTAGTTCGATACACTTGACGCAGCGATGCTCCAACTTCTTTAACCCGTCTGAAAAATACGTTTTCTCGAGGTCTGCAAAGTAGGCCTCCGGGGCGGCGATGACATCCTCATTCGACTGAAATTTCTGCCTGGCGAGTGACTTTTTCAAGTTTGGAAGCAAAAAAAGTCGCACGGGGCCAAATCTGGAGAATACGGTGGATGAGGCAGCAGTTCGTAGCCGGAGGGCGGAGTTGTGAGCCGGTGCGTTGCCATGGTGGAAGAGCACTTATTTCCTCGCCAAATGGGGCCGTTTTTTTGCAATTCGGCGTCGAATCGGGCCAATAATTCGGCATAGTACAGCCATGTGACCGTTTAGCCCTTCTCCAGGTAGTCGATGTAGATCACACCTTGTGAATCCCAGAAAACGGTGGCCATCACCTTTCCGACCGATAGGACTGTCGTTGCCTTCCTCGGAGCACGTTCGCCGGGTGAAGTTAACTGTTTCGACTATTCCTTGGTCTCTCGTGTGTACCAGTGGACCTATGTTTCGTTGCCGGTCACGAAACGACGCAAAAACTCCTTCGGATTGCGCTTAAACAGCGTCAAACACTGCTCTGAGATGGTTTCACGGTTGCGCTTGTTGTCCGGAGTGAGCAAACGTGACACCAATCGCGCCGACAGCTTGCTTATGCCCAAAATTTCACGCAGGACATGACCCACGCAATCTTTTGAAATGCCTAATGTCTCAGCTATTTCGCGCACCTTCAATCGGCGGTCTGCCAATACGAGATCAAGGATTTTTGTCACGTTATCCTTCGTGGTAGCCGTTTTCGGGGCACCTGGGCGTGGCTCATCAAAAACTGACGTGCGACCACGTTGAAACTCGTTAAACCAATTTTTTTCGGCTGAAATTTCGGCAGTAGCCGTCGTTGAGAATGTACTACACGTTAGTAAATTTTGCTTGCGATAGTGGCGCGATCGGGCGGTGTGGCTAAGTACTTATCGGACCACCCTCGTACATATGACTGTATTCTGAGCAATAACTAGACTCTGAAAAACAACAACAACAACACGCTTAAATATAATATATATCGATGTTTCTAATTGTTTTTTTGTCGCTGTCAGCATTGCGTCTTGAAACCGCAAATCAATCTAACAACACCAACGTCGGTTGCTGTTTTTGGCTTGAACATCTTCTTCTTTTTGGGAAGCCGGCCTTAGCAAACCGTTCGTAGCCATTTCGGCTACTTCGACTAATTCTTTGACGCCCTGCGCTTTTAAACTGCTCAGAAGATTTTGAAATTAAATTGTGATTAACATAAAATGCACTAGTTAACAAATGAACTTTAGTGACAACTAACTTCTGCTAAGTTCAACCAATCGTCTCAATCGATTTGCCAAATAAATTGATAGTACAAAATGAATATTCGTTTGCATTAACAGCACCATTTGTTTTTCTAACTACACAAAATTAAAAAGCTTACGCAATTAACACTCAGATGCACGGAACCGTTCGATTTTTCACTGACCATTATGACTAACTAGACACTAACCAACTGACTTGTTTAGTGTAGCACTGATCCTAGATATCAAAGTAAAATATTTAACACAAAAACACAGAGTAGAATCAATTGAATCAATCACACTAACAACACATAACACCTCCCGTACGTATCACGTTCAATATGGTGAACTTACACATATGACTTGAGCAATATGAACTGCGAAAGGATAGTTTTTAGTTGGAATAAACCGTACCGCGCGATGCAATTAATTGTGGTACCTTTGAAAGCCTAGTCCGGGTACTCCTTGTCATTACGTTTTTATTCATATTTTTTATCTGATTTTTATAGTTTTTAATAACATTTATTGCTTCACGCTATATTCATTGGTTTGCATGTGCAGGTAGAAGTAGAATGCATGTTTGTCGTTGTTTTTTTTTTGTGAAAAAAAAAACTAAAAAAATGCTGCGTGTTCACAAGTTGTTCGTCAAACATAACTAACAATGCAAGTTTTAGCCAACGTTTCACAAGTCATTTCGTAGGTTTTGGGACAAACACCATCGCAACAGTTGACAAATTCGACGAAACATCGACGCGTGGTCTCATCGCCGGAACATTTCCAGGATCGACATTTAGGTAAGCCAATCAAACCATCAATGCGGAATTAATTTTTATTTGAATCAGTCTATCGTATAGATCGTCACAACAAATCGTCATCCGGGTCGTGGGAATTAGTTGAGAAGGACAATGAACGTACGCCTCCTGGTACACCGCCTCCGCCGTATTTGTCATCGTCGCAGGCACAATCAGAAGCGTTCCACGGCGTCGAGAATGCAGACAATGTGGAAAATGAGCAAAAGTCATCCTATTTGGATAATCTGAATAGTCCTTTGAGCAGCGGGATGGCAACTAATGAAATTATAGTCGCTCAAGCGAATACCATTCAAAAGGAGATTATCTTGATGGATGATGACGATGTGTCGGACCAGGACAGTTGCAATGCAGAGACACCATTTGATTATTTGGTGCAACTGTTGAAACAAGAGAATACCGTTTACTTGGCTGTATTTTTGAACTACCTACTGTCGAATTGTGATCCAGCACCGTTGTTGTTCTACCTGATCACTGAGCTGTACAAAGAAGGAACAGCCAAGGATATGCGAAAGTGGGCGTATGAAATACATTCAACATTTTTAGTGCCACGAGCTCCGTTGTGGTTCAAAGTTGACGAGTCGTTAGCGCGCGAAGTTGACAATATTCTGCAGTACGAATATGGTAAAGTGGAGGCGTTGAAAAAGGTGTTTTTGAAGAGTCGGAAGAAAGCTAGGGAAAAAATGAACGAACAACTGCGCATATTTCAACAGCGACGAAAAGAAGGATTGGGCACGATATATGGTCCTAGCGATCAGCAATTGTTGGCGTCGAAAGGCGACAAGGCGAAAGAACAGAAAATCTTTGAAGAGACACTGCTGCCGAAACTACAGGACTTAGTGTGAGTATTTTGGAGACGCTGTGATTAGGGGAAGACGGAAATTAATTTTATGTTTGATGTTTGTTTCAATTTAAATTTGTAACTATTCCTGGCAGTGTCGAAAGAAAGATCTCATGGTAAAGCATTTTAAATTCAAATAAAATTTCCCTTAAGACGTGTAAATGTTAATTAGATAGGCTGTAACCAACCTAGGACTTGGTATTTTTTTTTACAGAAATCAATTAGAACGTGAACAACAGTTTGTGAAGCCTGAAAAGCTTGCTTTAACCTCTGCCTTATCAACAGTACTTCAACGAATTTTTATAACACGCAGTAATCCTGGCAGTCCAATAGACTCAGTACACCATTTTGTCAGTCGCGAAAAAAGTTTTAAGAGTCGATTAATGCCGAAAAATCGTAAGGTAAGACTATCAAATGAATGATAACAGAAGTGTCTCTATTTAATGAATCATTCCATTCCTTTTTTCTAAAACAGATGGTCGTGCTTGGACATCCACTCGCTCTACGAGAATACTATGAAGTGACGCACTGCAATCATTGTCAGAATATAATTTGGGGCGTTAGTCCACAAGGATTTCATTGTACTGGTAAGTAGAAATTAATTCTCTATACGCTTTCCTGTCGAGAAGCAGGAGCGAATCGGTAACTTTTGAAAATTTCTGCCAACGACGAAAAAACAACAACAATAGGAAAACACTAATATGCTTTGTATGTTTCTTAGATTGTAAACTGAACATTCATCGTTTATGCTCGAAAGTATTGGAAGAAAGTTGTCCCGGGCCGGTTCATCAGAAACGTAAGGAACAGCATACAGACAATAAAATTAGTAAATTTATGGAGAAAATACGGCCTACACATCATTTTATACAAAGTGAGTTGTTTTATAAGTCATTTTATATCTTATACACATTTCTGGAATGAAAAAAATGTAGAATACAAGCTTCAGTGTTAATTTCTAGTAATAAATTTCTGATAAATGTATTTAATATGGATTTATTTCATTTGATTTAGATGAACGAAATCGTCGAATGGATGAAGAAAATTTGGAGGATACATTCCAAACAGGTGAGTGATATTTTTATTATAATTCTTATGCGTTTATATTTGGAAAATCTAAAAAAGAAGCAGTTTACCAATGCTAATTCGTATTTATATATAATTTCAATAATCTGTTTAAAATATTTATGGAAAAAATTGAACTATATGAATGTAAATTGTACAACGGACTAAATGGTTGACGTTGACTAAATGAAGAAAATTAAATTGAATCAGTGAAATAATTTTCATCACTGTGAATACGAAACGTAATACAGAGTCTTAGAGTTCAATGAACAGCCAAAGGAAGCCATCAGTAAGTTTATGCTATATTTCTTTGCAACGAAAGAAATGCTACTGGAATTTGGCTGATGATCTACTTAATGTGAAACTCAGATCCTATTGTCGTTTCATTCGCTTTGATCTCCGTCATAAATTTATCTTCGAATAAATTTTAAGGGAAGACATTCATTGTTCATGTGTTGCCAGCGTAGCGTAGGAAGCAGCTTATTCAACAAGAACGATCTAGCAATATTAAAGAAAACAGAGGATATTTAATTTCAATTTACAAATGTTTATTAAAAATGTATTACCATATATTTTCCGTAAAGATGTTAACACGACGTTCAACCGATTGCTTAGCTAATAATTGAATAGGATTTTTATTAACAATTCCCAACCAAATGTTTGTTAGTGAATATTATTTGATTAATCTCGCGTAAATTTTGCTTCACAACAGTCCAACGATTTTAGTTTCGATTGGCATGCAATGAGTGTAAGGGCCTATCCATAGTAACAATGTCGTATGCTACGTTATAGTCCGTAAAATTTGGTGTTTTATGACGCTATCTTCCTGTTTCATTTACTGTTGCATAGATTATCACATTTGACTTTTTTGTAGTTTCATTTCGGTTTCCGATAAAGGTCACAAATTTCCCAAACCCCTTTTCTGAGAGGCATCCATGGACATGGACCTTTTGAAGATGTTTCGTGGAAAATTGCAGCACAAATTCTCTTTTCTAGATGAAGCTCGCTTAAATGTTGAGTTAAGAGTATCTTCGATAGAGTGGAAAGTATCTATATGTCTCATATATAAATCTAGAATTCTAGAAAGAAACTTTTTAATTGAAAATTATAAATCCCACTTTACTTCTTGAAGTACAAGAATCATTTTTCTGCTCGCTTTTTTCTTTGCTAGGAAGAAGCTTCGTCGAAAAATATAGTGAACTATTCACAGCAGTTGATTGGCGGTAGATATTTCTAGTATCCTTTTGTTGCTGAGATGATCATTGCTTCAGAAATAATGGATGTTCTTTTAATGTTTTATATATTCTCTTCATTCTACAATAAGGCATTTAGCTAATGGTGCTTGTATCATATCCGGCCGTCTTTTAGGCCGACATTATTGTTGAAGATATCACGTTTACCCTTGAAAGCTTCACACAATCTCTCTCCCCCTAAATAGTTTATTTTGATCACCACTTTTTTTTTTAGTGAAACACATAAATATTCTTAAGACAATGTAAACATTTTGATTGTAATTATTTTCATGTTTATATATATTTTGTTGTGTTTTGTTTTACATAGTTGAAAGATAGATACATTATCCATTTGGAAGATTAATTGTTATTTTGCTAAACAATCCATAACATCTCGTCTGAACATCGATTCACATCATTCCCGGTCATAAGTTCTAGCCAATTGATAAATAAAGGGTAGGAGGATGAAAGTTTCACTATTGTGTACAATAGTTTCGTAATTTACATTAATGAAATTTTTATTGCCTTGTTAGTGGAAAATAGCATGGCAGGGCAACATATATAGCAATTTTTCTTACGCTTTGAAGTGTTTGTTCTTATCGAACATAAAAAGTTGATTTAAATGAAACGTTGAGATAGCAGCACGTTTTGATAAAGCTTGCTGAAATATTGCATATACTTCCTTCATTTCGGTTATGTTGATAGTGTAAATTGGGCAAAGACTTCGCTTGCTAATGCGGCGATACGGAATAGGAGAAATTATTTATGCAGATTTTGTTTCAAGTTAAATTTTTGACTATACGATAAAAATATGTTCACATCAGAGTTGATTCAGCTCTTCAAACAAATCATCAAAGGATATGGTTAACTATGGTAAATGGTTCACCTACTCATTCCTACTGCATTCTTAAGCTTTCTTGTCTATCTCGACTGTTAGAACCATACCATGAAGAATGGATGATGAGAAATTGGTAAACATAGCTCGTATACGCCCAGGATCACAATCGACAGCTCTTGCAAGTGGCCCCCAATCAAGGTGTTCCCATTTAGTATTGAATGTGATTAGTACGGCAATATGTGTGATGTGAATTTTTCATTCAACATATGGTCTCTGCACGATAAACGTATGTGGTTTTGGGCCTGGCTGAGTTTTCAATGATGCCGTATTTGAAATCTCACCAGTTTGAATTTAGGTAGCATTAAGAACGGTTCGTCGTTGTTGCGTGCATACTATTTAAATATTAAACATTTTTTAAACATTGTGCCGCGTAACTAAAAGTTTTGCACCATTACTGATATTTTTTCTGGACGTCGCGATAATTTATCAATCAGAAAGTATTCGTCACAGTTCAGTTTGGAAGTTTTGCACGAGTGTTTTTGAAATGCTGTTCGTTCGTTGCTGATGGACAACCTGAAATACTACTATGGATATCTAAAACTACTCGCTTCTTTATCCTTGCAAAGGACCTTCAACCGACGTTCGCTTTAATCTGTTAAACACAAACAAAAAAACTAAGATCCTTTGTAGCAATTCATTCTCGTGTTGAAACTCTTTCATGTTCGTCTCAAGACTTTTTGTGTTATATTCGATTGCGATGAAATATTATAGACAGAAATCTTGTTATGATATGGGTACAGGCACTTCTTGGGGGTTGGTTGTTTGCTTCAACCACCGCTGGTGGACATGGCGGGAAACAGGTGTATTATTTTGATATCGAGCAAAAGAGAGATTGGAAGAAAAAAATACGAACATACGACCTGATTCATATAATTGAAATGTGGGGAAAAAACATTAAGCAGATCACATTCAATTAGAACAGCAATTATATATATATATATATATATATATATATATATATATATATATATATATATTTAGTATGGTTTTACGTATGTTTTTGTTAGTTAATTTGCTTTTGTATTTCGATAAACGCAGATAGTAGGTACATGTTTATATTCAAACCGCGTATGTAGGCGGACGATGTGTTTTTTGTTTTGTTTTGTTTTGTTTAGTTTAAAAAAGTTGTGGTTACAGAGATACGAAGATAATTAAAAATAGGAAATGAGAGACATCAATTTGGTTCGATGTAATTTTTGCTGGAAAACATTATTCAGTTTGAGAAATTGCGTATATATTAATAATTCTTGTAAAGACGTCATGAATCTTTAATTTTCGCCAAGCAATTCTTCATTTATGTACAGCCCGCAACGATTTGTTAACAACTTCTTCATGTCTTTATTGATTTATGCTTATTTATTCCGATTTCCTGATGTTGTATTCCTTAGGTTCCCTTAATTGATTCAGCCTATCGAGCACTATTTAGGATTTGTAATTGAATGTTTAGTTATCAAATTTTTTCTAACAATTTTTTTTTGATTTTAGCCCACAAACTATGTTCAATTAGTACCGCGCAACATGCCTGGGGAAACCGATATTATTTAGATTATCACTTAATCATTAATTGGATCTCGCATATGTTGGCATCCATATGGCTTCCTGTTTCAAAGTAATCATGAGGGGAAACGACATGTAATTGCGTATAAATAATACACACGTATTCTACGCATGAGGATGGCCTAACTCTGATTAATTTAGATTAGCTGAGATTTGATGACGACGCCTTATTATTTATTCGGTATGAACCGAATCGTATATGAGGATTCGCGTTGCTATAAAAGCTATAAAATAATATTTGGGAATGATTGCTCCAAGATTTTTTTCGTTTTTTTTGGAGCAATGGTAATTTATTTAATATTTGATCAATAATCTTGCCAAGTTGATTTTCTTTAGCAATTGTTTTTTGATTAAAATTAGAAAATTTTCATTTGAAAATCCATTCAAAATAGCAACTATTTTACGTTAATGCTAATTTGATTTCGCCTGATTGAAAAAAAAAACCTTGCAAAAAATAATAGTGAAACTTTCACGTTAAATGTGATTGGGTTTATTTATATTCACTTATAAAAAACGTTCCAAGTTTAGCTTTTTGAGGTAATTTTAGCATGGTTTTCCCCCTTCTCCAAAGCTAGGCCATATATTAGGGTTGATTAAAAGTTTCATTGTCGTTTTTAACATGTTCAAAAATTTAAGTCCACTGAATGACATGAACGTACAATCCTCGTCCCACTGGAAACTCACAATGACTACGCTCTTGCACTTATCTGAGGGATAAGGTATTATATCCACACTTTTTTACG
Source organism: Oxycera nigricornis (assembly GCA_963942545.1). Taxonomy (NCBI): domain Eukaryota; kingdom Metazoa; phylum Arthropoda; class Insecta; order Diptera; family Stratiomyidae; genus Oxycera; species Oxycera nigricornis. The sequence goes on from OZ012662.1 coordinate 3,905,610, forward strand.
ATTAACGTTTATTAGGCTATCGAAATTACTAAAACCCCTCCTTTTGCGTGACAACGTAGCATCGAACTGCCAAAAAACGATACTTTATTAGCTATGACACACGAACGGGACGCTGCATTGATTTTAGGAACAAGGGATTATCCTACCGTCAACTATGATATTGCTTCGAATACAACAGTTTTTAATAATCCGACACTTACAAGATGGCACGACCTCGTTCTCTCAGATCTGGATGAAATTTGGCACATAAGTAGAAGACATTAAGGATATTCCATCCCTGAAATATTAGACCGCAACACTCTCCAGTTTTCAGGGAAAAAAAGCCTTTAAAGTTTTTAGAGTTGTTTTTAATAATCCATCCGTTCAACAATGAGTTTTTAGTATCATTTACACATCTAAATGATCGAAAAATTTGCTGATTTCTGAAAATAAATGTATTTGTAGTTGAACATTGCTGATTTACCTTAAACTAAATACATCCCCAATTTTTCAACAAAAAAACACCGACCGGGGATCGAACACACGACCTCATGATTGCGAGCTAGTCGCGCTGCTTCCTACACTGCACCGCTTCTGTCACATGCAAAAACTTACTAATGCATAAGCGACGCTTAAAACTTTAGAAGCGTTTTTCTTAAAAACGGCGGGGGAGGGGGATGTTGAGGTCATTATTTTAAGGAACGAATATCCTTGACGGCTTCTACTTATGTGCCAGATTTCATCCAAATCTGAAATGTAGAGACCGTGGTCTCTCCTTGTAAGTGCTATATGGACGGAGGCGGTCTAGCAAATCGAAATTGAAAATTAGTTCAAATAACTTTATTACTATTTACTAAATAGTAAATAGAAAAAAATATTTTTGGTTGAAAATATTTATCGTATCATAGTATCAGAATCCTTTATCTTGGCCCCTATTCGGATGCCATCTTGGAACAAAATGCGTCATTTTTTCGACTAGAACTCGAAAACTGTAAAGTTGTAGTTAAAAAAATAGACGTGCAAAAAGATGGAAACAATTTTCAGAGGACATAATTTCATCCGTTTCAAATCCAAATCAAAAAATCTTTTAAGGGGATAATCTGGGTTTATTGCATGAAATTTCAGCAATTTTTTTGGTTGATATATTTATTAGAATGTTTTGAATCTTTCATATGATAAAATTTGGACCATGAACTTTACAAAAAATCTTTTTCTTGAATTTTTCCTCAACCATGGCGACAAAATGGGGACTATAATGGAACCCTATTAAAAAGAGGTTGGCACGATATCTCGCGTCAGGTATGTCTGTAATAAAATATTCCAAAGGCATTTTGAAATGTAAGTTAATGGTTGTGGTTGGAACTAGAACTAAACATTTTGGGTGAAAAAATAAAAACAAAATGGCGGCCTTTTTAAATTTTTCACTCTATCTTTGCAACTAAAATTGTTTAGAACAGGGCTGTTTTGAGAAAAACTCGTTTAAAGCTGGAACACATGCAGAGCGCGCTTACACACGCTCTATCGTATCGTTATATATATATATATATATATATATATATATATATATATATATATATATATATATATATATGGGCTTCACCAGCCAAAATGAGAGGTTATGTACTTATTCTCCATATGTATATATAGTATAGAAAAATGAAAATCGATTTTTTTGAAAAAAGAAACCCGGTGTGCCCCTTAAGAGTTGGTTTGCTAAGCATTGTCTGAATAGCAATTTGAAAAATTTTCTTTAACATTCGCCACAATTCAGTTACGAAAGTGCATTCTTCTTCTAAATCCAAGTAATCTCTTTCATCCAAAATCAAAAATTGCATTCAATCCAACAAATGGCTGCGTCCATTTTTATCGGCAGACATGACATGGTGTATAAAATTCAAGTCCCGGCACACTCATAAATTTTATCACTTTACAGCACTTTGTTGTTACTAAGGCTGGATTTTATGTGTTTTCCCGGTATGTAATCTATCACATATGTACATATGTGTCTATGCAGTAGATACTAATTATGTCCAGATGATGATTTGTTAGTCGGCAGCGAAAGAAAATCATTGTATACAATGCAATAAAATTTGAAATAAAATTTCCAAATGAAAAACGTTGTAAAAGTATAATATTAGGATTTATGAAGTTTTTGGCGCTCAACATTAGAATTTGTTTATTTCGAATAAAAACATTTCTGAGTTATGGTAAATGCCCGAATTGAAAATACTAGTTCCGAAACTAATTCGGATGTTGTTTAGTCTTGAGAGTTTTTGATTGAAAGTATTGAAATGTATGTACGAAATCGAGTGGAAAATTGTCTAAACTTTTCGTTCTACGGTCAGCATTTTTATCGTTTTTCCGCATTTCCACATCCTTTTTCAATGTTATTGGTCCATCTGCCCATAACCTTCGGTATTCGTTTCAAGAAGAAGGTGTTCGGTTGGTCGCGAAGATATTTTTTGCGCTGCTTCCAGCGTTTTTTAGTGTCGGGAAATCGATGATCACATAACCCATCCATCATGGGTAGAACTATGACTGACATGCAACGAAGGCGTTACCTTCTCGATGGTAACCCGCCTCTTCGCTGGAATCATTTTTCTTTCTTGATGAAGCAATGTCTTCGTATTATGATAAAAGCTGACGATGAATTTCAGTTTCTTTCATATCTTTTGGTCACAAACATCGAAACATTTCGCATTGTTTCTTCTTGGCGCCAACTTCTAACGGCAGAAAGGACCCGCAGATTTATCAACTTAGAGCACTCACGCCCAAATGGCAGTATGCCAAACTTGAAGGGGATGTAGATAATTCAGAAAAGGATCACTGAGACATGGAACAGAATGTTAATGTATACAAAATAAAAAAGATCTAATATCTCAAATATGATTCATTGTAGCCACGAACCAAACATCTTGATTATAAGCAATGAAAACCGAATTTTCCATCCCTAAATCCACCTTTTGCTGGAAATAGTTCAATATCAAAGTCGCTGATACCATCATCAACCAAAAAATATATGTTAGTTCATCTCCATTCACCACACTAAAAATCGCTTCAACATAAATTTTGCACCCACATAATTCCATTATGTCGGGGGGCTTTCTTTCAATTTTCCAAGAAAACAAATGTCCAGATGCGCGTGTGTATTTTCTAAAATAAAATCTTATTGAATGAAAAATTACAAACGTTTCGTGGGCTCGATTTTACTAAGATCCAACCAAAAAACCAGGAAGAAGAAGCAGAAGTAGAAGTAGGAAGCAAAAACCTCATTGAGCGCTAAAACATGAAAAATAATCGTCATGAATCCGATTTGGATCTAAAATCCAGATGTGTGCCGTGCACTCTAAATTTGTACTTGGGACGATTTTGGAACCACAGGATGTTTTCACTATTATCTAATGGGCGTTTAAACGTAAGCAAATGTTCAGTTTTTTTTATTTGGGAACTAATAATAGCACCACCTGATATGGGCACCTAAAAACACGGATTTTATAGTTAGGAGCATGCATTTTTAGAATTTCCCTATCCGCTTAGGACGGGTAATTATTTGTGCCATACATGCTCACTTGCTCCTAAAATGGGAATGAGTTTTTAAACAAAAAAAATATATGTTTATCATATTAAATTGTTTATTTTCATGTTCGGATCTTTGTTCAAATTATTATGATGGCGAATTGAAATCCAAGCGACTGAATGGAAAAAGAAGGTTCATTGTCTGCTTCATAATTTTTTAAAAATAAAAATTACTCGATTACTTGTAATTGAAATCATCATACAGTTGAATCTTATGTGCGACTGTTTGTTTTTATTTAATTGCAAATCGAAAATGAACCAAACGAAAAAATGTGAAAAATTGCTTGCAAAGTAAATGTAAACATGAACCCCATTTAATTTGGCTGGGAGATAATGTTCGTAGGTGTTTCAATGTGGGTTTTCGCACATATGTGAACATGGCAGAAACTCGCATTATTCAAGGATAGGTTGGACATTCCTAAAAGAATTAGTCAATTTAATAGAGTTTCAAAAATAAGCAGGAAATGCGATGTAAAAATAAACTTTTCCATCCTTTCTTTATTTCTCTCCCTGTTCTATTTTGGTCACGTAATAAAATATAGAAAATATTTTATCTTGTTAGGTAGCTCGTAAATTAGCTAAAGCTCATAAGTGATTCTGAACGAAATGAAACTATGAATAGTTCAGCACGTATCCGAATCATAATTTCAGCTTTCTGAGAATAAATTATAAAACTATGAAATCCAATTATTGAAGACACGTCCCGAAACGAATTCATTAATGAACAGTTCAAAAAGCGGTTACGGGGGGGAAAGGGTGTAAAACGTGTATCCACAGTGTGAATCCTATTAATATAACATTTATGGTAAAAACGACATTCATCAACTTTTTTATATTTTATTAATTTTTTTTATATATATTTTTAATTTTTTTATGTATATTTTTTTTATTTTTATATATAGTTTTTTTTATTTATTTTTTATTTTTATATTTTTTTTATATATTTTTATATTTTTATATATAGTTTTTTTTATTTTTATTTTTTTTTATTTTTTTTTATTTTTTTCAAAAAAAATCACCCACTTTTTGGGGGTGGAGGCCATAATCATAATGTACCCGATTTTGTTTGGGTAAAATATCGCAAATATAATTTTAGATATCGTTTAAAATCCAAGAAAAAATATAAAGTTATTCGAGCAGATTAAGTCCTGATTTAACGTGCTTTCCCCGAAATTAGTCATTAAAACACGGGCTTCTTAAGCGAGGGTTACAAAGTTAGCTCGGCAGGGACAAGTCCCTGGGGCCCCGGATCCCTCGGTACCAGTATACCCCTGGTAAGGTTTCGAAGAAGCACACACATAACCTCTTCAATTAAGCCCCATTGCAAAGCTCCCGGATTGATCGTCGTATTTTAGGGCTTATCATCATTTCTCTATATACCACACTATTATTCCTCACACCTTTACCTCAGCATCCTGTTGTAAGGATGTTGTTCTGAGGACCTTTCAGAATCTCTCCTTTTTTACACTGGCTTGGGCCAGTTCTCAGAAGGAGAGCGGAGTTAGTTGAGCAAGATAATTTGAGAGAAACATGGCAAAAAAAATTCTACAGAACAATGAACATTGAATGGTTAATGTCCAGCTGTCGTGTATGTTGGACTTAAGGGGTCTAGCCTTTTTTACCATAAAAACGGGATATTTTCAGTAATTTTTTAGATAGGTTTAAATTATAAATATTGATAAAGGAGGGGTAATACTCAATAAATACACTCCCGAAACACACAAAAAAATCATTTTTTATTCATTTATGTGAGTTTTTATCAATGAAAATGCTGCTTGAAAAAATGTCGAAAAAACGAGAGGAGTGGGGATGAAATTTTCGAGACGGTTGGTCTGAAACAAAAAAATCAAATAGTTTTAGGTTCAGTACGTTAGCGCGAATAGGGCGATTTTCGATTTTTGCAAAATTGACAAAATGACAGACATTTTTCGAAAAAAATACGAAAAAAACATGCTTTTTTTCATCGTTTCTCGCCAAAAAAATATATCTTATCAAAATTTTGAATAACTCTCCATTCGCGTTATAGCTGTAGTCTTAAAAAATGTCTCGTAAAAATTTGGTTAGAATCGGTTCAGTAGTTCCCGAGATTTCATCAACGCGGCGTCGAAAAACGTTGTTTCGAGAAAAACGCGGTTAAAATTTTTTTTATTGAAAAATCGCTCTCGGGTGACAAGTGAAAGTTGCCCAAAAATACAGTTAGACTGCTCCGATCTTTATAAAATATTAATGGGATATTTCTGTAAACATATACTTTCCAAAAATGCAATAAAAAATTGATTTTTTGAAAATTATAAAGAGGATAGACCCCTTAAGATGTCAAACTTGCACTTTTCACAAGCACTGCCTCTAGCTCCATACCAGGTTCTTTTTTGCTTGAAATCATATAATCACCATTGCAAACTCCTATGCTTCAGTCCATACTTGGTACCTGCTTCAATGAAACTACTTGTATACTTAGACTAAAGCTAATAAAATAATAAAATAAGAAGTACATTCAAAATTAGCAAAATTTTTATTTTATTATTAATAAAAAATTAAAAATTAATGCTGGAAAAAATTCTTCACATAGAAATTATGAATTAAAAAAAATCGAAAAGAAATTGAATTTGAAATGAACAATAGATTTCTACAAATAAATAATTTCTATCAAAACCAAATTTTCGAAATTTGAATAGATTCAGGTAATGATAGGATAAAAGTTTACCGATCACCTATAAGTCTAAATCTTTCTCTCTAAAATTTCTTTCAATAAAAACTTGTCTTAAAATTTTCTGTGCAAAATTAATTAAGTTGCAAATGTGAAATGCTCACAAAGTTAACTCCTCCAAATTCACCTATGTAAATAAAATGAAAAAAAAATATTCAAAAATATGATAGGCCGATGCAAATTTTCTGAATTAAACATAACAAAAACTACAAATAAATTAAACGTAAAAACGAACGAAAATATGATGTTTTTCAGAAAATTTATGTGTTTGGAAACCATCTGTTAATTTTGTATCTTTCTCATAAAAATTCAAAATTTGAGTGCAATATATTGTCTCAAACTAATTTGAAATATATTACGATACGCCTATATTTAAAATGAAAAATAAAACCTAAAACTCATACCTGCAACTTTCTCGGGACAAATCTACTACACTAGGAACCACATTTGGCGGTCACCCAGATTACGCATATGTGGCGGTAACCCTGGTTACGCATAAGTGGCGGTTGGCGAGATGGCCATTGTTTCCAAGAAGTAGCAAAATCATGAAAATCGCTTAACAGTTCGGTGGCGGTTCACTCACAGTAATATTGTGTTGCCTCCAAAAAAGAACCCCCTGTCTTAATATCATGACGAATTTCGAAGTGAATTACTGTCGATTCATAGCTAGTGTTTTAGTGAGATCCTTAAATCCTAATTGGACTGTGTGTGTGTCACTAATTTAATCGATCTGTGAGAACGTTAATTAGAATTTATGTAAAAGGAAGGATGAGAAGAAGCTCTGATGATTTAATTGCTTTCTAAAAATCCATCGCAGTGATGGTTGCATGTTTTTCAAAGTGGTATATCAAAGGAATTCCTTGAATGAGGGTATATTTCAATATAAGAGCTAGTGTCGACTCTTCAGATGGTGGAAGCTGGTGTTGGAGTTGATAGTGCAGTAGTCGATAGATTCGAAGGAAGAATGAACGATGAGATTGGTTCCTAGCCTCGTGCTTCACGAATCGAACTTTAAATCTTGTGGTGGATCTTTAGTTTTCTCCTGTTTACTTGTAGACCGTTAAAACGAATTAGAAGAATGCCATAATTGTTGGCGGGAAGTTAGTTCTATACAATCGATGCTATTCCCAATTTCTTTCAAGTGAAAACCTATACTGCCACCTCAAATTCCAACCTAATCCAAACCATAATCGTGTGCGTTTGCTGCACCTTTCATATCCTTGCTGAGCACCCGAAAGAAATGGTAATGTTACAGTGCGCTGCACCCAGCACAGTCCGAGAACGTCTCCTATGATCTCGGTTACCTCCATCGATCTTCTTCATTGTTACATTCATTGAACCTCTCGAATAGAAGAAGTGCGCTAAGAAACCAGTTCTTTCGGCAAAGTATAGATACACCTCAAGCAAAAATCCGCAGCATCAACTACATTTCAAGAACACTCGGGCAAGAAGTTTGCCAAAAAAGGTCGTCCACGCCGGGTGGTGGTATTGTACCTTGTTGCATCCGTCGCGTCAGAAAGTGGTGTTTCTCCTTGAATTTCCACCAGATAAATGGTTAATTGTTCATCCCCAGGAAAGTCTAGAGAATTATTTTGCTCGGAAAACGGAAGATGTAATTCGTCTAATCGTTCTGCGCATTGTTTCGCCGCTTGGCTTCCGCGAAATCGTGCAAGCGTCCAAGTGAAGAGTGGCCACGAGTGAACAACAGCGATTCGTGCAATCTGAAATTGGGAGAGGATTGTGTGTGTGTGTTCCGTTGCGGCTACGATAAGTGGTTTTCAGATAGCAAATATTTGTGTCGAATATTAATGTGTAATATCTTGACGATTGCCTGTCCCGAATTAACATACATAGTGAAGTGTATTTAATAAAATGCGTGGCCAAAAACTACTATAACCGATAATGGATACCCAAAACGAACCGGTCGTGGCTGCAGTGGCGGTGCGAAGAAATCCCAGCCTGAAAAGGCTTCTGAAATTGCCGGCATGGGCTTTAGGTAGGTGCATCTAAATACGTTTAGTCTTAAAAATAAAACAGTTTAGATGTTGAGCTTAGAATTCTTGTTCGCTTGGATCGCAATGTGGTCGCAGAGATGCAGATGCGAGCCAAGGAATTGAGCAATTATTAGTTATTGTTTATGTTCGGTTGTTTTCGCCGCATGGAGCTCCGAACAGAATTATTGTTCCTTGGATGAGATGGGAACATCAATCAGTTTCAGATTGTTGTGCAGATTGAGACCACAGTGAACGGACGAACGGTGCTCGGTGATGTACATTTAGGAGATGACACGTGAAGGTATGACCACTAATAACTTTTCGACGTCAATGGCCGTGTCGAGCGGGAAAACCAGCTAATGCTGCTCCGAGAAAATTATATGTTCGGTCAACGTTGAACAGGTTGGCGAAACTAGTTTAACACAAAACATACATGAGCTGCTGGAATTTGAATAAAGTCATAATATTTGAATCGAATTATTATCAATATTGTCTGTCGAATGCTTCTGAAATAGTCAGACATGTTAGCGGAGTTTTGTTTCCAAATTTCGAGGCAGTCATCGTTATAACGTTGACTAGCCCATGAATTTTCAAAAAAATGATCGTTCTGAAATGACATTTTTTGACGAAAGATGGAAGTTCCCCCACTACTATGGTAAAAAAATTCGAGTCGGTCACGGCCCCATAAGAAGCTATTAAAACGGTTATTTTGCCTATTCCCAAGGATCATATGAGAGCGTAAAATTGATCTGGGAAGTGAGGTTTAGACTTGTTTAGAAGTCAAAAATATTTTTAAAAAATAAAAAAAAAATAAAAAAATTTAAACAATAATTTAAAAAATATTAAAAAGTTGCCAAATATCATTTTGACCATAAACGTAATATAAATAGGGCTAATACTTTGGACAGAAGTACTGATTTTTCATTTACCAAAGTTTTTGTTTTTTTTTCAAACAACAATGTTATACCCTTCAAAGTATGTAGTTCCCTTCCCTTCTCCCGTCGAAGTTGTTCCTACTCTTGGTAGCAGCGCTGGAAGTCTTCAACTGGTATGGCTTTTAACTGATCGGTCACAGTCTTTTGAATGTTCGCCAGACTTTCAAAATTACGTCCTTTTAAAAACATGCTTCAATTTCTGGAGAAGGAAAAAGTCACAAGGATTCAAATCAGGTGAATAGGGGGATTGAAGAACAATAGAAATGCGTTTTGCGATCAAAAATTCACTGTAGAAATGGAAATGTCGGGAGGTTTTTCGGCAAAAAAATCGCATTCCCAAATCTGTCTGTTAACATTAAATGTAGGGTGAAATTGTTTAAATTTAACAGCTCACTCATCCTCCCTATTGTTAAACGACGGTCTTATCTCACAATGGCCCTCACACTTTCAACGTTTTCGTCAGTTTTTGAAGTTGTTCTCGGCCTTCCAAAAAAGACACAAGTTCACTGATGACGCTGTAAAAAATAATAGCTGTACGGAGTTGAAACTCGGACTAAGACGATGGAAAGGATAAACAAACCGGCCTAGCACAAGCCGGTAGATACAACGTTGCCAGATCGCCCGCAGTGTTGCCAGTCTCATTACTTGTCTAACACACCTCATAAATTTCTCCACATTCGTACTCCGTTTCGAATCCACCAGCCCCTCTCGGGGGGTGAAGAGATCAGCCCCTAAGTACGGCCGAATAAAAGAAAATTGACCGTATTATATTGCTGGATATTTATATAAACATCATTACAAGCTCCGTGACCGTATCGAGACGTTCTTTACGACAACGAGGACAATGTATCCGATCGCAAACGATGCCTTTTAATTTGACTATTGGTAAGTCCTGAAATTCTACAGTATACTTTTCAATGACATGAGAAAGAGAAGAGATGGAGGGGGTTGTCAAAAAGTCTGTCCAAAGTGGTAGCTCTATTTTCATTACATTTATTGTAAAAATGACGGTAAATATTAAGATTGTAGTCCTCATCCCCTTACTAGTGAGGGAACCACCTTAACTTCTTATGGAACCGTGATCGACTAGAATTTTTTATACCTTAGTATTAGGGGAACCCCTCTCTTTTGATCCCCCACCCACAATCGTAACCTTTACATTTCTTTAGTTTCATTGGTAGTCCCAAATCAATTAGCTCAAATCCAACATAAAATCTTTCTCTTTTATTATAGGGTGAACAGATTCAAAAAACTGTCCATATGAGTAACGGACAAAGGAGCAAATTCTTTTACGTATGATACATATTATACATGCGTTAAAGCTTGTGGTACACAACTTTTGAAAATTATTTTTTTTAGTGTGAATCTCTCCTACATCAAAAACTCTTAACAACATTTTTTGTGGCTGATATTTTGATTGCAAAATTATGATGTTCTCTGATAGAACTGGGCTGCTATCCTAAAACACATTCAAATTTTAAAATGTTTTTCTACTTTCGTGAAGAGCTCAAAACCTCGGAACACATCGATTCTTTAAACTTTTACTGAGCAGAAAATTATGAAACTGCATTTTCAATTGAAAATGTATCGTGAAAATACTAAGCGTTAATTTGAATGCCAATTTTTTTTCTAAACAAAATTCGTCCAAGAAATAAATTTCGGTCAAACTGTTTGAAAAGTGCCGTTAAAAATACTTATGAACGAGCGATTTCCCAAAAAATTCTATCTCACATTTGTTATTGCAATGATGCAGAAAATATGTTTTCTTGATAGTTTTTTTGACGAAACATTTGATAAAATTCTTTAGAAATATGTTTATATTTTAATGTTGTATAAATGAATCATTTCCAAGAAAATATCTTCAAAAATTTGGCAAATATTCAATGAAAAAAATCGTAAATCATTGCGTAAAACTTCTTAATCCTTTATTGCAATGTCTGTTCAGCATATAGTTTTACTAGAAAAATATTCTATGAAGGTGTTTTCAATTAAAAAATCAACCATCTAATAATTGTCTTTCCGGAATATTTTATTTCTACTGATGAAAGTTAACACAAATATTTTTTTTTCGAATTATCTTTAAACAATTCCATATTAGTCTACTATGACAAGAAAATTTGCAAAGTTAAATTCATAAATGCAGAAAAAAATCGTTCAAATGATCACCTCTGCACCTTTTGCAGGACGGAATTTGACGAATCTAATTTTTATGAATGCAGCGTTTAATATTCGATTTTAATTCATCAATTTTGTATGATCTATTGGCGTAAATAAACGGCTTCAAAAAGCCTTACAAGAAGAAGTCTAGGAGTGTTAAGACTTCACTTCTTGGAGGTCGATCCACAGGTCCATTTTTCGAAATGAACCACTGAGGGAGTGAGAGAAATCTTCAAGTTTTTACAAAACAGAACGCTTGGCTTCTGGCTGAAATTCCCGTGACACAGTTCAATTGATAAATATATTTGACTAAGAAAAGTTATCACAGGTCAGATTGAAGGTTTTTCTCTCGCTTCAATGACTGGTCTCAAAGCATACGTTCCAAAACTTCTTACAAAAGATTTTTTAGAAGAATGAATGTCTTTCCCCAACTTGTAAATAAATTTATCTTAAATTTGATGACCAGTAGTTTATTTTATATTTTGAATAGCTTCCAAGAATTTTGAACTACATGATTATTGGCGACGCAATACGATCCACAGAAAGCCAAAAACACTATGCCCACTTTGAAGTGCATGGAATTTTTGGTGCATCAGTCGCATTTTGGCAATAAGCCACTTAAAATTGTATGGAAAATGGAAGCAAATATGTTCAAATGCTTAGGATAACAAATTCTAGTACATGTTCAATCCAAATACACTACAAACTACAAAGATCTTGCCTCTTCTTCCAGAAACATAGACTTCTAATTTAAGTTTTATGTGTTCTTACATCTTTTCTTGCCTACACATTCGAAAATTCCCATAACACGGGCATTTTCTTCCCAATCAGAGGTTCCCAAAACGCTGGCTTGTTGACTTGTCCGCTTGTTGTTTTCGTCTTTAGTACTCTAGAAGACTTGGAAGCATGCAAGCAACGTGCGAGCCAAATGTTCACCGAATCGAATGAAAATATACAGAGAATGCATGAACATTTATTGTTGTTTTTCTGTTCAAAAGGAGCGAAAGACGGGTGTGCGTACACATTTCGCCGACAGGAAGGGTTTGTTTGATCTTCAATAAATAGCAATTGAGTTAGCACGAAAACAGTTTTCCGTTGGAAAAGACAGAAGCCGAACGGTAGATAGTGCGGGGGTGGATGTATAAACAAACACCCCCTGATGGCTACCTATGAAATTTTTGTGTAGGAATGGACGGGGGAAATGCCATCTAGCCCCAACATATTTGAGTTGATACAGTGTGATGATATTGGAATCGCTCTATTTTACTGAAGAATACATGTAATGGTCACTGTCCAGGAAGTGGGGTCAATTGCGTTATGAAATTGTCGTATGTAAATATCGGAAGCTCTATCATCGATCATCCAAAGAATTATTACTCTGAGACAATGAAAAAAGTGTACCTTTTCAATACTAGATACTACAGTGGCGCCGATTTAGATGTACATATGTCTTCTAGAACCGTCAATATAACAGCTAAGACCAGTATACAGTGGAGGGTGGAATTATAAGTTCAACAACAAAATCGTTTATATTTTAAGTGTTTCATCCGAGCTTCCAGTTTCTTATCGAACAGAATTGCATTTCGGTGTCGTATACCCTGCGATCTAATTAGTCTCATAGACTTTCTATTGGGTTAAGGTCTGGGCAGTGAGCAAGTCAGAAACACTCCCTGTTTGTAGCTTGGCTGCCCAGCAAAGAGATTTAAAGCCACGGGGCTCTTAGCCGCGGGTTACGTCAAGCTCTCGGGTTACGTTAAGCTCGCACCAAACCCCCAAAAATGTACTTGTCAGTAGCCCGTAACAAGTGTGTTTACTGTCTTTCGGAGTTTAAGTACCAGTTTTATCCAGAGCTTGCATGGACAACTTCATATCCCTGGTCGAGATCGGACCTGTGTATTATCCTTGCTGTTCTTTGGGTCACATCACCACTGTTGATTTACACACATGCAGCAGGATTGCCGAATAGCTACGGTTTGTTTGCTGTATTCGAAATGAAAGTACCCGTTCGGATATAACCACAGCCACCAAGTTCTGACCATTAAGTTCCTCACCGCAGCCGGCACCAGTGTACCCTGCCTTGATACCAGCGTACCCTTGGTAGAGTTTCGAGGAAGTGAAAGCATAACTTCTTCGTTTGAGTCCCATAGCAAAACTCTGAATTGATCGATGTGTAGGGTAATCGTCATTTCAAACCACCAGTGGAATATATACTCTACTTTTCATCATCCCTTGATGAGATGAGATAAGAATAACTCGTATAAAAACTCGCATTCGAGATCTAACCCATTCACACTCACGGCATAAAAAGAAAAGAAAACTTTGTTTGAGAAAACCATGCTTTCCATACTGTTTACATGGGAGGCGTGTCTGAAAAATGACCATACTTCCATATTGCTTGTCTTTACGCACACCTGAATAAAAACATGGGAAAGCATGGCGCTTACTATTAACTCCGCTTCCTTGTTGAAAGAAAGCGTTCCTGAGAGTCGGTCAGAATCCCTCCTTCTTTATACTGACTTAAGACAGTTCTCCTAGCTGCTTTGTCCAAATACCAAGCATCTGCTGGTCGTCACTCCTTGACATTCTTTCTGCAAGATACTTGTTCGGCTATGGTACTTTTTCCAGGCGAGGCTGTTTGTGACTCCGTCATCTTTTTCCTGGCCAAAGTGTTAGAAAACGGAGTTTAATGCAGGTCTGTCCAAAAGTAGGATGTATTTCGTTTGAAACCAGGCCGTTATCACATGACATGCTGTCCCCAATGTGGCTTAATTGTTTGCGCACCACAGCGACTTTAATTTATTGGCTAGTTTCCTCTTCGATAAAGCAGTATTTTTATGCATCAATTTTCAACCATCAAAACACGAGCATCTGGCGTTGTATCTGTACACAAAACTCAAGAAATGTGTAGAAGCTTAGAAAATGCTTTCTTAACTTCCAAATAGATCATGGGCATTCAAATTAAAGGTTTCAACACTTAATGTCACGAAAAAAACGTTAAATTTTCCTTCTGAATTCATAAATATGTCCGCCTGCACTAATGTCAAAAACCTGACTTTTGAAAATATGACAGGTGAAGTCAGTGTTTCTCAAACTTACTTGGACTTACATCTGGCAACAAATGTGCGGGTTTGAATAAGTTAAGTGCTGAAAAGGACATTATGACATAGACCTATGGTAAACTTATTAATATGTTATCCATTGTACTTTAAAAATCTATATCTGTTGGCCAATTTTTAATGAATGATTTTTTCCATTTAAAATTAATGCACCATAAATAGCGCGTAGCCTAAATATTTCTAGATAATCACAAAAAATAATCCCACAAAATCTGTATAAATATGTGGATAAAAATTGCGGCATCATTAAAAATATCAACATAAACAATTAAGACTGTGATTCTTCCCACAATATTTGATTGAAATTATATGTTTAAAAAAATATTAAATACAAAACTATTATTCTAGTTTCCTAATTCCCCCAAAAAATATTCTAAAATTGCTTGATTGTCCATAAATTCCACCATAAACTGTTGTTTAGTGTCTTGAGGTTATCGCGCGCTCTTTTCAAACCGAACAGCTCCGCAATCCTCAGTCCGTAGATACAGTGCTTCGCGTTCGGATCCGTGTGTGAAATGTTTATACACATAAGATCGTTTCACTTGCCGAAAGATCCAAATAGAATAATTTAAACTTAATAGAATCTCTATCTTTAATTCGGTTGTGAATTATCTAAAAATGTGTCTCAGTGCGAGAACGAGAAGAACAACTTACCTAAACAAGCACCGTTGCATCGTTGTTAGTACCTACATATTCTTAGGTCAATTGAAATTGGCAAAAGAAATTCTGTGGCAAAATAAAATGTAGTGTGTGTCCCGAAAAGATAGTTCGTTTGGCCGACGAGAGAAAATTAGTGAAATTTGCAGAAAAATTGAATGTCGTTCAAAGTTTTTTGTTGTTGATGTGTAAATATAGAAGAATGCTGCATGGGTTGAGTATGCAGCAAGCAGCAAGAAGCCTGATGAAGTAGAACGTAGATACACGGTGGTATTATTAGTCGGATTGAGAGCGTCCAAATCGACTGCAAAAGAGTGTGTTGTACGACGACGACCCAGCATACATGTGATTTATTTTTGGCCGAAATGGTTTAGCTTTTGGTAGGAAGAATATCAAGCAGTGAAGAGACAACACTCTCCGGATGCCATTCATACATTGAATAAAGCAAGTAATGGTTGAAGCACTCTCAGATTATGCCAAGAATTGATGAATAATCCGTCAGTTGTTGCATGTCAAGGTGGTGTAATCGACGTTCGGCCTTGGCCTTCTTCCATGGCAAATTGGTGTTCCGCCAAAATGATCCAGTTCTAAGCATGGGAAGGGGTGTTCTGCCTAAATCCTTGATGCTGACAATTTCCACTTCATTATGCCGTCATGTTTGCTAATATTACCGCAATATAGTCTGCTAGATTATTCATACACAATATATGTACTTTCCTCGTGCGCTTTCGCATATGGTTGATCTTGTAGACCTTGAATTAGTGCAAACCAATGATGCCAATTAAAAGAATCGCTACACTCAATGAAAAGCGATACGAAACACGTCCGTTCGCAGGTCGAATCCAAAAGTTTCTTCGCATGAAGCCCGCACTGACCTTTGACCCAAAAAATTGAATATCCATTTGATCGCTATCTGCTATTGCATTTATGATTACACCCTCAACTTTGTTATTTCTTTTTCTGATGATACTTCGCTTCTGATTTCCAGGACAACTTGCTTATACAGTTGAACTTGTTGCTTTCGTTGACTTGGAAGTGTAGCAGACTCGAAAAGAATTCGTTTTTAAATAGTTCAAAGAGACATTCGTGCGCTTTTCAGTGTCTCTAGCCTAGCATCATCTAATTATAGTGTAATTTTTATGTGATCAATACTCCTGATGCTGATCTCGAGAATTCTTGAGAATGTTGCTGACGCAAAATTGGGCAAACTTCCGTGTGTTGAACACAAATGTGATTATGTGTAAATTGTTTATAAGAAAAGTACAAATGATCGATTGAATTTGATGTGGTGATATAAAAAGTCGAGACTAGCGCTTTTAATTTGAACCGAAATAAGATAATGGTTTCTTGTGAATTTTCGATGTTATTTCTTGCTTCGAATTGAAGCAAACGTAAATTGTTTATCACATTGAGCAATTAACGACAAAGAATGCAAGTCGGAAAAAACAACAACATTGAAATGTTTCAGGTTCAAATTTATTGTAGCATAGTTGGCCAGTATCATTTGCGAAACAAGAAATTTTTCCATTTGATGAAAAAACCGCGGATAAATTCGAGAAAATCTTTAAAAAAGTCGGTGGGAGTGACTATAAATGAGGCGTTTACATTCAAGACGTGACATGTTCAACAAAAAAAAATTAAAACTGAATTTTGCCATTACTTTTAGTATTTTCAAATATTTTCAGTCCAAAAAAAAATTCAACTAATTTTTTTTAACTGGAAATTATTGTATCAATACGTTCAAACGGCTTTAACTAATAAAAGTGGAGACCGAACTCAATATTATTTTTTTTGGATTTGTTTCATTTTGAAGTAAGCCCTTTGAATTTCAATTTAGTAGGAAATTTGTTGAAAATCGTAAAACTATAATTGTCCTTATTTGTAATTTACTTTAAATACTGGACGATTGTTTTAGATATAACATTTAAATAATAATTGCGACATTCTCTTTTTTGCATCCCCAAAACAAAATATCGTTTACCTACCTGCTGGGGTGAAGGAAGAGTGACTTTTCAATGAAAACTTTATTTTACAATAAAAAAAATGTATTTTATTTTTCAACCTAGTCCGCTTGCAAATCTGCACCCTGATCATCAATCGTATCTCAAGACTTTACCTTGTACGTAGCACTACTATCTACGTAACTCTACCGCCTACATAACTCTCTCTTTTTATATACCTACGTAACTCTCTCTCTCTTTCTCTATACCTACGAAACTCTCTCTCTCTTTCTCTATACCTACGAAACTCTCTCTCTCTTTCTCTATACCTACGAAACTCTCTCTTTCTCTATACCTACGTAACTCTCTCTCTCTTTCTCTATACCTACGTAACTCTCTCTCTTTCTCTATACCTACGTAACTCTCTCTCTCTCTTTCTCTATACCTACGTAACTCTCTCTCTCTCTCTCTTTCTCTATACCTACGTAACTCTTCTCTCGAGCAATGCATTGCTCGCTACAACAAGTGGTATCGGGTTATGAACGTGTGCCGAACTCCACGTTACGTATTGATTTGTATACGATGTCGCGAGGAAAATTTACGAAGTGATATCCAATATTTGTCCATTCAGGAAGTAAATACATCACTTTAATGTTTGAAAGATGTTTTTTTGGAAACATCACAACATTAATAAAAAAAAGTCTGTCCATGTAAAAATCAAATCCTTTTGACATAGTTTTATTCGTCAAAATGTTAAGAATTTTGTAGACTTTTAAAATAATATATGTTCACGTAGGACATCACCAGGAGGCCATGGCTCCATTCGAGCTGGTGCGCCTTGGAAGATGATGATATGAGCTTCTTGTCACACTTCGATGTGGCATCCCACGATTTCTTCACTTCTCCACCTTGGAGTACAGCATTTTGTATTAGGGGCCATCCATATATGTATTACGTAACATTTCCAGGGGTGTTACTAAGTGTTACATGGAGAAGGGGGGGAGTAAAAATATTCTAAAAATTGCTTTAAGTAATATATGGATGGATGAAAGTCACAATCTATCATTTGAAGAAGGCGTGATTGAGGAGGTCCATAACAAAACGAAATATCTCTACTCATGGTGCTTTTATTTTACTGAACGGAAATTGTTTGGTTGTTTTTCGAACAATTGGGATATGACTGTTTACAACATCTCAATGTTCTTCGTAGGATAACGACTATTCTACTATAAACAATTCTATCAGATATCAAAATTTCCACTTGGTGTAAGCGATTTTTTTTTCGATAATTAAAAAATAATTTCGAATTAAATTATTCTGATTTTTACGGACTTTCTTAATTATTCTATCGTCATTCCTCCTCAACATAATTTCGCCTAAAATTTAGCCCCAAAATTTCTCCATCATCACTATGACGTCTCATGATGAGAAATCGAACAAGTCATATCCGTAGTTCTCCGACCCATAAAATCCCCAAATGACTATGTCTCGAAACAATCTAAATTAACAAAACTATGCATACGTAATAAATAATCGAAACTTTTGCACGTTCCCACTGCGAGAAGTGTTCATGTTGCATAGCTTCGCTTGGCAAGATCATTTCGTTGCAACAAGGTTTTTATGGCGATCGTGTTCTTATATACACATGTACATATATCGTATCTTCGGGTGAAAGATATCTGCGGTATCTTCGGTATGTGACTGGTTTCTCACACACTTCAGCTACGAGTTTTGAATGTCGCTTGGAGCATAGTGACACAGTAACCACACATGCTACTTATCCGTGTACCGCTGTAAGAGATTATGCCCCTCTTTTTGCTGTTCAAGTCAGGCCAAGTTCAATTTGCAAAACTCGATAGTGATTGTTGATTAGTTCATCTCACAGTTAGATTTGTTGCTTCGCTCGATGATAGCTCGACGAATGCGAATGCTTCTGGGTCTTGCGGATTCCATCAACAGTTGATGGAGGTGGTGCACCTCATGCTGGCCAACCAAAGCTCAGCCTGAACGTCTTGAACGCTAGAGTAGTTCCACTGTATTTCGCACAAGAATCTTGTTTTGGGGTTTTCTTGAAAGCCCAATCAACAGTTGGTCATCCGAATAAAGTTTGTCCGACCGAATTTGCTTTCTGTTCACTTCGAATTACTCATTACCATCACATTAATTGCTTCGCGGGGCCTCAGACATCTGAAAGGTCGGCTGAGATACAAGTATCCTGCCCACACAATGGAACAGATAAATTAACTGTTGATCGCATTTCGTAGCCCAATAATATGTTATGTGGCATTCTATTAATATCTGCGCACATAATACATCTGTTTTGTGTCCGTTTCGTTGCTATCTTTTTGAAATATTTGTCGTTATCGACTGATAAAATTGATTTTGTTTCAACAGAGTGCGATTTCAGAGTTTCGCCCCTGGTCGATGAATGTATTGCGCTAGCAATTTCATCTTTGATATTAACTGCTTTCGCTTAATGTGTGAATGACATCATCGTTTCTCGTAGTAGTCATGTGTTGATACGAGTCGCAGTTTGTAGTTAGTTTGCAAGCTGTTACCGGCCATTTAGTACCTGATCGTGCGTCTTAAGCAGATATCGGAGTTAAACGATGAATAGCCTTTAATTTGATTCGGAGCGTATTCGACCGACTGCGTGTTTGCTTGCTTTTGCCCCCCAATGCCAATCGAGTGTTCTAGTCGTAACCATAAAATATAATGCAAAAAAACATCTATCTTTAAAACTAGCTGTGTAGTCATTGCTTAAACGCCGACCGAATTAATGCTCATTGTTCGAATCAACAAGTGGTCGTTGGAAGTGCGTTACGTGTGGAATATGTGTGAAACAGTTTAACTAATCGTTTGATTCGAAAAAAAATATTTCAATAAAAATGTGGTTCCGTCCCGGAAATCAATCGTCGTCATTGGACTCAGATCGGTTTGGTGTTGCGAGTCTCAAGAAGCGGATTCGCAATGTCCGGAAGCAACCAGCAAAAAGTCTGAGCTTGGAAACCACCGATAACAAGACGATAGTGTCGTCCAACGATGACGTCAACGAGAAGTCTGCTGGCAGTGTTGCACGCGTTTCGCGAGCCTCCACCGATCCGCCTACTCGGAAGCTAGCGGGCAAAACCGCATCGCTTAACAGTGAGAAGGAGAAGGCCTTGCCGGATAGAAAGTTTAAGAACAACAAGATCATGAAGAGTACCTCAAAAACAAAAATACCTGATTTGGAGAAGCGCGATCATGCCAAGTGTCGCGGTATCGGATCTAGTCGCAAAATATCCGCGCCACCGATTCTGGACAGTGCATTAATAATGGCCAACTGCTCGACAGCTCTTAAGAAGAACCTGGCCGCGCACTCCCACCTGAATTCGAATGCTTTCTACAAGCTTTTCACCAGTTCAAATAGAAAGCTTAGCAGGGAGGAGTTTGAACGGCTGCGAAAGAAGTCGCTTTCGGAAGCTGGCGTGGCGGGCAAAATCACAACTCTTCTTGATTCGGAGATTGTGCCGCCGACTTCTGTCGATGAAGAGGATCATCGAAAAGCGGAAAACGGATCAAAACTTGACCCCGACAATAATACGCAATGCGCGGAGCAACCTGAAGTACAAGACAATGCAGAGAACGAACACGACGATACCTTGAGCGGGCAGGCGCCTGAAAGTGATAACACAACCTCCAACAACGAATGTGATACTAGGAATAGTTTAAATCGAAACAGTCCTACTCCCGATGCCAAACTACCCAGCGAATGTCCGGATACCGAAAGTATTTCGCATAGCAAGAAAACATCGTCGCCGTCCTTAACGTCTAGAGTTGCCGCCAAGATCTCAGAAACAACCAATAGTTATAAAAATCGTAGATCTAAGCCACTTAAGAAACGCAAGAGCTCGCGAAAACTGGAATTGTACAAACAAATTAGCATTGGTAAATCAATATTGATTTTATTTTTATTTTTTGACCAAAAAGTACCCAATCAAACAATATTTGTTTGGTGAATTTCGATATGTAATTGAATTGCTTGATTTCTATCGTTTTAGATCGACCGCACTCAGCGTCTGTTGTTCGACAACCTTCAGATAGGAAACCAGACCTTGGTAATGCAGCAGTTAGTGCTAGTATTGGGACAGCGGTTGGTCAAAATGAATGGACATCTCAATCGATTGATAGTGAATCAAATTCACTGGATGTTGAGCCTGAATCAAAAAAGGAAAGGTGTGTATTTGATTGTTTTGTTTTATTTTATTTGAATGAGTTTAACAAGAGTGTAGATGAGTTACTTTTGAAGTATCAAAATAGTTCCACTCCGCTAAAGCATCATGTGATCACGCTGAAAAGCATGTTGCGCAGTGTGGTTTCGCATGAGAAAGGCATATTCCTCGGTTGCATTCCACGCAGGGGAAGTTCGAGAGCCGACGTTTTCCTGTTTCCACAGTGCAATCACAGCATCTGGACCTTTTGTGAGCGGGTGGGGGTGATGTTGGGTGATCATGAGCCAAAGGAATCTCTTTAGACGAATTTTTAAGGCGATGTGTTTAAGGCTTCTTCGCTGAAGCTTTTCGATACACAGTTCATTTGACAATGCTTTGAGAAAAACTCTTCTAGGCATTGATTCCGATTGATTCCCGAGGTGAATAATCAAGGAGTTGATCCCTCCCAAGTTCAACATGGTATAGAAAATAATCATCGACCATTGCTGCGTATTTCGTAAAACATTGTGTTTGGCGCACATCTGATTCGCAGTGTCCACTCCACTTTTCTGAGTATTGTAATATGTGATGAGCTCCGGTTTTTTTATTGTTCTCCAGTACTTTCATCAATTGTTTTGGTTTCATGCATCGAAGAAACCAGGATCACACATTTATTTTTGCGTGGGACGTAGGATATCAACACTCTCTCAACGTTGAAACCAAAAAGGCTGGTGTATTGCGCTCTCACCTTTGTCTTGATAAAAGCATCCGGCAGGTTTCGCTTATTTTTCCTTACTGTCCGCACGGATGAGATCTTTTTCTGTTTCAATGATTCGACGAGGGCAAAATCGATGAACCAGTTATCTGCCACGATCCTACGTCCACTTCCAAAACCAGGTTTTGCCATACGCATCACCACATCACTTGGTTTGTTGCTCAATTAGAATGGACCTTCTGGCTGCTTACCCACGTATACCTCCAAGTTGAGGGTCTAAAACATCCTGGAATCCACAAGAGCAAACATCTTAATGCCATACTTGTTTGGCTTTGAAGGGATGGTCTGCCGGAAGAGGCACCGTTCACGGAAACCAGGCAACATCTCATCAATGGTGGGTGGTTTTCTCCAGGAGTGTAGGATTTCTTGCAGTTCTGGACAAACATTTCAAACACATCACGTTTCTCGTAGTTTTGTCGTCAAACCGGAGGCAACAAAGCAAGAACTTACATCGTTTGACATTCATGACAAGGCCCAATTTTTCTATTCTGTTACCATTTTTACCCCATAATCCGTCCCGAAACAAACGATTACATTTATAGGTCCCTGCCAAAGACAACAAGCTAATGAAAGCTTTCAATTCAATCAAATCAGTGTGTTTGGCATCTCGGTCCCGGATGAAATTATCCTTTACTGTATCAATTTGTTGGTTAGTGTCTGATACTATTATTTCCAGCATTTCATCTGGAAACAGATTACTCCAACATTCAGCAGAAGTTTTTGAACTCTTGGCAGCTCCTTTCACTCCAGGAATGTGACTGATTATGTGGTGGCTCGCAGGGCGACTCTTGCGTGACGGTTCTATGTACCTCTTTGTAGATTTGTCTTTTCCCTTGAAATATTTTCCGTTAGCTACATCTTCACTGGATGATCATCATCTTCTTGTTCAGTTTCTGAACCACTTTCCCGTTCTTCAACCTCATCGTCAGATGAAATATCGCTCTCCTCCAAGCTTTTCAGTCCACACCGGATGTGCATCATCTTCACTAAGCAACAAGGTATTTACTTCGTCCACGTGACTTGCGTTGTTCAAATTATACTTTCTTACGCTCATTTCTTGACTGGCACATGATCCCCATTCTTGTAAGTTAAGGCTACCTGGCAGAAATGCACTATCAGAATTATCAAAAAATACTGAAGTGCTTGAATTAGTGAATTGGGCGCGGTGAGCCTGTCAGATCAAAACACGTGTGACCCCTTTTTTGACGGCTGGAGACAAACTGACTGAGAGGGTCGGAACCACCAGCCAAAGTTAGGAAACTACTGGAAGAGAGAGGTCTCGCTTGGCGCGCTGTAGGAAGGGGCACAAACAAGCCGCTAGGTGCGACCCTTGAGGTCCACACGGTCAACTTCCCAGTAATATCTACATAAACATCAACAACATTACAACAATGAGAGGTAATAGTATCAGGAATGAGTTAATATGAATCATATCGTCTACGGGAGGGTCCATTGATTACGTAAGGTTTTTGGTCGATGACGACAGATTGAATATTCACGCGGATCAATCGGTGAGGGCCTTTTTGGTGTTGAAAAATTTTGTTGGTTTTCAAAATTTAAGCAATTTTTTTTTAATTAAAAGACTATAAAAACTATTAAAAATCTGCTCAAATTATGCAAATATCTTAAAACTTTGATTGAATTTACAACAATTTTTAGAATAAAAGATATAAAGTAATAGCACTCGTATGAACCCTTTTTACATGGTAACTTCGAATGATTTTTTTATTTTTAATTTAGTTTTTTCATAATCATGGAATAAAATTTTGCCGGTTTCTCTCCAAAAACTGATAAGAATGTATACATTTTATAAACTGGATCACTGTGCTGTGCAAATCAAGTTAAAAAATATTTTCTATGGAAAAAACCATAATTTTTCGCATTTTCTTCTATTAAATTAAAAAAACGGCTAAAACGAATTTTTATAATGTTAAAAACTTCACAAAGATGTTAATACACGTCAATTGACACCTTAATGATGCAAATATTATATCTGGTTCGTGAGATATAGTGAATGATAAAAATGACCTTGAAAATCATGA
Organism: Oxycera nigricornis; assembly: GCA_963942545.1. Classification (NCBI taxonomy): domain Eukaryota; kingdom Metazoa; phylum Arthropoda; class Insecta; order Diptera; family Stratiomyidae; genus Oxycera; species Oxycera nigricornis. The sequence continues at coordinate 3,929,678 of OZ012662.1, forward strand.
TGACTTTTAATGATTTTTTATTTTTAATTTATTTTTTTACGTAATCATGAGAAAAAGTTTTGATGACGTTTTTGCGAACATTGTTTGGAGTACATTAATTTTATAAACATTGATTACTAAGACTTGACAATAAGGTTAAAAATTTATTGTTTTTGAAAAAAAACCTAATTTTTTGCACATTTTTTTAAAAAATTTGAAAACCGCTCAAAGAATTTTTTTGAAAATTTGATAGAATCACACAAACGTCAATACGCGTCGATTGACACCTTGTTCAAACAAATCGTATGTTCGCGAGATATAGCGCATGACAGAAATGACCTTCAAACGGGCAAAACAGCAACCCCCCCCCCCCGACCGAAGTTTTCCAAAAACTAATCAGCTCTTAAAATTGCAAAGACGCTTCGATTGACACCTCAATCAAGTCGATCGGACTTTGTTTACGTGAGTTATGCTCGTAGAAAAAACTGTCCACGCACGTACAGACGTACGTACGTACGTACACACACACATACGTCTCCCTTTCTAAAAACACTTTATATATACTCTATAGACCTCAAAACGTAAAGAAAAGTTGAAAATTTCAATTTCGATTTTCGAGGCGATTACAAGAACTTCCCATATACTAGGAAGTTAAAAAACGAATCATGTGCCTGTCAGATCAGCCGCGCCATACGCAGGGCTAAATAGAGTTTGAATAATCATTCAAATGAAAATGTAATGAAAAATTAACACCATTCGATAGTGTGAGTCGGAGTGTATCAAGATTCGTGCGAAGTTCGAAAATTGGACTGCATGCGAAACAAGCAGTTCCGTTCGTACATTCGTGAATTTTTAATAGCATTTTTTTACTTTCAAATACATAACACTTATCGTTAACTCTTACAAATATCTTTTTCAAAATACATAAATTTGTTCCGTAGTTAAGGATTCCACAGACTAATACATATATTATCCCTTTTAATATTTCAGATCAAAGTCAAAATCGGCACCAGTTTCAGTTAATAGATCCGAATCATACAAAGAAAGATTATCGCAGAAACGAAATCGAAACAATCGTCGAAAAACATCAGATCCAAGTTTAACAAAAACCAAGTAAGTAATACTGTCGTCCTTTTTCATAAATGTTAAGACGTTGTCAGTAAATATTGTTTTGTTGAAAGAATAAAATTATACTTACCAAATTCATAATTCAAATAATCCTTACAGCGACGAACAAGATTCGGCACTCACAAATCATGCGACAGGTTCCAGTTCGAGCTTGTCGTCCGCGAGCCTTGAAAGCCCGAGCATCTCATTGGAACAAGTCACTGGCACGACGGCTGTAATATCGAATCACACCACTCCTTTGGCAACTGCAGTCACAACCACAGCAACGTTCAAACAGTATGTGGAGAGCGAGGACGACGAAGCCGACCTTAGAGAGACAGACTGGAGTTCAAATGTTGCAGCCGAGGTGTTAGCATCATTGACCGATGCCGAAAAGAAGCGACAGGAAATTATAAATGGTAAGATTCACCTCGTCGTTGTGTGGAAGTAAATGCAACTGATATTATTATTTTAAAAAAAATTTCAACAGAAATCTATCAAACCGAACGAAGTCACGTGAGAACTTTGAGACTACTCGATCGAATATTCATGCGTCCGCTGTTGGACAGCGGAGTGTTACCACAAGATCATTTGCAATCATTATTCCCGCCCGGATTGCTTTGCCTGAAAGATATTCATAGTACCTTTGAAGTTAAGTTGAAACAACGTCGTACCGAACATTCGCATTTGGTTGGAGCGTTAGGCGATCTACTCATACACATGTTTGAGGGCAAGTGTGGCGAGGAGTTGCGTGAGCATGCTGCTCAAGTGTGTGCCAATCAACAAATCGCGTTGGAAGCGCTCAAGGAGAAACGTCGAAAGGACGAGAATCTGCATAGGTTTTTGGCGAAAGCAGAGTCACATAAGTCATGTAGACGATTGCAACTGAAGGACTTGCTGCCCACGGTGTTGCAACGTTTAACCAAATATCCATTGTTATTTGAGAATCTAGTGAATGTGACGAAGCGTGTTGATCCTGATAATGATGCCGAATTGGATGCCATACAAAAAGCTTTGGATTCGTCAAAACGAATCTTAGTTTATGTCAATCAGGCTGTGAAAGCTGCTGAAGATGCACACAAGTAAGATTCAAAGAAATTCGTGTGATCTTCTTGAATAACTTTCTGAATTTTTTTGTACAGATTGCAAACGATTCAGCGCAAACTAGACAAATCAAGCATTGACAAGGATCTAAATGAACTAAGGGTAAGTGGCCATAGTCCGTAAATACCATTACAGTGAAAATATACTTGTATTTTCCATAGCATTTAGATTTAACGCGCTATAAACTCATACATGATGGTCTTTTACAAATGAAGAAAACACCAGGCATACAACTGCATGGACTTCTCTTTGAGAATATGATGGTGTTGCTGCAAAAACTGGTAATGCAATGACACACAAAGCACAATTTTGCTCGTGATTATTGATGTGATCTGTTTTCATTTCATAGGATGACAAATATCTACTCAGAAGCTTTCCTCATACAAGCGCTGGGGGTGGTGAAGGATATATAAGTCCCATTACGTATTTTGACCAGCAAACTTTGGTTCGACAATCGGCTGTTGATAAAAATACATTCTTCTTAATAATAACGAAAACTTCACAAATGCTGGAACTCAAGGCGCCAAGCAGCTCGGAGTGTAAAACGTGAGTAAATTATCATTTAGCGTAGATTTGTAGAAATACTATTATTATGAGGAAATAGACAAACAGCGACAACCTAAACAAATATTGGGTTGAAAGTGATATATGCTGATGAGACTGACGATACACTCCCTTGCCAAATTCCAGAAAGATCGAATTCTATCTTAAGAAATGCTCTCACGATGAATTATCTATCTAATTATGATAGTAAAATTGTAAAATACAGAATTAGATGCATTAGCCATTTTTAAAACCACAAATGGTCGCGAATGTTTCATCAACTCAAGATTACAATCTTAATCACATATTTTCGATAAAACTCATTGTGTCGTATCAATATCAACTAATTGTTGATTCAAACTGATTCTGTTGAACACTTTGACGACTATAAACAATAAGGTGCTTGAATTCATCACATTCCACATCAGTTACGCATGATTATTATGGAAAGGTCGAATGACTGTTGTCGGATTAATTAAACGAGAGTCATAAAGTCTGAATCGGAACCGTTGTTAGTTATATATACATACTTGGTGTTTTGCTTTCTACAACTTCAACAATAGCATTCAATAAACTTAAGTATGTTTGAATCAATTAAAAAATCGTCGCCCACTATCAAATTGTTGATTTTTTTCGCCATATTTTATTTATATAAGTTCGGAAACGCAGGGCAAATATTTGCTGATAATATTTAAGAGTCAAAAAAGCATTCGCTTAATTTTATTAGCTCATAGTTCGCTTTTGTTTGTGATGATGTAGTCTTTGTAATCGTAAGTTTCCGATCAAAAAAAAATAGACACTCGACCTTGGTGAATTCGTTTAAAAACTGTATTTGAATAATGATTATCACTGAAAATTCCTAGATAATTCCATGGTAGAGCAAAAAAAAATAATCGGCGGCACGGGTGAATTATACAGAGATGAAAATATTTAACTATGGTTTTCTAAACAAATTATTGGAACCAAGTATAATAATTCTTTTCCGAATTGTGTATTCGTAAGTAACTATTAGGAGTTATATCTTACCTATTAGAAACGGCTCGTTTCTTTTTTATGTCACCTGACACAGCTCTATAGGTGTTTGTGTGGTAATTGATGTCCGGTAATATATTCTTTCCGTTGTAATATTTATTCAGAATAGATGACAGAGACGATTACGCTTCAAGCTTAGGATAAAACCTGCACAATTTGTTTTCAAGACTATTAAATTTCAATGTTAGTTTCACTTCAAGTGAATCTGATTTTCCTAACTAATTAGATTATTATTCGCCGTTAAACAGTAGTAAAATAATCTAGTTTGTGCATAAATCAATGTCACTTGAAATTACCAAAATTATTAAAGAAAAGTAGTGTATAAATTCTAACAGGAATTATTGTACTGTTTGTTTCTTATTGTATGTATTTATCAAAACTTTCAGGACTCACAAAACCTTTACAGAGAGCGTGTAGTATGCATGCTGACAATTCTCTTTTAACTATTCAACTATTCAATGAAAAATCGATCCCAATTCTGTTACTAATCCAGAACTTCGGGTTTTATTACAACAAATTATTGTCTTTTAGAAGTTTCATTGGTTTTAATTCCATTCGAAAAAGGGCTTAGTATTTTTTCGAACAGTTGTAAGGAGGCTTTATTCGTTAACATTAACACAGAAGTGAATAAAGCACCATCAAACTTGCTCCTGATCTTCACTCTTTAACTTTCCAAGCTGTTTACAATTTATCAAAGATGATAGTCCTTAGTGTGTTCATTTTTCAATGAGCACAGTTTTTGGATCTGGCATTGTCAATACAACTTCTTTATGGTTAAGAAGATCTGAACGTTTCTGGAAGATGCATTTATTTAAACTGTCCAATTATCGTACATATCCGAAAAGATTCGTTGATAGAAGTTGAAAGAATATGGCAAATCGAAAATCCCATAACATTGAGAGTGTAACCTTTTTTTGATGATTGTGTGCATTTGAAGTCATAGGAGGCGCACCAAGACCACAATTGTGACAAACAATCCACTTTGCAGCACCAGTTATCAGTTTTATGAGCATATTACAAATGTTTCTACGTATCGTTAAATATATCATCTTGACTCATTGGTGAACCCAAATATCGAGCTTGCTCACATATCGCAACTTCTTCGGGTGGTCATGAACGCTTGAATAATGGATGTTTAATGTTTATGCAATCTCTTGTGTCGTGTAACGTGGATTTTACGCGATTAATGCCTTTATTTTGCCGTCATCTACTTCTGCCTGATCGAGGAGCGTCATTGAGGTTACAATTATCCGCACAAAATTAGTGGACATTGATCTTGTTGTAGAGGATTATAGCCTTAAACTTCGCGCAGCTTTTAACAAGCGTGACGCGCGTTCGTCCTTTTACGAAAATGAAAGGATAAAGTATGCCGTTTCCAATTTAAAATTGATGTAAAATCTCCGAAACACAACTAAATTCCGCTGAACTTTTTTTTAAAATGAAACTAGTGCAGCTATAATCAAAGTACACTCTTGAACTTTCCGTATTTTCTAAATATGATTTCGTATAGAAGGAAAAACATTGACTAAACAGATTTGGACTGTACATTTACAGTTTAGAGTTGAGTCCAAATAAATTATTTACAAAATTATTACAATCAAATAGTTTCTTTTTCTAGTATTTAGTGTATACATTGAAAATCGAACTTTTTTGGATGAAAATAATGCTTTATTTTAATTAAATGATGAATTTACATGTTACCCAAGACATTGTTCACCGCTTGCGATCACTTTTTCTCACCTTTCCGGTAGCAAATGAATTCCGCATCGGTAAAAGGCTTCGTTCTCGGCCAAGAACGAATCAAGCCAATTTTTGATACCTTGCTCAGAAGTAAAGCCGTATTCCAGTGAGGGCGTTTTGCATCGAAATAAATAAATGGTAGTCTGATGGAGATAGGTCTAGTGAATCCATAGTGAGGTTTTTCTGCCAATGCAAGCTTTAAACGAATTAATTGTTGTCGGTAAAGCTGTCCCGTAATGGTTTCATCCGATTTCAGCAACTCGTAATGGACTGGTCCTTTTTGATCCCACCAAATACTGAACATTACCGTAGGCCGTGTATATTCATCGATGTTCCTGGTTGGCAGGGCTTCACATACGATTTCTTGTGCTTCGGGCTATCATAATGTATCCATTTTTTGTCGCCAGTAATAATTCGATGCATTTGTAGCGTTCGAGGTGCATTTCAGACATGCAAAATTGCCTTTCGACATCTCTTGGCTTCAGTTCGTGTGGCACTCGATTTCCTATTTTCTGGATGAACCCTAACGCTTTCAAACGCCTGGAAATGGTTGCCTGTGTCATGCCTAGTGCTTTTGCAGAGTCTTCACTCAGGAGCGTCTCTAATTCTTCGTATTCGAATTTTTTCTCTTGACCAGGGCGCTTGTTATCCTTGATGTCGAAATCACCACTTTCGAAGCGTTTAAACCACTCAAATCATTGTTTTCTAGATAAAATATCGAAGCCATAAACACCAGCCACCAGCAAACGATGACTTTCGGCAAAAGTGTTCTTGGCAAAAAAGTATCCCAACAATTCTTCCTGCAAATGCTGTTTTTTCGCCAATTTTCGAAGTTTTCCATGAGGGTAAAAAACTTATGCGCACACAATGTTAGCAAATTGTCTTTGTAGCTTAGACAGCTGACCGATGGTACAATGCATACACCCAATATTAATTTTCTTCTTAATTAGTTAGTTGTATGTGAAGAGATCAAACTGAAAATCATACGACGTTCATAAAAATATTATAGTGCACCACTAGGCAGTGTATTCGGTACAGTTTTGTAATAAAATTGTATCGAATAAACTGCAGAGGTCTACACAATTTTTCACACTGTAATGGAAAGTATTGCGTAGGTTATAAGGAGCGTTGAATGAAATTAGAGTGCTAGAAAATGGCTAGGATCCTGTGCTGATCCTGTAGTAAAATTATTATACTCGATTAATAAGATCAGTACAGGATGTTGCTTCTTCTCTTAAAAACTGTGTAGTTTCCTGCGTTCATCTATCAGTTTTAAAATATACCTAGCAATATGTTCTTAAAACGGTTTAACTTAGAAATCATTTAAATTTTCCATTCTTGATTAAGCCCTCATACTATCATAGAAATCCGTTAATAAAATAAATGACGAAAAATCAACCGACTAAACTTCAGTTAAAATCATATCAAATCAATACATTGCTATCCAGTTTCGTAATAATAAACATCAGCAATGTTGTTCTAGATTAATTATTTGTCATATTTGGCAACCAATTTGTTATTCCCTCGATTGCCAATCAATAAATCGTCAACATTTAAAAGCATATATGTTTGAAATAATCGTTTATTTCTCATTAAATCTTTTTCCAAGAGCCTTGTATGCCCGCAATGAGTCAGTCAGTACACGTTGAATATTAATGGGGAAACTAATAATGATTGCAGAGTTCACTTGAACTGCCAATATTGGAATAGGCTCAGCAAGGCTGTACCTACAAGTTTTCTTCATACAATTATTTATTGTATGTCCGTAAATAAATAGATTTAATTGGGAGTGTAATGCTAATAGAAAGTGGTTGTTAATGGAAGTCGTTTTATTTTTAAATTTTACGAAGGAGAAATGATGTGACGCGACTAATCCATAAAAAGGAGTTAAGAACATGTTTTTCGATTTTTTCTGGGTTAATTGGAAAATAGTAAAGAAACTCATATGGACTGATCGATTTGAGAGATAATAATGATCTTAATTTTTAATTATAGGACAGAAATCTTGTATGTTGAAAGACAGAGGCTAATCATTATATCCTTGAAGATCCATAAAACGCTTCATGGATTATTCTGGAATCCTATTTCTATGATGGGCGGGCAAAAATTTAAATTTTTCTGGACAGTGAAGAAAAACATCAATTTGCAGTTGTACGATGCAATTTTATGTTGATCTCATTTTCACGGGGAAATGTGACTTACACTCCTTTTACCACCCGTCATAGATTTGTTGGTAGTGTTTTCTGTAATGATAATATTCTTTGAGCGAATATGTCTGGCAAAAAATATTTTCTTTTTCAACATCTGATAATAGATTATTGTGAAAATGTGTCCATCAAACAGTGTCCGCTGAATTGACGAGTTGACAGATTTTCGCGCTTGAACAGGTGCTCCTTCTAAGAAAGACAAGAGACATTTGTGTGGATGAAAAATATTTTTTAAAAGACATTAACCGCTGCTAAAATTGAGTAAACGGTTGTGAAAACAAATCGATGTGTAACGTTTACTACGAAGGGCGTTTAAACGTCCATAGTCATGTTGATGACCGTATATGAAGAAGTTTTCGGTTTATTGAAGCTAAAATTAAACGGGAATGTAAATTGAAATTTAATTTTCCAGGAAAGCAAATGTTTACCATACTTTCCTCTCTTCATCTTTCTATTTTCTGCAGATGAATCTTTCAAGTTTATTTAGTTTAGCATTAAATAGCGTTCGAATTAACCCAAAAAATTGCGTCGAACTTTTAGCTTAGCTTAGATTACGGAAAATACTTGAAAATGCATTTCTTGTTTGTGTATTGTGAAAGAAAAAAGAATCTCTGTTCAATTTTATATATTGGGTCATATAAAAAGTCTCCGCGGTTTTTTGGTAAATTTTTGAACAAAAATTTTCTTTATTGAAAATCGATTTTAATCAAGTACATATTGACCATTTATTATCTATGGCCTTTTGCCATTTTTCTGGTAGCTCCATAATTCCATCGGTGTAGAAATTCTGTGGTTTATCGACGGAAAACTTGGCAAAGTGATTTTCAGCGGCTTTTCTGTCGGTCGGACGGTGCAAGGTCCGGACTATACGGTAAATGCATCAAAACTTCCCAACCAAGTTGCATCAATTTGTTCCGAGTCATCATAGATGGGTGTGTGGCCTGGCATTGTCATGATGGAACAAAACTAATTTTGGCCAATTCTGGTCGCTCTTTTTTGATTGCTTCGTTCAAACGGTCAAATTATGCACAGTATAAGAGCGAATTGACCGTTTCGCCAGGTTGTAGCAGCTCATAGCTGACAATTCCCTTCCAATCCCACCAAACGTTCAATATAACCTTGTTTGCCGTCAATTCAGGCTTTGAAGTCGTTTGTGGAGGGTCACCGGCATTGACCATGATTTTTTCGTTTAATATTCTCGTATTTAATCCACTTTTTATCGCTCGTAATAAGTCGCTTCAAAAATAGTTCGATTTCGTTGCGTTTTACTGATGGTAATTTGGTCGATTAAATTTCTTTGTGTTAATACATGTGGCACCCAGACATCGAGCTTCTTTGAGTAGCCAGCCTTTTTTAAATGATTCCAAACTGTCAGGTGGTTGATGTTCAGTGCTTACAATATTTCCTGACACCTTGCATGCCGGTCTTGCTCCATCAGTTGCAAAATTTCGTCGACTTTTTCAGTGACTGGCCGACATGTGCATCTTTGACATCAAAATTTTCGGAACGGAATCGTGAAAACCACGACATTCATTCACAGCATTCTCACCGTACACTTCACAAATTTTTCGGCATGATTTTGCAGCGTGCTTACCTTTTTTATAGTAAAAAAGCATCAAATAGCGTATTTCTTCAGATATTTCACTCATTTTCTAATCAATATAACTTTTAACACAAACGACAAATTAAAGAACTGTCTTCACAAAAAATGTAGCCTAAAATGTCACCTTTCAAATATACACGTTCGTTTGACACAATTGAATTAGTGTTGACCGATGTATGGACATCAACACCATCTAGTGACGAAAACCACCAAGACGTTTTATATGATCCAATACAAGCTTCCAAAATTCTGAAAGCCAAAGAGTTCAAGTAAAATAATATGGTTTGTTTTGTTTTTTATCGCTGGGTAAAATATACTCTCCGATTTTTTGAACATGGCTCCATGTGGTTTATTCGCATAGTAACCAATTTTTTCGGCTCATTTCAATGTCATGAAAATAGTTGGGTTGTAAACTCTTCATCGGCATGTTATCTCGTTCAAGTGAATGAATGTCGTTCTCAGCAAACATTTTAATGTTACTACCAAATGTTATTGTGCATTAGCAACATCAAATTACATTGAATGTTGTCGCCCAGTAACTGGACATAGTTTTAAACATAGTTGACTGTGTGTGGAGCATATTTCAACAGCATTTGTGCGGACATCTGTTGAATTGTTCATTGATATTAAGAAAACGTCTGTCCATTCGTCTATTCATTCATTTCATGATGTCCCAGCAATTTTATTTTCTAAACTGAAAACACATCCATTGCACATATGTATATATATTAAAAATAAATAAAATGTACCTCTCACTCCAAATAACCTCAAAGTCACCGTATAATTTTTCCTATTCGTGTCGACTAAGGCTATCTAGTTGCGAATTGTGCTGAAGCGGCCTTAGTACGCCAGCTAGCGTTAGTACGTTGTCTTAGCGCCAAACTGTTTACATCTTTTTACATGTGTAGTCTCTATACAGAATTATATCTCAATGCTTCTTTTCGCCGTAAAATGAAAAGTTGGAGATAGTTCGCGAAGCTTTTGAAAATTCAGTCTATTGAAAACGACCGGGCATAGTGTTTCGCGCGTTATATTTTGCATAGAGTCGCCGATTGATTGGAAATGGACGAAATCTGTTTTTGTGATGAAAATCAGTTCTAAAAATGTTTGTGGACAAATGAATTCACTAAACCTTGAATATGTTTTAGGTACATTAAACATTTCAATGGAGAGGAAATAGTTAGCACTTTGTGATTTCTGTCACAGTTGCTGTATAGCTTCTTTAGAAAAAAATGTCTTGGGAATATGTTGAACTAGTTGACCGCGCCAAAAAATATATGTGTAGCTAAACTATCTGCACCCCAGTGTGTTTTCTAATTGCAACCTTTCATTCGGTCGTCATAGGTTTTCGTGTAAAGATGTTTCGCGGGAAAAATAACGTACGTTTTGTTTTCCAGCTCGGTTATTCAGAGTGTAGAGTGTGAAAAAAAGTATCGGGTTTCGTTGTGATGCGCATTTTCTATGAACGTAACCAGTAACGATCTTGCGTAATTGCTATGAAACTGAATCCCGATCCTGACTATGAAGCGTAACTTAATAATGAAATGTTGCATAAAAAGTGTTTTTATTCGATCTTTTGCGCACATCTGCTTGGACACTGAGTAGTCAAACATTTGAATTTAGTCCGTATAGTGAATAAATATTCTTGATTTGATAGTTTAAGAAAGAAACAGTTTTCCAAAGGAATCGCAAAAAATGTGAAGTTTTTCTTATCTTTAAAGCCGGTTTTGTAGGTTTGGAAAAAGTGGTTTGTAAATTTTAAAGGCAAAAAGACGTATAAAATAATCAAAAAAAATCAAATGTATTTTCATTATCAAAAAATTACGATTCAGTATTCAAGCGATTAATTAGATTCGATTAATTTTTGATCTGATTCATTTTAAAAGTGAAAAATTAATAAAATAATAAATGTTAATATCGTGAAAATCCATTGAAGAAGGTTATGACACTCCGAAATCGATTGAAAACATTTAGCTTCCGCAGTGAACTATCACGAAAAGTGCACTTTTCTAAGAACTTCGTAGTCACCCCCCCCCCCCTCAAAATATAATATAAGAAAAAAATTCATAATTTCTAGAACTTTCGGAAACATTTATTTATTCTCAATTTTTATACATTAAAATTGTTCATCTAGAAATATCTTTAAAAAATTATATGTTAAATGACGTTACGAAAAATCAAGTAGTTTTTTTGCCGTATTAACATCAGCGAAAAATATAATCAAAAAATATAATTCATAATTTTTGCGGAAAGCAATGATTGTGATTTAAAAAAAAACACTAAAATTCATAGGAAAATAGTCTACGATTACATTGAGAAATTCTCTTGGAAGTTCATGACGATTAAAAATGATGGAACTATATTTTAGAATATGTTTTAGGCATTAATTTCAACGAAAAAAATGTACAGACGGTCACTAAATATAGTTAATACGTTTGTCAGGAAAAAACTACAAGCCAAAAAAATTCGAAACAAAAATTGAGAAAACCAAAAAATGTACAGAAAAAATCTACAAACTCAACCAAAAATTAGAAAATTTAAAAAAAAATGAAAAAATAAAGAGTTCGCAGAAAAAAATCTACAAACCAAAAATCAACCAAAAAATTAGAAATACAAATTTAAAAAAAAATCAAAAATTTACAGAAAAAGTCTAAAACCAAAATTCAACCAAAAAAATTAGAAAAATAAAAATATAAATAAAAAAACAGAAAAATCTACAAACCCTAACTCAACCAAAAATAAATAATTTGTTTTAAAACAAAATACGAAAAAAAAGAGTGCAGAAAAAAATCTAAAAACTAAAATTCAACCAAAAAAAATTAGAAAAATTAAATCCTTTGTTTATATATTTTTTCTGAAAATATTTGAGGCATCTTTTTCAGCATTGTGCTGTAAAGGGAACTTTTTCTCGGTATTCTAAATTAATAACCGCACTCTTGTTATGATGAACTGTTGATGTACGTTAATCAATTGATGGGTAGTTACCAATTTCATTCAAAAAATCAGGTAGAAAACACTAATGACAGTCGATTTTAATATCTTCTTCTATCATAATTGCGCACAAGCGCCTAAAGGCTGCGTTCAATATAAACTATTTTCGATCAGTCACATCTGCGTTCACTGAAATCATGCATACGCAGTCTGTCAAACTTTTTTTCGGCATATCTGTGTATATAATAAACCAATTTTTTGATAAATGTGATACGTAACGTAAGGCATTAAATGAAATTTACGACAATTAAGATAATGATGTAGCGTCCACTTGGATGCGGAATCAGTAAAAAAATCGGTCACATTTCATTGCAAATAGCTGCGAATATCGAACAGAACTTAAAACAACTCTACCTGTGATGTGGTCCTAAATATCCACAGAGTCCTCACCAAGGCCAGAGAAACTTGTCTTCCCTAGGTTCTGGCATGGCGCCCATGTTCACAGATTCCCTTTTAAGACTTCGTGAGAGAGCACGGAAGGTAACTTCCCCGAAGTTCATTCGGTTGTACCCCATCGCTAGCACTAGACCGATGGAACTTCAAAGGATCATAGTAAAAGGTTTTTATCTGTACTATGATTATTTTACCTTGCGCTTTTAATGGAACTACTTAGATATTTGGACCCTTCTGCTTATCTTCATCTCATTTATCGCACTTTCAGAAATAACACATTCGGTCTTCCTTTCCATTGACTTGAAAAAACTTCCGCTGCACACATAGGTAGTGCCCACCTGAAAGTATATAACGAAAGCGGAGCTAATATTCGGTCCATAAATGTTCCTAGCGTTTAATGTGGAAGCTTACCTGGGGGGTTTCTTACTATAGTCGAACCTCGATAATTCGAACAGCAAGGGACCGAGCCAAAAGTTCGAATTATTGAGGAATTCGAATTATCGAGAGTCGACTGTGTTTGGCTAAATAACTTGGAAAGAATTATTAACCGATGAAATAAACATTGTCTCATAAATTCGAATGGCTGAAAAAATGATTGCAATTCGTGATTGGAGAACATTTTGCTCATAAATGTGAAAATAATCATTCTGGCTGAATGAATCACAAATAGCAACCCTTGCAACCCTTTGTGTTTATTGATGTTAAGCCGGCTCCAGATTCATACGTATGTCCTCCGGTAAACCTCGCGACGAACTTTTTCCTAGTTTTTTTCAACGTTGGGAGGTGGAAATCTTCAAAAGATACCGATTAGCTCCTGCCTCTCGGCATGCCGGAATTTTACCGACTAAAACCACCTCCATTTCTTCCAATCACTCTCTCCATCAAAATTTAGTAATTCTTCGTATTTAAATTTTTAGGACATAGTACTTCCCAGGCGATAAGAATTGGTATAAGGGATAGTACCGAATCTGTCCTTTTAGTTAGATTAATAGTTCACACTATATGTTTATGAATTATTTCCTGTTGATTACGTGTTTAGTTGCCGGACAAATCCCGTTGCAGGATTTGCCGAAGAATTTACAAAGTTCTGAGCGGATGATGTGTGATACAGAACAGAAGCTTTGCGCCTGGACTTTCAAGTAGACATGAGAATATCTGTTGCTCGCTCATCGTTCCGACAAGGGAGAGGCTCTTCGTTCAGCAAGGGAGTCTATCTGCCCGGCAAGGGAGGCACCTCGTTCGGTAAGGAAGGCGTTTCGTTCGACTAGGGAGTCTATCTGATCGGCAAAGAAGGCTTTTCGCTCTGCAAGGAAGGCTCTTCGCTTGGTAAAGTGAAGGGCAAGGGAAGCTTCAAGTAATCATATTATGAATTGTTCGCTTTGCAATGAAAAATTATCCATGGTGTATCCAAACTGTTTAATCACAAACCAGAATGGGAGAGGGTCCAAAAAAGCTAAAATACTCGTCAATATTTAACACTTCTCTTGATAATAACTATGAATTTTTGAAAAATCTGAATTATTGTAAAGTTAAACGAGTTAAAATCAAAGCGTGAAAACAATTTTTTGTAAATCGAATTTGTGACTAACCACCTGCAATACAAATCGATTTGAGAAGTGATTCAAATAAAAACGGATCGTAAAACACGAAATTTTCGTTTGTGGAGGCAATAAAACTTTTACAATTACAAACTCTGCCGCAATTCCACTTTCCAAATTATATTTGGTTGCCTTTGATTGTTTGCTTTGCGAATCACCACTTGCGCAAAATGTAAATATGTACGTGGAAAATGTTATCATTTGGCACAATTTGTACATTGTTTGCCCGCGAACGAACTTGGGCAAATAGGCCTACGATAATGGGCAGAATTCGTTTGCTTGGGTATTTTATATCTTTAAAGGTGCGCCGCTATTGTGCAGATTAAGATATTTTGTGGTTGATTCAACGACATGGTTTTTGTGATTTATTTGATCGAGATTTTAGTTCATCTGAATAATTTTTTTGAAGAAAATTTCACATTGAATAGTTTGTAGTGATCCTAGAGTAGAATTGTAAAATTTTGAAGGAATTTATTCACGTCGCGGCACTCTTAGATACAATTTTTATTATTCAGCCTCGTTATTTTCCTCCGAAATAATATTCCACTACAAAAGCAGATGGTGTGCTCCTGGCCTTTCATATAACTTTGATAAATAAACTTTAATTGCCATTATTGTAAAAATAATCTCCCATTTATTTTTTGTTGTTGTTGATTGCGTGTGTGGGGGGAATTTCTGCTCGATTCAGTCCAGTCCTGCGGGTGGGTGGGTGTATAAATCTCGAAATTATGGCACACGACGTAATCAATATTCGGCAGCCGAAGAGTTTGCTGTAATGGATGTGTTGTAGTTGATGAGATGTTTATTATTCGGCTAGTTTTATTTTTAGTTTGTTTATATCACTTAGTATCAATGTTTGGCGCTCATCCTTCGTGTATATTTCGTTCAAGATCAACACCGAATGCACGACCATTTCATGAGAACAGAGTAATTTTGCGTGTCTGGAGTTCTCCAGAACACATATACTTAAAAAGTTGAATGAAATTATGCCCCTATTTTTTGTTGTTATTGTTAGTTTGTCGACTTAGTGCTGTTCGAATCAAGTAAACTAATCAAATATGAGCAACATCTGGATTAGTTGAAGGTGTTGAGTGAATTTATTTTTGTACACTTCATTGTGTATGCTGATATTTTCTTGGGCTGTTGTGAAGTGAAAATATCCTGCGACAAGAATGGTTAATTTATTGATTCTCTGTGAACGTAGGAAAATACTTTGAATGTACTTTTCTTTGATTGCTGTGCTTCTGAGCTCACATTTGTGAAAACCCATCAACATCGATTTTATTAAATTGATCCGATAGTGATGATCTCACCGCCTTCGGATTGCGCCTTCACTGCTTTTCAGCACACAACACCGAATAAAATCAGTATTATGTTACCTTTGAATTTGAAATTTGAGTCAAAAGAAGCAAGTTATGTATTTTTTCACAAAATTTACATATGCAGTCGTGGCCACAACGCAACGCAAATCATGAAGAAAGATTTGAATGAAATCAAAATAATTCCTTCAATTTTTATTACAACAAAATGAAATTTTATTCAGGTATTCTTTGGCAAATTCATAGTAACTTGCCAAAAGCAAATTTGAAATAAAACATTACAGAGCAAAAATAAAAACAAAATCTACGTGGCCAAAATTATTTACACAACCATCATTATCGCCAAAATTATTCGCAATGGATAGTTTCCACCTCGTTTTTCCGAAAAATCTGTGAAAAAGTTAGAACTAATTGTTAGCCTTAACAAAATAGGGTACTTTGTGAACATGACCTAATACTTGGTGTTGCCTCCCTTGGCACCAAATAACCGCTTCGAGTCTTGCTGGCATTGAATCAACGAAATTCTGTATAGTTTCGATGGATAGGACCTGCCATGCATTTAAGATGTCTTCCGAGACTTCAGCTGCCGATTTTCCAATCTTTTGAGAATTGATGATTTCATCAAATGCTCAATGACATTCAAATCAGGGTTTGGTGGGGGCCATTTCATGATTTTTTGCCCAACGTCCGATAAAAACTGTTGAATCCGTTTCGAAGTATGGATTGGTGCGTTATCCTGTTGTAGTATAAAATCAAGACCAATCAAATAATCGCCGGCAACAAATGCAACTTCGTTCAACATTTGAAGGTGTTCAGACGAACGCATCTTTGTTGGACAATCAACAATTGGACAAATCCCATTGTAACAAATACAACCCCATACCATTCTTTTACCACCATGTGAATGGCGCGTAGCGATGGCGACGGTTTGATTTTTCTTTTGCTGTCTCATGAAATAGCACTTTCATCGGTCCACAAAATTTGTCCCCGAAATTCGACTGGCTTATTTCTTTGCTCAAATGCAAACTGCAAGCGAACTTCCCGATTTTTTGGCTGTTTTCGGAAGACGTGTGCTTTTATTCCCCTGAAAGTCGTCTCCGAAGTGTTGTTTTACTGATTATGTCATTTCTGTTCTCGTTAATACTATTTATTATGTTATTGATCTTTTCGTGACTATTTCGCTGCACACACCGACGTATTACAGTATTAGTATCCTTTTCACTTGCTGCCCTTTTTCAACGCCTTCCTATTGCATTTTAACACTGTCAGTTACATGTTTTTCTACCTGACATTTAATTTTTTTGGCAATTTCGTTAGCGGAAATATCGCTATTAAACTCAGCAACGATTGCCGCCCGCTTTTCGATTGACAGTTCAACATTTCTAGGCATATTTCACTGTCACTAACAATGAAATCTAATGTCAAATGATGTCCAACATTTGTACCAGCTTTATCACTGATCGAAGCAGAGCCGAAGAATCGCCGTTAAGTTTTTGGAAAAAATTTCTAAGTGTGTGTAAATAATTTTGGCCCTTAGTTTATTTTTGTCCTGTAATGTTTTATTTCAATTCTGCGTTTGTCAAGTTACTATGAATTTGCCAACGAATACCTGAATAAAATTTCATTTTGTTGTAGTGAAAATTGAAGCAGTTATTTTGATTTCATTCAAATTTTTCTTCATGATTTGCATTATGTAAATAATTGTCGCCACGACTGTATGTATATTCTTCAACATTTCTTCGATGTACTTCGTTATAACAAAAACATACGGTTCAATTTTTTCTAAAAAGTAAATCCTTAAGACATAACTTATTAAATCATTAAACTAGCAAATTAATCACTTCAAAAGAATATGTGTGTTTAAATGTGAAAAACATATTTGAACTGTGAAAAAATCGTCGAGTTTATAGCGGACAATATTATGAATTTTCTATCGCCGGATGATGTGGTTGGTACCACACGTCGAAAAAGTGTATGCAACGGTGCCTTATTGCTATTGTCCAGCAACAAGGCCACATCATTATTGACTCCGAAAGCTGATCGAAAAAAGGAGCGACGACGCGGCAGCTTCAATGAAAATCAAGGAAGGAGAACGTCATTGGTATCAAGGTATTAATTAATAAAATGCCATGTAACTTTCCTGCCTCTTGCTGTAATTTAATTGGCACTCTGAGAATGTTAAGCTTAGAAATATATATTTAATGATAGGATTAAAGGATATGCATGAGTTCCGTTATTTATTCAAAAAGAAAATACAGATTTGCGATGCTAGCAATAAATGTTTTATGGTACTGAGATAGCTGTACTGAGGCTGTTGGATCTGTAAGACGATTGACACTGAATGATATCATTTTTATTCAGATGTTAACTGAGCAAATCTGTTGAAACGCATGCAGGTGTTAGCTCTTTCCACTTTAATTGTATTTGTTCATCAAATAGCCTGGATATATTTTAATTACCATATGAACAATGCGTCTTGTTGATTATTGTTTAAGTACTTTGACTCATCATTTTGTATTTAGTTCGATGTGTATTTGCTTGTCTTTACGGTCGTCATTATCCTGAATATTATCCCATTTTTGTGTACCAGTAATTATTAACCATTACTGTTAATGTATTAAGTCGTATTTATTCTCATCCGAAAGCCAACCAGATCACGTCTGATGTGATTGCTTTTTTCTCAAAGGATTGGATCTTGTAGTCATTCATCAAGAACATATATATCTTTGGATATCTTTCAATTTAGCGTTAATCTTGACCTAAAACGGCGACCAGTTATATTTGTCAAAGGTTGACGTATCATCTTGATTGCGTGCCATAATATTGGTGACTGGTAGAAGTGGTGTTCTTCCTTCATTTCTAAACATCGCCACATTACTAAACATCTTCATCCCTTCATTTCTAAACATCTTCATCCCTTCATTTCTAAACATCTTGCTGCCTTATATTCAATATTATATTGGGACCTTTAATTAATAATGAGCGTTTTTTTCGAAATTTACGGACTTATTTAACAAAAACGGTTACAAATATATTATTGAAAGTATTGTCCATTGCTGGCCACTACTTTTGCCCATCTTTAGGGCGATTTTTAGGATACCAGTTCGAAAGAACAACTCGTCTTTTGAGGTAATCCAATCATCGACCCATTTTTTGCATTGTTCATATGAAGTAAATTTCTGCTGGAACAGGCGCCATCGCTCGGAACAAGTAGTTGTCGGAAGAAGCGATGTCTGGAGAATACGGCGAGTGGGGCAGGACTTTCCATTTACGTGTTTGTAAGTAGGTCTTCATCGGTTTCGGAACATGTGACCGAGCGTTGTCATGCTGCAAAATCATTTTGTCGTGCCTTTCTTTGAATTCCGGCCGTTTTTGCTTCAGTGCGCGGCTCAAATGCATGCGTCCGATAGCGTTCCTCCGTGATCGTTTCATTCGGCTTGAGCAGCTTGTAGTAGATCGCGCCACGCTGGTTCCACCAAATACAGAGCATACGCTTCATGCCATGAATATTTGGCTTTGCGAAGGATGTTGGTGGCTGGCCGGGCAGAACCCATGACTTTTTACGCTTGAGGCTGTCATAATGAATCCATTTTTCATCGCCAGTCACTATGCGATGCAAAAAAGCCCTTCCTTTTTTGGCGTTTGAGGAGTTGTTCACGAGCGTAAAATCGCCTTTTGACGTCGCGCGGCTTCAACTCGTATGGCACCCAGTTTCCTTGCTTTTGAATCATTTTCATGATTTTTAGGCGTTTGCTGACTGTTGACTCATCCACTCCCAATGAATCTAACAACTCCTGAAGCGGTTGGCATTGGTCTACATGGAGTAATGATTCCAAATCTTCGTCTTCAAACTTTTTGGGTTGACCCGGCCGTTCCTTGCCTTTGAGCACAAAATCGTCACTTTTAAAGCGACCAAACTACCTCCGAAACGACTGTTCAGATAAAACATGCGCGTCATAAACTTCCACGAGGGTTCGATGACTTTTGGCCGCAGTAGTGAACGAAAATGTTGAATTTTCTTCAATCTGGAAATAGTGTAGTCTCAATTCTTAGCAATTCTTGTTTGAATTATTGAGGTGTGTAGTTTTTTTGATAAGTTTTTGTTTTCAATAATATTTCGCAATCTTGAAAACTGTTTTCACAATCATATTTTCGTATTGAACCGATTTTAACCGTAAAAATTCATTGCAGATGGTTCAAACATATATCAGATGCCGCCGAACAGTATAAGCCACGATCTAAAAGTAGCCACGACGTGGCCGAAGATCCAGCCAGTGTCACTTTACCTCATTCCAATACAAAAGAATCTCTCGAAACTGTATCAGATCGACTTTCGATTGAATCAGCAGCAGCAGTCGATCTAACCAACGTAGCAAGACAATCAATAGAAGAACATCACGCAGCTGCAACGGTCACGACCGCCGATCACATCTTGGTGGAACCAGGACGTAGTTTACCAACGGTCGTTGAGAATAGTGGCAGCGTAAAAGAACACCAACGAGATTCTCAGAAACTGGGCGACAATAAAACCGGCGGCAAGGAAGTCGATGCCGGAATAGATAGGAGTTTGTCGGTAGAAGATGAGGCAAAGAAGCGTCACAGCAGCACTCTCCTGTCGAACAATTCGAACAACACGCGAACATTTTCGCAAAAATGTCCCCTTATCGATCCAAGTGAAGTGCGGATAAGCATTAGTCCGGTTCTCTATGCCGAGCCAGCTCTGACAAACAGCGAACGTCTGCGAATGCTTGATCTGAAAATTCGCCAACAGCTGAAGGAAAAGGAACGAATCATATGCGACATGTTTCGCGTGCCGCAAGAGCATTTTGCTGCAATTGTAGATATTGCCAGTCAGCCGGAAGCGCCCAAGGACACTTCAGACATTGCCCTGGCCGCTTTCGCGCATGCACAAACGCTAGTTGAAATAGTATCTCAGTACTCGTATGTGACGCCCGAACAGGAGATATCAGCCGTGTCGACGCCCTTCTGCGAACGATGCCATCTTCGCACTAACCGATCGGTCTCCCCACGGCCGCCCAGCGTCGAATTGGGAAAGTTGCCCGCACCCGTGATACGTAGTTTAGTCTCTCCACCACAAGTCGAATGTGATGTTGTTGATGACAAAATACTCCAAGAGGATGATGGCTATTGTCAGATCGATGAGCTCCGTTTGCCATCGATCACTGGCGCGCTGAGTCAGCCTGTTCCAGCAGCCAGTGGCAGGGAATCGACTTCTGCTGAGACTTCATCGAGCGCTCCATCGAATACAGTTGCCGAGCCAACCGGTTCGGATCCCAATTCTCAATCAGGCGACAATAGTGCTGATATCCAGGCGGAAAATCCAGAAAGCAGTATTCAAAAAGAGGACAATAATGCACAACTGCTGCATAGACGATCTGTTGAAGCGCTTCTGCATGCAGCTCATGCAATTGACAAAGATGAGCTGCAACGAAGCACCTTAGAAGATGCACCAAGCAATGAAGACAATAAGGAGGGCGATGCCAATGATACGACCATGGTAAGTTAACGACGTGCATAATCAACTGACGTACATAATTTCCCCGAAACTTCTTCTAGACTTCATCAGAGAAGTGTCCGGTCGGGGTGAGCAGAACCGACAGCTTTAAACTACCACCTGCAGCTAGCACCGACCTTTTAGGTGTTGGATTGCCGTGCATATCAAATCGGATTGCTCACGCGATATCGATTGCACCCTCAGTGCCTTGCCATGTGATTAGTGGAATTGTAGCCGCATTGAACTCGCAAATATCACTATTGCTTGTAAGTCAATCACGAATCATATTGAATTGTAGGGTTTTTGAAATAATTACCATCTAATTTTGTTTGAATCCAGCCGAAAATCAATGAACGTGACATTGAACGTGAGCAATTACGCCGAGAAAACCATAATTTAAAAGAATTACTCAATGAAATGAATGATCGCCGGCGAGTTGAAGAAGTAAAGGTATGTAATTTGTGTTTATTAAATTGATTTTCTATTTTAATCAATTGGAAAGCTATTCAGAATTATTGGATGTGTGAAGTATGTCGTCTGTTTGATAATTTAGTGAAAAAAATACTAAATTGAAATGCTTTCAGGTGTATTTTTTTATTTTTTCCGAAGCGAAGAAGCCTCATTTCGTCATAAGTATTTTAAATTTAAGAATCGTCTTTAGAACAATGGACAATTCTAGGTTCTCGTAAGACAATCATATATCAAGTCATTTCATTAGTTCTGACACCAATATAAGAAAGGATATTAGAAAAATAAATAGGCCTTTATTCAAAGTTTTTATATAAATTAATTCCTAGCCTAATACTAGATGCTTACATCTACAAATTATTCAAAGTGGCCGCCCTTAACCTGGACACAATCCCTCAAACGACAAGGACAATCATATTTTGAATCACGCATGGTTTCTTTTTTTCAACGTTGGGAGATAGAAGATACCGACCAGCTCCTGTCTCTCGACATGCCGGCTTTCTAGCAACTAAAACCACCTCCGTCTCCATCAATCACTCTCTCCATCAAATTTTCAGTAGTTCTCCATATTTGTATTTCAGTTCATAGTACTTCCCAGACGATAAGAATCGGTATAAGGGACAGTACAGTGTTTTTCAGGATGGTGACTTGATGAACTTTGGCACCAGTTTTGACACCTTTTTCACAAAAATGACTCTTCGTTGCACCAAGATAAGACACTCCTGGCCAAACTATTACAGAAACGGGATGGTGGCCAAGCTGAACACGGGGAATCGCTTCTTCTGCTTCTTGTCTGCTATGTGCATAAACTCTTCTATTATGCCTATTTACTTTTTCTTCGATGGTGAAAATTTTCTCATCAGTGAAAAGGATGTTCCAGTATTTGTTACTAGCGTATCGTCGCACGATATTTTTTGATATTTCCAATTATATTTTCTTTAAAGCAGGTGTCAAAAGTTGGCCTGTCTTTTTACGATAAGCTTTTAACTTAAGGTCTTCGTATATAATTCCTGACATGCTTATCTTATTTATCTGCATGTGGAGAGCCATTACTTTTTGTCGTCGAATCGGATTTATGGCGGCTATTGTCCGTACAGGACGTGGTCGATCGGATCTTGTTTGGTCATCTGTTGAGCTGACCTCATTGGTTCGACTAAAAAAAACTACGTATCAAATTAACTTGTTCGAACAATTTAAAAATGTCACTTGTGCAACGCAATGACTGATCAGATTTTTCTTTACTGCCCATTTTATTTTAAATTCTTAAAGAAAACTAAACTAAATTTGATGCGTGAATCCTAATTCATTGGTGGAATCTTAAAATCGGTGATGGCACTTGTTCCAGAATATTTTAGTGTCAAAATTTCATTGTTTTGTGTCAGAACTTATGATATGACTATGTACAGGATCTTACAATAGGTACTTCCTTCTTTAAATTTAAATAAAAAAAAGTGTGTGTGAGATATCATCGAAATATTTTATTCATTTGAAAAGCCTATCGATGCCATTATGTACAGAATATTACATCTTTCAAATGTCCGCCACGGCTTCTCTGGGTGGCGCGTATCCGAAATGTCCAATTTTCCATGACTCTGGCGCATAAATCATGCTGAATTTGACCGATGGTATGGATTATGTTGACTTTGAGGGTCGCCGTGGTTGCATAGACCTGCGGCTTCAAAAAACCCCACAAGAAAAAGTCTAACGTAGTCAAAACGCACGATCTCAGTGGCCAGTTCACATCGCCTCCACTGGAGTGACCATGCCCTCAAATCGCTCTTGCAGAATGTCCAAAGTAGCATGAGCTGTGTGGCACGCATGTTTTTGATATCCATATCATCCAATTCAGGTCAAAAGAAATTGGTAATCATCGACCTATAGTGCTCGCCGTTGACGGTGATGACCTGGCCAACCTCGTTCTCAAAGAAGGATGGACCGATCATGCCGCCAGCCCAAAATTCACACCAAACAGTGAACTTTTCCAGATACATTGAACACGCTTGGATCTCATGTGGATTGGTATCGTCCCATATTCGACAATTTTGTTTGTTGACATACCCATTCATCCAGAATTGGATGAAGATGATTTTTCGATGAAAATTACGATCACTATCAATTTTATCATTTGCACGTGTTGTTGAACGCTATATCCGCGCATGGTGATTTGGCAAAACAAACTGAATAAATGACAGCCAATGTCTGTCAAGATGTAGCTTCAACAATATGGCCGCTATCAACACTGTCAAAATTCCAAGTCCCATTGGAAGACCCTATATATGGCAACATATTATAAGACTCGAAATCTATCTTTCCATAAAAATATTCCAATAAAATGCCAGCATATACAATTGTTCTTGATTTCTCTATTCAGTTGACTCGTTTCGTGTATAGATTAATAGTTTTTTTAAAATAAAATTTTGTTTTGCTTCTTATCATTGACTCTCCGAATTTTATTTGCAGGAAACTCCAGAGAACACCAAAAGTGCCGAAACCACCCCTCCAATGTGAAGACGGCCTATTTTGTCGGACGTGATTTCAAGTTAACGTTAACACTAACAGCAATTTTATCACAAATCATTGATTAGCCAAAAAACAAACAAATAAATAATATGTCTCCCAATTTTTACTATACACGTAACGTTCACCCAATAATAATAATATTAATAATACACCATCTCACACCAAGCGATGTACTATTCTAAATTTTAAGCGCACGTTTTCGAGAGACTTATATTTTTAATGATTTGATTTTGTGTAACGGTGACCGCGCGTGTATTCTTTACAAATAACGGAGATTAGCGGCGCGGAACATCAATGTGTGTTTTCTAATGGACAAACAAACAAACAAAAACTAAGAAGACGGTGATGATGATGAATAAGAAAATTGAGAAAAAGTACTGAATATTATTGAATTCATAACTTAAAACTTTTACAATTTTAAGTATGTAAAGTGTGGCCTCGATTTTTGCTATTACGGAATTCATATGAGAGAAAAAAGGCATGTGTAAATAATTGTAATGTTTTTTTTGTGTTTCTTTGATCGGTTCCAGTTCATCTCGTGCGCGATTGAACGGCGCGCGAGAGAATCAAATCGGGAATGCAATTTATATAAATTTAAGCTTTACATTGTATAGAAGAAGAAGAAGAAGAAAAGAACAATCGCTGCCCGTACAGGAGCAGCACACAATATAATGAAATGTAGATAACAAACAATAAAATGGTTTAATAAGCATAAAATGTTAACACGCAACCACCATCACCACACGTACTATACTACATAGTAAACAAATGTTAGTAATGTAACACAACAAGCAGAACCCAATTAACTATGAAATAAAGATTAACCTTTAAGTTTGTATGGATGCAATTAGTGGAGACGCGACAAAAAAGGGTAGGCACTAGAACTTTCATCTGTACGGTAACAATTCTTTCAGTTTGCCTGACTTAAATATGAAATAGAAGTATGGTTAGTATCACAAACTGCAGATTGTAGTGATTATTTCGTTTGTTTGCCTTTTGTTTTCGCGTTGAAAAAATGTCAATTCCAATATAGTTTTTAGAATAGCGAACGCGTACAGTACGGCGGCATGGTCAAACAAATCAAATCAATCAATAAATCTCGCCTAGCATTACGGAGGGTCCTTAGAGAGTGTTGTTGTCAATGCACGAACAAAGTGAATTTTTTTGCGAAAAAAACTAATAACCACCACCACAACCATGTTTAGGTCGATATACATATATATAAATATTGTCTTTATTTTAAATTCTTTTTATAATTTATGCAAATACCGGAAATATTAATTTATTTACTAGGAAGACATGTAGATCGTAAGGAGTAAATTATACGAAGGATATTGTTATCAAAAGTTATTTTTCACATTTTTTTAACGTACTACGAGTTTTGTTTCTAGTTCACCTTTTATTTGATTTATTTAGATGGAAACGAAAAAAAAACTCCAAACTTATTTAAAACAAACGACGAATTTTCGTTTTATATTTGATTTTCTTTAATTATCAAATGAAATTCAATTGCAAATGAAATACATAATAACATAACGATTAAGCAAAGCAAAAGCAAATAATGTATAAAAACAAAACGCAAGAAGGGACTAAGAGACGTCGGAATGTCTTAAGGATTTATGACGGAAAAAACACGATTTTTTTACCACACTTCCGAGCGGGAAGGTCTTATGATACGAAAACTCATATCCGCAATAATACGCAAACATTCAGAAGTAATTTATACAAGTGGAAAAATAAAATTTAACAAAATCTTGAACATAATTGGAATTTTATTTGTGGAAAAGATAAGAAAGTTTAAATTTTCATTTGAAAATCTTGGAACCTATTGGTAAGTACACTACCGATCATATGTATTTGCCCATCCAGATATTTTGAGATTGTCCGTATTAATAGAGGTTTTTTTATGTAAAATGATTTAATTATATCTTTCGTTAATGCTGGCATCTTGTTTGTATAAAAAAAATTTGTAGGGGTAATTATAAAATCTATCAAATGTTTTTGAAAAACTATAAATGGGTCCTCGATGAAAATGACATTAACTGACTTCGGTGTTGATTTACGCCATTTTATTATCGGATGAAGGTACTGGGATGTATTTTAACCGCAAAGAAAATATAATTGAAAATTTATGCTGGTGGCGGACTTATATTTTTTAAAACTTCTATTGAGCGATTGTTTAATATGCCAAAGACAAAAGAACTTTCGACTGAAATACGCACTACGATATTTGCGCATCATATATATGGCAAAAGCAATCGTCAAATTTCTCGGGAATTGAAAATCTCGAAGAGAACAGTAGACTACAACGTGAACAAATTAAAGACCTCTGAAAGTGTCAGAAAAAAAACGGTGTGGAAGACCCAGGACCGCGACTGCAACTGAAAATAGGAAGATAGTGATTGCCAGCAAACGTAACAGACGTCTTACTCCTCCAGAAATAGCCGCTGAATTGAATTTGAACACTTAAGTGTGTCAACCGGCAAACGAAGACTTCAGGAAGCAGGCCTTCATGGCCTTTTTGCCGGTAAAAAATCATTATTACATGCCAGATATAAGAAGAAGTGATTGGAATGGGTGAAACAACACAAAAATTGGGACACCTGAAGGCTGGCCAAAGGTGTTGTGGAATGACGAATCGGTCTTTGTGCGGAGGTCAGCAGAATATCAATGTTTAGTGCTTACCATCAAACATGGGGGTGGCTCTATTATGTTATGGGATTGTTTTGCTGGAGGTAGGATTGGTAATATTTGCCGAATCCAAGGCGTAATGAGGAAGGATCACTATGGGAGTTACTTGAAACTGAAATGTTGCCATCTGGACTGCGCATTTTTCCAGATAAATTCACATTTCAGCACGACAATGACCCGAAAGAAACTTCCAAGCTTTGTAAGGACTAGTTTGAGAAGCTATCAGCAGAAGGACTGCTTAATGTAATGGTTTGGCCACCGCAGACTCCTGATCTCAACCCAATTGAGTTCTTATGGGATGAACTCGATTAGAAACGTCCGAAATGTTTGTCGAGCGTCTACCGAACATTTGTGGCATCTTCTACAGTCAGAATGGAATAAAATTTCAGAAGAAACTTTACATAAATTGCTAAGTAGAATGCCGAAACTATATGATTCTGTTATTAAAAGTAAGGGTGGACATATTGATGAGTCTAAAATTTAATGTAAATGACATTATTTTGTATCTTTCTTCCCAATTTGTGCTTAGAATTGAAAGAAAGAATAGAAAAGAATAAATTCGATTCATTAAAAGTTTGACTTTTAGTTCTTGATCCCGAATACACCACTTTTTCAGGGTGGGCAAGTACATATGAACGGTAGTTCAATTCAGGCTGTGAAGCGTTTAAAAAAGCAACAATAATCAAATTGAAATCGTTGTTGGTTGTTTCAGGCGATGCACTTGTACTAGGTGAAATATATTGCCTGGGTAAAGATTCTTTAACGTCTACACGAATTTGAAGCGTAGTTTAGAAGATTGAACCGACTTCTGAAGAACTAAACTTTGCTTTTCTGTTCCCTTATTTTAAAACAAAGCTTCAAGACTTTCATTCCGAGCAGAAAAGGAATGGTGCAATGAAAGGTGATGATGCAAAAATCGGTCGAAATCCACATGAATGGATAAAAGTAGGGGAAATATCGGCTGCGGTGTGTTCTCCGGCTGGGCTTTTCCATTCCCGGACTGTATTATGGTATAGTGCATAGATTTTGGACAAAATTGGGTTTTCAAATTCCAATCAATAGAGAACGACGGAAATTAAGCTGTTTTTTATCGTATTTAAGTGCTATCCGCGTACAATTTTAATTGTTTTCTATCGTATTTTATATTCCATCCGTACCTATCTGAAAAGCCGATCGGATTTCTATCGTTTTCCATCCGATTACTTCATGTTTTAGTGCCGTATAATCAAATAGCCTAGTCTTCTGGGGCTATGAAACGCCACAATCAATTGGTTTTTGCAGATTTCTAACATTAGAATACGCAAAAGACTAGAGAGCACATTTTAAAGGAATATAAGAATTTAGAGCAGGAAATAAGCAGCTTAACGGCACAACGGGTTTAAAGTTCAATGTAAAATTTTCATAACATTAATTGATGGGAAAATGTTTGCTGGTTTAATGGCGCATGAATATTTTAAAGACTTTCGTATTTTCTTCAATAAGCATTGATTTTTATTACCAAAACAAAATTTAAACCATCCATAAACCCGCAGCCTAGAATTATGCATTCGCAGCCATCTTTTTATCACGATACATATAGTGCAAATCCATGCAATCCTGGTTCGAAATATTCACCCATCCCTCCGGAGTTATGTGATACACCCGGACAATACCGCCCGAGAATGCATCGCGATAGGTGGCATGGTAAATTGCTCGTCTGCCCAATTCCTGGGCGTCCTCGTCGCTCAAGTCCCACTTGTAGCCGGAGTCCAGCACGCCAAACGCGAAGATCGATCCACTGCCAACTGAAAATACATTTCCCGGCGTCCTAGTCCCCTCGGAATCCACATAATACAAGGCTGGTCCACGCTTGTCGTAGCCGGCCAGCATCATTCCCATGGACAGGCCCATTCCCTTGTATTCGTGGGCGATGTTTGCCATTATCTTGCTTGCAGCCGCCACTGAGATCCGCTCCTTGTTCCGCAGCTCGTGCAAACGGCACTCTTTGGCCAGGACACGATCCCAGTATACGCAGTCGGCCGCACCGCCAGCAAGAGTGCCTGCAAATGAACACAATTGAATGCGCGAACAAAAGAGGTTAGTTTGGACGAATCAGGCGTTCCTTACCCAACATGTACTGGTTTATCTCGACAATCTTTTTCATTGACTGCGAACCGATAAACTGCCCGCCAGTTGCACGGGAGTCGACCGCTAATATGACGCCTCCCTTGAATTTGAAGCCTAGAGTTGTGGTTCCGTGATCGAAGTTGATTTTCACGCCACACTCCTCTCCTCTCGCCTGCATTTCCGCCAGCTGCTCGCACGGCTGCAATGGAACGCTTTCAATTTCAGTAACAACAATAAGAGCTTATTCGATATGAATCCTACATTTGCATACGGAGGCACGGCCAGACAGAATGGGTCTTCCATATTCGCGGAGAGTTTGGCAATCTCCAGCCCAGCATCGCGTGTCGTGAAGGGTGATGCCCGCATAAAGGGTGCATCGGTCAATCCACATATCTCTGCTAAGGCCATGTTTTCACACACGAAATATCTAACCTCGGGTAAATAAAATTCTACACCTGAACACCGCAAAACAACTTGGCCGGAATGACAATCTAAAATGTAGCGTGTGAAGCTGTCAGCTTGTGTAGTTGTTATAAAATCATCCGCGAGGTGGTGCTTCCGTTCTTATAAAAATCCGTTTCAGTATGTCGGCCGTTATAATTGTATTTTGTGAAATTGTATTAAATATTTGTCGTTAGTCGTTACTAGTTCATTTAATCATTCCTATTCAAACGGAGCACTTGAAAGGGGAGGGGAGTTCAACTAATTTTTATAAAATGTGCCGGGAAATAAAAGAAATAAGCAATACAACACGATTTAAAGCAACTCTACGAAAGCATTTACTCGAAAAACAAAACTCGTAACACTAAAACTCAAAAAAAAATTTATTCGTTTATCATGGAATCGATTCAAGGAAATGTTCGGAATAGTTAAAGCGCTTGAAAATCGCTAGAAGGAATATAAATTATGAAATAATTTAATACGAAAATTATACAATTTTTGTCTTTAAAAAGATACCGATCAGCTCCTACCTTTCGGCATGCCGGGTTTCTACACAAGCTTTAGAGACAAAACTTCATACCACATACTTTTCTGCCGACTAAAACCACCCCCGTCTCCTCCAAATCACACTCTCTCTCTCCCAATTTTCATTAATTGTCTATATTTGGGTTTCAATTCATGGTGCTTCACTGTTAAATAGACTGACAAAAATATATAATAGAAATCTGCTTTCAATTGTTATCGGCATCTGTCATTTAAAAACAATCTAGTGTCAAACAAGTCGAGGTTCGAATAGTTTAACCGATCGACATACACTGTTGTCCTGTGCTTCTTGTGCTTTGTGGATTTTCTTCAAGTGAATTTGTTGTCATACAAGTTTTCATCACATCATTGGCATCATATCAATTGAGATCTTCATTGACGCTATAAAGTGAACAATCAATACGATCGTCAAGAAAGATTCTGTAGTGGTCAATCAAAGATCATGCGTCATTCAACTTCACTTTAGAACTGTCTCGCTAAGACAATTGGTTTCTTTCCTTATTTCCGCACGTTGTACATATCATCCTGACCATTGGGTCTATCACCGTCTGGGTCATCAGCAACGTGTATCGGCCTTTCATCTCTTCGACATCCTGACTTCATCAACATCTTCTTCTTCTTCAGCAACAGAACTTTATCAGAATAAATCGTATTGTAACATTCACAGATGATAAGAATCGGTGTAAGCAATAGTACCTAATTTACTTCGTAAAATGTATGAAAAACTTCCAATGATTCGTCAGAAAATGGAAGACATTCACATTTTCAGTAAAAACACTAGGAAATTGATCCTCAAAGAAAACTGAGAATGATGATTTCTTCGCTGAGATCCTTAAGCACTTGAGAGATCGGGTGAGACATTTCGACCCAATTTGCAAATGTAAGTCACCTATATCACAAAAATCCACATAGATCTTCATCTGTGTTTGTCCGTAAGTTCCTTCTTCTGCCAACGGCTGAATTACAATTATGAACATATCATTCAACATTTGTTTCGCTTTCGTATACTTTTATTTTATGCGTTATGATTTATTTAAAGGGCGTAATAAAATGGATACCAAATAATTTAGGAATCAAGTCAACCTTGACTAATGTGGAAGTTGACGTTCTATTCGGGACGAAAGAAGTAGTCAGTTGAACACAAAAAGTCGAAATAGAAACATCCAATTTGAATATCTTTTTGATATTTTGGGTAAGTTCTTTTTTGACGTTATAATTTATCATTGAATAAACGGATACATTTTTTTAAATCCCATCATAATTATATTTTGCTGAGCAATGATCTTGATAGAAGTAAGTTTCAGCTTCTAGAACTAGCTCTCCTTGGAGAGACGCTATATCGGACTTATACTTTATAAGCCTGACGTAATATTCAATATGACCACTGAAATATCTCAAATAAGAACACAAAATTCAATCAACATCACACATCAAATGTTTATAAAAAAAATTCATGTCAATTTTTACAATTCACAGAAACATATACATACAAATCTGTTTGTCTTTTGAGCTCTCGTGCATATCTACTTAATCTTCTTGTAGCTTCTCAGTCGATCCAGTCGCTGCAGCAATGTGGGATGCGAGTGGCTCCATGTCGAGTACAACCAATCATACACGGGGAATCCTAAATTATCAATATGTAACTTAATAAGTGATTTTGCCAGTTCCTCGCTGAAGCCCAGATTGCATGCAAACTCGTCCGCTTGATATTCAAACCGGCGCGATAGCATGGTCATTCCGAAATTGATGACGGCATTGTACGGGGCCATTACATACGAGAGGATGATGAGCAGACCGACCAGCACCGGACGCGATCCTACTGGGAAGCCGAGCGCCCGATAGAACGGTTCATATTTGAATAGATACCCGAACACCATGAACATCAAAAACAAATGCACCTGCATGATGACAATATTCTTGATGATATGGCCCAGCTTCCAATGGCCCAACTCATGTCCCAGCACGGCCAGAACTTCTGAGTCGTTGCATCCCTTGCCACGCTCCTCTTCCGGCAGTTCCATCGGATCAGACTTGCCCTTGTTCAGCAGTAGCGTGTCGAACAGAACAATGCGCTTTGAGCCAAACAAACCGTAGAAGTATGCATTGCTGTGTGCCGATCGTTTTGATCCTTCGACGACGTATAGTTTTTTCAACGGAAACTTAAGGTCACTCGCCATTTTCTCGATTGATTCACGCAACGGACCCTCTTCGAGCGGACGGTATTTATCAAAGAGCGGCGCAATGAGCGACGGATAGATGGTCAGCAGCAAGAATGCTACCAAACCGGTGAAGAGCCACAGATAAACGAAAAAGAAATCGCCGCCACGCTTCACAATATACACAATTGCTGCAGCGATCGGAATGAATATCACTTGACCAACCACAATCGATTTGATTTGATCGATCACAAAAAATTTCGGTGTTTGCTTATTGAAACCGTGTCGCTCCTCGAGCACGAAAATCTTGTAGATTTTCACCGGGATTTCTTTGATTAAATTGAAACAGTTTGTGATGACGATGAACACACAACTAACAACAATTTCATTGCTAGAATCCAGCCCCACGTGGGCGGTGAGCTCTTCGGCTTTCAGCCATAAAAATGGTAAAAGTCCAAAATATATTTCCAACGTTTGAATGACGATGTCGAACAGGACGCCTTTGCTTAGGCTGAATTTCTCGCTATCCAGGCCATATTCACGGGCTTTGTTGAACGTTTCCGTTTTCAGGATGCCGTCCAGTTCTTTAGGAACTTTAAGGGTAGATCGATATACGCGCAGCTGTAAAGAAAGAGAAAGGAAACGAGTG
Organism: Oxycera nigricornis; assembly: GCA_963942545.1. Lineage (NCBI taxonomy): Eukaryota > Metazoa > Arthropoda > Insecta > Diptera > Stratiomyidae > Oxycera > Oxycera nigricornis. Next base: position 3,962,383 of record OZ012662.1, read on the forward strand.
GTGCTTATTGAGATTGTCGCAAAATAACAGGAGGTTTATTGAGAATATGTCTTTCCATGTTCTTAATTTGTACAAATTTTTCAAATTAGATTTGGCAAAATATTAGAAGTTTTAAGGGATTTTTTATAATTTTCATTATTTTTATTACGAAAAATTGATATAAATTACATTACTCAAAGTACTGTTCATCTTTCTCAACAACTTTCCCCCATCATTCAGGCAGCATATGAATCCCCCATCTTTCAGGCAGCATATGAATCCCCCGTCAAAAAAATCGTCTTCATTTTCTGTGATCCAATTATCAATCTAATTTTTCGTTTCTTCGTAAGAAATGAAGTGCTGATCCGCCAGGCCATGAGCCATCGACCGCAATAAGTTAAAGTCGCTCGGTGCGATGTCTGGTAAATACGGCGGGTGAAGTAGGATATTCCATTGAAGCGTCTCCAAAGTATCCTTGACAATTTTCGCAGCATGCGACCGAGCGTTGTCATGCAACAAAATCACTTTTTCATGTCTTTTGGCAAATTGTAAGCGTTTGGCTTTTAACGTTCGACTCAATTGCAATAATTGTTGCTGATAACGTTCCCCATTGATCTTTTCGTTAGGCTGGATTAGCTCGTAGTAGATTATTCCATGCTGGTCCCACCAGATGCATAGCGTCAATTTTTGCCATGGATATTCAGTTTGGGTGTTGAAGTTAGTGTACGACCTGGCGTACCCCATGACCTCCGTCGTTTTGGTTTGTCATAACAGATCCATTTTTCATCTCCCGTTACGACTCGGTACAAAAAACCTATGCGCTTTTGCCTTTGAAGCCATTGTTGGCATGTGAAAAAACGACGTTGGACGTCTCTTCGTTTGAGATCATACGGAACAAAGCTTCGTTCTTTTTGTACTATTCCCATAGCTTTTAGACGGTTTGAAACAGCTTGTTGACAAACTCACAAGATTTCAGCGAGCCCTCCCTTGAGTTTTACATGAATCTTGGTCCAATAACTCCTCCAATTCATAGCCTTTAAACGTTACTTCTCGTTTTTTTGTCACTGGTATCGAAATCGCCACTTTTGAAGCGTCGGAACCAGTACTCACATGTTTTTACTGATGGGACATGTTCCCCGTATGCTTCACACAGCATTCGGCAACCTTCAGCAGCAGATTTCTTTTAATGAAAGCAAAAAAAGCAGTGCTTCCCGCGAATTGCGTTTTGATGACACAAAAGTCGCCATGATGACAACACAAAAAAATGTTGTTTACACTTTAAAAAATTGACACATATGATTTTTGAGGGGTTATGCTGGTAGTTTAACCTAATTATTATTTTACCCAATTATCTGACAAAATTTAGTACTATTTACGCCATGTTTTGTTAATCCCTCGAAACTTAGCTGTACACCTAATACAATTGAATATATAATTCATCAGAAGCGTGATGATGTTGTCAATGTAATTAGGAGGCATACCATAGTAAGTTCACTACTGCATGTCGGCATGGCGGATAATGCCCTCTTATTTTTGACTATTCTATGGACAGAACATTCTCTAAATTTAAAAATTAGTTCTGGTTTTATCCCTTAAAGTAAAATTGCAGAGATTACGACTGTTAATTAAAGATACCTGTTTGGTAAGCTATTACGACTTGGAAACTATTACATTGAAACAAAGATTGCAGTTTCGTGTGCGATATACGAGTACATGAATTGGGAGAGTCCTGGAACAGATTTTAATGAATTGAGAATGTCTTGGAACAGATTTTAATGGCCTTTCATGTCTAGGTTGGTTGGTTGGTTGCAGTGGCAGTCCCTTTTGTCAAAAGGTGGCTCACTTAGCCACGATAGGCCCATTGTGATACCACAAAAAGATAAGGGCGGTACAAGAACTTGTGGGATGACGAGAACCATTTAGATTCTCGTACGAAGCCGGCTATGCAGCCAATATTTAAACTGGCTACTTCCGTGAGGCTGTTCAGGAAGGGTGAGCCTAAAGTTTGCATACGTTTCTTGGATAATGCTGGGCATTCACACAGAAAGTGTTGGATCGTTTCCTCCTCCGATCTGCAGCTGCGGCATGTCTAACTTGATTAGAATATTTTTTTCACAGATTGATGACAAATTTAAAATTGTTTTGGAGACGAATTAAATAAGACATTTCGTTCAGAATGTTTCATAAAAATTTGAAGGAAGAAACAATAGTTTCTACACTTTTTGTTGAGATTGTGCATCTTGGTAGAACTAGAATTCGAAACACACTGGAATCAACCAACAATGAAGCAACAGCAGTGATTCTTTCCTAATATTTTCATGAGTGCTTCGAAATAAAAAACTTTGATCTTTACAAAGATTTTTACGCAAAGTTCAATTCGATCATATATAATTTTATTTGGCAGTGTTATTCGTTTACAATTTTTTATTTCCGCCACACATCAAACTCTTATCCTCATGCACTTTCAGTAGTTTCCAACTTTAGCATTAATCGCCGAATGCTTCGTATTCGATCGACGACCGTTGGATGTGTGTAATACCAAAACTTATACCAAGCATCAGCAATTGGCGGCGTTAGGTATTCCACCGACATTTTAGCAAGGGCTCGAAGCAAATGATCGCCTCGTCCCAGTTGCACAACGACTCGATCAGCCTTATATTCCTGGCATCGTGACATTATGTTCAAGGATACCTGAAATATATTGTGATACGGCGCCAGAATGTAGTTGTACGTGATGAAAAACACCGCGAACACGGGGCGTACTCCCGGTGGGAAGTAGAAATACGTGATGTCGTACTTGTTCAGCTGGCCGAACACTGTGAATATGATCAAATAGTTCACTTGCAACATAACGTTTTTCTTGATGTGATCCTTTCGCTTCCAGTGGGCCAGTTCGTGCGCCACTATTGCTGCTATTTCGGGAACCGTGCAACATTTACGTGTTACGACATCCTCATGCAGGAAGTATTCTGAGATGACGATGCGCTTTGTTATACACAGCCCAAGGAAATAGGCGTTATGCAGCCTAGCGTCGCCGAACCCTTTGCTTGTGTACACATGTTCGACGGGGAATCCCAGGAGATCGGTCAACTTCAACAGTTCATCGCGAAGCAGACCGTTTTCAATTGGCTTGTAGATTTCCAGCAACGGCCCAATGATGTGAATCAATACCAGAATAACGGCATAGAACGAGACCACTTGCAGCAGCCACATGATCAGATAGCATTGCCTTCCCACCGAACGACATATTGCCACTAAGGTTACACCGCTTGCAAGTGTTACCATCATATTTAGAACAAATATTTCTCCAATGTCCTTCAATAAACTTAGGGAGAACACTTTAAAATTCGCCACGCGATGCCTACTAAAGTGTAGGTACGTCCATGTCGGTATATAGCGAATGACTCGATAAATATTCAATAGTGTTATAAATAAACAGGTGACGATAATTTCATCGTTCCGATTAACTCGAAATGCTGTCGCCAGACTTTCGGCGAGTTTCCAACCTAAAGCTAAAAGACCCAAGCGAATTTCCATCGCTTGCAGGAATATATTTAGGAATAGTTTCTTGAAAATGGCAAACATTTCACGTTTGATGACAATCTCGCGAATTTGTTTGAATGCGAACGGAGATAGGTCGGGGCTGAGTTCAATTGGCACTAACTTATATTTTCGATAGTGGCGTATCTGAAACAAAAATTAAATCTACTGTAGGCATGCAATATGAATTTTCAATTAATTTGAATAGTTTGTGAAGCAAATCATATGTTGTTTGCATGGAGGAAACAACAAAAAACGGTTTGAGTGCTTATCAAAATTGTGTTGAGGGGTGTGGACATTGTACCGGTTTTTTCCAAGCGCGCCAATTTTTGGAAGGCAGCTGAGTCAGATTGCACTACTTGCTCAATGCCTGCCACCACACTTAAGCATCAAGGGTGTTTTTTATAGAAGTATAGAGCTTGAGGTTGGCAACATTTTTTAATGCTACGTATGATGTGACAGCTGTCATGCGTTTTATGGTTAGTTTGGTTTGCCATTTTATCATGAATAGGTTGACGCGTGAGCAACGTCTCAAAATTGTGCAGATTTATTTCGAAAAAAAACCGGTTCAGTTCGGCCGACATAATCGTCCATCAGAACAATTAATTCGATTAACCATGGATCGTTTCGGCACCACGTTTACTCTCACTGATAATACGCATCCATTTAGACGTCGTACAGTGCGTAATGAAGAAACCATAGCAGCTGTAAAGCGCAGTATCGATGAAGACCCAAGTGAGTCCATTCGACATTCAACAATTAAACCTATGTCCATCTACATTATGGAAGATGTTACGGAAGGATCATGGTTTGCGGGCTTACAAAATCCAACTCGTGCCGGAATTGAAGCCGAACGACCACCGGGCCCAAGAACAAATTGCTGCAAATCCCGAATTTAATAAGAAAATTTTGTTTAGCGATGAGGCTCATTTCTGGTTGAATGGCTACGTCAATAAACAGAACTGCCGCATTTTGAGTGATGAGCAACAGCAGGCGGTTGTCCAAACACCGTTACGTCCGGAGAAATTCACTGTTTGGTGTGCTTTATGGGTCGGTGGAATCATTGGTTCATATGTCTTCAAAAATGCTGCTGGGAATAACATGCTCAGTCAATGATGACCGCTATAAAGCCATGATCAATGACTTTCTCGTTCCGGAATTGACTCGCCGTAATGCAGGGGTCCTCTGGCTTCAACAGGGTAGCTTGATATGCTATACACCTTGTGCAACCATCGACTTATTATAAGAAGCATTTGATGAGCCCATAATTTCTCTTTTTGTACTTGTGAACTGGCCTGCAAGATCTTGTGATTTAACACCGCTGGACTATTTATTGTGGGGATACATCAAATCACTCGTCTACGCCGACAAGCCAGAGACGCTTGGCCATTTGGAAGACCGCGTTATTGGCGCGATATGACCCCAATTATTGGTTAGAATAGTCGAAAGTTGGACCTCACGTTTGGACTTCCTCCGCACCAGTCCTCAAATCCATCCTGTGGGCATTTTTTGGAATTTATTTAGGGCTAGGAACCCTCGGTTTAGTTGTGTATGCGTTGCTTATTTCGTAACATTATGAGGTCATACTTTGTTCTCTGAGTATTTTGTGGACCATTGTTATTCTTTGTTTGCTTGCGAAGTCGAGATTTTTTTTGTGAATTTAATACTGGAGCTCAGCGAATCTTTTAGAAATTTTTTAATATCAAATATAGAAAAAAAGGCTAGATAAATAGATTATGAACCGAGAGCACAGAAGGCTGTAATGGTAATCCATTGAAAATCAATCTTTTTTACAATAATTAGACAGTGGAAACAGAAGACTGTGCTAGAAAATCTGCCAATGATTGAAACAAGTTCGAAGCTTATGAAGTTCAAGAAGAGGATAGCAATAAGGAGAAAAGGTGTACTCCGTTCGTGGATGTGCAGTCAATTAGAGGAAGGATTAGGCGACGTTAAACACTTTATTATTAACAAAATATTTTAATACATATTTTCGGAATTTTTTAAGCTTCTCAGTACGTAGACTAGGTCCTCGTACCTCGTACTTTTACCGCTATGGTTTTCCATGAAAAACGATTGTTGGTAGACTCATAGTCAAAAATCATTTTTACTACTTTTAATGGCATTCGTGTGCTGTGCTGCATACTGTCTATATATGCATGTAAACTACTGAAAGGCGCGTCTCTATAACCTTTCCCAAACGAATTTTCTTTAAGCAACGCCTCTGCAACGTGGAAATCACTTTTCCAACCTTCTACAGAATATCGGCTAATGTTTCGTGCACAAAGCCTTCGATATCATTCCAAGGACGAACACATATTCTGAACCGCTTATATCTACCACACGTATTTAATTGATAAAACAATCAGCACCTACCTGTCTGATACCCAAATAAATTTCAAAAGCATTTTCCAATATGAGAAAAGCCAAAATCGAATACAATATAATCGTGTCCACGGCCACATCAATCATTTTTGCACGATACGATAGGCGATATTCACTTGTTGATAATTTCCCTAGATTTTCGAGCCACGAAATTAAGGTTTCCAACCCCGAAAAATTATCGTTTTCAGTTTTGATTTCGGTAAAACGCGAAAAACAAGAGACCGCCAACTTCGATCGTGCCGATTTTTGACAGTCGGTCGATTTGATGTTTTTCCATTTGGGAAGCTGCCACATGCATGTCAAGTTGAATGATGGTCATTGAACGTACTAGTTTGAATAGCGGCTAGATTGCAGTCTATTTTTTCGGAATAAATATATAGCAAATTATTTGTATTGTTCACCTTATTTGTTATCGAATTATTATTTTTTCAACGTTGGAAGGTAGCAATTATCAAAAGATACCGATAAGCTGCTGCCACTTGGCATTTATTCGTTTATATATTCTATGAGTTTGAACTTAATAGTACAGGGTGACTTACATCGATGACTGCTAAAATGTCCTATTGTGACCTATCAATTATTCGCTGATCAAAACGTCAAAAATGACGCCAAAGTGAAGCAGCTGTTTGTTGTATTATGGGCGGCAATATATTGTCCTGGAATTCGACTAGGTGCTTGTGCCGTAAATCGAATCAAATTATCCATTGAAAAGCTATGGAAACTGATGAAATAGATGATTCAAAGACTATACATCACAGCCCAGAGCGTGGTGATATGGAAAGTGAGGATGAAGGCGGTCTTGTTATAAGTGTGACGCCTAGTCGTGATCTCGTGAAGGAGAATGTTTCGAAAAGGTATTAAATCTTTTAAATAACAATGGAACGGCGTGCCTTAGTCTCTTTTCATGCCAACATAATGTGAAATAATTGAAGTCAGTATATTCAAAAATATAGTGTTCCAATTTACTTCTTTAATCCGACAAAAAACCAAGGATTTTTTTTACGCCGATCTAATTTAATAATTTCAGAAAAAGAAAACGATCGGAAGACGATGACGAGGAAAACATAGATAAATCGTTAGAAGAGAAGCTGCAAGTTTGCGCCAAGAAAAACAATTTTTCCCCATTCGAAATGAAGAAATTGCTGAGAGTGAGTATACATTTTCAATGCAATGCATTTTGCATAACGAATCGATTTCAATATTCGATGCAATTGCAGACGGTCGTTAAAAACGAACATGTGCTTGCTCTCGTGAAAATACAGGAAGAGCAATTGGCGCGTGAAAAGGAAAATGAGCAAAAAGGCGATGACGACGACGAGGCCGAAGACGAGCATCCAGCCGACGAAACTATTACACCGAAATTTACACGTTCAACGGCTCGAGCGCTGAACAAAAAGCCTCTTCCAATAGCGGTGCTGAACGAAATAGAGCCGCAACCGGAAATAGCGGTGCTAATTTCGGACGAATTGCATTCGGACGAAGAGGACGAGGAATACCAACCCAATCAAGAGGAGTACGGTGTAAGTGTGGTGGAACATGTGGATTTTAATTGCACGGAATTTATGAGCTTTATTGCAGTCGGACGACGATCCCAATACGACAGTCTCAGACATCGATTCGCAACCGTGCACGCCACAGACGCCAGCGCAACAGGGAGAACCGGAAGACGATCCCAATTTGAGTCAGTACACTGACGACGGCCTGTTCAAAGTGCCACGGCAACGCCAGGATAGCACGTCGCAGCAGGAGGAGATAATTGCAAAGCGCACCAGGTCGAAAGTGTGTTTGCAAGAGACACCCATCGAAGCGATTGAATCGAACTTTATTCCGCCTGATATTCCAAACGACATGCTGGATTTCGATGCGGAGATCGATAATGCGTGGAAAGAGTTTCTCACTGATTTTTCAAAGCCTCTAAGTAAGAGCGAGTGTGTGTATGAACTTGAATTGTAATCGAACGTTTTTTTCAGATGCCCACACGGAAGACGACGATGAAGCCGATCCAGAGTACGTGGCCGGCGACCATGAGCCCAGTACGTGTGCATAATTTTTGGGAATACCTCTGTTAAAAATTCCAACCTTGATTTTAGTTGCTGACTATGGTTTCTTTCGTTCCAGTGGACAGTGAGGAACTCAGAAACGTGAATATATCCAAAAAGGAGCTGAACGACTTGGTGGCCGAGTTGTTTGACGGTCTAGTCCAAGAGGGGGTTGTTCTTGAAGATATTCAAGTAGGAAGTCCGAAAAAGAAAAGATCCAAATTGGAGTCGAAGAGCGAATTGAATTCCCCTGTTCCTGTTGGAGAAATTGCATCGAAGAACAACAACGAGACTATCGCGAGTGGCAATGCAGATCAGCCTGACAATTCTATGACAGGCAGACAAGCAACAGGAACGGAAGAGTCTCAGTTGCAGATAACACAACTGAACCACTCGCAATTTGTCCCGCATCAATTTTCCACGCCAAACAACAAAAATGCACTTGTTTTGCCGGCCTCGCAGCAACCGGTTGGGCCAGAGGTTATATCGGCGGATACAGCTGTACCTGTTCAAGTGTTGTATGCTTCCACAATAACACCGTGCGAAGGGGCAAGTGGAAACCAACCAGGAATTATTACCTTGATTCCCGTCACCATTGCATATTCGAGTACAACGAACAATGTTGTTACAGTTGTGCCAATTTCCAGTGTTCCAAATCCATTACCCACATATGGCGACGTGGCGTCCCTTCATTGCACCACCTCAGTGTATTCTGGCTCCACATCGCTAGTTAGTGACAACGTTCAGCCTTCGACTGCGCCTGAATCTCAAGTGAACGCAACCTCTAGTTCGACTGCCACAACTATAAGCATTGCTGAAATAGCAAAAAACGTATCGATCTCATCTTGTGCCACCAAATCGACAAACGTATCAGCAACTAGTAGCCTTTCCAATACCTTCAACTAGTTGCAACAAATACAGCCTCTAAACTTTCAGGTAGGAAAAAACAGGACGGCGCATCGGTTCGCGCTCGTTTGTACAAGAACTACCAAGCGCAGTACGTGGCGATGCGAGAAATACACATCACAAACGAGCCTGCATTCGCGCCAGACGAAACGGGCTTCACGGAACTGCAACGCAAACTGCTTGAACAGCAACTACGCATACATGTGCAGTTTGTAGCGCAATCATTCCTGCAGGTCTACTCGCATCCCGTGTTTTGGAAGTTTGCCGAACGGCAGCGAAACATGATTATGGAGCTGGATCAGCACTACAATGAGGACGTTCGCTCGGCCTTTTGCATCTGGAATTTAAAATATGCCGTGAATTTGATCAAAGACTGGGAAGCGGAGTTGTCGTTAAATACTCCCGAGAATACCGCCTTGATGGAGTTTATCTACAACGAAATGGATAGGGCGTAAGTTTGTTGTTTGTTTTAAGCAGCTCGTATACTCATTGCGGTTTTATGTTCAAGCGAAAAGCGTCAGTTGGCGCTAAGATTTCCGGCTCGCATCATGAAACAAATGATTCAGAATCCTGCCTTCATTTATGGCCATTTGCTACCGCGAATACCGTTCAAGCCGATTGAATCGCATGTGTTTGAAATGATACCGGCTGTGGATCAGTAAGTCATATTTTATTAGCGACTAGATCGCGGAAGGAATCATCTTTTGTTTGTTTAGGTTGATCGCGCATTCGCTGTGTCATGCCTATAAAGAATTGGAGGAGACCGAGCGAATGGTGCGGCCGGACAACCCGAAACGAATCTCAATAAACAGATTGTGTCACGAAATTGCCAAGAATAAGATGTATAACAAAACTATTGGAAGCATGCGAGAATTCGTCGGCAGAAAGTATAAATCCCAGGAAGATAATCCAATAAAGGTGATACAAATATTTTATGTAGACGACAGACATTCATTGCTGAATCATTGCTCGTCTCATTTGTTTCCTGTAGTACTTTTTCCAACATAAAAAAGCTCCACCATTTAAACATGTGCTGTACGATGTCGATTTGACTAATATGCTTCGACTTGAGGATCGCTTATCTGAACTTCCGGCGATTTGGGAGGATTTTGGAAATAGGGTGAGTGGAAAATTTAGTGATTTCTATAAGCAATTCCAACTTAGATTATTGGGTCATAAAGCTAAGGGAGTTTTTGTATTATAACATATTTTGTAGACAAAAATTCCCTATTGTTCAGCGACAAGCGCCTAGTTCTGATGGCACGCGAAATGACGATATTTCTTAGTTCCGCCGTATATGGCAGGAGAGTATCTGGGAGTAAAACAATTGCCGAATATGGCAGTTAGACTAAAGATTTTACTCTAATTTTATTTCTTAATCAACATTTTTTTTATCCTAAAATCCACGTACATAAATGTTGCTCTAACATTAAGGGAGGGGATATTTCTCTATGTACTATGTTAAAATCTATATACCCATGCATCGATTTCGGAATCGCATCATGTTTGACCAAAGTAAATTATTAATGTTCACGGTAAATAGATACAGAGGTAAATTCACTAGTAAATCGTAATCCTATTTCACTCGCACATTTCACGCACTCTACGTCATAGAATTCAATGAAATTATGGCTGCCGAAGGAGCAAATATGGCAAGACAAAATATAACGAATTGTCACATTTGAATCAGTCGTTTTGAAAACGCTTTCCTCTTCACTAAACAATCCAATAATTGTGAAACTGACGGCATTTCCCTACTTTTATTTACTAGACTGTTTTCACGTCGTCACATATCTCCATGCAGGCTTTTTTTAAACATTCCACCTTCATTATAATTTAATTTTCAATTTTTACCGATTCTCGGGCTTCATATGCACATCATTTATCATTTCCTTCCAATATTTGTCACTCCACCCAGCAGGAAATCAATTCACTTACACCCACGGAACATAGCGATGGAAGCTCGCCGCACAACCTTATTCCCACGGTTGAATCTCCTATTAATGTCCTTAGAAACCAAGTTCTTTTGAAAATCGGTGAAGAAGACAGTTACCAGATTAACAATCCCTTTCCGAACTATACGAGGCACACTATTATCAAGCCTCAGTACACGGCTAATGACATCATAAACCTATTTAAAAGATACCTTAATCCCCACACTCTAAATGGTCTTCTAACCAGTGAAAAAATTATGAGTAGAGCGCAAGAAATTTATAAAAATCACTTTAGCAGCTACCGAATACGGTACACACAAAAATGTGTTGAGGATATTCCCAACGAAATGGAACAAGATGAGAAAATCTTGCAGACACATAGAAGAGCTCATCGAAATGCCGAGGAAAACCGTTTACAGCTACTTGAGAACTTTTATTTTCCCAGGATGTCAGCTAAAATAAAGCGCCTGGTAAAACATTGTGCAGTTTGCAAAGAAAACAAATACGAACGCCATCCCAATAAACCTTTTTCAAATTCTACTCCAATCCCTACATACCCCGGTCACACGATTCATATCGACATATTTAGCACCGAAAAACATCGAGTTCTGACAGCCGTCGACAAATTCTCTAAGCTCGGACAAGCCAAAGTAATTGCCTCGAAATCGATAGCAGACATCAAGCAACCTCTGCCGCAAAGTGTTACTGAAATTCCTACTGGGCAATATTTCATAACCTCTCGAACACGCTACTTCATCGCAGCATCTTGAGAGACCTCCTACTTGTCCATATACCATGATTAATGCTGTGGTCCAAGCGAAATCCTTGCTTGATGGTTCGACTATCCCTTGTTCTTAAAATCAACCCTTGGACTTCTCATTGTCTCCGTGCCGACATGGGTAAAGAGCAATAAATAAAAGGGATAACCTATCGGGGCTAGCCATAAAAACGCACGTGTTTACGAATTGTGTAGCAGTGGAAAAGGACGTAGCAATTAACAATTAGCAATAGACTACTGATAACAAAATGTACGTGAGTAAATGATGAGATGTGACTGGTTATGTGTGGGATTATGTACAACGGGTAGTTTTCGGGCAGTTTCTTGATTATAGAGATAATCCTGGCATGTTAGTCCTTGATCGCATGGAAGGCGAGGCAAAGAGCTGTTCTGCGATGGGCTCTGAGACGAGCAGTGGATGTTTGTGGTGATTTCTAGTGTTTTAAAGAAAAGATCACAACATTAATTTCGAAAAAAATTGATGATCATCATTTTTACGGATAGTTATCGTTTCCATGGTTCAAATTTAGGGGGTCATATACAGTGAAACCTCTCATAACCGGACACTCATAGTGCCAGTCCTTTTGTCCGGTTATGAGAGGTGTCCGCTTGTAGGAGGTATCGAACATATTGAATCCTAAAGCGTGTGTAGAAAAAAATTGACCGGTTATGGGGGGTGTCCGCTTATCGGAGGTGTCCGCGAGTGGAGGTTTCACTATATATATGTGTATATATCCGTAAATGATGCCATCACCTTTGTTCAGTGATAAAGTCGATGACATGCCATGAATTATCTACAGCGCGATGAGCAATGCAAAACGTGGCACGTGGGAATTGTGCAAGCTCGATCTAAATAATTCCTTATGGCTCGTTCTTCCTTCAAATTATCAATGATTTAGTATGTGGTCTCAGATCGAAGTGCACGCTTGCTACACTACAAGTGCATCTGCAAACATTTTGTAAGAAGAACCCGTTACGCTGCAGAAAAATCTGTTGTTGTGTTGTATCTAAAGAAGGCTGCTATTGCTATTAGGAACTATCAGTTCGAAGGTAGTAGACTGGCTATAAAACAATCCATCAATATTTCAGTATTGCATGTAATTGTTTATTTGCTCGCTTAGGCCGGTCCGTTTGTTATTGTTTTGTTCAAAACATATTCATAAAAGACTATCGTGAATCCCACTATCTACCGTGACTTGTTGAAAAATACAAATGTGTGTGACATGTGTCAATTAGACATAACAGTTGGTGGCAGACTAGCAGGAGATGTAATTTAGAATATAACTAATAACTCTGCATTCATTCCAGCTGAAAGCACTAGAACTTGAGAAAACCGTCAATCCTTACGGCTACATACAAGGCGTGAATTCAGTTCGTGACTATAACGATCCTGAGTTCGGTGTTCGCAACTTGTGCCGCATCAATCAGAGTCCTTCGAATATAACGATTCACGTGAACTGTGTGTACGACACAGTGCAGAACACCACCAGCTTCGCGACTTATAACACGTACAACGACACGACTGTTAATTGCCAATCGAGCCAATCAGTCGACAGTGCCAAGCAGGAGCGGCCCGTCCATGATTTGGAGTCCCCACGCTATTTCACGACGATCCATGAACCGTTGAACATTGACAATAGCTTGACTGATCCAGTAACTATATACAAATACGGGAAAAACTACGATTCAGGAAGCGAGAGCCCGGCGGGCGGTGTAAGTAGACTTAATTCAACTCCAGAGGGTTCTACCGAAGCTGGTGTCACAGTTGTTTCACCGACAAAAACGCCTTCAGCGGCAAGTGAGGACCTTTCACCGACAAAAACACCTTCAGCGGCTAGTGAGGATCTTTCACCGACAAAAACGCCTTCAGCGGCAAGTGAGGAGCTCGGTACAACATCGCCACTCACCAAAGGACAAAAGCTTGTAACAGACTACTTCAAGGTTGAGAAACGTCCTCCCGAGCGGACAATCAAAGGACCGTTGAACTGGCGACGACACTACCGCAAAATTCAGTTGCTCAAAGCGCAACGGCAGCGACGACACTTTAAGAATTTGCTGCGCCGCCGAATAATCCGAAAGCGACAAATCAAACGGAAAATCAAGAACCTCTTGACGGCGTACCGAGCTCGCTTGCACGGTCTTCGCAAGCAGTATAAAAATGAGCATTTGGCGCGAGTTTTCGTGTCTGTGAAAGCCCTGGAACTGTATTCCGATCTGCTCGTCGAATTAAGGATGTTCGCAAAGAAGATGAGCTCAACGGAAAGTTGTGGTCCGAAGAAGGCGACGCCTTCGAAAGCGACTGGCGACGAGGAGGCGCCGAAAGCGCGAAAACCGTATCGCGTCGGGGAAAGTTTGCGGCAGATGCTTTTGCCCGAAAGTAAGGAAGATGCCAATGAAAAGGATGCAAGTAAGAGCGCGCTGTTAAACTCACTTGAAAATGCAATCATTCATAAACGTTTTTTTTACAGTCTTTGCGATGAATTTCTTCGACAAAGTGGAGGAGACGCTGTGCGGCGCCGGTCAACACGAGCGCTACGAAGTGTTTCAAAAGATCCTGAAGAACTTTGACTGCCAAAAGGATCGCGTGGCCGAGCTGTATCATGTAAGATTTTCCAAACACGTCTAAAACAAGATTAATTGATAAATTCTTCAATTGTAGACAATGGAAAAACTCTTTCTTCCCGACCATCCGCATTTGGCTGAGATTTTCCTAACGTTCATGTTACCGTCGGAAGCAATTGAAATTGGGAAATTTTTCGAACACTTCATGGTCACGAATATGGGCACGTTCGTGAACAAATTGAATATTTTCTTCAACAAGCAACCGGCGCAAATCAAGAAGATTTATGGCGCGCTCGGCGAGCTAGCCGACGCGGAGGATGTGACAATGGAGCAGTTGAAGGGTAAAATATTGCCGTTGCTGAAGGGCAACAAGTTTCTGATCGATTGGTTCTTGCAAAACTTTGAAAGCGAGAAGCCAAACCAAAGGTTCGATCCGTATTTCGTGGAGAATGAGTTTGAAATGATTATTTCGCATGTATTTGCAGCATATCGCATGTCTACGAGACAATTAATCTGAAGCAGTTGGAATCGCAGCAAGGCGAGGCTGAGAAGCATGAGGTGTTCCAACAGAAGGACTTTGTGGAAGAGTCGACCGATGCGAATGCATGCCAATTGAAGGTAAATAGGTTTTAGCATTGAAATTCAGTTCGCTGGCATTGAAACGCGTCGTTTTGCTTTAGTATATAAATGGGGGCATATATTATGGGTCGCGAATATTGCTTCCGGCCAAACTCTCATTCCTTGCCACAGAATTGTTGAAACGCGAGGAGCAGCAAGACATTGATTCGGAACAGGATGATCGATTAACTGAAACGGCCAAGCTTTGTGTGCATGGAGTGCGGGAATATGCCGAAAAGAAATTGAAGAAACATTTGGATAAAAGCGACGAAGAGACGAAATTGGAAGAGGAGGACGATAAAGGTAAATGCGATCGATCACCAGTCGCTTAATTATTCTAATTTATTCACAGATAAAGACAAGTACAATTTATGCGACGACAATACATTCAAAGCGCATGCAGCCCGTCTGAATCCGGCCCTGTATGAAGTTCCTCAAACAAGCGCCAATACGAGCCTGAAATTGAAATATTCCGAGGGAGAGGTCTCGCCGAAAAAGCAATGCCTCCAGAAACGTCGTTCACCGAAAAAGAATTTGCCGAAATCGCCGACAGCTGCCGCGAAAAAAGCAGCAACTGTGCCGGAATCGTCGAAAGCGATAGGCATTGCGAAACGATTGAAAACCATGACGACCGGCAGCGACACCGAGGCGACCGGCATCTCGAAGCCCAAGCGGAAGCAGCCGAAAGGCGGCAAGAACACAAGCAGTGAAGTGTTGGACTCGTCTGCAAGTCACGCGGGCTCGGATGGAGCCGTTTCCGACAGCGACAAATCAGCTACAATGGGTGAGCCTAAACGGAAACAGCCCAAGTTATCGTCCTCCAGTTCGGATGAACCACAACAGCAGCTGGGGTCGTCGTCACCCTCGACATGCTCACAAGCGGAGACGATTAGTTCGAGCCCCAGCCCGAGTCCTGCGACAGTCGAGGAGCGGGGATCTGTGTGGACGCGCGACGAGGACAAAATCATTTTGGAAGAAGTGAAATCGGGCTACGACAGCGAGTCCAAATTGGTGACGCGAATTTTGATCAAGTTACCGCGACGTACGGAAACCGAAATAGCGAATCGACACCATTTTCTGATGGAGGTGTTGACGCAGCTGCAAGGGAAGGGGGGTTAGTCGAATTTCGACTAGCATGGGAAGTTCGAAACATGACGCTTATCGCATTGGATTGGATACAAGCCTTTTTAATGATACAGCCTGGACTAAAGTGATCAAAGGCTATTTTTTTTATAGAAATTTGTTCTTGTTCAAATGATTTGTAATCTCTTTTAATAATTTGAAGCATTGTTTATCCTGCAGCATTCTATATTAGAGTGTTACGGTCGTCCTGTCAATGTATTCGAACAAGTTAATTTGTTTAAATTATAACGTATGCAGTTTTTAGTAGAGTTGGATGCATTTTTGTTGATGGTTTCCCCCAAAGATGATTTCGAGATAATAGAATCGCGTAAAACTGCGCGGAACTTATGAGATTATTTTATGGTAATCGAAAGAAAGCTAGAGTGCTTTTCGCAAAAGATTTTCTGTGCTGAAGTTTTTTTTAACAGTCGTGTGCGCTTTCACGTCTAATTGCATCATTGAATTTTACTTTAATAAAGGAAGCACTCAATACTTATTACGCCTAGAATGATATCAGCTCATCGCTGTTCTTACTTACAGAGACGTTTGTATGGAAGCTGGATTGTGCTTTAAATGCTTCCCAACGTCTCAATGTTCCATCGCGATCGCAGCCAATCTCTTTATTTTTGTAGCGTTATATTGGTACTTATGTCCCTCACTTATACTGACAAGTCCGGCCATCTTGAATTTTCATTTAATTTTTGACAGCTATTTTGTTTGGACGCGTTTTGGCTTGTCTATTCCAAGAAATGGGGCAAAGAATCTGTATAAAATTTTGTGTGAAAAACAACTTTAAATGCGCGAACGCATTTCGAATGTTCACTGTGGCATATGGTGAAGCTACCTTAGGCAAAAGCAACGCTTATCAGTGGTACAAAATGTTCTCGGGGGGGGGGGGGGGATGGCGAGAAGGTGATCGACGAACAGCGTAGCGAACGCCCGAGCACGTCAACAACAAACGAAAACATTGATAAAGTGCAGAAAATAGTATTGGCCAATCGTCGAATCACCGTTAGAGGAGTTGCTGAGGACCTAAACATATCGGTTGGCTCGTGCCATTCGATTTTTACCAATGATTTGGGCTTGAGACGAGTCGCTGTGAAATTGGTACCAATACTGCTCAATTTCGACCAAAAGCAGCATCGCATGAACATTGCTAAGGAGCCGTTGGACTCTGTCCGTGACGACCCAAATTTCCTCCAGAGGGTCATAACTGGTGACGAATCGTGGGTTTAGGGTTATGACGTGGAAACCAAAGCGCAATCATCCCAATAAAAGCTGCCGCATTGAGCCAAGACCGAAAAAAGCGAGGCAAATTCGGTCAAATGTGAAGGTTTTGCTTACAGTTTTCGTTGATTGCAGGGGCGTGGTGCATCGTGAGTTCTTACCACAGGGTAAAACGATTAATAAGGAATTTTATCTGTTAGTAATGCGAATTTTGCGCGAGCAATCCGCAAGAACCGCCCAGATTTGTGGAAGAACAAAAATTGGCTTTTGCACCATGATAAGGCCCCTGCTCACACATCGTTGCTTATTAACGAATTTTTGGCCAAAAACATCACACTAATGATGCTGCAGCCACCGTATTCCCCAGACCTAGCCCCCTTTGACTTTTTCTTGTTCCTGAAACTGAAGAGGCGCTTGAAAGGACGACGCTACGTCACGATTGAAGAGATATCGACGGCATCGAGTGTAGAGCTGAACAAAATCACAAAAACTGATTTTTTGAAGTGCTTCAAGGATTGGAAAAAACGTTGGCACACGTGTATAATATCTGATGGAGATTACTTTGAACGGGACAACATAAATATTGATGAATAGATACATAATTTTTGAAAAAACTTAAAATTCGCGATACTTCTTTCGTATCGTGAACGTTCAGCCTCGACGGGAACCAGACCAGATAAACAACACAAGATTTTCTTAAACAATTAAGCGTTTCTTATTGCACAAGCTGATATCTAAAATTATAATTTCGTTTGATTTTTTCACGCCCCATTTTATTCACTCCACTCACATCCATTAGGCTATACTCGGCGCCTCTTTCTCCTGTAACTCTATCGTTTGCACCACGTCCTCGTCCGGTGTGACGGACTGCTGCAGACCTAGCGTCAGGCTCGCCTTCGTGTGCGGCTTCCACTTGCTCTCGCTCAATCCGCTGGTGCTCGGCCCCATATTCGCCAGATGCGTCGCAGATCTGGTGTTGAGCGGAGGCGGTCGCAGGCGGGATGCATCCAACGAATGCATTTTACCCTGTTTCTTGACTGGCGTCCGGGAAGGAGATGTTTTTCGACTGTTTGCGAAGGATTTCAGCGTTTTCGCCCTGGAAGAGATTTGGCAGTTAGTGTTCGCGGTGATCGAGTGAGTGTAAACGAAGAACGTACGATTCTATTAGTTTGAGAAGCATACTGTGGTAGGTTTCATATTCCTCCAGACCAAAAGCGGCTGGATCGTGGCGGGCATGTTCATACCTGCAGAGATACGTTCAGGTTAGTTCGCTAGCTGGAAGGAGGCGCATTTCTGCTACTCACATATCACAAAATTGATGAATGAACCGTTGACCGGGCGCTTGTACTGCACTGGCCAGAGTGACCAGCAGAAATGCACGCAAACTGTCGTGCGGATACCGCACACTTCCGTCCGCCCTGGCTATTTCCTTTTCCAATATCTTTATGTCGTCGACGGCGCGCATCCGGTAGTAGTGCGAGGGAAGCTTCTGTGCCGGCTTCACCACGTTGTGATCGTCGTCCCAAATCAGCTTCGGCTCGTAGGCGATCCGCTGCACGCAGTCCAACCGTCGTTCTATTTCGCGTCTGATGCTCTGCAACGAAGACGGGAATGATTTTAGCGTCGATAAAACGTGTTTAGTGACTCGGCATACCTTTGGAGCGTCGCTTCCTACGGGCTGCGGTCCCCGCCTCGATCGGATCGTGAAGCGTGTGATTTGCCGTTTGGCGAATATGAACAGGACCACGAAGATCAGCACTCCGCCACCGATAATGATGATAATCATCACCCCCGAGAGCTGCTCCATGTCGAGGCCGCCGCCTTCTGTATTGATTGTGTATATTCCGGCTAGGTTGGACGCATCCATGGGTAGCGTCCTGAAGCGAAGTAATGTCTATCACGTCTGCATGACTGCCAACGGCGAATTACACACGTTTTTCATATATAATCTTATCAAATTCGATTTATCATCACGAAGCAACCGTGGAACTGCGAAAAGGAAACGTCAACTGTTGGCTTATCGTGCGACTATTGTGAATTGACGTGTCAACTGTTCAAATGATATGGAAGACGTTTAGGAATGGGTAAAGGAAGGAAGAAACAGGACAATTTCACATTGCGCCTAATGTATGCGAATGAAACATAGACCCAGAGCCTGACTTGAACGATTTCCATAATAGAAATGCGTGAATGACAAAATCTCCCGATTCCAGCGAACATTTTAGGCGATCAGCTCCATAAAAAGCAAGGATTTGATCTACAGATCACATGCAAACCAGAATCATAGCAGATCTCAATCGAAATCAAACAAAGTACCAATTGTCTTCACATAACTTTAATGATTGGCTACAATCAATCCTCCTCGGCGTCCTCAAACTGTTCATTTTCATCGTTCAAATTCAGATTGCGCATATGCTCCTGGCCCACTTCATTGTCGCCGTCCTCGTCCATCCCCATGAAGCCACCCTCGTCTTCCGAAACGCTGTCGCACGGGTCGGGATGCAGCGCCTGGCACTCGGTCATGGATTGGAAAATCACATCGACGATTTGCGGATCGCTCGGCACGAGCCAGAACTCCGTGATCTCGGCATCGCCTTCCGACGCGTGGCCCTCGTCCTCCTCACCGTCCGTGTCGGACGCACTCATGTCCTCCTGATTGTCGCGGGCCCCGTTCGCGCGAGCGCCTGGGTCGTACACTCCCGGCCAGCACACCGCGTTGTCCAGCATGAAATAAACACACTTGGTCGGATCGTTCGAGATGGCCTGCACACCGATCTCGGGCCAGGAAATGGACAGCGACTCGGGCAGGTCGACCGGCTTCCAAGTCAGCGAGCTGAAACGCAATAAATATATTCTAGTGAGCTATTTTGCCGGCGGAAGACTGTTCGCATACCTTCGCGTGATGTACAGCGTTCCATTGGACAGCAGGCGATCTCCAATCTTCATCTGGACATTATTTGCGTGGTAGACAATGTTGTGCTCCTCGTGCTCGATCGGACCGATAATTACCATTGTAGGAACGGCTAGTTCTGAGAAAATGCGGAATGCTTCCGGACGAAACTTTGTTGTTTGTTTACACGAAAAATGTCATTCACGACGCAGAAGAGTGCGGTGACAGTTTACAGCTGCAGGTTGTCAACGCGACTAAGTGACAGTTCGCATTCTACGTAAGCAAGGCCCAAGTGCCGTTATTTTCGTATGGATGGCTCTAGTGTGTAAAATTAACCCTCCATTACTCATAAACGGATTTGTCGAAAATTATTTATTGATCATATTGTAATTTCCGGCAAAAACTGTCTAGAATCGGCAGCCGTTTGCTTGGAATGAAGACTATTCAGCCGAAATAAAAGTTCAAGGTAAATCTGCAAAAGTAATCACGTACAGAAGAAATATTTGCATTATCTCAAATATTAACTGGACAAATTTTGATCTGTTTTAGTTAAATACTACTACCGAGACATTGCAGCCGATAATGAACTCGCAGCCCCATTATCAACTCAATCTGTATGAGCTGATTGTAAATTACTTCGAATGTTGTTATTTGAGTTAATATTATTTTTTTCGCAGCCAATTGGATGGATTCCTTGGCAACTTGGGTGGTTATAGCGAAGAACAAGTGAAACTGCTTCATCTGGATATCAAGATAGTGGAGGAAAGATATGAAGATCAACATACCAAGATCGCTATATGATGAAGGGAATGTATTAAACAAAAATACAGTAAGTTACTATTTAAAAGCTTTATTATGAATTAATTGTTTTGTTTTTGTTTTACTATGATTTATTCTTCTTAAACTATCATCTATCTTATCATTGCAGAAAAAGCTTTCAAAATATATTAATCTTATTAATTTTATTGTCACTTTAAGAAAATTGAGTCTATCTTCAAAAGTAGAGCTAATTCAACATATCTATGTGTTTCGTATTTAGGAGACTAGAATTGCTCAAATTTTAGCAACTCACTTTGGCCTGTTTGCACCATTACTCTCCTGGCGTGAGTCCTACATCAGTTCTCGTTCATGCGGTGTTAGTCGATGTGGAGCACATTCTTCTCTCTTCCATTCTACCCCGGTGTTCCTCTGGGGTCTCTGCTAGGCCCTCTTATTTTCTTACTCTATATAAATGACCTTTTTTCTGTCGTAGCGTTAAAATGTCTTCTGTATGCTGATGACCTAAAAAGCTATTCGCTCGGAAGAGGCTCATTTTGCTCTTCATAGGGACCTGCACGCGATCGATTCTTAGATGCAAACTAATTTTCTCTCCCTTATGTTCAAAACTTGCACAATATGTCCTGTTATTCTAAAGCCCAGTCCAATTGATCATATCTACATGTAACACGATCTTTCACTTGCGGCTGTTTTTCAATTAAAAGATCTGGGAATGATTTTCGACCCGAAACTGAAATTTGAGCCTTACATTGTGGCAATAGCCGAACGTGCCTTTCGTGTTTCCTTGTTCGTATTAAGGCACTCTCAGATGTTTATTGACATTTTTTTCTCCGTCAACCTTCTCGTTAGACCCATCCTTGAAAATTGCTCGCAAGTATGGTCACCGCACTATCAGTATTTAAACTCTATGATTGAATCAGTACAGTACAAATTCACACGTTTTCTCATCTTTAAATTTAAAATGACATATACGCCATATGTCAAGCGACTTTCCTTGCTACAACTTCCTACTTTGCAATCCCGCAGACTCCTCTTAGATGAATGTTTTCTGTTTCGGCTTCACCATCATCAATTAAACTCTAACCTCACTGGCTGGTTAGATTATCGCATTTCGGAACCCCCTGCCAGATCCGATAACATATTTACCGTTACACATGCTAGGACTGAGACTATACTATACGCCAATGTTGCGGCTACCCGAAATACATACTATTCAGCAACTTGGCCCGCTTTCTCAATCACTCTACATTTTTAATCAGAATGTAAAGTGTATCTTATGTAGTAAGTCTTGCTATGTTACGTATTTCTCTTACTTTGTTCTTTGGACTATATTAGTCTGTAACATGAAATCTTAGTGAATAAAATCAACTCCATAAAGTCCACACTCCTTTGTTATTTATTGCTTGATAAATAAAAATTCTTATGAATGAATTATGAAGAGTATTTTTGGATATTGCTTTTTAAAATTAGCTTCTTTGAAGTCACTACGAACATATTTATTTGCTAACGAGTGCATACATCCATCCTACTTATTGTATCGTGGCATACACTCCACTCACGACTTGTTCATTCTTCAACCTGATAAACGCATTTAACGTATTCAACATATCTTACCATGTCAGGATAACATTCATATCAACTCAGCAACATGAATATAATTACATGCTGTGCTGTTGCTTCGAAATAAAATCTGTATTCCAATCATTCCCGTAATGTATTCTACGTGTGAAACATCAAATATGTATGGCGTAATAAATCTTGAAGGAAATTTTATTCATATTCATGAGATTGCTTGGTTATTGTTTGTTTTACACTACAACTGTAAATAGATTGCTTGTTGTTCAGTGATTTTAAACATTGTGCATGGTTTCTGTTAGAAATATTAATTTAATATTGATTGACTTCGGACAAAAAAAAATATTGAATTAAATATTTCAAAAATGTAACATTTAAATTTCTAGTTTCTAATAAATTTTTATTAGCTTTACGAAAAAAAGTGAGTGGATACATAGTTCATTTAATAAACGGAACTGAAACCAATATTCCCTTTCCTTTCAACTTGAGCTCAAAGTAGCGCAGCAGCATTTAATGGCAATAATACAGGCCAGACTACTTTAATTGACACGTGACGCTAGTGACAGATGCACATTATTTTGATTGATCGGCAAGGATGCTGTGTTTTCTGTTTCTCAATTAGAAAATGAGGAAATTAATTGAGTTTTTGTGATCAAAGTCATCAAAAGTTGTCACAAACGGACTAAATTTTTGATTTAATTCTGTCCCGAGCTGATTGAGTTCAAAAACACCTGTCTTATAGATGGGAAGTCTGAATTAAACTGTTTTATAGGGCAGTTTCCGCAGATAGAGCACTCTCACAAGAAATCAGAGTTTTAATCCTATTTAAATTCAACTAATTCAAATTTTGAATTACTCCCTGTTGTATCGAAGCCGGGTCTCCAATTTGATTGATTCGTTCGCCCATCTTCCATTTAAATCGGATTCCTGATTTAATTTGTGAAGCATTCAACAAAAATGAGGGTCACCTCGAAAGCTCAACCTTTGAAACTAATTTAAAATTAAAGCACTTTTCCCACTAACCCAATGCATGCATATGCAAAGAAAGGCCACCATTTTAAAAGTCCTTAAAGCGACCGCAACCGACAATCTGTCCTATATCCCTATTATTGTTGCATGTTTGTATTTATTTCTATGTAACAACGAAATTGTACGACTGAAACGAAATTATCTCAATTGCTTCCTTCGGATGATGATGTGTTTTTCCAGTTGACACTTTCTCAGTCTTACGAAATTGCCTACTTGCGACGCCGCCACCCCAAAGTGGACCACAACGCTAATGTGTTGTTGGATTCAAGCAGGGGGAAATGCACAAACCATCAGGAGTTCCGAGTGTTTTCCTTCGAATGCATTAACGCCATGTGAACAAGTCTAACCGTCACCCCTGGTACATTAATAAATGAATATGCATGTCCCCTCTCCCCACCGGGGGTTGTGTTGTTAACAGAAATAGTTGAGTGGAAGGGTTAAATGTTAATGTAAGGAATTAGATAAATATGGGTTTTTAGATGGAAGGAATAGGTATGTAATTTTTTCCCAAGTGGGAATTATGGTTTTGTGAATATTCAACACGTTTGTGGTGAGATAAGTACTTATTGCATATTTAGATTTTCAGGGCATCAAGATACACTAAAAAAAGATCTTTGGGGTTAAAAGCTTTTGAAATTCTTGTCTTACATAGTAGAAAACATTTACATGTAAGGGTTTTTAACAGCGATGATGTGATTTCAAACTAAAATAAAACCACGATGCAGTTAGATTTTCGATGAATATAGAATAATAGTATGGTAAAAATACACATAATTTTCTTAAAATTTCGCAAAAATTACAAAAAGGATGACAGTTTAAATGTAGGTGATTGAAAGGGTTAGCTTTAAGATATAAAAAATCTTTACAATGGAATACAATATAGGTATGTAATTTCCCAGAAAATCGGTAAGTGAAAATTATTATTTAACTTTTTTTATAGATAAATTCATCAGCTACAAATTTTGTTTACAATTTTTTTTTGTGTATTTTCATTATTTAAGTAAATATATTGAAAAAACTTAAAAAATTTCCACATATATAGTAAGAAATCTAAAAATGTAGATAAATGCATTGTAGATTTTTTTTATCTTAAAGTGAACCCTTTCAACTACTTACATTTAAATTTTTATTCTTCTTGCAATTTTTGCGGCGTCAAATATTTTGATTTAGACTATAAAGTTATGATGAGTACATATACAGTTTGACATCGTAGACAAATATAATTTACATACATCTCTAACAATTTGACAAATAATCATCCCCCGTTGAACATTTTGACTTATGAGATCAGTATTCGCGCCAAATTTACTCGGTTTTTTGGCTGGTTGTTCGCTTTGCGTATAAAGATAGTGCAACCCAACTCAAAATATGCAAAGGGCCATCCATAAATTACATAACACTCCAAGGGGCAGGGTTATTTGAAAATATTACCAAGTGTTACATGGAAGGAGGAAGGGTCTACCAAATTGTTATGTAACAAAATTTAAAATTATTTTAAATAATTCCATTTATAATAAATGGAGAATGAAAAAAATGTGGGTTAAAATCATTTACATTGTAGATATTTTGTGATTAAAATATTTACAAGTCTGAGGAGGGTACGATGAATTTGTTACGTAATAAAAAAATGTTACGTAATAAAAAAAGTTACATGGGGGAAAGGGGAAGTCAAAATACTCTAAAATTGCGTTATGTAATATATGGATCACCCCCAACAACACGACGAAATAATTGCATAGCTGGTCGAATTTTCAGACTGAAACAACATTCTGATAGCATTAGTATTATTTCTAAGCGTCGAATAGGCAAATTCGATTCAATCGTGTCTAGTTTGTCCAAACATTACTGGGTAGAATTGTCAAATTGGTCTGTCATATTTGAACAAAACATGCCCGCAAATGGCCTATTTAAAAACACTATAGATGGCGAGCTTTTGGTGCAACTTGTAGTGCCTTTAAAAAACACTACATTTATCTTAACAGGTTTATTTGTCTATTTATAATTTCATATTAACTAAAACGTGTAATAACGAAGCAAGGAGATTACGAGTTGCTGTGCGCACGCGTCGGCGGTCGAGACTGAACAGGACGAGATTTTGCTTTTAGATTATCGCCTTTCACGCCTAGTTGCGCTGCTATCGCTATGTCATTCCTACAAACTGTGTAATGATTAACTAAAATTTCCTGGAAACTCAAAAACCTAATAAAAAATATAGATTTGTAATTGATTTCATTTTCATAAAATGTTTGTAACGTTATTTTTTTCATAAGATACTTCCTTTTAATTTTTTTTTGTTAGATTCGAAATCGATTTTCGACCGTAATCGTTCTGTTTTTTTCAGTGAAAATTAATTTCGAATCTAATAAAAAAACACACAAAATTAAAAGAAAGTGTCTTTTGAATAAGAAGTAATAAAAAAGGATTGCAAAATTTGGACCTTCAGAATATAATTTTTAGTGCAGTGTAGAATATGCTGCGATTAAATTTGGCTTGACATAGTTGCCTCTGATTATTCCAAGTGAAGTAATATTCCACAGCAAAATTTTCGTAACGCTAGTATGAACCAACATTTTCCATGAAAATAAAACTATTTTGATTCATGACATGTTTGCACTTTTCTCATGAAATATGATTTCATCACGAGCGTATTGTAACTATCACTCAATGTTTCTTCCCCCAGTTCCATTAATACACACTCGCACGCACTCGACCACTTCAACGGCTATTTTAAATGATTCCTTCAATTAATTACGATGCTAATGAGCCATAAATCCTGTTTCGTTTGTGATAGGGTTATCCGTTCAAGATACAATTTTTTTCCCGTAATTCTTGCGGTGTATTGAATTAATTGCCCGATTAGTTAAATGAACTGAAAGAATGTTTCCCGGTGCCGGGAAATTAACCTTCTTGCCGAGCTCACGACCTGAGTAAAAGGTAGACACTTCTTTCATTAACGAGCCCGATTAGATTCGCTGTCGGGGGCTTCCCCGGCAAAAAAAACAACTCAGGCCAAATCCGAATCCGAAAAACCGATAAGTGTGTCTATCAATCGGTGGATTGTCCCAATAAGATTCGGCACTTTATAATCTATTTCCTATACGTCGAGCTTTGATTTCGTATTCCGTTCACGTTCTATTGCACTTCCGATATTTTTCTTGCCGGACGGGGAAGACATTAGTAGCAGTTCAACGCACATTTCTAGTTCAGTGATTATAGAGTTTCATCCTGCCAGGGGCAGTCAGCTAGTCAGCCAGGAGCAGGATGGACTGACGGGAGGAACTGGACGACGATGCGGTGGTAGTGCGCCCGGAGCATCTACATGGCAAAGAATTCTCAAAACGAGTCCGGGAGGTCGACAGAACCAAGGAATTCAATGGGTTGAGGCCAGTTCTTGCAGATATGTCTTCCACGGCGGCTAAGGAGACCGTCACTGATAACGGTTTGGCTGCACCGGCGACCAACGAAAGAAAGTTTGCACACTTTGCATGCATTTCACGGTGAATATTCTGGGTGTTATAGATTTCATAAACTGTTTGATTTGCTTTGTGGCAGGCAGCAATGAAATGTAGCTCATGCATAATTCTTTTGGATGGTCCTGTGAGATTTGGATTTAATGAAATTGTCTTGGCTATTCATCCTTTTGAGTTATGATCGAGCAAGAACAAGAGTGAGGTTCGGAAATGTTTGATTACTCAAATGTATTCGAATGAATTTTTGTTAGGTAAATTTTTATGGCTCAAAAAACTGAATAAATATCCTTGGATTTGTTTGAAGCTTGGCGAGCGCCCGTTCTTCTTTGAAAATCTCTCACTCTCAATTGTGGAACAGGATCTAAATTAAATTTTGTCACTTATTTGATTTTTAAAATTTGTAATAATGCATTGTCATGAGTATTTTGTAATTTTTGCATGCATTTTGCATAAACAAATTTTTAATTCAGTCTTTCATGCCATCAAAATCCAATGCATCTATTTATTTGTTGTTGGCTGAATTTGATGCAACAGATTTTGGTAAACATTGAATTTAATCAATTATAATTTTAATCCAAAATTGAATTCTTGAAAATCGTTTTAGTTAAAATCGTTGATTTTCATTAATATTTTCTCACGTTTGTCCAAAATAAATAAATTTTGTAGCGGCACTTTGAACATCTTCCATTATTTAGTTTCTAAACGATTTATCTTTCATTTATTATTATTTTTTGAAGCACTTCAAAAAAAATGAAATTTTCAAATTTTCCTAATAGCTTCAAATTTTTTTTGCCTGCGAAATAATTTTAAGAAATTTAGGAAATTTATAGCAAAAAATTTGACACATTTTCTTTTAGAATTTGTTTTACAGCATGGAAATCATGTACTATGTATGTACACAGTATTTAGTATGTATTTAAAAATAATTGTCGAGGTTTTTTTTTGAAAGAAATATTTTTTGTGCAGAATTGAATTTTAAATTTATTTTATTGCAGAACATTTGACACAATACTACTCACCGCTTGGTAAGGGGCCATATATATATATATATATATATATATATATATATATATATTACGCAACGCAAATTTATAGTATTTTAACTTCCCCCTACCAAAGATACCCCATTTTTATTACGTAACAAATTCATCGTAGCCGCTCAGACTTTAAAATATTTTATTCACAAAATATTAAAAATGTGAATACTTTTAATCAAAAGCACTTATTCATTTTCCATTTAACATAAAACATAAATTAATATGAAGAGAAACAACTTGATGTTCAATATTAAATTGAATAATCTTCAAATAGTAACAGTTATCAATTTACTAGTTGTTTCACAATAATAATTGTTGTATTAATGCATAATTAGTTATTTTTCAGCATTCCAAGAACTAGAAATCCATTTTGTGATATCCGAAATGAAAGGCATATCAATTTCTGAATGTTCTTCTCAATTTTCTTGCGGAATATCCAAATCTAATTATGTTACGTAATAATCCCCTCTCGTCATGTATCACTTAGTAACATTTTCAAATACCCCCTCCCCTTTGAAGTGTTACGTAATATATGGATGGCTTCTTATATAAATTATGTGGAGTCTTTTTCAGGATTTGACCTGAACAATACATATTTCTTACAATATTTGAAAAAAAATCATCGTAAATTTAACAATTTATTTTTTAAAAAGTTGATAAAAATTCATTCCAAATTGCATGCAATTTTTTAACTTATGACTTTTAAAGTTGGAAATTATTTTCTTCTTACTAAAAGACTTCAAATTAATTTTGTCATATATTTTTCAATGAATTTTTTGTCCGCCAAAGAGTTCTTTTAATTTTGCATAAATGTTTGGTTTTATTTAGGAACAATTCTTTTATGTTTAACATTTTCGATGGACTCAATTAAATTTGTTGGATGCTAGTTGATCAAAAGTGTGACTAATTGTTTTTTTTGACTCTATAAAAATTGATCAAGGCATAATATCAATTATAATGTAAAGTATGGCAAAATTCCCTAGTTTTAGTAACAATCAATAATTTTTTTGTTAATGGTTAATTTTACATATTTTAAGCATATTTTTAAGATTTTTTTTTTGGGAAAATACTGTAAATAAACATTTATTTCTGAACAAAGTAAATAATAATACAATAATACAAAGTAAATAATAATATAATTATTCAAGAGTATTCTCTAGAGTTTTGGTCCAAAAATATTGATTGTTGAGCCACTGACAGCAGATTTTCGAGGACACTTCAAAAAAGAAGTAGTTTTACGGTGCACAGCATAACTCATCGTTCAATCATCTGATGACGAAAAAGCAAAAAGATTTCGTTAGTTTATGAGTTTCTCGAGGTAACCACGTCAAAATATATTTTTAAAAGATTTTTTAATTTTTAATATAAAAACAACAACAAATTTTTAAATTTTTTTATTAAAAAATCGACAAATTTGTTGTTATAAAACAGATTATAATCATCAAAAATAAAATATCTCGCTGTGGTTACCTCGTAATTTATGTACAAACTAAGTGTGCAAAATCTGAAAAGGATCGAATAAACAGATTTTGAGTCAGAGCGTTCACCGACTTTAAAAAGGCTAAGTGTTGGAAAAACGCGTTTGAAAAAAAAGAAACAGCCGATTTACAGTTTCTTCGAAGAGCAGAGTTTTAAAATCCTGCAGCTGCGTCAGTTTTAACTTAATACTCTTGAAGAGTTCTACTGTGGAATAATATACTAAAAAGATGCAAAAAAATAAAGTAAAATACCATACCCCCATTCCCCCTTATGTCACATGAATTTTGTTTAAATTGACGTAGGTAAGCAAGAATTACCGGAAAATATGGAGAAAAATTGATATTGTTAGTATATTTCGAAAGAATTTTGAAAAAAGAAATTATAATTATAATAACTAACAAAATTAACTCGAACAGTTTTTTAACACTTTGCCCAGGATTATTCAAGACTTTTCGTAATAAAGTTTTAGTATTTTTAGTCGGGAAAATCAAATTTTCGTTTAAATTGGTAAATTTTGTCTGGAAGACAGATGCCTACACTTCAAAAAAAAATGTTTCATCATCTTTAAATTTTTTTTTGAAAACTTGCAATGCCCTTTTTTGAAATTCCACCGCTTCCAATTTGAGAACAGTAATCGATGAAACAAATATTACTATGAATTTGCTGTAGTGAATTGCATGTTCTATAAAAAATACGCAAGAGCATAAATTCATTTGTTTGTTCCTGTAAAAACTTAAAAAATCGATTTTTTCTATGATTTTTGAATTAACTCGTGCTGCGTTAGACAATCAATAATTTTTAAAAAATATTTAAAAAATCTCTGAATATTTTAAAAATATAAATGAAGCTTTTGTATTGCAGTTGCCCTATTTCTGTTAAATTACAAAAGTTTTCGAATAATTTTCAAACTTAAAAAAATCGTACGTAATTTTTTTCGCTTTTCCCCTGAACTTCCACATTAACCTACCTATTACCTACTGTTATATAAAACATACTAATTTCAGCAATCATAAAATTGCAGGCACAGTAGATTTTCTCTCTCAATATAACGATAACTATCTCAGCGTAATTTTTATAATCTACAATTCTACAATTTTGCGTATCACTTGTGAAGTCATATTTCATTTTTCATGCTTTACGATAGATATTAGAAAAAGGATTGTTATGAAATAAATCCATTATTTTATGTTCGTTTCCAAATTTCATAACGTTTTTGAGCGCAATGTAATTATTAATTAAGGCAATTTTTTCAATTCTTTCATAGTCGTATCTCATTTTTTCAACAGATTTCCATTCAAGATTAATTAGAGACAACATGGTTAGATTATTGCTTTGGTAATAAGGTGGATTTGTTTGTTTCACATTCATATAAGCAACAAAAGAATAAAAGGATGACGTGGGAGTAGTCATCATTTTTATGGATCATAAAACATCACAGTCTAATTTCCTCTAATTATTTTGACACCATGGTGTGTTGCTCATACCAAAATAAGATGTATCTTTTTCCACCTACACCCACGCAACTTTTCCCATCCGCTCAGCAACACTAAAAAACAAACAGTTGTCTCAACAGCTTTCCAAAAATTTGTAATTTCAATCTATGTAGTATCTGTATCCGCATCTGATCCAACAATTTATGGATATCTTGTTGCGGGCGACGACGATGAAAGTGATAAGGAAATCGGTTTCGTCTGATAAACAAATGGAAACTAATCGAGATTTATACGTCTAATGTGGCTGGAGGAGCTTTCCGATCGATTATGATTGCCTCGGGACGTCCAGGAGAATATTTATGAGGATTCTCGGGCACGCCATTAGCACAGCATGCATTTATTAAATATTAATGCGAGTGGCAGTGCCATTCCTCGGTCATCGGCAATTTAGATGGTGTCATATTTGAATGTATCTTTTAAGCGAAATTCAATGCGATGCAGTGAAACAAAGCTGTAAAGGTTTGATTGGAAACGGTGGAGAGTGGGCGGGATGTATAGATGCACCTGCATTCAGATACCAATATGAGATATGATCGAACTACAAGCATATGCTTTTTATACTGACGGCGAATTGCTTAAGTGACTGCTGACCTTATTCGATTTTCGGATATCTTCTCTTGGATGAGCAAAGCATTTCGAAATACATTTCTGATTCAGATAAATTTAATGGCGATTTGAATATAATATCAAGGAATGACGCAGACAATTCGGTCCATACAACTGTCCAATTCCATTTTAATAGTTAAGCTCTCAGGATCAGGTGAATTGGCACAAGTAAACGTAGTCTATCGAATTAAATCACAACATTACCGGACTGAGAAATTAAGATTGTTTCACGCATTTTAACTTTATACCGGAGAACAGTATAATTCCTTTAGCTCGTTTCCGTTCACGCCAAACCGATAAAATTAAGTGGCCAGAAATTTCTGCAAGAAGCTGGCAATCGCCGTCCGAGGAACTCCAGAAAAAGAAGGCACTTACGAAAGTTTTCTGAAGCACTTTCACTTTATGCGGCCTGTGATAAACGACCCGCCGCGCGCCTGACACCGGGTGGGTGCCCCTTTAATGATCCTGCCTGCCCGCCCGTTTAAATGGCGACAACCGGAGTCACTGTTATCCGCGCCCAAGTATCTCGGGGTCGCCTCTTCATTTGAATAATCAAATTCAAATTTCATTTTCAACTTCAATTACCTCATAACCAACCATGAAATTGAAGTCGGTCCGTGGAGGGACCGTGCCGTGATGGAATCATGCTAGGAAGGTCCAGGTGATAGCTAGTGTAAATTAGAACTAGGATAGGCTGCAACCTGGCAGGATTCAAGCGAGCCGTCTCCGTCACGAATTGTCGGGGACTCGTTTAAATTATGAATGTAAAGTGTCGGGACGAGAAGTTCAGATAACGAGAGGAGGAGTGTGGCGTGTTGAATGCTCCTTAAACCATGACTAATACGATTCTTATTTTTATCGGAAATACGGCAATCGTGAAATTAAACAAGCTTAATGGACTTTGGACTCCTTTTCGAAGAGTTCTTTTTAAAGTAATTGCTGGTCTATCAGGGAAGATGCTTGAAATGGAAGAGCTTGACGTAAAGCTTTCATGTACAAATTGATTATATTAGAATTTATTCGGTAATATTAGACTGTGCCCTATCGATATTAAAAAATAATTATGATTATATGGTTACTGCAAACATTTCGGATATATTGATTTCTGCCAAGACAGAAATTAGCCACTCCGTACAATAAAAAATAACGAGGATGCAAAAATCCACCTTTTGACGAATGCTGCCTACGAGGTGTGATCAAAAAGTAAGGTGATTTTTTGTTTTTATCAAAAAAATATTTATTTATTCACCAATATTTATGTTGCCCCCTTCAAATTAATCTCTCTCACATATGATGCACTTGTGCCAGGGTTTTGTCAAATCCTTAAAGCACTTCTAATAACCACTTATTAAAATAGAGTTGAACTCTTCCAGCGATGCAGTCTTTATCTCCTCAATCGTTGCAAATTTTCTTGCTTTCATGAGTTTCTTCAGTTTTGGGAACAATAAAAAGTAGCAAGGAGCCAAATCCGGTGGATATGGTGACTGAAGCATGATTGCGGTGTTGTTTCTGGTCTAAAAGTTACTCATAAGCAACGATGTGTGAGCACGTGCATTACTGTGATGCAAAATCAATGAATTATTTTCCACAATTCCGGGAGTTTTTTTTGCATTGCTCCACCCAAAAAGGTAATACTCCTTATTAACAGTACGATCTTGTGGTAAAAACTCTTGATGCACTACGCTATGGTTTTCTTCGATTATTAAGGCGTAGTGCAATGCAACACCTATACATTTGATCGAACTTTTCTTGTTTTTTCGGTCTCGGCTCATCTGGGGACTTCCATCGGGACGATTGGGCTTTGATTTTGACGTCATAATGATATAATCATGATTATTTACCAGTTATGACCCTTCTGAGCAAATCATCATTGACGTCATTCAACAGCTCCTGAGCGGTGCTCATGAGATGGTTCTTCTGGTCAAAATCAAGCAGTTTTGGAACAAACCAAACGAGATGCCGACACCATTAGCAACTACTCTGATGGTGATTCGATGATTCTATTTTCTTCACTTATTCAACGTTTTCATCAGTTGTTGACGTACTGAAGCGTTCTGAGCGAGCTTCGTCATTAACATCTTCCCGGCCTTCTTAGAAGAGCTTATACCATTTATAAACATTTTTTTAACGTCAGAGTACACTCACCATATGCCACTGTCAACATTTTGACGCATTTAATTCCATTTTTTACACAAAAATTTGATGCAAATTCTTTGATTCATTTTTTTTAACAGCAGAAAATCGCCGAACACGTAAAGCGCTTCTAACCTTTATGCCTTTCACACACAAACAAAAAATGCTGTACAGCTGAAATTGTCAGCCTATGTTTAAGATGAGTGTACCAACATAAGAAGAAAAAAACGAAAATCGACTGTAGGTATCCCGCGAAATTCAAAATGTCACCTTATTTTTTATCACACCTAGTATATAACAGCAATGATATTGAAGTGTAAATTCAAAGGGTGACTGTCGATTAGGGTGCATTTCAAATAATTTTTCGAAAAGGCATTCAAAACCATCTGAGGCATGAAATTATTCTACCTACTTTTTATTTCTTTTCAGACAGTTTAGATTGGGAAAGTTTGCGATGTTGGTTCAAAACTGTTCAATGTTTTTAATACAAAAAGTCACATTGATACAGAGGGAAGTCAATTTTTTTAGATTTTACATGGTATCTTGTAAAATCTTCACAATATGTTGGATATACCACACCATCTATTTTAAGAATGGAGAAAGATTCTGTTCTTTATTTATATATACAACAAACGTAATTCATGAAGGCAATAAATAATTAGATAAGCATCCTAATCATATCTGCACAAATGTATAAACACATTCTCGTTTGCTTATATGATAGACAGAACCGATAACAGCACACTCAAGAATTCATTCCTCACACGCGACGGGTCCAACTAGATTTCCGCTGTTGTACGCGAAGACACTGAAATATGCGCCTCTTCAGATCTTGGCATTTATTTTGATGGCCAACATTTCCTTTCAAAAAATGTACGCAAATAAATCAATCCACGAGATAATTTCAAAATACAGCGCAATGTTGCTCCTGCCCTAGCCTGGTCTGTTCTGCATTCTGCCCTGCTCTGCAAGCCCTTCCTGCTGCCGCTGCTTATTACCAGCTTTATCAGATCGGACCAATGTGAAAACTACTCTCCGGGACTGATTCGCATGCCCGTCATGAAGCATTCGCATTGTGTTCATTAGCAAGGAGTCCATAAATCACTCTAATGGTAGTATTATGTTTGCGAACCCATTTGGAATGTTGCCAGAGTGTTGTACTTCGGGACGCTAGTCAAACTGTTCAGAAAATTGTCTGCAAACAAAAGAAAGCTGCGTTCCACCATGTCCACCTTCCGATGTACATAAATGGAGATGAAGCTGAGTGCCGCCGGTGAGTGGCAGATTTTCGCTCCGGATGGTTTCCTTTTAATGCAAAAAACATTTTATGTTGTAATCAACGCCGGGACCAAAACAAACACTAATTTCAAATTCCTGTCGTAAACTATTACGAAATCTCAATGGGCAGTCCTTCCAATTCGGAACGTTCAGCCACCAAAGCACCCTTTTTTCGGTAAGGATCACACAAAAACCGGTACCAGTCATCGACTTTGCTTTCCAGTCATGTCCGCAACAACATTCCGTCGCTTCGTTATACCTAATTTATTGAGGTATTACACCCTTCTTATCAATATTTTCAGATTAAAAAATCTTGTTTATACTGCAAATATTGTCTACGAGTCAAGTAACCTGATTCTTCCTGCCATATTGTTTATTTCGGCCATTCCCTCGAAAGAAGCACAAAAACCTAATCGAAAAGGAAAGCATGCCAATTTCACGCATCAAAAATTGTCCCACGGACGGATGGGTAAGGAGCAGACGCCCGCCGTCTTCGTCGTCCGGGACGAATCTGCTACACTGTCACAAGCCATCTATGGAACAACGAGCGGTCCTTCGCTGCAAAGAACTCCAATAAATTAGTGTCGTTTATTAAACACCATTTACGTCACTTGACCATAAAGGGGATGATTTGTCAGCACTTTCGCCTTTAACGTTCCTCAACGACTGGCTCCCCTTCGTTGTAGCCTTAGTGGCAAGACAACCTAACTCTAGTGTCGAAGTGGATGCTCCCAGTGTGCGATGGTCAATGTGTCGTCCTTCGCCCGACTGTGTCTTATCCCACACTCCTCCCGGCAAGCATGGATTGGGGCTACAATCTTATAAAATCCGTATTGGTTGAAAGGTTCTTCCGTGACGAGTCAGTGATGAGACTGAAAACTAGATTGCACTTCAATTCCACATCCTTCAGCGCAAACCAAAGACACAAATTGAATTCGCGTCCTTTTAGTCCGCGAAGTCAAAGTGATTGCCTCTATTTACATCCCCTACTAGATGATATTATATCACGTCTATGCAAAGATTTGTAATCGGGACTAGCTTCCGGGGATCCCCTGCGTCTTCACGGCAAACGAGCAGGGAAGCGAGAATAACTTGTTTTTTATTTACAATAAATTCTTGGGTACGCAGGAATCTGAAAATCTGTCATAAATTAAACCACTCGTCCCGCGACGAGCGTTCCATGAACTTTTCGCACGCCTTACGCTGGCAGGAAGGCTTGCTTGCTTGCTTCCATGAAACGCCACGACGCAACCTACAGCTTCATATACACAATGCCATTCAGAAGTGTCAGCCCGAAAAGGATTTATGGATTATTTGCGACATTTGTCAAAATAATTTGCTTGCATGCGTGCTTCGGTTTTATACTTCACGTGGTTTTTTTTTCTCTTCCGGGACAAGGACTGGATTCCTACCGCGTGAAGTATCTCACAAAAAAAAAATGTTCGAGTTTTGTTTATGGAGCTCAGATGCCTATAGTGATTATTTGCACATATAGGAGTACTCGAATGAATCGTAAATAAAAGTTAATTTTGAATTGTTTTGCGTTGTTGGTGTTTGACGGTAAATTCCATCGATGGACAGTCTCTAGAAAGGATATTTAAGATGCATGTAGTTGTAAAGTATAGGTTTGTTTGAAACACTTCTAAACAAGTCACGGGGTATAACCCCTGAGGTCTGCACGAACAATTTCCCAATGAGACGTAACTATCAATAATAACGATAGAAGCTCATAAGAGTTAATAAAGTTAAAGTTAAAAAAAGTTAACATTATTTGATACATATCATTATTTGTTATAAATATTGATTGTTTATCATTTTCATTTGAGTATTTTTTAGTATCGTATAAATGCATTAACAATTATATTATTATATTTCTGACATACTACAGCCGATAATGAGCTCGTGGCTCAGTATCATCTCAATTTGGCTGATAATGATATCGCGGTAAGTAAGCAATAGCTATGTCATTGGAAGTTTAATCGAGGAAAAACTTACCGTTGCAAGTGACATCTATGGGCAGGGCAAGTGAACTAGGTACACATTTACTTGTCAATTCGACATATGACGGCGAATTTCGATGAACGTGAAGGTAATTACCATAGAGAAGTTTTTACTATGAATATAAGTGTGTACCCGGTGTTTGTGGCACGAAAATGAATCCAATTTGCAGTTGTTTTTCATCTTTTAAGAAATTTAATGACACTTCAATTGTCAATCGCAATGATTTACACGTAGTGTGTCACTATCTCATTAGAATCAAGTTCATAATGAACTGTGAGCTCATTTTCGACTGTAGTGTGTCTGTAGTATTATTTGGTATTCCTTTTCATTTTTTAGTACGAGAATAAAAGGACCACGCACTTCCATATTTCTTTACATAAATTCAAATTTTCCGTTAAATTAAATAGAACATTTTACCTTAAGTGTTTTTTTAAACAGGAATTTAGTCGTACTAGCATAAGTTTGTGCTTTATTTGAAAGCATTTCACTTTTGGTTTTACTTATATCAAATATTTCTGGAAGGAATGTAATCTCGCTTTCATTATAAATGCTATTGTTCTCAGTTAGCTGACACATCTGCTGTTTTTCCTGTAAAATTGACTGACACTCCCCACTCCGCCGAACCGACTAATGTCCTTCGTTCAACAGTTGTTCGCAAGAGGTAGCACAGAAAATATTCAAGTCGATTATGCTCGTGTTCTTTGTCCGTCACGAAACGAACTGAAGGCGAAAGTGACTGGTTGCAAGGAATTCACACACAAAAGTTAATTAAAATTCCTTTTACTCACAAAATTATACCTCTTTACAGTCTTTACTTTCACACAAGGTGATTAATCGCAGTAATTAAACGAAATGCCGCTATCGGCTGCTGTGTTCGCCCGAAAAAAAATAAACATCCAACATACACCCGTGCGTCACCGTGCCCGCCATTTTGTCGGGCGTAGCGCGAGGGTTAGTTGAAATTCCACGTTTTGGATGATGTCGACAAGCTTGATTACGGAACAGCCGTTTTTCTACATGCCATGTGTTGTTGAGCGAAGCTTACAAAATAATTCATTTTCTAACATAACAAAGCTGCGCCTCATTTACCGTTATCTCGTTTAGGATATGCGGCAGGGTCTAATAAGCAAGGACTACCACTCCACGACCGGTTAGGTCTCGAGGGGTTGAAGAAAAACAGAGACATTTGCCGGGAAAATGTTGATGAGGTGCGGGCGACGGCGGCTACTACCTATGTACCTACACACATTTTTCCAGGATAATGTTAAATGTTGTATTTTGCGCTTAGCAAGGACGTTGTTGCGAAGAAAATTGCTGAAAGCTGCGATTAACATGACTTTGATGGATTTGCTTGCGACGAAAGAAATTTGATATGCGAAATGAACAGTATTTTATCTGCTTTTCATTTTTCGTTGTGCACGGGGAAGGGGAGGGGGCAGGGCAAGGACACGAGAAAGGATGGGCTTTTCGGCAACATTGGCGCTCTGATTAATTATTGCAATCTTGTCTTGTTTGCGTTGTGAAAACTTGAGAGCTTGCAAGAGGTTCTCATGGTAATTAATGAAGACTTTGTATACTTTTCCATTTGGAGCACGACTTGTTTCCGGGTCCTTTGACGGAGGTAACTGGCAGCTATGTTTAGTTTTATTTGACTAGGTATTTAATTAGGAGCTTAAACGCCGTGCTGAGAAATTTCACTGTTCTAGAATTTTGTATTTTGTTTTGAATTTTGAACCTAACTAAGGTCAGGACACATCCTTGGACAGTCATGCTACACAAAAAATTAGCTCACATCCTCCTGAAATTATTGCAGGGATTTTAAAAACAATTTTTTTAAGCAAGTTTCGTAGATGATCTACGCGAGTGATTTATGCAATTTATCGAGTTTGGTAAGTTGTAATTTAGTCGCGTAATCATTTCCATAAAAAATAAATTTAAAAATGTATATCAAAATAAGTTTTTCATGAAAAGACAAGAAATTTCAGCAAAAATCAATTGAACCTTACTAAATATTATTGCCTCAAAAAAAATTTGTTGGAAAAGTTTGCGACAAAAAAGTTTGTTCACAGCCAAAAATTAGCTAACTGTAGATTTTTCTAGTACTTCATACCAAAGAGTAAAAGGCTTTCTAAAAATTTAAATAAAATTTACTGTCGACTGACCTACTTCCTCAAAACCTCCATTTAATGCAACACAAACCCACCCTTCAAAAGTTATTTTCAGTATATCACTAATAAATTCAAACGTTTTACAAACACATTCAGCTAAAATATCCTTGTGCTGTGATCAAATGCACCACCACCAATCACACTCGACGAAAAAAAACGGATGTCGAGTGTGATTTCATTATGAAAATTGTATGTCCTTGCAATGAATTGCAATCTTCAATTGCGCTACCAAGCTCGAACTCAGAAATCCCTTCTATGCCAGGATAAAAATTCCAGCTTCACGTGCACCCGCCACAAAGTCTTTGTTCGCCTGGAATGCTCCCAGAATGTTTGCTGGGAATCTCCAACGATGTTTGAATGGGGATAGTCAGGCCAGGACGTCTATAGTAGACTCCGAATCGAGGTTGAACTGAATGAGCCCTCATAGTCCTTGCGCCAGTTGAGAATCAATTTTCGATTTGTATTCATATATGGTAAACCAATTTTCAGATTCCAGCAGTTGTGGGAGTTCTATTTTTGGTCGGCACACACTCAGCGGCCGCTAGAAAAATGCCGGCACCCAAAATAAGGGTTGCGAACCAACCATTCACTCTTTCATACAGAAGTCATCAAAAATGTTGCGAGCAATGTCACTCCAGTTGCGTGGAAACTAAACATTGTTTGTTTGTTTGTTTGTTTGCTTGCCTCCGTGTGGGATGAATTGTACGAGGAAAAATAGATTTCCCATTTGATAAAGATTTGCTTTGAATGGGATGCGGTTTCAATGTTGATTGGGCGATTCGATAAAGCCTTCTCGGAATATATCGGAGGCATAAGTGTTCGGAAGGAACCTGGGCCACCACATGTGACGATTAAATGGTATCTTAATGATTTTTCATTCACCTATTCAACACACAGTGTTCCTTTTACGGTGGCATTGTTGGCTGATATATATCTGAGATTGTAATGAATAAGTCCGAGATATAGGATCATAATAATGAATGGATTCAGAAGAAGGCGATTGCCATTTGTGTAGAAATAATGGAGTGTAATGGAGTGAATATTTAAACAATTGAAATTGTTTGAGATAATCTCAACGATATCGTCTTTCTAGCCATAATAGGGGCTGCTGCTTAAAAAGTTTTACCTGTTCATCGCCGTTTTATTTTATTATTTCTTTACTGAAATAGAAAATCAAAATATATTTTGGAAGATTAGGAATTGAATTTTTCGACAATTTTGAAATTTTTTACTATCCCCGACTAATTATCTTGTAATTGATCATTAGATTGCTTCAAATTTCTTGAGTTCTAAAGCAAAAATTAAATCTCACGAATCTGCAAACTACGCACAAATAACTGAGTGTTGTCCATTTTAACTGGTAACAAAATTTTATGAGACACTAATTTCTAGATTGGCATCAAAGCAATTTTCGCTGAATAACATTAATTCTTTGGGAACTCCAAGCTTTTCAGTTCAAATTAAATCCAACACTGAACTGCCTGGACTTTATTGCTATGAGTAGCAACACATAATTTATTGCAGCTATTTACCACCTAAGCTACTTCACACAACAACAAAAAACAATGATGATAAATCTCAAACTCAACATTATCTTATCCACAAATAAAATTGCCAACTTTATGACACAACAATCTAAATTTCGTGTCAATTGATTTATTAGCACTTCCATTTGTATCTACAAGTCCAACGTTAAAAACAATTCTAACACTAACTCAAAAATTATCGGAATTTCATGGTTCATATTTATTATAAAGTTGTCTCCTAACATTTCTTTCATTTCGTTTTTTTTTGCTTCGTTGTTCGTTCAGCAGAAAGTCAAAGTAATCTGAACGTCCAAAAGACAAACAAAAAAAAGAAAACTTTAATAAATTTCATTTTTGTCTCATAATTTTCCGGACGGTAAAAGCAACAGCAACAGCGGACGGAAAAACCAAACACTGAATGGAATCTTCGTAAAATCATTCATCATCCTGATCATGATTAATTGCATTACTTTCGAGGCACGAATACAAGAAGTTTTCAAATTAAATATATTGTATTAAGTGTGCAATAATAATAATAACAAATACTACGCATCGTGTAGTAGCAACTTAATGGCGAATCGTTGTGCGCTAATTCTGAAAAGTCTTAATTATTGTTTAATGTGATTTTTTTTGGTTGGTTTTATCGAAATCGAAAGGCTATTGCACGTTGAGATTTCGAAATAAAATGGCATAAGGTGTTTTTTTTCAAACCCTGTTATTATGACAAGCTGAATTTTTTTTTGTGAAGAATACGAGACCTAAAATCACCTTCTAAGGTGGATGGCATTTGCGAATCCACGGCAACGATAAGGTGGAAGAACTGTGTACCGAATCAGCTGCATTGATCC
Source organism: Oxycera nigricornis (assembly GCA_963942545.1). Lineage (NCBI taxonomy): Eukaryota > Metazoa > Arthropoda > Insecta > Diptera > Stratiomyidae > Oxycera > Oxycera nigricornis. The sequence goes on from OZ012662.1 coordinate 4,003,783, forward strand.
TGGAGAATCTTTATGTTTCATGCGATTTAACTGGGTCCGTCCAACCAGGTGGAGCGTATGAACAGCTTCAGAGCTACCATGCACATTATGAACCATCCCGGGTATACCAGTCGACCATTGAGAAAAGCAAAATGAATTGCTGTTGAAATTCACAATAGGAAGACATGGTGAATGGACATAAACAATTGGAGTTAATGTCTTCAGGATATCAAAGCTCGATTTGAGCTAGTGCTTTTTTGATGATGATGGGTTATAGCCAGTTCTCACTGTGGGGAAATAACTTCATTTCAGTCATTTACATTATGTCGAATTTATTCGGAGAGTGCCGTCTCCGCGTACCTTAGGTTGGTGATCAGTCCAGTATCGGCAGTCGGACACAACCGAATTGGGTTAGAGAGGAGCTGAAGTCCATGAAACCTTAGCAGGGGTCAATCTGATAGCACGGGGACCGGAGCCCAGAGAGGTCTTATAGCTCCATCCGGTGGCGGTTACGACCCCTATAGGGAGGGGGTGCGAACGTGGTGGCTGTAGTTACCCATATCGTGGGTAGAGCCTACAAAGAAGCGTCTTGAAGTCGTCATACTTTCGAGTATGAAGACTCGTGCAGCATCTCGCTTTCACCAGTAAGGTTACTGCGCCTGCACTCAGTAGGTAGAGGGTGCGTGGTTTTCCGGGCCGAAGAGGCCCATGGCTTTAAATCGATAGTCAGTCATCAAAAAGTTGTTAAGAAAAAGGCAAAAAGGATTAGGATCGTTGTCATCTTGCAGAATCCAATCGCGATTGTCGGCTCCATTCATCCATCCAGATCATTAATTCACCATTCAGGTTTTTTTATAAAACGGTTAGCTTCCCAACTCTTCCTCCGAAAAGCATCTGTAAACGTGCACCTATGCCAAATGTTTTACAGTACGCTTCAAAATTCTTTCACCATTTTTTGTCCTGGCTCTCTTCTGAAATAAATGAAGAATGATCATTAAAAATCACGTTGTTCAAATTACGGTCCAAATTTTGCATTGTTCAATTGGGTCTCTTTTCGATATGCTTTTTGGTCAACAACTTTTGATGTCAGATTCTTGCAATCTCCACCTTATCGTACTAGTTAATACACTAATTCCTGTGCTCAACAGATTCTATCTTGCATTTCGTAGACTCAGTGCCGGGTTCTTCTCAAACAAGCTCCAGATGACTTTATCCTGCCTGTTCGAGGTAGTTCTCTTAGGACATCTACCTGGCTCATCGTCAACATTAACATACTCTTTAAAAATTTTAACCCACTTCTCAGCAAACGAAGCAGAAGTTTAAGTATATCTTGCAGCCTGCGCGAAACTCATTCTCGGTTCGTTTGGATGACTTACCAAGAACACTGCCTCAAACCGCCTTCTATATATGGCACTCATATTGTTATGACGCTTTATCTTCCAAGTATCGAAAGGTACTAAACATCAGGACTAAACGCGCAACGCATATATAGTGAAGGCATTTATTTGCCAGTGTAATTAAGTTTACGAGCTAAAACGTAGATATAATTAACGACACATTTTTAACTTCCCAGTATATGGGAAGTTCTTGTAATCGCCTCGAAAATCGAAATTGAAATTTTCAACATTTCTTTACGTTTTGAGGTCTATAGAGTATATATAAAGTGTTTTTAGAAAGGGAGATGTATGTGTGTGTGTGTATGGGGGGTTTGCTGTTTGCCCGTTTGAATGTCATTTCTGTCATGCGCTATATCTCGCGAACCAAACATGCGATTTTCATTATTAAGGTGTCAATCGACGCGTATTAATAATTTTATGAATCTATCAAATTTTAAAAAAGATCGTTGAAGCGGTTTTTTAATTTTTTTAAAAAAAGTACAAAAAATTAGGTTTTTTTCAAAAACACAAAATTTTTAACCTGATTTTCAAACCTAAGTAATCAATGTTTATAAAATTTACATACTCCAAATAGTTTTTGTAAAAACACCAGCCAAAGTTTTTTTCATGATTACAAAAAAAATTAAATAAAAAATAATATCTCGAGAACTGAATATAATATTGCCATCATTAAAGTGTCAATCGACGCGTATTATCATTTTTATGATGTTTTTATATTTTAAAAAATCGTTAAAGCGTTTTTTTAATTTATTTAAAAAAATTCGAAAGGTAGTGTTTTTTCATAAAAAGATTCATTTTTAACCTGATTTGCACATCGTAATAATAAATGTTTGTAGAATTTATAAAATTTTATCAATTTTTGTAGAGAAACCAGCAAAAACTTTTCTCATGATAACAAAAAAATTAAATTAAAAATAAAAAATCATTCAAAGTCACCATGTAAAAGGGTTCATTCGAATCATAACACCTTAATCAGTCAATCAAAGTTTATTAATATTTGCAAAATTTGAGAAGATTTACAATAATCTTCACAGCACCATGTTTTAACTTTAATGAAAAAACTGCTTTGTAACCTGTCCCCCCTCCGATTTATCCGCGTGAATAATCAATCAAACCAATGCACCAAAATCCATACGTGATCAATTTTACGAGAAGTACATTTTTATTATTTGGAGTAGTATTATTTCCATAAATATTATTGTGTTTAATATTTTTAATATATTTTTAGATGTTACTGGGAAGTTGACCGTGTGGACCTCATGGGTCGCACCTCACGGCTTGTTGTGTCTATACAGATATTTAGTGACTATCCAGTTCTTCACAGTTTTTTTTAATAACTCACTTAAGTGTATGTCATACAATTGAGTCCTTGTTTGATCCAATACAAAGTTGACTAGTTTCCACAAAATTGCAGCGATAAATTGTAAAATGTGCAAATGTAATGTTAGAGCTGCTCCGGTCTTAATTAATTTCCATTCCTTCAGGAAACTGGTTGTATTTTATCACAAACAAATGTGTTATGGTTTGAAACCTGTTTAATTCAAGACAGATTCAATGGTAGTTATTTTATTTTCTTCGTTTGAAATTCTTTCTTATCGTTCATATTAAATTTGCTAACGGATATTCGATATTTATTACATCTACTGAATCCAACAATTTCATCTGATTTGCGCCATCGCTTCCAGCGAATTTATATTCACCATTTCCATTTCCCACTATCGAATCCATAATCAACTAACAATATTGTGCAATTAATAACGAAACCCCGGCGAAAATCCTCTTGAGAAAATGAAGCGCGAAAAAACAATACTAATAATAATAATAACCATCATTGGTGGTTATTCTCTTTAGTTTTTCGCGTGGAAGTAAATTGAAAACATGCCTGGCAGCAATTTGTTTTATCGCTTGGCAAGCACCGGTTATTTGCACGACAACGAAGGTAGAGGTCGCGGCTTATTATTTATTGATAAAATACAACAATTTAACTTTGGCTTATTGGTGTCGGTTATTATGCAGAAAATTGGAAGGTTCTAGCCTCGTGTCTGTTCGAGCACGAGATAGATTGCGCGCAACAGCATGCATTCGTCCTGATTGGAAGTCGAGGCCGTGGGGGGAATGAGCCTTGCAGGCCTAACTCATATCGTTTAACACTTCGCCGATGTATTCAAATGGAAATTGGTCGATGTTAATTGTTTGTTTATGGTGAATGGAATGATTTATGTGTTCTTTTTGTGAAGGCGTTATTTGGAATAAATTAGCGAGCTCATTGTATCATTGAGCATTCAACTTTCAACTTTCTTTTCATAGAATTATTCAAATTGTTGGCATTCTTCCATGTTTTCAGTTTTTACGATTTTATCAATATTATTCCGTAGTCAATGAAAATCATTATCATCGATTACGTGTTATTGTAACCGTAAATCTGGGAGACAATATTCTTTTCTACAACTTACTTTTAATTATAAAAAAAATGTTTTGTGTTTTTATTTTTGAAATCATAATCTCTTTCTGATTAATAATTTTTGCTGAATTAATTAAATAATTACATTTCTATTAAATTTTTTTGTTAATATTTTTTATTATTATTTTCATTTATTATTAATTTTTGTTTATTTGTTTTTTGTTTGCTAATTATTAATTAATAATTATTGCTAATTATTAATTAATTAATTAATTAATAATTTGTATTCATTGCTTCTCTGATGGGTCATACACAACGTTTTACCCGTATGGCTGAGCTGTTATCCTTTTGGACTCGCTATTTAATTAAGTAAAACATCATGTTAACGCTACCCTGAAATCTAGTTCATTCTAAAACTACCCGGTTTCTTCTATTCATTCCGAATGAAACACATTTTTTTTGCCTAATTACACGTTTTAGTAGTTTAGTTTTATTTATCAACATAGTCCGCAAGACACTTCACCGCAGTTAGACCAAAAAATTGGAAAACCAAAATTTGGCGTTCAAAAAACGACTGAAAAAAGGGATAATTTTCAATCGTATTTATTTTAATATATATCACTCGCGCTCTACAGCTGATGTTAATGCTTTTTCTTGATTCGCTTTCCGGCGCCTTCGCTCTCGCCCGTTACTCGGCCTTTCCTTCGCTGTTCCTCTTTTTTCAGTGCCCGTCACCGTCCTGCCATACTCATCTTCTTTTTCGTGGGCATGTCCTACCTTGGCCAGGCATTGCCCACTTCGATATTATTCTACTACTTTTTTAAAAAAAAAATTTTGGGCAAAAAAAGAACAAAAATAAAATAAAGAAAATGAAAAAATATTAAATTATTTGATGAACGTCATTTTTACCGTAAATGTAATATAAATAAGGGTAACGCTTTAGAGACACGTTTTGCACTCTCTCCTTCCGCCCTCGGTCCCCTTACACTCCCGCGTGTGTCTCCAAAGCGTTATCTTTATTTATATTACATTTACGGTAAAAATGACATTCATTAAATTTTATAATTCTTTTTATTATATTTTGTCGAAAAAGATCTTTTATTTTTATAATTTTTTCGACTTCCAAACATGTCTAAAAATTACTTTCCAGACCAATTTCACGGCTTCATATGATCACTGAAAATAGGCAAAATAACCATATTTTTAGTGGGGAAACCCCCATAATTTCTCATGGGGCCGCGACCGTCGTGAAATTTTTATGCCATAGTAGTAGGCTTTCGACCCCCCTACTCCTATTCCCATCGGGGGTGGGGGCCATAATCATAACCTTTACCAAAAAATTCAAAGCTCCACCAATTGTCTTTTTTAAATTAATTTTTCATAAACGGTGCTGAATTGTCACGTAAGATACTTAAGTCTTTAATACCCATTTGAGTTTTCTGTTTTGAAATTTGCAAATTTTGAGAATAACTGTCGGCCATAAGATGGGGCACTTATCTTTGGTGCCCTCTATAAAACAGCTTTCTTATGAAAATTTAAAAAAAAAATATTTTAAGATTATATATTTTTTGTACTTTCAAAAAATTGCATGTTCATATTCCACGAAGGAGCTGAGTAAAAATTCATGAAATTTCGCTATTTTTTGGCCATCTTATGTGTACTAGTACCTTAATGTTTTTCTCGTATCAATATCAAATTTGGTTTTGCAAATCCACTAGGACTGAATTCAAATCATTAATGTAGAGTTGATGCCCATTGTTATAATGTCTCCCATCAATTTCAATACGTAAGTTCAAAGCGGTTTATTTCGACAAAGAACATAACGAACGTATACCTACTCTCCAGCATGATGATGATGATTTTTCAATCCCTTTTTGAAAAATGTCGGTACTCCAATTTTCCCAAGAGAACTCCTCAATGGGCTTTTAACTTTTCAATTTGGCAAGTCACTCCTCCCCATGGTCGGGCCGTGCCGGTTCGGGACGATCGAAAATGCATTTATGCAAATGACTCAATTAATATGCGCACATTGTAATCACAAACGGCAACAACAATCCACCTAAAACATCCAGGCATAATGGTGAGGCTTCAAGGGCTGAATAAATATTAAATCAAAGCCTTTTCGAAATGTAAATTACGACAATTTAGATACTTGCAATTGCGGCGTACACACTCGCGAGCGTATTTGGCGCTAAACTGCCGCCCGGCGGGCATGAGTCGCCGCTTTTGCATCCATCCATCCACCATGCGCCGTCCTGCAAGAACGGATGGATGAGGATGGAGGGTATCTGTATCAAGTACAGACTCAATTAAATTAGCATAAAATGAAAATAATTTTCACTTATTGCTTCCCACAGGCGCGTCGTGGATACAACGCGGCCAGTCATCGTTATTCTTCCAAAGTGATTACGAGCGGCGAATGGGTGCCCAGAATTGACCATGTCCCAGCTCACCTGTCCGGCGCGCGAGCGATTGAAAAGCCGCAGGGCGGACGCAGCTAACCCGTTGCCGGAGGATCAGGTAGCACCCCTCGAAGATCTCTTCACTTTTCGGAAGCAACCTCAACAGAGATCGGGGCTAGACTAGCCAACCGCGAGCTGGAAGCCCCGATCGCCGTCAGCCACCTGGAAAGGGTTAAGCAATCTGGACGCAAACAAAAGAGACTCACCTGAAGATCTTCCAGGTCGGATTGTCTGCACCGACACGACTAACCGGCTCCGATGTACGGCCTGACATGTTGACATGCCGTGGAATGATTTGTAAGCAATGGATCCCAGCGGGTGTCACTTTATTTCCACTTCGCTTCTAATTTTTTCCAAACAAAAACAAAGAATCTAAAAGTCACGACCACTTCCAGTTAATATTTGTATTTATGATTCATGAGTCGGACCGATGATCACCGCAGATAGCATTCAATTCATATAAAATATATGGAATCTATTCCGTGAATATGCTCCGTGGCATCCATGCCGCCTAACCATTTCGGGATCTTGATCCCAGCCACGAAAAAACAGGCTGACAAAGTCAATTGGAGAACAGAAGATGGGTCTTAGATTCTCTCGTTGGCATGTCGTGTTTTTCTTGACCTCAAAGTGTGGTTTTTTTCACTCGAACATGTCCAGCTTTTTGTGGAGGCCCTCTTAAAATCGTGCATGCATCAATAAAAACGGAAATGCTAACCAGTTATGCCTTTGTGCCATAGTCAAATCTGGCATATGATTATTATTATGGAAATTCGGTAAAAAATGCTGCCATAGAAGTTAACCATTTAGATTGATTTTGTTGATAATCAAATGAGAAGTTAAAACCAATCATATTCATACTCGTACGAACCTAAGAAAGGATTCAGCATTTTATAGAATGATTGATGGACATAAAGTATCAAAAATTTGCTTATCAGATTTGCTTCATAATAGTTTTTTTTGAAAGATTTGATACGAATAAAATCACTTCTCGTTAATCCTTTTTGATCTGCGCACTCATCAAAAGCGTTGACACACTGCCCCCTAAAGTATCATTAGGAGATTGAAATCGTTTGGGTCTAGTGTGTATCATTTTAGCTAGTATTTAGTTTGTTCTTACCATTCTTATTGTCTATTCAAAGTACAGGTACTTTATCCACAGCATACCTGATTCTCACAGAAATGTACCTGTGTTTTACGTGGAGGCCTACCCAGAGGGAGTTTAACTCCACGGTCCTCGGTTGGACAACGGGCAGCTACCACTTGGGAGTACCAGTTTGTCTACAGAGAGCAGGCTCAGGGACCTTACTGGTGGAAGCGAGGCTTATTTAACACCTCTGCCGATTTTTTGGTCTCGGAATCGGGTTAATACGTAACTCTACGCCGAGCCCGCAGAAATGCCGCAGAAGTCATGACATGACGACTTCAAGACGCACCTTTGTAAGCTCTACCAGCGATATGGGTATAAACCACAACCAGCACTTTCGAAACACCTATAGGGGTCCTCACCGCGACCGGAGTGAGGATTAACCCCCCTGGGCCCCGGTTCCCGTGGTATCAGATTGACTCTTGGTAAGGCTTCGTGGACTTGTGCCCCTCCCAAGCCCACTTCGGTTATATCCGACTGCAGACTGGACTGGACCGATGATCATCTCCAGGTACGTGGGGATGACTTTCCCCGAAATCTGCACTGGAATCCTCCATGGAATTTGACCATTACTGGTGGCTCTGCATGACCTCCTTGCGTATACCTGGACTCTCACTAGAAGGTTTTTTCATATTTTTGGGGAAACTATCTTCGCAAAGGTGATTATTTTCGGTGAAATTTCCTAGTACCGAGAGAAGATGCAGGACTCTTGATCTGACCCAAAAATAACTCCGCTTTCCCATGCTGTGATTGGGACGAGGCACAACCGGCCAAAAGTATTCAGGGGGAAAGTCAATAGCCGAACACCTTGCAGAAAGAGTGTTCAGGGTGGCAGATGCCTAGTACTAGGCCTAAGCAGCCAGGAGAACGCTCTCAAGGAAGTAAACGAAGAGAGGTTTTGACTGATTCTCAGAGTACATTCCTTTAACAAGATGCTTAGCTAAAGGGATGATGAATAACAGGGTCTATCGTATATTTCACTAGTTTTAAAGGATGATGAACCCTGAATGACGGCGATCAATCCGGAGTTTTGCCGTGGGACTTACAAGGAAAGGCCACGGTTTCATTGTCTCGGATTTGGATGAAATTTGGCACATAAGTAGAAGACGCCAGGGATATTCGATCCTTCGATATTAATCCACAACACCCTCCCCCCCTCGTTTTTGAGAAAAAACGCGTCCAAAGTTTTTCGCGTCGCTTATGGGTTAGTAAGTTTTTATATCTGGCAGAAGCGGTGCAGAGTAGGAAGGGGCGCAAATAGCTCGCGATCGTGAGGCCGTGTGTTCGATCCCCGGTTGGTATTGTTTTTTTGAATAACGTGGATGTAATTAGTTTGTGATAAATCAGCAATGTTTAACCACAAATACATTTATTTTTAGAAATCATCAAATTGTTATGGCTAGATACGATGAGCGTCACCAAAGTTTATTGCTTTTTTGCCGAGTTGGCTATGAGACACGAAGAGGACCCAGGATTGTCAATTGAGGGGGGTCGTGCTTGCTCTTCTCTGAAGACGTACCAGGCGTATACTGCCGTTGTGTTCTCAACAGGGTCGTCGCTTCCCAAAGAGTAGCAAGGATGCTGATAGGTCTGAATATGTACCAGGGATATGAAGGAGTCCAAGCAAGCTCTGGATAAGACTTGTACTTATACTCGGAAAGGCAGTACCCACACTTTTTGTGTACTACTGACAAATACGTTTATGGGGGCTTTGGTGCGAGCTCATTTTAACTCGTGGCCTAAGAAGCACGAGGTGTTAAGACTTTACAGTCAGGTGACCACGTTAAGTATAAGGTACATTCACTGAGTTAAAAATATCCACCACTATCACAAAATTATCCGATTCAATAATATCCCAAGTCAAAACTTTCAATGGTTGAGAACCGCGAAATGAAGAAACTAAATACAACCCTTTCAAATGTTTTCAATTTTTCAATGTACAATGAATTAATTTCAATGAGTTAATTTAGTCCAGTGATAATGCAAAATATGTAGTGTAATAGCTCGCAATGAGATTTTAGTCCTTGGGAAAGGTTTATCATTTTGATTATCGTAAAAAACACTTTTAGCTTTAAAGAGCGGACGTTTGCTTATACCGAGCTGATCTACACCTTTTCAGTAATCTTTGAGCAGTTCTAGTTGCTAGTTTGAAAAATTATAGAAATTTGTTGATTATTTATTTGGCATCGATTTTGCATCGATTTGCGGATAAGGTAAACGACTAAAGACATTAAAAGCTTGAACTTCTATAATTTTTTGCAAGTTTTTTGGCTTTCGAACAGTTCACGGGATTATTTAACAGTAGATACTTTTCTACAGTTTCATCAAATTATTATCAAACAGCCATGACATCACGAACACCATCTTCGACATCGCCAAATAGAAATCTTATCACTTATCAGGTATTGTTGTAAATTTACGAGCCGTTATAGGTTTGTAAGTGATTGCCGAAGTTTTATTAACGAGTCTCAACTATTTGTAATTCTTTCTAACAATAATACGTTCACTCGTTTAGTCGTACTTATAACGCTTTTTTAAAAAATCCACTCGTCTATTACCCGCTTTATACTCGAACCGTTTTCCTCAGTCGAAGCTCAATTATGATTGGTTGCGAAGATCCCGAATATTCATATGATATTATGATATATATGATGATATTATGATAGAATCTTCGGAACATCTAGAATGCTTAAGCTATGACGGTGTCGTAAAAAAATCGAGTGAACTTGGGTAGTTTCGAAGAACTTCTAGACCTTAATTGTTAAGTGAATTGATTGGTCTCATGTTTGAGGGCAGTGAAGATCTTACGACAGTATTACCCATGCTTTTCCATTTTGTTTCGTACGTGGCTTTGAGCTTCTTTTCGTTGCCCAAATAAACTCGACAATTCATGAATATATTGCACTGATGATTTTATCTAAAAACAAATAGAGCAAGGCGGATCTGTTTTCAGTTGACTATTGGGCACACAGATTTTTGCAGAAAAAACTTGTAGAATAACTCGTATAACAATAATTGACTTATCCTCATTCTCAAAAAAGGCGAAAACATTGATAAAAAAGTTGAAAAATTATAAAAATTATAAAAAAAAATCAATTTTTTCCTACTTTTTCGATCCTAACTTTAAAACGGTTCATTTTAGAGCAAAGTTTTATGAAAATGAAAGTTGCGTAATTAAATTTTCGTACAGACACACGCATCAAAATTTCTATGGAGAATAGCTGTATCTTGAACTATTTAATCAAGATGCTGTTCCATAAAAATATCCTTGAAAACAGTAAATTTCGATTGAATACACTTTATTTCAAGTTCATTGCTGTGATATCAATCGAATGTGGAGTATCTATCTGAAAGTTTCATGATGCTCCCTTTGTCATTTGAAAAGCTTGCTGTTTTTGTCTTTCAGTAAATCCTCATGTCTGCAAACATCCATTCAGTGCAATCAAATCAATTCCAAGATGAAATGTGCTTTAGGGCCAATTCGAAAGACTCTTTCATCTGATAACATCTACACCAGTCAATTTTCATTTGAAATGAACAGCTATTGTAATTTTAGACTCCCATTTCGGATGATGAGGTGCATTCATACACATTAAAATAGATGACAAACATCCAAACTATAATTGCCTATTATGTCCCTTTACCTATTAATTTTCCACTATTTATACGCACCTACCGGGAGAGAGGAAGAGTGTGTGTGTGTGTGCACCACCGAAAAAAGCGTTTTAAATTTAATGACTGGCATATTTTCTAAAAACGTTTTCATTTCGTGGAAATGGCTAAAGAGAATGGAAGCGGACGCGCGACGGGACATGATATCACCAATTTATGGCTCAGGTTGGCTCTGGAAACTATGCTGCGTTGTATATCGCGGTCGGATATTAAAATATTGATTTGCGTGTGCTTCGGCGGAGTCTGGAACGCATTTTTTCCGAATATGCCAGCATCGTAAGGATATTTTCCGAGTATTGTGGGTGTTGTGTTGTTTAGTCACGGAAAATTCATATGAATCTGTTTGGGATTTTCCGCACAAGCTGGCAATTGAATGGAGTAAGCTGCCTGCAGGGCAACAAAGCTATTGTCGAAGGATTCACGAAGTTTATTTTGAGGTGTTTTTCATTGAATAGTTCCGAGGAGTCAACTGTGTTATGTATGTTTTTCCTTCAGGAAAGGTGCAGATAATTGAAAAGTATCAAGTGACGGATTTTAACATGAACTGCCTATGAAGTACCCTTTTGGTCGCTTTAGTGCCAATAAATGTCGGGCCTCTGGCGGTTCCTTATTCTTTCATTGATTATTAAGCTAACAACGACTCATTCATGACTCGATATCATTATCCTGCCTGAATTATTAATGGCAAGATATCTCCCGCCTAATTAAAAGACTCCACATCAACGTCAATTATTTCGAGTGATTGAGGCCTAGACCACCACCATTTCGATGCGTGCTTCTAAGCTCATTTGGTATCGTGGGCTGCGTCTATTTCTCGTCCCGTGCTTGGCGGCACAGACGACCTAATTAAAATCGGCTCGGCTATCTTCGATCTTTTTAAATCGTGCCGTATCCAGAATCTCGAGCCGCTGTGAAAGCGGTTCCCGGTGAATGAATGGTTTCCGAGCCTACGATGAAATCCGAATCGCCCGTGGGATACATCCCCCATCTGTGAGGATGTGCCAAGGAAGCCTATCAGCCCCCTGATAGACTTTCACAGTTCCACTTTATCTCACGTAAATCTGTTCAACAAAAGATTGTCAATCGCGTGAAATAGAACTGCTAACTACAAATGATTTGACCACCGTGCCAGCCGCTAATTGAGTTGGATTCGGATGAACCTGGTGTTAAGGACCCTGGGGACGCATTTTGCTCCCCTAGTTTTCCACAATCACTTTGGAATAACACTTCGGGAAGTATTATAAAAAATCACGTTTCATAGATATTAGTAATATGAAAATTTAATTGCAAGGACGCTTTTGTGCAATTTGATGATGCCGGAAAAATATTTACTCCTCAAACTCAGGCAAATTTTAAGGAAGATAAATTGGAAAAAAAATATAAGGGAGAATGCAGTACGTTAATAACAACTAGTCGTGGGGGCAAAAATATTCACACAATTGATAAAAAATTGTGCTGTAAGCATGTTTGTTATTACCAAAGAATAAGAAGTATTTTCGAATATAAACCAGACTACTAACAATAACTTTGTGAAGAATTTCAACACATAAAAGATTCATACTTTCTAAAATTACTAATAACTTCCCAGTATATGAGAAGTTCTTGTAATCGCCTCGAAAATTGAAATTGAAATTTTCAAAATGTCTTTATTTTTTTAGGTCTTTAGCGTATATTTAAAGTATTTTTGGAAAGAAGTCTGTATATGTGAGTGGTCGTTTGTACGTACGTACGTTCGTGGACAGGGTTTTCTACGAGCATAGGTCACGTAAAAAAGTCGTATCGACTGGGTTGTCAATCGAAGAGTCTTGAAGAGCTGACTAGTTTTTGGAAAACTTCGAGCACGTGTTTTTTTTTGTTTTGACCTTTTCCAGGTTATTCACCGCTATTTTGTATGTCGTTTCGTTGTCGATTGTCGATCGTCGATCGTCTGTGTGAAATACTATTACGTATGTCGATATCGCTCGACAGCTCTCGCCACCTACATTGCGAATGTGATCTGCATGTCAATTCACAATTGACAGTAGAAAATGGTATTATGAATGTCTATATCGGTCGACATACGTTGATCACACCGAGGCGTCACGACAGTCAATCGAGAAGAGTTTAAGTTGGAAAAAATGTATGTATAGGAAATTCTTATATGATAAGTGTTTGTTAAAGTGTTATTGAAATGATCCTGCGCTTCATAATGAGTGCCATTCTGTTAATTATATAATGTTTAGGGTGAAAATCACAAATCCGAAAAAATTCCACAAAATGGTCGAAATAATGGAGGCCAACGGCAATGCCGCGATGTCATGCACTATATCTCGCGCTCATGAGTAATTATCTAAGTTTCAGCGGACTATGTATAAAAATCGAGTATATCGACGTATATAAGATATTTTCAGGTGAACGTTTTATTGGGTTTGGGGTCGCCAATTTCTTTCTTATAAATGATTGCTCTTAAAAATTATTGAATTACATTAACTATGAAAATTTGTTTATATCAGTCACGCTTCTCTTACTGAGAGTTTAAGGTACCAGTAAACATTAAAAATTTAAAAATATTGATTTTTTTGACATTTTTCCACTCTTCGCACCATCAAAAATGATCTCTTAGAATATTTTGAAAAAATTCGAATGTTTTAACTGTTTTAAGTGAGTTCGCGTCTGCCGCCTGTCGCATAGCATCGATTTTGTATCCCCTCGTTCTAAGATACCGGTTTCTTCTATTAATTCACAATAGAACACGAAATTTTTGTCAACTTACACGTTTCAGTATTTATTCTGACGTTTAGTTTACTCGTGTGTCGACAAAATGGGTTCTTTTAGAGCCCGAAGAAAAAATTTAAACACGATTTTCTCGAAATGACGTTTTTTCAACTGGCCGCTAGTTAATCACTGGACCTACTCAACCGATTTTAATAAATTTTAGTGTGTTCTATTTATTATTATTTATTTATTTACAAGAAAATTCACCACAATTAAACCAAAAACGACTGGAAAATAAGGTCGATTTTTCAACAAAAATTCAATTCCTACATATTATGAGTACCGGATACTATTATGTTTTTAAATAGCATTATTTCTATTTCTATTATCTGGTTGATTATTTTTAATATTTATGTAGATATTACTGGGAAGTTGAGCGTGTGGACCTCAACAGTTGCACTCCGCAGATTGTTTTTTTAAGTATTGGTCTGATTTTTATTATTTTCAAAGCTATTGCTCCGAAAAATTGCTGCGCTACATATCGGTCGAAAATATTGATGGAAATCCAATATTTCCTGCATTATTCAGGATTTTTATCTTAACAATACTATTTCAGCGTCTAGCAGACACGATTTCACCCAAAAACATTCCATTACGGTGACAGGAGTCGATACTTTCCTATCACTATCTATCGGAAAATGTGAAAATTGCTTGCAACAATCTGGTTTCATCTCAATTAAGTTATATAAACATTTCATGGGCAACAAATCTTGCCGATTCGATCATAAAAGACGCTAAGACGCCATCAAGCAAGTGCTTCCACGGAGACACGAAAGTCCTTGTGATTTTGCAAGGACCGAGCCAGCAGAAAAAAATAGCACACACGTACTTACTTCTTCGCTGTTTTTCCTTCCGATACCATCTCGAATAACGGCTTCGACGAAGAAGTGAGTGCTGCTTCTCCAGTTAATTTAATTCTGCGACGGTCGTTACGAACGAGAATTTATGACACCGAAATAAATAAATGACTAAATGACTTGGCTAGCGATTTGTTAGCTAGACTGTAAAGCTACTCGTCCATATTAGGACGACAAAAGCTTCGAGTTGTAAGAAGTTAATAAAGGACAATAAAAAATGGATTAATGAATAAGCGTTGACGAGTGGATGCGGTTACGTAGAGGGATGTTGTTGACGAAGGGGTGTGTTCATTTATTTGAGTAAGTGGTTCGTGGCGATTGGAATCATGGAGTCAAGGATGAAATATGATCGAGGATTGTAGGAGATTGTGCTGTCCTTTGTGGTAAAAATGTTTGGGGATCAACGAAAAATATTATTATTTATTTCCACCCTATTCATAAATGTTGGCTACCATGTCCTTGTATCCATTCAACATGAACATCATATTTGTATTTATTGTTGAGTCATTTGTGATTCATCATAGGAAGATGCAGAGAAACATTTGTGCTTCATGCCTGCAGAATGGAATACGAAAAACATTTTCAATGATCAAATCCAGCAAGTTTTCCGAAAAGATATATATTTTGACGTCATTGAATAATGGATTGTGCCTGACGAGACATATTTGAAAAACGAAAATGATTAACTCAGCGCTGGGAGCACACTTCATTCTTTTCGATTTCAATACAATTTGGTTCAATTCATGTGATTCTTTAATGTTTAACCAAACATGAGTGTTTACATTTTTTCCCAAATTATCCTGCAACGAAAAATGCAAAATCGATTATATTTTAAAATGAATTAATTTGAATGTCGTTCATCCATAAATAACCAAAAAATCCATTGCATCAGGTTGTGAAGCATGTTATCGTTGAATGTGCGTCGAAAACGCGGGAAAAACATGAGAGGGAAATGAGCCGATCGTTGTGTCCATTTAGTGAAATGGAGTAGCAAGTTCGTGGTTATTCCCGGAAGGAGTCCAGAGTTATTTTCCTTTCCGTTCTTCTTTCTTAGTCCACGACCCGGTGAGCTAGTCGAGACGATAAAAAGTTGTATCTGGGATCGCCACTATGCGTTAGACGTTATGCGTCATTCTTCGCGGGATGCATCATACCGTGGGCTTTCGGTCGGATGGCGCTCAAATTGGTGAGGCTTTCGGTCATTTATGTGGGAATTACTTACACAATCCATTGAAAATCTTCTAGAAAATGTGAAATGTGTTGTGTTGGGAAATAATGAACAAAATTAACGTTTGGGAATGTCAAAAAAGTCAGCATAATTTTTCAAAATTAAAAGTTTCTCAGAAGTTTTGCAATAAAAATATTTAGGGTAAAATATTTTTTGAAAAAAGTGTGCTAATGAATTATTTTGCTGTTAAGGTGCGATGTGATATTTCCGATACATTTTTCTTTAAAGAAATTTTTTCTCAGTCTGTTCAACAAGCAAATTTTCTGAACACGTTTCCTTGAAAGCTTGTTTTTATTTTCATGCTTAAGTTTTTATCGCCAATTTTTTAAGAATGAAAATATACAGTTTCATAGTAAAATCCCGAGATATTTATCCTTAATCGATTTGAAGGCGATGAACGGTCCCAACAGATACCTAAATCGAATTTCACTGAATACAATCTTTACCTTTTTTGAACCCACACACACACATACACACTCGTCTCTCAGCGTCCAATTGCATTTATTCTGCGGCCTAATGACTTACATCTATCAATTAGATCGAGGCCAGTTTCCCGATACCATAAATCTTGTAAAGAGTTGGGGCCACATAAGACTAATGTTCCTCGACGGTTTCTCTCACATTCTCATTCAATTTTCCTATAAACGAAAACGTTTCCTTTTGCGATAAACCCTAAATAGAAGGGAGTATGGCGAATCGTAGACTCACCCCAGGAATCTGGAAGCAAATACCAAGAGGTGTGTGCAGGAGCCACCTTCGAAAAGATACACAAATAATGATGATAGGAACGACTAAAGGCTGTCGAGGAGGCGCATTAATAAAAGAGGTGGGCCATTAATCAAATCTGCGGTCGGGCTTGAATAATGAGATCGTTTGTTGCACTTTATCGATGTTTATCCAGAGGTTCTCTAATGCGAACGGGCGGAGTGCTCCAGATATCCTTATGACGGAGTGCTGTAACGACAGAGAATAATGATAATATTGAGTGACTAGTCGAGTTTCTTGCACGGCAGCAATGCAGGAACTGTGCTGCATTAATCCAGCCCTAATTGTGGCCATAACTCATCCATCAATTCCAGCACGGGAGCCGATAAATCCGGGGCTCGGAATGCATGTTAGGCGGCTGGTATCCATCGGTGGACAGGCTCCCCGGTCTGGCTCCATTTATCAATACGATTCTTAAACAATAACGCCCGTTCGGATCATGAATATGAAATGTGGCCGAGAGCACTGGCAATTATCGAATTAATTCATAATGCGAGCGTATTAGGCTAAATAGTTTGGGCGATTCGTGCGGATTAGACGCGTGGACCAGTCCTGCTGGTCGACTTGCGAAATTTATTGATCGGTATCTCTATTGCTGAGCAATCTACGTGAGTGGTTAATAGTTGGCCTTAGGCGGAGACAATGTTCACGCACCCAGCATTACGGTAGCGATGTTGCAGCTACTAATCCACTTTTCGACTATCATGCAATCTTATACTTGGGCCAAGTTCAATATATGCTTGAAGCACTTTTGTACGCATAATTTTTTCGATATTATGCTCGTTTATGAGATCATTCACTGAAATTTCATGAATGATTTGCCTCCGAGTCAATTTTTCATCGAATATCAATTCCATGACGAAAGATATGCGTGGTTGATAGTTCGCATCAATTGTCACCTTCACCACTATAAGGTGTACAATTATTCACAATGGAACTATGTATGTATCTTATAAATCTGACAGATCGACAAGTGCACAACATCGCATCGTATTATGGCATCTTCGCTTTTGTGATCACTTCGGCTGTGATCGGATCTTTGTCTCAGGCGACTTATGTTCTTGATGTCAACAGTGCAGTAATGACATGATGGTGGATGAGATATTAAATTTGTCAAATTAAAAGCCAACTAGAAAGATTTATGACTTACTAAAGCGGTTAAAATCGCGTTTTGTGAGAAGGTGAGACGATTTAACAAGTGAGTATTTTAATCTTTCACCAGCCGAGAGTAGTGGCAATGGGTAAGCGAGTTGAGTACAAAGGTATATCCTCATTATTAATGTAATAATATTGATACACCTATAATAATATGCTAAATACAGTGTTTAGTCTTAAAGTAACTGTTTGCAAAGCAAACGAGTGCTACCTTGATAACCTCTATCTGATTTTCTTATTTATTTTGGAATTTCTTCAGCTATGATGCTTTGTTCCTGCTGAAAAACAATCTTATTGGATGCATGGATTGAACTAGTCGTTGGAAAAAATCATTTTCATGTATGTCATCAATCAGGAATTCCAATGATGTAGCCAACGTGCCAAACAGTTTAATGACAAAGAATCTACAAAAACTTTGCAAAAATTCCTCCTCAAAGCAATCTGGAACAATGCTGAATCCCCATTGTTGGCATATTGATAAAGTTCAATCCCAAGCGTCAAGTAAATGAGAATTCTTGAATAAACTTTGATAAAAATCTTCAAAATCCTTTCGCCATATCTCCGGCTCTTTGTTTCATTCATTGTCCTTGCGTAAATACTTGCTTTCAAAGTTTTCACAGTTGCAAAACAAAAGCGCAGCAAGGATATCGACAAAAGTTGAAAAAAAAGAACGAAGCAAAATAAATAGCAGTGTAATCACAACTATGTCACTTTTTCGTACACACCAAAAAAGAAGAAGAATGGACAAAGGCAATAGTGAAAAGTAATGCGATGTCTTCCTGACAATGAGGTCATTTTCAGCTTTTACTGGTGTTCTATCAGAAAGGAATTTTTCTTGTTTTTCTTCGGATGCTTCCACTCGCAATGATGACGATATCTACAATCTACAATAAACGAGGTAGATAAGTCGTCCTCTGCACAAAGAAGCACTCAAGAATTATATGAGAAAATTACACAGCTTCAATCCTGATCTTTCTTACCGAT
Source organism: Oxycera nigricornis (assembly GCA_963942545.1). Lineage (NCBI taxonomy): Eukaryota > Metazoa > Arthropoda > Insecta > Diptera > Stratiomyidae > Oxycera > Oxycera nigricornis. Next base: position 4,022,584 of record OZ012662.1, read on the forward strand.
TTCTACATCCCGAGCACTTCTTGCCGCTCTCTTCCGCCCGCCCAGCTGGTTGCCATCTTTTGCTTCGTTCCCATCCAATTGTCTGGCAAAAGATAAAAATCCTGGGAAAAAGAAGCAAAGTCCTTTTTCTCAGGAACAAAAGCTTCGCACTCATATAATAAAGCGTATAGATTAGAGGCGATGAAAAGAAAAGTGACCCATTTCTTAAAATTATAGCTGATGGTGATTTCATCGGTGTCCTGCAAGGAGTGTGAAAATGGGCAAGTCCATCCAGTCCACTTGAGTGTTGTGACGAAAGCCAATTTACCGTCAATATTTGTGGGAGCAGAACGGAAGCAATTATAAATCGAGAAAGTATCCTTTCGCAATGTTTTCTTTAGACTTTGTGCTGAAATTGTAATCCTGGAAACACTCGCAAAAGTAGTTCAAGCACAACCTGCAGTCGCTTTTGCACGTGCAGGACACACAACTTAACTACATTGTTCGGATGCTTCCTTGTGTGTTTGCAGTTCACCTTTTTGCTTCTTGTTCGCGATACATTGAGCTCAGTGAACTTAATGAACTTCTACAGTCATGTTTACAGACACAATGGACTACAAAAGAGGGAGTACGTGCTTGATAGGGTAATATTTTTTTTAGGTCTGTTTGTATCCGTGCCAGAGCACTTTGACGATAACAAGGATCTTTTAAGATGGTGGCGAGACGGTAGTGTGGTGGTTGGCATATGAAAAGGTGGTGGTTGCTGGTCAATTTAAATGCATATGCGTGTCTATTTTGCGATGTTTCCGCACGAGCAGAAAGGAAGCATGATGAATTCATGTAAAATGAATCCTGGTGGTTACCTGTTTAATGAGTTTTTTTCGTGATGGGATTGATTTTTGTAATTTAAATCTTGAAAGTTATTCAACTACCTCAATAAGTTTTGTAGATGTTCCGACGCATTACTAAAAGAAATTTGCGATTTACTTTACTGACAGTTCAATTGTCAATTTCAATGAGCTACACGTAGTCTGTCACCATTTCATCAGATCCTAGTTGAAGATGAGCTAGGAGCTCATTATCAGCTCTAGTGTAAAGCATACAAAAGTTTCATTCACCATCAATCACCATTGATTCTGTAGTGTAATACAAACTACACAAGCAAACAAAATATATGCCGACCACCATAACGGACGTAAACAATATTTATACATTGCCATCTGATAACTCAGCACGAGTCAAAGTATTGTGAGTCAGGCTTTGTGGGTATATCCCAAGTCCATTATAAACAATGAAATAAGAGCGACTCAGCAAAACAATGTGCACTGGGAATGAGTTCAGCTTGGCATAACAATGAAAACGAATCCGAGGTTTTTGGCATTTTATTGCTTACATCTGCAGTAAGGTTCTTGAAGCCAATAAACTGCTTGCACTTGCATTTTGTGACCATGGAAAAATATCCAAAATAGATTAAGGCTGAGGCTCCACGTCCGATTCCAAACCGATTATTATTTGGAATGCGTAAACAACAAGAACGACGGGCGTCAAGGCTCCACGTCCGATTCCAAATCTGAAATAAGAACGTGCGAGGCTCTTGAATCAGATTGTTTGTTTAGTGTTCATTCTCGTGTCGGTGCTCAACGTGAAAACATCTATCTTGCGTTGTTGATGGTGTCAGTGCTAAACTCCTAAAATGGATGAATTCTGGCACTAGGGCACACTTCTCGGCAAACATTCTCCCACGCCGCATCATGAAGTTCCCTGTTGTGGTAATCTTTCTCCGCAATACTCCATATTACCGGATTATTTGCAACTGCCGTTATCACCTGCTCCATGGCCTTTTCCGTTCACTGCCTTTTAACGAATGACCACAACGCATGCGCATACAAATCGGTTTCAGAAAACCGGCCGTGGAGCCGGGTGCCATCCGATCTTATGGCGAAAGCGTGTAAATGAGCGAGAAGGAAGCGCCTTCGTTCTGATTATGAATCAGAACGTCGACCCGGGTCATTATGAACCAGACGGGTCGTAAAACCTGCGTTCTTGATCGAATCGGACGTGGACGCAGGGTCGCCCGGTTCTCATATAGATAACATGCAAAATAAGAAAAGGTCGCGCCTCTATGACGTTCATTCTTAAAAACAAACAAACCGAAACCGATTTGGAATCGTACGTGGAGCCTCAGCCTTAGGTCAGGAACATGTGAATAATATTTGATTAGTTAGTAAGTTGCAAGCAATATTTTTGTATAAAAGTAGCAAGATCAACTGAATAAAATAACATTCATACTAGAGAATTTGGACTGCCTACATCGGCATCCTTTTCTTTTGATTGTTCTTTGCGGCGCTTGCGCTGTATTAGGAATATAGGCAGCTCACGCATGCCAACAGCTTTGGCGCTGGACGCCGATATTTTGGTGAGTCTCTCCCTCTGGGAGTTAAAAGGAAAACACAATGGCCCCATCTAACAAAGCATATTTCATAGCGATCCTGCCAACCTATTTCAATTCGTACCCAAAGTCTGGAATCATTTAGAACAAGATAAGGAAAATCAATCAAGTTGTTTATCGATGATGACAGCTCCACTGACAGCGAACAACAAAACGTCAATCGAGATGTCATACTTAGCTTTGCATATGGTTTTTTTTTATTTATTAAGGATTATCCGCTCTCATCCTTCTGGTTATTTAATCGAAATTGAATATTTTATACGGTTTTGAAATGATCAAGGTAAGTAATGTGTGAATTGAAGCGGAAGAAGAGAAGAAAAATAGAAGGACTACATCTCTATGGTAATTAACTTCAAAATGTTCAAAATTTTCTGCCATATGTCGAATTGACAAGTAAATTTCAACCTTGTTCACTTGCTCTGCCCATAGATGGAACTTGTAATAAACTTCTAGTGATATAGCTTTTGCTTACTTACCGCGAGAACATTATCAACCAGATTGTGGTGATAATGAGCTGCGAGCTCATTATCGGATGTAGTGTGTCTCTAGTATGAGAATCAGAAAGCTATGAAAATATGAACAATTAAGGCAAAAATCTGGATCTTTTAAAGCTAAGGTCCAACCAAATATTGTTACTATTGTCTAATACAATGAACATCATTTTCAAACACATATAAAGATGCACCCTTTCTTTATCAAATTGAATAATGGATCCTGATAGATCGTTGCATACTCACTAAATTGGCGTAAAATTGCTTATTAGGAGAAAAATATGCTGGAGGACACACATGAGCTTCTTACTTTAGAGATTTTTTCGCCATGCACTAGGAAATTCTTATGCTAACCAAATCGATTAGGAAGAACCGAAGGATACGCTTAATAAGGAAATGATTGCTCGATAAGATGAGTTTCAATGAGGGTGTGGTTTGGGTAGAATAAATTAAAGGGCTTCAAAATTAAAGGGTTTCAAGGGCGCAGTTCAGTGTGCGCGCTGCAAGTGAGTTGTTTTGGCTGATATTGGAAGTCGCAGAACCTCAAGTTTAAATTACGAAGACCATAAAACTAATATTATGTAAAGATTCTTAACAACTTAAAGCAGACAACACAGTAAATTTTCTTTTAAGCTCCCTAGAACAAGGAAATTTATGCGCTCCAACCCCTTGTCTACACATAGATCATAAATGTTAAGGATCTTCCTATATTTACTTGCTTCCCTTAGCCGCTTCGTCTTGAGCACAACATTCGTTCACATAGAAGGGCCATTAAAATTAGCAATGCATATTTTATTTGGTAAAGTTCGCGCAACTAAACTACACAAAATGTCGAGTATCCTTGCTAAGCAACACCTTGCCGACACAGTTTGTGTAGAACGCAACAAAGAACGGTACGGGGCACGTTAAGCAATTCATAAATTATTAAGAAGCAAACAGAAGGAGCTGAGAGTCGTAAACTGAAAGTAGGTAAGCTGTTGCCACCTCGAGCATATATAATCTTTAGCACACTTAGTGTCAACTATTAAGGATGTTCTTTCATTAAGAGATTATTATGATGAAACAATAATTCGGTGGCAACACGAGAACTTGATCGTCCGATATGACTGCTTATGCAATTCATGGCCAGTTGCAGCCTGAAATCCACCCTCGAACAACTTCGAACAACGCGTCTTTTTGCTCATTACATCCGGGGCTGAAACAGAGGGTGCTCCTGCCTGCCGTCCTGTGCCCAAGTCTCCTTATTGTCTTGCATCGTTCTCGCATTTCGTGTCGAGATTAAGGAAAAAAGTTCATTTCCGTTGAGGGGCGATAAATTTCAAAAGTTTGATCCTTACATAAGGATTACAACACCCCCAGGGTTAATTGAAACAAATGAAAATGTTTTGCGATGGCTTATGCTCGATTAGACTTCTGTTTTGTGTGTATGTTGTGAACGTTGCATAAAAAGATAACAACGACCAGGACACGGTCATGATTTATGTGCGAGGTGGATAATCGTCCATTCCACCAAGTGCCGTAAAACAGTGTGTTAGCGAGTAAATTCCAAAATGTAATCCAGTTTGCTAGGATGAACGGAATGAAGTTGTCTGGCGAATAAGATTTCAGATTGTGCTGTAAAAAAGATGTCCTGTGCAGCTTCATATCTGCAGATAAGTACAAAAAGTGCAACCTTGAATACAAGTGTCCTTCATAATTTTTTCATTGTTGTTCTAACCAACCTCAAAGGATCAACAAATCCTGCATTGATTTCCCACAAAGAAGCAACATCCGATTTAATCTCATTCAAAAGCTAATTAATGGCAAAAGTAGTTGAAAAGATTTATTCCGTTTCCAAATCGAACGAAACTCCTGGCATAAATCTTGAAAACTTAGCCAGGCACATACATACCCCCCAGGCCACGAGCACGAATTTTCACCGTCGAAGGGGATGAACGATGGGTGTGGGTGAAAAAGCCAAAGATATCAAATTTCGAATCCAGAAAACTGATGATCCCTGTACACCGCTAGGTGAGGGAAATGTGAGCGAGGGCAGAAGGTGTGGGTTGAGTGTCATAACTTTTCTCCTTTTCGAGACTCAATGTTGATTTATGGTATTATCCTTGGACGATTATTAGAGACTCTGCCACAGACTTATTTACAATGTAGCAGCGCTGAATGATTGAAATGGAAAGTGAGGTCAACAAGGGAAATTGAATATTTGGCTTGGAGAAAAAGGATAATCGGTGAATTTTTTATTTATTGGTTTTCAGTTTATGAATGATTTTTTTGGAGCGAAACGGAATGGATACAGAAATTTGAAGGATAATACGATTATCTGAAACATGAAGACCTTATTTATGTTTTTAATCATGCAATGTGAAAATTGACAGCCAATCAATTATGATTAAATGGTTAAAATTCTGATCGATTATTCAAATGAATCTAACAATAATATTTATATTCTTTATTTCTCGTATTTGATGAAAATATCAAGAAATATTTTGATCACTTTGGTATCTTTACTATTTATTCACTTTAAAGGATTAAACATATTTATAGTAATTCCATTTATTATGCAAAATTAATTCAAATAATTCACAGTCAATGCCATGACAGCGCGGGGCACAAAACGCTACGTCTTGACGTCTATGCGTAAGATAATGCCGCGAGCACACTTGGTGGCAAGGTTACAATATGCAAAAGCAGATGGAGACGGCAGCATTATGCAGTACTTTACAAAATATAAGGCATATACATAGATATGAAATAAAAATTTGTCACATACTTCTGAATTGTCAAGCATTTCAAAAGTGCTGCCAATCTCTTGGCAGACAGATTCAGATCCTAATAACTTTTTGGTGACTTTTGAAGTACATGAAGTAATTGACATTGACAGATGAAACAGTTAAATAGTTTGGCGTCGATATTATTGTCAAGCCACATATTTGAGAAATATTTAAATACTCTGTGTCAAATTCTTATCAATTATTGTATTTTAGTTTGATTCTACCATTGGTACATGTGGATGTTAAATTCACATTTTCTTTTAGTGAACATGATATTTAAAGGTTGGATTTTGGGAGGGATGGGAGAAGGTAGAATAAGAGAACTACAGTGTTGGCTAAATGCGATCCTCAAAGGATGTTCAGATGACCCGAGGACAACTAAATGCGACTCTCAAGAGCTGTGAAAGTGGCCAGTATCCTCTAAATGCAACTTCTATGGCCTTTAGTATTCAGGATGGTTGTTTTGATTTTTTTAAACTTTCTAATGCTTTTGTATTGCATATTACAATTAACATTTAAAACTTAAAATATTTGCCTGAATTCACTTTGCTTGGATCTACTTATATTTATGATTTACTTGTAGGTTATCCTTGTTCAGTATCCTTGGTTATAGACAATAGAAACACTTGCCTTAGGGAGCTGCGGTTTATCAGAAGAGTGGAAGAGAATTCTCTCTGAGCAAAGTAACTGGATTACGGATAAGTATTGGGAAGTATCGGTTGCAGCAAGGTTGCAATGAAAGAGGTCATTTACCGTTAGTTCCGAGTGGCTGGACCATTTTTTTCAGGGACTGGATCTTTTGTTTTATCATGTATCAGAAAAAAGTTACAATATTGGATTCCTGTTAGACTATACGGTTTTGTAGTATTTTCTATTCGGTCTTTTGTAGTTTGAGGAGCATATTCTTAAAATCTTATGTTCGAAAATTTGTTATTTCTCGGCGACGAAGAGGGATCAACTGAGCCTTTCAAAGAAGCAATAGGTGATGGTAGGTCTACTTCCTGTTGATTTGCTAGTTGCTTTCTGTAGCATTGTTCGTGCATGCCAATTATATTTAACCCTATGGTGGAGTAGAACATCAGGAATTTAATAGTTTCTTTTAAAGGTAGGAGAGTTCCAAGTATCAACAAACGACGACAACATCAAGAGAACCACCACCTGTTTATAGACTCCAATCCACCAGGAATGTTTCCATTTGCACAAACAGCAAACATTTCGGGATGAGCGGAGACAGCGACAATGTCCCCGGAATATATCATTTCGAGTCATAGCTGCGCGTATGAAATATAACTCAGGGTACTTTCCATTTTGTAGCACTCATGTGAATCCCAGCATGATAATCCACATGGAGGCGCGTGTAATCGCTCCCTGGCGTGGTGCCGGTATTTCACGTGTTATCATTAATCACCTTACACTTCACCTTGATGATCTGATTTGCGTGTTGTGACTCCATAACGGCATAGGCATTCCCGAACAACCCCTAGTTCCCAGGACATGAGTTCCCGCAACAGTACGCGGAATGCCGGAATGGCAGCAATGTCATGCTACTTTGCAAATAAACCTGACATGCATGTGTGTCCAAACATACAGGCATACATCCTGCGCCACACAGGATCGTACATTGGTCCCGAATATTTTTGTTTCGTGTCTTGTAATGCAATCATTACATTACGTTTCGGTTTACGTGCTAACATGTCAGTAAATATTATAAAGTTCTAAAACGTGACCGACACTTTTACGGCAACTGGGGGACTGCAAAAGGAGTCGTCTCTCCTGCAACGGAAAGTTCAGGTGTATCAGGATTGAAGGGAAGTCAGGGTATAGGGAATACGACCTCCGGATCCTGTGCAAGCAGCTGCGTGGGGATGCTTTGAACGATGCGGGCAGCGTGAATGGAAACGTATTGCTTGGAGGAATGACATCCTTCCAGCTATGTCCTGGATATTGTCGTATAAATGGCTTCGATTTGAGTGGTAACGAGCATGGATACCATGCAAACAATGTGAATGTTGGACGCAGAATTTGTTTTACTATGGCAATGTGTTATTATACAATGAACGATAAGTAGGCGATGCATATCATGTTTTTCTAGATGTTTTATTTGAAAAATGAGGAGAGAGAAAAGAACGAAAGGTATAATCAATAATACGTAGAAAATTTACAAGTTCTCTGTTGAGAATAAGGTTATCCTTTCTGAACAGTTCACATTTCGAAAGTTCGATTGACAAAGTTCTTATGTTAACAAGATCGGGCTCAATCTGCTATGAACGGAGCGAACGGAGCTGAGGTAGGTATTGGTAGGCCTAGCGTGCAAAACTCATGCGGACACACAATCACTAGGCCATGGTGAGGTGGGCCCTGGCAGCAACATGTGCACCTGGTAGCACGGCCACTCGAGAGGTTGTTTGCGCACGGTAGTCTTTCGATTTTTTTTTACATTTTTGTTGGTGTAGTTTCGGGATTTTGAGCTTCAATTACTATAAAGTAGGGAATTTTTGTACTCTTGGATAAGTCTTGAACGCGATCTTATGCGTGCGTTGCAAAGTAACATGAGAGTAAAGCTCCACAAGCTTGATAATATGATTTTTCGGTCGGAACTAGTAATCGGGCAAATAGATGGCTGAATCTCTTGAAATGGGATTCAGCGCTTATGCTGGAGAACTTACCCAGGGCATTACGCGCCGAACTAAGCTGACCTGCCAGCAGTTATCGCACCTCCAGCTAGGTGGAGGTCGAACCCGAAATTGTCTGTTCGTTGCCTCGTCCCCGGGACTGAACGTCCATGAGGTCAACGAATTTGAATTTCTGTCGAGATATTGTTCGTCTCACATACAATTTCGTTACAATTTTCAAAATTGTTAATCCAATTGTTGTTTCTATCAGCTCCTGTCTCTCTACATAAGTTTAGAATCAATTTACCAATGGTAGTCTCCCTTCTTAATTGCCACGTTCTGAACAGACAAAAAAAAATCGTCCAGATCACCAGCACTAAATCCTGACCGCAAATTGACTGAAATAAATCCACAATGTTCGAGAGATAAATTAATCATAGAACATCCACCATATTGTCTGGAATTGATTTTACTTCAACGGTAAATTATCTGTGATGTAAACGAGAAATTAAACACAAGCTTATATGTATCTTAACTGGGTTACAGAATGTGTGTGTCAACGAAACTGTTTGATAATTTAATTCCATGTAAAGCACGCTGACATGTGTGGTTTATCGGAAATCCTGTTTTATCACATTAACAAATCTTGTGTGGGATATAATTTGATATTAGATAATACTTGGATGGTAGTGGAACTGTTCTCTATGCAACATGTGGATACAAATGAAAACTAAGACTACGAATCATTTTATGTTAAATTTTGAGCTTGAATTTCATCGTTTTTTAAAGAAAATTTCATTTGGTTCTTTCTTCAATGCTATCATCACCTCATACGTTTTCAGTAGGTTCACAGCCTTATAATAAATACTTCCATCAAACGTGCATCTTCTGTTGAAGATCCACTTCATGTCATGTCTCCCTAACAATAAAAACCCCATCCCCTAAATTCCCAATGCCAATCATCAGTGCTTCCGTAGCGATCCGCATCACCGGCTCTCCCACCTGCCTTAAATGGTTACACGAAAGATGGTTCCTTCCACATTTCTGTACCGTTTCAGCCCATTCACAGCTTACCAGCATAATGCAAATTACGTGCGCTTAAATCCTGTTCAAATGCAAATCATAATCAGTTTTTTCATGATACAAAGACATCATCCCTGATTGTTGTTGGCGCGCGAAAATGGGGTGCGATATTATCACATTTCCGTAAGCCAAAGCAAGGTATGCAGATAACACACACATCCTGTCGACATCATGGAAAAATCTCCTTCCCGTTTGCGCTGAAGACGAAATGGAGTCCTTTCGTAGGCAAGTCTTTCGATGTGGTGGTGACTTTTCAAAGAAAACCCCAAAAGTGTAAAAGTCATAGTTGGCGCGATGCTGGATGGAGCGAACCCTTCGAGCGAGCCATGAGGGTAGCTCAGCCGACGCAGGATCATGATGATTCGGTCGCCACCGCATATATACGTTACATGTTTGCTCCCCCGGGCGCTTGGGAATCCTGAACAGCGTTTGATATGTGTAAAATACGAACGGCTGATGTACAATAAATTTCCTGCAACTTATTGAAATTTTAATGTGCTTTATTCAGCCGCGTTCGTTTTTTTGTTAGAGTTCCTTCGAATGGCGGCTCATGATGGATGTAATTTTGAGGTTTCGTGCTTCAGGATCCTTTTCTATAGCGAAGCAAGCAGGCGAGAAGCACCTCTTTGTCGAGAGAGTTTTCATGGAGTAATTGGCTATGTGTAGTAATAAAAGGAGGCGTGCGAGAGAGTGAAATTAAACTTTTTTTCGATTTGGATCAATAGGGATGCTATTTGTGAGGAGTATTGATCCCAACACTATGGACTTTTGAAATTGGCAATAATAACGAAAAAGAGGTCGTCGTGTTGTATGAAAAGGGTGAAAGTTGAATTGAAAAAATAATTGGAAGCTACCAAAGTGAATTGGGAATTTTATTTAGCATACAACTACGAACAATTATTTTCGTGTCTCTCATTTTGAGTGAAATTTATGACGATCTTTACCACGAACATATAATCTTAAATGGGACGTACCGAAAAGTCTTCAGAATCCAATCATCGAGATTGATACTCAAATTCTACGTATCCAAAAAATAAAAAGAATATAGCCTCCTTTCTCATTTTGAGTAGTGTTTCAATTTTCCACAATAAGTAAAAATCTTTCCTTAGGGGGGGGGGTTGGTAGGTTTAATTCCCAATATTTCAAACTCCTTTTTGTAAGGTTATTATTTATGTATAAGTTAAGGACATAATATTGCAACATTTCAATAGTCTTCTGTTGAATTTTTGTGAAAAAATATTGTGAATTGAGCCACTGACAGCAAATCTTCTTCTTCACCAACATAAAAAAGTTGCTTTGTGGTGATCATCTTAACTCATTACTGGATCACCTGTTGACTAAAAAGTTTTTCGTGACATCAAGTTTTTTTAATTTTATTGATTTTTCAATTTTTAGAAGTGAAAACAGAGACGAACCTTTTGAATTTATGAAAATTTACTGATAAAAATCGGCGAATTTGTTGTTTGAAAGTAAATTATGTTAATAAAAAATACAAAATTTTGGTGTTGTTTCCTGGTAATTTATGTATAAAGTAAGTGTGCAAAATTTGCGAAGGATCGGATAGGTAGTTTTTGAGTTAAATCAGAGAAAAACGCGTCCAAAAATTAATAATAGCAAAATTCTTTGGAGAGGATCTATTCAAAACAGCTGTATCTGCGTCAGTTTTGCTGTGATCAATTTGAAATTTCAACTGGACTCTTGAAAAGCTGTACTATAGAATGAACCAATAAATATTAAAATAAAATAAATAATAAATAAAATTAAAATTGAAAAAAAATCCTTTTCTTTTTAAAAATCGATTTTCCAAAAACATCATTTTTAGGTTTTCGACCTGGCTGACACGGTTTTGAAAAATCTGTTGTACTGTTCGGGCTCAAATTTTTACGGAGTATTTAGCATGTATAGCTTCAGCTGCTTCAAGATTCAGAATTTTTTATTAATTTTTACTATTATATTAAACAATTTTGTTCCAAAAATGAGGGCAAAGAATTGAAAAATCCGGCATTTTGTTTTCCCCCGTCTAAAATGTTTAATTCTCGGTACGGGCTATATTCAATCAGTTATGTTTCAACATGTTATTTAGATTTTTTGTTCTAGACGTTCCAGTCCTGAGATATCATGTCAGCCAATTTTTTGCACCTATTCAGGAAGACACCTTTGTTTTCATTATTTAAAAAACCGGCAGAAATAAGCGCTTAACAAGTATCGTCAAAAAAGTCCAAAAAATTATGGTTTGACTTCCAAAACAATTTTCCCCCTCAAAATCTATGCACGAAATAAAATTTTCCCGCAAACAATGTTCCCACGCTTATTCTCACATTCAATTTCACTAAAAGCAAACCGACAAATTTCATTGCGAGAAAAACTTATCAAACTATTGAAAAGTCCAGCTTCCCAAAAAGGAAAATAAAAGAAAATTCTAACGGAATTTCAACGGCAGACGTGGAAAAAAACATCCTTGAAATATTTGACACGATACAAAAGTTCAAATTTAAAGTCAGCGTGTTTGGATTGAGTCCACAAATTATTTTTGTTTGGTGCTTTTCCTGATCGACTCATTGAAATTTGCTTACTTCGTATTTGATGAACAGTGAAAGCAATTTCTAGTGTAGCGAGTCCTTTTTCCGTATTGCTCCCGAAAAAAGTTAAATTGCGTATAAAATTGGAAAAATGAAGGGTATGGCCGTTGGGACGCATTTTCCTCGTTTACAGAAGCAGGACTGTGATGAGAGGACGAAATGAACTAGACGAGGATCAAGAAGGGGTGCTTGTCTTGCTTTCTCAATTCGTTTCAGTAATTGATTTTCATCTCTTCATCTTTTTCATACTTTTCGGACATAAAAAAATATATTACCCTTAGGGATCATGAGAAAATTTACTTTTCGTCTTACATCTGAAAGAGATAATGTACGTTCGTTTCGTCTTCAGATACAAAGATAGGCTGTAAGTAGTCAGGGGTAGTATATATGGATATCGGCTTGAAGGGATGTTAAGATGTTAGCAACAATAAATTGGGGAATATCTGCATTTGCAGAACAGTGAAAATCGACTTTAGCCGAAATCCGAAGAGGATTATGCTTTAAAGATTATTTCTGGTACCATTTTTGATTCATGTCTGTTTCCTTAAACTGGAAGTCATTCATTCATTCATCTGAACCAGGACATGCCGGTTAAAAATGAACTGATACATTATGTATGCAAGCCATTTGTCAGGAAGTAATAAAAACTGAAGCTTCATGAATTATGCAGCCATATGTACATGTACATATATCATGAAATTTATATGAGCCCAAGGACTCAAAGGTCAAGTGATACGATTTTTTGCTGAATGCTTTTAAAGCGAAATAATTCTACTTGAACTGGATATGAGGTGGTTATTTTCAGCGCTGTTTCTTATGAACAAAATTTAAAAAACAAACTTATTTAGTAATGTATCAACGCAAGTTGTAATAACCTGAATAAACTCTAGAACGGAAGAATGGTTTTTCCAGCTACGACTAATTTAGTAATGTTCTACACGAAAAGAGATCCAAAGAAACCAGAAAACTACAGACTGATGGTACTGAAAAGCAGAATTAATACATAATTGAGGACGAATGGACGGAACGTAAACAAATAATATCAGGACATCAAAACGGATTCAGAAAACGTAGAGATTTTAGGGTCGAAATCTTCATACTGGAATTTATGATCGACAGGAAGTAGGGAAGACAACAGGCTGCTGGAGCTGTTGATTGAGATAAAAAAAACTCAAAAACAAACAGTATTGACCACGAAAAAGTATTCACCTAATGAATAACAATTTCAGGACAAAAATGCATGATACCATAGCTAGACTATGTAGCTCGGCTACCATAGCCATGAAAACAGGACCAGAAAGTAAGACATCGAAAAGTGAGAGCCACGAAATGAGTCCTTACGGGAGATCCCATGTATCCACTACTATTTAATATATTTTTAAATGAAAAAAACCATTCCTACGAAGGTTAGGTCATTGGAGAATAGACATATAGGACAGAACATCATAATCCTGGCATATGCAGATAACCTACAAGGAGAGCCTACGGTCTCATCGTCTCAGATTTGGATGAAATTTGACACATAAGTAGAAGACGTCAAGGATATTCGATCCTTAAAATATTAGACCGCAACACTCCCCCTTTTGTGAGAAAAACGCCTCTAAAGTTTTTAACGTCACTTATGGATTAGTAAGTTTTTACATGTGACAGAAGCGGTGCAGTGTAGGAAGCAGTGCGACCTAGCTCGCGATCAAGAGGTCGTGTGTTCGATCGCCGGTCGGTATTGTTTTTTTTTTGAATAATTGTGGATTTAATTAGTTTAAGGAAAATCAGCCATGTTCAACTACAGATACATTTATTTTTCGAAGTTCAAAAATTCGATAAATCATTTATGAACCACGCCATTTGTATACGCACTGACATTAGATGTCTCTTGAAATGGAGAGAAACTTTTAGGGTATGTCCACATAAGTATAACATATGTATATATCAAGACGTGTTCAAACAAACAAGTTTATTCAAAAATATGTATAACAAGGTATAAATATCATAAGGATATCACGTGCATGTAGTCTGCTGTCAAGATGAATGTCGACTGGGACTGTTGGATGTTTGTTAGGCATCAATTCCTTGGCGATACAAGCGACTCTTGTGGTGAATATTGGGAACGCCACCCGTGATACCATAAATTTGCTGTAAGAACGCCACCTTTCGGGAAGTCACGAACGTATTGAACAGCCATCGTTTATATATATAAAAGAGCATACAATCTTGAAGTTTCCAATATATAACCACATAAGAAAAAAATATACGTTAAATTTAAAAGACATATTTGAACTAACTGAACTATTAGGAACAATGAAATATTTTTCTTATGATTCCAATATAATGTTTTTTACATTTGCGATCATACCTATAATTTTAAAGATGCAGATGCATAGGTGTTTAAATTACTCCCAGGGACGCTATTAATCCCAGAAATTAATTTAAACTATGCTGACAACAGATTCCGACGCATTAGACACGATATCCTTCAGATAAAATTTCACGAAGAAGCAATATTTCAAGAAATAACCTGACAAAAATTATCCACCACTGGTTTCAATTATATATGCAAATATATCACCTTCACTTAAAACTACATAAATCCTGTATGCATAAGTGACATCGATATTCCTGGAACGCATTAGCCGGCAAATACCTACCCTCGACATAAATTATAAATTCCCCATTTGCCTGTCATATTTGTCCATCGACATCAATATGTACAAAACATTAAAGTGACGTGCTTATGTGCCCATTTAGAGGTCCTTATGCTCGATTATGTCACATCAGAAGGACGTGACGAAGGTAGGGAGCCAACAAACGTACATAAGTAGGCAGTCGTCGTCGGCGTAGTCTTTGGGTTGGGTTTTAATACCAGCGACATGTGTTCTTAACCAAAAAGGTGTAACAATAAATCAACAAGGACTCGAGCGTTTGTATTAATAGAAAAATGCCTTGAAAGACATGTTTGGAGATGGTAGCGAAGTAATGTGCTGGTGTGATGGTTCTGGTGACTTTTGGTCACAGTTGGTAGTATTTTTGTATTTGCATTGAATGTAATTAGTTTGCCAAGAGGCGGCAGTGCTTAAGGATATTTGAATGTTGTACGAGTTTCTTTGTTGACTTCGGTAGATATTCAATTTGTGAAAGATGTGGGAAGTAGTAATGTCTTCGAATACAATTTCTTTGAACAACCACCCTTTTTGGAGGAATCCTTCAAGCCTATGTTAGTATAGATGAAAATATATTGTGCAAAATAATGCTCACTTTCGGTTGCACTCATATTCAAAAGGTCATATCTACATTCCATTATTCAATTAATGCTGCATCAAACATGCTTACCAATATCACACGTTATCAACACATTGATAATATTGCGAGCGACAAAACATACTACAGCACGGGATGCTATTTAACACTAATCATAGCAAAAACAATATGATCCAGTTAAATGGGAGTTTAACCGTGCATTTTCGGCTGGCAGGCTGATTTTTTTCGCAATATGTGGCCAATTTCATAATAAGATTAAGTTCAAGTATTTGGGATCGCAGTTCCAATCCTCTGGGCTCCGTCTTGAGAGCAAAAAAGTGGGACCGCCCTATATTGGTTCCTGTTGTGGCCTAACTGAGCCATCTCTTGATAAATAGGGCTGCTACTTCAACCAACTAACCAACCATATTTTCTAGCGAGAGCTGGCACTGAGCTCCAGGATTATACACTAACACCCCAAGTCAGCCATTCATTAGCCTCCGTCAAGCTAAGTTTCAAGCAGTATTATGTAGAGGCTGCAAACAGAGCCTGGCTGCTGGAAGAAACCTGCAGGACAACCAGCCAAACTTGGTACGCGCTGAGCTCAAAGCACACCAATCAGCTCCTCAACACGAGCCGTGAAACATTAAGTTTCAGCGTATCCGTACTGACAGCACATTGTATCATTGGCAGACATTTTGAAAGATCGGGTACACCTTTCCACGATTTCTGCCATTGCTGCAGATCAGAGGAGGAGGAGGAAACGATCCAACATTTTCTGTGCGAATGTCCAGCACTATCCAGAAAACGCATGTAAACCTTAGGCTCACTTTTCCTGGACAGTCTCACGGAAGTAGCTGATTTAAATATTAGCTGCGTCGTCAACTTTATACGAGCATCTAAATGGTTTACGTCATCCTGTAGGTTCTAGTGCCGTCCTTATCTTTTTGTGGTATCACAATGGGCCTATTGTGGCCTAAGTGAGCCACCTTTTGCCACTCATGGTATAAAGACGACCAGGTAGTCTCTTCCGAAGTAGGGATGACGTAGTGTGTTTAGACAATCATGACATTTTGCCCAGTAGGAATTTCAGCAACACTTTGCGGCAAATAAGAAGTGATTTTCCTGCTGGGTGAAGTGACATGTATTGGAAGGAAAAAATAGATGATGTGCCTTTTGGATATTCTTTAGAGAATATTTGTTTGTTCCCTAAGCTTTTATATTGACTACTGTCCATAATCGTTTTTGTTGCCCGACAATTTTCTAAATTTTAATATGTGGCGTTTTTGCAACGCCTGATTCAAATGTGACATTTCGTTATATTTTGGCTTGTCATACGCGCCGGTTCCGATTTGTCACTTTGGTAGCCCTAATTTCATTGAATGCGTGACGTAGAGTGAGTCAGATGTGCGAGCGAAATAGGATGGCGATTTTCTATTAGGTTTACCATCGCTAGTCTTTATACAATGGCTGCTACTACAACTTACACACACTTTATATTAAGCATATAGCTTCCACAAAAAAGTTGTATATGACAGACTTGCGTAAAATGGAATTTAAAATAACTTGTACATACATCACTTTTACGTGGTATCATTATTAAAAGAGTTACGCGCCAAAAACTACACCCAAAATAAGGAGCTCATCTTCCAAGCGCCACAACTTCTTTGTTTTCACGTTCAACAATTTTGCAGTTTTTTTAGACAGTCTTGTCACAAGTCGTTTGCGGTATTTATTGTTTTACTGTACATTGACGAAAGCTTTTCCATCCCAAAGAAGCGAAAGTTGCGTGAAAAACACATTTTTAGGCCTTACCTCTAGTTGTAAAACTCACGGAGCAATTTGGTAGGCACACGGATTTTTATTGCAATGTGTAGTATGCTTCACTGTCAGCTTAAAGTCTAGTATTGGGGGTCGCAGCCACATTCCTCTGGGCTCCATCTTCAAAACAAAAGAAAAGTGGGATACCCCTTTATCTCCGAAAACATGGCTCCCGCTAAAAAGTTGTGTATGGTAAACTTGTGTAGAAGTAAATTATCAACAAACTTTGAAGACATCATTTTCACGTGGTGTCAATAATAAAAGAGTACCACGCCACAAACGACGCTGAGAAGGGGGGGATCATGTTTCGAGCGATCCCACCATATTGTCGGTAGCATCGTTTACTATGAAGATGTCTATGTCAGAATTTTTGGCAGGACAAACTACGAATAGAAACTTATTAAACTCAAGAAGCATGTAAGTCAGTGGAAACGAATAGATGATTAGGTTAATTGTTACCAGGGATTGAATATGTACTCCTGTTTCAGAATTACGGAAGAAGGTATTGAAGACGTTGCATTTGCTACAAAAATAGCATATTTTCAAATCATCACATCTTTTTACTCAGACTATAATATGCATCCGCTTTCATCTTTGAGAAACTATCCTAGTTCAATTAAATTCTCCACGACATCACAGGATTATGATAAAATCCGTATCATCCGTTTTCTTTGAATGCTATCGCGTAAAAACCCACGACAACATTTTAAATGTGTATCTAAATGCGACTTAACATTCATGGAAATAAAATAAATGTTTTTTTGTTGCTTAAAAAAGGACCCACATCCACTATGTTAGAACCCAAGCATATCAACATTCATACGAATATCCGTGCATGCATACAAATTGGAAAGGATGAAAAATAGATGGTACTTGATGTCATAATGTCAGGCAGCTGTAAATCTCCTTGGGCCAACAAACATAGCACAGCGAACTCTTTAAAGAAACGATTTTTCACAACACTATAAATTCGTCCTGTCGCAACGGAAATATATCCTTGATATGAATGCGCGAATGGTAATTAATTATGGCGATGACTGCTGGTAATATTATTTTCAACATGAAATGAGGAACGCTGAAGGAAGGACATAGGAGTCGTGTGAAGAGCTTCTATGATATGGCTTGGCGTATTAATAATGACACGATGGCGTGACTTTAAGGAAGAAGCCATGAAGGGACATTTTTAATATGCATTATATCAAAGATGCTACGAAAAAAGTTCGCCTTATCTCGGAGATATAAGCAATGATCATTTGTAATGATATTTTAAACAAACACGAATGCAATGCTGAATCCAATAAAAGGACACTGCCAGTCGCAATTGTAGCACAGCATCATCGCTTTGATGGTAGTCGGCACGGTGGACTTGTGCAAAAAGATACAGCAAGAAGTCAATGGCCAATTCAAAGACAATGAAGTCCTTGGATGCGGGTAATAAACGGAGCCAATTTTTCATAAAAGCAAACGCAATAACAGTTGAGAGCTGCAAAATGGAATTTTATAAGAACATACCCATGCTTCGGAGGATTCTGCAGCCACAACGGCACTGGATATGGGATTCCTCGAGCAGAGGTACTTCCAAAAGCAATTACGAGCCACTTGGCGCGATGGAACGTACCATCCAATAAAAAGCTAGTGGTAAAGTTTGTCTTGATTGCTTTCGGCCCCAATGCGATTATGGTTAAATGATTAAACGGAACAATCTTCAGCGGAAGGATAATTGATAAACTATCATGGCTGCAATCGCGAATGAACTGCATTCTTCGGCAATGTTGCTACCATCCGGGAGAATCAATGAGTGAGATGCGAATGGAACCCATACCAAGCTGGTGCACAAAAGGATCAAGTCTCCCCGGAGCACGTAATGACGAGATTGTCCTGGAAATATTTTTATGGCGAGTGGATTGCGAGCGAATCAGGACATTTCATTCAATCAGTTTTATTAAAATCACCGCTGCGCTACATGTAAGCATTCCATTCGGTCAACCATTTAAAATTGTTTGGCAGCAAATCAAAGGTTAAAGGCCCGAATCCTTGGAGCGAACTATTTGAACAATTGCTGCAATCAGAAATGACAACAGGACTCTTTTGGTGTACACGGGGCGGGAAATGAGTGAGCGAGGACGAAGGAATGATATCAAAAATTCCTGGAATGTAATTAAAAAAGCTTTTTATTTAGAATACCACATATGTCCGTTTCGGTTTTGGAAGGTTTTTCAAAACACTGAAAAAGTGTGTCCTGTGTTTAGTGCTGTTTGGATTTGTGATGCTGTTGTTGGTGTTTTTATTTCGGACTTGCATCAAGCGGAATGTTTAGCAGTGTACAGAAATCCTGATTGACGAGAGGAAAAACTGATTGAAAGAGTCGAATTAATTGAAAACATGTTTTCAGGATGAGGTGGACGGTTTTAAACATTTATTTTGAACTAACATTTTACTACGAGACGCATTTAAATATAAATGAGCCTTTTGAAAAAAAGAACTTTATTTTGTATTTAAAAAGGAAGCGCATTTTATAGTTATTTATCTTCATAGTTGCCCTCCTTAGTAATGCTGTTTTTTATTTTAGACTTAATAAATTGTGGAAATAACGAGCATAGGCGTTCATAGTACCAAAAATTATAAAAATGAAGATTTCTCAACACAAGTGTATTACATGAACAAAGGACACTGTATTCTCTTTCAAGACATGAAGAAAGTGTGGTATAATTTCGAGTCGTTTCACTTCCTCGCAGAAAATCCAATCGATTCAACTCTGTGGACAAAAAAACAGCAATACAGGATCAACTTCTGCACATTGCCAGCGCAAGGATGATTAATACAAAATATGTCTCATCCTCAGAAATGTGAGGTGAATCTCATAAATCATAGACGATGATCCTGTTCCTGGCCGGGGCTAAGGCTGGGGCCCGTTAGCGACGAGCGTCACGTAAAGGTTTAAATATTTATTAAGCAGTTTCTTTAGTCAGTGCGGGAAAAGCCATTTATCACATTCGTACAAGAGTTCCGTATAGGAACCAAGAGACGAATTCGTACGTGCTTGAAGTTTTGTCCTCGTAAAAGCCTCGCAGGAAAAATCAATCTTGCAGATCCTTTTGTTCCCCGGTCGTCCATCCCCATCGCCTAGCTCCATCAGAAGCAGTGATTGTCGTCTAAGCGCCAGCCTAGCGCTACAATCACGAACTTTTGTGTGTGAAAATAAGGGTTGTTACAATGGTGGTGCGCCGTTAATTTCTTTATAAATTTTCAACTGAAATTCGGAAATGACTTCCATAAGTTTACTTTGGTTTAACTTTCTTTGCATACGGCAAACGCTTCAGCGCCCAAAGATGTATATTCCGCGTTTGATTTCGGCAGCCAAATATGACTCTAACCCCTTGAAAGTACATTTCGGGGTTTGCTTCTTGCCGCCAAGGGTTGATTCAGATGCCGGCTGTAATTTTTGGTCTCACATTTGAGGCAGAAAATTATTGCGTGCAAATGTGCACAACAATGGCGGGCAATAAAAGGCAAATGTAAGGCACAGCCAGGGAAAGTACGGATGTAAAAAAGTTTAATAACACAAAGAAATATACTAAAAAGAGGGAAACACATATTTAGCATTGGGACGGATGTGGCGGTCGCAGAAGAAAAAAAGGATGTTGTCAAATAGTATAAATTTTATGATCTCAGCTATGCCGGGAATATTGAGTGATGAAAAACAGATTTACCACATCTGACACCAAATCCTGGTCTTCAACGGGAATATAATGCGAGCAATACACGAAAGGCGTGCAAGCATGTCCTTATTGCGGGTGGGAGGTGGATGCCGGGTGCTTGGTTGAAAGCAACATAAATTTCGTGGGTGTAGTGAAAGTGTGAATGAACTGGAACTGGGGCTGGGGCTGCGTTTGAAGAGTGCCATATGAAAAACTCCTTACATTATGTCGGAGGAGTATCCTTTCGCCGAATCCGTTTGGCGGAAAAATTCTAACACATGCGAATATGTGTAGATTATCGATTTTTAATTAGCAAGGCATGTGTTTAATATGAGCTCGTTTCAAGCTGTTGCTTTCATCGTGTTTATTTGAATTTCTACGAAAATTCAGAAAGAGTTATTGGAATGAGTTTGCTGACTGTTAAGGAAGTTATAAGTTGGATAATATGGTTATGCTTCCTTATATGTTAGTCATAGTAAGGAATTCATTTAAACTTTGCAAGCATTGCAATGATTTTTACTAGCAGTTTTAATCCATGAAGAAAATTCTTTATAACACATCCTTCATAATTTTTATTTGCATTTGATTCGAGAATATGTCTTTAAAACTTTTCTTGAATATCATCCAACGAAAAATATGCAAAAAATAATTAGCTGAAAGATGTGGAAAAAGTGTTCTTTCTTTTTATAAAAAAGTTCTTGTATTTATTTTAAATTTTTAAGAAAAGGCGAATAAACGGAAAAAATATATTTTACGAAAATGCTAAACAATTTTATTTAAAAAAACTGTACTGTTTCCTAATATGAAAATAAATCCTCCGGAAAATTGTCTGTATTGAATGATTAACTGGGATGAAATAATTATTCATTGATTTCATCCGAAATGATAACAAAATATATCAAAAGATAGTTCCAAAAAATAAAAATAAATAAATTGATTGCCTTCTCCACGTAAACTGCCCATCCTTTTTCGCCATGCATCCAACACACCTTTACGATCCATCATCCTTCCTGCATAGCTTCTTCAAAGAACCGTTCTGTGTTCCTTCGATTTCTCAATCGTTCGCCCGTTATGTTCGATACGAATTGGTAGCCATTAGGGCGGAAATATTCATTCAGCTGTAGTTAATATTGTCCGGAAATAAAAACAAAACTGCTATGGTCCAGGAATGCTAGACGAGAGAAAACGAACGTAACGAACGGGAGCACAACAAGGACATTGGAATATAACATCGATGATGACAACGAGGACTAAGTCAAAGACAATGTACCGTCGTTTCCTTTGTCGTGGCCTTTGTAGTTCGTCTGCTCCTGCTGGCAGAAAGGTGCCCTCGAGGACAATGTATAATTAATATAATCTGGAGGAATTGCGACTTATTTAAATTTCGCGTTAATGAGTAGATACCATCGTTGAATTGTGAGATTTCATAGGAAAACAATTGTTGCAAGGATTCAAGTCAATTTATAATAATTGTGTTTTTGACGATTTTTCGAAGAATGATGTTAAAATATTTTGAAGATTTTCTTAGTGAAATCAGGCAGAGATCATGTGTATATTGAGCATATAACCCTAGTTTTGAATTTATTATATGCAAGTGAAGGCCGGGGAGAATGATCGATGTATTCAAATTTCGCGCCATTTGTTTGTTTTTAGTCATCATCTGACATATGGTTTGTGTGTCTAAAACCAATATGACAGTTTCAATCAAATCAAATGTATTGTCCATTTTTCGATTTGCAGTTGGTTAAGGTAGGTATAAAAACTAAGGAGTGCATACATAGTTGTAGTTTACGTATAATAAACAAACTGTGATTCGCACTGAAGAAGAAGGCACGTAGTTTTCGGAAAAATTGTATGCGATACAATAATAAAAATTTGCAGTATAAGAAACAGATTAAACAACTACTAGACTCGTTTTTTTTGAAGGCATGCCTTGCCTATATAGTAGGCTGTAGTCAAAAATAACTCCAAAATCTACATTCATAATTTATTCGTTGAGAAGAAGAAAAACTCAATCTGCCCGAGAAGGAAATTACTATAAATGCGGAAAATTAACTCATGTGAATGCTGATATCAGATATCAACTGTCTCTAATGAATGATTGTATTTTACTTTATTGGATTATACAATAGACGGAAAGTATAGGTAGCCTACATATCCGTATCAAAAACTGGCATTGAAATTGGAATAATACTAAATGGCGAGGATAATATAATTTGCGTTGGGAGTACCAACAAGAACTATATCCTTAGGAACTAATATCAACATAAATATGATTCCATCATTCAAAGTATTTAAAACGTGATAGCAATAAGCAATCATTCTTTATCCTTACAATCTGTTGGCCATACAAAAACATAAAAGTGACAATCAGAACTTAACCAACACTAAAACCATCCTAATTATCCCAACAACCCAGGAAGCAAATAATTGTTGGTATACATTCCTCAAAAGAAAGAAAGTATAAACTCTGAAGTTACCTTTAAAGTTGGAATCCGGGTTTCCTTTTACGACAGCTTGTTACGAGGATTCTCATTGAAACCGTCGTCCATCCCTACTTGATGCGACTCGTCGTCCAATTTGCGGATACCCTTTTCAACTCATCCAGAGCGAAACAAGCGTCCTGAAATGAAAGCGGCCAACGTAGCCAACGACAAACCTTTACCATGAACTTCCCTGGTCAAAATAAACAAATCCCGGAAACATGTCGAGGGGCACAATAAAAGGTTTAAATGGCGATATATCCAATACGATAAAGAGGCTTCAATATCATCAGTGACGAGGTCCTTTTTATTTTTAAACACCTCAATCGGGACGTCCGCAGGAGCCAAAGACAACAATGAGGACACGGGGAGGTGGAGCAGCAACAACCAGAGTGGTTCAGGCTGCTCCAAGGAAGAAGTCGAATCTTCAGTTGCAAGTGCGCTCCAAGGGTCGATTCGAATTCCTCCAAGGGAAATTCTTCGAGTGGAAAAACACAGCCATGGTGAAATGTTAGCGCCTTAGCTTTCGGCTACGGAACAAATCGACGGCAAGCTAAGACACGGAGTAGGACGCGCTTTAAATTCCAGAAAGTTGTTGACAATATCAAGAAGGGCAACGGAATCGAGCAGAAAGTACATTTTGAATGCTAAAAGCTCTCAAGCCTTATTTGACTTTGTGTACGAAAAGAAAACGTTTAAATGTTATCACCGCCGCCGAACCACCGTCAAAACGATAGCAAGGACAATTCTGATTTTGCAGACTGGTACGATATTCTTTTCTCCACTCGGCAAAAACATTTTTTTTTGTTTGAAGGACGAAGTGGCGCGAAAGTAGGCGAGATGGCAAGTGTAAATGTATTTTATATAATAGGTATTTGAATGTAACACGGCTCCATTCACTTAACGATACTATGGGGTGATGACAGTGGAATAGGATTACTTTGTAGCGGAAATAAAGTAAAGCGATTCCTTTTTCCACTGTGTGTATCGATGGTTAATAGGGTGCGGATAGAGATTTTGCAAACTAGACTTGAATAACTTTGGATACAGAATATGAATACTGATGATTGGATTGGTAACAAGGATCGTTTATCTGGATCTGAAAATGTGAAGTGGAGTTTGGAATCATGAAACTGAATATGTGAATTGATTCCAGATTGTTGCTGATTGGTTCATGAATTTCGGAAATGTTTAAAGAAAAATCTCAGATCTTGCGGTGATTTTTTTCTTACTCCAGTCAAGCAGGATACCGTCAACTGTTCCCAGACTCTAGTCATGATATGAATTGCACTTAGCCTATCGAATTGCTTCTACTGAGGAGCCAAACAAGACCATAACATCCCAATAAGTCAATGGTAGTCTTGATATTGGTTCTGGTTCTTGCACATTCGGTCATGGTCTTGATCTTGCATTTATAGATTTCGTCTTGTCCTCGGTATTGTCTTTCAATTTTTGATCTCGTTTGTGAGATGTTTGTTGTCTTAAATTCACACGAATTTTGAATGGTATGTCCTTTTGCCTGCAGATACTTTAGCACTCCTGGAATAAAGCATTTATCAAACCATTCTTCAAGTAGGCAAGCAGTTACCCAGGCTTTATGGGTTGATCGAAAATAAAAAGGCAAAGTTTTTTTCTTAAGGGGGTTATAAGCATTTTTAAAAAATCTATGTTATTTTTTTAAAACCAAAAAAGCACAAGAAAAACTCGAATTTCGAAAAATTAGTTTTTAACTGTCTGCCATAGCGTTATTTTTGTATATAACTTGATAATTTGGGTTCTAGTTAAACTTTTTTTTTCGAATTTTTGTGTGAGACAATTTCTCGCGTCAGAATCATTGCCACCGTTTAATATGCATTTTTTCATATAGCTAGGAGAATTTTGATATTTTGTGTAAAATTATAATAATATTCCAATAAAATCGATTTTTTAGTACGCTTTGACAATATATTAGTTGAATTCAAAAAGAATTACACTGATATCTACTCTAGAGCCTTATACTAAATTCTTAAAAATAGGTCAGTTTTTAGGGTGCATAAAGCCTATAACCCCTATGATTCCCTTAGGAGCCATCTGGGTTTTAATTTTAAAAAATTGATTTTCCAAAAACATCATCAGTGTGCAAATTTTAAGAAGAGAAATCATTTTGATCGGTATCAAATTTTCCGACTTTCACTCAATTTCCCACCCTCAAAAAAAGGTTTTTTTAAATGGCCGCCATTTTGTTTTTTTAATGGAAAGTAAGTCGTCCTGGTACCTGTCATAGGCACTTAAAGAGGGTCAATTTAGCGTTTTGTTATTTTCCCCAGATGATCCAGTCACCTGAAATCGCGTCGAAAATAAAAAAACCAACAGCTCTTTCAAACAAACTAGTATGCAGTTGAATAGTCACAATATTAGGCTTTTAAAATAGTGTAGGTTAAAGTTGATACGATATACCATATTTGTGTAATGAAAAATTTTGTAGAGGAACTGAAAATGTACGAATGTACCCCTTATGGAGGGTACGTTCGTACATAGTGTGGGGCACATGCGTACATAATGGGGAACCTCCGGTCATGAGCAAAATAAAGAACAAATTTACTGACAATTATCATTTATTAGCAAAAATATAGAGATCAAATTGACACAGCTTTATTATTTTTGAGAACTAAATAACATTTCTTGGCTGTACAAACACAAAATAAAAAACAACTAAAAATAACATCATTCTGAAAACAAGCTTTGAAAATTACTGCACATTGTAAGCTGAGAGGTCTTTAGCAAAGCTGAAGATACTACTGGTCCTTGCTGTAGAAGCAGATATGGGTTGCGGTAGTATTGAAACTACATCTGAGAAGTAAACTGTTCCTTCATCTTTGATGTTTGGAAAGACAAATTTCCAAGAACCATCCTTTTTCCTTAAAAATGAAACCTTGTATTCGATAGAGCAGTATTTGGTAGCCACCTGTCCGACGTAATACAAAACTGACTGTCTTTTTTCAAACTTAATTAACAAAAAGGTTCCTTCTGTTATAGTTTCCGCTAACACGGGAGTTTCGATTTCGATATCAGATTCTTCAAACACTACCTCATCGATGGGAGAAGTAGAGCTTTCTCTTATACTTATTTCAGTATCACTCTCACTATCAGTCTCGATTATGGTTTTCTTCTTTCTTTTTGGATTTGCTGTCTTATTTGTTTCTGATAACAAACTCAGGACACGCTTTATTTCTCTTGCCTTCCTTTTTTGTTCTTGCTCCTTTTTCTTAACTTCTTTAGCTTCTTCAATTTCTTCAAGTCTATTCTTTTCTGGTGTGTTAGTATAAATTCGCGATTTACCTAGTTGTTTTCCTTTTTTTGATTTTGTAGACATATTTTTATTTACTTTAGGGTATGGTCGAACCATCTCGGGAGTTACTGGTCCTTTGGAAGTTGATGCTGTATGAATATCGCAATTAAGTGGCTGTTGCGGAGAATTAGGCAATGGAGGCGATGAAATCGGTTGTGTGTCGATGGATAGATCAGTATCTTCTGGCATGGTTGGAACAATATTCTCTTGTAAACCTGCTATGGAGCATGACTGGTAAACCTGAACGGCCGCAAAATCATCGTCGCTGAATATAAGTTTGTTGAATGGCCATATTCCTGTATTTTCAAAAGCACTTGTAATGTTTTTACCGGTAAAAGTTTGAAAATAGGCTATTTTAGCTAATTTCGGAATATTGTAAACATTAATCGTTTTTCCTGGATTATTTAGATGCCAATCGTTAAAAGCAATCTTTAATTTTGACTTAAAAGGCCCAAATACGCCCACATCCAATGGTTGGAGGCGGTGTGTTGTGTGTGGTGGGAATGACAGGTATACTATTCCGTTTTCTCGGGCATAATTTACAGCATCTATTGAGATATGACTTTCATGGTTGTCGGCTAGGAGTAAAATAGGGTTCGCTTTGGAGCACAGCGTATGCTTCTGGATGTGCCTTAGAACTTCAACAAATATATTAGTATTTATCCATCCGCTCCTATTAGAAACTCCTAAGCTGCCTTCTGGAGAACCATCCATAAAATGATCCTTGAAATGGACTCTAGGGAATACAAATAATGGTGCGATGGTGTTCCCGTTCGCCGAAATTATGCCTCCAAAAGTAACTAGCTCTCCTCTTTCAGCAGAAACAAGTTGGCCGATTTGTTTTTGCGTTTTTTCAGCAAGTACTTTGGGCGTGTTTAAAACAGTGGATATGCCAGACTCATCAAAATTAAAAATCCGATCACCAGTAAATTTATAATTATCCAAGATATTTTCTAGGTTTCGGTAAAAATCATTTACGGCTACCTTATTGAAACCATACGATCTAGCTGCGCTAGTGTTCTCAGGTTTTCGCAAACTTAAATTTGGGTTACGTTTACGGTAACCCTCCAGCCAATCCTTTCCTGCTATTTTGTTGCGATTCCAGCTAGGTGGAAAATTAAGTTTATTTGCAAGTGCATATTCGTAGGCAAGCCTCTTCAAATTCTCAAGTGTTAATCCATAGTGCATTCTTGAGCATTCTGTGATATATTTGTTTAAAAGAATCTCTTCTGCGATAGAAAATATTTGATTTGCAGTATACTTGGAACCAAAAGATCTTTCGGCAATGTTGTTATCGCCAAATGTTTTTTTTTGGACCTTCTTAATACGACTTTCAAGAGTTGATGGCTTGACGCCGAATTTATCTGCAGATTTTCGAATAGATAATGTTTTATCCAAAACTTCTTGTATCGCAGATTTCATTGCCTCTTCATCCACATCTCCACTTCTGGTCCCCTTTCGCTTGTAATTTCGTACCATAGTTCTGGGATAATATAATTATTCAAAATAAATGTAAATTAGAATGCATGAGTTTACAGAGATTTCAATAAAAATAATAAAAACCCTTAATGACTGCTTTGGGTCACATTCGTACTGTACGAATGTACCCGACACCTGTATGTACGAATGTTCCCCAAAGCGACCAACAATGGTTTTTGTTATTTTTATTGAAATCTGTTAATAACATCGCATAACTAGAACACCCACAGTAAAATAACACGTCACCTTATGAACAAACGGAGCTACTATAAAATTTCAGCAAAAACTCACTACCGTTAACCCAAGTTGAAGTCACATGAAAAAAATACTTCTGCACTGAAAAAACACACAACGATTTGTCCAGGCAAAGTCAGCAATAGCACTGCTGCCTCAATTCACGAGCTAACTGTGTGCAAATGCACGAGTCTTCCATGCAAGCGCGAACATGTCAATGTGAATAGTTTTCTTATTACAGCCACAGTACGAATGTGCCCCATGTGCGAATCTACCCCACCTTCCCCTAATGGGTGAAAAAAAAACAATAAAAAAATCTAGAAAAATATTTTTGTACACCCAAAGTAACAATTTATTTATGTAAAAAAAATTTCAAAATGATATCTTTCTTTCTTTTTTTTTAAAAAAAGAAATCGTAACCTTAAAGACCGCTCAAACGCGTTTTTCTCAAAAAACGTTTTTTGACCTGGTTGGCACGATTGTGAAAAGTCTATTCCAATGATTTAGCTTAAATTTCCAGGGATTATTTAATACATAAACAGTTTTAGTCTGAACGTGAAACAGATTTTTTTTCAAAATTCTTACACCTTTTTTAAAGCAATTTTCGTTGTATAAGAAGGTCAAATTGTGTATAGTCCCCCATTTTGATTTTAATTCGTCTAAAATGTTTAACTCTGGTTTCGACCATAGCCACTTGTTGATATTCATAAATGTCGTTGAAAGTTTTTGATTCAGACTCACCTGACGCGAGACATCATGCCAAACAGTTTTTAATAGAGCTCATTTATGACCGCCATTTTGTTGCCCTAGTCGGAGAAATAAATTTAAATTGTTTGTTGTAAAGTTCAAGGTCCACATTTTTATTTTCAAAACATTCCAATAAATATTTCTATAAAAAATGGTTGAAAGTGTTCGATAATTCTTATTGAGACATTAAACAAACATTTTACCCGATTGGTAATTATGATTATTAATTTAAATCACCTATGCCGCCATAATTTTATAGCATTTGGATTTAATAATTTCCAGCTTTCAGTTTTATTTTCAAAAATTTATCTATGCATTTTAAAATACTAAAAAGTCTGTTCGAGTATTGCAATTTCCATAGAATTCATATTTCGGACTAATAATTTAAGTAATTTACTTTATTATTCATAATTTCATTTATAAATGACCGCAAATTGTCACAAATTCAAACTCATTATTTGATTGTCCATCCCAAAATCGCACTAATTTATAAAATACTGCGGACCTTTACAATTTGTTTTGACCCCTAACTTTTTTATAGTTCGAAACCAAAATACAAAGAATCACAATGAAGCCTAAGCAAATAAAATCCAGCAAATAAATTTCGGCAAATAAGCACAAAACCGTATTCCAGGACGACGTTTCGCATTTGTTCTGCTCTATCTGAAAATCAAATCATATTGTTGGCATTATCATCCACCTTGAGCCTATTACAATGATAATATCATATTGTTTCGCTAAATTTTATGTTTATTAAAAATACTAAAGGACGAATCGCGCGGCAAAGCCATTGCATAAAAATCAGACTAAGTCCATAATGCCAACTTTTGTCGTCTGCCTCATTACAAATTCCTCCGACATAATTTCGAGGCTGAAATCCTCGCAGGATCCACAGCAGCAATAAAATACCTTTTCGTGTTATATTTTGGGTTTTGTTCGTTTGCCACATTGGGACGGTGGGTGGCTGTCGGAATTCCGAATTCCCTTCTGGGGGGTCCTATATATAGTAGATTGCATGCCATATACGTCGTTCTAGCGTGAGCGACACTCATCTGTAGGCTTTCTAGTTCAATGGAAGGGTGGGGGTAGTGATGAGTACGAAGAAGCAGGAACACACCGGATAGAATGGTGGTATTATCCCGGATGTGGTGGTGGCAGCAGTGCAGCAGCCATAGCAACATCCACCAACAGGAAATATTTTCATTTGTTTCAATTAACCCTTGGGGTATTCTAACTTTCAGAATAAGATCAAGTCTTTAAATTGTCGGGATGTCAGTATTTTTTATTATGACGAGACGATGATTGTCATTTGGGGGCTGACGGATTTAAACCGGTGTCGTGTTTCGTCCTTGTTGTTACGTGAATGAGATTTTCATTTCTTTAGGGGTTTCTCTTCTCTACTTCCAGACGGATACACACCCAGTCGGGGAGCCGGTGAAGGTAGGTACGAAGCGCATAGGCTTTGTTGCCATGCATCACTTGGGGTGGTGTAGTTCATCGTTGGAAGCATCTCTTGATGGTATAGTTCGATTGTCCTCGGGTGAAAAATGGGCTTTTATAAGCTAAATGGCTAATGAGCTAGTCGGGAAATATAGAAAAAAGATTAAAGCTGCTCCGAAGTAAAGAGTGATGCATCTTCAGGCTAAGTCTTGTTTGTCCACGAACATCAGATCCTTGAAATCTTATATATGTATAACTGGTCCAAAATTGACGAAGTTCCTACAGAAAAGACGGAAAACAATCAAATCCAATCATTGCTGATAAAGAATCACAAACGCCTTGGTCATTCACATCAACCCTGACTACCATCTTCATCCAGTGCAACCTCAGAATCCACCATAAAATCGTTCATCACGAACAATTGCTCTTCAGCAACCTTTAATTACTATTCAGAGCAAGATGCTGCTCCTACCTCTTCTGGGAATAGTCGAGGAGCGCCATCCCGACCATCCTCTTCAGCATAGCTTGACAAATAATATTTTCCACGACCGGTCCCGTTGATGGTTTATTGTCCGGAAAAGAACAACAGGACCATTATGACTTTTCGCGAAAAGCAACTCTCGAGTGCTTTTAAATTAAGCGCTCGAGCATTGACAAGATACTATCCTAGTTGTATAATGTCCTTTGCAGCGTGGCATTGTGGAAGTGGTACCATAGCATTGGTGCCATCACTACCACAGCACAGCCCCAGCATCTTTGCTGGCCACGTTTCATTACCTTGCAGTTTTTTCGTCGCTTCAGGATATAAAAAAACAACAACCATTTACGTAGTGGCTGGTGATTGATGATCTCCATTTCGTAGCCTCATCAGTTTCCATCTTGTTGAAAAAGCGGGAAAAATTCCCAGTCAGGTGATGAGTTATTTGACTTTCCAAGGAAGAAATGATAACGTCTTTGCAGTGAAAACTGAAAAATGCACGAAATGTGAAAGCCACTTAGAGTTGGGATAATGGAAGCGGGTGTAACATTATTTGGAGATGATGTTGACTTGGGAATATAGTTCTTTTAGAGGAAAATTGAGAGAGAGCTGAACTGCTTAATGAAGTTATAACGGAATTGGGTAACTTGGTGATTTTCTCAGCTTGATTTAATGACGACATTTCCATTTAAATATAATCTTCTGTTATCTTTTGGACTAAAAAAAGTTAACATCCATTTTGTTGATCAAAGTACCTCATTCATACGATTTCGTTTTTTATTATTTTCAAATATACATTTCGGACATTAGTTGTGTCCTTCTTCAGTGTCTTACTGTGTCTGAAGAGAAGACTTGGCGGAATCTTTCTTAAATGTACTGGGCTTACATACTAATTAATTATATGCTTCCATTGGTTCGTTACCTCTATTATTAGATCCCGGTATAACTTTATGCCCCTACAGAATCGATTTAATAAGGTTCGTCGTACCTCATTTTGCCATAAAATTTGCTATAAATATTTCGAACATATGTATTCCAAAGTTATTTATCTGTCAAACGTTGATTCATATGTCAATCAGGTTCATGTGGAATAGTTGCGAGCAATTTTATAATGAAGTGAGGCGTTCAAGGCAGTTTAGCCATCGAAGAAGTGTATTTGAAATTTTCGAGCTGTTAAAATAGTTACTGCAGGCGTTCAAAAAATAATCTGACTGACATATTTATGACGAGTACTTTCATAAAATAGTTATTGTTTCGTGTAGATCAGGTCTCTGTCAAAATACTAATAAATAATGAATTTCTTATCTCACCCTTGTCAGTTGTGATTCGCATTTGTTTGTGACTTGTTGAAAAATTTCAATAAAAATAGATCAATTCGAAATTCGTGCGATGACGAAATATTTTTGCTTGAACAATTTTACCACCATACAAATTTTTAAAGAATAACGTGCGTGCGTGCGTTGTGTTGATGAAAAACGAAGCCGTTAGCTCATTTTTCTGGTCTTTTTCTTAGTTTATCGTTTTGCAAATGTTGCAGTGCGCCTTTATAAAATTCGGAATTTAGAGTTGTTCGTCTTGGAACGAACTATGATCGCACTATGCTCGGAATATCGAAAAAAACCCAATAAGCATGATCTTGATGTTCGAATTTGACTGACATACTTTTAAGGGTGAGGGGAGTTAAGGGTTTCCATTGTTAACTCAGCATTTTTGTCTCAAGGTCATAGCCATAAACCCGACTTCCATCTCCAGTTACAATTTTAGCTATAAAATTTGGATATGCTTCAAGCTTCATCTGTCAAAAAGCTGGGAACGAATTTTTGCACATTTGCAAATTATCGGTTAAAATGCTTTGCACAGACTAATTTCGTCTGAAAGTTTTCGAATAATTATTCGTCTGTTTGCACGAACAATTTTCGCCACTTTTTCCACGTTTTCGTCTGTTTTTAAGGTGAATGGACGTCCCGGACGTTGCTCGTCTTCAACTGACTCATTCTTGTTTTTAAATCACTCATACTATTTGTAAACAGTCTTCAAAGTTACCACATTAGTGCCATACAACTATTTTAACATTTCATGAGCTTCTTTGGCACTTTTTTGCAACTTAAAACAAAACTTAAAGTTGACACTTTGTTCGAAATCTATGATGCGTGACAGACGCAATAAACACGACCTCACTCTAGCGGCTTTGGAGATTAACTGACTAGTCATAACATGTTCTCTGTCACAGCGCATCAAGCTATCGGACATATGACATGAAATGGATGTGGCATCATCAGTTTCAGCTCTAAAAACTCTTTCACCGCACTTTTTGATTGGATCTCATAATCTTGTTTGTACACTTTTCATAACGATGTTTCTATTGCAATAATCCATACAACGAGTAGTTGACAACTACTCTGCAAATAGACGTCTGAGACCATTGGAAGATGAGACGGCATGATGTTTAGGTGGAACTAAACTAGATTTTTCTTTAAATATGGTGTTTATCCTCAATTTTTGTATTCACTTTGTCAAACCCTGATGAGTAGCGAGCTCTTGTTATTTTTCTTCTTCTTTTTAATGACCGTCTATTAGGACAATTTGAATGGCTATCTCAAATCATCACTTTCCCAATCACATTTTTCAGAACCGATTCAGTAAACATTACAGGCAATGCCGCTTGATTCGGAACAATTAATCGTTGAAAAATGAGAACATCCTATACAAAGATTCATTTCATGCACGTCGTAAAAAATCTGTCCTTTCCAAAAACATGTTTCCAATCAAAATTGTGGTTTTTTCACGAAATCTTGATAGTCCCGAGCCAGCTCAAACGTTTAATTAAATTTCGAAGGACACTTTGCTCTCGTATTGGAACTCAATTAAAATTTCAATCCTATCGCAATTTAAGGGAGATTAGTCAAGTTAATCTGCAGCAAGCAAAGCAAACGCACCAGAACTCCGCCGACACGCCAGATAGTCACGTAATAGAATATATTACCTCCTTGAAACACACATATTTCGTGCAACATTTACAATTTCCAAATGAAATTAATATTCAAAGTGTGCTCTTAAATAAATTGAGCATGAATCTCCAATTTGCATAAACGAATACGCAATTAATTCGAGTGGTGGTGGAAGATGCACGAGATGACGCCCG
This sequence comes from Oxycera nigricornis, assembly GCA_963942545.1. Taxonomy (NCBI): domain Eukaryota; kingdom Metazoa; phylum Arthropoda; class Insecta; order Diptera; family Stratiomyidae; genus Oxycera; species Oxycera nigricornis. Next base: position 4,056,629 of record OZ012662.1, read on the forward strand.
GCGACATGGACTTTCGATAAATGTAAGTTGTATCTGAAAGTATGCATGCGAATTCCGTGTTCTTTCCATTCGGATGAAGCCGCAAGCCTCGACGCAAGGTAGGATAGTGATATTTCAATTTTCGCAGCTTCCATCCGAAATACAAGAATTTAAGGACTGCAAATGGGAGACAGGCCTAGTGCTAACTAACGACGAATACATTAACTTGTGGGATGCTTTCCGTTCAGTGGAGCAAACAGTTGAGAGTTCCAGAAGAACCGCTTGATTGAAGCTGCGATTGGCGCTGCACTATGTCCAGATACTAGATAAAGCCACCTCCGTGCATATTAAGCAAGCAAAAGATACAAACGAGGTGTCGTAGTTGCGAGCGCTTGTGCTGGAAGCCAGGACCAAAACATGTTGCGAGGAGAGCCGCAGCTTGATTCGGGGAGCCAGCCGTCCAATGTTCCTGCCCGTTGCTATTAAAGTGAAATAAATCGACAGCATTTAATTGTAAACTGTCCATCCATAAATCTCGCGAACCTGTAATTTAAATTAGCTGCGAAGAAGCGGGTCGCCGAGTTGAAGATCGCTTGCTGACATGTCCCGGACACTTAGCGAGGAGGCAATAAGTGGTCCGTGGGCAGATGCAGTGGCTCCAATGGACACCGAAGATACGGATGGATGCCATCGGCCAGCAGGGCCTGCCTGTGTTAAACGCATCTGTCGTAATATGTCTTGCACGCCGGGCCGTTGTTCATCGTGTAGCCCAGCTCTACAAGACACCAATAACACTCATGTAGCCATGTATCTGATTCTACTCGATTTCCTTCGGAAGTGATTTGTTGTACAAGATAACAAGCGATACGTACGGTCGCTCCATTGAATCTTGACAACACACACTACACGCAGCACCCAGCCCAGCACATCCTCGCTTCCTATCACGGAGTGCAGCACGGAAGATACAAAGATACAAAGATACAATAACGAGGCATTTTATAAAGCGGATTCCGTACACTGATTCCAAGATCTTCAGCTCCGATAATCGTGGTGAGATCTTTTGTTGGGCCCTCGCATCCCAGCAACAGTTCTCGAATGCGACAGTATCTTTGGTATTCAGCTTAATGTCTAATTGTAAGATAATTGCGACGATAAGGAATGAATGATGTACCTGTGTGACTGATTTGGTAATATCGGCCCGTAATTAGATGCCATTTCGTTGGCTCGATGCTAAGTGAATAGACGATGTTGGGCACATCCAGGATGCATTCACCTATGGTTCAGTTTGTGGGAGTCATGGATTGCAGACATGGATGGAATGGTGGGAGCAGTTTCTTTATGCAACAATTGAAGTGTATTTGTTTTGAACGTCGCATGGGCGGTGATGCAGAATTTATTAAGTCATTCTATTTGATATCAGCATTCTTCCATAGAACTTAAGGAAATATATTAAAGTAAACTGTTTCGGAAAATCGTGCAAATATCCACTACTCTGCCTTTTTGTATCAATGACTAGTTTTTCATCTTTAAATGCAATGGAAAATTGTATCCAGCCTAAATACACTCAAAATAAGGCTCAAATATTAATTGTAGAAATATCAATGAGTTTCCATTACGAAATTTCACCTCCATTTTTCGTAAAATATATTTTTAATGCAACACAATTATCAGACGACTTTAAATTTTACGAGTTTATTTATTCTAGGCTCCATCAGCATTTTTAGATATATAGCAATCGTGGTTACTTGCAAATGGAATGAACAGAAAATTTATTGCATGTTAAGAAATTAATACAAGTTTGCAGTTCAAAATTTAGATGGCATCATGTAAGATTTTAAACAATATAAAAGTGCAGGAAACAAATATTTTTTAGACTATTCCTTTGTTTATGACCATCCATTTGTATATTAGATAGAAAAGTTAAACACCTTGTACAGTAAAATTTCTAATGATTTAATCATGTGGCAACACTCTTATGTCACCACAGTAACATAAAATTTAAAGCTGGCAATTTTGCGTGATTGATTGAACAGCTGATCGGATAGAATGTCAAAATCTCAATGTCAAATTGATTTATGCATTGAAAGCATTTACGATTCACAATGTAATGAACTGTTTAGCTTTCTGGCTATTTAAACTCGAATTGGAGCAATCTTGAAATTTATGGTAGGATAAAAGCGCTGTTGAGCACTTGATAGTAAAATTATTTCCAATGTACTTTGTATGCTCGTATGGCTGGTGAAATATTCATGCATGCGAATCACTTATAGCAAATGAAACAAAACAGTATTTGGATCGGATATTCCACTATATTGCTAGCCTACAACTTCATTGAGCATAAATTGACAAAACTTCAATATACCACGATCCGTTTTTTTGTGGTAAATATTTGCTCTTGTATTGGTGCTATTCTATATTGCGAAATACAAGGATCAATCTATTAACTCTTTATTTTATGTTATGTTTTGAAATATTGTTAAACAATAGTCAACATAATTTGAAATTTAATAAAACTACCAAATAGTTCATTAAATCCAAACAACCCAAGTGAAACTGATAATTTGTGTTGAAAGCAGATCTTGTCGTAACTTGTGATGAATTTTCATTTCTCATTACATCGCGTAGGTATATCCTTCATCTTTAGGAGTTCACTAACTTCATCGCCTTCATAAATCATTCAACCTGAAGCCTGATGCTATTTTCTCAAATTTCCTAGCTTTCAAGAAGAATTCACGGAAAACTTTCTAGTCTGAAAAGTTCCTCCACGAAAATCCTCGAATCAACGCCACTCACTTTATAGCGTGAACTTGCATCATCATATCCAAATGAAAGGTGGGCTCACGGCGCACAAGGAGCGCAAGCAAGGGTTCATCTCTCGAGAATTCGGGCGAAATGTATTCACAGCCTTGTTATAAGCCTTTATCTCGTCCAGCGAAACTATATATGCTTCCTGTTGGCCTCTTGGGACTTTTACTTCACGCCCCAATAATAAACTTGAAAGGACCCCAGGACCCAGACGCAGAATGTTATAAAGTCGTAGTCCGACATTCAATAAGACTGTGATTATATGGTGTCTACATTTTACTTGCATATTAACCATAAAGGGATTTACTTAGTTTCGGGTCGAGAAAGGATAACCCAGCCAAGGAAGTGAATGGTGGAATGCATACTTCCTTGCTTGGGTACATTGTACAGATAGCGTTGCGAAATATTTCATGACGCCCGCCACATCCTATTTTATTTAAGGAGTAGCGATAATCGAAAATTGAACGTGTGTGTCGGTGGTGGAGAGTTTTCAAAATTATAATGGGGATGACTACGCATTTCTAATCGGATTTTGAAGGAAGTTCGTCGTGGTGGGTGGATGAATGTGTTCAACAGGACATTTTTCTAAGTTTGATTTCAAAGCTGATGATGGCTTGAAGGATTCAGTATGTAATTTTGAAAGGAGTTCATGTCAAACATCGGTTTGGTCAGTAAAGAGTCTGATAGACACATGAAATGATGTTCCTTCTGATGAACTTCCTGAAATGACAAGTTTCTGGAGAGATTTCGTCCTATTTCCGAGGAACAGGAGCTTGTCAAATGCAACCATCACAACCGTGCATAGCTACTCATCACGTCCGCCACAAAACGTGAATTCTAATTAAGGAACACTCCTCCAAATGCAAAAGGAACTGATAAGGAATGGCTCAATTCGTATTTGTTACTCTGTTCAGTTGCTCCGGAACACAGGAGCTGCATGTCTTCAGCGAGATCCCAAATGTGCTTTCTGTCACCATCCCATTAAGGAATAATTCATCCCAGGCAGAATTGTTGACAAACTTCCTAGTTGTTTAGAGCTCTGTCCTCGGCGTCCTGACATCCTCGCAGCTCCACATCCCAGAATCATTCCGGCACAATCCCGGCATTTCGGGAAGTGCAGAGTGATGGCTCGGAGACAGTTGAATGATGACGTTGTGAAAGATAACGACGGCTTGAATTCGACTAGAGGATCTGATTTGGTCGGGATGGCTTCTTCAAGACAGCACAACCCTTGAACGCTGCAAATATTTGCATTCGTCCTGACAACGACCTGCCGTCCCAGCCACTGTCGCTGCGAAATTAATTAAACCTCCTGCGTTTTGTTACTTGTTCCATTTGAGTAGTTGGCTTTTAGTTTGCTGTACACCAGCGACCATGGCTGTGCGACTATTGTTTGTGCAAGACTTCCTTCGGACGAATTAACGAAGGAACAAGAAACAACGGTCCTCGAGAGCCAACAGACGATTTAGAATTCCGTCTGACGGAGATTTTTCATGCCAAACGAGAAGTTAAGAAGCTGGAAGAGTAGTTTCACAGCTCCACTTGCCTTGACTCTGCTTGCCCGACGCCATTTAGTTGCTTTGATTCTAATATCCTTGGAGCGTATTTATTTACAGCTCGATATTAAGCAGAGCAGCAGGAAATAAGACTTTTGGAAAACATCAGAGTAAACTTTTCATATTCATCGGGAAACCAAAGTCGGCTTTAAGTGCCTGCATGATCCACCGGGGAGCTATCCTGGCTATTACCATATGACACTTTGGAATTTTTCTAGCGCCGTAGTATCCTTAAAATATTTCGGAGCAGACAGCAAGGGATGAATATTACTTTTTCATGTGCCTTCCACGATATTGGCGCTCGTCTTCTGCTGAATGGGAAAATGAAAAGTTACAGGACTTTTGCGGGAATGGGCGACGAGATGAAAAATGACGAAAATTTTGTGTAGTTGAAGCGCTTGGGGTCATAATCGTCCTTGGTGAATGAATATTGGAGGTTGCTGGCAAGCTAGTGCCGACACGATTATGCTCAGTTTCCTTTTGGATATGTGTTTCAAATTACAGCCCCGAGTGGTATTAAAGTGTTGTGTAAGTTTGTAATGATTTTGCAGTTACAAAGGACTTTATTGAGGATGTTCACCAATCTTGGCTCGGTCAGTATCCCAAAACTGAATTAAATTTCAATTTGTCAACATTTGGTTGCCTGAAAAGCTGAAATATTGACTAGTTTGGGAAGTTATTGGAACTTGCAGGACTCTTATGAAGATTTCAGAGAGTCAATGCTGCTGAGCCTTCCAAAAAGTAGTTTAGTCTTTGACTAAAGTGGAACGGAAGGATCAGATACTCTAACAAGAACACTGTCGATGTTGAACACTGGGTAATATGCACAGACACGACTGAAATGACTATAAATTTCAATTAAAAAGGGAAACTTCCTTTGAATTCATTTTGCATCGAAAGTACGTTTGCTTTGAATCAACTCATAAGCGACTAATGTTTTATTCGGAGGACGCATATTCCTGATAAAGGTCCTTATGTTCTGGCACACAGAGTTCGTGTGGCCGCATCAACACCTTTTCCGTAAATGGGCGTAGCCACTCAACATGACTATTACAGGGCAGAACAAATGTCGTTGGAGAAGTGAAAAATGGTCTCGAAAGGCAAACGAGCCGCCGTGGACAGGATGGGGGTTGAATGTACTCTCGACCAGCTCAAAGCACTGTTTGGCGTGCTAATGTAAACTTAATGAAATCCTGCTGGTTTCGCGGGTGCACAACGCATAACACAAAGCACACGTTGAATGTATGTAGGAGTCCTTAGCAACATGCCTGCGAAATTAATTTCACTAAAACGAGTATGCACTTGGCGGGAATAGGTTCGCGTGCTGTATGCCCCAGTGATCTAACAAAGGCTCACAATTAGGCCAATTTCGGTTTAATTTCCATGATATATTCAAATACGGTACTTGGCTGCTTAATAGCACGAGTCATGAAAGCACTGCCGCACTCGCCATGTCCTGGCCAGCCAGCCCTTGTGCTCGAGAGCCTGCAGTCGTAACTCATAATATTCGTTGACAAGCAAATGGGATTCATTTCATTTCGGGAATGTCCTGTTGACAATAAAAGAATTGCTTCATCGCAACGTTCATTTTTTGCTGCACATGCACCCGGCAAACGCACAAACGCAGATCAGCCAAAACAGATTCCGACAGTGGTAGTAGAAATAGTTATATTCGCGTTATCCTTGTTGCAGCAGGAGCAGCAGCAGCAGGATGCGGCGTCGCCAGGACTCGTACAAATTGCGCCAACCGGGCGACGACCCAAATAGCTCAAGAATTATATTTATATACCGTCGGAGAGATAGTGGCGATAGTGTGTATTTAATGAAATTTAATATGAAAGCTTGGCACAAGGATATCTAGAAAAACTCCTCAGTGCCAACGCGAAAAAAAATTGCACGAGTTTGGCGAAAGATGAGATTCATGGCTGAGATATCTAAAAGAGATTATTCTGTGTCCTGGTTTTTTTTCCTCGAAAAGTTTATTCTATTTATCCTGCCGGCTTTTTTTGGTGGCTGAAGTGGGGAAAACGAGGGAGAAAAATGTTCAAAGGATTTTCATGTCCATTAAGCGGATTCAACTGGCACTGTGCTCTAGCTTATCAAAGTAATGACTTGGTGGAACGAATTCAGTGCAAGAAATGAATATCAAAAAGATGGTAATATTTCTTTGAATATTTTAATAAGTAGCGAATGGTTTTGTTACTGTGGTACGATTTCAAAGGCGCTGGCATAAAAAGGAATCTGTTACACTTCTCAAGGTATTTCTGCTCGACTTATTCATTTCAAAATTGGAGCAGGAAAATTTTAATTTGGTTGCTTTTGGTAATCATTTTGTAGATATTCTTCGTGAAGATTGTGCTGCCACAGGATGAATTCTGCTCGTTTTTAGGCTCTCTCCAAAGATATCGTGGATCATTGAAAGCGTTATTGAATTCAAGCTTGGATCTTTGATTAGGACTTCTCATAACTATATTATTCTAAAAAATCCTTCATTGGGAATTGTCGGAAAGCAAACTCACTGAACTAAGCTGGATTTTCAGATTGTAGTGACGCTCCACCTGATTATTTTTTTGTTTCACCAACCACATGGTGATTTTTCAAATTCATTTGCAGCCCGAATTAAAAACAAACATAACAGCTATGGAAAAATTGCATTCTCCTTTAATTATATGCTTATACCTTAATGATACGAAAATTCCAACAATAACAAGGATTTAAATAGCCAGAAGGATAAACGATTGATCATTTTGCTAGCCAAAATTCCGCATAAAGCACTTTCCATGCCAAGCATGTCATTCGTTTATGCCATCATAAATTGCATATAGACGTCAGTTTGTCCAATCAGCTGTTGAATCAATCGCAAGAAGTTTCCAGTGCAATAAATGTCATGTGAAACGTCAATATTTTTTGTTGGGTTGTGTAAGGGTTGTCGTATGGATTGGTTAAAATGGAATATTTATCGATTTTTTAAAGGCGTTGCCGAGTAATTTGGAGTCATACATAATTATAAATATTTTTAACATGCAATGGTTTACAAGTTCAGTTCTTTGTTTAAGTTAGTGAAATAATGATTCTGCAATAAATTCTGGAGCTACAATTCGGAATGGAAGTGTGGATATTTGCAGACGGATATTTTTTCTTTTTCACTGGGTTTTAGTATGTTTTCTGTTGATTGTTTGGATCTATCGAACAATATTAGAATTTGCTTCATGTTCATAAGATTCAAAGAGTTTACCCATCAGCACTTAGCTGACAAATTCCAAGGATTTTCATAAAACAAAAATCTAAGAATTAGTACAAAAATTTCAGTAGGCTTTTACTGGAATAACACAATTATATTTCTTCGATTTAAGGCATCAGACGATAATGTTATAAATAAATCTGCACGTATCTAATTACTAAATGGTTTTAGCGAAGTACTAAAATTAAGGAAATAAATTTAGAACTTGTCCGTTGAAGCTTCTTTTTAATTAAAATGGTAGTTTACATTCCAGTATCCCATAAGTAATTTACCTTGCTCAGTATGATTCATCTCTTTGCTTAATTTGTTGAAGAACATCCCCTGCATCCCGGTTACATCTACTTAGACCAAGTTTGTCAACTTTCAATTAAAACTCAATCTACATGCCTAAGATCGCGCAAATTTTGTTCCAGCTAATTATTGATCCTTATATTGATATAAATCTCAACAGGAGCCCACAGCAATGCACCCCTTAAGAGACCGATGGAGCATCCACCGAACAAATCTCAATAATTACGCCGACATCGACTATGGATTGTAACAGCGGCTAATTGACAAAACCGTGTAATCGGAATGGCTGTAATTATCATGAGAACTGATTAATATTTGCAGGAGCTTGTAGGACATAACGAGAACTTGCTTTTAACCGTCGCCCACTCCCGCGCGACTCAACCAACAAATGACTTGGGCTTAAGCTAACAGAGAGTTCATTATGTTCTGTTGTCTTAGTTTGTCAAGTAAACTTGCGTTTCCCGAAAAGATTATTTATCCTTGTAAGAGGTTTTTTTCTGCGGCCCCAACACGGCACCAAGAGGATTCGAGGTGAGCAAACAGAATACGAGTGTAGACTGACAATCTTTCATTTCGACCTAGGGAAAAGGACGAGCACTGGAGACGATGCCGAGGTGGCTAGTAGAGAATCAGGAGCAAGGATAGTATATCTACAAGCAACGCCCTTGCTCGAGTCGACTTGTATTTAGTTTCGGGATCTGTTACTTTTTCTTCTCGTCGTTGCAGCACTCATGTCCCTGGAGTGCTGTGGGCTACAATACTACTTGACGGCATGTACAGAACTGACTATAGAGTGAAAGGAGTGACTAGTGACTAGAAAAAGTCCTGGACGAGTCGACAGAACTCGACTCCGCCACTAGAGTCTCGAGTCGACTTGTCAACTTTCTTATGGACGAAAAGAAATTGAGTGGATGATTTGAGAGTATCAATATTTGGTTGTTACATCTTGTGATGGCTCCAAGTAGTATAGGATTCAGACAGGATTTCTTTGTCGGTTGGGCAAACAACGGAAAGTTGCCGGGCTTTTATTAAAAGCACTGGGCGGAAACTTATTCGTCTAATGAGATATTCCCTCTTACATCGGGATTAATGCGAGGAATTATCCGGATTTGCTAGACACTTTAGTGTCTGAGCTAGATAAGGATGTGTTGAAGAGGCTTGGGCGTGTGCGATGAGGATGTTTGTTAGGGAAATGGGAAGGTTATCGATGGAAGCTACTTTTAGTTTGCTCTTAAGAAATGGCATATGCACGTAGGATATTCAATCGTATTGAACGAGTACAGATTCTTATACAAGTAATCCTATTCCCAGGAGGCGATAGTGAAAAGCCAATTTTTTGCAGAAAAAAATATTAAGCATTTGCCTCTTGGTTTCAAGAGCTATTTTGAGAACCACTGCTTTCGTTAAATGTCTGGGACTCAGCAGGTGTATTTTTTTCATTTTAGGAGACTTTCAAGCGCATCTGTTGAGAGATAGATCCTGTTTATAATCTTCTATGCCTGTTTTCTATGTCTTACCTTTGCAAATTTTATGGTAGGGTCTTGCACGACTTAATTTTGGAGCATCAAATTGAATCTAAATTCCTAAGAAGGTAACCTAAGTTTAATTGGAGGTTAGCAGTCGAGAAAATGCTAAACTGGCAAACGTTAAGCTAAGACAGGGAGGGCCCGGACAGTTACATCAATATCTGGCACGCCTCCAGTGACGAGATTGTAACGACATGTTGATTTGAACAAACAGTATCGCTACGAAAATTCAAGACAACAAGAATTTCGTCTCATTAGCCTCAATGAACGTTAAGTCCCCGGGACGAGGCAACGAACCCTTGTGTCGTTCTGACTATTTCGGGTTCGGCCTGTACCTAGCTAGAGGAGTGATGGCTGCTGGCAGGCCAGCTCAGTTTGGCGCGTAATGTCGTGGGTGCGTTCTCTAGCATCAGTCTCGAATCTCATTTCCAGAGATTCAGTCATCGATTGCCCGATTACATATCGACAAAAAAACCTACCAAAAAAAGGCAAAACATACTATACATCTTGTGAGGCTATACCTGCTACGTTACTTTACTGAGAAATATTCACGCGCATACCGAGATAATACCGCGTTCAAGACCTACCCAAGACTTAAAAATTATCTTACGATATTTCGATCTACGTGCAAAATTGCGAAACTACTCAAAAAAAGAAAAAAAGGAAGCCTACCGCGTACAAAGACAATCTCTCGGATGGCCGTGCTTTTCCCGGCTGAAAAACGAGCTTCAACAGAGCTCGCCAGGCGCAGATGTCGCTGCATGAGCCCGCCTTACCATGGCCTAGCGCTTACGTGTCAGCATGTGTTGTGCGCGCTAGGCCCACCAATACTTACCTCAGCCGGGGTGAATCCTGTTCCTTAAAGCAAGGGAGGACCCTTGGGGAAACTCTCACCGATTAAGGTTTAAATCCATGTTTATTTTTTTCATTAAACCTTCAACAAATCGAATAACTAAAAATAATATAAAGGACTTCAAAAATATCTTTTTGACACAAAAACCTTTTCAGTGTTCATCTTTACCGTTAACATGTGCAAATATTTGCTTAGTACTCTATTTTCTTATCTGACTTGATTTTTGCTGCCTGTTATTGTTACTTTAGCTTATATTTAAAAAATACTAGCTCATCCTATGCTCTTCTATCTTTAACAACAAAAATCACTTTACGGGTTTCGTACGTTCTTTACATGCCTTATATGAATAGGTATTTTGCTTTTCTATTTTAATTTCATATAAATGGCTTACTTTATGGGGTGGGGAAAGTGAAGGGGATTTTTTTCGAAGCTAAGAATCTCTTCAATGTTTAATACCCTTTTTGAAATCGAAAGTAGAATAACAAATACAATTAGTGTCATTCTCGTTTAAAGTTTAAGACGCTTTTTCCCGCGTAATTATGTTGAAGGACCCTTTACCGTTTGCAAGATCCGTTCACATATTCACAAGAAGCAGGACGAGATGGGACACTTTCACTGCACAATCTTCCATTTTCTACAGTTCCCACAAGGTTTTCCACTAAATTCGCCAGCTTAGACTCCTACTGAGATCTTTTCCAAATTCTTGGAAGCAGAAACACCAACCCCCCAAAAAAAGAAAACCTCCACGTGGATCGTCCCGAACAAGAATTTTCTTCTTTTTCTTAATCACACTCTTAATTTTTTTCTGTGGTTCGCAATCAACTTTAATCTCTTCTAAAACTCTTCTCATCGCCAGCGACCCAACTCTCGATCCGATAACGGTTCTCTCCCAAGAACCGGTTGGGTAGCTGACAAGCCAGATTCCCTGGTTGGAGTGGTGTGAACTAGTATTCAAGTCGACATGATTGGGGTGCGGGGTTGCCGCTTCTGAGCGAACCATGCCGTGCGCAATTACAACCTGCTCATAGCATTTTGTTTTTTTTTTTACTGGAAGGCTCAGGATTCAATATCTATAAATTCCGAGTATGTGGCTAAGTATTAAATATTTTCAATTAGACATTCACCTTATGAGTATCATCCACTTTTGTTGGAACTATCGCGCAATTTTTGTCTTCTAAGTCGAAAATTTCCCACAAATGTTATGGCAAAGAAACGGATAGGATGAAATACATACAGAATAAATTCCAAGTTCAATAACTCATTTTTCATCAGGATTTCAATTTGATCCATGAGTATTGACTTCCATATGGGTATCACTTTCCCCCATCAGAAATATGTCCAGCACTCATAAAAAAATTAGGTCACACAATTTCAGGAAACCTTCATATTAGGTCTTTTCTCTCCATTTTCCTGCTATTTTCAGAACTATTCAAATTAATTTCCCGCTATCCCGACACAAAAAGATGTAATTTCATACATTTACCCAACTGTTACAGAGAATGATTTTTTAATATCCGCAATCAACTCGCTGCTGTGTATTGTTCGTCGAAATTGATTTGTGTTCGCGCAACGAACAAAAAAATAAATATGCCGACAATGAAATAAAGAGAGAAAATCGATCCTTTTTCGCACTGAAGCTATCAGGGAAGAACTTTCGTCCTTCCTCAATACCATCATCAGGAGAGAATAATTCAGCCTATATTGTTCAGTTTAATTAAACGATTTATCAGTGGACCGCCGCTGTATTGTTCTCAATAGATTTCCCGACATTGCTCAAGATAAAAAGTATCGTCGCCGTAGTGAACGTAGTCTTCCTAAGACAACATACCACCATCCTCCCGTTTCGTTACAGCTAGCTTCGGCATGGATGGCACTAGGAAGGGGGTTGAACGATCCCCGGCAAAAGTTCATTGGAAAGTTCTGAAATCAATTATGAAACTTAACTGGTGGAAGTGACTTTATCATTGCGTTCTATAGAAGGATGAAAGATTGTATTCCGCTGTATAAATAGTCGTGCTTATCACAAAGACAACTTTCGGGCCATCCTTCCTTTACAGTTCTGCCGAAAGACTTATTCACAAGATTGTCGCCAACTTTGTCTTAGATTATTTTTTGAGCTGGACTGATTTCATTTCTGTGGGCTCTCGGAAGTTGACTACAGAATATGATAGTTTTTTGAAGTTGTAAGGATCATGGAGACACAGCGGATGTGCTAACAAAAAGGACACTCGGCATACTTTCCCAGTACTGCCTGATGTGTAAAAATATTTTCAACTCAGACAAATAATCAAAAAAATAAGAACCCTCGAGCATCTTTGGTGCATCAGCAATTAGACTTATTACCAAAGAAAAAAAATAGAAAAACATCCTTTTGTCTACGAACTCACAAAAACTGACAGACTCCCGAACGAGTCGATACAACACCATAAAACCGAAATACAAGGAATATTAAAATACGATGTCCTTTCGCTCGTTCGGCTACCAAAATCTTTGTCATCTATTGTTTTAATACCAGCTCATCCAATTTCATCTCAATGTCCATTCGGTTTTATTATTCTTTGGGTATTAGTCTTTGGTCATTTTATCTTGCCGAAAACCTCTACAACGTCTCCCTTCCACGGATGCTCCCAGTCTGTGGCACCCTTTTAGCAGTATTTTTTTCCGGCCCGACCTCCCCAAAATTGAATATTGCGGTTTGTGTGTTGTGGTTTTATCTATGAGTGTCCAGTTGACCGAAAAAATACAACGTTTTTGTCATAAATTAAATCTTGTTAAATCGAAATGAGAACATTCGGGGACATTTTATTCGCAAAGAATGGCCCATTTGAATGGCTATCGGCTATCGGACGTACATAGGGGTTGAATGTTAGACAAGTTCAGTATGTTGTTTGTTGAGGGGATGCAAAGCAAACATGAATTTTGGATAGTTTCCATGTGAAGGTTCTTTTTACCAACAAATCACTAGCTGAAGAGAAAAACCATAAAACTATGCATAAGAATTAGAGGAGGACGCATTACTTTTGATTGATGTACAAATTTGTCTCTAAACTTTGGAAATTTTTGTTTTTTGTTTCGCATATTGACACGTTCAAGTGTCCTTACTGCTGATTTTGATATGATTGTTATCCTTTAAATTGTACAAGACTTAACATACAGAAAATGGTGACAAAGCGATAGCGGTCATTTTATTGAATATGTAAATTGGAAGCTCTCAAAGCGTCTCATCTGATATTGGATATGAGGAAGTCAAATACATTAACACTAACTGCGAACTGAAACAGCCCTTTTTTTAACGATGAAGAGTTCTTGGGACTCATTGCAACCGGTCAAAATAAAAAAAGAAGCCTTAAATCATCTTCATCCGAGGTAAAAATTATTCAAGGGTAAGCCAGACAACCCAGAGGAACAATAGTCACCCACCATTAATGACTTTATTTGTAGATATAAAGCAACTTCATTGAAGTTCGTAGAATAGATATTGAAATTATATTATTGAAATTGTAAATGAATATTGTATCTAAGAATTGGTAAAATGTTCGACATAATACGATTCTTTTAGACATAAGACTAGGATAACACCCGTGCCAACATCGGAAGAAATAGAGACTGCAGAACCAAGAATTGCTCAACCATTTTCTCAGTAATCGATTTAATATGCAAGTATTCCGGAAAAACCTACATACTCGTATGTAATACTAAAATATTCATTACAAGGACTTTCTTTTTGGACATTTTTTATGCGAAAACGACGGTCACATCCGAAAAATATGTTTTTTGGACGGTTGAAAGCAATCTTGGATGGCGGATAGATCACAACGATTCACTTTCTTGTGGTGGACATTCGACCACAAAATTTGGAGAAATATCTTTTGCAATAAATTCAAGGCTTCGAACCATCTCTTGCTTGAGGTTCAGTGCTTGGGTAAAATGAATGGCGCTCAAAACAGATTAGCTCACTATTTTTCGCGATAGACAACACCGGAGAAGGCTACTCACTTCATGGTCAGTCGTGACTTCGGGGTGAAAGCTACGAGTAACAATTAGCTTTACCTACCTAAGGACAATTTGAATTCCTAGAAATGAGATCAAAACTTATTTCAGTTACTTTTGTGGGCTGAAATGCATCATTGCTCTCTATGTTTCCTGTACAAATACAATACAGGGTTAGTCATATGGAGTGTCGCCAACTTCAGATTGGTTATATCTGTCAAACCGCTAATGACGGCTACGTCAAATATACACTGGCGACAGTTTATTATATTGTCCACAAGCCACGAAAAGCATTAATGTCTCAATTTTATAACAAAAAGTTATTTGTAATTGATTTTAAACGTAACAGTGTTATTGCATCACATTTGGCTGGCAAATCGCAAAAAGATATTGTTTGACAGCTCACCACACACTTTATTTCGTTCACACAAAGGCTTTTGAATCCCCCAGACGCGAATCGGATGGACTTTTTTATCTGGTCTGGCCAGTATGGATAAGCTAAAAAAAGCTATTGAACATGAATGAGCCAAAATACCACAAGATCACATTCGTGCAGCCTGTAACGCGTTTTTAAGTCTTCCTAAGGCCATACTAAAGTCATAAGATCGAGCCAAAGTATACGAACTCTGATTTTTTGTTCATTTTCACACAACCCTGACTTTGAATGAATAAAAAATATTTCCACAATATATTTTTTATAACTTTTATAATTGGGGACATTTCATATGACTAATCCTGTATATTATCTTATCATTATTACTGAACTAAATAAAGTGGTGCCAGATGAGAGTTCCAACTTATTTTTTTAAGTTCACCTGTTCAAAATTTGTGTGACGAATCATATGACTTTTTGTAGAATTTTATAATGAATTTTTTTCCGGAAAATTTCTGGTTTACCTTGCTGTTAAAAGGGGTATTTGCCTGGATGATTCACTAAGTACGCCCAAAATTTTTATTACATTTTAACTTAACATTTTTTCTGATTTCTGTAAAAAAATATTTTTTTGGAAAGTTTTTATAGACAATTTTAACAATGTTTGCTTTAAAAATTTCAATTGATGTTGTCATAATTTTTTGATGAAAATCTTCAAAAAAATTGATGAAAATAATTTTTATCACATTTTTTCGCGTACAAAAAATTCATATAAGTTTTCTTGTAGTGGATTTTACTTAGAATTTTCCGTTGAAAATATTCCATTGCATTCGCCCGGCAAATTTATTTAAGAAGCACGTTTATTTTGAAATATGGTTTTCTTCGATTTTTTATTTATATTTTTCGTCAAGAAGTTTTGAAATTGAAATTTTTTGTGGACATTTTCGTGGGGTTTCTTTTCCTAGTCGAAGCATTTTATATTTGGTCAAAATATTCTTCATTTTTATTGCGATTTATATGAAAGTGAATTTGTATCGATTTTCGGTATTTCGATCAAATTTAAAGACAAATAACGACGAAAATTTAAGAGGATAAAAATGTATGTTACAGTCGAAAAATGGATTATTAATAATTTCAACCATAAGAAGGCTAAGGATTCTTTTCAGCTTTTCAGCTAGCTAATACATCATTGATGATGTAATCATAGAGAATATTATTAAAAATTATTCACTTTAACAAAAAGAGTTGTCTACTTTAGCTGTATACATATTTGGTCAATTGGCAAGGTCTTAATTTATACTCATTTGTTCTTTAAACGATTTTAAGTTTACCAGGATCAAATAACTTTTCATGAAACTTTCACATTCAGATTTTGATAAGACGTATTACAAATACTTCGAAGATTTCTTACAAATAAAATGAAATATATTATTTGATTCACTGGATATGTATATTTTCCACTTTCGAAAAATCATAAGACACAGATTGCCATTGCAAAAAATAAAATCCTCATCCCTGTAATGCAGATATCCTGACCAAAATAAATTTTTTAAAGTTTCAAACTCAAAATCGTACCGTTTCATCATTTCTCTTTGAAACATTATTAAATTTTCGCATTGATTTAACTGGGCAACATTTCTCGATTCACTTTTCACAACCCCTAAATGCATTAAATCGGAATTTTTTTATCTTTAAAAATATTTTGCAATTTTCAGATTCACTTTTCCCAAAAAAATAAAGGACTCTCAAAGCAATATTGACACGCGACTGACCAAACTGCTTAATATTCATAGAGTCAAAATGCATTTGACGATTTTCCAGATAAATAAATATTGACTGAATTGAATTTATTTTCTGACTTTTTTTTAATTTTACCGAACACATGGCGTGGATTATTTTGCATGGTGGCTTTTAAACATAACGAAATTCCGATAAAGCAATAATAAACATATGTGATGTGGTGAGCTTGAGGGTTTGTTATGGGTTTTTGTGTGAGGAAATGACAATATTTGCATGGTCACAACGGGACGAAATGATATTTCATTAGCTGGCGTTATTTTGAAATAATTAAATTGTCGATTGAAGTTTATCGTATTGTTGGAAGAATGTGCTCAGCATTATGTGAGTAGTTTTTATCCTTTTCGGTGCTGTGAAAATTGTTAAATCGATCCACTATACAAACAAGACGAATTTTGATCCTTAATTTGGTTTGTGGTGATGACAGTAACCTAAATAAACTTATCGATTCCCTGAATCCATCCAGCAATGAATCGAAGGTTCTACTAGCTAACCACAAATACACCTGCCAAACCGAACCCTCCACCTATCAACATCCTTGCTGCGACCTAGCCCCAACCTCTCGCTCTCGTTCTCTGCATATCATTAAGGATGATTTACTAAGTCTAACCTCCGGACTATTCCCGAAAATATTCGGGGCATGTTAGTTTAGAGGAAACTTTTAATTTGATTACAGCTATCAGATTAGAAATGCCGTTTACAGCGTCACTAAACTACAGCTCAATCCAGGAGACGAACGATGGAATGTCTCAACTTCCTCCACTTGCTGAAGCCTTTGTAAGGTGCTTGCCTCCTTGCATCCTTGCCTGCCTTTCTTATGTTGCCAAGTATGTGAGTAACTACGATGGCAAATTAAATTTCCATTTTGCCAAGTCAAAATTACGATGACATAGACGGGAGCGAAAGGACCAAGCAATGCTGGGCGAAGGACATGGATGTGGGGTGTGTAGGCTGAAGGTCGTGCGGCGAGGGTGGATGACGTTGAGCAAACGAGGCAAGAACCTCAGGGCACGTAATTAATTGTTGACATGATTTCGGTATGTTTTCGTTCACATATTATATGGGTATGCTGTCAGGACCAGACAAATTATAAGATGACCACAGAAGCTCCTTTTGTGCGGTCTTTGTGGTATATCATAAAATATTTCATTGTGTGCTGGAGAGTGAATGTGGTGTGGGGAGCTATCTTGGCCCGGCAGAGGGGATGGGATAGTTTGGAAATGCATTCAGTATGTTAAAAGGACGAATTCTTGTCAGATAAGAAAATATTTGGTGATGATGGAAGCTGGAATGCTGTAGTTTTGATGGATAAACATTGACGGCATGCATGAAAAACGTGAACAAAAAATAATAAACTTGGAAAATCATTTTCAATTAAAAAAATTTCATGACGCTCTGATATTAAGTGTTACAGTGAGAAAATTTGTAGAAGCTGCTTTAGTTAGGTCTATTGATTGGATTGCAAGAATAAGAAGAACTATAAAAAATTGTTTGGTCAGTACATGTGCAAATAGAAATAATCTTGATCTGTTTTTACTCAAAGCTGTTATTTACGGTTTCAAAACCGGGGTGCAAACTTTTGAAACTCATGGTCCAACAAAGTTTATCAAATATTTGTCGTCCTTTTTGGCATGCGCTTGGATATTTCGTAACACAAAACTGAGGCTTGTCTTCTAAGAATGTTCCACGCTTTTTTTCCTAAGTCCTTGCATTTCTAGGAACACATTTCAGAAATAAAATAGGAGTTTTCCAATAACTGATGACACAGCAGCTCGAAATAGTACTTCAGCTAGTGGAAAAGCTAATCCATTACTGCTCCAACGGAAAACTAGCAGGTGAAGTGATCGGTAACACGCTCGTTGGTGATAATTATCCTGATTTGATCCAGGTACTCATTTGCAGTCGTGCAAATTGATTTTCATTTGGCACTAAATTCCATTTCTAAAAACTATTTGTCGTCAAGCAGCCTCAAACCTGGTACTCGGTGCATTGGAAACAAGTGTTCTAACTACTAAGCCATCCAAAAAGGAATAGTTTTGAAGCTATTTCACAATAAGATATTTTTAATGAAAAAAATTCCAAAATTCAAATAGTTTGGAAATATTTTTGGGGATATATAACTGAAAATTTCGTGAAAAAATTCAGCAAAATAGTTGAAGGGGTTTTTTAAGTTACAATTTTTGACAATATCCCAAAAAAATTTTTTAGATTTCGTTAGTAAATTTCATCATTTAAAAGGATTTATAATGATATTTTAATTTCTAAAATATTTTTGAACGTGTATGCCATTTTTGACGCTCTGTAGTGTTTCGGTATTTTCGACTCCCCGTTTCTGAATTACGAGAGTATAAGCATGGTCCACCTCTTGATCACAAAGGTCAGGAAATTTTGAAGCCAATATACGAAGATTTAACTTTGAATGATTTATTAGAAGAGTACTATTTCGTAATTCATAAAAAAGAGTAAACGCAATTTTCTCGAATTCATGTTTTTTAAGCTTGCGCACACGATTTTAGAAAAACTACTGAACCGATCACTCTGATTTTTCAATATGTTGTTGTAGACCTATATTGCTATAACCGGTATTTTTATGATCACTATTAAATTTTCTGATTTTCACTCAATTTTCCACCATCAAAAATATTTTTTTTTTAAAAAATGGCCGCCATTTTGTTATTTTTTAATAAAAAAGCTTAAACAAAGATTAATTTGGCGTTTTGTTTTTTCCGCAGATGATCCAGTCACCTGAAATCATGTACACCGTCATTTTTCGATGTTTTTAAAAAAAATTGTTAAAACAATCAAAAAACCTGAAAAAAATATTTTGAAACATCCAAAGTACCAATTAACACGCAAAATTGTATCTCTTTACTTTCTATTGGAAAAAACGGTGTAATTTTTAAAAAAAAATCATAACCTAAAAAACCTTTTAAAACAAATATTTTCGAAACAATGAATTTACAACGACAAATTTTATTCATTATTTTTCACGAAAATGTCGAAATATATTAGATTTGTTTTCTACAAATTTATATGTAGACATTTATGGAACAATTTTTTTTGAGAAAATTTAGAAAATTAAGCGGCTTTTAGTTTAGTTATGAAAATCTATGCGAAATTTATGCAAAGTGTAATCAATAGAAATATTTTTGTGGGAAATATTGAGTGTGTCTTATATGCTTTCATTAAAATAATAAATCCAAAAAGGGCAGAGCTTTGAAAAGAAAATTCATGAATAGTAAAAATTTCTCCTGAAATATTATTATCAATATTTTTTTAAAACAATATTACGAAAGAATCATGTAAAAAAAATTGTCGAATGATTATTTTGATGATTGTAATTCCTCAGAACAAATGGATAACTCTTGCTTCTAACAGACAACAGTTTCCGTTTACCCTTTTCATATAATTTTTATGTCGATCCCTCATTGACAGCTATTTGTTTCCTGGATGATGGATTTACAAATCAAGTCGCTACAACGCAACCATCAGTAAATTCAAAAAGGTGTGATTTATGGCCAGTTTTTATTACAACTTAAAATCTGTATGGATTTACACTAGTAGTGCATATGAGACTTCGTTACATACACATTATCGGAAAAGGTTGGACGTTGAACGTTCGTTACAATTTTGAGTTTGTTGAAGCGCGCAAAATTCAAATTTAAACAGTTGATTGAATCGTAAATGATGCTACTGAATTGGGTTTTATTTAATGCTTTATCATTAATCGTTGAATAAATAAATAAAAATACTCTTGGAAATGTAAATTTTGGTTTAAGACAGGAACGACATTCAGAGAAAAATGATCAACTAATATTCGATAGTCGTTATTATCATCAATGAGCTCTAAAGAGGTTAAACTGAAGCAACTTTTAAAATAAGGTTACTACTACAGCCGGTCTACCTATCATCAATGGCGCAACAGTCCGAATCTAGCTTTAGCTTCTTAATTAGTTGTTAGTACATAGTGCATACAAAGTTTTTGTTATATCAACGAAGCCAGGTTTGGCTTGTCTTTTTAACCTGCCAGAACAAAAAAGAGTAAATTAAAACTCAAAGATTTTTCAGGCTTGAAATAAGAGATTTCCAGAGTACATGAATCTAAACTGAATGTCGCGAAGGAAAAAGCTCATGACAAATTTCGGTCAAATCCTACATTTCAGTTTTCAAGAAATGTTCACGTATTCCTGGAAAACTTGCCGAGCACAGCTATCAACAGTCGCTGTTTTTTTCATACAGAAGACAAAGAAAAGGCATGTGAAATTCTTACATCAGTCAGTCCTCGAACAAGGTACCCTCCATGAAAATAGCATATCTCATAAAAGTTGCCACTGTGATGAAATCATATACCATCGAATTTTGGTATTCTTGATTTACAAAATTATAAGCATTTATTTCATGATATTAAGATTATTTTGCTTTTAACTGTTTCTAAAAAATAAGGTTATTATTTTCAAATCCTTGATATCACCTTCATTTAAAAAAAATGAATCGTACCTTGATCTAAAGAAAACAAGCCACAAAATGGTGTACTCTTTGTCCATTTTCATTCTTAATCATAACATACTAACCATTTTTTTAATTGTGTCATTGAAACACAGTAAAAACATCCTTGGACTTAAGGCTTGCTTTTTCTATAAAAAAACGAATAATCTGGTTTTAAAAAACCCTACCACCCTTGGCGATTGTGTCGGACGGGAAGCAACAGATTCCTGAGAATGTCCACAGCAAATCAAATATTGACTCGTGAAAAACATTGTCCTTGTCGCGAGTGGCTAGCAGCTCAGATCTTTCTATACTTGTGAGCATTTTGCTGAAGCTTGAATCCTGGACTGAACTACGAACGATTCGAACCATCGAACAAAGTACGCACATATCCTTGTGTTGCATGCTACACTTTCAACGAAACTCTATCCAAAAGGCTTGTGTTGCTTGAGAGAGAGACCAGAATTCTCTTGTGATAGTGCGCAGGACCCTTGGAAATTCTACCGGGGAGGCTCCTCATCAAACAGGAGCAAAACCAATGTTTGTTTTGATGTCGGTTTCTGTTGCTTCTGTCCGAAATGAACCATCACGAACGTCGCTGCACTTCCAACCACTTCGTGCCAGGACTAGCTGGTGGCTGATATTGAAACTGGGACCCGAACTCCAAGTTGAAGTCGAAGTCGAACTGGTTAAAAGGGTGGATGAACCGAACAAACGACCTGGATCGCCTCCAGACCGCAATCAATCACCATCATTTTCATATGTTTTCCTGCGGCTTCCCTAATGTTCCTTGAAGTGCTACGATATATTATCTGAAATTGCTTTCACGAAAAGGGAAACTCATGTCAAAATGCACGTAGATACCAGCAACGATAGATGCGTCTTCCGCAAAAGATTACGATTATATTGCCGTATCGATAATCAAAAATCTAAACAGGATGGCGGAACATTAAATCCGTTTTGATTTGCAAATGAAATGCTGTCTCGAAAACTTCGTGGAGCAGGCATTTATCATGTTGGAATGGGAGGTGCTTGGTATTTGATTTGAAAGGATGAATGCAAGATTTAATTTAGATGGGGTAGGAAGATGGTGTTTCTGCTTTATTTGAGAGCTCTCTGGGCCTGTTTGATTCCGCTGGGAATTAAATGAATATCGTAAAAACTGATCTTTCACTGGACATGCCACTTTTATGGTTAAAAAAAGAATGTGTACCAATTGAAAAGAGGACACAATCAATTGGTGCAAAATTTTGTAGGCGCAATGCTCCTACAAGCTCTTTCCATCAGCTTCCATCAGATTATCTTTTCACTATTACACTATGATCAGTCTTCTTTGGGTGGTGAACTGAGTAAAACCGCTTTGATATTAATGTCCTTTTCATGCACGAATTCAAAAATCCACTCTTCCAGATCGGATATAAGCTCAAAGCAAATACAACTACCAACTCGTAAATACATAATTACAAAGATTTCAATTCACTTTGGTACTGTGCAATTTTTCTCGTAGTTTCGCCCCTCACTAACAATCAAGTGACCCAATTCCCAGGACTACAATTCCTTGTTTTGATTAGACGTGACTTCAACGTCGGTTTCAAACCGAAATTGCATTGGATTATATTCCACAGTGGAACGGGGACACGAGCAGAATGAAAATGAAGTTTTGCTGTTGATTACGTATCCTGGCGGCTGCACAGTCACAACGTACGAATACTGGTATTTCGATGAAGGACAACACAAATGAATTCGAGATGACTGGTAAAATGAATCGCATCAAACGACGTTTTCGTAACAACCTGGTTGACTGATACAGTCTTCTCAATTGCTTTAATTATTGTCGTAGCATGCACGTTGCAAAATCTGATGCGAATCAATAAAAGGGACGCTGATGGCTGAATCTGGCATGCCGGGGTGGGATTTTTACGGAAAATGTGTTTTAATTGCGATCGTTTCAATCAAAGAGACAATGATGTGATAGGGATTCACGTTACAATTAAAAGTGGAATGAACATATTTTGTTCGAAAACGTGCATTGATGCACTGTTACTATTTTAGTATGAATATAAAATTGATGCACAAAAACCATGCATTTTATTTGAAAATTGGGCTGAAAACTGATTTTAATGAAATTCAAAGAAATATATCAGGTCAAGTTTCTATGTCCGTTGATTGATGAATATGAGGCTTTTATTTGATTCAAAATCACTTATGCATTTTGCATCCATGTTATGCCAATATTTGATTCGATGAATTTTAAATAGCCAGAAGGATAACCAGGAGGAGTTTGTGGTTTGCAATAACATTTACAGTTGTAATAACTATTTGACACGTTTCCGTGACCATAAATGCATCACTTGACATGATATTTGTCACGATTGTCATGTCATTTAAAGTTCGCTCGTAGCTCTCAGGTGGAGCATGCTGTAAAGTATTTAATGTAAGACGAGTAATTGGAAATAGTTGTCTTTTTTGTTCAGTGTTATTGCGAGCCATTATTGAACCAGCATTCTAACCAAGCACGGTTTATTGACTTCAACTTGGGGCTCGTTCCTTATTGCTGCGGTCGATTTGACATGACCTACTGGAAAAGGTACTGCTAATAATTTTGTTTGATATTCCGAAAAGAAACTCTAAATGGTCGAACATTTGTTAGCATCTTCAATAAAAGGTTGTCCATGCGAAGTATTCGCTCAATATGCCTGATAGTGCCAGGTGAATACCTACTCTGAACTCTCAACATGCCGCCCCAAACGCATTAAGCTTGAAAAATTCAAATTATTCTTGCTGAAATAGTTACCCGCCCTTGCAATAAACCCGAATAGCTAATATACAAATTCTTTGTTCTACCAACAAAACACACTATTGGCTGTTATTGTTGTTTCCGTAATTTATTATCTCACTTCATTTCACTGTTGATGTACATTTTGCTCCTCCTGATCCACCTCCAGTCCATCCTTCCCATGCCACGTCCGCGCGCACCCTCTCATTGCTCTTCTTAAAGGTAACTTAATAATTAATTTTAACTTCTTTTAAGACGCTTGGCATAGTAATTATCGCTCTAGTAGTAATCTTCAGGTCTTGCCTCTTTGCTGTGCTGCTGTTGCTGTTGCTTCTGCTACTTACTGTTGGTCTGCAGACTTGAAGAAGTTGCGGTGGTGTTTTCCCGGTTTTATTGCTTTCCCATCGCTATGAGCAAAATGGAAAACACTTGAACGCTGCATAAACACTTTGATTTCATAAACACTCGTGAATAAAGGTGAAATTGATGAGATGAGAGCAAGCAAAACGATGCGATGCAATTAGTTCATGGAATATTTCAATTTAGTTTGAGCAGCACAGCCGGGCTAGGGAAGCACCTTGTCATCCTACATTTTTAGTAGCTATTAAAGTTAAGATAGCATTGGTAGAAAAGATGTTTTGATAACAGATATTGCTCTTCGTTAAGATGTGACCCTAAGAGTTCCATTAATAGTCAGTTTTGTACTTCTAGTTACGGCTTGCATGGAAAAAAGTAATGTGTTCGAATTGAAAGCTAACTTGGATAGAATCTGTAATATTCTTCATCCAAAAATAAATATGTTTAGAAATATCGTGCCCGAAAGCACCTAACAATTGTTGACGGCCAAACGATCCATAAAGAAAATTCTCGATAATATGACACTTGAGTGATAAATCGTGTTCAAAGATATGATCAATACTGCCTAATATTATTATATCACCATTATTAGTAAATCAAAAATCTCTCTATTGGCTGGAATTCATGTTTTCATCTCGAAATTAATGATGTTTGTCATTAGACGACGTCTTCTTACAACAACTGTCACAATTGATATGCTCAACAAATGTCAAAATTCAATAGTGTGAGAGTTTGGTTTACAGAAACGTCAATACTCATCAAATCTATAATTATTTTGTGATGAATTGGTTGATACACTTTCCACGATTTACCGTTATAATGTGTGGATGAATAGTTCAATTTTTGTCTGCAGCCGATTTTTGATATGGTTAGGCAATCCCATTTAGCTTTCAGTCGCGAAGAGGGTCATGGGGATGAATTTTTATAAGGCGCCACCCGTTTCTGGCCTGGAAATTTTCACCAAGGTCTCCGAAACGGTAACGTGTCAACACTAAATCGCCAAGTTTCAAAACAGAAGCCACACGAAAAGGTCTGCGGTAAGCCATGAATAAATTCGTCACAAACTTTATCAAGTCATTTGAAAACGATTTAAATGCTTATTTAAATCAATTGACTTTTATTTTATTTACCCTACGATATTCTTAAAAACTACTTACAAAGTTGCTTCATGCTTAAAATTACTTTGGTTGTGCTGCCCATTCGTCTGCACGTTCCTTAATATTTCCTGCGGGTTCAGTTAAATAGCTCCTATATCTTCTCTACGATCCCGTCAAAGTCGGCTACATCACCAACCGTCCGACTCATTTTTAACGATCCAAGTTCTAAACGGAGTCCCATTGCACCAAATTCACTGACATTTAAGCTTTTGGAGGGTTCCATTGTGCACCATTGTCGGTCAGTGATCATGGTTTAGTTTGACGTTTCTCCAACCCAACTGACAGTTTTCAACATATTGTTGATTTCTTATCGTAGTTTAATTATTTATTTGATAAACAATCCAAAACTCTTACATGAAAACTCCAATCTAATATTTATTTAATCCAATAGCTGTAACTTTAAAATTCTATCAAATCAAAAACCTTCCTAGTGACTTGTGTGGAGTGTGGTATGCGTATTCAATTTTCTTTCTACGTTGTCTACCTATATGGTTTTTCGATGAAGGTTGAGAATCTACAAGAGCAGGAAGGTACTGAGTTTTATCTTGAGTGATCTTTTGCTTTCAGTGAGTATTGCTGAAGACATATTGAAATATAATGAAAATGCAATGCTCAATCGTTTACAAATAGTTGAACATCTCTTAAAGGAGTGATTAAATATTTCTCTACGATTTTTTGCTTTAAATAATGCCCGGTAAGATTCTTTTCATGACTAAAACATTCACCCTTATCCTGAATAAGGGGAACCACACTTAATTTAAAATGGCGATTTTGTTGCAATTTATACGTTTTGGAATTTTTGTCAGCTTGGATCTTAAAGTAAAGTAAAATGGACATGTATTACAGATTGTATGGTAAAAATGTTTTTGTACAAGTTTTTAGAGTTGGCTAATGAAGCAAAATTAAGAATACATATTAAGGATCATGGAGAGTATCATCTCCATTGATATTCACGTGGCAGCTCTTCAAACCTGATTGCAATGGGAGAAGGTATACAAACTACCATTTTTACGGGAGAAATGAATTTTATAAGGAACAACATTATATGTTAGATCCGACGAAAATATTTATCATGCCTGATGTATTTTTGAAGAAATTTAATTTAATACTTACTCCGAAAATTCCACCAATCAAAAATATCTCACAAATTCGAATGAATTTTTTAAAGATCGAGACTCCTTAAAATAATGCATAATTCATTCCATTAGAATTCTTAATAATTCTTCATACATTCAAGCCTAATACCTTTTCAAGAAAAGGGCGCTTCATCGCCAGAACATTCCATTACGGAATCTGTTCGCAATGAATAAAACATCAGAACATAATTCAGGTATGATACCTATCCCTTGTCAGTTATCCTGCTTTCGGGTGTTAATAAATGCAAACTCCACTTGTGAGACGCATGTACATCGGACCACGTCGTATACTCGTACATGTAAATTCCTTTTGAGTCGATATCAAAATTGAAATTAATTTGTGTTAATTTGCATAGTTAATGCTTCATGACGACCTCCCCAACGGATTGATGTTTTGATATTTTGATCCTGGCACAACGCCAATGGCGCTAAATTGCTTTCAGATTTCCAATTTCATTTCTTCGAGCTGCTCGGCATTAAATAGACACACAATAAGACGTATTATTTCTTTGGGGTGGATATTTTAAGATGTTCATTTGACGTGACAATGTAGAATTGGGTCGTCCCATCTTTGATGCTGGGTGGGTCGACAAAAGGATAGCGGCACGCAATTGAAGTGCTGTGCGGATGGCTCTGAAAATTAATTTCCTCTAAAGATACATTATGTTCTATTCATTAGAAAAATACAACATGTGTGTACTCTTTAAATATCTACCCTTCGACATGAGAACATCCTAGGGTTTTTGTCATGCAAGAGTGGCGTCACCACGGGGAATCCCCGAACATATTTTGTGACCATCACATCTCGACCTACACCTATGCCGTCCGTCTTTCACTGATTAGTGAATTGATGGAGCATTAAATGAATGCACGCATAAGTTAGGAGTTTCCTCAGCAAAAGATTCATCAGGACGTAATCGGATAATAAAGGATCCACTATAATGAATGAGAAAATCCTTTCTCTTGACTAATGCCGGGCCTAAATTGGCGCCGAAGTGACTCAAAAAGCGCAGAGCCACAAACACATATAAAAAAGCCATTCCAGTATCAGTTCCTGTTAATGACTTTGTTGTTTTATCTGGGCAACAAGGATACAAAGCGGGATTTCGTTTGCAAATGATAAGATTTAATTATCGATTCTGTTGTTCGGCGCTTAATTCCCGATTAGTCTTATAATTGATGAGTTTTAGATAACCATCTTGTCGGATTTGTTCGGGAAGTTTAAGGATTGCCTAGTGTAGATTTATCATTCGGAGTCATTTGGGATGATTGGTCGGCGCTGATAAACGAGGAAACATGTGGTTCTGTTTAACTGTTCGTTTGAATCTTCTCGATAATTTATTTTTCTTCTAACGATGCAAGCCAGAAGCGTTAAGTGACATAAAGGTCAACTTGGGGTCGTGACTCATGAGTTGAAAGGTTTGTTCTCAATCTGTGGTCTTGGGAAAATTTCAATGCTATTTTCGCGTAACAGAAATAATTTAATTAAATTTAATGGCGTCGCGATTTTTTGGTACCCTTTCTTAATTT
The DNA here is from genome assembly GCA_963942545.1 of Oxycera nigricornis. NCBI lineage: Eukaryota > Metazoa > Arthropoda > Insecta > Diptera > Stratiomyidae > Oxycera > Oxycera nigricornis. The sequence continues at coordinate 4,084,481 of OZ012662.1, forward strand.
TTCTCTTCTTTCTTTGCATTTATTATCCCCTCGAGCAAAGTGGTAGCCCTTGGACCCGATTGCACGACTATATGCAATGAGAATTTACCACTGATGCACGAAGACAACAATGAAACTAAAAATTGGTTTTTAGGAAGTTGGGAAAAATATAAACTTATTTATACATTTTATTGAGGTTCGAACCGTCGAAAGTATTTCTTTTTAAATTTGTCGGTCGTTCAATTTTTTTCTGTTAAATGCTCAACAGAAAAAAATTCGAATTCGAATTCCGAAAAATAAAGAATGCTTTTGTTTTGTTGGATAAAATGATAGCTAAGTTGCAGCAATAATTTTTAAATTTTTTTAATGATTGCTGTTTGAAAAATCTTCAATTTTTAAGAATATTTTTAGTTTGGAATATTCCTAAAAAATGAACATCCAATTGAAAAACTCTATGTTTGAAGTTTCTGCATTTTTCGTATTAGTCTTTAATTTTTTCAGATGGATGAAAGAAAATCCACCATCGGCAAGGGTGGACCTTACTCGATGGTCAATATCTTCGTCATATTCTTCAATTTATGACTGAAGTTGTTTGAAAAATCGTCCAATAAGCTACAATGAATTCGAATGAAGTAAAAGTTGTTTTATGTATTTGAAACCTGCGTTCGTATTTCGATTTAATTCTATACTCAATTTTCGGAACAAAGAATTAATTTATATGTGAAATTTCTTCCACAAAATTACTTTTAGAAACGTTATCGAATTGTGTATGAACTGTTTAATTTTTAAAATATGGGTAATATTTTAGAAACAGTTTTTCATAACTTTTTCATTTACTTACATACAAAGTTTTTCAAAAAAATTTCTGATTTGTAATTTTTTTCTTACGGAATTTTTTACGCCAAATGTTTTGATCCAACTATTTTGTTACGCAAATAATATTCTTGTAATATTTTCTGCAGCAAATTTTCATAATTTATTTATTTGATTACAAGAAATATTTATTTTTGGTTGTCTTTTTACGTTTCTTTTGAAATGTCACTTCTGCGAAAAAAACGCTTCTTAGAAAAACTTGAATAGTAAATGTTTTTATTCTTACTCGCAAGGATGTTTGTTAGAAAATATTTTCATTGTTGAGATTTTTCTGCGACAATCTTAACGAAAACTAAATTTACTAAAAAAACTAAAACTAAATTTACTAAATATCTGCCTTTCGAGCACATGGTGTCACTAAAAACAAACAAAAACATCACCAAACATCAGATCAGATCATAGCAAGAAATCTTATACTTGCTGTTGCTGCCGTTGCCAGGAATATGCACAAACAACAAAAATTGTAACATAAGATATCACCAATCCATGTAACACTACATCGGTTTAAGCTCATGGAACTTCAAGCGAGCCAAACATTACTCCTTCACTCGCTGGCATTTAAGTATCCTTGTTTGAAACTCAGCAATAAGAAGTGAGGATTTGTTGGTCGGTTGGAATGATTCAATTTATTTGCTTGAGGCTCTTTTTTGATTTTTTTTAAGGAAGTTGATTATTTTATTTTATTTTTATTTAATTTTTTCCCCTAAAAAACTATGACTGCGGAGTAGTACGGCTTCCCTTGATGTGAAACATTAAACCGAATGTTAAAAAATATGACATCTACAAAAATATGTGAAAAGCTGGTGTTCTTCGTTTTACTCGAGGACTTAGAGATATGTAATCAAAATTGAATTTTTGGAGAATACGGTACGGCGAATCATTTATTTATAATTTTTGAGGAATCATATATTTTACACTTTTTTTTTATAAAAAAATTGAGGCTCATGTTGTTCCGTTATAATTCTTGGAATCTTGTGGAATAAAATAATTTTATTTATGTATTTATTTATATTTTGCTACAAAACATGATTCAATGCCGTTTGGTTTCTTCGACCAATCGTTGGTGACATAAAAATCGCTTTCAAATTCCTAATTAATACTTTTGAGTCAGTCTGTATAATTCTAACATATTTCTTATCACTATGTAACCGCAGTTTCTTTTCAGTAGTATTAACAATAAACAATAAATTAAATAAAAAAATGTTCGCTATCAAATCTGTCCAATAAAATTCAACTGACAAAATAACATGAATTTTTAGGGTTGAATAACATCACAAAATTTCCAAAATATTCGCGATTAAAGTAGGAGGGGAAAGGGATAGCGTATCATTAAGGGTTCTTTAGCTCACATGCGTACCATCAGCAATGGCAGTTGTCCATCACGAATCAAGCAAAAGTTGGGAAGTCGCTTTTAAGATTTGATAACTGGAGAACATGATTGGTAGACAGGGGCAGCTGCGGTCAATGTCTTCTGGGGGCTAAGCATGGATTCCGGCGGGTGATCATAATGAGCTCTTCAATCTTGCCTTAATTATGCTGTTACCCTTATTTTCTAAATTTCTAACTACAAATTAACCGAAATGAGAACACATACTAAGATTATTAAGGATAATGCTTAGCACTTTTTTAATCAATTTCAAGAACTATATAAGCGTCTCGCCCCTGGCATAAATCGTTAACATTTTAATTTTCTGGATAGCTTAGCACAGAGTTAAGGACTTCTCACGACCCGAAAAGAGTAACCTGAAACCGAAACGGGATAATTATCCTTTTCATTAGACGTAAGGCTAAAGTTGAGCCACGTTCAATGCTGACGAACCGTGCAGACGTTGCTCCCCGTGCAGCTTATAACAACTTTCCACCCTTTCGCCGGGATTGGGGCTGAGGCTGGGATCGGGACATCTTACACTTGCAAGTTATTTTCCAAACAATAATGAATGCCAAGTGTAATCCTCTTAGCTATGCACAAAATTGAATGGCATTGGCGTGGTGAAAGCCCTTTGAGTGCGTGCCAGAGGACGTGCCCGCATAGCCAGGCCAGGTCCGAGGTTGAAGCCGAAGAGAAGCAGTCCGTGCAGACCAGGGTATCCAATGTTCGTTTGCATGTTGGCGTTGTTGTTCGGGTTAATATTCAGTTCAACAGAAATTTAATCCTGTTACGACTTCGGATATGAATAATGCAACGCAATCGCTTCGGACGCTAGTTAAATGCTTTCTCGGGCGAAATACAATAGGGATGAGGGTATCGAGTGACAATATCCCACTCTTGTGGATTTTTCGCATACAACAGCCCAGCAGTATGTGATGCATGTGTGAAAAGCAACAATTCATGCATGTCACAACAAATTATGATTGCACATAAAACATCCGATAACCTCAAGAGGATTGAGGCTCGCTGCAGGAATGTAGCGAAAGTTTCTTGCTCTGCGTCTCCTCGAAAGGAACTGATAGAATCTGCACTGCCAATGCGCAATTCAATTTAAATAAAATTAATGTTTGTGGAAAAACAATTCAAACAATATTTTCGCAAAGACGCAGTCCCGAGTTTCTTAGTCAAATAAAATATTAGCATGGCGAACCGACCAAGTAAACAATTAAAATTCAATGACAAAGTTTTGTGCCCCGACGAAACATTTGGCCCCGGCAGCCTCCAGGACATTTAGCCTGCAACGGGGATGTATAGCGTGTGGTGAAGGGTGAGAACGAATAACTTTAACTGAATTGTTGTTGGACGAAACTTTCGTGGAGAGTCGTGATAACGATTTTATAGCTTGGCAATTTTGTTTGTAATCAACGGGAATACAATGTGATTAGTAGGAATTTCCAACGCCTGATTCGTTGATTCATTATTCAAAAAGGATATTCAAAGTGTTTATCGCAGTAAAGTGGTTATGCGAGCAACATTTCTACATAGATAGTAGATATTGTGTGTGGAGTTTTGGTTGTTGCAGGAATGGTTCGCCCGAGGGATGATTATCGAAAAGCGATTAGTTCACTCGTTTCGAATTGCTGATGGCATGCAGTTGTAAATGATGGGTTTGGAATATAGTGTCCGTCTCTGAAGGGTATGAGAGATCCTTCAAGGGATAACCTTGCACCAAGATACCTACAGCCATTATACTTCAGTCACTCACGGTTTATACCTCCTAATCTTTTGGTCAAGACCGATTGACCTGAAATTCGGGATGAAACTAGGAACTAGCATGAGAAACAAAAGTTATAGTGGAAAATTTGATATTCAAAATCGATTTAAGAATCCAGTCTAAGCAAAAAATGTCCTATAAAAATTTATCGTACAACCAATACTTTTTGAGTTATTCGTGATCAAACCACGCCGGTTTTCCATGGGAAAAATGCATGTTTTTAAACGGTTTTTCAGAAATAACTCAACAACCATGAGAAACAAAAATGAATTATATTTAACAACAATTTTCTGGGTACGACAGGGAACGTAAGCTGTGAAAACTGAAATTAATCCTTTCAATGCCAAACAACGGGAAAACAGTAACTTTTCGCGGAAAACATTTCCAACCTTTTTTAAAGTGCTTGAAAAGACCATTAAAATGAGGAATGATGAATGTCGTTTAAACAAAAAATAACAGAATAACAGTCAAAATAAAGTTCGTAAAAAAGAATATACATATTTAAAAAAATTTTTTTTTTGCAAAATATCTCAAAAAATAAAGGATTTGGGAAAAACATGTTTGAAAAAAAAATGTGACATTTTCCTGTGAAGAATTTGATTTATTTTTATTTCTGTACAATAAAAATTGACTGAAATATCCACGTCGTGGGTGAAGACTACCATTCTCAAGTCCTTTATATGAAAAAAATCTGGAAAACAAAGAATAAAAAAAACCTAAAATTCACACGTGTTGTAGTTCTTGAAATTCCCTGTTAAATTGTATTTTAGACGATTTATAGCAGGGAAATTATAATGGTTAAAAAACCAACATTACATTTCTGAACAGGCCTAACACAAAAAATACTCCCATCAATAACTTTTGGAAATTCTGGTGCAAGGAGTAGTAGTTAAGGCTTGAAAAATTGCGATAAATAATAAATTATAAAATGCCACGCAGAAGGATTTTTGGTTTAACGCAGATATATTATTAAAACGTTTCCAGTTGTTCAAAAATATTTTTTTCCAATCTTATCGCATCGATTTTAAGAATTAACAATAAGTCATTCCTTATTTCAGAATTTTTGATAACATTTATTTTATTTATTTACTTGGACGGTTATAAGCTAAAAAAGCTTACATCAATAATATACACAATTAAATTAATAGTTGAAAAGTTGCATTAAATAATAAATAAATAATAAATAAAATACAATGAATTGTTTATGAATATTTGGTTTCAAATAGATAAATTATTAAAATGTTTTGAACTTTAAAAAATTATTTACGTTATAAATTTTTTCAATACAATGACATCCAAGCAGTAGTTTTCTAAGGTAGAATCACCCTTAGCCAGATTCATTAATGATCCAGAGTAAAAGCTTATCTTTATTTGCTCTATTTCAATTTAATAAACAATTTAATCTACGATTTTATAATTTTTTCAAAGAAGGGGTGGTTTTCATCTCTTCTTTTGATGAAAATGATGATTGTTCTCGGTAGTTGCCGATCAAGCAGCCCCGATACGGAAAAAGAGTGTTGTTTGCTGGCAAAATTTTAATTTATAAACGGAAAATATCCATTTTATTAACTTATTATTTCGTTTTCTCTGCTGAACTTTATTTCTAGTCGTCAAAAATATTGGTACCTAAACTATCAAATCAAGTGCCTCCATTAAAAAAATATATCTGTAAACCGTATGATATAAAAAAAACTAAACCAATCAATCGCCTTTCTTTGCTTAGAGCACTTCTTCATTTTCAAAACACACTGAACTTGCGCCATTGTCTGTCAGCTTACATATTTCCAGCTACTGAAGTTTGGGAAATTTTAACGGCATGCCGCACCGCGATAAAAAGCCACCGGTCCCTTTCTCGCACTGTGTTCAGTTTTGTGGCAAGCGAAATTCAATTCTGTAGGTAAATTTTTTTGAATCTTGTTGGATTTCTTTCATTTCCCAGAATGAAATGTTCTAAATGTTGACCCAAGACACAAGCTATTTGTCCTGTAATTTTCGTATGATGCCGGCACGGACAGTTAGACAGACAGTTAGATAAAAAAATTTAAAAATTGCGTTTTTCGTTGTTACTGGTTCCAAATAGCCCCTCCTTGATTAACTTTAATTTACACACATCGATATTTCTTTGTTTTTATTAAAGTATGGAGTTTTTATTGACGAATTTACGATTTAATAGAAGATATCCTTTATATAGAAAAGTAGGTGCCGGCTATTCAATAGCTTATTTTCACAGCTCCATTAAACATTTTTACATTTGTCTTCAAGACGTAAAGACATTAAATGCCTCTTATTGAGGTAAAGTCTACGAGTAGTTCATTAAATTTATTCTTGTACATACTATGCACTTTAACTTGCCATTTTTGTAATGTCGAAAGTACCAAGAAACCATTTTGAAGCTTGATTCTCAATGGGAATAAATAACATCTTTGGCTCAGCTTGCTACCCAGAATAGGATCCTCTCCAAAAGGTAATCAATCAATGTCTTCAGCTTCCTCGGTTCCAAATAAGTCCCGATTTGAGTATGTAGTTAAATATTGATCCTTTTTTTCGCGGCAAAATGATTCTCCTACAGCAAACTAAACTTATTATCTCAAACTGTGAGGACGAAAAACTACCTTTGCGTTTAAAAAAAATTGACATTAGACTTTAACGCCATAATGTCTGATATGATTTTCAAATAATTAATGTTTCATCCCTTTTCATGAGGAATTTTGAGAGTAATAAAATGATAGGCGTGTGACAGTGATCTTACAAAAATTTATCAAGACGAAGTTAAATATCCTAGATTGGTCTAGGCATTAATTAAAATAACATAAGTGCGAAGTAGCCATTGACGAATACCTAAAAATACTTTAAGAAATCAGTCAGAAGCGGCGGTAAACCTCTTTTAAAAATGTTAGGCCTCGAATAATTCTCACTGGAAGCAAAAAAGCGATATTCCGGCTTGCCTTTCTTTCACCTCTCTTAACCACTGTTAGTATACCTTGAAGATACATATTTAAGAACGAAATTTTGGCAGGCTTATCACTCTCTATTAAAAGTCCATAAGGAAGTACTTGTAATGAATTAAAGTAATAAAAAATTAAGCTTGTTAAGGAGATATTGTTTACGCAGCCTACGCACCTATTTTTTACTGTTTTCGTTGATTGTTCTGAAATAAACTATTTCAATAATCGCACCTCTGTCTTCAGATTCCAATACCGTAACATCTACCAGAAACATTCGTCACACGCTAGAATTAGTAGCAAACCAAACGGAAAATATGCTAATTCGAAAAGTTCATTTTAATTGAACATTTTCTTCAAGGACTCTCCACCTCAACTTAGATTGCAATTTATATTTTCATTGGGGCATCATCGTCATCATCGTCTCTCGCAACTTCTCCAGTTGAGTAGGACAAACTAGAAAACCTTACCGTCCAAAAGTACTATGAATGTAAATATCGTCCGTACGCAAAGTGTACGAATTCTATTATCACAGGACCTCTTTTTGCACTCGGAGTCGACTCGAATCGAGGTATAGAGGTCGGAAAGTGGCTCCTTATCATTTACAAGAGCTGGTCGTCCAAAACATCTGACGTTCAAGACTATTTAGGACAGTTTCTTTGTACGGACAGGAGCGAGATTGTTGTGAAGAAGACGAAGAAGTGGGCAAGGCAAACCCATTTGGGACATTTCAATTTGCATATTAATTTCGATGCTGAAGAAATTAACAAAGAAGATTTCCATGTCCGACTGGAAATGTTTTCGATGAGATGAGAGTCCTGTGCAAGTGGAATATCGTCCAGGAGCTGACGAACTGAACGAAAATAACGAAATAACCTCGAGTACTGGACGATAGAGTGTACTAGGAAGCTCCTTAATTAGATTTCACCTAAAAGACGTGCCCGGAACAATTGAACGGACTGGGCTGGTTGGCTGGCTGGCTGCTTGCTTCGGCTCAAGTGCCTCCAGGCAGGACTGGGGGCTAATCAAAGGAAACCGATTTCAAACAATTGTCTGGTCCACATAAATTCCAATTAAATAGCATCAGTGTTTTGATTCATTTATTAAACGTTACCGGATCATTGGTGATGCGAATGATGGGGTTGTTTGAGAAATGAAGGGATAGGATACTTCCGGCAGTACCAAAAGGAGAATTGTTTCTAAAGATGCGTTGGAGTGTTATTGTCTTTGACTGTGATTTTAATTGTCTTGCTGATATTCTCAAACAGTTTCCCGAAATCTGCAGCCTTTGTACAATGGTTTAATCAAAGAGTCCAAATCCTTTTCCGCGAGGAACTTCTAGAGTTCAATGACGGCATCTCTCCCCGGCTGAAGCTATCATACGCCAATCAATCAAATTTCCAATATCATTACCATTCCGAGGTCTTCAGGCCTCCCTCCGCCATTGTCTTGTGCGTATCACTGGTTCAGGTAGCCCCGGCCGAAGACTGAAAGTCTAAGCAAGTGTTGAGTCGATCCAAGGCCACTTCTTCTGCGCGATTGATTGATTAATGGTGCTCGCGAGCTTATTGGTACATTAATGTTTATTAATATTTCGTACGCCTCGCTGTTTACATGACCTTTGTCGTAATTGCTGCTCCTGGCCAGCGTCGTCGGCCTTCCTGCCTGCCCGAGAAATTTCGAAGGTGTTCGGACGCTCCTTGGTAATTAATAGAAGCAGAAATCCAATCATGCTCGAATTGTTTTAAAATGGACATGGCCCTGGCGCGGCAAGGACTGGTCGACGCTGAAGCTGATGGGAATGCAACATAATTAGTTATGGACATCATTTCGGGAGGATGGATTGATGGTAGTCAAACACTATTTGGTGTGATTGATGAGGACGCTGTGCTCGTGGACTCATGCTAGAAAAATCGTAGAATCCAAAGAGTTGAACTCTTTTTGCTGATTCCCGATTCGAGATGCGAGCCTCGAACTGGTCATGTTTGCGGAGGCTTGGACTCGAGGTATGGGAAGCATTTTCAATTTCACATGCCCAACTGATGAGGTTCTGTTCGACTATTAATTACACGCTGCTGAAGTATCAATTTGGGTCCGTAAATAAATGTTTCTTGGACGTGTCTGCGATAAAAATTGAAATGAGCTGCTCCTGGAATTCCATTTGGAAAAACAGCAGCGCGCAGAGTGTTCAACTTTTGGTAATGATAGTTTTGGTCGTGTCGGGCCTTGTTTTTCGGAGCTCAAACCGCGAGCTCTTGGAAATAATTGCTTTTATTATTTCCATAATCCTCACAGACTTCTGCCATCCAGAAGACCGTCTTTTATTGCTTACCGAAATTGAAATTTGAGAGTGTTTACGAATGTTTCTTGTCGTTGCACATACATACATGGATTCCGAGTCATTTGGATGTTTAAATGCCGTTTACGAGTTGGGCGTGCAACCAAAGACAATGTCCAAACTGGGAAAATCATAAATAACATGGAAACTCGTAAAACGTGACCAAATACATTGGTTTGATTTACAGTAAATGGGAAAAAGATCAAAGAACTCTGCGTACGTAAAATACGTTCGGATTGAAACACTATAACAATTTTCCTGACCCGTAACATGCTTGCTTTGATAGTTTGGAAATATGTTATTGCTTGTTGGGAAAAGTTATTTGTATCAATGCTGTGAGTGCCAGCTAACTTTGATGGCATTGCTGTTCATTTGGATAGAGCAACATCAGTGTTAACGGTCTCCAAAGGATTGCAAGTTTAAAATTATAGACCCCAAAAAGAACGCTTGGTTGGTTTCTGAAAAAAATTCAAAGTGTTGTTGATTAATTTGGAGCAGTTTCCTTAAGGGAGCAGTCTGGGCTATTTTTTTTTCAAAAAATCGATTTTATACAACATCATTTTATGTAGCATTAGTACACAAACGCTCATTTTGGTCGGCTGACCCCAGAAATATATATAAAGCGATACAATAGAGTGTGTGTAGATGTTTCAGTTTTAAGCACGTTTTTCTCGAAACCACGTTTTTTTGACATGGTTGACACGATTTTGAAAAATCTGTCTGACCGATTGGGCCAGTTTCAGTCTAAAATTTAATAATTTTTTTTTGGAAAATTTAATCCTATTATTTAAAACAATATAATTGCAAAATTAAGGTCAAAAAATGTGGTCTAAGTGCGACCCTTGAGGCTCATACGATTAACTTCCCAGTGGAGTGGATAAAAAAGGTATAATTTGTTTTTATTATTACTTGCTATTATTGATAATTACTATTATTAAACATTAAACATTTAAATTATTATAATTACTTTTATAATTTTTATTATTTTTTAGCGGTAGAGGAAGACGCTTCCACCACCTGGCCGTCCTCTTCCAAAGCCTTGACATCCTCGTCTTCGTCATCCTCCTTGTCCTCTTCCTCCTCCTTCTCTTCTTTTTTTCTATCTCAGCCCCGTAATCCATAGCCATTATTGAGGGTATTTAATTATTATTTACAATAATCATTCATTATTAAGAATACTGGATTATTATAATTGACTTTATATTTACATATTTACTTGACTTTCTATTTACAATATCAAATTATATATAATAATATTTGATTGTTATTAACAATATTAAATTACTTATAACAATATCCAATGTTAACTGCATTAGCGTCGCTCCTCTCATTCTCCCAAACCTGATAATATAAGTTTGAAATTTAAAAAATAAACTTGATTTTTTTTTTCAAATTACATTTTTTACAAATTTGATCACAATTTTGCTAAAACACACAATAATAATAATATTACTATGAAGGTATTTGCGATCTGCACGAATTGATAATGCTTTTCAACAGGTAAGCAATTTTTTGTCTTTTTTTCAGTTTTTCATCCTCAATAAAAAACTGCAAAACCGATTTTTTTGAAAACTCATTCAGTTCTAAGTTACGTGACTACGCGTCGAATGACTCCAGCCCCACGTCAATGTGATCTTTGGTTCTTGAGATGATCGAGACGAAAAATAATTCCGAACGCACATACGCACATCTGCACGTACGCACATCCGCACACACGTACAAACACATTTACAGACATCTTTCTAAAAACGTTGGATTTAAATTCTAGAGACCTTAAAACGTGGAGATGTGTCAAAATTTGGGATTCGCGAAATCGACTCCGTTACAATAACTTCCCACTGGGAAGTTAAAAATTAAAAGTCCGCCATTTTCTTTCTTTTTACTCGAAACGTTAAGTTCTCGTTCTAAACATGGCCACACACAAATATTTAAAAATAAAACTGGAAATTTTTTGTTTCAAATTTACGTTACTCGAGATATCATGTCAACCAGTTTTCAATTGGGCTTTATTATGGCCCCCATTTTGTCGCAATGGTTGAAATTTTTTAAAAAAACAACATTTTTTTACGTTCACGCTCCACATTTTATTATATAAAAGTTTAAAAACATTCTAATAAATATTTCGATAATTGTTTTTTTAAATTTCATGCATTTAACCCAAACTGCCCCTTTAATTTTCATCTCAACAAAGAACGAGATTATTGGATAAATTTTTCACTGAAATTATTCACAACGCTTTTGGAAGTTTAGGTTTCTTCACGGAGGTTCTAACGAAAAGTGAGCAAGAAGAGTGAGCCCAGAAAAAGCGTACCGAACGAAAAAGCGAACGGAAGTTTGTCTGAAAATTCATAGTGAGCGCAATACATAGCAATGATGTGCAAGTATGCAAGTAGAGCGGCTGGTTCAGTGATCAGAGCGCCTGACTCTTGCTCTCGAGGTAGAGGGTTCAAATCCCCGCTCCTTCTTTTTTTACTTTAAGTTAGTTTGTGTGAATAAAAGCAATAAAAAAATTCATATTTTGTCATATCATATGCATCCTTGATTTTTGAATATGTCGCATTAATTCCTGTTTTTTTCCTGCATTTATCTCTACACAACTTTTTAACCTTTACATAATCATTTGCAAAACGTAGCTAAACTTCCCACCGGACACTCCCAGATTGCTGCACTGCTTTTTTTGCTTAAATTTTCCAATTTCATCTTCCGCTTGGATTTTTTGCATAGGTTTTCCGTTTTCATCTTTTTGCTTAAAATTGTTGCTTAAATTTTTCTCTAAAAATATGTCACACAATGCTATCAAAGGGTGTAGCATCTAAGTCACCTGAACCAAAGGACAGTACCAGGCAGCAACGGCAATAGGTTGAATGCCCGCACCAGAGCCGTGCAGATTCGAGAAGAAATTTCTGCAGAAGAAAGTTGAAAAATGGCGAATCAAAACCGAAAGTGTGAGATAGGATCTGACGAAAGTTTGGATTGGATCGGGAGTGTAATTCAACTTCTCAGCGGGAATATAAACAGAAAACAATATCAACAACTCACTTGAGGTAAAAAAAGTGAAAGAACATACAGTTTGGTAAAACCAGGTTCACTTTGGGCGTGTGCGTCCTTGATGATGACCGCACGACTTAAATACTATGAATGTCTTCAAAAAACATTTAGCTAGATGGTTCTTTACTTAGTTATTGAGTTGATAAAAAGAGGTCCAAAAATACATCCCTTTTTAGGATGCATACTATACATGCTGTTCACATTTTAGATTTAATTTTATTCCAAAGGAGTCTTCGAGTACTTTAAGACTTAGTTTCATTTCAAAGGAATCTTTGAGTACGTTTAAATTTAGTTTCATTCCAAAAAAATCTTCGACTATTCAGACATTATTTCAGGATATATTATGAATAGTCTCCTTTCTCGGTACAGCTTTCATTAGTCTTCAACAACAGAATCTACACGAAAACTTTCTTACCATTGATTCAAAAGATTCATCTTCATTGGCGCACTATTCAAACATTCTTAACGAAATGAAATGAAACTCCATCTTCATCCGCTCCATATGCCATTTTGTCGGTGCGGATTTGTTTTATGTACTCCACTCATATAGACACAGCTGTTAACATGTCCTACGTTCCCATATCGGTGGATCATTCGTCTCGTCATCCGCACTATTTGTATCTGCCGTGCTAAACCACTTATACCGGCATTATTTAGTTCTCAATTTTCTTAGTTATCTTGCAAAGAAACATTTCTGAAAAAGATAAATCCGTGGACTTACAGCACATACTGAATCACGGCCATACAAACATAGATTGTGTACTCGAACTCCACACGTCCATAGTTTTGTGTATACATATATCATCGTCGCCATCTTCATCATCATGATCTAAGCCGAAAAGTTCTTCTTTTGGAAAATGTTTCCGGAAAACTTTTCTATTTTCTTTTTGAAAACCAAAACCACCCCCGCAACACAAAAAAATGGAAGAGAAGATTTAATCTTTTTATCAGGACCACCACTGACAAGTGTAAATGCTTTAATAATATCTTTAGTGTAAATTTTACGTGTATATCGTATATTTATGGCCAAAGAGATACACACCGAGACTAGACAATTCAAAAGAAAATCAAGACAAAGTTATCTTCTTTTGCAACTTCCACTTCTTAGTCCGCAAGAAAAAGATTTGTGGTCAAACGTAGTTTGGTTTGATATCCAAGTTTGGAACTACAGTGCTCGATAGGTGAGTGTGTATGTGATTACGGGGTGTTAGGGTGGGTGTTGTGATGCGGTCAGAAGGGATGCTCCCGGTGGTGATGATGACGACGATGAGTAAGTTATCAAAGAAGACGTGAGTGTGGGTGGTTTCTAATTTTCGTTTCGGGATGGAGGATAGCGTTACGTATGACCAGGTCCGTCCATATATTCTGGTTGCGCAATGAAGTTAGTGCCGACGAAGTTTGACCTAATTAATCGGGAGGTCAGAGATAGCTCATACATTAGAATCAGAATTAGAAGGAGCGATGGTTGCGATGGACATTCGTTGCAATTATTCACGGGATGGTTCTGATTATTCTTTTGCCAAGAGGAAGGTTCTGAATGAAAATGGAAATGCAGAGCTTCATCACAGGGGAATAGTGGTACACTTTATGAGGGTCCGGAATACACAAATGAGAATCCAATTTATTTATTCTGACTTAGAGCAGAAAATGATTTTGATTTTTTGTTAGTGGCTCATTAAATATTCTGTTGAAAAAACTCTACTAGAATGCCTTGCACTCCTAAGCAGTAGGCAATAATATCCCATATTTTTCAACAGCCCGCAAATACCTCGACTCACCGATTTGTTTTACTGCGACTTAAACGACCGAAAAATGTGATTATATATAAATTATGCGACCAAATAACTGAAATGTTTTGAATTTTTCATTTTATTTTTAGCATTTATTTTCTTTTCTTTCTATAGTACGGCTTTGAAGAGTATCCAGTTAAAATTTGAGATTGATCGGAGCAAAACTGACGGAGATGCAGCCATTTTAAATGTATGTTCTCGAACCAATTTTGCTATTATTATTCATTTTTAAGGGATCTTTTAGGTTACAATTTTTGTAAAAATCAGAACAGCTCGCAAAGATGTACAATAAGCTAGTCAAGAGCTGTATGAAAAAGAGGTAGGAATTTTGTATGGCCCAGGCATAGCAGAGTAGGAGTATATAGCGGTTTTAAAAAAATAAGTAATAAAAGTAAACGCGATTTTCTCGAATTCATGTTTTTAAGCTGCTGGACACGATTTAAAAATAAGTAATCAACCTATCACTCTGATTTTTAATATGTTGCTCTACACATAGATGTCTACAGCCGGTCTTTATAATCGGTATCAAATTTTCCGACTTTTCCTCAATTACCCACCCTCAAAAATATTTTTTTTAAAAACAATTGCCGCCATTTTGTTTTTTTAATGAAAAAATGCTTCCAGCACCAGTACTGCCATAAGCACTTGAATAAGAATTAATTTGGCATTTCCCCCCAGATGATTCAGTCACCTGAAATCACGTCCGGTATGGGTAAAAAAACTATAAAAAATCTAAAAAATATATTTCTGTACACTCAAAGTACCATATTAACATATACATATATACAACACTTCAAAACGATGTCTTTTTTCTTTCTGTTCAAAAAAATTGTTAATTTTGTTTTTATTTTTTTAAATCGTAACCTAAAAACCCCTTAAAAGCGTTGTTCTTTGATTTAGTTTTTTGAAAGTCGGTGATCGTTGTACCTCAAAAACTACTTATCCGATCTTTCGAAAATTTTACACACTTACTTTATACATAAACTACGAGGAAACAACATCGAGATTTTGTATTTATTGTTGTTATAATTTACTTTAAAACAACAAATTCGCCGATTTTTATCAATAAATTTTCATAAATTTAAAAATATTCGTCTATTTTTAATTTTAAAAATCGAAAAATCAATAAAATTTAAAATAATAATGTTGATTTCCTGAAAACCTCATAAACTAACAAAATCTTTTTGGTTTTTTGTCAACATATGATCCAGTATTGGGCTATGATGATCACCGCAAAGCAACTGTTTTTTGTTGGTGAAGAAGAAGATTAACTGTCAGTGGCTCAATTCACAAAATTTTAACAGAAGACTCTTGAAATGTTGGAATATTATGTCCTTAACTTTAAATAAATGTATATTAATCATATTTTCAAAAATAACACTTGAAAATATGTTTAAAATATTGAAAATTACCTTCTCTGAAGAGAATGGTAAAAGTATTATTGGTGAATACTATGCGGGGTTATCGCAACGTTCAATGGACATAGTGAAAAAAACGAACTTGTTTGGCGGAGAAAGTCTTGTTTCACCATGACAACGCATCCGCCCTTACCTCGGTCGTTGCGATGGTTAAAATCACCGAATTAAAGTTTGAATTGTTCACCCTTTCAGCATATTTTACAAATTTAGCCCTCAAGCGACTATCATTTGTTTTCTAACCTCAAAAAATCGCACGGAGATAGAAAATTTGAGAACATCGAGTAAGTTATGAACGCTATATATTTGTTTTTTTTTGCGGAGCTTTACGAATCCTACTATAAAAATTGTATCACTGCATTAGAGCACCGTTATGAAAAATTAGTCTAAAATAAAAAAAGACTCAGAAAAATGTTTTTTTTCTTTATTAGACCGACAACATTTCGCCCCAGCCTCGTACAGTAAAAGATAATGTCGCTTTTTGTTAAATATATAAATTGTGTTATGAACTATGTGGCAATCATTTTAGAATCATTCGTCCTGGAGACATACACATAATATGATTATCTTTGCAGATATGAAGAAGTTGCCACTCAAGTAAACACTGCCATCCAGTTATCTTCGGATTGGTGAAGACGCAACTATTGACTGAATTCTGATTACACTTTTGATACAACCGTACTCGATTAATTCTAGTTCTGGCATCGAAATTTATTGATTGTTCAAGTGCATTATCAACCCCAGATTGTCCACAAACCACGAGCAAACACCCGAAGCAATCCATCCTGAATACAACATCTTATTTCGAAATACCAGACTATTTAACCTCCGGTGCGTATATCGACGCTAGCACCTGATTAAATCATCTAATGAACAATCCACTTCGCCATGACCGCATTTATTAAACATAACAAGCAATCAACACTTTTATAATTCACTCACCTGTAACCAACACACAAACACACATAGCTGCCTACTTCTAGTGTGGCCCGGCAAGGGGGTTGAAATGTGAGCAAGACAAGCGTAAATAAAAGATTCTTTTGCTGGCGAGCCCGAAATGCTTGACTGCTGCTTGCCTTTTACTTACACCGAAATTACAACACTCTCAATCATGCTTGTTCGGCTGTAGAAATTAATTAAAGTCGAGAGGAATCTTGTAGAAAGGTTTGATTTATGTCGTCCGATACCTTTTGTCGGAGCATCCCCAGAAGATGGTCCGGTCCACGGTCCGGCACGAGTGGGTGCGTGCTGCTCAAGAGGTTGTGATGTGCCGAAAATGATGGGGAAATTCTGCGGAGTTGAAGGTGGTACATTCTTTGTGTGGCCTCCGAGGCCCGGAATGCCATTCCTCCTGGCAAGGGTCAATTTATGAAAAATATCTTAAGGGTTGCAATGATTTATACGGGAGATAAACAGAGTGCTATTCAGATTGGAATTGAAAGATATACACCTGATAAATGGGCTTCTAAAGGGGGATGATTGCTTGGCGTTCAAGTGAAAGCGCCCGGCATTGGGCGTGAAAGTTGAAAAGTGAATCCATCAGAGATGCCCGTGTTAACTGAATTGAATGTAACAACACTATCGAAGCGGGAACTATGTTAATTTATTTGGGGATTGAACATCTGCAGTGCATCTCTGATTGACAGAAATTCTTAGCCCCTAATGAATGTAAGAATAGCTCCCTCAGCATAGCAAACGTGGGGAGAATCAGGATAGAAAGGAGATGCCACTCGATTGTCATAACATAGTCGCAAGTGATTTATTATCTTAGCCAACGTGGACCATCCATCCTCGGAAGGAGCTGTCGGATAGTTGTTGAAGGATCCAAATGCGTGTTGAAAAATAATGTAGGGCTTAGTGTGATGGCGCGGATCGAACAATGAACTGCACTCCCCAGCCATGAATTGATGTCCTGGAACAAATCCGGAGCCACCCATTTCATTTTGATGCCGTTTCAGGTGCAGGCGGCAATTAATTCCGAAAATTGATGCAATTACCGATCGGATGGAATAGGTTTACGTTCAATACAAAATTCAGATTTAATGTGGGCATATCGAATCCTATCGGTTTTTAGTGCACATTAAACGGTGGATTGCATAATGAAAGCAACGAATATTTCAGGAAGCATTAAACTCTACTCGCATGTCCTGTGCTGGAATCCATTCGGTTGCGAGGCGGTAACTGGTGTGTGCTGGTGAAACCTACATCAGTTCCTAATACGACTGTGCGGTTTCGGCGTTCTAATTGCCGAGACCATTAAACGTAATGGTAGCTCATCGTTTTCGCAATAACGTTCCCGAATTATTGGGTCTAGTCTGCACAGGACGGCGCAAAACGTTCCTCGCATACTATATAATAATAACAGATAAAATGTGGCCTTAAAACGGCCGTAAACGTCGACAATAATGCGAGAAGTTTGTCTCAGTAGCCATTGGGCCATAACGAAATTTAATGATTACCTGGCGACAACATATCGCAGCACCGCTTGCTCATATGCTCCTCATATATGTGCTGTCTTCGGCACATGAGTGGCTGATGCCGAAGGTTGGCATCCAAATGAGTTTATTAAAATTTCAAATGTGTTAAAAAGGAGCAGAGCGGATAAAGTTTATCGGTTTCGGTGACTGGGCTCGTAAAATGTAAATGGAAAAAGCAATTAGAGCCTCCTTTCGAAAGTTTTAGTGCGGCTAAATTGTATGGAGTGCGTAACGTTGTTGCTGAACTTTTGCAACCCCCATACCATATTCTATTGTTGTGTAGTAAGAAAGTAGGCAATTTTTCGGGACAATATAAACTGATTTTGAATGAATAAAGAAAGTTATAGTCTAATTTAATATTGGGTGCTTACTAATGAACGTATACAGTCTGTATGGAATGAGAATTCCGTTTGCTTTCTTCATTAAAATTTTCGGTTCACGATTGGAAGAAAAACTAGCCAAGTGCGACCCAGACTCGCGCACAGAGGGTTCCGTACTATGGAAAATCCTAAAAAGTGCACAGAAAATTTTGTTAATCATGACCAGAAATTATTGTAATTTAGTAAACAATTTAATAAGATTTTAATTTTTATTTTAATCTGAAATTTTAAAATTCTTTTGAATAATTTTATGACAAGTTGATGCTATCACTGTCACGTGTAGTCCTTGGAAACGTGACATATTACATCAATCGGTTCTAATTATTAATTATCGATACAATATTTTCTTAGAGAGTTTTCGTCGTAGAAAAAAATACCACGCACTTACATACGTACGTACGTACATACGGAAACATACAGACTTCTTTCTAAAAATACTTGTGAACTACTTTTCGGACCTAAATACGTAAAGATATGTTGAAAATTTCAATTGGAATTTTTGGACCGATTGCAAAAACTTTCCTCTACACTGAAATGTTGAAAACGTTTCAAAAAATATTTAATTACGAAAATTTCTTTAAATTATATTATAAGAAAAGTTGACCTAAATTTTCTACTCATTTAGTCTTTGAAACATTTTTCAATGAGCACTTTTTTCTACCTTACTTCTAATCATGCTTCTCCGTTGATAGTGTTCATCTTAATGATATCTTCACGTAGTAGTTTTGTAGCGATAGATCCTTCTGGAAGCTTTTGTTTAATTATGTCGTAAAAATCATCATATTTTTTGACTCTCTGAATTTCTTCGATGGCTTTTTTTCATCTCCTTATATAGAGCATGTTAGTTTTTGGATAAACTTAAGTTGTTTTGGAACGATCAAATATTTTATTATTTGAGGTATATATGACTCCTTTGTATTCCTTTCTTAAAATCTATAATAGAGTTTCTTCCTATCATCGTGGGTGATTTCATGATCTCTTTATTGGTATGATTCTTTTTTTGTTAGGTGATCTGGAATTTTTTTACTAGGCAATTGCTGACCTCTGTGCGCATCCTTGGGACCAACGCCTGAATTGTGGATTCTCTTGTGGAACTGGTCTACTACCTCGAGTACAATTTTCTATTGTTTCGTCCATGGTCATTTGTGTGCTCTTTGTTCGCGAGAGATATTTCATTTCCCTCCTACACTGTAGCTTTGCTTCTGAGCATTGCCCTATCCGTCGAAGGTATTTACTACAATGAAAATCATGATTCCTAAAGACAAATTATTTATTGATAAAAAATTATAATCGAATGAATGAATTGAAAAGCTCAAGCACGACGCGCGGTTGACGTAGGAGTCAGAGATAATTATACTCGTTTGTCCTGTTCTTTCGACATAGGAGACAGATGGCGGTGTGATACCTTACAGCGACTACGGCGTCATCTAGGGATGCGCTCTTAAGCAATTTGTTGGGCAACTCTAAAACTAGCAAGTCACCTAGGTTTGAAACTGCAGTACTAACTAAATGACGTTTCTCTTCAGATTCTTCTCAGTGCACCGAAGGACGCCATCGTAGATACTTGCTTTTTTTTCTGCGTTACAATTTTTGTAGTTTTGTAAATAAGTATGGAATAAAGATAGGTTAACGAAACGACCCTTGCGTAGTTACAATAAGTTACAGCTTCTCTCGAGAGTAATTGAGGTACAAATGTTTTGACGTTGTTTAATAGGTTTGTAGAAATTCATTATCGAATTTTTAGGGTGTCATATCTATGTATATATGCATTAACAAATTTAGCCGTACACTGTTCCTTAAAGAGATTTACACTAATGCCATTTATAATTTATTTCGCCGGTGTATGGGGAAACTTTCAAAGACAAATCTATTCCGATTTATTTGAAAACACATACAGCATTTTTTTATTGAAATATGATGACGTGTACTTATGAAGAGTAGTCTTTATTAATAATACCTGCATTAATAAAAATTAATCAAAAGATCTTTTCTGACGAATTAAATTCCGACGAGTTTATCATTCATGTTTAATAAATTTTTTATAACCGAATTAAGAGTGCACCAAAAAATTAGGTGAAGCACTTAGCAGTGAGTAATATTGATTAAACAGCTTACTACCGAATTACCTTCGAGTTCTTTTTGCCTTTTGGATGTTAACGACCAGCTTCCTTCCACCAGATGTTGGCTGTACCTTCCCGCCCCAATTCGGCATCAACTTCCTGTGCCACTTTCCCATTTTGCGGTGCTCATTAAGTGCCATTTGTGACTTGTGTAATTTTTCACGCTTGTCCCAGCACTTTGAGGTGCATGAGTGATGCAACATAAAAATGTCTTTTGGCTGCTCCACGGCGGCCACGCTCCACGGCCAGACTTCAGTGGTACCCGTGAGGGCCCACGGCTGAAATTAAGCGGGCGCAATTAATAAATGCTGCCATCTCAAAGGGCGTTGAAGGCTCACACTTGTGACGCTCGTAAATTACCACAAAGATACTCTGCAATATTTCATTGGCCGCCGCCGCCCACGTTTAGGCCCAGATAAAAAACCCATCCATTTGTATTAAAAAATGTTGCAGTGACATGAAAGGCGTAATCACAGTCATTATGGCAGACATATTCTGGTGGTGGTGGCTTTCTTTCAGGCCAGCAATACCAGCGAGCTCTTTGTACGGTGGTCGCAGCACCTCGTCGTGCAGAACACAAGATGTGGCGTGCGAATGAATGGACCCAAAGTGAAGCGATTACACATATTCATCTGTCGGAGGTGATGCGTGTCCTAATATATCACGGCGTGAGGAATGGCGACCGGAGATTTTCTGCAGGATCCATTTGCTTGGGCTTTCACGGGTGAATGAGCCTCCTTTGTGGTACACAGGCTTTTGTGCTCCTGCTGGCTTATCTGATTGTCTCCCTAATTGCCCGAGCGCACTGACAAAGAATATAGTTTACGGCTAAAAGTTGATCGATGTCATTCACTGAATCTTTTGTTGCCGCTGTTTCTCAGATACGTGTATCTCAGATGGAAGATGCTCCCACTTCCTTATGTAAAATGTCCCAGAAAAAGATTGGGTACACCCTACTGCAACGCCGCTGCCAGTTCGAGTCTTCCAAGCATAGTCGAGGAAATGTCCTGGAAGGTCGTCTTTAACCAGCAATTTGCAGCATTTAATTCTAATAAACGTATTTCATTCTTCAAATCCCAGCTAATGTAAGGAACTAGTTCTCACTGTGTTCCAGCACAAATCCCTGCCTTCAAATATATCAGCTTGCAGCGCTCTGCAGGCCAGGCTCGACGAGCAGGAACTTTTCAAGCTGCTGTACTGTAAGCTGGTCATTAGCATAATGTCCCGAATTTAAGTCGTCTTAATCGTCATCTTAAATACGACGACGTACTAGAAGATTAACTTAACGACGCTTGACGAAGAGCGTGGGACCAGGGGCGTGCCAGCGGGCGATTCGGAGGAAGTTGTGTTTAACGATCTCGTCGACAAAATGCGAAAATGTGTTTCCTTATTGAGTTGATTATTTGTCACAGGCCTTTGCAGCAGTAAATCTTTGACGGGAAAATTGCACGCTTTTCGCGGCCACGAGCCCTTTTTCTTGGTATTACGTAGAAAGTGAAAAGAAAAACTGGAGCACATAATGCGGGAAAGTGCTTGAAAATAATTAGAGCGAGCTGTGAAGGGCGAGTGAAAACGTTTGAAGTTTTCAGGGTGGAAAGTCTTTCTTCTATTCTGGAGACGAAATGACCTTGCTACGGATTTTCTTTAATTCAGAATACGTGTTACAAAATTAGCAAATGGTTGCCTGTTGGGTGCTTGTGAGGCTACATGAACGAGTGGCAGGCATCAAGGTGAACTGCTCATCATAGAAATAGGAAATCCCGGTCCAAAGATCGACAGAGCCTAGCCACTTCACGGTAGGATCTACAGTTCAATTAGCTTTCGACATAATATCCAAAATGTCCGAAACAAATCCACCATAAATAATGCAGCACTAAAATATATGTGAAGCAATTCATTCCCAATGAACTTTCCTCCCTATTATCAATTTGGGCAAATTCGCTTCAATAAAACTGAAGCGACTCCACGACTCCGTACCGATGATGAATTCATCCGAGTGACACACTCTCCAATGAATTCTTGCCACGCTGCTCTGGCAAGGACGAACGATACGTGGACCGAATTGTGCAAAGCTTAGCAGTCCCGGCACGTAACCAATTCAGCAGAACCTAATCAGAAACTTGACCAATGAATAGTACATTAAAGTTTTCCTGGGTGTATTGCGAGTCCTGACCACATTCTTTTGACCTTCAATCCTTGCTGCTGCTGCGTTAGAACGATTCCGACAGTCGGAGAGTTATTGTTCGGCTATTAATTGAAAATTTATTCGACGATCGACGATGAACTACCCCACAACTATATTGAAGAGGAAATGTTAAACTGAAAAATTTCAAGGATACCAAGACACCCGACAGAATCCCGCACCCTTTTTTCAAGTCGTGTTCCCATTCGAAATTAAGTCTTGACGAAACGAGCAGGGAAAAATTTAAACATTAACAATGTAGGGCAAACAAGATAGCAGATACAAATTCCTTGTACAAATTCTAATGGATTCATTTATCTTCAGTAATTAAAAAGGACGCTTGATTAATAGATGTTTGCATTTTACTTTTTAGAGCGCTATCCTCCAGGCTTTCATTAACTGAACTATAAGAAAGTTGTTCGCGGCTAGGCGCGATACGGCACGGCGTAGCAGAGAAGAAACGGGAAAAATGGTAATGGTGTTTGGCTAAGCAAAGGGTGAAGGGTTGGTAAACATCCAAAAAGATATTGTACTATGCAGGACTCATTAGGTGATGCTTCAGACAAATGCTTCTCTCTCGAGGGTAATCATTTCTTAGCTGCCTGTTATTAGTCCTCGATAAGACCATGTCCGATATTTGAAATTATTTTTGGCTGGGAAATATCAAAAGAACAAGAGATAAGAAAATGATGAATAATTGGGGATGGAAATTTTTTATCGTTGATATTTCCTGAATGGAATTAAAGGTCTAGTTCTGGTTGTCCAGATAATTTGAAATGTTTAGTTCATCGAGTGCAAAGCTTGAATTCAAACACGGGTTGAACAGGATAAATAATTGCTCAAAATTAAAGTAATTGCTAATATCACGTAACTACGAAAATTAGCCTTCCTCGACATTTTTCTTGCAAGAAATTCAAATAAAATTGTGAAAAACTGGACTCAATTATTCGATTCCGAACAGTTACGCCATGCCATCTATTCTTGCTGTTTTAATTGAACAGATTTGTTCTTCTAAGCGATTGCACTTCAATATTTGTAAGAAATCTAAACTAACTTCATTCTTATCCAAATTTTCTCTATTTTCTGTTAGCAACTATATCCAATAACTTACGAACGAAAACAATTCACAATGGAGAATAATTGTTGATTGATAATCTGCATGTCATTCACTGCTAAATATTCAAAATGGCGCTCATGAAGCGCGAAACGCTTCATATGTTCGAGAAGTGACGTTTAGTATTCATGAAATACACTTGTTATCGATTATCTTTGTGGCTATTTAAATATGAAATGAATTTCAAGTAATAAAATGAAATCAATGCTAATTATTAATGTAGGCTGTATTGTTTCAATGAAATGGAATGTTCTTGTCAGTGCCTTACTAGCTGAAGGATGAATAAAAGATTTGCAGGCAATTTTTACAGGTTTTTGGTGAGAAAATGAGATGCTAGAGGAATATCATGCAAAAACAAATTAAAATTCACTAAAAATTAAGTCACAGCGAAGAAAACTAAGTGAAATGTGTGTGTGTATTATCGCAATGTTTAAAGATGAAATAAAAAAGGCACAATATATACACGTGTTTGCAAAATGTTGCTTCAAGTTTTACATCTTTGTGGCTTTCTGATTCGAAGAAAAGCAGAAAATAAGCTGTCCATCCTCTGTTTATTCATTTTCTTTTCAATTCATTTTTCGTGTTTGATATTCATGAAAAATTCCACAACTTCAGAAGTTTTAATAAAGGTAATTTTTTTGCTTTTGCTGCTTGAATTCTAGCTGGAAAATTGCAAAGTATTCATCCTTGTAGTCCTATTTCCAGTTGGGCATGAAATATTATTTTAGGATCCAAAGTAGGCCTACTGTAATCAGAACCAGAAAACGTCTATGCGTGAAACAAGTTTAAATCTAGAGTATTTTAAAGTAGAAATCATTTGATGCTCCAAACCAAGAATATGAAGAGATTTATTAAACAATTTCTTTTTGAATGTGATGAATTACGGCAAATGTTGACAATTGAAAATATGAATCAAAATAAATGAGTAAATATAGTTGTAATGTTGTAGAATTGTGTGCCTACAAAACAAAAGAGACTTTTTAGCCAAATAACTTATACTCGTATTTACACTTAGCTGCTCCCGAAACTCAAAGGAGTCAACAGTTTTAAAAGTATTACACAAGGAATTTTCAGTCCTTACACCTCACTATAAAGGAAATTCTTTCTGACTTCAAGATAAAAGCTGGGAAATTTCAAGAACATTTAAGTGAGATTATTTCAGTTATTGCTTAGATATTTGAAAATGCTTTGAAAAGATTCCAAATATATTTTTCCAATTTGGTACAATTTTAAACAGTGATTAAATCTGCTTTAATACTTATGTTCAACAATTTTCATACTAAGAGCGACACATTTTATTGTTAGCAAAATGAACTAAACTTTTCAGACTAAGCAAGCGAAACTTTTATGAATTTTTCGTGCACCACTTCACGACACAAAAATGAGCATTTTCTTATGAAATTCCTTGTTGGCAAGCAGCTCATGTTCTCGACCAGAGAAAACCCTGAAACATTTATGATGCACATTGAAGTGCTCGGAAAAACTTTGTAGTGCAGTAATGAAAATTGCAAATCTTATGTCGTCTAAATTTATGAGCTTCTCCTTCTTCCGCGAATGTTACCACAATCGGATTGAGCTCACTTTTCGAGACGCTTTGAGTGGAAATTAATTTTCCCAGATCCGACCACACTACAATCTCCAATCCGAGTTTCATGCTAATCGGGGGGCAGTCTTCCATGGAAATTAAGCCATCGATAAAAGCGATCTAATCCTGTCGATAGGCACGAACTTAATACGCCTACAAATTTCGTAGCTAATCGCTTTCGCATTAGGTTGCGATATCTGACATTTATCATCGGCCCACTTTGATTGGGTCGAATCCACCTTGAGTAGAGTTCGACCCGCCATTTTTCCGCAGTTTCCCAACGCCGGGCACGATTTGTGCGTGCCGGCCAACGTCTTAATTAACGTCTTGCGGATTGTTTGCTTGCACGAATGCATCTTTCACAGTGATTTTAATAACAACCTGATTCGAGATAATAAATGGCCAGAATCGCGCGAAAGATTTTCACATAAACTGGGATGAATATTAGCAAGACGAGATGGAATTCCTCTGGCGGTGAACGAGGCCGGCCGTGGACCAAGTGGAGGACTGCATATGCATTTTCCTCGTTTTCCACCACGCAGTATTAATAACCGAGTTGTCGTTAAATTCTGCACGATATTAGCATGTAAGGAAGATGAAATTACGACGTGGTGATTAACATTTTGTTCGGGATTACAGAAAAGCCGATTAGAGGCTTTTCGCCATTACAAATTCATTGCAGCCTCAAGATCCGCCGTAAACTCGGCTTTGCAAATGAAAATCTTGGCTTGCATTCAGGACTGACTCAATCCAGATACTTTGCATTTTAACCGAATTAACGCCAATACTTTGGCCAATTAGAGAAGCGACGAAAACCCAATTAAAACATTTTGCACGTACGGAAATATACAAAGGGAAAATTGAAGAAGCGCATTTTCCCGAAATTATGCTGTGCGGATGAAGTCAGCTTAGTTTTAGTCTTTGTGCTGCTGAAGCATGTAATACAAATACGAACAATAAATAAATTCGTTGCTCAAACAACACAATAAAAGAAGCAGCAGCAACAACAACAACAACAATAACAGCACCAAATCCACAAATACAAGATGTTATCCCGTCCTGAAAATGTTGCAGCAAACGGCGCGGCGTTCGTTCATTAAAATCCAGGCTACTCGCAAGTTGGCTGCGTCTTAAGTTCAAGCTTGTTGGCAAATTTACAATGAATGCGGAAATCCTTTCTTTCATTTCCTGGGATCAAGAAAACAGCAGCCAGAAGACGAATAGCAGGTCTGCATGCATCCTTGTTTCGATATATCCTGCCGGGCTCATAAAGGAGTGGTGGTGGGCGATTGCATTCAAAAATAAGGACCACAGAATGGTTGGGTGCATAAAACTTGCCTGGCGGAAATTAAAAGCGAATCCTGGTAGAACTTGTTAGTGTGCTGCATTTTGCAAATAAAAAATTTACAATGTTGAAATGGTCCTTGTGCCCTACTCAGCGCAACTTCTCCTTGTTACAGCGGCGAGGGAAGAAATTTATAGCTTAGAAAGAAGCACTTTGATCTGGCTGATGAAATTGGCCGTGATTGATTGGTCATTTGTTGAAAGGAGGCAACATTTGGCAATAAGCGTACTATGTAAGAATGCAGTGAATCTTGCTTTTGAAGACGATGAAAAATGAACGAAATAACTCGAATGAATCAGACATTTAAATGGTCTCATAGATAACTGACAGGCTTCAGTTCAAAATACAAGGGATAAGCATTTCGATTATAATTTCAAGTGAAAATATGATTTATAACGGTAAAATATTAATCAAGGAAAGTTTAAAATAATTTGACTAAGACTTCAAATATATTTTGAGAAAGCCTTCTTATTGATTATTCAAAAATAATCACTATTGCAGTATGTCTCAACTCACGCAGAATAAATGCAAGATTTTATAAATATAACAGAGTTAAGTTAGCTTTACACGAGCCTCACTGCCAACCGTACTTGCATCGTCATTCGTTGCACATGGACGCTTCGGTGGATGCGGGGAAGAAAGCATAATTATTACCTGAAATCACTTGCCCGCATGAAACTCACGAGCCTATTTTCCCAGCTGAAACGATGAGAATTTCATAATATTGTGGATGAAAAGCCCACTTTACATTACTTGCAGCCATGCAATCCATGTTCATTATTTTTACGGTGCCTTTTGAGTTTTTCGATTGGACTTAAAAAAATAGAGCGATTCGTAATTGGGTTGCGCACACTTACAATGCAATCAATTATTATTTAAATTATCCATTTTGGATATACAGTTCGTAGTTTCTGGGCTTAGTAGTGTACAGGTGTCAATAAGTATTTGACTGCACTATATCACTGTTTATTGATTTTTCATCCACATTATAAATATAAAACAAGGTGATTTCAGCCGGTACAATAAGTATGTTCTTAGGTTGCATCTGGACAAGTGGTTTAAGATGATAACTGAATCTCATTTTCCATACCCACAGCTGCGGACATGACCGCAAGCAACCGGATAAGACTCCTAGTACGGTTGGCAATGAGGCTGGTCTGATGCGGGCTTTAGTTGCATTTTTCCGAATTTTCAGTAATTCTGTGAACAATATCAACCCATCCGAAACTTTTACAAGTAAAGTCTGAGAGACTTAACCGATTTTGAAGCCCCATCGTTCCTGGGTTAATGGTGCTTTAAACGCTGAAAAGAATACGCAGTAAATTTTTAATGCATTTAAAAAAAGTAGAACTTTGGCTGGTCGATAAACTTCCATCGAAATGAATAGGCACACAGAAATTTGCATAAATTATTGCAAGGAATTCCTCAAAAGTTCTGTACACACGCTATGATCCGATTCGTATTTAAGGCGAGCCACTGCAAGCAGTTTCAGTCGAATTAGCGAATTTATAGCCAAACTAAACGAAACAAAAACAAAACAGAAGGAAAACTCATCAGAAAATTTAAAATTCACATTCGACCAGGATCTTTACCACCCATTGCTCGTCCCTACTCTGCCTCCTTGAGCTTCCAATCAGTCGAAGCAGATGATGAACAACAAGAAACTTTCAACTTTCAATATTTTTCCGAAATTCCATGAAAACCGTCGGTAATTGTGAAAAGATAGATAGTAGCCCCCCGCAACGACAATGATGAGGAGGCAACACGAAAAAAACACACAAACAATAGAGGGAAAAAAATCGGCAAAGATTGCCTTTGCCAAAGATACCGGGAACGAAAGGAAAACAATACAAATTCTTCAAATTGGCCAGTCTCTCGATCCACTTGAAAAAATAACTGAGAGAAGGCAAACAATTCATTTGAAATGGAAAGGACGAGAGCAAAATTTGCATATTTTCCGCTTGAGTTAATTTTCTTTATGGCCAAAAGAAATAGATGTGAAATTTTTGTAGCGATTTTTTGATAGTGGCTTTGGCCAGACTTTTCAATCGATTTCGTTGTTTTCGGTGGATTATGTTGGTGGTAGTTCACTGTACGCGAATTGGAGTGGATTTTTCGTCCTGTGAGAATCAAATATGTATATAAATCATAGAATAAAGGTAAGCGACGTTGGAAATTCAGTTTGAAAGTCATGTGTATGTAGATTTGTCATGAATTTGTTACAAAAAATTTACTCTGAAACTGCAGAACAGGAAAGAACTGGAACTCTGTTGGATGATTTGAACGAATTGTGAACACAACACTAATATAAGAACACGAAGTTTCAAGAGAACTACCACTAATACTTCACAAGCTACAATTCAGGACAAGCAGCAAATTTACGTGTAAAATTGAATCATTTTCTGTCCATTGTGATGTATCCAATTTAACCCGAAACTCATTTTTCAAACATTAAGGCAATGTATTTATTACCAAATAAATACATCGCTTACAAATCAACGAAAAATCGTCCCTTAATCATTAAATTGATGTATTATTATCAAATAAATAAATCGCTTCATGAATGGACAAATATTGCTGTTCACCTTGTAAATTTTCCTCGCGACATCGTAAACAAATCATTACGTTACGTTTGTTATTGATACATTCATGTGGAACTCAGCACACGTTCAGTAAGCCAACACTACTTGTTGCGATGAGCAATGCAATGCCAGCCTTCATGTGAATATTGCCTTTTTTGGTTGCTTGAGCCATGTGGGAAATTTGCGAGTAGTGATTAGTCATTGCATCGATTAGAGACCTTTTGCTGTTTGGAGAGCATATTTTTTACATTGTGTATCATTATTAGGTTATTATGCTTGATCACCTTTAAAGAAAACGTAGTCTTGTTAGAACTATTGAACACGTTTCACATAGTGGTCCCCCATCTTGGATCTCTAAAAAACCTCTTGGATTGTGCCTACTTGGCGGCACTTCAAGTAATGCCTAATATCGGCACTGTAACTTATCGTTTTATCCGAAAGTTGATAAAGCAAATTCCATTGCATTTCGAAGAATACGATGCAATATCTATTTGTTCAAATCCCACAAATTTTATTTTATTTTATCTTAATGGGATGATATCTACTTCATAGTACGGAAAGTCTTCCAGACAGTTTTTTCTGCTATGATAATCAAATAAAAAAGAACAAACACTGTATTTTCCTTGCTTTGAGGGTCTCCAATGCCAACAAGCAAATTAAATGGAAATATATCAAACCAACTTTACACTCATCATAAATTTCCCCGGTACAGTAACAATTCAAAAGTCACCCTAAAAGGACGAATTGACGTCCACATTTTCACCCTTCCACTGACCATTGAACTATTGTCTCCATTGTCGTCCTACACGCATCTCAACAACGGCGCTAGCACCACCAAAAGAAAATCGTATTCTTCAATATTTTCCGGTCCATATTCTGGCAAACAATTTTCCTAGCTTTTCATATATGATATTCGAGTGTCACATAGAGCACCCATACACGTATCGATTATAAATTGGTTGTCACTTTGGAAATTTATGCAGAAGGGTTGGATTTTAATCCATAAAGGAAATCAAAAGTGAAAAGATTGAGGGCTATAAATAAATATTGGCACCAGGAAGCGCTTGGGGATGGCCAACGAGAAGATTGAAGTTGATATTTGGTTCTTACTAGGATGGTGCGGGGCCCCTGGCTAGCTGCTCGCTCGGTTGGCTGGCTGGCTAGCAAGGATACATGACAATGGAAACGAAGCGGCACGATGACAATATCAGAGTGGCAAAAGTGCTATTGGCTTCGCATGGAAAAGTGTCGAGGAGAATAGAAACACTTGAAGTGAATCGCACGAAATGAAAAAGGATATGAGCGTTGGGATTTGGTTATTGCAAGACTCCACTTCTGTAGAAGTGGCGAAGACATGTATCCTGGTTGCTGTTACAGCTTCGTCTGGAAATCATGTTGGGACATTATCGTTAAAATCTTTTCATAAATTCCGTGGTAACAATGCGTTTGGCTGGAGTTTTCTAGGTGACATGGATAATGCCAAGCGCGATGCCATCATGAGCGGGCATAAAAAGAAATGGAAACGATTCCGGCAAAATGTCCATTCGCGATGATACAGAACTTGAGTTTTGAGTAGAATATGTATTAATGGTAGATGAGTTTCCATTTGATCGTTGGAGGAATCTTACGTTACAATTTGATAAAAGATCACTCAAGGATGGTAGGTTTATTTTCTAATAAATTGAAAAATTCTTGCGTCTCATGGAAATTGTATGATACCCTAATGGTTCTTTGGATACAGCTTCTTTCACTTCTGATTTGAATAAGCAGTATTTTTGGCAATCCGTTCAGTTTAATTTTTTAACAGCAAAAAACACAGAGTAGGATCCTTTCAAAATTATTTTAATAAAATTATCCACATTATCTTTAAGCATCTATGGCTTACATCATCTTAAAACCTAGAGAGAAAGAGAGAAAGAGAGAGATGCAGAATATGGGGGAAATATGCAAAGAAAATCAATAAATTGCATAAATTAAGGCATGTACACATGATTTTTAATTCTGTTATCGCGAAAATGCGTTAGCCGAGGATCGAACCCCGATCAATTGCGTGGAAGCCAAATGCATTAACTGATGCCGAAAACTGCAAAAAAATTATGATGCTACAAGACAAGGTCGCGAGCTTCCACACCGACCACGACATTGTGCGCTAGATGTTCGGTTGGGTGCTCAGTGCACAGTCGAAATGAATTCGAATTGAAAAGGATTTCGGTATCAAAACCGAATGGCTAGGCGACAAAATGGCGACCATAACAATGCCCTATTAAAAACTGGTTAACATGATCAGTAGCGTACGCAGGATTTTGATAAGGGGGGTCATATTTTTGAAGTCTTGACTAGGTACGTTTGCTAGTGCTTCTGTGTAGATATAAAGATATAATTATGTAATCATACTTAATCATACTTTTTCACCGGTCAAAGTTGGAGTCCTCCAAAAATAATTCTTGCAGATTGCATGTCTGCTTTCATTTACGTGGCTAAACTTGTTTACGCAAGGGGGGTGACCCCGTAACCCCCCTCCCCCCTTGGGTACGCCACTGAACATGATATCTCGAGACAGGTAAGTCTGAAATAAAAATTTCTAACGGGATTTACAAACATAAGTAGGTGATTATGGTTAGAAATAGAACTAAACATTTTAGGTGAAAAAAACAAAATGGCTGACTTTTTAATTTTTTCATCCTATGTTTGCAACTAAAATTGTTTAAATAATAGATTAAAAATTTATTAAAAATTCTGATTCTAGTTCAGACTGAATTTGTATATGTGTTGAATAATCCCTAAAAATTTCAGCCCAATCGTTCCAATAAATTTTTCAAAATCGTTTTAATCATGCCAAAAAACGTTGTGTTGAGAAAAACACGCTTAAAGCTAAAACAACTGCATTGCGTCTCTCACACACTCTCTAAAATTGATCCTTAATTTCAAAAACGATGGAAAAGGCTAAGTGTTGCACTCCTCTAGTTCGACAAAAGAAAAATTGTATACCAGAGAGAGTTACTCTTTAGGAAGGCTGCAATTTCTTCTTTTTGTATATTAACAGGAGAGTAAAACTACTCAACCCCCCTAGACCAGGGCGGATCTGATTTCATTTGGCTGTTGAGGGAAGCACACTGATTTTTGCAGAAAAATCTGTGAAGTAACTCGTCGAACAATAACTGATTTATCGGCCTCTCAAAAAAGTCGGGAACATAAATAAAAATATCGAAATGTTTAAAAATTTAAAAAAAAATTGATTTTTTCTTACTTTTCTCACTTCAAACTTTAAAACGGTTGATTTTAGAGCAAAGTTGTGCGGACATAAAAGTTGCGTAAATATATTTTCTATAAGATTTATTTGTTAAAAAAATTTAAAAAAATTTATACTTGCTGCAAAATAGCAATAAATAAAAAGAATAGGAAAAAAAGTCTTTTTTTATCTTTTATTTTTTACCACTTAGAATGCACTTAGGATCTTCATAGTTCCATTAGAAAATCTTTATAGTAAAATAAATCAGCAAACAAATTTTCATCAAAATCGATTCAGTAGATTGCGCAATTTTGTAATCTAGATTCATTTAAAAAACAGTGCTGGGCGGCTGCGGATTCAGGCTGGTTTAACCATGCTTCCACCGACAGCCGCCCAGCACTGTTTTAGAGTTTGTTTCCAAGTTTAGCAAAAAATTTCTGAGGTCGCCCTAATAATCGGATTTTAATTTTGTAAAGTGGATTTCATAAGTGCAGTACTCTTTCATATGTTAAAGTTTTAAATTTCTACATGCTTTAGTTTCTGACGTGCAATATTTCAGAAGTTTGGATTTTTTTTAAATGAATTTCAATTGCAAAATCATTATGCGCAATCTACTGAATCGATTTCGATGAAAATATGTATCCTACTTTATTATATTATCAAAATAATTTAGGCGAACTATGAAGGTACTATTCGCGTTGTAAGTAGTAAAAAAATTAAATAAACAAGCCGCGAGGTGCGACCCTTGAGGTCCACACGGTCAACTTCCCAGTAATATTTACATAAATATTAAAAATACTAAACAAAATAATAATTATGAAAATAATACTACTTTAAATAATAATAATGTACCTCTCATAACTGTAACTGGAATGACTTAATATTAATCGTATCATCTACGGGAGCGTCAATTGATTACGTAAGGTTTTTGGTCGATGGGGACAGATTGATTTGATTGAATATTCACCCGGATCAATGGGGGGGTTTCTATGTTATTTGTTATTTTCATATTGATGAAAGCTTTTTTTTATAGCATATCATCTAACAAAGTATTGACTACATTTCTACATCTAACTACATCAAACATTTTACCATTCAAAGCGTTCATTGCCACAAATGCAAATTTTATTAATTTTTTTTGATTTTCAAAATTTAAGCAGTTTTGATATAAAAATTAAAACACGGTGCTATGAAGACTATTAAAAATTTACTTAAATTATGCAAATATTAATAAACTGTGATTGGCTTAACAACAATGTCTTCAGAATAAGAGTAGTCGGGTGAAATCATTCATATGAACACTTTTTACATGGCGACTTTGAATGATTTTTTATTTTTAATTTCATTTTTTTTAAACATCATGGAAAAGGATTTTACTGGTTTGTCTCCAAAAATTGATAAGGATTTATAAATTTTATAAACATTTATTTCCGTGTTGTGCAAATCTGGTTAACAAATTTATTTTTTATGAAAAAATCCTAAATTTTTGCATTTTTTTTTGTTAAATTAAAAAACGCCTCCAATGATTTTTTTAAATATAAAAACATTACAAAAATGTTAATACACGTCGATTGACACCTAAGTGATGCAAATATTATATTTGGTTCGTGAGATATAGTGAATGGCAAAAATGACCTTGAAATCATAATGACTTTTAATGATTTTTGATTTTTAATTTAATTTTTTTTGTAATCATGAGGAAAAGTTGTGTTGATTTTTGCACAAAAACTGTTTGGAATATATAAATTTTATAAACATTGATTACTGTGTTTTGAAAATCAGGTTAAAAATTTACTGTTTATGAAAAAAAAACCTAATTTTTTGCACTTTTTTCAAAAAAATTAAAAAACTCTTGCCTGAATTTTTTTCAAAACTTGATAGAATCACATAAATATTAATACGCGTCGATTGACACCTTAATGATGAAAATCGCATGTTTGGTTCGGGAGGTATAACGCATGACAGAAATGACCTTCAAACGGGCAAAACAGCAAACCCCCCCGACCGAAGTGTCCCAAAAACTAATCAGCTCTTAAGATTGCAAAGACGCTTTGATTGACACCTTAACGAAGTCGATACAACTTTGTTTACGTGAGTTATGCTCGTAGAAAAAACTGTCCACGCACGCACATACGTACGTACGGACGTACGTACACACACACACACACACACACACACACACACACACACAAACATACTTCTTTCTAAAAACACTTAAAATATACTCGTAAGACCTCAAAACGTGAAGAAATGTTGAAAATTTCAATTTCGATTTTCGAGTCGATTACAAGAACTTCCCATATACTGGGAAGTTAAAAAGGTCTTTCTTCCTTCTTTTTTTATATTTATTGCTTTTTTACGGCAAATATAAAATTTATTAAATTTTTTAACCAATCAAATCTTATAGAAAATTTAATTGCGCAACATTTATTTCCCCACAACTTTGGTCTAAAATGAACCGTTTCGAAGTTATGAGTATGAAAAGAAGGAAAAAAATCGTTTTTTTATAACTTTTAAGCATTTTGATTTTTTATTAATGTTCCCGACTTTTTTGAGAGGGAGAAAAGGTCAATTATTATTACGCGAGTTATTCCACAACTTTTTCTACAAAAATCAACCAAATGTAGTCGTTTTTTACAGATCCGCCCTGGTACTACTCAGTCACTTTCAAATACGAACATACGATCAACTTGATAAATAATTTTATTTTTCCAGCGAAACGAATTTTCAACAACAAAATGATTTGAAAACAAAACTCCACACTCCACCGAAATAAAGTCACACTTAGCTTTCCCTCCCGTAAAACTTGTGACCATGACCGATTGCTACACGTGACTATCATCTTGAGTTGCTTTCCACCGAAAACTTCTCACACTTCAGAGAAGTTTGAGGACATCCTCAACAATATCACACTTATTGTGATTGATACGACCGTCTGAACTACCTTCAGCTGATAAATCTTCATTGAGTAGTAACCAAGATCTTCCATTCGGTGTTATTTGCAAATTTAGCCAAGCTCTTGATGGTGCTGCAGCTCCACGGCCTTCTCGCCCACCCAACCGCTACCCAACCACGATTTGGGCTGCTATCGCCGTGCGACATGCACATCAACGTTGACGATAAGCTAACGACAAAACATCAATTCGGGATGTACATCAATAAAAGTCCTTACACCTTGGCCCACACGCACAGTCCTTTTATCGATTGGCTCTTAAAGAGGAACTGGGCGCATCGACGTCGCTTTAAATGCGGGAAGCGATAAGATGTCCTCGGCTCCGCGGCGCTCACCTACATTGCGGGCAGGAGCAGGTTGTAATAAAGCAGCTGGGACGACGTCTTGTACGTGAGAATGCTCGAGGCATTCCGGTAATGACCCGGTGCCCGATGCGGTAATCAGTTAACTGCCGAAGATATTGGATACCCGATAAGCAGTTTATGACAAGCTCCGTTTCCGCGCTACCACCAAAGATATTGCCAGCTCCCAATGGGAGGCACGTCTTGATTATTTGGGCATAAAAAGCGAACGACTTCCTGGTGCTAATGGCGAGGCCCCGCAACGGGAGGAGCCGGCAAAAGGTGCCTCAGGAACACTTGCCGATATCTTTATGCCCAATAAATTTGCATTTACAGCTGTTGACTGATAGATAGTAGATAGATCAGCGAAGGAGCATAACTGAAAAACCGCCACCCCACGCTCCACGTCCCAGACCTTGGCAGTATCTTTCTTCTGGATCGGGAACAAGCAGCCCCTTACGATTCGGATGTGCCACGCCACATAAATTACCAACGCTCCTCGTTGTCCTTTTCGTGCGTGTGTCCTCCAAACTGGGAAGCATAAAAATCAACCGAAATTGTGTGAAACATTCATTGCGCCGTTCATTTTACAAACCATTGAAAAATGTTCACAAAGTATGAAATCCCAAAGATTTATGGGAGCCTGGCGAACTCGAGATAATTGTTCGGTAATGAAAATATGGCAAACGTTGTGTGGGATGGATGGCTCGCAATTTTCGGGGGTTTCGGAACAGGACTGCCGAACAATATTTCGAATTAGTATTGTGTGCGGAACACCACAATGTGTAATTTGGAACGCGTTAATTAATTT
This sequence comes from Oxycera nigricornis, assembly GCA_963942545.1. Lineage (NCBI taxonomy): Eukaryota > Metazoa > Arthropoda > Insecta > Diptera > Stratiomyidae > Oxycera > Oxycera nigricornis. Next base: position 4,121,128 of record OZ012662.1, read on the forward strand.
TGTATGCCCGCAAATGCGACATTTGTGGATATATTTTAAAATTAGGAAGAAAGGATTAGTTGGAGGCGGTCGGTGTGAGTATGCGAGAGATTGGGTTCCAGTATGTGGAAGCATATGAGACGAAATTTGTTTATGGTAGATTAATTTGAAGCAGAAATTTTGGGTAACGCGTTCAGTTCTTCGATTCTACTCGAAATTGATTCCTTTGTGACTCCTTTGGTGTCATATTGCTTTATTTGTTCAAAGTCAGGTTCGTGGTACTTGGTCTGATTTAATTTTTGATTAAATACAATAAAACTTGTAAAACACTTTTTAAAAATCTGTCATTTGGAACGAAAATGCTAATAGAGCTCTTGTCTACCAAGGTTAATTTTTTTAAAATAAATTGTATATTGAAACACCCCAATTTTTCGGTTTCTTCCAAAAACATCAATTTTCCATGTTCTTCTACTAATGAATAAAAGACTAGTATTGCATACGAAATGAAAAAAAAACATTTTCAGGACACATAGTCGAAGGACAAATTATTGGTCTCCGTATGGCGTATTAACAATAATAATCCATGGAGCAACAGCCCAAATCGGACCATATCCTCGAGGTAGCTTTAGAGCTACCCCATTTACTTGACAAACGGAACACTGCTAAGTGAAGTGGTGTGCAACATGGTCTTTTCGTTCGAGATATTCGTTTTCAGCTGAGTGATAGTCAGCAACCTGATTTCCGAAAACTACTTGCTGCCATCGAGCCTTGAACTTGGTTCTCGGTGCACAGAAATCAAACGCTCTAACCACTACATCTTTCAGACCCTTGGTAATTGAATACATAATTTTTTGAACGTTATCGTCTGTTGGAGAGGTCGTTGGCCATCCGGAACGAGGCAAATTTTCGTAAAACAGCCTTCTCCAGCATTCGCATCGATTCGGCACACGAAATTTCGTGCAAAACACAAAATTTGAGACAAACTCTTTGTTCAATTCTTCTTTTCATTGTAAAATTCGCCGAGCACTACTTAGGTGGATTGATTCAACCAGCTGCTGTAAACGAACTGGTTGACAGATCGCGTTAATTTTTGGCATAGTAAGTAAGGACAGTCTTACCAACATACAACTTGAAAATACTTAACGCGGGCAATTTAAATGAGAAATTACGGGTACTTTTTGCTCAGTAGGTATATAAAAACTATAAAATTCTTCTGTATTCACGCTGTATGGTAACATTTACTCCCCGGTTACATACACATGTCACACACACAGTACGAAAATTTAATCATTCATAGATTCATCAATTTCATAACGAGTGCATGGGTGTCATGTGTCGACACAAGCGTTGGTATATAATGAAGACAGTAGATTTTCGTTGGAAATGTAGCGTAGAACAACACATATCGCATGCATAAATGTTTGAAATATTTGAATTTGCCAGTGTTTAATTAATTTAGGAGTTCAACAGCTGCCCCACTGTAAGTAAGCGAATGAAGGGAAAATATTGATTGGTTTTGAAATGTAAGTAGGGGAAGCTATTGTTCAGATGAAGTATACATAGAAAAATAAGGACAAATAATAAAACAGGATTTCTCGCGTCAAATACAATCATTTGTTTTGGTTTCAGCTCAAATGCTGAGTAATTCTGCCTACTGTTATAATTACTACTATGTCACCAACTTTGTGACTCAGGTGTTTTGTAAGGTAAATTGTTCATACTAATATTGTTATGATTCAGTAACAAACTCTAGTAGCGCTGAAGCATGTCTTCAGCGGGACGCTTCTTTGTTACAGCAACAATAAAAAATAACCCTAGCAAACTCTGATCATGGCGATAAAGTATTCTAAATAGAGTATAGTATACTAAAACTTATACCCGAAAAACTTTACTCATCAACCTTGCAACAACAGAAATATACGTACCGCCAACTTTATTTTTGAAAATTATATTGAGTGGAGTTTTAAATTGAAATATTCTCGCGCTACCTTTGAAAATAACAAAGAGTTTTTTTTTAGTTTTTTTTTTTAATTTTAAAAAATAATTTTTTGAAATTATTTTGTCAAAAGATTTTTTTTAATAAAATCATGGAAACATGTTCATTGTGAATTACAAAAAATTTGCAAAATTATGATTTTTGTTTAGCATTTTGATTCATGTTTAATATCTGAAAAAAAAACAATATTTTTTTTGAAAGCCGAAATCACCAAAAAAAATTTTTGATGAAAAAACAATTCCGAAAATCATGGTTCAAATATTTGGCAACAATCTTTTCGGTGTTTTTTTTTCGGGTATAAAAACAGTGGTTGAGGTTCGGGTAATAACTAACAAGGGTGAATACTAAGAAAGCTAAGCGTGGGCGCATTTATGAGAAACTGAGGTAAGCTGCCAGCAATCACCACGACTCTATTCTCAGAGGAATCGAAATTATTCGTTTATTATTATATATTATTATCCTAGATAATTGTTGCTTCATTCCCCAACTGTACATCTTGGAAGACCATGAAAGATTTTATTCCTACCAATTTTAATTGAATTGGTATTTTAGTACACATTCAATTTTCATTACATGGAATTTTGTTGCTTACTGTCGATACCATAATAATTTCATCCTTTTAAACAGTAGTTACTCATTTTGAAGCAGGAATGGACCTCCATGTTCGAAATTCATAGAAACCTTTACCACTTATTGAATTTGTTAAGTTTTTATTCTAAATATCCCGAAATTTTATGTAACATATCTGACTCAGATCCTTCGATTCCCATTATTCTTCCTTATTAAGACAAAACTCCTTGTTCACCATGTGTTGCTGAACAATAGCAAACAATACATCCCCTTCCTCCAGTTCCTATTTATCATTCATCCTTCAAAAAAATTCGTCCTTTTATTATTTCGTTCAAATCATGACAAATTAGAATACACCAAAGTCTGCTTGTTGAAGTCTTCTTTCTAATCCCGAACAGAGCCATTACATCAATTTGTATTCTATTTGCTCGGATTCAGCAGTTATTCCTTTTCGCATAGGTATCAACTGAAATACACCAGAACCCCCAAGCGAATACGAAAAGTGAAACTCATCCTGTCAATTTTTCATCTGCTTGCCCGCATATCGAGCCGCAATGACGACCGAAGGAGCAGATCTTGTCCTTTTTTTCAACAACAAACTTTCCAGTCACGTTTCGCCGGCAAACAATTACTTTTGAACGCGCACCCCCGCGAGTCGTCATGTATAGCACCACCAGCCATAAACTCAATTTTCCGAAGGATAATATTTACATGGATGGTCGAAATTATTATTCTTATTTTGTTGTTGTTGTTTCCTGTACGACCAGGATGATAGACAAATTCCAACAAAGTGTTTGGCGAAGTAGCAAAAACACCTGCGATTTGGCCGAGTAAAAGTTTTTAATTAAATGCGCGCCTCCGAGGAGCCTTGCTGCCCCCGGGGGTACTCTCCGAAGTCGTGGAGGATGGAGTGTTTCAATTCGCCGGAAGAAAGGAAGAAATAGGCGTCTGAGAGCTTTGCACAATAAGTCTTTGCTGACGAGTGACGCGCGATCTTGCTTGGATGAGTATCGATAGCCTGCTGGCTTTCACCTCCTGACTGCCTACCCCATTCGGCAGCCACCCCAAACGTGTTACACCTTTCGATGATTAATCAGAGATTCATGAGGACACGCTCCTTGAAAAGTTTATGCAATTATTCAAGATTTCGGGAGCCTTTCTGGGAAACGAAATGAGACCTCAGCTCGAAGTGCTGGGGTTTAAAGGTGGCCAAGGACGTGTCGTGCTATTCATCCAGCTTGTGAACCAATGTTTGAACATGGAATTAAACTCACACTCACGCGACAAACAAACATACCAAGCATGCATGTATGTTACATGTGGTGGCGCTCGGAAGGGAGTGCCGGTAACAAGGATCCTATCTAATTATTGTTGAGTCTGCTGAGCCGAGATGCAGTGGCAGGCGAATTATTGCGCGCGGAATACCTCAAATTAGTCATAAATTTTGTCCTGCTTGGCAAACATCAAAGCATGTCTCGCTGCGAATGGCACATGAGTTGCCGTTCTGCTGGCTGAGCCGTGGCCGCAGGACGACAGGCCCACGACTGTGAAATTGTACAATTACGCACGGCGCCAGACGTATCTAATTTCGGAATAAGATGTCGCATAGTGCACCGTCCCACAAGAGTCCCCAAGACGTTCCTGGTCGGGATTTCGGCAAATAAGTGCAGTGCGGCACTTAGACTCCTCATCTGCATGTGCTGCCGACATTCTTACCTTTCCAGCCCCGGCGTGTGCACCTTAATGGATGACTGGCTGCACGCTATGTGCGATCCGCGATGCGTTCTGTATCTAAGTATCTGAACGCGAACGCGACACATCCGAGGGATGCCTGAGCGGTCAAAAGGCACTTTTAGTGCGTTTAGTACGCCCGTCATAAAACTGACACTAAAACGTGTCTACATGGTGTTAAATGCTGATACGAAAGGGTGCATTTGGACCCCAGTCCCGTGAGTTCGTCTTTCATATTTTTAGAGCGCGCCAACAACCTAAAGATGAGATAATAGCCGCGATATTTATGAAGTTTCAAATGGTTTTGTGCGACTTAATGGACGGCATATTGTTGGGAGGCACTCCGACATGAGCATGCAGCCATAAATTTTATCACACGTAACTGTAGTGCGAACAAAGACTAGCTTTTAAAATCCACTTAAGCCATTATCTATCCGAAGCCCGAGTCGGAATTGCAATGTGAATACGTTTAGATAAGCAGACCCCCAAAGCACGGCGCGATTATGTCCTGGGAAAATCTCGTCGTTGTCGTTTTAACGACAGTTTTGAAATTAAAGGTAGTTTCGAAAGGTGATTAAGGTGGATCTTCAACTGGATTTTGATGTGACTGAAAAAAAGACATCAAATAAAACTTTTTATTTATATAAGTTTTTCCAAATCTCTTGGAGACATTAATAAATATGAAAATAGTCCAGAAATACCTTCTTAAAAATGTATAAATCCAGAAATAAGCAGGAGCTACCAAAATCTTTCAAAGTAGTCAAATATTACTATCATCATATTCTACAGCTAAGCGATATGACCTAGGATGCTTTCCTGAACAGCAAGATCTTCTTCTTGGATGCAGTTCAATTTGATGTGAACATTATCTGAAGCATGCGTCATCCTTGATCCTTTTTTCAAGTTTATTAATGCTTAAAGTGTTTCTTCTGTAGCGACAATATAGTCTCATCACTTTCTTCATTTGACGCCATACCCTGAATTCAGCTTTTGAAAATCTTCTGGGGTAATCTTTGGCTGTCCATTTATTTTAGATGGTCCTCACAGGACAGTGCACGACGTTGCACTACACCAAAATTTTTTTATCAACAAATGTACTTCAACATAAATTACAGAACATCATAAATGAATTTTTTAAAAGAAAACGTAACAAAGATGGGTTTTTATCGTTACATTTTTTTTAGTTTAAGAGGTCTTTTAGGTTAGAATTTTTATTAAAACTCAGAACAGCTCACAGAGATGCACAATTAGCTAGTCAGAAACTGTATGAAAAACAAAGAAGGAATTTTGTATGGCCCAGGCATGGCTGAGTAGAGGTATATAGCGCTTTAAAAAAAATCGTAAAAAAAGTAACACGATTTTCTCGAATTCATGTTTTTTTAAGCTGGCGGACACGATTGGTCAATACTGAACCGATCTATAGCCGGTAGTGGAATCATTATGATCGGTATCAAATTCTCCGATTTTTACTCAATTATCCACCCTCAAAAATATTGTTTTTAAAAAAATTGCCGCCATTTTATTATTATTTTTAAAAAATCATTCCAGTACACTTAAGCAAAGTTTAATTTGGCGTGTTGTTTTTCCCCCAGATGATCCAGTCACCTGAAATCACGTCCGACGTCATTTTTTTGATGTTTTTAAAAAAAATATTAAAAAATAAAAAAAATTATAAAGAAATCTAAAAAAATACTTCTATACCAATTAATATATGTACGAAATTTCAAAAAGGTTTCTCTTTTCTTTCTATTGAAAATAAGGTTAATTTTTTTTCAAAATCGAACACCTAAAAGACCCTTTAAATACCCTCATGCTTGGTTCCATATTTCACTTTCTTACTTAAATACTTTGATTATTACGTATCCTTGCCTTTGTGCTGCCTTAAAAATAGGACAATGATTAATCTTAGTGGGAATGATTGTGCGCGCTAGAGTGTAAGATAGCAGCTAAGCCGTGTGATTTTCGTCTTTCACTTTAATGGGGAAGCAATGCGAACAAAACCGATCGAAAAGTCATGCCTTGGAGATTGAGTGGATGGAAGGAAGTAGGAATAGAAAAGTCAGCGCTATTATAAGTTGCCAAAATTTTTAAGTGGTCGATTTTATTCTAAGGATTTAATTTTGGAAATAAAAAGAATATCTTTTGTAAATACCTTTTTTTCCACAGGTCTTACTGTTTGTTATTCTTTCCGGTTAGTACATTATGCGTTGACTGGGGATTTAAATTTTGGTTCTATACATTATTTATCTGATAAGGGTTGAATTATATTAAAGGGAATATTTGGATTAGTTATTATAGGTGAAGGAAGAGGGGGGTATTACTTAGATGGCTAATTTTGCCTACGCCTTATAGTAATCGTTTTACCAATATCATTAAAAAAATTAACAATTTGTGTTTGTTTAATTGAAGCTATTGTGGGGTATTGAATATCTTATATTTTATATGGTTTTTGAAACACGAAGTAAAAGCTTAGTCGTGGTGCTATTTTTCCATGTTTGTATCATGATGATTATTCACCAAAGTTTAATGGTTTAGTTTTACCTAGTAATTTTGGAGTCAATTTTTTGAAATAATTATTTCTCATTTGAACAGTCTTTCAACAATATTCTCTGCAAATCCCATTCGAAAAATTCGACAGTCGAGGAAGTAGCAATCTATAACGTGAGTGCAGTCATTGGGTCATTTCTTACTACTAACCAACTTCAAACGTTGTTTCTCAATACCATGTTTTTGAAAATGATGAGATAAAGATATGAAATGAACCGATTGACTTCTACTTTCAGAAAAAAAATCAGAAATATTTTTTGCATAAATAAACAAAGTTGGATTTTTATTCTAGAATATTCCACCTCTGAATTTAAAATTTAAAAAATCGGCTACTACAAATTTTTTATCTACTAATCGAAAGCATTTTTGACTTTAATTTTAAATGAAAAAAAAGCAAAAGTATTACAAAATTTACCACAGACGGTGGCGTCAAAGAACGTTGCTCAGAACGTCATATCTACATGCCACAAATTTAATTTTCTTTATGGAAAGTTCACCTTAAATTATTTGTTCATCAACTAAAAAATCTAGAAAATAGTTGTTGAATAAATTTTTATCATGCTGAAAAAGCTATGCTGTTTTCCTACACTAAATATATCGATATGTCCTAAATAAAGACATCTTATTTATAAAGTTTTTACCATTCTGGCATCCTAGCTTCTTAATCTTTTGGCTGTAGATATCGAACAATTAATCAGAGATATAATTTCGTGCACATTTTCCGCTGTATTTCTTAACGAAGGGATTAAATTCTTTAGTTCAAAATTCTAAAATATCAAACTTTCAGTTTTTGTTGACATAACCCATCTGATAATGTGTAACTGTAATTGGATGCGATTGTGGCCAGTTGAGATACACTAAACTATGACAATTGGTAAGTTTATTAAATTTTATTGGTTACCTTTCTGGCTATTTATTATTTCGCGAAGAAGAACAACACTAATTCTTGCTTGCAATGATAATTTAGCAAACGTAAAAAGCAATAGGATTATATAAGTATACAGCTAAAATTCCTGAAGAGGAAGCTATGTCAAACGGAGCGAAAACTTGGAACTACGACATTGGGGTAGGATTCAAGGCTGAGAATATTGATTCAAAAATCAGCTAAATTTACGGAAATTACAAGATTTATTAATTTCGTAGAACATAACAAATTTTTTTACATCGCGAATCAAATTTTTTTTATCAAAACTAAATTAAATTGATTTTTCAGAAAACGACTTTAATTTAATTTTTACAACAATATTTTCCATGTATTTGTGAAACAAATCATAGTTTGAAACCACTCAATCAAGAGTTGGAACATGACGTAACTTCTTTCCGCGACGATTAAAGAACACTTCATTAGTGTTTAATTGGATAGCTAATCCAATTAAATCATTTTCCACATAATTATGCAAAAAAATGCAACCAAATTAACTGAACATCTGTGCTCATCTTATAAATCATCGCTCGTCACATTAAAACTGCAATCTTTCCGTCGTCCTTGAAGGATATTTCTACGAAGATAATAAAACGGCTGTGCACACTATAATTACTCCTGTAAGACAATGCATCGATAGACTTTTTTCATACTTTCTCGTTGCGTTCGAATAAGGCATCCCTATTATACTGGAAACGGGCACAGCCAAAGAAAGTATCCAACAAGAAACGGCTGACATTAATCCTCCAGTTGTGGCGAGTTGATAGCGCTAAAAACTGACAATAGTCCTTATGGGAAACACTCCACTCACTGTCACTCAAGACAACAAAAGGGAAAGCTGAAATTTTGCATTTAAATTTCTCGGTGTCCTGGTAATTTTTTGGCAATTTCATTTTAGAACGGGGCCAGGATGTTTGTGGCTGTAGTGGTGGATTTGAGCAAAAGGAGTAGCAGGATTTCGGGTAGCTAGGATGAAGACGGGTGTGTGTGAATAGTCAGTCAGTCAGTCACTCAGTCAGTGGTGTATATGAAAGTTGAAAGCGATGAAAGGACGATGAAAATTAAAATTAATGACTCTTTGTTCGATGCCCTCGCGCTGGTGTTTATCTAATTTGCAAATTCATCATCATTCAAAAGGAGTGACGTGGCATTCATTATTCTATGTTCGTTATTTGCCAAAAGAGGCGACAAAATAAATTATTGGTCCTTTTTTTGCAATGTGGACTTCGTTTTTTGTTTGATTTCGGTCTAATAGTCTATTGTAGTATATTGATGGATCTTCGGTTGAAATGCGCGTCACTTTAAGTGTGGGAAATTTCGGATCTGTTCCTTTGGCAATTAAATTAACTTTTCAGAAGGAAAGAGCCAAGCACTTCATTGGGTTCTGCTGATGTTTCGCGCTTCATTTTTGCTAATGAATTCAGTGCCGAAAATTCTGGCTTCCGTGCACCACTCTCCAGGCTATAATTCGAAGACTTGGTACTTTTCCTCAAACCGTTCAATGTTACATCACAATCGCCGAAAATGTTCCCAGCCAAGTCCATTCCGAGGGAATCAAATCCGTCCCAACAATCACATCGCGTTTGGTATTCATCCTTTGTGTCGTCGTCCCCGTCGCAATCTTGAAGCGCTGTTTAAAATAGCTCCACAATTAATTGCCCGTCTGCCGGGGCTCGCTCCACCTCCAGACCTCCAAGTGGTCCCGACACATGATTGAAGCCGCAATGCGGCAGAAACAATCTGTAAATTGTAAAACCTCTAATCATATGCACATAGAATCTGCATCCGTGGACAGACGGGCTGTCTGTCTGGTCGCGAAACCGCGAACAAGCCGCTCCCTCGAAGGACACCCGTGCCAGATCAGCCGTGAAGGGCACACATCATTGGAAACATTAAATACGGCAAACGCACTTTCATCTCCGTGCTTGATTGATTGTCCTGGCAGCAGCGCCAGGACGAAAGCCGAATCGACCGCGGCTGCGAGCCTCCGACACACACGTTGCTAGGGGTGGATGGTTCGCGTCCTTGTAAAAGCCCAGAATCAAAACAAACATCCGAATACCAAATGAAGTTGCGTCGGGGTTCCAACTCCCCTGGCCGGCGCTTCCAATGGGCGTGCGTCGTGGAAGCGTGGAGCCGTGGAGCTGGGGTACCACTAACTATTCCGTGCCGTCCGCTCGAAGACTCGCGCTATTTCAGTCTGCTCGGAACCTGAGCGAGTTCAGTTCTGACTCTGGCTTAACAGTGGCAAGACGGGTGTTCCGGACTGCGATAATCCGTGGCTGGGCCCAACGCGCGACGTACCCGCACAGTGAGTGAATCCTCGAATCCTCCGGACCTTGGTATCAGTCGCAGGACCTGAGCACGCCGTTCGCCTGAGTCCACGATAAATAAGTGTCGTCCGGGGTGTGCTGCCCCTCGTAACGTGCCACCTGTTCGATTTAATCGATCTTGCTTTCGGGGTTGGTTGGATTGGCGGAGCACTCGGTAGTATCTGGCCTGCGGAGGAACGGCTACCACTGCGCCCACCACCCCAGGTGGATCGGCCACCCCCACGCGGAGGAATGCACCGGCCCAAGTGAACGTAGGCGAATTTGTAGCTGGAACTAGCGAGGCTAGCGAAGTGGATAGCTCGCGCGGTAATGAAAAGTGAATGCGCTTTCGATACTGCCACCCCCAGCGCCAGGTCGAAGCCTCCCCCGACTAGAAAAAGCAATTAAGAAAATCGCATTACGGCGAGAAAGTGTGTTTGTGGGCCTCTTGCGGGGCATTCCGGTAAATCCTTCCCTCGCGAGATTATACTACTGCCCGAGTGTTGGTGTCGTCGACTGCAAGTTGTGTAATGCACCCTGCTAGTGATAATGATAGTCCTTGCAATCGTCTCTGTAGCCAGTGCCACTGATTCGCGGATAAGGCACTGACGCTCCGCTCCAGGACCTGCTGTTCCACGAGACATTTCCACGGGGCGCACACAGACCGCGACACAGCCATCCGAAAACTTCAAAGAGATTTGCGAATAAGGTAAGTTTTAATTAATACTCAAGATCTCTCCCCCTTCCGGACCCCTATCCGATGGAGCTGCCGCGTCAAAGAGTTTTACAGCACTCGGATGAATTGAAACTAGAATATCTGAAATTCCCGCGGTGGCCCTGCGATTCCCGCGTTGCCATCACACCGTGGGAATCGCAGAAAAAGCAGTTCGGCGAGCATCCATTATTAATTGTTTGCGAGTTGAAAGGTAACTTTGTGGGTCGACCTCGAGACCGAGGGAACTGGGCGCGGATTTGGGACTACTCTTCGGCTTGTGTGCTTCGCTGGCCAAGCGGAGGCTCGCCCGATGGCCTCCTAGAACAAGTTCTTGGATAGTTCGAAATTTAGGGCGGTAAGTGCTGAACTGGATCTACTCAAGAAACTAATGAGTCTCGCAAGCTCGGTAATTGCTAGAATATATAAGAGGATGTCATCCGACACGCCGAAATCACACTTTCCTTTAAAAAAATATATATATGCACTTATTCTGTCCATGCTTAGTGAGCAAATCTTCGAGCCACAATGCTGAGAAGATAAGACTTCTTTAAAAGACTGAAAGCATGATTAGCTGGCACCTCAACTAATCTTTCACATTTATCACCTCATATTATCGAAAGAGTGTTTTAAATACAAATAAATACTAAAATTGGTTCATATTTACATGTTGAACAGTAAACAAAGTTGTGCCGAAGTTCATTCTGCGAACCAAACGAGAGTGCTTCCTAATCCAAACACACTTTCGACGATACGAATCTGAGGTCCTGTTTACTAACAATTTCGCTCGTTAACATTTACAAACTTATCGATTTCATCATTCAAACATACTTAGAATTTTCGTAAATTATCAGAAAGTTTTCCTGGGAAAATTCAATACATTTTCATAATAATTGCTAAACATAAATCCTGTAATTATTTTGTTCGCATCTAAAAAAAGATTTCTGAGAATTACGTAAAAGAGAATTTCGTTGAAAAGGTATTGTTTTTCAGGAACTATAAGTTGAAATTTGAATACTTAATGCTGTACTCTCTAGGAAATGGATGTTGTTAATTAAGGATTTTCGAGGTTTGTTTTGGGAAAATCGACTTTTATTGTAGTTCTAAGAAGAGGCAAATTAGGAAATATATTTTGAAATAGAACTGGCGTTTCTTATACAATACGCGATACTGTATTTTCAAGAAAACGTGTGTTCATGAGACACCTACAAATTTTTGCTACCTAGAATAAAATTCTAGTCATAGAATACGATTTAAATACATAATTATTTCGTTTTGTTTGAGGCGCACAAGACGAGTTTTTTCCAATTTACTAAGCGAAAGAAGTCTAAATCGGTCCTTCTTTTAAAAGACGCTGAAATCCACTTCTACAGTCGAGCATCATCTCCCGAAAAATCTAAAAAGAACAAAACTTTGCCAAAGTTTTTGACTGCATAAATAAGTTTATTCTGTAGCTTTATTTTTGTACAATCCGCAAGAATATATAAATTGTCTGACAAAAAATTGTAAATTTTAAAATATTGATTGAAAAAAAACAGAATCATAAGGCCTTCAAAAATAGTAGAAAAAGTTTGTGTTAAAGTTTTCTATGTGTTTAAAATGACTGATTTTAAATGCCTTGATGCCATAGGTAAACTTTCAGAATTTAATTAATAAAAAATAAATTCTATATCTTGTGACATTCATTCTTGTGGAAAAAAGCTTTTCATTTATGATGTCTTTAAAAAATACAGAAATAGTCTATACTCACTTGAGCATAATTTACTTTTAATGTCGCTTCACTTGAAAATTTTAAGTGTAAAACAAACTAGTTCGTCGAACAGATTAATTGCCAAAAACATTTTTAACTATTGATTGGCTAAGTAGTATAAATAACGCTTTATTGAAGCTGGAAGTATTTAATAGAAAAATTCGTAAATCTGCTTTATTTTTTGACATGATGCAACATGCTTTATTTTTGAGCTCGACCTTCCTGTGAGGACCCAAAGTTTGAGAAACGATAATCTGGAGTGTTCATTCTTCAAAATTCTATAATACATTAAAATTATTTAAAAGAAACCTTGAAAAAACAATGGAGTATGTAAGCTTTAAAAATAAATTCTATGAGCGAAACGCTTCCGAATATAAAATTCACTGAAAATGTGGAAAAAACCTTAATATTCTGGAAAAAAATCTGATAGAATTTTAGCAAAAATATATTTCATGTTATCGTAATCTGCAATAATTTTTCATATAGTTTTAATTGTTAATTACCGACTAAAATATGATTCACATTGCAATCTTATCCAGAATTTTAGTCTTATCACTCAATTAAGCACAAAGTAAATTTCCATAAAATCGACAACATCACAAGAGAAATTTAAAAAATACAAAATGCCGCTCTCTTCTGATTTTTTTTATTTTTTATTTGAAGCTCAGGAATCAATGTCAATAAAGAGTTTCGATGTAGCTTTATTCTAATTGTTTAGATTTTAGTGTGCCATTTTCTTGTCAAACCAATAGAAAACCAATGTGGAAGACTACACCCAAATAGGTTCCTAAATATTGATTCGGGAAAAATACCTTCCAAAATAAATAAAATCGTTAATATTATATTAATATTAAACCATTTTTTTAGTAAAACCTCTGTTATTTCTATGATTGAATTTACTACGTAAAATTCTGAGATTGTATGTAATTCAACTTATCTGAAAACATAGAGGATTATTTTAAAGTTTATTGATATTTTGTTCATTCGCTTTTAACAGAAAAACATGGAAAAACTTAACATTAATGAGCGATACTATCTTCAAAAGGAAAAGAAACCAGAAAAATTGTATAAACTCATCCAAAAAATAAAACCAGAACTTTTCAGAATAAGCTCTAATGATAAACATAAATACGAAGATATGTACACAAAATTGAAAAGAAAATCACAACATCCACCAATAATTCTAGTAAAATTTAAGTTAAAAAATCAATTACGCGAATAAAATGAGTGTCTTCATTTGAACTTCATATTCTTCACCATCCTACCACCTCAAACTACATTAGTAAGATTGTACAATGTTTTTCGACAATTTCTCAGTAAAAATATCAACATTTATTTCAAGAGAGTGAAAAAAATTTCAACAAATATTTTAATAACTTTTCTATCAGCAAACACTCAAGTGAATGATTTCCCAAAAATTTCGTCGCAATCATTCTATAAGTTTATAATTCAGGAAAAAAATAAAAAATAAAATATAAAAAAATTAAATAAGTTTATAATTAAGAAAACAATTAATTTCTGACGAAAAATTAGGTTAAATTATATCCATATTTCCCATAACTTTTTAAAAGGAAATTATTGATGAAGTTCATTTTTATTATCTTTATTGTATGAAAAGGATTTGCTGAAATTATTTCGCTGAATGTACATGAAACTAAATTTCTTTAATAATTTTCGTTCTTCTTATTTAGTGTCACTGAACACTTACTTGGCACATAAATCTTTTAGAATCAAATCCTAAACTCTGTCGTATTTATTCATCAGAAGACTCTGAACGCATTTATGTTGGAGGCTCTAAATTAGCAATGAGGAAGCGGCTGATTATTTTCAGATAATTAATACATATTTTTGAGGTGATATGTACAATTTGAAACCCAAGACCTTCATTTGATCCACATGTGATTTACTAAGTTATTTTAGAGCAATACACAAAAAGGTTGATCTATAATTTCGTTGAAACTCATGACTAATATTTGATAGGTTCATAATTTTAGCTAATAGTTTAAAAATAAAATATTTTGTTTTAAAATTTATGCAGTTTTTCAGCACTAATTTGATGAAGTTTTACTAATAATTTATTAAAATTTCCCGAAGGAGTTTTGAGATAGAAAAATTAGAATTTTCGCTGTACAAACATTCGGCATGAATTTTTTAGGGCAGGTTCGCAATAATATTCCACTTTCTCTTGAAACGGTTTTTATGTTATTATATTAGTAAGGTTGCTTGTTCTATGTTATTCTGCTCAACAAAGTTTTTTTATATACTCCTCAGAATTTTTTCATAGCGTAACCAATATGCAAATCGAAAACGTCCTCAAATCAGAATTTTAAATGCGAAAAAGAGTTTGACGTCACCCTATATATTTTTCACTTCAAAGCCAAAAGCGAAGCCAAAAAAAATGGTAATGTGTTTCAGAGCAATTAGTTTTGAACTAACAAATAAGTGGTCATTTATTAACTTGTGTAAGTAGATGTGTAGTGTAGCCAACGGTATATATTTGTATATCAACAAGACTGTCGTCTCGTTGATCTCATCGACGTTCAGTCCCGGAGATGAGGCAACGAACCCTTCTATTCTACAGACTAATTCGAGTTCGGCTTTTACCTAGCTATAAATGCGACGGTCTGCCAGCAGCCATCGCACCTCTAGCCAGGTATAGGAGTTATAATAGCTCCAAAAGGTAATTTTTTCTGTAAGATAACCAACTTCAAACCTGCAATTTTTGTGGAATATATTTGAGTTTCCTTCTCATAAAACTTGCAACCCACTATAAATTTCAAATAACTCCAATTTACGAGGTTGAAACCAGATATTTCAGTAAAATCAGACCAACATAGACTGAAGAACCGATCCTTTTTTCTTTTCCTTTTGACATTCCAACTCTAAACTCCAGCACCCAAAAAATTTCGTCCAGCAATAATTGGTCATTTTCCTTCAGACCTAATGGTTTCCACGCTAATTTAAGAATCAATCGTTGCCGAGTTAATCACGGCGTCACCAGATTATATGTAAATCCTTTGGATCCCATTGCTTCGATCCCGGAAAGAGTCCCGCTGGCCATATCCCGGCACCACCTCTCATTGGAATACAATCGACATTCGATTGCCGGCATTTGCATTTCATTATTGCATTCGAATGCAAATGCGAGTGCACCTTCCACGGAACCTTGAGATTCGATCCTTTCGATTGTCATTTTGTTCGGGCATCGATTGAACATCACAGGTTGGTTCGTGATAGTCCTCTGCAACGAAAAAAAAATAAAACTGGCCATTATTGATGTGGTTATGAGATTAGGCATGGACTTGGCACGTAAACGGGAACACCAAGCCACGTATCATACAAAAGACATAAAAGATACGCGAATAACAACAATGGATGTCGTAGATGCGATGTGGGATAGTAGTCAATGTATCTTTTGTATGATGAATGCAATCGGAATGCAAATTAACATCAAACTTTGTCGTAAGACACCGAGCGTTGCAATTGTGATGGATTGTCTGCGATTGTTTAGAAAGCTAGTGTTTCTGATGAATGGGTAATTTGTTCGAGCGTTATTTTTGAGGATAGTCTTGGGGAGTTGGATAATTTATAAGCTATTCTTACTTGATATTATATTGGCTGCAGCTATTTCTTCATAAATAAATTCAATCTCAGCTATGCGGCGAAAGGCTTCTGTAAACAATTGTTTGAAGTCTTCAGTGACTTCCACGAAAACTTCTAGTTGATCCTAGATTTTCTACGAAGGATATATTCCTCACAAATGACAAGCACCGCCCGAACATTTAATAAGTCAAATGCATCCCTTTGACAAGGCTTGAGTAAGTAAGGCAGCCGCGTGAAAGATTACAAATGCCTCCCAGCAATTATCTTGTCAACTGAATCCTTTCGTTGGTGTAGGCTCTAAAGTTTCACTGTCACAAGTCCTGAAATATTTTAACATCCTCCCACACGAACTTGAGCAAACGCACACAAACGTTTGTATATGGCCTGCGTGTAAATCCTCAAATATATCCATGGCGGGTAAACAAAGATTCAGTAAACCACTTATCCTTTCATGTAAATTAAAACGATTCAAAGAAGTCGGTTGGTTCCCACTCGAAAGTCGCACGGAGCGCCTCACGCTCGACAAAATGCGCGAAGCGAAAACTGATACTGCTCGTCAAATCAACTCCCGGGGTTGGAAGGATGTGCCTGCCTGCCCGCGATGATAAGGGTAAGCCGACACTCTGGAACAATATGTTACTTGACACTCTTCCCTTTTTCGCTACGCTTCAGATCCTGTCGTGTCGCTGGGCGACCTTGTCAAAAATTATGAGAAAATGTAGTCAACCACTTTTCTTCGGTCGTTTTTTCTACGTCTCCTGTCTCTGTGCAAGAAACTGCCCAGAAGGGCTAATGCTGAGCCTAGCAACAACAGCAGAGCCGCAGACTCTGTACACAGAAAACACGTAAAATAAACAGAAAGTCATCCGGGCGATAAGAATTTTAACATATTCCACGGAAAGTGGTGTCTCATGAGCGCTCCTGCCGAGATCCCAAAATAAAATTCGGGAATGTTTGCTGGTCGGGAACGTCTTTCCATTCTGGGCCGCCCGAGATGTGGGTCTGAGCGACGTTAAGTGGTCTGTTACGGAAAAGGTAAACACCGAAAGCAGGAGGGCGAGGCCGCGCCAGACCTGGTGCTAAGTGCATTGTCAAATATTTGGTGATAAATAATCTCAAGGAGCCTTCGATGTCTTATAGCTGCACGGGGTCGAGTGTTGAGGACGCGGCCACTATCAGCGTGCGAGCGACAAGTCCGGAAGACGGTCTGCGGACCGTCCTCTGCAACAATGGGTTCGGAATTGTCCCCGACTGGGCCGCAAAGCCGCACAATGCGCCACGTTCGTAGCACATTGAAATAACAATTGAGAAAATAATGACTCGGAATTATCAGCTACAGGCTGATAACGTGGTAGGGAAGTCGCGGCGGGTGGGAAGAGCGGACAAAAGTGCCCGGGAAAGTGAAAGATGAAAGCATCGACTGAGGTCCGAGGCGCACTGCAACCATGCCCAGCCTGCGACAAACTAATGAGCGCTTTATCTCGTCCTCTGAATAGCTGCGGAGTGACTTATGGACGAGCCCAGGGAGTGGATCTTCGGTAATTTAAAATTAATGAGCCATTCGGTCATTCATCAGTCGTCGTTTGGGGAATCCTCGTTGCCGAGCCTTTTTCCGGGGAAAATACTTTTCTCACGTCATCAAGCAAGCCGTGGAAGTTAATGGAGCCCCTCCGCCTTCGTCAAGTGGCGACATGAAAAGTGTCTTTAAATAAAATCGACTCCCAGCCACCGAAGCAATTTTTCATTTTTCGAGACGCGCCAACGGCCGCAAAAAATTAATTAAATCATTGGTCGGAATCCGGGAATTAATTAAACCATTATGGATGGCCAACATGTGTAATTTGATTTGAATTCAAAGAGATCCCGGCACAAACAAACAAACGGTTTGCTAGAAAACCATCATTTGGTGAATTTAAAAATTGCAATTAGTGTGTCCCAGGAAATTTTAATTTTGGCGATAAAATCGGAATCGGAACTTGGGAAGTTGTTGGTGCCGAATTTTGCATAGTCTGTGAAACATACATGATTGCAATGATACCTTCACACACACCCCATGAATAGCTAAACTATATAAGAAGATCATTTACCTTCGTGCAATTTAAATTTCATTTCCAATAAAAACACTTTGAAAATCATTTCAAGTGTGAGCGTGAACTTTCACAGACCAAAGCGAAATGTCTAGCATCCGATTTATTTAAATTGATTTTTGCAAAAAATCCCACCCAAACTGATACCTCATCAACCAGACTCGCTAAAAAAAGTCTTTTGGTTGAATTAATTTCTCGAATTTTCGTCCCTGAGATTAAATCTTTTTGAAATTATTCGTGGAATTTCGGTAATATAATCGCAACCTTGATTGCCAGGAGTTTATTGTTTCTTTTTAAAAAAACAATGGCATTTCAGCTCACGAATCAACAGAATGAAATTCTAATTTTGACTTTCGTGAGGATGCTGCGAAAGATTTTTTTAGCAACAAGTGAGTGACCATTCTTACCCATACAATTAAATTAAATTGTCCAGTTAACTTTCAACTAAAAAAATACTTTCAGGAAAATGTTTAATAAATTTCGGTCCTGAAATAATAACATACATTTTGGAGGCATAGAACAATCTGAAAATTTTCAATCTAAATTAAAAGTAAATGCTAATGTTGATCTGTTGGATGAATTCCATGGTACTAAGCAGTGGCGGCTCGTGGGAGTTAAGTATGGTGGGGCTACTGGTACGAATTTTTCTATCACCAATATAAGTTCTTATGTGAGTTTCCCCTCCACCCAAGAAGTGCCACTTGTGGAGCGCTAAGCGATTTTAAGTGATCGGTTTCCCCAAAAGTAGATTCGCTCGCAATCAAAGATATATTCCTATTATCGTGTTTTGAATAACATTTAAAGCTTTAATAAAAGTTCAGTGCACTCTGAATAAAATATACAATCAAGCCGTTTAACTTAAATAGTTTCATTTATAAACCAACTTTATAAATCCTTGATTGAGCATCAAAGTTATTTTTTGTGCTTATTTCATTGGCATTCTTTTTATGACAAGTTGCAATCTGCCCGTTCAAATACATCTCTTTAGAAATTTCAATATGGGTCGATATTTGTAAAATGTCTACAATATATTCGTATATGTTGTATCACATCTTAAAATCATTATTCAATGCAAATCTTTTGTTTCACCATTATTCAAGTCAAGCCAATCACGATTAGTGTTGAATACATCACAATCATTTAGCTGTCAAATTTAAACTACAGTATGACTGCAAATTGTCAAATGTATGACAAGCATCATCATATCAAAAATCAATGGCGCGAATAAAATTTGATTTGTAAATTAGCTTTGAAACGATGGTTGCAATTTTTGTATGGAATGTTTTTAGACTATGATTATTATTTCAAAAAATATATATATACATACATAACAAAATATAAAACTGCAATAATTTTAAAAACATAAAGAAAAATTGGATGAATAAACCTAAATTGAAATTAAATAAATTTAATAAAAAAAGTGTGAAAAAAATGGTAACACTATGAAAAAAATTCAATTAAATTTCGCATTTCTTACCTATTGTCATGAAAAATATGAAAAAACTTTTCTCAGCTATTATCTGGCAAAGAAGTTGATTTTTCCACCATACAAGATGTGTTTAAAAAAACCCTAAGAAAAAGTTACCGAGAATTGGAACCCAGTAATACAATTACCTACAGTAAAGGGTACAAACTTTCAGGAATGGGTTCGTTTGTCTTTGAATATACACACTCTACAAAATTCAGGATCTACTGCGTAAAAAGTAGAGAAAGTAGCGGTTTAATCTTACTCTACAGATAAGACTGTTTATTCTATTTTTCGCAAGGGTGTCGAGTTAAATGTGCTTTTTCAAAAATAAGTTCTTAATTTATTTATGGACCTTGTTTGGAAAAGAAATTAAGTGGCTTCATTGCATTTTTAATGGTTCGGTATGAAAGTTGCCCAAATAATTTTTATTTCATTTTTTGTCTGTCTTGTAAACTTATCATTAGACTTTCTTTCGATTTGATGAACTAGACAGTAAAGTGTAGAGCTTGGGAAAAGCAATGTAAATTTTGTTTTCTTAATTTTTGCGGAATAGAATCTTCGATAACCACGAAAGCACGTTGTTGTGGTTCATGTGTTTGAAAGCATCTCAACGCGGTTACATATGATGCCGATCGGTTTTTTTTAAATGCATTTGGTGAAAAATTGTTTAAAAATATAGATGCATGCAGAACCTTCTCAGGGTTTCCTAGGAAAGTTTGCGAAATCATGTGTTTTTGTATTTGGGAGTGGTAAAAAAACATCAAAATCTACAAAAGCATGTGTTTTCGTTACTTTGAAAATTACATAAAAAATTTGATAAAGTTTCTTCACGATTGAAATGAAAATGGTTATGGATTGTCTAAACGCGACATAATGGCTTTATGAAATCCTCGAATTTTTTTTTACAAAAAACTGAAAATTATTGGTTAATATATTCCCAGAGTTTTTCTTTGCACCGTTTCCTTTTAAATAAATTTCACCCGCAGGAATTTTTCAAGACTAAAACTATTCTACCCTCAGCAGGATTGAATCCCGCCTTCCATCCTCAACACACCTGACAAACATTTGCCAAATCAAAGGGAATCCTCGCAACAATATTCCTTTATTCACTATCCCAGCCCGAAAAAAAAACAATAAACTTCATTCAAACTATACAAAACGAATAAAATTTTCACTTACTTCCATCGCCCAAGGCTATGCGCTTTCCTCGACTCCTTCATAAATTTCCTCATAAGCAGGAGTGAAAGTTGCACACGCCAGAAAGGAGCTAACAAGACACGTATCAGCGGCACGCAAGCATTCATGTAAGTGCCATGGAAAATGCTAGAAAACATGTAAAGATTATTACTAAATTGCAAGTGGTGGGGCGGCGGATATGTAGGATGCCAGGATAGGGTTTGCTTGATCGTGGTTGCCAGCAAGGAAGGGGTCTGAGTCTTGGCGTGTTTTAATCAAGGAGCGACGGCTATAAAGTTAAGAAATAATCATAGTCACGCATCATTCGGATCCTGGCTCGTTGCATGGCGGATCAGGACCTCCTCGCCTTCCGCCCTGGTTCTTTGCTGCTGTTTTTGCGGCAGGGACAACTTTCACCACCTCGTCGGCCGCGTGTTCGCTCGCATATGTGATGGCTTGATATATAATTGGTCTCAATCAAATAAATTGTTATACGTGTTGGCCGTCGAGAAAGCTTACGTCGGGCACATCTCAATTTTTCCGAGAATTTCCACCTCACCTTCACCACATTTTCTACATTTTTTGGGTGGCAAGCGTCAGCGCACGGAAACCCGACGCGAAGAGGTTGGTTCATTAAACGCGAATGATTTACGACATTTTTTCTGGTGGCCACCTATAAAATTTTTAGCTACAAGTTAATCCACTAAATAACAAGCAGCCGGTTGTCTTGTTTAATGGCCCGTTTGTTTTCGAGCGCTTTAATCCACACATGTCACCTCGACGACATTTTGTCATGCCGACATGGCGTGGCGGGAATGGATTGGATTGGCGTGGAGTGGAGTGGAGCCACTTAAATGCGCCCGAGCGCGAGGGGCCGGCCATTGTGAAAGATACATTGTTCCTTTTATTCGGCGGCCCGGAATGTCGCTGACGCGTTTCAACACCTTCGCGGCAATCCCATGTTGATCCAGTTGCCGGTGTCCATTGTCTACTAATGTGGCTGCAAATCTGGATTAACATCAGAGAACAGGCCCGGCGGATGACACGCACGAGAACAATGGACAGGGGTTGTTGCAATAGCAGGCAAACGCTATAAAATGGGCTCTTCCACGCTATGAGACAATTCTGAGAACCGTGGATGGCGGAACTCGTTCAATGGCCCTTTGAGTTACGTGTTGTGAAACACATCATCAAAAGGGAAGAAGCTATTCAGTTGATACTCTTTGATGATTTGTATTTCGTCAAGAGAGTAGGTGGATTGAACAAACGACCAGCGACAAGCATCCTTGGCTCAATATATATTCTAGGATCCGTTCTGCATCCTCTTCTCGAAGAGCTGCATGTTATCTCTATTGAATCTAAGAATGTGTGTAGAGCTAGAAAATGTATTTCAAAAAGTTATTCCTCTTGAAAACACGGTTTTTAGCTCTAGTTTTCAAAACTTCCACTAGCTTCTCTTCTTATTTTGGGTGGAAATGATAGAAACGGCAGTGTTCTTCAAAGAGTTTTCGGTACCATTTCGTCACTTTCGGAAAGCTCAATATGGATATTACTGACTGATTCCCACTTGAAAATAAAAATAAATTTTTCATTATTCAACTAGAAACCCTAAAACAAAAAGTAATTTTTTCTGGGAATATTCACGTCTAAATAAATTTGTAGAAAAACTAAAAATAATCGTTGAATCTCCCCCGAGTACTGAACAGTTGTGCAGGCGGAGGTAGTGAGGATCTTACGAGCAGCAGAAGAAGTCAACAGGTGAGGGGATGACGCTAAAGACACCACTTTTTTTGTGGGTACAGTAAAGCAGCCATAAGAGCGCTAGATTCAGTTGTGGTGTCCTCCGAATTAATTGAAACCTGTAGGTCGGAATTTGGGATCATCTGGAAACACCTTGATTTTTTGTTAAATATTCAGTAATTTTTAAAAACAATTTAATCCCAAACTAAAATATAATTCATGCGAAAACATTCCTAATAATACATTCTCGAAAATATTTGCAGTATAAGTTTTCTTGACAAAAACTTATTCAGCGAAATTATTTCTAAATCTGTGAAAAATTACAGTAATCTTTGTTTGTCAATCAAGGAACCACAAAATATCCTTAAAAGCATTCAAAAAGACGGTTGTTTACTCTTACCCATAACAATTTGACAAAAACGGTGTTCGAATAAAAAGTTTCATAAGAAAGCCGCAATAAATGCATCCAAAAATCCCTCAAAAAAATTCCAAAATACATTTTCTTATATCTATTTCAAAAGTTTCATGAAACTTTTTCAACGTTCACTTTGGTTCTTAAAATTATTTTAAAGTTATAGTAAACAATTTCAAAAAAAAATTTTTTTTTGAAAAATTCATTGAAAATTTTTAATTCTACCAACAAAGTTTCAATAACCACAAAAGTGTTGGCACGAAAGGCACGAAAAAGTTAAGAAAACGTGGTCATTCAAGGACGATCAAAATTATTTAATGTTTTTTTTCGGTGCAATTACTATAAAAATTTGCAATAAACAAATGAATTTTAATTGAAGGAATATATTTTGAAGCTCAATGTTAGTTTGAAAAATATGCCAAAAACATCCCCGAATAAATTTTTCACATTTGGCGCCATCGCGATGCCCAGAAAAAATATTTTTTTCACAAAAATTCCATGGAATAAACTTCACGGATTAATTTTCCAGAATCTACAGAAAGAATTTAAAAATGTGAGGAAGTTTACTAGAAAATTTCTCGAATCAAAATTGCAAAAAAATGTTAAATATATTTTTTGTCGTGAAACTGTACTGTAAAATTTGTACAAAAACAATGTGAAAGGATATTTGAAAGGTAATGGTTTACAAATTAATTGGAAAATTGGGAGAAATACTCTTGGATGATGTTTATGAAAAGTCATGTTAGCTATGAATTTTGGTTGAGAACGTATTACTCAAATTGTCCAAAGAAACCATCACTAGTAAATAATAATTCTGAGAGACTTCATGACCAATATTTTAATATTTGTTAGACGAAGAACACGCTCAGAGAAAGGGCTCTGAAACATTTTTTTTGAGTATATGATTGTTATTGATTGGAGAAATTTATCTTGATCTTTTAACGATTTTTTCCCTTATTTTTCTGTTATTGCTCAAAAACAAACGCTGCAGAATTTTCGATTGAATTTTATTGTGTAAATTTCTTCGACATTATTAGATTTATTTTGAAAAATATCAATTGAATTTGCATTTATCGGGTTCTTGTATTCTAAATTATGTATCGAAAAGAACAACTACTAAAAGCTTTAAACAATTATCTCAAATTTTTTTTTTAATTTTTCAACAGTTTTAAAATGAAAATTTCGTGTTAAACATTTTTGAGGATTGCTGAAAGTAACTTCAAAAGATGTTTGGGAACAGCTTCTATCCGAATATTTGGATTTATTCTTCTTCAAGAAGTCCCTCTCACTTAAGAGATTATGATAACAATCTATACATTTTTCACAGAAGTATTGCAAAAAATTTAATTCAATGTAAATTTCCTTTTTCTATCTGCATCTACAGTTCATCAAGAAACTATTCACATCGTCTTTTATCTGCCAATGACTAGTATAACGAAAATATGTATAAAAAATGCAGTGAGTGTCCGGTGAGTTTAGCTACGTTTTGCAAATGGTTATGTAAAGGTTAAAAAGTTGTATATAGATAAATGCAGAAAAAATTCAGGAATTAATGTGACAAATTCAAAAATCTAGGAAGCATATAATATGACAAAATATGAATTTTTTTATTGCTTTTATTCACACAGAGTCACTCCAAGTAAAACAAAATAACGGAGAATGCAAAAAATTGAACCCTCTACCTCGAGAACAAGAGTCGGGCGCTCTGCTCAGTAAACCAGCCGCTCTTCTCTTATATTTGCACATCATTGCTATGTATTGTGCTCCCCTTGAATTTTAAGATAAACTTCCGTTCGCTTTTTCGTTCGGTCCACTTTTCGGGGCTGAATTTTCTCGCTCACTTTTCGATAGAACCTCCGTAAAGGAAACTAAACTTCCAATAATTCAGAAAATCTGGATCGATCGGCAGGAAACAGGACTACCATATGATCATTTCTAGTTTTCCAGGGAAAACATCATGAAAATTTTTGTGAAACGCAAAAACGCCTGTTAAAATCACTACCATATAAATTGCCGAGGTTACGTTGTGTCCAAGGACGCAAAAAGAGGTGCTTCTTTGATACCATTTAGGTTGAGTGCATGGCAAAAGTTTCCAGCGACTCCTGAAAAAAATAAAGATAAAAGTGCGCGGCACTTACCTTGTCGTCAGTAGACCAAATTAGAGGCACCAAATTGGTAAGCCTGGTCTATGTGTGACTACAGCCTGAGTTTATATTTCATTTCAAGAAGAATATTGATTTGCTTTAATTACGTTCCTATTTACCTGGCAATCTTTCGGCATCAATCAGTCCAAGTGACCATTTCAACATAGAATAAGCTATGAGTGTTTGCATCGAAAGCAAAATGTCCCATCCACAAGGAATACTGATTGAATTCATATTTAAGCCAACCTTTGCTGCAAGTCGACTGCAAAACGGATTGCACTCTGCCAATAGCATTTCAGTCTGCAATTCCTGCACGCCGGGGCACATCAAAGTGCGCTCGATCCACCGTAAATTGATTCCCTCGCCGGCAAAGGGAATCATGGATATGTAAAACTCATTTAAATATCTTCAGCGAAGGTAATTTAAACACTGCAAATTACTGGGTCCGCGCCATCAGCATTCCCAATCACATTTCGGATGTTCATCGAGGATTCCGTTTACGATGCAATTCCACTAATCGAATGCGAGATTGGTTCGTCCTGATACTCCATTCGGAGCCGTTGTATCGAAATTTGAATTTCCATCGGCAGTTGCGTTCCATTACTAGTTTGCCTACTTAAATACTTAATTGCTGGGCCGGGACGTAGTTAGGAGCGTAATTGGCCACTTAATAACTGCCCAATATTTGATTTGCCGGATCGCAAGTGCGCGGGCAAAAAAGCACTTAAGAAGCGAAGCAGTCCATCAAGACATTATGTAGTTTGCCGGTGAAGATGATCGCGACTCACACACTGGATTACCAGCTCCAACCCCTCATTACCTTTAGAGCGACGAGTGGTTAAAAACTCGCCAGTTTTGGGCCGGTGAGAAAATGCCATCATGACTGGCCGATTTTCAAAGCCGTAACTGTCGAATCGCGATTCATGGGCATTCCTTCGGGACCAATTATGATAATCAGACATGAATTTTCCATATGCTCCGCCGTAAGATACCACCAAAAGATACTGCCAAAAGCACCTGAGCGATCTGCATGGGAATTCTTCAGCGGCAAAATGCATCGCGGGTCGCCAAAAAGGAGTTAAATAGCCGTTCGGCAAGTGTTGATGGTCGGACAAGATGAAAGCGTGCCGCGAGCAGAGTTGGGGCTGGCGATTAAAGATTTATCTGAAGCTCCTATTGTTCGCGTACGACGACGCATCCACACACCTTGTACGTATCTTTGTTGAGACGAGTATCTTAAGACGGCGCTCCCCGCCCTGCCCAAGATCTGTTGTAGATTGCTCCATCTGTGCTGGGGCTGGGCTACTTAAGCCGCTCGCTGGAGTCAGGCGAAATAATTAAAAGCAATAGAAAAAACCTGACAAAATGACGATAAATCTTCCGAATGGAATTAACATTATCACGTAAGCCTTTTCACGCCTCTCCAGATCGAATTGACGCCGGAATGGAACCACTAAACGTGATCTTGCGTCCACAGCGAATCAAAAGAAATGGAAATGGAAATGGGGAAGATGCTCGCCAAGTCGCATTGTGAGCGTGTGATGTGATGTATGGCCAGTACAGGCAGGGTCCCGAAATGAATATGGCTTTTTTCGGCTCCAGCTCATTGTTGCGTTATAAATTTTGAAAATTCTCTTGTGGCGGATTAAGATTAAGATTAATATCGAATGGCTGGCCGGGACCGTTGGCGTTGGCCCGGGCGAACGGCAACAATCGCAGCCAGAGCAGACGAGGTTCGAGCGCAACCACCACAAAAGACCTCACTATTTTATAAATAGTTGATCCACGTCCCGCGCACAAAAAAGCCCATTCTCAAGTATCTAAGTATCTTTGCCGATGGAACGAACCAAGAGTGAAAAAAACGCAACACGCCAGTCGAATTAGAATACATACATTCGCCGGACTTTGGAAGCTTAACCGCAAGTAACTCCACAAAAAAGGGTATTTGAAAGCAAGTAATTGCAGAGCTCTTTCGGAATGCCAGGCCGCAGAGTGGAAGGAAGGCACGGCTTAGCAGCAGTCACTTAAGTGCTGAAAAATGAAGACGAAGCTAACCAGCCTAGACGTGTTTGCAGCCAAACAGAAAAACTACATCGCAGCCTACTTAGCGCGTCCCTAGCACATCTAGCGTGGCAGGCCATCACTCGAAGCAACTTTTCCCAGCGCCTGGCCCGGCCGAAAGTTTTCTGGTCCAAGAACTCTTCGTCGCGCAACGTGAAATTGTATCTTGTTGTGTGCTATTATTAATATCTGCTTTCCCGTCCTGTCGCGAGCGTTCGCCAACTTTCAAAAATAGAAATGCCGCGCGAGGAAGCAGACCGAAATACTTATCTCGCATTTTATGGAGCATTCATTCCAATTGTGGACTTCTCGGCAGGACCACAACGCCGACACTCGTCCTTGTTCCGAGCAGTCAATCGACTCGGTACCTCCGCCGCGGCACGGATGGGAACTCTCTTCAGGGAAAAAAATCTAGAAAGTCATTATCGGAAATGAATTGGATACATTTCCACTTAATCCACTGGGGCTGATGCTGGGCCCCGCGACGCTCAGGGACGCGTCCCATAATTTTATGTGAGCTGCCGGGAAAATAAGAAGTCGTAATGTCTTGCTCGTGTCTTGCCGGGACGGACGGACGGGGGTGGGAGAATACTACCACTAGGAATTCAGATGTCGGGACGGAATAGGACAGGATCCAGATTCAGATTCGCCCGGGAAGAGGCAGGCATTCCATACCCATTACTCGGTGAATCTGTTTGTAATTTGCTTTCAAGCACAATATTTAAATGTGATTTATGGGGATGATGGGCGGTAAAAGTTTACGATGTCGTCGTCATCTTGAGAAGTGAGACATTTTGACGATCGAATGACCTTTCAGCCGACGCTAATGCATTTTTTACTGGAACGGATGGCGGCCGCCGCATTAATGTTGTATTCTATTAGGGCTAATGAAGTCCGTAAAAGCGGGAATAACTGATCAGTTAATAAATCAGAATTAGAATGTAATTAAAATATTTTGAATATACGAAAGTCGATGGCAAAGTTTAATCCTGCTCAGATGCAAGTGGAAGCACAGATCCCTTTCAGATGGAATCACTTTTGAACCAATGAGATGCTATAAAGAATGCAATGAGGCTATAAAGAAAGTTTTATGACTAGCATAAAATCGCTTCCTTGATCCTTTACATTCGCGTAGCCAGGTCGTTGACTACCACTATTTCCAACCCAGATATTGATGGTGAAAACCCAACCCTATTCCAATGTGACTATAGAAAAAATTTCAAAATCATTGATAAAATTTCTGAAAAAAAATATTTTCTTTCATTCCTTCAGAATATTTCATGAAAAATTATTTGGAAAAAAAAATTAAATATAAAATTTTTTTTAGAAAAATTTTCAATAATTTTTTTCACCAAAAAGGCAAAATACGAGGGTGGTTCGATGGAAGTCTGGCTTTTTAATGAAAATCTAATTTTACAGCATATTATTTTTAAACATAATCCTCTTTCGATTCTGCAAAACAATATCAGGGACTGTTTTTGAAACCATCAAAAAAGTTATGTATATAATGTAAGCTCTTCAAAATTCGAATTTTTGTGGCTATCACTGCTTCGTTTAACCTAAATTTTTGTACACTGAGCAATTTTTTGGAATTTCGAGAGTAAGATCAAATCACTAGGGGCTAGATTGGGGGATATGGCGGATGAGGTAGCAGTTTATAACCGATTTTGACTAATTTAGTGAACCACTACTGGAAAGTGAAGGGGCGCATTGTTGTGCTGGAAATTTTTTTTTCTACATTTCGAGAAAAAAAAACAATCTATGAAAACCATCAGACTGAAATCAAGCTTCCATCAATATATTTAAGTCAGGGAAAATACAATTGAAAATTATCATGGCGAAATTTCGATCGAATTGCACGAAAAAATAATTTATCGCTATTTCTATTCAAGAAACTTTTTACCCAAAAATGTTTTTGCATTTCTGCTCTACACCGAGGCATATTCTGAGAAAAATTTAATACGAAGGAATTTTTTGTGGAATTTTTATGTGAGAAAAAAAAATTCTTGACTTAATATGTAAGGAAAATATTTTTTTCTTAAATTTTTATGTCAGAAAAAAACTTCATAGAAATCCACTTGCGACCTAGATATGTTGGGAAGAACCTTTGAAAAGAAAAATTCTGCAAATTTTTTTAAAAAGTATTTCGAAAAATTTAGACTAGCATAGGTTTTCCCGAAAAAGAAATTTGCTACAAATTAAAAAGGAACATGAAATCAAAATCGTTTTGTAGCTCCGCCTCCTTCTCAATGCAGCAAATTGAACGTCATGGCCAATGATTCATAGAGTTCTTGCATGACAAAACTTTTTAAAAGAATAAAGAGATTATTTTTAAAAAACTTAACCCAAAAAACAACTTATTCAAGCATGTAAGAACACGACTAAATTTTATAGAAAATTGATGAGAAAATTCAATAACATCGGAGTGAAATATTTTCCCAAAAGTGCTAATTTTTTCTAAACCAGATTTCTTCATATTTATTGAGAGGAAATCGAAATCACATAATAATCTCCGAGAAAAAAATAGTTTTAAAAACCTAAAAAAATTACGAATTATTTCTCATAAGTGCTTTTTTGCTTGGTTTACTTGTAATTGTTTTGGAAACCATATTAGTTACCAAGGAACATCCAAGCAGACAAGACTTGCATTTATACGGAAAAAAACATTTTGGAATGGAAGTTCAAGAAAAGTGGCTACGATTATGTATTTGAAAATAAACTTTTGACGAAATGCCAAAAATCGTATGCATTGGATTCCAGGCAAAAATCAAGGATAATAATTGAACTTCTTTGTGAACAATACTGTCTACTCACCTTCTGAATGTTCTCTACCTTCCCTGAATGTTCCCACGAGGATGCAGGCCAACCAACACACTAGAATATATTAGTATCATACCTTTGATACTTTCACCCATCATTTAAAGATTCTTCACTTCTTATGCATACCTTAAATTAATATTTGTTTGCTTTCAATTTTACGGCCTCCACAATAATTATCTAAAGAGCGACCATTAAGGAGAACTTCTTTAAAACAAAATGCTATTAATTGTATCAACTTTGCTGCAAACGAAACTGAAATTCCCCGTGTAAAAACCAGGCACAGGTAAAAAAATTAGAATAACATTGCCTGCCGCCTATTAGGGTGCCAGCCTTCTTGTGCTACTTCTTTTTGGAAATCCTCCAAAGCTGTGCTTGCTTGGGCTGATGATACCACTTGCGACTCCATAATTGCTTTAGAGGCATTTTTGTCGACATCATCATCATCATCAGCAGAAGCAGCGGCAGAAGCAACTTTTCCACGCCGCCGATGGTTATGGGTGTATAAACAAATTACCGTAACTCCACCCCACGTCAAGGTAGTCATTACGGATAAAATCGATTTGTATCTTTAGATATGGGGAACCGTTTTTTATCAGTGCCATTTAAAAAGATGATGTTTCATGACTTTTATTTGATGTGTTTTCCTGGAAATGGTAATTTTAAATCTAAGGATTTTTTTCTGCTGAGTAAGTAATGAGTTTACATATTCGCTAAGATATGGGGGTATGTCTTGATTTGTTTCAGTGGCATTTTTTTTATAATTCGCGAATATGTCAACAACTCATCAAACGTTCGTTATTTGTTTGGGAGTCGTTGTTTGATTGAGTTAGTATTTTGCTTTTAAAATTTAACTTTTATTCATAACGTCTGACATTCAAATCAAACGAAAGAAATCATTTTGCAGTGAAACCTTATTAATTTTTCATGGAAAAATGGAAAACTTCAAACCAACGATACGTTTCGGGGTAAATTTTCACGAATACTAATACACACACCAATAACACATACTAAATATAGAATGTTGTTTGTGCGATAGAAATAAAGCTCATACAAATTGTCCACCCAATTTGCGAACAAGTAATTTGAAGATACTTAGTCGCCCAGAAAATGATATTATGGATTTTTTTACATCTAAAAGGCTATTTACCAATGCGGCACTAATTGGCATAGCGCCACATTTTTAAGAGCAATTTATCGTTCCTTTTCTTCTCGAGGCTCAATATTATAATAGTCCACCGCGATATTTGCGACAAATTTAGAAATAATCCCACAAGATATCATGATTTTTTAAATTATGTTTAGGTAAGGTCCATTTGTACGATCTACATAAAAAGAACAATCAAAAGAATGAAACATGGATTGACTCTTATATTTTTAATAGTTTTCAAATTGAATCTGATTATAATATCTTTTTTGCCGTAGCTCAAATTTGCTGATGGATGAGTGCCTGGGTCTATAAATATAAATGCAAGCTCTGTGTGAATGTGAGTTCCAACTGCAAATACCGTTCCTACAGGTCCTAATTGACCTTGCTTCCTTATATAGGCAGTAGACCCTACCACCGTCAAGGCAGATCCCACTACACTATACGGGTCAGAATGTACCATGTGTTTAACTTGACTACTTATCGAGATGATTTGAAGTCATGGGCCTCTTCGGCCGCGGGTTTGTATTAAGTGACATCCACGCATCCTTCCACCACCACTTGAGAATACCAGTTTGCCTACTAAGTTCAGACTCAGTGACCTTACTGGTGGAAGCGAGGCCTATCTAACCCTCTGCCAATCTCTCGAGGTCGGCACCGGGCTACCACGTAACTCCACGTCGAACCCCCAGAGATGCTGCAGAAGTCACTATGCTCGGAAGCATGACGACTTCAAGGCGCACCTCTGTGGGCTCTACGCGCATATGGGTCTTAACAACAGCCACCACGGTAGGCTTCGTGGACTTGAGCCCCTCTCAAGGCCATTTCGGTTGTGTCCGACTGCAGATACTGAGCCGATCATCATCGTCAGGTACGCAGGGACGACTATACGGGTCAATAATTTAAGCTAAAAGGAAGAAGACTGGTGCCGCCCCCTTTTCTCTATGCTTGTTCACAAGAAGGGGACTCTTTTCTGAGCCCGCTGCATAGATGAGCCAAGTTCTTTGTCTGAAAAAGTTTTCTTTAAATTTCTTCAATTATAATGTTTATTTATTTCAATTGAATGACTTCTGAACTTGTGTCTACCACTTGAGTTTAAAAAATCATTTAATTTCCCTCGTTGTAATTTTTATTTAAATACTAAAAACTGTTCCAATTGCTTAGACCTTAACATTTGAGTCATTTGAACTGATGCTGCAAATTTCATGCTGATCAAATAACAAACGCATAATAAACTTACCATGATGCTTTTTTAACATAATACAAAATATGGAAGAGGTCAGTCATCTTCAGCAGTTCTGAAATTGCCGAAATTGTGGATCCTTTGGTTGGTTAAAACACTTGGAGGTAATTTTTTCAGGGGGTTTAGGCTCAATTCGGGGTGGAGCTCCAATAATTATGACGAATATACCATCAAATATATGCGACCTAAAAAATAGATACTTCGATCTGTTATATCCCTACCAAGAACTCAAATGAGCCAATATGAATCTAAAGTAATTGTGAAGTACCGAGAAAAAAAATTGAAATATAAAACTGTGCACCTATTCCCTTATTCATCTCTCCAAAGTGATTTCAAGTAAACAAAATTGCCCAAGGTTCATTTCCTTTAGCACACCTTCATGTATACATTATGTTTATGCACTTTTCCTGCAATATTGTGCATTCCATTAGGTTGCGGACAGTGCAAACTTCTTTCCAGCTATTTGTTCTATTTAGCAAGCAAGGAAGCTTCCAGCAAAAAGTTGTGCACCTTTCAGACATTCAAAAACATACACTAGTGTCTACTTCGCTACTTAAAAGAACGAAAGAAAGAGGTTTTCACCGCTTTTTAAGCAGCTCCGTGCTCTCGAAATGTTTTCTTAGTTGCAGATCCTTATTTTCGCTTGAAAGCATACTCCGATTATGCTGGATTCCTTCTGGCAGCCTGCGACCACTACCACTTGGGCGCACACAAAATCTAGGTTACATTAATTTCCATTAGAGGATACATTATCGCTTAGGTGCGCTGCGGGAAAAAATCCAGCGAACGGGAGACGCAGCCGAACAATTTTTTTTGATATATTTCAGGTCCAATAAGGATGTTGAGTACTCCCCAGCCGGGAGGCGCACGGCCTTTTCATATCCTGCAGACTGCTCAAGTGTTTCAGGTGTATTTACTAGTACTTTGCCGAGAGATTTTCTAATGTGATAAAGCACTTTGTGTCACGGATGACGATACGTGGAAGGCTCCCTGGCCAGGACCTGAGCGGCGGGGTCGGGTATATTACTTTCCACATTCCTGCTGTGCTACGTCGCGCCTATATGTTTTGGGCTAGGTCCGAATAAAAAGAGCTAAATCATGTTCATCCTTTGGCTCACAGGTCGGGTAATTATTTCCAGCCTTCAAACGGTTCTGATGGAGACCCTCTTGGCCTTGATAAAATATTCACTTGGCGAGCCGGCGGGCGTCCGCCGATTCGTGCGTGCTCGTCTCCGTAAATCCAAAGGAAGCTGTTATTCGAGTCTGGCCAATTAGTCAGGCGGGAGGAATCCTCTCGGACAAGGATTCACTTGCTACTGCACCCGATTGCGTGTGTGTGTGTGGCTTGGGAGCACAGCTAGGTATCCTCCTGGAAGCAGCAGCATCAGGTGAAATAATTTTCACATCAAATATTTATGGGCACAGACAACGAGCAAGGCTCTGATACCATCATACGATCCTCACTCCTTGCTATGTAAACACGAGCGATATTTTTCTGGGCAAACAAACGGAAACTTTTTGTGGTAAGCAAACTATTTGTAGTCATGGAAACGTGTGTTCATCACATATCCATATTATATATGATATCGCAACAACACACGGAGTGTACCTGAAAGAAAAGGCCAATGGTCAAATGCGATTCCATGTGGAAACCTTTTCGGGGCAACAAAGTGAATGGGAAAATTTGTTTAGGTCTTTGCTTCCCAGAAATGTTTTCGGATGGACGTGCAACAAAATATTAAAACCCATTTCGATTTGAAAGGCACATAAAAGCATTTCGGCAGGCTTTGTTAGATAAAAACATATAAAATACTGCAGTGGTCCAGCACGGCGTTCACCTGTGGGCACCTGTGTCCCTGAAAATAGATGGTTGAAGGTGCGGAGCCACCGGGAGCTGAACGCGAGGGCAGAGGAAATGAGCAACGTGAACTGGAGCACCCCGGGATAAGTGGGGAGCCCATGGAAAATGGATGACTCAATTTGAGGGTTTTTCTCACGCTTGCCGAGCAATAACTAATCATTTCACATCAATCAATAAGCGCATCGTCCCGCCTCGTCTTGTCGCTCCTTACCCAGGAGTTGGCGGTTGACGGGGAGCCTTGGAAAAGTTCGATGCGCTCCACCTCACCTCACCATACTTCGCCACACTGCCGTTGAGTGGATTTAAGATACATTTTCATATGTAGATAGATACCTTCGCGGCTGAGGAATATCAAATCTCTATTCTGTATTTATTCACGTCAGCGATGTGCAGCTGGATCTAATCGGATTGGCGTTGGGCTTATTGTGGATTAAGTGGAAGGCGAACCTGTTCTGTGGGAAATTCACATAAAAAAGATATTCAATCTGAAAAGTAGTTAAACAGGAAGATTGGACGCGTTGTGATTTGAGCTGTTGCAGTGGTCAACAAACCCGAAACAAGAGATAGATATTGATTCAATGAAAGCAGCAATTATCGTTTCTCAGGTTGATCAATTGAGATCTGATCAGCAAAAGGATTCACTATGGGTGTGTAGTATATTGAAAATATCGATGGTCTCTCCAACTTTGAAGAAATAAGGCCCGATGATGGTTTTGGAGCACACCTCGGCCCAAACAGTTACTTTCTGGTCGTGCAGTGGTGTTTGATGAATAACGTTTGGGTTCTGTGTCCCCCAAATCCAACAATTTTGTTTATTAACTCCGCCGGAGAGGGTGAAATGAGCCTCGTCCGTCATTAAAATTTTGTCCCAAAATTCAGGCTCTGCATCGATCATTCTTGCGACAGTATTTCCATATTGCAAGTGACGTGGCATATCCGTTGGCAACAATCTTTGAGTAGTTTGCATTTTGTATGGGAGAAGAAGAAGATCTTGCTTCATAATCCTCCTTAGAGTCGTTCAACTCGCGTTTAACTCCTGAGATCGGTGGCGATACTACGTATTTGGGTTATCGGTATCACCTTTTTTTTACCGCTACAACAACTTCATTGGAGCGTCGCGGACGCTGTCAAATAGGAACCTGGTGAGTTTCTACAGACCCGTACTTAAAGAAATTCTTCACCAAACAACGAATTGTCTTTTTTGTAGGCGCCTTATGCCTGACATATTTTTTACGATAAGCATGCACAGTTTTCACAATTGAACGATCGTTTTCAATGTAAAGCGCTATGATTTCAGCGCGTTCATTCGGTGTGTATCGACTCATAGCTGAAATGGCACTGAATGACGTTTCAAAATTATGTTTATCTGTCAAAATCGGCTGAAAAATGGGAGAGTAATTCAATATTGAAATAGGGCACGTCCAGATGGCGCA
Source organism: Oxycera nigricornis (assembly GCA_963942545.1). Taxonomy (NCBI): domain Eukaryota; kingdom Metazoa; phylum Arthropoda; class Insecta; order Diptera; family Stratiomyidae; genus Oxycera; species Oxycera nigricornis. The sequence continues at coordinate 4,156,839 of OZ012662.1, forward strand.
CCCTGTATATTTAAACCTACATCGATATTTAGAGGCTAGAAGCGTCCTACATTTTTGATTTCTTGAAAACTTGTAAAATTCAAAAATAGATCCTACTGCAGAAGCATTTTTTTTAATTTTTTGCTAAATTTAGACGTCAACTTCATCTAGGGTAGTCTAAGTTATCATCAAATGCTGAATTCTTCCTTAAGAAAATAAGGCAAAATTTCAGTCTAATCCAGATAACTCTTATGCAGGCAAAGTAGTAGAAGGCTTGCTATTATTAACTAATACCTATGGTAATGTCTCTGAATAGTAAATTTCTAACGTTTAACACAAACATTCCGAAGATACTTTCGTCCAAAATCGTAATTCCTAATTGTGCAAAGATTTTCAATTATAAATTTGTTTTGTAGCGAATGGGAAATTATATGATTTTTTTTTAGAAAACTGACGTATCGCAATTTATTTATCCTGGATCATTAAGTTCAAAAAAGAGTAGACATTTTAAAAAGAAATTGAATTGAATATTTTGGAATACTTAATTATCGGAGCGCACAACAAAATCAACATTGAATTAATTTAGAGAACAATTTTAAACTGTCATCGAAAAAGTCACTATGAAAAATGTCGTAGGTTTGAAAAACTGGCCTGAATTAAATAGAAAATTTATTTTATTAGATTTGACCCCCGATATCGACTCAATTTTCATTCAGAAAATAATTCAAAACTGTATAAGATTATTGGACGTATGACAAGCCAAATTGAAATTAAATAGTCTAGACTTCTTTCTTTGGGAAATGTTTGGTTAGGATTTGAATTATTCTTTAAACAAAAACAAGGACCCGTAAATTGTTTTTGGATACATTCCAATGAATTTTTTCTAATGGAATCCAAAGTATTTGCGAGAAAACATAATTTAATGAATTAAAGTTCTATAGGAATTTTTTTCAAATGAAAGCAAACAAAATGCAACAGAAAGAAACACAAAACGCAAAAGAAACCATCACCACATAAAGCATCAAGACATCACAGCAATAGCTGCCGTTACCACCGTGACATAAACACACAACTAGCATATACGAGGTGTGTCCCAAAAGTATCCGACCTACGTTCATATCTTCGCGCGGAGAGACTCAGGCGACCTCTGGAGGGTACAAACGTCACTAGTAACTCCTAACCTTCTCGTCAGCAGCCCGAGATACCGATCAAACGCCTTAGTTCCCTCGCAGCGTGTATTTGTATAATAAAAAATATCATAAGTTTCTGTTGATATTTCGCCTTTATAGGCAGACGGATTTTCAAGCGAATCAATCATTACCACTTCACCCGATGACTTTAAAACATCGTTATTTGAAACTAAAAAAATGGGAATCGCTTGGCCGATCGCGATAGTTTAATTTTTCCTTTAAATTCGATATAATTTTTGTGGATTCTAATTAAATTTGTCTGAAACGAAACTATCACCACAGAATTGTGTAACTGTTTCTTATGTGAAGTATTTCACAAGTGCAAATCATACGAGCAAAACTGCAACTCATTGTTTTATTCGAGGCGTAACCAAAGACAGCCATCAACATTTTTGGAAATAAAAGTAAAAAAAATCAAAATGTTCAGCATAAAAACATTTTCAATCTAGCGAAAAGCAATGTCCTACTAAAGGCTAGCCATAAAGATAAAGCCAATTTATTATTTACATAATTTCAAGGACGTTTCAGTTATTTAAATTTAAGAAAGATATTTAACGTTCAAATTTAAATTTTAGCTGGAAAATTCGCCAGACATTTTCAAAATTAATTTCTTGGAGAATTTCATTTGAAAAAATTTCAATTAAATATAACAAAAACATTTTCTGCGTTGAACAATAATCAAAATCTGGATATTTTTAAATGCAACAAATAATAATTTCTGAGCATAGATGGAAATACTTTATTTTTGAAATATTAAATATAAAAAAAACATTTTCAGAATGCATCACAAATTTCTTTAGGAAAATTGACAAAATTTTCCTTTTCAACTTTTGCAACATCGGTTTATAGATAAATTTATGAAAATTCTAAGAAAGTCCACAAATTGTTCTAAATTCACAGGAAATTTTTATTTACTTGTTTGTGTAGCTTCAGTAGGTTAGCAGCAATCATTTTAAAATTGGTATTAAAACCTCAAAACGCCTTAAGTAAAAAGAAAACTTATTTTTTGACTATAAATCTCAACTGTCCGCCATCCTGTCGAACGTGAGATTGGAATCAGCTTGAATAAAATATTCCTAGTTATTTTGACGATGAAGATGATATAAGTGCTCATATGAAGAAATTCTAAAATAATTCCAATGAGAACATTTTGATTGATAACACAAAACATGATGTCTCTGAAATTACTAGATTATCCAGTCTATCAACTGAATCCTGGTGCATTTCAAAGTCCCAACAACTGAAAACAGGTGTACCATGTCCATCCGGAAACTCCATCTTCAACACATTACTCATCCTGCGATTAAACAGGCCTCCACCAAAGTTACAGAAGCTCCGTTCACTCGCCAAGACAGATAGACTGCTGGATTTCATTTCCAAGGAGCAATCAGCGAGAATATCAATCAGACACTCAAAAACAAAAACATCTTCCTAAGAAGCGGAGGAATATTGTGCGGCACTTTCAATTTCCCATTTCTCAAAGTCACAGGCAACACATAGCCCATTTGTTTTATTTACTACTTTAATACGCGGTCCGCCTTACCGCCACTGCCACCGCCAGGACCCAGCTGGCAAGCTAGCAGCACTAGCTGGCTGTGGGGGAGGACGACTCAACCGCTGTCGGGAGCCAACTTCGAGCATCTGTTACTCTTCTCGAAACACTACAAACTTCCGAACTAAGTCAAAACTTTGCATCATCTGCCCGTCTTCGATGTCTTTCATGTCGTCGTATCCAAAATTATCCCTACAAGGAACTACTAATCCAGCACATTGTGCGGCATGGAAGCCACATAAATTAACTCCGCTCAGTTTTCGGTTCTAGATAAATTTCGTTTATGCTGGTGGTTCTTTTGATGTAATCACGGCCAACTAGTGCGGAATCGATGAACGATACGCTCCTGCCAAGGATAAGAGTTTTCAAGGTTGCTCCAAGGTGTCGAAGTTTTTGACAATGGCGGATTAAGGGTGGCTCGCGCCCATATTGTTCGCTGCTGCTCGCTATATTTATCTCGAAAAGGCACTCGGCCCGAATAAATTTGGGATGGTGCACGTGGGTGGGGGTGGCAGGCATTTTGTACGGAGTTCGTCCTTTCGAGTTTATTGCGATAAAGTTAATAACGTCTCCGAAAAGTCCTTTGTGAAATTTATTTGCTCATAACACATACTAAGCACCCATCCGACTTGCAAAGAATATTCGACTTAATATTGTATCCCGGCTACACCCATTCAGAGCTCGTCAAGGATGTCTTCCACGAATATCGAGAGAATATCAACCCTACATCCCCGCGGCACACATGCCTCGCCATCAATGCGTGCCACATAGTTACTTCCCGTTAGTGAGCCACCGTAAAAGGACTATTGTGTGTGGACCACAACCAGTCTACTCAAGTCATTAATTAATCTTGAAGGTATTTCTTTAATAAGAAGGAACCACAAACGGCTGGTGGAGGCGGTTGCGTTGGGGCTACTTCCTTGCGTCGGGAAAACGATCAGCTCCGGCTTCTATTTTTATGTTCCCTTTTAATAACCCTTTTCATGTGAACGGCTTAAACGCTTGACATTTTGTGCTCGAGGAACATTCCGGTGGCTTCCCGGAACGAAAATACATCATCCCCTGTTCTAGTGCCCCCATGTCCCTGCATTCCTTATTCAAAGAGTGTGGAGCCACAGGGAACCACATTTGTTTGTTATCACACCCATGGACGACTTCGCCTCCTCGGATGTACTCATATATTAGCGCGATTCAAATAGCGCTCGTCGGGGGGGTCCTTGGAATAGTTCGCGCGGCCTGGGACACAATTGACGGCGAACGTGGACAATATGTCCTGGACTAGGCTAGCAGATCTCAATTGTTTATTTATAGGACCGAACTGGAAACGCTATTGTTAGGCGATTTCATTTGCTCATATCTGCATTCAAATCCTATTGTCGGGCACGATAAGCACTCTGGCGCACATATGCTACCCTTGTTCGCTGAGCAAGGATACGGGGCGGATACCACCGATCCGGATTAGAGATTTTCCCTGCGACAAACAAATTTCGGGGAACTGCGCTCCTTCGTGCAGATTTACGAGCGATTCGAGGAGGCTGATAGTGCGGCTAATTGATTTAGCGCTTCTAGTGATTGTAGGTGCAGTGATGCTTGGCAGCTCCATTTCACACTCGTCCCGCCGAAAGATTGAATTTTGCATATGAAAATCAACATGCGGAACGAGGTGTAGCATTGTGTTGGTAAAATATCAACATGTGTGACACAAATGGATTCTGTGGCATTCGAAAATATTTTAGGCGAAATTCCTCAACGATATTTTCAGTCTGGTGCACATTGTCAACATGTCGCAGTAAGTGTTGACCAAATGCGGTTTGAATTGAATTATCCCGGAAAATTGTTATGTTTTCCTATTCAAAAGTGTCGATAGATCAAATAAACCTAGCATTTGATTTAATATTAAAATTTAATTATACTGAAATTAGCGATGAATTTGGCGCTAAATTGCTGGAAAATATGTTTCCGTCTGTAAAAAGATATGAGTTTACTTTACTTTTGGAATTTATTTCACAACAACTTTCATTCGAACTAAGCAATTTTTTACTGTCATTAATTTCGAGCAGAAACTGATTGCAAAAAGTACCTTCATGTGATATTATTGTTCAGAAAATTCAATCGGGTTTTCAAAAAAAAAAAAATAAACGAAAAATGTCTGATGCCTTGAATATATTTTTAAATTTGAAAAAAAAAAATGATTTATGAATTTAAAATCCAGACAATTCTTCGGGCAGCGAAATATAAAGTTAATTTTTAAGTGAAAACATATTGAAGGCAAGACAATATTTGCATTAATGGGGAAGTCTGGGTTTGTTTTTTCAGAAAATGTAATGTAATATATAATAATGTAGATGTCATAAACTGTTGGAAAATCGGACGCAAAATAAAATTGTAGCCGTATTTTGCATGGATTACATGTATTGCAACTCTGAACTATATAAAAACATTCATGAAAAAGGCATTCATAAAACATTATGGAATAAAGATTTTTATGAAAAATGATCTGCAAATTTTCTTGTTTCGATATTATTTTACGGAAAAAAATTATTGATAACATTTTGTTAAAATTTTGTCGAAAATTTCCACTGAAATAAAACTAGTTTAAAATGTTTTCAGCGACAACAAATTCATGCAATTTTGCCAAAAAGTAGTTGAGAAATGCGATTTGTAATTGTAATTTTTAGGGGCAGTTTTGTCAAAGTATCTATTTTATAAAAACCTCACTTTTTCAAAGATGAAGAATTAATATACAAATTATCATTTTGGTCGCCGAAACCCAGAAATATGTACATATATACACCGATACAACAGAACGTGTGTGAGTGGGCTGTACAAGCGTTTCAGCTTTAAACGCGTTTTTTTTAAAAACATCTTTTGACCCGGTTGACACGATTTTATAAAATCAGTTTGACCGATTATACCGAAATTTTGAGTTTCAGTACATACACAGTTTCAGTCCGAACTAGAATCAGAGTTTTTATGGATTTTTAATCCTTTTTTTAAACAATTTTAGTTGCAAAAACAAGGTAAAAAAATTTTAAAGTCCGCCATTTTGTTTTTTTTTCACTCAAAATGTTTAGTTTTAGTTGGGGCCAAAGCCACCCACTTATAATTCAAAATGCCGTTGAATTTTTTTGATTCAGATTTACCTGACTCGAGATATCACGTCAATTAGTTTTTTAAGAGGACTCCATTATAAGCGCCATTTTGTCGCCATTTAAATTTTAAAAAAATCTGTGAAGTAAAAGGTCCACATTTTATTATGTAAAAGTTTCAAGAATTCTAATAAATATTTAGATAAAAAAAATTGTAAAAAAAATATTTCGATGAAAAATTGTTGAACCGATTGCCCCCTTAAGAAACTTTGAACGCGATAAATTTCAACAAATAATGGATGGCATAACGTAGTATTTATGTTTTTGTATTTTTTAATTCAAATATTATATATTTTGATCGATTTTTCTATCGAGAAAATCTCCTCTAAAACTCGAATGAAACATAAAAATCTTTAGTTTTTGCAAGCTTGAAATTCTTAACGGTTTTTTTCAAAACTAAGAATATTTTTGAAAGTTGCGCAATTTAAGTGAAACAGTTTAAACATTTTGAGACATGTAGCCGGGAAACAGTTCGTTTTAAATTAGTTTTTAATGATCACATGAAAGTTTCTGTAACTGCGAAATCAAGCAAAGGTTTCAAAAGAAAAAAAACATTTATTGAAATTAGACAAATGTTCTATGATTTATACCATTGAAAATATAGCCAAAAATATTGAATACCCTAAGCAACTCATTTTAGGCCTTATAAACAAAAAAAGCATATTGAAAATTATTAAAGAAATATATCCAGTTCAAAAGGACGGTAATGCTCAACCATGGAGAAAGTTAAATTACGTAAACTCCATCAATAATGAATTGTCCAAATATTTAAAATACACCTTTGATGTATCCTTCATTCATTCGACTATAATTAATTTAAAAAAAATACTCTTCAACAACAGAAGCAAAAATGATCTCGTTTCCCATTCAGTAGTGTATCATGCATCTTGTGATAACTGCAATGCAGCTTATATAGGACAAACAGGTAGGAGCTTTAAAATTAGGCTCAATGAACACATCAAAGCAACCAGCCAGGTAAATAGATAGCCCAACACATTTTAGATACAGGCCTCCATAAAAAAGCAAGAGGAAAAAGTTGGACTTCCTGTAATGTCTTGAGATTAGGGGGGCCACAAACAATAAGGAAGACCTGCTGAATGAAACTACCCTTCCCTTCCATTTTCCACTCCTTCAACCACCTATTATTTAATAATAAAACTAGGAAATGTTTGCAAATTTTATTAATCCTGAAGAAGGTCTAAGAATCAAAACGCGTCGTAGTAAAATTTAAAAAAATTTGTTAGTCAAAAAAATCAAATGTTTAATTTTATGAAGATTTTATTACATTATGGCTCATCAAGAGTACACACAACTTTCTATAACTGATATTTTATGATAAAGTTTTATAAATATTAACAAGTTCAACAACTCTTCAAAAAATTTCAGCAACTGGCGAATGTGTGAAAATTGGTAGATTTAGATATGTTACACTTTCAGCATTGTTTTCTCTTTCCAGTCATTTTGAAATATGTTTTCACTGACCTCAAGAATGGATTTTCACATGAATGGTCGCTGAAATAGCTCCCAAATCAAAATCAGTAAAGTTCGAAAGAACTTGAATTTCCTCAAAAAATATTGAAACTAAAAAAGAACATATTTTAAAACTCCTGTCCAATATTTCCGTTCTGTGAATTTATGAACTTCGATGACATGTCGATACAGTATAAGAACTCACTTCTACCAGTAATATTTGAAGATATTCCCAGAAGGATAAAAGTGTTCTTTATGTCCACTTCGCACTATTTCGCACATATTTCTGCCGATTCGAAATCATCACCACCCCCAAATAAATTCTTTTGGTCAATCCTAAGGCACTTATTTTTCCGGAGCTGACAATACAACAGTCCACGTCCTTTTCCAACCTGGCCAACATATGAAGGCCGGCATTGACAGCGAGAAATAAAAGTAATTTATCAAATCGAAAGGAAAATCTTGATGAAACGATTTCGCCTGAATTGAAATGAAAACTCAGTGGAAATCTCTCGAGGGTCCACTTTTCTTATCGTTTTGTATTTGTCACATGCAAGGAACATTTCGCCCGTAACGTAACGGGAGCGATGCAGTTCTGACGCTTGATTGTGATACATTTTTCAAGCAGGATCAATTCCAGAACAGAATTGTGTTGTGACGATGGATATGAGGTGGTGCTCATGACTGCTGTCGCAGCCGAAGGAGGAGACCATCAGTTACGAAACCAATCCAGAACCGGTAACAAAAGATCCAAGAAAACTTGTCATTCTTTTGGTATTCGAAGATATTAATTAGTTTTTGGAAATGAATCTCGAATTAGTGTCTACCAGGTATCTTGTTTGGCTGCTCGACGCAACAAAACGCTACGCAGAGAATGCTTGTAACTTGATTGCGTTCGACAAACTCACAGTAGGACGTCTTTAATTTAATTAATAGTGGTGTCGTTTTCTGGTATGGGACGTTCCCAGCCAACCTGTTCCCGTGCAGAAGACATGCACTCAATCAGAAAATATTGGTGAACAATCCACGAGCCATATTTCACCGCGGCGACAAAGATGGCCTTCTTTGGGTCCACGGAATCGCTTCGGGATTGGAAAGTTCCTAATCGACGCTGATTAGCGCTGAGCGTAAACTTATTTTCATAATGGGCGCTGACGCCCGGAATGTGATAGCTTTGATTTTTATGGCCGTGAATGTCTTTCCGAGAAGAATACGACAGATTGCCATAAGTCGTCCACAGATATTTCATCCATCCATCCATCTGCCATGGTACCACTTCGCTGAGAGACGAACTGTTAGGGCCTGAATTGAAAGACATGGCCCACGCATTGAAGAAGACACTCCGACAAGCTGAAGGAGCTGCGCTGAAGTGGCCTGGGATCGAAGCGCTGAAGGAGGCAGGGAGGCGTTTGAATAAATCCCTCCAATAATCCGGCACTAAACATTAAAGCATCATCGTCTCACCTGTCAATTAGGGGCGCAGGGTCCGGCTAAATTGTTTCCGCATGTAAATTAGCTCTGAATTGAATTAAATGGAAATTGATTGACTGGTTTGGTTTCGATTCTTCTTCGTCTCGCGGCGCACAATGAACGAACGGCCGATGAATGGCTGGATGACTTGTCTGTTCGAATCGGACCCGTGCTGGAGTCGCGGAGGAATCAGAAGAACTGGAGGAATCAGACCCATAAAAGGTCGATCCGGGGCTATTCAGCCGAACCGCCATGAATCATTTATTTCGCTCCGTTGATTTAATCCATTGGTAATCCGCGTCGAGGAGACGATAATGCAATCAAGTGTTAAAAAATTAAAAATAAAATCCCTTTGTGCATGACATGCATTTAAAATGAAGTGGGCAGACCGTCCTCCGGTTCCACATGTCCTCCGTGGAGCCGGGCCATTTAGGCTCCCCTTTCTTGTGCCGTGTCGGATTCAGTTGGGCTGAGCCGGGCTGGGCTGGGATGGACGAGCCGTCCGCCCGCTTGCATGCTCAAGTCAATTGTGGGTCGTTTCAAGAAAACGAAAATACGGCTAAGGAGCGTGGAAATTCAGTCACGTTCCGTCATAAATTTTCAATTTGTCGGAATGTTTGAGGCTGCAGGCGAAATCACTAGGCGAACATGCAATCGGTGACTAATAAAAAAATACTGGAAATTGTCACTGGCACGCCAAGCCAAGCCAAGCCGCCAAATGTGTTGTTGCTGATGGTTCGAGGTTTCCCTCGGAGAAGAGCTGAATTGTAATGAAGTCAAGTTTGTGTGACTATGTACAAAAGAGTTCCTCGTGAGTTCACGCACTTGTCATTTGCGGCGATAAATCATGAGACCGGGAATGCCATGAAAGGTTCCTTAGTTCTATGGTTGGTACTATGTTAGTCGGAGTACATGAATTGTCCATACATATTGATAAAGGGTTACAGAGAAGAAACTTGGGATTTACTCGATTTGCAATGCAGAGTCTAATCTAGTGTCATATTTCCAAAGATAGTGCCAACTGCTATGATTGGGAAGGTTGAACGTAAAGTTCCAGGATTGAATAAAAATGTACGGACCCAAAAAGTTGGTTCGCCAAACAGAAACCACCAGGTCCTTAGGATAGCTAGTTAGCCTAGTTAAAAAGGTTAGTGCACCCGAAAATATTGTGGATTGCCACCTGCAATTGCGCACTTGTGATGGTTCAAAATTAAGTTAAGGCCAAACAGTTATTGAAGGACTCCCCACTAAGAAATAGAGTGTATCGAAAGCATTGAAAGGGACAGAAAAAAGTTATATGGCCAAACAAAAAGTCCAAGAGGCTAAATAGTTGATTGATCTTTAAAAAGTTTCAGAGCTCCATCAAAACTATGTTGCCAATAAGATTGTTTCTACTTTGTATTCTTTTTAACTCTACAATTTTCATCAACCTCTCAAAATGTCTGCAATTATTCTTTGAACGTTTTTATGGAATTGAACACGTCCTTTCTCATACAAATCCTAAATAGACTGTATAATTATGACAACACATTTAAGCAATATTTGCTTCTAGCATTTCCTGTGATGCATTCATTTTTATTCGTTAATATTGTTACCATAGACGGACGCGTTGAGTCACAGGATCCTTATATGTGTGGTGGACCTATATTCGCACGCTCGAATCTCCATCACGACAAATAAAAGTAACGATATTAAACAATCAAAAGTAAAATAAAGTAAATTTTGTAACCTTTCAATTAGAGTAGTAAAGCCTACCCGAAATGATTTAGCAAACCAAAATTCTCTAATAGCTTCTTCTATGATCTTAGTATGAAAATCTATACCAGCGTGGTCGGAAAATCTATATCAGATGTGATTATGCACTTTGAACGAAAATTCTATCGAATTATATTTATACACATAATTTATTTGATTCGTCCGAAATTTTTTTACAGTGATTAGATTAAGCATAGTTTAGTTGTCATAATTTTTTCATTTCTTAAACTATGAGAGAGATTCGATTTATTCCAGAAAACATTAAGATTGGTATCAAAACTAAAAAATCAATGTTTTTAACTGATAGAAGAAAATCTGCAAACCTTATCGATTTTCTCCGCTTGTTTGCTTGCGAAACGACATTGAACTCGTCACATTGTCCATCCGCTTACATATTCTCGGCTACTGAAACCTGTAACATTTTAGTGCATGTCACCCGACGATAGATGTCGCCGCTGGTACTCTTGTTGTAGTGCCTTAAGCTCCGCGTAGATGAAAACGCTACATTTATCTTAATTTGTTTATTTGGCTATTTATAATTGAGGAGTGTGCAACAATAACAAGGCAGCTCCTTTTTTCACTTTTGAGGGAAATTAAAAAAAAACGTTTTAAAATCCAGATTTTTGGATTTTTTTTCCTTTCTCTTTTGCATATAATAACACAAGTACCTATTTATGAATATAGGTAGTTTCGGACCCCTACTTTCCTTTTCTGGGTGGTAAGAGGAGGATTCATGTTTGGAGTTGCCTCCTTATTGCGTCGTGTACTAATTAACATCCAATATTTAAGGAATTTTTCGACTTAACAGAATAAAATTTGCTTTAAAACACGTTTATTTTATTAAGAATACATGTGTCAATCAAAACAAAAAATTTGAATTTACAGAAAATCTTCAATTATTCCAAAAATTTAGTCGTCTTGCAGCTCTGCCGTCAAATCAACATCGTCAGCTTTCTCTACTGAAGAAGCCTTACATTTTAGCGCGTTATAGAATGACATCTCATTTTCTCCGACATATTTGCGTACGAGGCTCATTACCAGTGGCGTACCCAAGGGGAGGGGGGGTTTACGGACCAGACATGCAATCGGGCTAAAGTCTGCCAGAATTATTTTTGGAGGACTCCAACTTTGACCGGTGAAAAAGTATAATTAAGTATGATTACATAATTATATCTTCATATCTACACCGAAGCACTAGCAAACGTTCCTAGTGAAGACTTCAAAAATATCAAAATCCTGCATACGCTACTGCTCATTACATCGTTAAATTTGACAGTTTTTAAGAGTAGGTGATGATTGTAAGCAGGTGGAAAGTCACTAGTCTTTTTCTCTGCCCATTTCTTCGTTTACCTTCATACCTTCTGACAAGTAAACACCTTGGGCGTGCTTGAAACCAAGTTGATTAAAATAGCTCGAAAGTTTTTGCCTAAATGGCTCGTCGATTTTTGCGAAAAACCTGCATACGCATTTGCAGTCTTGACCAGTAAAACGAGCAGGAACGGATTAGTTACAGATGTATATGTTTTACCACCACACCTTAGACCTTCCCGGACATTTCTTTTCCATCGGGACTCCGCCGCTTCTTCCTCCTTTTAACTCCTTCTAAAGGTCTTCTTGACGAATCTTCAACTTCATTTACTGTCGCTATATCCGAACTAAAGTCATCACTAGTCGCCGTGCCAAGTTCTGGTTCATAGTTGTCGAAAGAACCGGAAGAAAAATGTTCACTAAAGTCACACATTCTATGTAATAAAAACGAATACACGATAGCAACGATGTACACAATAGTAGCATTCAATTTACACTGCCGGTTCAGTGACTTAACCTCAAACTTCCTGACGCGTGGTGCATGAAAGTGGTAGCAATCTTACTGGATTATAATTTTCTAATCTCGAAACAGCGAAAATTGGAGCTGCCTCCTTATTGCTGGACACCCCTCAATTCTACCATATATTAACTAAAGCGTGTACTAAAGGAGCAAGGAGATTTCGAGTTACTGTGCGAACGCGTCGATGGTCGGAAAATAAGCAGGATGAAAATGTCCTAGTTCGCTCTGCACTTATTTGACCACTAGATGCACTGGTGTCGCTTTCGAGCCCCGTCATTGTTATAGGAACTCCACAACGATAGCAGCGCGCCTAGCCATCAAACGGAATACAAAGCAACAAACTGTCGTTCTGTTCTGATTCGACCGCCGGTACGTGCGTACGGAAACGTGAGTTCTTGACGACAAGATATCTTATTGTAATGTATTTAATGTATAACATAATAATTGATTCTTAGCAGATAACTGGTGTATTGTTATATATGTGCCTATGAAACGATAGATTGTAAAACTATGTTAAGTTTTGCGCGGAGTTTAATTCTTGAGATACAAATTTTGACACTTGTAGGAACCAATTGGTTTTTTTATCCTACAATGCAAAAACCTCATCCATAGGCGACGCTAAAAACTTTAGAAGCGTTTTTCTCAAAATCTGGGGGAGCGGGTGTTGCGGTCTAATATCCTTGGTGTCTTCTACTTATGTGCCAAATTGCATCCAGATCTGAGAGAACGATGCCTTGTTAGGTTAACAATTGTTTTGCAATGTTAACAAGGTTTTTTTTAAAAATTGTTGTAAATGCAACTTACTTTTCGCAACGTTTCAGCCCATTCACAACGTTTGAAATCTTAAACGATGTATGATATATTTATTTGATTGTCACTATTTCGATCCTAGATCTTTTCACGACTATTTGATCGTCTTATTTCGACTACAAAATTAGATACAATTCTTTGTGCCTGCATACACATATGCTACACCGCGTCCTATAAGTGCAATAGACAATATTCCATAATTTATTATCGAAATTCTAATTTCTAAACATATTAACAGCTCAAACTGCTACAACGCTAATAATTCACCTGAACAAATAAACACCTCCGTCGTCGTTGTCGTTTTCATTTTCGTTGTCCAACCTTTATTGTCGTAAAAACGCCATCCTCCGCTGCAACGTTACTTTCTCAGCAACAATGATAACTATCTGAAATACAAAATTATGCTGTCTGCCTCGTAATTTACACCGGTCGTAACGATCCTGACGCGTCTGGGCGAAGCTATCCACACATGGGTACCTATACTCGCCCCCGATAGATACTGTTGCTGGCCATTAATTATGCGCTCCACTATATCAGAAGTCGTTTGTGAGAAGAGCCTTTTTAGTGTCCCAATTGCCAGTTACCGGGGCCATAGTCGGGACTTTCTTGGTGCCCCGCGTGCATAAATCATATTCAATGAGATGCCGCCGCGCCGCGCTTATCCAACTCCGATCTGAGTTTAATTTGGGACCAACAATGTTTGACGATTTATCTTTTCTAGCATTGCAAGAACTGGGCATGGTTGAGAATCTGTGGTCGAGAAGATTCGGAATAGATGCAGCCCAAAAACGAAGACAGTATCTGAGAAAAGTAGTTGAAAAATGCATTATCAATTTTTTAATACTATTTTATGTTTTGTACCCCAAACAACTAGATTAGCCAGAATTATTCCAGAAGCAGATAAGATAGTCAGATTGAACGATATCCGTAGATACAATGATGAATTACGGTTGGATTAAATTATAATTGCTCGTAGCCACGCTCTTGATGAGACATACACACAGATTCGATTCAAGTTCACATGCTTAGCAATAAAAGAAATAAATGTATCTAGATACAATGTGGATGGCTGCTGTTACTGTTCTCGGGTAGACTCAAGTGCGAGCCACAAGTGGCACTAGTGCTTCAGTCTGCTAAATAATGAAGATTTCCAACACTCCATTAGAGCACCTTCGCAAGTGGTGCGTTGACGGGGTGCAGCCAACCAAGAAATGTTAATGACGCTCCGCAAGGCTGGGGGTGGTGGTGACGATACCATCCTCATCCGCGTGATGTACTAACGAACGCCAGTTCATACTCAGTGAATCCTTTGTAGAGCAAGCGTCGGAAGGAGGAGGCGCAACTCGATAATGTTTTCTTATCAGCAGGCCCTCAGGACGCGGGCGTTCAAGAGGGCGCGATGCTATGCCGCCTGCCTGAGTTCGCACTCAAGTGACGAACTCATTACACATTTACGATTCCTTCTGCATTACAAGCAGCTCTCCTTGGAGCGCTCCGGCCGCCGCGCGTTTGGAAGGGGCGAGGATATGTATCTGAATCTGAATCTGGGATCATCTCGGCCGAACAGGGTATCTCTCTTGTAATCAGCCAGCAGGTTTTTGATTGCTTTTCATTTGCATATAAAACGTTTGATGGTTATCGCGTTATTGATCATTACGGCAGGCAGGCTCGGAGTGGCCGTGCTTTATGGTTGCGTCCTTGGCGGAGCCCGGCTGGGTCCTGACGTGGAGCTCTCGAGTTCGCCGGCATGCCACGCAAGTTATTGCCGACGAGGTTGGAGGTGAAGCAGATACTATGCATCATGTATTTATGACTTTACAATTTGCAGTGCTGGAACACGGCAATAAACAAGCCGAGGTATCGCCGACATATGCAAATTCGTACTCCACCGCGTCTTGGATGGATTTTTAAATGGCTCGCTGCATTTTAATGGGTCTCCGAGTCATGAAAGGAATATGCAATAAAATCTCAATTATTGTGGCTGTTTGTCTCGTGGAAATTTTTGATGGAAACGTTTTGATCGTATGTTGCTTACGATTGTGTCCAGGCAGAAGCTCACCTGAGCACAATAAACCAGGTTCATGTACAATTTACTAAACATGAATATCTTTTATGGCCCGCAAAACTAATCTCATGCAATTATATATGTCGTTGAATCAAATCTCTGCGATTTCTACCTTGAATTTCTGTTCGTCACCTATAGATGGGAAGCATGTGTGTATACTATTAAGGGGTCATCCTTATATTACGTAACGTGCGTAAATTTTTAGATTATATTAAGTACTCCCTCCCTCATGTTACGCTTAGTAACATTTTCAAACCCCCCTCCTTTTATTACGGTACTCAGACTTTCAAATATTTAAATCACAAAATATTAAAAATGTAAATATTTTTCCACAAACAATTTTTTAATTTTTCCATTCAATAAAATTATTTTAACTAATTTTAAATATAATATAAAAAATTAAAATTTATTACATAATAATTTGCTAGACTCCCTCTCCCCATGTAACACTTGGTAACATTTTCAAGTAACCCCATTCCCCTTCGGGTGATAATTGGATGGCTCCTAAAGTAATGAAAATTTTCTTGGACCAGCATGTTAAGATGGCATGAAGCTTACAAGTATCTAATTTATGTTAATAAATAAATATCAACGAAAAAACTTTCATTCGAATTATTCAGCTATATAATTTTAATTTAAACTTTTTCAGAAAATTGCAAATAATGTTGTAATATTTGATTTTGACTGGTGATAATTTTTTGCTTGTGTCTTACACTTGGTAATGAGCCATTTAGAAATTGAGAGACACTATTGTTAACTTAATTCATTTCATCAAATTGACATTTAATTTGGACATATTCTTATCACACTTCCGCAGACAAATGTAGAATAAAATAATTTCTACTTAGAATTAAACCTGGTTTGATTTTCACGAAATATTTTTAAACACATTAGAGAGCAAAAATTTAAGGTTTTTTGCGATTTTTTTCTAAATGGAAGAAGAAGTAAAAGGTTAATTGTTTTTAAGGATGTTGTTAAGCATGTTTTGATGTTTTAAAAAAAATTGTTTATTAAAAAATATTACAAAACAGTTACCCATCTGCCGTTTTTTCGGAATAGTTTTTTTTTGGAGGAGCTCCGCGGCACGCAGTATAAGTGCTCCAAAAATGAATCTGGAACAAAATATTTTTTACTGGGTATTCAAACACATGTACTTCCGCCCCTAGCAAATTCAGAATTTTTTTTATAAATTTTTAACTATTTGATTAAACAATTTTGTTGCAAAAACGAGGTGGAAAAATTGAAAAATCCGCCATTTTATTTTGTTTTTGGTTCAAAATGTTAAAATCTGGTACGAGGTATAGTCAATCACTCACATTTCGATATCCCATTCGGAATTTTTGTTGCAGACGTTCTATTCCAAAAATATAATGTCAGCCAATTTTTGTGTGTCTCCACAGCGGCAAAATAAATTCATCATAGTGCAAACTTTAAATAATTTCGGTGGTGTTTTCCGAAATATTTTTAGGCAAATTTCTTTTGTGGCCATTTTGTCAATAAAAATGGACAAAAAAAATTCGTAAAATTCAATGTTTCTTCTTCAATGTACAAAAGTTTTACAATATTTAAATGGATATTTCTATTTAAAAAAAATTATTGAAATTTCTTGCAAAAGGCTGTTATGAAATTTGCCTGAAAATATCTCGAAAAAACATGACTGGAATTATTTTTAGCTTGCACTTTTGCGAATTTATTTTGGATATCATAAATGAGTCTTTAATCCGTGTTCTTTGAAAAACAATTAACGACTTAAATGAGAATCTAAACGTAATATTTTTTTTGAAAATTCACCGAATTATTCAAAACATTTCAAAAAAGAAGTCAAAAATTTATTTTCTGATATTTCCAAATGGAGAAATTATCATTTGGAGGACCAAACTATATTACTTTTGAGTTCTATGTTGGAAAAATGATAATTAGGCAGCTGAAATTTTGTAAAAGTTTTATTTGAAACTCCGGAAATATTGAAAATAAATATGAACTCAACTCAATATCTCAATTTGCGTATGCCTTTATCTCTTCAGAAGTTTTGAAGTTATAAGCATCCAAAAAAATCAAGCTTTATTAGCTTACAAACTGCTTAAAATGGGTATCAAAGGTAAGAGATTAATGGGAAGATAATTTTTATTAGTTGATAATTCATGTGTGGTAAAAAGTCTCTAAAAAATCGAGTCAAATTTGCAGAGTCGAAAATAACCGCGTTTTATTTTTTACATAAAATTTTAGCCTACTTCCCAGTAAAACTAGTACTTGACTGAACTCATTATAAATATTTTTCCATCCATTCCAGATGAAACAATCGATCAACAAGCATACGTGAACGCATGCTACCACACAGGACTATTCTCATTCGATCACCTACAGCTAAAAACACCCGCCTAAAGATGCATCTTTGCTATCCATGGCGATCGATGATCCTGTTCGTTGTTGTGCTCCTGAAGCCAGCGCGAGGATTCTGCCCATCAAAATGTACCTGCGTTGGAGATTCAAATCTCCGTGCGTCCTGCATCAGCGCCAGCCTCGACGAGGTCCCGATCCAACTGAATCCCGAGTCGAAATTCATCAACCTGACGCTGAACAAGATTCGCAACGTGGATTTCGCGTTAACCTTTTACACGCAACTCGAGGTCCTGGACTTGTCGCAGAATGTGATCGAGACAATCGGGTCCAAAAATTTCGAGCTGCAAAACGAACTTAGGACGCTGAACCTCAGCAGGAATAGTATAACGAGTCTGAACAAGGACGCGTTCAAAGGACTGAAGAATCTTTTGCTGCTGGACGTGAGCTTCAATCGCCTCGAGTCGGTGCACACGAGCTCGATGACCGACCTCAGCAGCCTTATCGAGCTGGACTTGACGAGTAATTTCATCGTCAGCATGGACAGTGGCATCTTCAGGAACATGATATCGATGGAAATACTGCTGTTCAAGAACAATCAATTGCTGGATGTACCTGCCACTAATTTGGAGTATCTGCGCTCGCTGAAATCGGTGGATCTGTCCGACAATCTCATCCAGTACGTGCGGAATGAGAGCTTCGCCGGACTCAAGGAGCTGATGATCCTTAGCCTCAGTGGGAATGTTATATCGGAGCTCGATGTGGGAGCCTTCGATGGACTCGTTGGACTGAAGCATCTCTACATAGCAGACAATAACCTAACAGTGAGTATTTTCGATAGTATTCAAGATACCTGCAGAAGTACTTCCATGGTGGGCGCATGTTATCATTTAACTGCCCTATGAATGTATTTATCGGGAATCTACATTTCCTGTTCCTGGTAACAATAAAGATATAATATTCATGATAAACTTATGCTGGCACGACTGAATGGAAGCCTTCAAAGACCATTATACAATCCCAACACCTCCGACCATTGCACCGCGTCAACTCACTAAAGCCACAAATCTGACCTACATTCCATCCACCCGGATTGATTGCATTAAACTTTTATAACCCGTCTCGCAAAAGGACTTGTGTTAATATCATTCATCAACATTGTCTCGGCGACAGCCTAGAGCCTGGAAGTGCATAAAATATCAACTCAATTTTCTACTTCTATTGTAAATGAAATTTTTATGAAAAGCCCACCAAGTTACATGTTGTCCTTTTGCATAGACAAACAGTACTACGCTGAAATAATCCTCTGCAAGCTCCTCAATTCCACAGATCCTTCCCGTAATAGAGTGTGCACCAATCGAGTCAAGTCCTTGCAATGCACCGGCAAATTGAAATTCCTTGCGTCCGGAATTGTCAGCCGCAACACAATGGGCATAAACTCAAACACGGATGGCATAGTGGTCGTTAGGGAACAATATAAAAGTAAATATTTTCTCTAGTCCAACATTGAGGACATGGGACGACTCGTGTGCTGTACCAATCCAAACGTAGCAGGACTTAGCATAACTTATGATATTAACCACAAGCTCTAATAATTGCTTGATACGAAGCAGGAAATTCACTACGCATTTTGAATAAATTTAATGCTTATGTTTGTGGAATAGCACCATCGGTGCCGGTGTCCTGGAATAGGATAATGCTTTTACATGCTCCGTAATCCAATATTAAGAAGGTGTTTTCGATGTGGTCACCATTGTTATGTATTTATGGAGAGCTCTTTGTTACGACAAAGCCCATCATGAAATAAACATAATCACTTCGAACAAAGGCATTAACTCGATTTAATTTTAAATTATTTGTCACGCTCCGCAAAACAATGAGTTATCAATTATAGATTTTTTTAATCCAATTTCAGCAATTTAATTTGAATCAATAAATAATATTTTTCAGATTGTGCCAACACAGCAACTATCAAAATTATCAAATCTGACGTACTTATCGTTGAGTGGGAACAAATTTAAACAATTACCGGCAGTTGCTCTGTTAAATTTGTTCCATCTACGTGAATTGCATTTGGAACGACTCAATCGGCTGGTTCGGATAGATTCGCGGTAAGTAAAATGATTTTAACTGTAATAATTATTGCCGAATTTTGAATCACAAAAAAGGAACTTTTTTAATGTGTGAAATAGCCTCCTCTCCG
Organism: Oxycera nigricornis; assembly: GCA_963942545.1. Lineage (NCBI taxonomy): Eukaryota > Metazoa > Arthropoda > Insecta > Diptera > Stratiomyidae > Oxycera > Oxycera nigricornis. The sequence goes on from OZ012662.1 coordinate 4,176,647, forward strand.
TTCGTAACCAGAATTTGGAAATTATTAAATTTAAAATTCCCGCCGAAATCTTTTTTAACAGTTGTGACACAAGTTTCCTTTGTCGCAAGCAGCTGTTTGTGGTAAGTCTGCATATCCTAAAATGTCTGAGGGACTGAGCCATCAGGTATGAAGTGAAATTGGATGGCGGTGGTAATAATAGTTTTTTAACCGCGTTGGTATAATAAGTACTGACAAATTTGAGCTCATAATCAGCTAACAGCTCATTATTAGGTACGGTCTAATGAGATAGTGACACACTATGGGTTGCTCATTGTATCTGTCAGTTGAACTGTCATTCGACATAAACACATGACTGGCAACTGAACCGTTACCAAAACTTTTACAAGTTGAAAAACAAGTGCAGATTGATTTACTTATGTGCCGCGAAAACTGAGGACACACTTACATAGTCTATTAAAAGCACCGTTCCGGTAATTACCTTGAAATTGTGCAGAATTCGCTTCAAAATGTTAAATTGATTGAACTGCTAGTTCATTTAGTATGTCACGAGTATAAAATCTCACTGAGTCTGATGCCACAGGTCGATATTAGCTTAATCAACGCGATTCAGTCAGTGAGCTATGAACGCGGCACACAGTCGAAATAATACTGGTACATGCATTACAAAGGAAGACCTTCTTTCAATCCTCCAATTGCAAATCGTCTTGCCGTGTCTAAATAGGTTTATGAAGTTAAGACTTATCGAATCAGATGTTCTAGAAATTTACAATACCGTGTGGAAATGAAAATTCAACTAATTCCATTCGATTGGCAACATATTCTCTTGGCTCTTGGCTAAAGAAACTCCTAGATCGTTTGCAATTTTTCGTGCAATAGAGCATTCAACTGAGTTAAAGGACACATTTCATACCAGGTGTTTTTTTTGTCCCTGTAACAAAAACAACCAGACAAAGTTTGAAAATCCTCCAAAAACTAGAATCCTGGCAAAGAGTCGTAGATACATGGAAACAAGGAAACCTAATACATCAAACAATGCATGACAAAATCATTTCAATCATTCAAGCATTTCCTTCTAATATCAACATGATTTCCTCAAACATCGTCGTTAATCTGGGAATCAGGACGATGTATTTTCCGCTGGGGTGGCTCCGATTATTTTTCTCCAATCCAAACCTATTGAGGCTGATTGAATCGAAATGAGTTGTTCCATCACATTTGGGCATGTTCATACATACATACTCGTATGGTAGGCGAGGAACACGTGAAACTTAATCGCTATATGCTCGGAAGCTTCCCTCATCAAATCGATTCCTGAGCAGCTTGTCGTCCTGCTAAGACGTTGCTACTCATCTTTTAAATGTACAAAATTTTATCTCAACCAGAAAATCGGATGGCAAAGATCCAACTTTGCGAAACCTCGGCAAGAGGATTCCTCACCGGATTGCCGCCTCTTACCTACGTCACATGCACCTCCTGGATAGCAGATAGGTTGTCTGTCTATGCAAACATAAGTTTAAATCCAGTGATTCTTCCGAGCTTATATCAAATATTGATTCCTAGAATCAGAAATGGGTGTAGCTGAGAAGCGAGTGACTAGCGACAAGCGACATGCGGAGGACGAAGAGTCCTTGTAGTAATTGCCAGTAATATCAGGTTGAAGTGCAGGGATAAGCACTTATAGAAGCAACCATTTGATCTGACGATATTGCTGATTGTCTCGTATACGAGTACGTGCATATATGGATGTACGAGTAGGTTCGGGCATGCAAACGAGTGTACCATATGTGTTGGAGCAGAATAAATCGCAGCAAGTCTTATCCTTGAACCGCATTGTACGCTGCGTGAGGGCTTAGCATAACGTTGGGGCTGGTGCTGGTACTGGCTACTAATATATTTTGGCAAGATAGCTTCCAATCGAGTGTAAGGAGGAGTACTTGGAATTGGAATTTTCAATTACGCACGCAACTAATCAGGTTTGTTAAGGACACGGTGTGTAATTACAATCGAATAAGAAGTGGAGGCGATGAGCGCCAAGCAAGGGAAACTCGGATGTGGTATCAAGTGTTGACACTAACTTTATTGCGCTGACACTGTTGGATGCAAATTAAATTCAATGCCGTGTATGATTTCGAATTTGAAGAATGTCCTTACCTAGTAGGTTATTCGAATGAGTGAATGTTTAGTTGCATTTATGAACAATTCAGAGGCAGTTTCTTTCGTAAAAGTTTTGTCACGTGAGTTTTGGTCCAACGTATTTCCCACAAAGCTGAAGGACCTTATCTCTCAAACTTGAAATTTTATTTAACAGAACATTCCTTTTACTGTTGGCAATTTAATACCATTGAACCAAAAGCTCAGAATGAGCTGGCGGTAAATAAGCAGAAGCAAAAGGGTAATAAAGTAAAAAAAACTACTGTTGAAAGTGCCACCTATGGGCATATCAAATGAACTAGTGTGCAATTTTACTTGTCAATTCGACATTTGGCAGTGAGTTTCGAACAATTCGATGGTAATTACTATAGGGATGCTTTTAATAGGCTGTATAAGTGTAAACCCCGTGTTTTCGGCACGGAGTTAAATCAATTTGCAGTTGTTTTTCACCGTTCAAAAGTTTTAATGACAGCCCAATTGTCAATCACACTGAATTACACGTAGTGTCTCACTATCTCATTAGAATCAAGCTCACAATGAATTGCGAGCTCATTATCAGCTCTAGTGTGTCGGTAGTATAACTTAAAACACCCAGGATCAAGCTTTCTCCTAATCCTCCCACTTCATTGATTTTAGAAGTGACTCAACATTAGTTTTTCCATAGAAAACGTTGAGATGTCCCGAGTAACAGTGGAATTTCCATAAAATTTCCATATGAAATTATCAGATGTAATCAAACTCGCCTCAACATACGCATTACTTACTCATTCTTACCTCAACCCTTCTTGAAAAATTAATATTCCATTACACGACATAACGACACTTACAGTTCCATTGAAATGTACGTGGACATGTAATCGCACATGTGCTGTTTCTTTGAGAGTGGCTGATTGATGAAACTATTACCTACACTTTCCCGAACAAACAAACATCCAAACATCGAAGTATAGAACCGAGAAATATTTACGTGGCCCGTTCAAATGTTCGTCTCCACAACATATCCATTTGCACGCTTTGGTTGCTATGACGAGTCCTCCGCCTCCTCCTGCTGCAGCGAGACATGTCCTTTATGTAATTCGTTGAAAATAATCGGGGCGAGCTCTTTCGCTTTACGGCACATTTGCATAACATTACTAAGCACATGAATTATTAATTACAAAATGCTTCCACGAATTTTAGAAGGGGCACACAAATAGATGTACATATGTACGCCGAAATGGTTTATACGTTTTTCTCAGGAAAATTTTCCGTTGGCCATGGGACTTTATGTGTGTGTTATGTGTATATTGGGAAAATGTCGTTCACAACGAAAAATGTTCACGAAACAGTTTTCCATTTGGAAATATCTTTTCTCATGCGTGACCGTTTTCGACAATATAATTTTTGGAGAACGAAATGTGAAAGTGAACTTTGCATATTGCTTCATCCTGGACGAAGGTATGAGCATCATATTGTAAGAAAATGATGGTCTTCGAAAACGTTTTATCTTTGAAGTGCAAAATTCAAAAGGTTAGATGCCATCGCCACGGCGAAACAAAGATACAATCTACTCCTACTCCATCTAATAAGTGACCCGAGTCAAATAAAGTGATATTCTTAGCGAGAAAGAATTTTAAATTGTTGAGGAACAGCTTCCATAAAAGCTTTCCGTTGAAAATATATTGAATGAAAATTTCATGGAAAGTTTGGCCATGAGGATTATAAATCACAGAAAATCCCAATATAAAGGTTTGTATTTTTAAAGTCGTTAAAATATATGCATTAAGAAGGCTGCTTTGATGAAACATCCTAAACGGTTCTGTAAGAAAAAAGAGAGTAAAACGTGATGGATTTGTTCTTTATAACTTATTGAATGCCTGTTTTCCTCAATGCAATAACCTTTCATAAAAACGTATTCACCTCAAACTTGATGGTCCTTTTATTTTATTTGCAGAGCGTTCGTGGACAACACCCACCTGCAGTCCGTCTTCTTGAACAACAACCCTCTGTTCTCCGAGCTACCGGTTCGGTTGTTCCACGGCAACCCCAACCTAATGGAGATCTCCATACAATACAACAACCTGCAGACCTTGGATGCCGCACAGCTCCCCATCGACAGGATTCAGTCGCTCCAGCTTGGCGGCAATCCGTTCCACTGCAATTGTTCGTTGCTGTGGCTCTGGCGCCTGGTCACCGGCAAAATCGAGCAGCTTCCGGCCGATTCTTCCGCCGCAGGACAACTATCCGAGCAAGGACCTGTCCAACAGAACGATAGTGCAAGCTCCCTGCGATTGGACAGTGATCAAATCGGTTGTGATATTTGGCAGGAGCAAGTGAAAGTGCGGAGACTGCTCAGGACTATGGACGAGAGTGAGATCACGTGTCCTGCGCACATAGTCACGATAGTGTGCGCGATCCTTAGTGTTCTTGTGGTAGTGATGACCGGTGTCAGCATACTATTCTACTTGCAGTTCGTGAAGCGCAGGCGGAAACTCCTGCACGATCGGCGCAACATCAAGACGATAGTGGACGCGAACGATCGGATCGTGCAGCGCAGCCTTCCCCATCCCCACAACCACTTCGACCACGGCCAGCACCCCGGCCATCCGCCGTCGGTGGACAAGTTCGAGCTGGAGCGGTACTTGGCCGCCCAGGCGGTGGCCAACGAGTATCGCGCCCTCAAGCCGTGGGAGCTGCCCATCAAGGAGGCCCTCGACGAGCCCGAGCACCACTACGAGAAGTTCGACCACTACGAATATCCTGACACCCGGCAGATATCCAAGCCGCACGTCGTCTACGTATGACTCTTAAAGGATACCCGTTACATTAATTATAACTACAAAAGACTAGGCTAAACCTTAGAGACTTCTTATATTTAACTATTACCACGAGACGGTCGTTAAAGATACATTTATATTTTATGTGACATGAGGCACTCATGAGATTTTCTATTCCTATACGAAGATTGTTCTTTTTGAAAAAGTTCTTTTTTATACCACCCAACGTCCGCCGCAGGACATAACCGTTAAGCAATGCGAATTCGTGCAAGTTTTTGTAATCTTTAATATGTAAAAGTGTGTACGGGTGGTGCAGGAAGCAAAAGGACGAATGGTCACTGCAGGAACAATAAGGTGCTTGAATATTTCCCACGCGTGCGAGCGACAGTGAACGAATTGTGAAGTGCAAAATAGGACGATTTAATGAGGATCGATTGTATGTACATTGAAAGCTGAACACGTTAAACTGTCTTACGCTAGTATCTAATTGTATCTCTTGCAAGCAATATTTAGGCAGCGCCATTGCTGCCAAATGCTAAGCTCTTCATTATTCTTAGCTGCGCCCCAAACCAACCCCTCGACCCTGACACTGTATTTTTGCATTGTTTTCCGTTCGTACTTATAAAACTATTCAAAGTGCATTTTTACAATTAAGACTAAACGTTTTAAGTCAATCAAAATGTATGCAAAATAAAGTAACCTTTCCGTTCTTCCTTTGTACTACCGAATTAAGGACTATGCATGTAAGTTGTTGACGTAAGCAAATCTAATAAGTAGGTCTATTAATTATGAAATTCTTATGTGGTGATAAATCAGATGGAAATATGGTGTAAGTAGGATGTAACGGCATATGTACTGCATTTATGTATGCATACAAACAAACAAACAAAAATGAACACAATTAGTAAGAATAAACATTTGCTATTTTCTTATTATGTAAATTTATCGCAGAACGTGAAATGTTGTATAAAGTGTAAAAATTAAAACAAAAATATAATTCAACTCATCGCATCGCCAGCAATTGATTGCGAAGTTCAACATTTAATTCTCCCTCGCCAAGGGGACGGGGGCGAAGTACATATGACAAAAAAACAAAAACAAAAGAACACAAGAAAACAAAGGATCAAATTTAATGTAATGTTTTGAAAAGGCAAGTGGGCAACAATAAGAGAAACGTGAAGCAGAAAATAAAATATAAATAAACATTTATTCGAATATGGGAAAGCGTTTTATTGTTCATTTTTATTAAGGCATTGAAATGAAAAGCGTTCATATGGTTTTGATTACAACAAATAAATGATGGACTATTTGTTGATATTTTTTATGGTGCATGATATTTTATCATTGACAACAGTGGGGCGCATTTAAAGACCTCGGTGCAAGAATAGGACAGCTTCATTTGTCAAAACTTTTTAAAAACAAAGAAAAACTGTTTAAAAATTGATTTTTAAAGATTTTACTTTTATATTTCGCATTATTGTAGACTTTGTCACTTAAAAACAGAATTCAATGATATTTTTTTCAAAAAAAAATTATTCGTCGTATGATATTAAGTTTCATGTATTGGAGTTGTCCTGTTTTTGCTCCAACTACATGTTTCTTTATTGGTTTCCTTAGTAAAAACAATGAGAGAATAGTGACAAAAACAATCAACTATTTTGAAAATAGTTGTAAATGTTTGCTTTATGACAAAAACAATGTTGTATTTTGATAATAGTAAACTAGGTTACTTTCTTCTTTATTCCCCCGAAACACAGACTCCTTTCCTTTAATATCTTATGAAATATTAGTTGAAGCTGTATCGTTCTTCCACACAAACAGAGCGAATATTTTTCTTCAAATATGTCAAAAAAAAAACCAAAAAGTGGAGCTGTGCTCTTCTTGCACCGAGGTCCTCAATTGACATATTTACAGATATACTATATAGTGTGATACCTTTGCTGTAATAAATTCTAATAGATTTAGCTATAGTCAATGCCTGGTTGTACTAGATCAGAGGAGGTAACGCTATCCCCTGGTACGGCCAGGGGTAATTTTTATCAAGAGAAGAAGACGAATGAACGCCAATGTGACAACAGCATGGCCGAATATTAAAAATTTAAGAACGAACAAAAATCTAGAAAACTCGAGACTATCTGCAGTTATTTTGTGAAAAAGGTGAAAATAAAGGTGTGTGTTGAACAGTATAATATTTGCGCTCATATAATGTAAGAAAATATTGATTTTTTTTTGTTCAAAGTAAGTGTTTTATTGCAGAGAAAATCTGAGAATGTTGAGACGGATTTTTATTCGAAAGGGCCCAAGGGCACGCTTCGGAGCTGCTTCCCCTTCTCATGACTCTCGTCTTTGTGTTGGTAGGTAGCTGTTGCGTTTGTAAGTGTCATTGGCAATTTATAGAACATAGCAAGAAAGTTGGCCTTGAATTCTTCTTTCACTGCTATTTCAACGTTAATCTTACTCTGAAATTTGGAGCAACACTTTTATGATTTATCCATAAAATAAAATTTAAACGCGTTATTCTCAAAACCATGTTTTTTACAATGTCCAAGCGATTTCTCCGTAACTAATTCACTGATCTTTCTGAAATTTTAACAACTTTTTTGTTACATATATGGTCATGGTTGGAACTAAAAGTTAGTCTTTATCTGAATTTTTTCTATTTTTTTAACGCATAATCATTTAGAAATATGGAATTTTCGATAACTTTTTTCAAACCACCACCATTTTTAAGTTAAGCTTGTTAAGTTTCACTTAAATATTGATTTTTTTAGTTCCAACCATAGCCACAATTATACTAAACACAATTTCAGTTGAGTTTTATATTTCAAAATCACCAGGACAGCAAAAATGATTTTTTTTTATAATTATGGAGATTATTCAATTTATTATTTGTTTAAAATAATAAAAAAAAATTGTTTACTTCAAGTGTGTACTTATTGGGCCTTAAAAATCCTATCTACTACAGGAATCGCATACTAAATTCTTAAAAAATAGCCTATTTTTCAGAACGGCAAAGTGGAAAGACCCCTAAAGAAAAACGTACATTGACCTATACCTACAAAATTAAATTAAGCCGATCCGAACCAGTTACGAAAACTATTCAATATAAATTATTATTTTTTAGGCTGAATTCTAGCGGCGGTATCCATTACTGGTCTGGTGACCTTTCATTAGAGGCACATGTATTTATAGGTCGTATCACATATCCCAGCACTATTCGTGGACACGGAAATAACTGGAAACATTGTTTGTAGCCATCCTTTGAAAAAGTCTGTTTCGTGTTGCAAATTTTTTGATATCGGTAGTTTAACCTAAAAAAATCCAGAGTAACAATTTTTATCTATGCAAGAATTTTGTAAGCATTTAATACCTTGACAATTTTAAGTGTAAGCATTTTTCCGAAAATCATAATTTGATAGGTTTATTATTATTTATTCTCAGCCCAGTTTGCGCTTTCTTAATTTACTCTCTTTCAAAATTTTGCTACTCCATTGAACAATGTTCAGCAATTTTGAGCTTGATATGGACAAAACATTTCGAAAAGATGGTTCCGAATCGAATCAAATAATTTATGAGCTGAACAAATACCCAATCGAAAAGATTCCAAAGAGTAATCAGCCTTGAGACATTTTGTGGCGTTTATCCTTCAATTAATTTGAAAAATCCTGCAACTCAAAGGTGCGGCACTCTATCTATCTACCCGGTTAAATTAAGAGGCACTTTTTTCATTTTTCTACAAAATTTTTTGTTGTTTATATATGTATGCTATCATTAAATACACATATTTATTTTATAGTATACAAGCTTTGGAAGCAGAAAAAAGGAGCAAAAATAGTAGAAAATAGTAGTGCACAAAAACAATAGAAGAATTTATTTTCCCCTGTAATTGTGAAGGTTCTTTTGAAACAATATAAGAAAATTAAGTAGGTTGACGACCTTTTCATTAAAAAACCTATAATTTGAGTTGAATTTTATGTTAGTGTAGACTGAGCAAGTAATTTAATCGTAGCATTCAGACGATCTTTGTAAAAAATTTGTGGCAACATGTCCACTTTTTTACGATACTATTTCACAGTTGTAATGTAAAATTATCAAGAATTATCAAAGTGCAAACACAACAGAATAAAAATTAAGTAATATTGTGTCTTTTATTCTAACATTGTATAATAATAGAAAGTCCTTCAATTACACTTCCTACATTCATCCTTAAAATTTATCTGCTTATTATTAATAACAAAATAGCCACCAGTCTACAGCCCCTTTTTCTAAAAAAAAACCGTTTGTCCTGTCTAATTTAAACAATACTGCACTCGATGTAGTTGAACCTTTTGAATCAATCCTTTTGCAAAAATCATTGCATTGGTTTCCTAAAAACACACAGGATACGGATATTACAGGCAAATATCCTAATGTATATGCAATCTGCCAGAAGCTCTTGTGTCTGAAATCCATGCCATTAATGTCATGATCGACTTTACCAGGAAACGAGGTCACATTATTCCAAATAAATTTATTTTACGTCCCGTCAAGTAACTCACCTCTTTCAAATCGTATCCTGTGTCCTGTCACGAGACACATATGCCAGGACGTTGGGTTGTTCTTGAGCCGCCCCTTTTTTTTATCAGAATACGTCCATTAAAAGGGCTTATCCCTTAGGCAGGCTGTTGCCTCCCTGCAATCTCATCATTCTAAATTCACCAGATATCCACTAATATATGTTTTCGATACTCCACATCCCCACACAGCCAACGTACAATTGGGGGAGCATCGTATCGGCGGGTTTGAAATAAATGAAAATAACTTAGTGCGATATTTTGTCCCGCATTGCCTTGCAACTGTCCCTCGAAAGATTTATATTTCGGCTCAAAGGACTGTATCAGTTTCTTGGCATCATCGGCAGGATGGGTGCGAATACAAGCAGCCACGAAAAAAACGACAAGAGGAATGACAGCCCACTAATATGGAAAAACGATGCAGAAATGAACGAAGAGCTGTTTCGCTCGAAGGGAAGATGCTTTTCTCGTTGTGGAAATAAATAAAAATTGTATCGAGTGACTTCTTTTTTTTCAAGCAAGGGCCAACAACCGAAGGGGATGGATGCACAGCAAAACAGACATTGAAGAGCCAAACATATAATTTCACGTCCTGTTGTCCATATTTCATTAGTTCTGAAGAGGAATCGGAAAAACTGGATAAAAAAGCATTTCCGAAGCGGTAATAAAAGTTTATTATGGATCACGCGATGCCATCGAGAGCGAGTCCATTTGTGCTGAATGGAAAGCGGAAATGAAAATCTACTGAATGAAATCAGCAGATGAATAATTTGCAGAAGCTAATGTGCAGATTGATTTTCGTTTTGATCGGAAAACTCCGTGAAAGCATTGCAATCTATCGATTGATGGGTGAGGGTGCGATGCGGTGCTCGTTGTGCGAACGGCATAGTGTAATTGGCTCAACTATCAGCCCATTTCGGGATGTCTAGATGGAATAGGATACCTGGCTGGTATTGATGTGACCCCATAACGTCAGCTTAAAGCTGCATGATTTGCAGGCAAATAAAACGCACTTATCCGAATTAAAATATCTGCAATTTACTATCTCACACGACTTACATACATACAACTATCGGCCACGGCACGGCTTGCGTATTAATGGCGGCCACATTATTTTCAAAGCATCGGTGGAACACATATGCAGCTGAAAGGTGAGCAAACAGTGGATTTTCCGGGAGTCATTGTGCCGGAATGCTGCTAAGCCGCTACATGTTTCAGCGGTAAAATATGCTAATTGGCCAAATCAGGCATTAATCACAAAACTGTAGGTTGCGTTAATCTACACTGATGAATACTTGTAATTTTTCTGTGAACATGTGTAATTAATTATGATATGAGTGGATGTGCACACTTCACACCAAACTTGAAGCGATAATTTCTTTTGTGGATGGATATCTATCGATCCATTGAGGAGGAGATCGTTGAGCGGGTGCTGGAACACGAACATTCATTTATTTAGCCATCAAACGTTTGATAAATCGTGCTGTTAGGAAATAAATCAGCTCGGTGATGCTTAGTAAGCTGCAACCGAGGAAAAATCCAGCCAATCCACCGATGTACACTGTATGGAAGTAGAAAGAGAATGGGAATTGTTTTCAGTGCCAAATTATTTTTAATATCGATTTTTTTGGTGCGACACAACGAATATTTCAATAAATATTTAGAAAATGTGACCGAACTGCTCATATGTATGTAAAGCATTTCTTCAGTTAAGGGGTTACATAAGTCTTGTATTTTCAAAAAATGGATCGAATTTTTTCTATTTCATATAAAAGTAAAGTACTTCAAGAGTATTCACACCAAATTTGAAGTAAATTCGAACAATATTACCGGAGTTATAGAGATGTGAGTACCGCGTGGTCGGTACGCCTTACCTAGCGTATTATACGCATGCAGCTCGGTTCTACCGCGTAAAATCAGCTACTTTCTTTTTCATCAAACATCACAACATCAAAAGGATGCTCTGAACATCGCGAATGAGGCGAACGAACTACTGCATGGACCTGGAATCGACGACTCGATGTAAGTCGCTAAAAACAAATTTAATTCATTAAATCGCGGTAAAAAAAACTTTAAACGCGTTTTTCTCGAAACTTTGTTTTTCCGTGCGGCAGGCACGATTTCTCGGGAAAGAATCCACCGATTTTGCTGAAACTTTGCACAGTTCCTCTTTATAGTATTGACTCGTGCTAAAACGAAGGGATTTTCATTCAGTCTACTCGTTTTTGTTTTATACGAAAAAAAATATTTTAAAATCGATGAGAATCGGAAAAGTGCTGAAAAATATGAGATGATCCATTTCAAAACTTTACATTTCATTTTTTTTTCAATTCCTTTGTTCAAGCATGAGGCAAGGGCATAAGCTATAAGAAAATTTTTGATTTGAAATGAACTTGCACCGAAATATTCTGCATACCGCAAAAAAAAGGTTGGACGAGAAAAACTGCCGGAAAATTGTCAATTTTCAATGTTTTTGGCTGAAATTTTGTTTACAACTTCTTGAAATGCTAAACTTTTATGTGTGTAAATTTTAAATAAAATAAATTTTTGGTTTTTAAAATACATTTTTTTGAAAAAACTTGTTTATTTTCCTTCAAGACCCATATAACTCCTTAAGGGAGCAGACTGGGTTTATTGTATGAAATTTCAACAATGTTTTGTTTATCGAAATACTTATTAGAATTTTTTTCTAATAAAATACTACTGCGACAAAATGGCGGCCAGAATGAGAGTTTGTATAATAATTCTACATATACATAGCATCGAAAAATGATGTTTTTGTGAAATCGATATTTTGAAAAAATAAACCCAAACTGCCCCCTTAATTTCTTATCAATACGAAGTCAAAATATACGCATAAAAAGTTCTTCCCAAAAAAGCGATTTATTTAACTTCGTCCTGTAAAATCTCTCACTTTCACCTCAATCCAAAAGTTCACCGTGATCACACCCACGCGAAATTACAAATGTGATTGCCAATGTAAAATTAAAGACCAACAAATACCTAGTACGTCGGCAAACGAAAAAAGGACATCACGTCGCAATTGCATTTTCGGATAATCGTTAATGCCCCATTGTAGATTCGCTCCCAGGAACCACACTCGAGACCTCTGCAAATACGAAAGCAAATTTCATTGAAGCTATTATGAAGACAAAAAGTCCACACGCCAAATGGTGCAAACCGAGCGCTCGATACCGGAGCCAAAAACGCCGACAGGACTCTTTGTCGGAGCCCCAGTTCCCGGATCGGACAGGACGTGTGCAATATAAGAAACGGAGAGATTTCATTTCATCTCGCATCATGTTTAGTATCTTAAGTGGCCCCGGCCCTATCTCGACTTGCAGCAGTCCTGCGGCCCAGTGGCGCTCTATGATGCACAGGACGTTACCAGGATGCTGGCAGGAAGCTCGAGTTGGTGCTGCAACCGATGCCAGTATGCGGCAATGTGTTCTATCGCATTCACTGAACTTCCACGAATTTTATGAAAACACTTACCAAGGACTGCACAAAAAAGTTGGAGTCATCACAGTTCGCCAAGCAGTTGCACTCGATTTTCAGCGTGTCAGGCTTCAGCGAGATAATTTCATCTAGTAGCGCGTCCGATGCAACCATGTGCCAGGATCCATGCCAGCGATAAGGATGCATGAAAGGACACGAAGAAGGAAGCACCGAGCCAATACAATTCGAGGAACAACAGCAGGTGCACGAGGTGCAAATACTACATATATTACTCGGATGGCAAACTTAAAAATGTCGTCGGGCTGGGGTGCACAACTTTATTGAACTAACATCGATGACGACAGGTGGAAAAGCACGTCGAGTGTGATATGAACTGCTGCGAAGCTTGTGAAAAATTGTGTGCAAGGACATTATGGAGTGAGCTGGTGCTGGTTCAGAAGCATATCATATCGACATTTAGCAAGGTGCTAGCCGAGGTGATTTATGGGAATGCAACTCACGATCCATGGATGCAAGTTGCATGTCATTTATTGGTTTTATTGGTTAGCTGGATCATGTCAATGTCTAATATATTATTGTTACTACCACTACAAAAAAATATGGAACATAATCGTTACGTAATCTTAAAACTCACAGTCATGCATAGTCTTTGATAGCGGAGAGCAAGAAAAGTTCTCCATCTAAAGTACATGAAACAATTTTACAAAAAATTGATTGAATTTATTTTTCCTATATAATCTGCCTCAATTCAATGGATTTTTCACTCTTACGAATCGCAAAAAAAAATTATGTTTCTTGTGTCTGAAAATGCTCACGCGGCAAAACCGCTTTTATTCAATCTTCAACTTTAAATGTTTTTTCAAGCAAACCTTATTTAAATTTCAAAATAATATTGATAAAAGAAACTTTGATGTACTATAACCTCAAAAATAATTCTGTTTCACCAATCGTGTATTAAGAGGCTTTTTTCAAAAAACCCAGAACAGCTCGCAGAGATACACAGTTAGCTAGTCAGGAGCTGTATGAAAAAGACGAAGGAGTTTTGTATGGCCCAGTATATACCGTTTTTTTGAATAAAAATCGTAAAAAAATACGCCGTTTTCTAGAATTCATGTTTTTAAGCTGGCGAGCACGATTTAAAAAAAAAACTAAACTCAATCAACAATATGTTTTTTTTTTAAAATTGCCGCCATTTTGTTATTTTTTAATGAAAAAAACTTAAACAAGAATTAATTTGACGTTCTTTTCCCCAGATGATCCAGCCACCTGAAATCACGACGGCCGTCATTTTTTGATGTATTTTTTTTTAAATAGTTCTGGATAAAACACAATAAAAAAAACAAAAAAAAAATATTTTTGTACACCCAAAGTACCAATTAACATATGTAAAAAAATTTTAAATGATATTTTTTTCTTTGGAAAAATGTGGTTAAAATTTTTATTTTTGCAAATCCTAAACTAAAAGACCTCTTAAGAGATAATTCTAGTGTGAAGACGTTCAAAACGAGTTACCCTTATGATTTTTTTAAAGATTCTCATTATAGATATAGGTTTGAATGTTTTAGGGTATGATAAATGCACATTTGAATTGTACCAAAAAATTGTTTATAAATTAAATATATGTACTATACATATATACGAAATGGCGGCAACTGCATAAATATCTGAAATTTCGCTACATCATCGGTACGCACGATTTAGAGATAAGGGATGATCTAAAACACAAAATTCAGAAGGATTTCAATTTTTTACGTCACTGGCAATTGCACAAACTTTTAAAATAATTATGTTTGCTACCAAAATGGCGACGTTTCAAACATAAGCGCCCGAAAAATACATTTTTCGGTAATTTTTCGTTTGTAAAATACATCAATACGAAAAATAACAATAAATAATAAAATAAAATAAACACAACGAGAACTTTACATGTCATGAACATGCGGTTAAAATTTCAAGACGGTCGGTTGAATATTTTTCGAAAAAAGTTACGCACCGTGTCTAAAAAAAGTGGATTTAAAAAAAGGCGTTTAAACTTTTTTATCGTAAAATCATTAAAGCAAGACTAACGTTGGAATAGGTGCCAAGAAACATTTCAGGATCAAATATCTTTTTCTAAATACAAAATATACATATATGTATGTTGATGTTCTATTAGCTGTGTATCATATACATAGCAATGCATCAGCAAAAAGGGAGAACAGCTAAGTGTATAGTATACCTATGTAAGTATGATAGCACGCCTTAAAAGCGCTCCAATAATATTGCAATGAATAAAGTTAGAATGCTCCGATCGTTATAAAATTTTAACACGTTTTTTTAAAGTATTTTCTTTCCAAACCCATCAAAAAAGAAAATAATTTTTTTAAAAGTCACACGCTAGAATGATCTCTATATTTTTTTTCTATAAGTGTTTAAGAGGTTATTGACTAACTTTCCAAAGGATTAGAGCAATGTGAATATAACTTTATAGTTTTGACAAACGGCAAAATTCCTTCGCCAATAAAACGTTAACCTGTTTCGAAGCCAATTGAACGCAACACAATCCGGGATATGAATACTATCTTGTATCTTTACCCGCCCAAGTTTCCAATTCAATTCGCTTAGCACCATTTGAGTCTTCAAATTGAAATTGCAATACAGGTTTCTGTTATCTTTAGCAAATTAACATAAGCAACTACAATAGCATGATAATGTACACAGCATGATTCCTATAAAAAGTTCTACAACAGCCACACAATCCACATTGCTCCTGGGAAATTAGCTAAAAGGCTGCCTTGCACCATTTTCTATTGCTATCCAACAACATAAGCACAATACATACTATTGTATTATATTGTACATAAGCAGTGAACGGGGCCAAACAAGCTTATTTCGTATGCAAATTGAACATGGTCATAACTTGATTAGCACGCAAACACTAAGGAAACCCACTCGTACTTACTTTTAATAACAGCCAAACATTTTAGACCGTCAAAGTCACAAATCGGTAGGATCTTGCCGTTTTTTACTGGAATTGAACGTAAAGATACGTATTTCAAGTCGGTACACGAATTTAAACAAGAAATTAACGCTAGCAACATGTAAATTTCAATTATATAGATAATTAATGGCGACCAGACATGAAAGAAGAACTTGAAATGTATCTTGTTCAGTTTAAGCTTAATTATCCTAAGCTTAGAATACCAGAACTGGGTTGAAAGGAATGGACCTGTTTCCATACTATTTCCTTTGCCCCTTCTCATCCCACCATGGATTGTTATGTTGTTGTTTCTTAAGACACTAACAACACCACTAACCAAAAGATACTTTACATCCTAACCAATAAAACGAATCAACCAAATAGTTCACTTCATAAATATTGTTAAGTGTCTATTAAGTGATTTTATGAGACCATTTTTATTTGAGTTTTATTGGTCAGATCGTCCGAGACGAGTCCAATCGAGAATCAGCGTATGATAAAAAGGATAATAAACACATCATAAAAGATGCGTAAAAAGTCTTTTTCTTTTTCTTTGTTGCTAACAATATTACGAGCTTTTGCATACAATACGTAGTGGCAGTCTTACAGTAGAGCTGTGATAAATATATGTGATGCAGGAAGGACGTCCTTTTGTCGATTGAATCAATTGAAATAAAGTTATTGGTAATAGAATATTGAGTAAACTGAGTTAGAACGAACAAAAGAGGTTTTAGCTAGTTTTTTTTAGATATTGCCAATTTTTTGTGAAAAATTCTATTTACGACATATTGAAATAAATCGGACAGCGTGTGTTAAATATAATCTAAAGTGGTGTAACGAAATCCTTGAAATAAGTAGAAGACAGAAATAAGTCAATGAATATTTCAGTAAAAATAGGCGCAAAATATTTTTTAAGGAAATCGAAAAGGCTGACTTAGACTGACTCTTAGTCGAAGAAGGATTGGTTTCTTAGCTAGGTTCGGTTTCAACGTGGTATTATGTAAAAGATTTCTTGATGACTTCACATTTATTTCCGCTCAATTCAAGCAATCATTTCATTGAAAACTGGAACAAACCTAAAAGCAATTCAAGTATCCTTCCCGTACACCAAAGAAATACACTATCCCTTTTCGAATCGATGACTAACACTCGATATCTCAGAACAGAGTGCACAAAATGAATTCAAAGCTACCCTTTTCGAATTTCATTGCCCCCGGTTGAAGGACCTAGAGATGATTAACAATAGAGGTGTATGGAAAACAAATCAAAGCTGCCAACGATAAAGGATACCATTAAGAAAAGCACACTACATTTCGTTGGCTAAATACAAAAGACATTATTAATGCATGCATTCACTTTTTTGCAAAACTTACGTCGATTCCTATAGAAATGCGGAACACACTTGCATATCCTTAGCGCCATCTTCATTCGGCACTCCCTGTGGCACAACCCGTAGCTGTAGATGGGGCTCGATTCTATGTCCCCAATCTCGTGAGGGAAACGGCATCGCCGCTGCTTAATGGTGAGCCTGCAAGCGTTGAAAAAGCCGTTGGTAAAAATGCATAATACACTCCTTGCAGTAAGTACATCCACTGTCACCCACACCCCTTTAGTTCCGAGCGCAACATCCTTGCATCATTGTTGCCACTATTTTAATATATATATTAAATGCACAGAGCGAACAAAGGGGTGAAGTGAGTGAGCACTTTATGCTGATTAACCACCGCCGACGTCGTAGTCTTGCCCTCCGCAACTGTCGGTCGGCGGTCGGCTGCGTCCTTGGAAACTTACTCGCGAGCCGCGTCCGACGCGAAGATCTCGAGCGCCACCAGCTCCACCGTGCTGTAGTCCGACTCGGGGAAGGTATATCGTTGTTTCGCGATGTCGGGAACCTCCATGGCTCCGTGGAAATACACGTCGTACGACGTCGATAAATTAATTATCTGTGCATAAATTTCGCCATCGAGCGGATGCACGGACACTTTCTCCGGATGTTTAATTAAATTCCACTGGTTGTTTCTCCAATACCTGGTTGTTAATTAAATTTTCATTAATTAAACGTTTACTTAACGAACAAACGTTTATACTAGTTATGATTCGATAATGGCAACAGTGCGCCGCGGGAAGATGAGTGCAGATCCGAGGACGAAGGATGCAAGGATTTATGGAACATATGTATAGTACAGCGGCTGTTTGCCGGCGGCGGCAATTCAATTTCAGCGCAAAGCATTTTCATCTACATCACACAGGATAAAGCGTACTTAAACCCGAATATACACTGAAATACTGAACGCATGGAAATTCAATCCTTTTATTGCTCGAATCCTTGCTGAATAGATTGCCAAAATAGCTTTGCATTTTGAGTAGTCGCTCTTGCCAGGATGGCTTCTCAGTTCAAATTGCTTGCAAGCAAGCTGTTAGCCTAGCTAAATCTTTTTTTATTACTTATATGCCCCGAAAATTTTCAGAATGGCATGTCGTCCTTGTGATGTAAATCTTTCTAATGCAGCAGTCAGTCTGGAATTCATGGAGTGTGTGTTCCTTTCAAGAAGGCCTAAACACGTGAATGATTGCGTTCGGAGATTATCTGGCAGTGATTGAAAGTTATTTGTGTGATTTTTTTTAAAGAAATATGAAGCTAAGTTTTGGCAATTTACTTATTAATGGAAAATTGGATTGGAAAATGTGAAGAGTGGGAATTTACCATTGAATGATGAGATTCGATCGTGTTTGGGGATGGAAACTGGATGATATTCTTATTGGCGCTGACAGACTAAACTAGAGAGTCTGTCGATCAATAATGCTGCGATTGAGTGAGAAGGACGAGATGATTTTCTATTTATAAATATCCTAAATTGAAGGAGCTGCGAGAGGTCGTTTTATTTCACAATTAAATTGTTTAATATTAATAAGAACTATCTTGAACTCATAGTGATGTATGTATAAAAATTGACACACAAAAAGATGTAACGATTTGGATTTTATCCTGCAGAAAATTATTTGACAAAATTGAAATTTAGCTTCCTTTCTAAATTGGAACCAAGTTGTACCCAATAAATTGACAAAAAATTATATAAATCGGCAAAAAATATATAGGCTCTACTAGTGCTTCGATTAAATTTTTTACCGAAAATGTCCTTAATTTAAAAATTAAATGTACTTTCTTCCACAATAAAAAATTATTTAAACATCGAAAACCCCGTTTTAAAATAAAATAGAAGCAAACTTGATGTGTTGGACTGAAACGCTAAAAAATGCCTCGCATAGTTCTGATTATTTTCGCTACCTTAGATATTTTATTTTGAGACTAAATTTTCTATGGCAATTTCGGCTAAATGATAATTTTCCAATCAGATCATCTGAAGAAACGCTTAAATGAAATTTTTGCTGCATTTAATATCCTGGAAAAATGTATGTACAAATTTTGTAAATGCATAAAAAAAATTACTTCATGTATTTCTAAATTTTAAATGAGAAAATCCTTGTATTAAATTATCCCAAAATACTAAAAAAACAAATAATGCGGAAACCTCTGTTTATATTAATAATTTCTACTATAACCAATAGAAAAATTGCAATAATTATTGAATCAACCGAGAAATTTCTACTGAAAACTATACGAAAAAATTCAAAGAAACCTAAAACATTAAAAAAACATTACGGAAGTTTTCCGAACTTACTTAGAAAGACATTTTCTAATGCCATCCCAGGAAAGTATTTTCTTTGAATTAATGGACTCTTAAATATTGTTCAGATGCACTTATTAAATATTTCGCATGTGTCTCGGGTATTATTGAATAAACAACATATTTTTCATGATTTTCTTAAACATGTTTAAGGAATATGCCTCAATAAAATTTTCCACAGTATTTTTTTAAAATAAATATGCGAAATATTTGCAATTTTGTTT
Organism: Oxycera nigricornis; assembly: GCA_963942545.1. Taxonomy (NCBI): domain Eukaryota; kingdom Metazoa; phylum Arthropoda; class Insecta; order Diptera; family Stratiomyidae; genus Oxycera; species Oxycera nigricornis. The sequence goes on from OZ012662.1 coordinate 4,196,417, forward strand.
GTGGATATTTTTTTTAAATTTGTTTTGACACAGCTGGTGGCCCTTTTGACTAAATTTTTTTTGTGAATTTTGAATTTAGTCGTGTTCTGTATAGTTTCAATATTCATTGCAAAAACAGTTTCTGTCTTTGGATTTGATTAGTAAATTTTATCATCAAATCCTGAATATTCCTTAACTCGTACGCTACTCCCACCTTTTAGCTGCTGGTACCACCATGTGCATATCTTCAAATATAGTGCGCAAATATCTAAAAATGTTGAAATTCACTCCACATGCTTGATTTATTTTGATATAAACATTTTCACAAGAAATCTATGAGCCTTGACTGCCGTGTCTTCTATTTGTACCTCATTTGATTTTTGTGAGACATCCTTACTGTGAAAACCTTACTTCTATGCACTCACCCGTAAGAGTTGTACTTTGCAATCATGGAATTCACCGAATAACAAATTCCCAGCTCGGTAATTGTTTCGTCAATGTGCATCCTTGCCAGCGTGCCGCTGCTCATTTCGGGTTCAAAGTTCCACTTCAATTGGTGCAGCAGCTGCAAGTAGTTGCTGCTTGATATCCCGAATGTCCTGTTCATCGGGATCTCGTGGAAGCTATCGAATGACGAATTAGCCAATTTCAAGATGAAATGTCGGAAATCATTCTTGTCCGCCTCGCTCTGAAACAGAACGGGATTCGCCCTAAAAAGAGGAACAATTTATGTATCCTTTTTCAACGGCACATAATTCATGGCTTAAATACAACACTAGTATTTCTTACTTGATGTACGCCTGCACTTTGACACTATCGATACGCTTATGAGGACACACTGTTAAGCTCGGGAAGCTTGTATTCCAGACGAACTTATTGCGATCCATGGAGACGACCATTGGCGATGTTTGGTATCGCTCCCATGTCCTTTGGCTCAAAGATACAATGCCATAGAACGCAATGCAGATGCACATCAGCCATAGCGCACTTTTGGAAGAAAAGTTGGCAAAGGATTACAACTGTGCACACAAATGGAAATATTGTAATTGTAGTCCTTTTTCTAAGCTAAGCGAAGTCAGTACCAGTGCCATCGCCATTGCTACGCTCGACTCAATTTGTGTTTATAGTTTTTACGAGCGCAGAAGATTGCAATGACCCAAATATTTGCAAAGGACGTGCAGTGAAAGATCAACGGAACGAAGTCAAGATGGAAGCGCAGGATAACAAATGCATTTACAAATTGTTGAATTGTACGTGACGGTGCAAGGCAATGGCAAGGAAATGCGTTTCGTCTGAAATTCGTCTCGTGGAGTATGTTAAGAAATCCAAGATGAAATTAACAAAACAATCAGTATTCCGGTTTTTGTTGGTTGTCAGGACGATTTATATACGTACTATACATGTAAGACGAAAAAAGTAATCTGTCGTCGTATGAAGATAGGATGAAAAACTAAATTGCAGCCAAATAAGTGTACATCTTCAGTGGAATAGAATATTACCCTGCCAAATTGATGTTCTTGAACGAAAGTCACCCAATTTTAAAAAAGGATAGAAATATGCATATTTTTTTCTCTGCATAAAAAGTTTAGGGTACAAACTACTGGTATTAAGTTCACCCGCCAGGATATTTGCAAAAAGCTTTTCATGGCTCCAGTTTAGCAAATACATGCTCGAAAACCTTCAGCACATTTAAAACATACTTCATCCTTTTCAAGAGCATCAAAGCCAACCTACATTATGAGCACTAATTGAACAGCCCAGCATCCTTCCTGTAATAAAACCCTTACTAGCACACCACGACTTTTCTGACCCTTAAAATATGTTCTGATTTCTTTCAGTGCCAACTTACAGTTTTGTTCTAGAGTCGCTCTAATTTCTGTTTTTGCTCACTCGAATTATTAGATTACAGGAGTCCAGGTCCCTCCAAGCCATATGCTATTCAAATGGCAAGAAATGCATGATATCCGTGTTCACCTCATTACCTTCACGGCCAAACGCATTGCAACTCGTCCTGCCGCCGGCGAAAGGATTTCCATTCAGCTATATGTACAAGGTTACTGAAAAAATAAATACACAAATATAACATGCACCCTGCTTTCCGTGCGGGTGCATCCTATCTAGCAACTCGTGCCATTTGTGACCATTCACTGCTGAGCCACGGCTTGATTAAATCTCTGCCGCCTACATATTAACTTCCGCCACTCCAGCAGCAGCAGTGTGCTTCAAAAGCACCCCCCCCCCCCGCGTAGCCTTGCAGCCCAGCTGCTTGACAGTAATCCAGATTTTCCATTTCCATTTTTCCGTTGCTTCTCATCAAAATGATTCATTTCATATCACTGGCAATTCATTTAAAATTCATATGAGGTGAGTTGAGCTAAATTTTCAAGTTGTGCCATCATTCTTCTCATTTCCCGCCATTTCCACCATCCGAACGGAAGATTGCACTTTGTCTAATTACATAGATGCGCAGTTTTCCTGGGAAAATTTCCGCCATTTATTTTGTGTGCTTTTGAACCGTTTTTTGCATAATTTTCAGACTAAATATGAATGCAAAAAAATTACTTCGTGAAGTTCTTCGCTGCCGGCGTGGATTTAATCAAGGATAAAGTTAATTTTATTAAATTTAATTGTTTTTTGCAAATGAGATGCATTGTTCTACAAAATCGGTCGCTCGATTATTGTGCGTGAAGAATTCGAACAGGCAATTCAATTGTTATGTAAGCCGTGACCTTTTTTACAGTAGAAATATCTGGGCCAATTTAAGTGTCCTTGTGGTTTGCTGAAAATATGGATAGAATACGTTTCAGGTGAAAGTAGTCTATGTTTGGTTTGGAACCAGATTCGCACTTCATAAATCGCAGTAAATTGCGTATTATCTGATTGAACACTCCAGTCTAGCACTAAAGAATCCAGATTCCTCTTAACTTTTCATGTCGTCCTTCGCCCAGTTCTTTTCAATTTCAAACTCACGAGTTCACACAAGCTATATACGTATATGTGCGAACAGGAAGTCATTTTTCAGCCTTTCACATCCTTAGGTCGATTCACGGACAGCATTACCTGAACGAGCAAATAGTTAAGGTCGTGTCATGCGAGGAGAAAGTTTTTTAATTCAATTTCATTTCAACAGGACATCTCTAGTGATTGCACATTTTGAACGTCTTAACTTTATCGTATCATCTTTAGCGTCGCTCCTGCTGCTTGTATCGTTGCAATACGGATGGCTTCGCAGGACCAAGCAACAGTTTTAATTTTCCATCAAAGCACCATTACCCCAGATTGGATGTGGGATGAAAAAAGGTTAGTGAGGTTTTTTTAAAACTGCCCTAGTCCCCGATTTAGGACCGTATTATCGAAAGCGAATCGCTACTATAACATTTTTAATGTGGTCAACTGGTTAGTAGAAAAAGTTTTATTGTAAATTGAATTGTATATCCTTGTATGACGGTGGCGCTATTGACTTTTTTCTGACCTACCTATCTTGATTGGGGGTATTGATGTTATGGTTATGAGTATACAAGGGTAGCGTTTGTACACCGTACACTCACATGAATTAATATTTGGCTTACTTCTTAAAAAAACGGACATACCATCACTTTTTTCACAATATATATAATTTTTTTTTAATCAGAACTTCTCAAGAGTAAATGCAAATAAATGCTAAGAAATTGTGTAATTAAATTTAAATAGAAAAGCTTTAGTTTTGCTGACTAAATTGATAGGTTATTTAAAAACTTGCTCAGATATCGCAGGATTTTGAAGTAACAGTGACAAATATAAAATCATTTCTTCCCTTTCATGCATTCTTCAAAGACAAAAGAAATAAATACCGCTCCTTAAACGAACATCATCAACATTATTTTCAAAGTTATCCTATTTCGTTTAACACAAAAGGAAACACTAAGCGTTCTATAGTCAGTAAGGATAAATGATTCATGCTGATTCGGAAAACAAGCTGATTTTTTTGAGTATTAAATACTTCCCGGCTGTAATAATATGAATAGTCCTAATCCTGAAATCCTTAAAACAAAGCTCATCTTTTATTGTTCAGTCAAACTTAGAGCATATCTAAGTCAGTCGATATTTACTTGCCGTTGCGATGGATCAGTACTTCCTAGGAAATTGAAGTTTAGTATAATGGGAACTAGCAAGTATAATTCTCTGGACAGATTGTCACTACAGAATGTAAGCGATTACAGCCCAAAAAATTGTAAAAATGAAATAGCTTGTGAAAAATAAATAAATTAAATACAGCGCTTATCGGTCCAAGACATAGCCTAAAGCTGATTTTTGATATCCTTGGCGCTTGCAGGCATCTAGATTTCAGGAACCTACAAATGAGAAGTTAATTTCGAGTGAGAACCATTCTTTTTTTACTTTTCATTAAAAATAAAACCACAAACGTAACAACAAATTTTTGAACAATTATGTATAGACCACTTAATTGAAGGTACTTAATGCATGTCCTTTTACCCATTTTTTGGCACTTTTTTGTCTTCTCCGTCAGGTTTTGATGCTCAGAAACAATTCTGCGATAGTATTCAAAAATGCGATAACATGTTGCTAAGGCTCAGGCTCCACGTCCGATTTCAAATCGGTTTCGGTTTGTTTGTTTTTAAAAATGCACGTCATTGCGGCGCGACCTTTTCTTATTTTGCATGTTATCTATAGGAGAGCCGGGCGACCCTGCGTCCACGTCCGATTCGATCAAGAACGCCGGTTTTACGACCCGTCCGATTCAGAGTGACTCAGGTCGACGTTCCGATTCATAATCAGAGCGAAGGCGCTTCCTTCTCGCTCATTTACACGCTTTCGCCATAAGATCGGATGGCACCCGGCTCCACGGCCGGTTTTCAGAAACCGATTTTCTGTAAGCGCATGCATTGTGGTCATTCGTTAAAAGGCAGTGAACGGAGAAGACCACGGAGCAGGTGATAACGGCAGTTCCTTGCACGTTCTTATTTCAGATTTGGAATCGGACGTGGACGCTGACGCCCATCGTTCTTATTGTTTACGCATCCCCAAATAATAATCGGTTTAGAATCGGACGTGGAGCCCGGGCCTATGACGTAGCTTCGAAGGTAAATGCTTGCTAAACAAAATGTATGGCGTGTAATGGAATGGATTCCCGATGTAACCTGGAGTCGTTGTGAAAACCAGTGGATGACCTATTAAAGTGAATGTTGGCACGTTGCTCTTAATGGTAATGGACTTATTGATACAAATATGAATATTTCGTCAAGGATTTGCAATTCTTGGACCATACATAGATATTCCATTTAAGGGGGAAAATCACAATCATGCTTTTTTTGAAGGGGACGAAATGATTAGAGCGAATTGAAATTATTAGGCCATTTGATTCCTATTTTGAACTACAATTTGAAGTAGTTAACTTTGTGAAAATTCTATTTTATCAAATTCTTGCAACTTTACTTTTGCACAGAAAATTTTCAAACTAGTTTTTCATTGATTTGATAGAAATTATTTATGTTTATCAAAACTAAATTTATCTATTAATTTTGATTTATTTTTTTATTAATTTCAAATTCAATTCCTTTTCGTTTTTTTTAAATATATAATTTTTATATGTAGAGAATTTTTTTTATTTTTTATTAATAATAAAATAACAATTTTGCTAATTTTGAATACTTGTTGCTTTTTTCCACTAAATGTATTTTGAAATATTTATTTGGTATTGAATTAGCTTCAGCCTAACCATACAAGTAGTTTCAATGAAGAAGATACCAAGTATGGACTGAAGCATAGGATTTTGCAATGGTGATGATAGGATTTTCAATTAAAAAAAAAAACGATCAGATATGGAGTTAGAGCCAGTGCTTGTGAAAAGTGCAAGTTTGAGGCCTTAAGGGGGGAAATCACGTTATAAGGCCTATTTTTACACTTTTTTGTAACTTTTTTGAAGGGGAAGGAATAATTTGAACTAATTTAAATTAATATTCTATTTTACTTATATTTTGAACTAAATCTCATAATTTTTCCAAGTGATTATCATTAAAATTCACGAAGTTAGAAGCTGTTCTTCATGGAAGTCCGTCGTCCGAGTCTATCATTGCCGTGCATGCTGCAGTCAACAATTTTAATGTGAAAGCAATCCAAGCAAATTTTTCATATTACCTATATATATGGATAATTCTTCGATGAATAAGATTTTGAGTAAAAATTTGGAAAATTCAATTTTTGTGATGCGTTTGAAAAATAATTGAATTTTTTAGATACAATGGACGCTAGCCGAAAAAACGCGTTTCGAGAAAAACGCATTTAAGGGAGCATCTCTAGTCTTTTGCACATATTTTCAAGAATTTTTTTTACAGTAAATTTTGTTATTAAACTGAAATTTTTTCACAAATGCAAAAATACATATTGAAGCGTAATTTTTTTTTTGAATTTTTATAATCCAATATGGCCCAGATATGGCTGCCACAACAAAGCCTGCTTTTTTCCTGGTTGACATGATTTCTCGACTCGGGAACCTCTGGAATCGTAAATTTAAAATGCATATTTAAGTATAAGTAAATCGCTATAGTCCGTACTAAAATCAAGAACTTTAAGTGAAAAATAACAAAATGGCGGACTTGTCGAGTTTCCGACCTATGTTTTTGAGGTTCTGTAGTTTAAAAAGGTGGTTTAATGACAACGGATATTCATGGTTATACTACGGGCTATAACCATATATGTGATGAATAACCCCTCAAAGTTTCAGCTCGATCTGTTAAATAGTTTTTATAAAATCGTGTCAACCAGGTCAAAAAAACGCTGTTTTGAGAAAAACGCGATTAAAATATTTTTTATTTTTTTTTAAAAACTGTGTAAAAAAAGTAAGAAAAAAGCTCCTTACACTCAATCAGCAGGTCAAGCATTCTCAATGTATACTGAACGCAAAACCAGTGTTTTTGGAAAATTGATTGTTCCAAAAAAATAGACTAGAGATGCCCCCTTAAGAACAAATTACCAAAAACTGAGTATTGACATGACTCGTGTGTTACTCCGATATACACAGGGATACCAGAAAAAATATATCTTCTTGGTTTCAATACCTGTCCCAATACAAACAAAGTAAGATAAATTCATAGAAAGACAGCTGCGTGGTCCCGCCCAGCTTGTCTTCGATCGCTCCATTCAACGGGCTTTGCGGTATACTCGAGCACGCGTCGTTTCTTGCCCCGAAAATATAAGAAGGACTTCGAATATCGATCTCAAACTTTTTGAGCACACTCTTGAATAGCTAGACTTTCATCATTTTTTGAACCGTCTAATATGATTTCCCCCTTAAAACAGATCTTTATATTGCAATTTAGCGCTGCCGGTGTCCAAAAAATGGCTGCATCCTGCATATGTACCCTCTACCCGTCGATTCGCCTCTTCAATGACGTCTGATTCAAACTACCTTTGCTAACAATCAGCCATTAATCCAAATGTTCCTTTCACATATTTCGACTATCCCGCAAAGCTATCTCTGGGAAACAGTTCAAGGAAATTTTTTAATTAAATGCTGGCATCCTGAACGCATCGTTAACGCAGAGAACCCTTGATTCAACTTAATCTGCACACACCTTTGCTGTGGCTAAATTTGCATGGAGATTCAATTTGAAACACTTTCCGAGAGCGTTTCGAGCTTACTTTCAGAGGCTTGTCAGTACCCAACCCCCAACAACTATTGGTTTGCTCCAAACATCAGCACTTGCCCGCGCAAAAAGGATCAAAAAGGACATGGGAACCATTTCAAATGTAAAAGCGCCCAATCCAAAACTAATTGCGCTACTGAACTTTACAAGTCCTTTGATTTCATATGATTTTCAGTTTGTGAAAGTATAACTCTTAGTTTTTGCCATTTACGCCATTAAGGATATGAAAAAAAAGTGGGAAAATATCAACGCGGTGCAGGCTCGCTCGCCTTGCAACTTCCCGTACGCTACCGATGCACGTCTGCATGTTTAGATGCACGCTCATATGTGGCTATGCACATGCAGCGCTAGATGTAAGTGCATGCAAGTGCATAGAAGGCTAGTCTAATAGTTTTTACCGACATAGTGGTGGCTGCAAAGCTTTGACTAAAGCGGCACACGAGTAGGAAGGATATGAATGCTAAAAACCCTTTGCTTTTAAGTTTACGTATACTTGATGCCTTTTTATTTACATGCGGGAAATGCACTTCATCTCTTCCACCGTCATAACCATCACTAGAAATAGACATTTTCGAGAAGGACTTGTATGATGCATGACGCAAATGGGGTGGGAAATCGGATGTCCTTTATACTTGTGAATATCCTTTGGCTGCAACGTGTACTACATACTGGTGGATGGTCGGTAGATATGTGCCAAGAACGTCTAGGTATGACCAGTTGATGTAGGGAACAGGAAGACCACTTGGATAGTTCGTCCTGAAATTGAGATATCGAAGTGATCTGCAATCAGCAGCTGAGATACGAAATTGACATTTATCCTTAGTATTCATAGTGAAAGTTAATCTTCGGGCAGTTTCAGTTGCAGCTAGGAAAGTTTTCCAAATATGAGTAGAAAGTTGCTAATCTTTCACAATATTATTTGCTTCGATATCAAAAGCAGAATTTAACGTTGCATGATTTATGAAGAAGTAGTAACGGTGGAGTCTCTATAACTTTTCACAAATGAAACCCTCAGGACTAAGTGCTTTGAGTCGTGTTCTAAATGATATATTATCCGGGAAAAGGGAAATGGACAGTTTCTATTTCCTGGGTAAATCGTTATCAATAAGCAAACTTCGTAAAGACTCTATGCTTGGAAAATTTTCAAATATATCCTTTCGAAAATATTGAATAATATTGTTGATAACATTCTCACTACGAATCGAATAAATTCATTTGGAATTAATAAATCGGGCGTAATCGCTACCCGTGAAATTTATCTATACACAACTTAAGAATTTTCAATTCATGTTCGGCTACCAAAGCGAGCAGGAAGATGCAAGCAGGACATTTTAATTTAAATTGTTTACATTAATTTCTCAACAATTACTATAGCAACGAAAAAATTCAGAACCATGGCTAACACTTCTTGAATAGAAAAATAGTTGAAAACACATCGCAAATGTCCTTTGATTGTTTTCACGAGCTTATCGCAATGATCAATTAATATTTCAGTGTCTCATATTGCTGACAATTTCATGTAATAGATAATATAAAAATTTCTTTAAAGTTAGACCCATCCTGTTAATAAAGGGACTTTATTCTTATTAAGAATATATAAATGATTCACCGAGAAATTCTTAACAACATGTCTTTAAGGAAGATAATTATTAGGCCTTTATTTCTAAAATTGCTCAGAAATTTTTACAACAAACTCTTGAATATTGATTTTCTAAATCCGAGACAAACATTATTTATGCATCAACTTTCATAAATTTTTGTATAAATCAAAGTAAGATTTTACCCGGAAAAGAAATTTATATTTCATGAAAACATTGAATGTCATGTTGCAAATAATTTTCTGTAGAAAACAAGCTATGCAAAAGTTCAAAATATTTTTTAAAACAACTGCCCAAGATTTAAGAACTGTTTTGAACGATTTTTAGCATATATTCAGAACATATTTAAAGGCAATGTCCAGGAAAGAAGTAGACAATGCATGAAGTGAGCCCATTTTGAGTAGATCTTACCAAAAAAAAATAATCCTTGAACATTTGGAAACAAACTGTTCCCTTCATATCATTCGTAATTTCGGGGACCTGCAAACCAGATTTTTAATCCAATATGCAAGTTAATTGCAGTAACTAATACTTTTATCCCATAAATAATATGAAACATTATTCAGTTGATCAATTCAATACAATAAGCTGACGATTTCCGACTGTCCGAATCGCTCTCAGTTTTGTCATTTATATCGCCATAATTCACCACCTTTCCTTACAACCTTTGCCATCTTAATAACAGAATTTTCCTTTTAAATTTACTCACTTTGATCGTTGACTCAAAATATGGAGGTAAACAACGGGAACTACTGTCTCATGTATGGATGTCTTTGTGGATAATGTAGTTTTTGCAATTGAAATTTTTGAAGAAATTTTCCAAGTTTTTTCACCATGAAAATTAACACTCAAAACTTTGCTGGTTGAAGCCACAAGGAAAATTTCTTGCATTCTACGGCACAGAACGGGCAAGCGACCAATCTACGAATGTACGACCCCCAATAGCGTTCAACCCGACTCCATTTCCAATTGCAGACTCCCTCCTCTAATTTGCTCGATGCACTGGCAAGTTCCGCTGCCAGCAACTGTATCATCTGGTCGTCTCTTGGCACTTTACAACCGCCGACAACAAGGGATTAAGTGGTGTGTAGTAAGAATCGACGCCTACACTTTATCGTGAGGGTCGTTCTGATAACCCAATGGAAGTGATAGTTGGTGGTTCGCGCTTCCATTGAAGGTCAGTGCAAACATACAACTAATGGGCATTTAAAAAAATATTCTTCAACTTTGTAAGGGTAATTTTCAAAAGTCATTACGGCATCAGAGAAATTTTTTTTTGATTTTTGATCACTTTAGTTTTTTCATATCTTAATTCAGCCTTATAAGTCTAATTTATCTGAAGCTGTAGTAAGGAATTTCGTTAATCCTAGAAAGCTTCAAAGGTCGAAGAAGTTCATCCTTAAATGAACTAAACTTATCATATTGTGAGAAGGCTTTCGATCTTGGTTCTCTGCACGTCTGTAATAACTTTAAATAAGTAGCATCGAAATGGAATTTCGCGGTAAGACATTTATCATTTTCCCTGAAACTCTTTCCCTTCCAAAATTATTGAACACACAATGAAATACTTACATCAAAAAAAAATATCACCAATAAAAAAAATCTTTCATGAATATCATTTGCATCCGATTTCCGCATAGCTCACCTATTCGTGCTCGTTCGTCTCAACTTTATGAAAAAGGATATAAGTACACGTGCCCATAAATAACAGTCGTCGCATAAAACTTCACAACGTTTCCAAACGCAAAGGCTTATGCGAATTTTCAAGTTTATGTTGATTCCCTAAAGTTTTCTCCTTTTTGCCGCGGATGAATCGTTTGAGATTTTGCGATGCGAACGAAAACCGCGACATTTGCCGTTTCGTAGAACGTATGGCGAAACAACATACCTACAGAGTTTTCAGGTATGAAATGTACAAAATTAACTACACTCACATATGTATCTACCGCATGTGTGCACATTTCAGTCTTCAGATGTGCAAAAAGATACTTTCACGTTGTGCATGCTTTAGTGCAAGATTATAGTGTGTTTTATTGCAGGAGCAAGGATGCTTTGAACTCGTGCAAGAGCACTCCGAGTGCGAATGTCAAGATATGTGTTTTAACCTTGCCGTCAAGTTCCTTTTCAGAAATCAATGGATGTCAAGCATATATAATTATGTGAAGTTTCATTTGAGGCTGGAGGATTCTCAGGTTTTGTATCTTACATTTCAGGTGGAAAATAAATTCGCTGAGGATATCTCTGCGAAGAACGAAGCGTGCAAAATATCCATAAATAAATATATATAAATCGTATTTAGCTCGTTTTTCTTTTAACTCATTCTCAACCACTCAAAAACATGTGCATTGTAAGCCCAAAAAATCGTGCATTGCTCTTCTACAAACCGAAAATAATCGCCGCAACGTGTGCTCAACACAATCCGATTATTGAAAACTTTTCAAAATTATTGCATATGCACAATTCCCTACCGTTCAATTAAATGCAATCCAATTTTCGCTAAGTAAACGAATCCATGAATGGAGGCGCCTTCTAAAAACTCGAATATGAACGCTTGGGCCTTGGTCACAAATTTCCATTTGATCCATCGTCCTTGCATCAAGGATGACGACGATTTGGACAAGTGCACCTGGTGCACCTCTTGCCTGATGGATTTTCCTTTTTGCCGGTTGCCAAAGCGTTCGGGGCCGATATTCAGGTAGGGCTCCTCGCAGTCCACGAAATGTCCATTGCCACCGAATTCTTCTCCACAGGAATCGTCATCGTCGCCATTGTATATCGGAAAACGATTATGAAACATGATGTTGATAGACAAACGATATGAAGTTAAATGTTTGCCAGGAGTGTCGTTCCCACGAAGATACCAGATCTGTACAAGAGTGGATTATAATTAAAGGACCATTGAAAGCAATCCAACGATAAGTGGTTATCAATGCAAAGGCTTGAATGTAAATGGACATCATTTTTTGTGAGTGTCGTTATGTTTTCTGGCTCGATTTTCAAGGATATGTGAGCGTCCGTTTCGAGTATGTACTCGAGAATCGAAGTTGGACCAGATTGAATTGGATGGATTTTTTGCAGGATTGCATGGCTGGTCATTTTGCAATCTATTTTATTTTCTTTCTGGTATTTTGATTTTCGTTCAGGAAAATAGAAACTCGAAACGATTTATAGGTCATATGGAAATCGAACAAATCACGTGAATATCGATTGAATTTCTGCTTTCGTCAGGAATTTTTCTAAAGTCCGCAAAAAAATATTGTTTTATTTCAGCAAGAACTTAAATACTATAAAACTGTTAAAAAACAAGAACGATAATTTCCTTCGAAGGAAATTATCGTTCTTGTTTTTTAACAGTTTTATTAAAATAATGTGGAAAATAGTCCGCGACCCATAACTTTTTGATTAAATACCATGTTGATGAATTCATCTGACGAGCCTTACAGTATAATGATATAAGGTTAATAAAACTGCCACGTTAATCAGAATTACTCTTAACGGAATCAAAAAATAAGGATAATACTACGCTACATACGAAAATGAGTGAGTTGTAAAGAAAGAAAGGCATTGTATTTGCTTTTGTAAATAAATCTACTAAGCTTATATTCCTGCCTATTGTTCCATCCCGAAATATGGTAGTATTTTTTTACATATTTTCCTTGTACAATTTCTATTCCCACCACGTGTTTTAAACAATCAAATACTTAAATTAATCCTGCTTAATTCATTTTCAGCAAACTTTTCCCACGAAAATGTGTCTGTTGAATGTAAAAATTAACAAGCCGCGATGTGCAATCCTTAACTTCCCAGTAATATCTACATAAATATTAAAAATTATTAAACACAATAATATTTATGAAAATACTACTACTATAAATAATAATAATGATAGGTGCTTATAACACCAATTGGAATAAGTTAATATTAATCGTAGCATCTTAGCGAGCGTCCATTGATTACGTAAGGATTTTGACAGATGGGGGTTGGATCGAATCTTTACGCTGATCATTCGGAGGAGGAGCAGGTAACAAAGCCTTTTATACGTTACTGATTATTTTTATATCGATGCTTGAAGGATAAAAGGGCGCTAGCGAAAACGTTGACGAAATCGAAATTTCAGGGCTATTAATTACATTTTTTGTTTTTACGCCATCTGAAGAGATTATGTCGGCCATTTTGATTAGTTGCGCCCAAAATGGTGTTTTATGATAACTACAGGCGAGCCTCGGTTTACGTCGTTTTCGGGACCGGGAAAATGCGACGTAAACCGAAACAACGTATGTCGAATCTAACTGAAATGTAGCCCATGGAAATGAACAACGTGTCTCGCACAAGATTTTTTTATTAACGAAAAGCACCATTTATATTAAATCCAACATAAAAAATAACATTAAGTACAAAATAACATTATTTCAAAAAAACGTGGCTAAAAATAGTTATTTAACCGACGTAAATTGAAATTTTGTCAACGTAAATCGAAACTGGGAATTAAAAAGTAAGACAACGTAAATCGAAACGACTTAAATCGAGACGACGTAAATCGAGGCCTGCCTGTACTTAGAGTATATAAATATCAATTTCAATTTTCGGGGTGACTAGAAAAACTTCCCATGTACTGAAAAAATAATTGAAGGGCTAAATATTCAGAACATATAACGAACTCGGTGCAATAATCATGCATCTACATTTTTTTCTCAAATTGAATTTTGATGCTGTTTCATATTTTTTCTAAGAAGTACGAACATTCAAAGAAATATTTCTATAATTTTTATATGAGCTTTTCCGCAATTATATTTTTTTTAATGGAAGTATACTTCTTACATTTAGCAGCTAATACTTTGTGAACAAATCTTTATTCCTCCCAGAGATGCAACTATGACAGCAATATTCCAACAAATAATCTCTTTTTTTGGAGAACTTCATCCAAATTCACAAACAAAGAAAATATAATAGATAATTTCAAAAATGTGAACACTTTTTATCACATTTTTAAATATCAATTCAAATGTTTTTTGAAATAAACTAAATAATAAAAATTCCCAATTTTTTCAAACACTGCAGATGAAAAAGAAATTACCCAAAATAACCGGATCAGATAGATAAAATTCCAGCTTAAAGAATCAAACTTGAATAGTCTAGTAAAAACGGCATTAGTATTAAAAACAGTTTTTTTGCCCTGCCTCAGCTACAGAATTAAAATTTTCAAAAACATGAGTCAATTGTGAGGATTGACTGTTTTGATGATTGAAACTTTCAAACAAATATAAACTATTATTTCTCAAAAACAATATCATAAACGATTTATTGTGGTGTTCTTGGTTTCGCGTTTTGAAAAATGAATACTATAACTATCACCAACAATGGACCAAGTGTTATTCTCTATAAAGCCACAGTAATCAGAATTTTCAATGCCTCACCTCAACTAAAAAAAATACCAGCGAATCAGCCAGGACACAAAACCCAATCGAATTCCAATCACATACATCACACAAACTCAAAAACACACAACACAAAATGAGTTTTTATCTCATTTAAATCCAACTGGGAACTTTCGTTTAACCAGAAATAACATACTCTGATTTATAATTAAGCGCACATCACGTCCACGACAAAACAATCGAAAAAGGATGCTTAGAAGCTCTGTCCCTCTTGCCTCGTCCATCTATTCCATCAGACAAGAGCTCCAGGATAAATTACCATAAACCACACAAATAAATCAATATGGTAAACCTTTTCGCATGCCTGCCTAACTGGCGAACCGTGCCAGGACTCCCGTCTAAATGGCTACGCACCTGTTCCACTTGCCGCCACTGCCGTCAACGCCAGGCTCAACAATTTGAATGAATACCTGGGAAACACATTAAACGGCTATATATCAATCCTGCGAGCCATTAGGCCATTCGCCTTGGCCGCACGCCCAACAACAGGCATTAATAAAATATTATTCAAGCCGATAAACAACAATCAATAAAATCTCTAACACGAATTGATAACTGATACCAAGTCCTAAACAGGCTTTGGGTGGATTCGTGTTCGGGCACGAGGCAAATCCTTTTTGATATGATTAGTACGATTTGTCTGTTTCGGGGTCCGTGCCTTGTAAACGAACAGGATCATAATCCGCTTCATGTCCGTTTCGTCGAGGACACCTGGTGCTGTTGCGTTCGAAGGTAACTTATATCTGTATACGATGCGATGACCACGAGACCAGGGTGCTGGGATTTCGCTGGAAAAAGGAATAACGATTTCGAGATGATGCGTGTGGAAGAACGAATTTGGGAGCTGTTAGTGTAATCTGCTCAAAAAAAATTCAATAATCACGTAAGGATATCCTGTTCATATTTGTAAAATCAATTACAGTTTTATTGCAGACATTTTTATGATATTTATAATAAGATATGTTTGTGAATTCAAATAATATATATTTTTCCCTATAAATACGAGGGTTGTTTGATAAGCCAGTGAATTTTTGAATTTCCCGCGCAGTAACTTTAAATGCAACACTGCTCCCATCAACTGTCATCTATTGATAGGCTACTGTAAAAATTTTGAGCAAGCTGTTAGCTGTACCATTTAGTTTGTGTTTGACATCCATTGAAAGCAGCCAACCTCGTGAATTTTAACGAAAATGAAAAAAAGGAAATTTTGTTTGCTTAAGCATTACTTTTTGCGTTAAAAAACCGTCACCGAAATGAACTGAACGTTCAGGTCACCCAAAGGAAATTTTCACGCCACAAATCGTCGATAAAATTCTTGGAATGATATTGAACGATCAGAGAATGAAAGTGCGTGGAGTGGCTGTGGCTATCGGCATGACAACTTCTTAGTTGATACATCATATTTTACATGAATATTTGGACGTGAAAAAGCTATCCCGCGCCAAGGGTGCCACGATTGCTTACACATTTGACCAGGAGCGCAACCGTGTGACCACTTCATAGGAGTGTTTGGCAATGTTAAGCCGAGTTTTTGCACGGTTCCGTTACCGTAGACGAAACATGGATCCTTCACACCACACCAGAGACCAAAAAATAATCAAAACATTGTGTTTGTCGGATGAACGTACACCAAAGAAGGTGAAGGTCAACAAGGTTATGGCCACAATTTTTTGGGATACACGTGGTACCATTCACATTGCTTGCCTTGATAACCGACGAATATTATTCAGAACTTTTGGACAGATTCGATATTGATTTGAAGCAGAAACGACCGTGACGAAACGTTTTCACCGAAAACTTTCCATGAAATCGTATTCACGGTAAAATCTGTTAGTGGAATGTTGAGAAAAATAAAATAAAAATAGACTAAGTTGACCCAAAGAGTTATGAAAAATCTCGAAGAATGACAACTCCAAACTTTTCAAATTGTTTTTTTAATTGAGTAATTTACAGATTTTTTGACTCGAATTTTGATTGAAAAATTCTAAAAAAATGCTATTTGTTTCTGGATTGGAGACGCTGAGCTGCAATGATCTTTAAAGGAATAGCAGCTGCCTGCAATCAATGTGCATTTCTGTTTCCTCTGGGATATTTATTTCAAAAACATCAGTAATGTATGCGTTTCACTTCACGACTTTCCTAAATGACAAAAATGCTCCCTGTATTGAAGCCTTTAGCAAACTTTTACCGACATCATTAAACACACACACACAATTATACTCCAAATGAAAGTTGATCCTGCTCTCAATAAATCCTTGAAACTTTTCAAGTCAAACCTCTTCGCAATACAAGTGGCAAGATCGTATTTACAGATGCGCATATTTTACAGGTAGGGATTCGACTAAATGGCGTTGGTACACACATCCTTGCGCTCTTTTGCGAAGCACATACTCATCGGTTTCTTGACGGAATATCCTTTCAAAGTTCACATTTTCCCCAGCATTTTATTTTCGCAAGTCGTTCAAGATGATTATCATGCAAAAACTTTTATTCAACATTTTCCGAATTCGCGCTCAAATAATGAGTTTCGTATTGAATCCTGTGATAATGCCGATAGTCGCGGGCAAAGGACTCGGAATACGAATGTGAACTTTTGCCGTGGTGTACGGCAAACGATGGTAACGTTTTTTTTTCAGGACTTCGGATTACGTAAGCACGTGATATATTGTGTATTGAGTGGCGGAAGACGTATGTAGGTACTTCAAGAACACCTCACAGAATATACATATGACCGTATTCTACGCCATGTCGTAAAAGCAATGCTTTTAAATACAAACAGTTTTCACAGTTTTCAGAATTTTCGAGGCAGGCGATGGAAGAGAATAACAAGAAGTAAAACAGACAATCAACAGGAAAAATGTTCATTTGCTACAGTAGGTAATTCTCTAAATCGTATGGAGAAGGTTGAATGCAGAGAAAATAGTGTGATTCAATCAGGATTTCTGGCAAAGGGGCAAAACAATTGTTGATAATATGTTGTTGTTAGAATCCTTTTTCACAATTGTTTTCGTCAAAGTGTGTCAAAAACATCGTTCGTTTTTAATAGCTGCGCTGTATATGATCCTTGCGCAACCTGGGCGTGTTTGAATTTATTTAACTGTTCGCAACACAAGGTTTTCAATCGGCACTAAACAGTAAAAATACCAATATATATTCTGCCGACGGCAAGACGAAATTAGATCAAATAAAACTCCTGTTCGGACCGTTTGTATTTAGAATAGCCCTTCAAACAATTACAGGGCTATACAATTATTTATAATTGGCCCAGGGATGTGGTTTACCTGATCGCTTTGATCTGTAGGTGGAATAAAATTGAAGCGGTCGTGCAGCTCTGTAAAGGGTATGAGAGACAGTCCTCTCACCGAAATCGCACATTTCGTCATTCATCCAAACTATTGTTTGAAAACAAATCTTCCAGATACTTTTTTTATAAATGTTATCCTTCCCTTCAAAAAAACACTTGCAGCTTCGTCTCAATTCTCAATCGACCCACTGTATACATCCTGCAAAATATTCCTTTCCAAAGAGTTTTATTTACAGTCATAAAAGTTGTTGGTAGTCTTGTCTCTTTTCGTAAACTTTGCACTAAGTTTTTAAGGACACGAGTTTCAAAGACTTTCACACCAGAAATATTTGGAATAAATTTTAACAGACAAGTTTTTAACGTACATCCAAACAAACACACATTTACATTGCATGCATGTTCGTAGCACCGAACATTTTCGGTTGTCAATTTCACTGGTGCACTAGCAAGGAAGGAACCGTGCTCGAACACTTTATTTTAATGGTAGTTGCAAGTTCATTAGGATATGAAAAGTTCAGACTTTGAATGAAAATTAGAATTTAAAATTGTTTTCGGTGTGGAGAGTTTAATTATTTTCTTGCCAAGGATGTATACTTTTCAGTTAAGAAGAAATGTTAAAAGATAGTTTGTCCTACTCAGAGCATATACAAGTTTGTTTAGGGAACTTTTTAAGATGCTAGTTGATGCAAAGAAAGTATCGCACTGTATTTCATTGGCTTTGTATGAAAATTTTATTTTCTTCGATCGGAATATGGAGTTTATAGTTAATATAACATTTAATTAAATAAAAAATATTACATGCGTTAACATCAAGACACTTCGATATTTAGTTATGCAGAGCTCTAAAATAAATGCAGAGTTAATCTAGAAAAATTAGGAATTCATCGACGCTTTTCATTCCTTGCCCGTAAAGAATTTTCTAGATAATAAGATTCTTATTGCTCACAATTCTGCAGTTCATTTCTATGAGCTACACATCTTGACTTTATTATTTATTTCAATTTTATGATCAAATAGAAATCTATCTACTCTACAATCACCGTATCACCATCCTGTATCGAATAATAATCCAGATTTTTCGAAAGATTGTCGAGCGAAACAACCAATTCGGCATGTTGTGCATCTTTGTAGGTTAGTTTAGGCATGGATTCGCAGGATAATCGAAATCGTTTTATGATCAGCCCGAGCAGCGTTTGCAGGGACATTTGACGTGGCACTTTCTTTTCGAAACTTTCGCCCGTTTCTTGATTTAAAATTTTGATTTTCACCAGTGCCGACACTTTCTTTGCTGTATTTACTTGGAAGTCCACCGGAGAGCCATGTTCTGTCGAAACAGATTGAAACGTGAATACAAAACGATGGTGAATTGCATGAGCGAAACTTACTTTTCACTAAACTTGCATAGCTTCGGTGAAGCTGGCAAAACTCGTGTCTCGCTTGTGGATCGTTTTCAGTTTGCATCCAAACGTCCGCATACATTTTCCAAACATCGTATTCGGCACCGCGACGTTCTTCTTTTGTTATTAGCGCTTTATTCAATTTCTGAAAGTATTTAAAGGAATTTACTGAAGTATGACTACCATAATCCAAACTACAGGATAGAAACCGTCACAGACAAAACGTACCTTCAATTGCAAAATCGAAGCAACCGCCAATGAAAACATGTCATCGAAATTTCCAGCATTCTTGGGTGTTTTAGAAAGACTTTCGAGCGCCGGTAACTTGTCCAGTTCGTTGAACACTTCAAACTATAAATTCAATATTAGTACATTTTTTTCGTTAGCTACACCGAAGAAAACTTACAGAGTCACCAATTGGATTGTTTCTTAGGTTAATTGCATTCAATGCCGGGAATATATCCAATTTTTCGGTGAAATCACAATCGGGCAGCTGAACATCGTGAATCTCATTGTTCATGATATAGAGACATTGCAACGTTTTGATATTTCCTAGCTTGCAGATTTCTACGAAATTTGATAGTTTGTTGAATGATAAATGTAGTTCCCTGAAGGAGAGAATATTTTTAAAGGAGATTAACTACAGTGGCAAGTGCATTTATATTTTCTACGAATTGAAAAACTAAGATTTAATTATTGAAGCACAATCAAATACTGAATATTGACTTCACTGTACTTTAGACAATTTGTCTGTGGTTTTCTACAATTCGGGTCCGGAAATTACAAACAGCAATTGTGTTGAATGTTTGCTGGTGGCGAATGGAAAGCATTGAGAACCCTTCACAAGCAACGGGTTTCCTTTGTACTACTTTACCAGTAGCCTTAATTACCTTAAATTCTTGAACACTTTCGTACAATCCGCCACAATGATCTTTTCAATGCCATTCTCCTCCAACGATAAATTTTGGACGTTCGGCCAAAGTTGTGCAACTGTAAGCACATCCTTCCAATCGCTTAATCCGAACTTTGTCAAGTTTATATGCGTGATGTGTCGAAAGTGTGGTTCTAATCGTGTGATGTCCTCTTTTGTGGGCAGTACCATTCTATTTGTACTGAAAAAATGAACAAATCAAAAGTTGATTGTTAGATGAATTGTTTGAAAGATTTGATTTTGATGCACGAAAAGTTGTTATTCTATGATCTTTGCCTCACTCTGATGATCACCAGTCGAAGGACTCAGCATTCTGAGCGCCATCTGATTAGGAGCCACCGAGATGATGTTTCCCGCGCAAAATGATGAAAGTCGACCGCATTGTAGCGATCCCGAATGGAATTTTTGTGCCGGCCGGTTGTAGTGGCAGCCCTCTTTATCAAAAGATGGCTCACTTAAGCCATTGCTATTGCAATCTCCGGGGCTCTACGAACTACCCCGACAAAGGAATTATTTATGCTATTAAATTGGCTTCCGACAGAGCTATTCACGAAACAGCAGACCAAGTGCTCCGATTCCCTGTTTTCATCATGTTTTAGGTCAGTCATCCCGAGTAGGGAGGACTAGACCACATAAAGAGGTAGGATACAGGAATCGGTCGACATCTACACTGATGGATCAAAAATGGATGGAAGAGTTGGCTGTGGCGTTCTCAGAACAGCTAGACCTGAAACTATCCTTCCGATTACCAGGCCACAGCAGTGTCTTTCAGGCAGAGGTCGTTGCGATTTACAAGGCATTAGACTGGCTGAGAAACCAGAAAATTTCGATAAGAAATTTAAACATTTTCTCTGGCAGTTAAGCTGCTATCCAATGACTATCCAGCGTGCATACTTCATCCAAAATTGCAATGGAATGCCGCTCACAACTGAACGTGATGTCGCTTCACTGTGAAGTGATTCTTTGCTGGGTACCGGAGCATAGTGATATATCTGGAAATTGCGAAGCTGATGACCTAGCGAGAGCTGGCACTGAGCTTCTGGAGTATGCACCTACCTCCTCTAGCCTCCATGAAGCTAGGATGCAAGCAGTACTACGTGGAGGCTGCGAATAGGGTCTGGTTGCTCGAAGAAACCTGTAACATAACCAGGCAAACTTGGCACGCACTGTGCTCCAAATGCACCAAGCAGCTCCTTAACACGAGCCGACCTTGAGTTCCATCGAATCCGTACTAAAGGGGCACTGTTTGATTGGCAGACACGCAGAAAAATTGGTTGCCCCTTTCAATGATTTCTGCCGAAGTTGCAGATCGAAAGGAGAGGAAGAAACAATGCAACACTTTCTGTGCGAATGCCGAGCATTGTCCAGGAAGCGCATGCAAACCGATATGATGAAACTTAATGTTTCGCGGCTCGTGTTGAGGAGCTGCTTAGTGCGTTTTGAACTAAGAGCGTGTCAAATTTGCCTGGTTGTCCTACAGGTTTCTTCCAGCAGCAAGGCTGTTTGCAGCCTCCATGTAATGCTGCTTGAGTCCTAGCTTAATGGAGGCTACAGGATGGCCGACTTGAGATGTTAATGTATAATCCTAGAGGTCATTGATAGCTCTCAAATGAAACTCAATCAGCCTTTCCAGTGTTTTCAACAGAAAGGTGAGACTGATGGGCCTGTAATCCTTAGGTAAGGATTACTCGCTTTAGGTATGAAGAATATTTTAGCTTTTCTCCAGCGCTGTGGAATGTAACCCAAACGTAGACACGTTTTGAAAATGGCGTTTAGTCATGGCAGTGCTGTGTTATTTTTCTGCTGGATCTCAACAGGTGAAATGTTGTCCAGGTCAGGGGATTTGAAGGGTTGAAATGAGCTGATTGCCCAGCGTAGGAGCCTGTCATTTAGAGGCACAGTAAGAGGAAGCGATTTTGGAGACAGTGCGCCACTGGTTGTAGCGCGGGTTAAGGCAAATAAATGATCATTTTGTGTAGAAACAAATGGATTTTGTCCTATTGAGCATTTTATGGAAGATTTAGATGAGGATTTGCTGCGAAAATTAAATGGACTGCCCGAATTTCAGCATCGATTTTTTTTTGCCAATTTTTTTCTTATGGATTAGCCATGAAATGAAGAAATTATCGTATGTAATTTAGTTTAACCGATAAGTGGACGTGATCCTCATGATAATCAAATTCCAAATCCCGGCTTACCTCAAATTCAAATTGAGTAAAGTGGGAATTTGCCGGGCAATATCCGCCACAATTTCCCAATTCCAAATGAGCGTCGACGAAACATTCAGCGTGGTCAGGCAGGTCAAGGCGGTCAGATCGCCGGCTGCATTCACACTCGACAGGGATGCGGCCACGTCCACCAGCTCCTCGAGACGGCCCAGCTTCCTTGCAACCTTGTTCATCCCAACTATTTCAAACAGCGGGGCGTGCAGCATCGACTGCGCCTCCTTGAGCAGTTCCGCGTCCAAGGCATCGTCGCCGTCCGACAGCAAATACTTCCTTTTGATGGCGTCCGAAAGCGACTGGAACTTCTCCACCTTTTCGGGTCGCACCATCGACCCCGAGGTGGGATGGCGCGTTTCGAAGTACCTGATTCCGTTTATGCAGCCGTCGTGCTTCCCTCGATTCGGGTCATCCCACTCGACACCGATCCAACTGCCCGCGTAGTTGCGAACCTGCCAAATATTCCCTTCAAATGGTCAACACAATTAATTATACATGCATGCATGCATACCTCTCCTACGTAACGAACGGTTCCAAAGTCATCCAAAGATTTGATCCTTGCGTTCAACGGGAAGTTCTTAAATGAATCATCGAGCAGACCGACCATTTTCTCGCTTTCTGGTTGTTGCGAATGGCTCTCAATGTCGTACGGTTGTTATATTGACCTTTGCAAGGCGTAGGCGTAGGTAGAACCCGAATTAGAAGAATTGCACACGAAATCAATGCAAAAACAACGAAACCGAGAACATTTATTTACCTTTTTCCTTCGAATTGGTGCGATGACAGAAATGTCATTTCGGATGACGTTCGCTACGTTTACATAATTCAGACGCAGAACTTTGCAAAGCATATGTTGATGAAAGGTTATCTTGGATAAGTTTAGCGTGGGACAAAAGCTTTCCTAATTACAATTCGAATTGGTATAATTTTAGTTGGGACTCCCACCATCGCTTTTAGGGAACAGTGACGCACTGCACGACCCGGGCACCACATGTACGAAAATTTTACGAAACGCGCACATGTGGTGCACGGGGACAAAAATTGAATGCGAAACTTTTTAACTATTTAATTATCAAAATTTAATCGCAAAGAAAGTATCAATTTAAATTAATAAATGGCACAATAATTAAATTAAACAATTGCTTCAACCTGGAAAATTAAATAACTATAAATTGAATTTACATCATTACAAATTTTATTTATCTTGCACTCTCCTGAAAGTTTTGTGTTGATAAACTCGTCTCGAAATTAATTAATTATATATTGAAACAAATAAGAGAAGGGAGAGTTACTGTTATGTTCTCGTTATGTTCGTTAGATTGGTTGCGAGTGTTTGGTGACTGAATAAAGATAAATGTGCTCAATAAAGTGCAAATATGATAGTGGTGCATTTTTCAAATGTGGTGGAGAATTTATTAAGGCACGACAAATAAAATGTGAATTAAAAAAATACAAGGCTTCCGCCATCGTTCCAGTGTTCTAAATTTGGAAAGACACAACACTTCAAAGAGTTGAACATACTTAGGACTACTAATAGACGAGAAACTTACATGGACTCCACACATAAATGATCTAACGACAAAACTGACTGTCTTCATTGGTCTTCTACGTCGCTTCTACTTCTTTCCAAGGAAAAAAATCCAAATTATGTATGCGCACCTCCTTTCCAAAATTTCCTACAGCATCTTTAATTGGAGCCAAAACTCTAAAGGTAACCTCGTGATCATCTCCAGACTAGTAACCAAGGCGTATAAAACCATTTACAATCTCCCCATGTCAACTTCAACGAGCGAAGTTTACAAAATAGCCCAAGAACTAAATTTGCAAGACATCATTTCCATGGAAAAAGTTCTAAATTCATACATAAGAACTTCAATACAGTACTGTGAAATTAGATGGAATTTCGGGAGAAAAAAAACATTTGCAGTATGAGAAACACGAAGAGTATAGCTATCATCGCATTTGCCCCTTCAACAAAGTAGCTAGCTTATTCGGTACACAACCGAACAAAATTAAAGAACAACGAACCCAAATCCGTTTAAAACAATACTAAAAGTCAACATGAAATAAAACTATAAACATATATCCTGGATTATATACCGAACTAAAAGGATACTAAGCCCCACATATTGGGTACTCTCTTTTCTACCGATTCCTATCTTCTCGGAAGTAATTTTTTTAAACAGATGATTAATTAAAATCATATATGCTTTTCGGAAATGATGTTCCTCTGACAGCAAAAGCAAAATTTTTCATTAAATATTAATATTTTTTGGTTAAAATTGACTAAACTTTGCGTACACAGGCACAACGTTTACGAGGTGTGTTCAAAAAGTATCGCGCGCAAGCTACGTATATTAGATTTTCGATATTTTTGTGGCGTTATATTGGTACTTATGTTTCTCACTTATCCTGATAAGTCCAGCCATTTTGAATAGTCAGTCAACTTTTGACAGCTATTTTGCTTGGACGTGTTTTGATTCGATTTTGGTCTATTCCAAAAAATGAATCAAAGAAGCTGTATCAAATTTTGTGTGAAAAACAACTTTGAGTGCTCACACGCATCCCGAATGTTGACTGTGAAACTACCTTGGACCAAAGTAACGTTTATCGCTGGTACAAAATGTTCTCAGAGGGCCGAGAAGATCATTTTGAACGACGAACAGCGTGCGGGACGCCCGAGCACGTCAACAACAGGCGAAAAGATTGATAAAGTGAAGAATGTAGTATTGACCAATCGTCGAATCGCCGTTAAAGAAGTTGCTGAGGACCAAAAATATCGATTGGCTCGTGCCTTCCGATACTTACCAATGGCTTGGGCTTGAGACGGGTCGCCGTGAAATTCGTACCAAAATTGCTCAATTTCAACCAAAAACATATCGTTGTTTGTGCGCGAATGTTTGACCAAAAACAACACACTAATGATGCCGCAGACACCGTATTCCCCGGGCGTGGCCCTCTGTGACTTGTTCCCGAAACTAAAGAGTCCCATGAAAAGATGCCGCTACGCTAAGATTGAGTAGATAAAGACGGCATCGAAGGATGAGATCAACAAGATCACAAACAATGAAGTGCCCCGACGATTGGAAAAAAGTTGGCACAAGTGTATAATAGCTGATGGGGATTTCTTTGAAAGGGTCAAAATAGATGTTGATGAATAAATAAATAATTTTCGAAAAAACATAAAATTCGCGATACTTTTTGAACAGGCCTCGTATGTTGCCTTCCGTTTTTCGGGTACGATTAACTAGTAGGTATGGGTAGAATGTACAAATTAAACGGCCAAAAAAACCCAGCTACTCCTGCAACTGATGCGAGGACTTGTTGTAAAACGCGAGCTCATTATTGCTTTAATTCGTGAAAAGGTGGATGCTGTCGTTGCACCAATATTGTGAGATGGTACGTTTCGAGCCCATTCAGCGCTTGCTATGATAGGAAGAAATCACAGAATTCAAATTGATAAAAATACAATGTATATTCCAGATGAACGTTTAATAGTCCTCCATGAATATAAATCTTTTGGTGCCAAGTACCTTTGATTGTAAGTAATCCTTACATAATAGGCGTTTAGTATCAACTTCAGTTCAATCCAAAATGTTTGAAAATAATTTCATTTGAGTTTTCTAAGCTCTAGCTACATTATCTAACCCCACCCATCAGTAAGAACTCCTATCAAAACAAAATTCTTTCGAACAACCCCTAACCCATTTGCGTAAACTAGTTGCCTGGTTGTGAGAAGTTTTTCACGCCTCCTGTAAATTTTTTGTAAATAGATTAAGCGGGTTTTGATACTAAATTTGATTTCCACAGACAGGAAGCAAGTTAAAAATGCTTGTAACCAAACGATTTTCAGACCAGCAAATACCATTTAAAGACGAGTCCTTTCATAATTAAAAATTCAACAGTATCCGTAATTTGAGGCTTCCGCGCACAATACATGCAGTGTAAAGCCAAAAGGAAGCGGACAGTAGTCGGAGAAGCAATGATTATGCATCCCCAAAACATCTCCATATTCTCGCACCCTAAACTCATTAACAAATTTTCTATATTGGACCACGGATCAACAATTCTCACGAGATTTCAGCCCGTTCGCACCTCAATTACGCAATTACTCGTATCGAAATTGAATTCCCATCAGTCGTCGTATCGGTACCGCGAACCAATTCATTGAGTTTTCACACTGCTCCGCAGGATCTCGACGACTGTTTACATCCTGCTGTTTTCCCGGTAAGAACATCCCAATCAAGCTTTGCTGGAACTTCGTATCGTGGCATCCCTCATAACACAGCTCAGCTGGCATTGGGACTCTGCTGCGAAGAAGCACAGCAGGAGGAACTACCATCGCGTATACAAAGGACGAGCTGCAACACTCCTCAGAAATCCTCGACGAGGTGGATTGTGATAGTCGCGACACACTATGAATGGGTGGTGGCGGTCGAATTCGCCAAACAGCACAGAATGCCGGCAACCAACATCCTCGTCCTTGTGTGAAGAAGGGTGGTGGCTATAGGTACACGACGACTTATCCTTAAGGGATCTCGAACGACAAATGGCAGGGGATGGGATGAGCTTGGCGTGATGATGAAGGCAACACAACTCACAAGGGACTTCCCGTCACTTTGCAGAAGAGTACATCAAACATTTCCCACTTCGGACCTACAGTCCACAAGGACACGAGCTGGGCTGGGAGATGCGCACATCATTCGTAGGCAGCCGTAAGAAGAGAATACTTCCCGCCGTAAGAGAGGCCGTGCTTGTCAAGGGAGGGTGGGCGCATGTCAGAAGAGAGTATTGGGTGCAAGGACCAAGGACATCTCTGTGCATTTTGGCAATGCTTTCCGGCGAACGAACAACAGTTGCGGACTACGTCTGCAGAGAGCAAAGCTTGTTACACGTGTCCGTGATCCTTTCCCGTGCTTGGTCGTGCGTTCGGCTCGGTGCCGGCGTCTGCAACTGAAGTGTCCGAGTGCCACCTGAACTTTTCGCGCCTTTTATCGGTTGCCAGTGAAAAATTGCCGTTCGGATGTGGTTCCCATACGAGTGAAAGCCCTCTGCGTAACGGTCAGGCCTGGAGGTCCTCCCGTGGTTGACCAGTGGAATGTCTCGGCGGAAGCAGGCCAAGCCACGTGCTGTTTTGAAGTGTAAGTTGGTGAGGCCTCCAATTGATCCTGCGTGACTCAGTGGTTCGAGTGCCCTTCTGGGACCCCTTTCGGCGGAGCCGTGTATTCGCCTTCAACTATCTACCCGACTATCGTGTCAATCAGCAGATGCTGCTTTCGTCCTTCCTACCTTGTTTTCGTTCCTCCACTATCGTTCGTCGACGTGTCCGTAATCCAATTTTCCAATATTCGCCCGGTACTTCACTATATTGCAGCCCAGCTGCGGTGGCTCCTTGCCAGAGATGGAATGGAACGACTGCCGTTCCCGGCGCTCGGATCCAACACAGAAATGCCAGGCAGTGAAAGCACCGTCTCGTGGGAACCACCGTTCCCCTGGGGATTCCCCAAAGTATTACACGCCGAGCAGAGCACAGTAGAGCAGAGCAGCGCCGAGCCATCACGTCAATATGAAAAATATTTTCGTCTACGTTTTTGTTGTTACCTTGGGAATGGAATGTGGGGTAGTTGATGTTGGGGTGGTCCATTGAGAGACGGCTGTGCCAGGCCGGTTGGCCGGGGAGGCGAGGAGCTAGGGGCCTGGGCGCCCGGGGTGGCATATAGTGCTTCCCCGGTATTCGTTTTGGTTCGCTCCGGTCCCAAGCGGCAGCTCGAACGTTAGCCTTATCCAGTGGCGTGCAGGCGAATAATTCTTTTCGTTTGATTTTTTATGAAATTGGATTTTGTTTTGCCGCACCACAAAATGTAATTACATTTGGTGGAGATGATGTCGCGCTTTTATCTCACACTCAGACACGAACTGGATACTTTGGCCGCGCCGGGATGCCCATGGGAGGTGTGGGAAATTCATTTTAGAGAGTAACGCTTAGAAGGGATGGCAAAGAACACTACACAAGGACAAAGATTTGTCGCAATGTGATGCGTACTCTGCGTGGTCTAGAAAAGTGTGTTATTAATGTTTTCCATTAATTTTTCCGGACCAAACAAAATCATGTGTTTCTTCTTCGTCTATCAACTTCAGATGTTATTTCGACCAGAAGCTTGAAAGCAAAACATTTTCTCACCATCAAGGTCAGCTTTGTTATTGAGGTAGTCCATTTAGTCATTTAAGGGTTTAACGATTGCATTTTATTCGGCCTACTTAGTCGTCCCGATGATTTACCCGAATTTTTCAAAGCAATTGTCTTCTCAAATATTTTTGATCTTAAACATCTACCTCTTAGCGTCCTATGTCTGCAGGACGCTAAGAGGTAGACTGATTTAGCAGCTAAGTATTAATGAATTATGAATACAAGCCCCATACTTTTCTGCGGTTCAAAGTTTCCCTATTACTTCTACTACTAGTACTTCCTAATATTTCTATGAATTAAATTGCAAGTGACCACAAAATTTACTAGAAACATTGATTAATAATTAAAACAAAAAATATTAGAAATATTGTCAACACGAAATTATAAAATTTATGATGGAAGTCACCAAATTTTTGACTGAATAAACACGAAAACGTTGGTTTCCTTGCAACACCACAAATATTTAAAATATTAACCATTATGCAATTCTAAAATATAATTCTACCAAAAAGTTTCATACAGAACAAATTCACAAAAATATGGTTGAAAAAATTATATATAGAGAATGCTAAGTTTTCAGGATGAATACTATCATCATTTCTGTTAATTTTCTGTGTTATGCTGGAAAGATTTGAATGTTTTTCTATACAAAAATCATGCGTAAATAAATGTCTTGCTGCACAGAAAGTAAATTGAATTAAGTGTTACCAGACGGCGTATGTCCTAAAATTCTAGATTAATCCCATTACCCCCTAAAAAGTCCTAAACATCCTTAACTAAGCTGATTTAGGTTCATTGGGTCTAAATTGTTGCATTTTTAAAAAGAATATGCACGAATAAATTTGAATCTGATTAATATACCACAAACAATTGTAATTGTGTGCATAAATTTACTATTTTATCAATAGTAAGCTGCTTAAAAAAAGGTAATGATGTCTTTTATGTCGGTACAACAGTTGTTATCATTTCATTTTGGTTTTATCTGGATGATATGGGATGCAGATATAATATTATTAGATAAAGTTTCAAGAGAGCAGTCCAGTTGTGATTAAAACTGCCGATATAATTGTTTAGAAATCGCTTAAAAAATCGTTGAAACTCGTTGCACTAGTTTGCCCCCTAACTAATGGAAAAATACCTAAGTCTAGCGTAAAAAAACTTGGTGTGGCATCACTGATTTATTCAAAACTTTGACCGCAAATTATTGAAAAAGTAATCTGGTTGTTTTCAATTTTGATGGGAACATTTTTTCAAGTATTTATAAAACAATGAGAAATATTTCATGATTTTGATTTATATTTTCGTTTTGCTTTATGACTAGATAATTTTTTTGGTAAAAATGCAAGAGATTTTAAAGAAATTTTTGCTAACCCATTAATCATTTTTTTGGAAATAAAACACAGAAAAATTAGAGAAACTGCCGATTGATTTCATATATTTATTTCACACATGTATTACATATTCCGAAAACTACGGTTGTTTTCCTCTTCAGTGTTAGTTTCTATCTGAACAGGAAGCAAATTTCCTGTTTTTTTTTATTTTTAAACATGTATTCTTCATCGATTCTTAAAATGCCATTTTTCTTAAAATTCTGTGGTTGAACGATTTCATCAAAAAAGTTTTTGAAATAAATTTCTTTCGAAAAAATTAATCAGAATTTTTCAATTGAATTTTGGTCAATTTTACTCACGAAGAATTTATTTTTGAATTCATTGAAAATTTTGACAACAATTTAACAACAAAATTTTTTACACTACATTGAAACATTTTACCTTGCACATTTAAGGTACTAGTACACACTAGAAGGTCAAAAATAGCGAATTTGTACGAACATTTTTCTCAGCTCCTTCATTGAATTTGAACATGTAACTTTTTTTTCGGCAAAACAAAAACAAAAACACGCACGCACTTAAAACCGTTTTATACTATTCTAACGTTCGAATTTTTTCAAAATATTTTAGGAGGTCATTTTTAAAGGTGCGAGGAGTTGGAAAATGCCAAAAAATAAATAAACCAATATTTTGAAATTTTCAACGTGTATGTAATTAGCTTCAAAAAAATTTCTTATCATTGATAATTTATTGATAGTTTATTGAAATTTCACAGATCGCTATTTTAAAAAATATTCTTAGAATACGTACTGTGAATTTTTAAAGTATGCATGGAGAAATGTAAGACTTGAAGCTACCTTTTTTCAAAAAAAAATCCAAGGATAATTTCTTTGAAGAACTTTTCAGGCTGAAATATATTTCATAATCATTTTTCTATGAAATTGCGATGTTTGCATTCATGGCTGGTAATTATTTAAACAAAGTTCACTCATGTGTATATTTGATTGTGAAACATTGTCAAAGAGCTCCAAACAATCTTTTGTGAAACTATTTTTAAAGGGTTCGAAAGGTTGATGATTTTTTCATTGAATTTAACAGCCAAAAACTATCCCAAAATATTTCGAAATATATTTAAGTATACTTTACCGGTAATGCCAGATTTTTACATTTTGATAGCTTTCCACTTCTTCCCTTGGCATGGAGAAATGTAAGATTTAAAGCTATCTTCCAAATGATTCAGTGATTTACAAGGATTCCTGGTTCAAGAGCTCTCAATAGGAATTATAGATGAATCTTCTTTGGAAACAAACCCACAAAAAACTTATAAATTAATGACAAGCATTACTTTTGTCTGCATGAACATTTCTTCCCCGTTCCCATTCTAAACATCTAAAACCACTCATAATGCTGCAATATTTCACCAGTGCCACTTGTTATCCTGGAAAACCCAGCCAAATATATCCAATTTCCCTAGACACACATTAGCTGCAGCATATTAGACTTCTCTAATCGCTTTCAAATTATAAATAAATAAAATGAACGAGTCCGAATGCAAAACGGCTGGCCCCATAATATTCTACATACATACTTACATCTAATCCCTAGCACACGACCGGCCACTTCCGCATCCTTAGCCGGCCTTCAAGGAGGCATTCTAAATTAAAAGAAACAATAATGTCTGTTGTGCGCTCGTCCTCCTTCCATCCGCCATTCACTTTCGACGCAGCACACCGCCCACCACCCGCTTGCAGGTGTATCAATAAGTCCTCAAGCGTGTTTTAAAAAGTTAGCAGGATAAAATCTCATCAACTGGCAGATACTTGTGTGTAGTATCGTCGGCATAAACGCGCCCATATGTATGCATAGCATTTTCATTTTTGTTTAAAGCTCCCCAGGGTGTATTTCGCACTCAGTCAGCCCAGCTTTCGCTGTGTGTTGTGCATGTGTGTGTGTACAGTTGTGGGGATGCTAGTTCGCAAATGTTGGCATCTTTTTGTTCAAGGAATCTTCTATGTTTGGGTCAATTGGACAACGCAACGTCAACAAGAAGCACATCGAAACCTAGAAAACTGTTGATGGTTTAGAAAGGATGAGTGAATGCTTCTGTTGAGTGGAGGAACTGTTTCTGTAATTGTTAAGTGCTTATTTCTTTGAAAACTAAATTTTTCGATTTCAAGAATGTCTGAGCTGAGGGTTTGATGACATTGCATTCAATATTCTAAACGCATTTTGAAGGTTTATTTTTGAACATATTTTAAACAAACATTTATTTATAAGTTAAGAACAAAATAGTACAACATTTCAAGAGTCTTCTGTTAAATTTTTATGAAAAAGAATTGTGAATTGAGCCACTGGCAGCAAATCTTCGTATACACCATAAAAAGTTGCTTTGTGGTGATCATCATAACCCATTACTGGATCACCTGTTGACTAAAAATCAAAAAGATTTCGTTAGTTTATGAGTTTTTCGAGGTAACAATATCAATTTTTAATTGATTTTTGAACTTTTAGAAGTAAAAAGAGCCAATTTTTTTGAGCTATGAAAATTTGCTGATGAAAATCAGCGAATTTGTTGTTTTAAAGTAAATTATAACAATAAAAAATACAAATTCTGGAAGAATTTATGTATAAAGTATGTCTGCAAAATTTACAAAGGATCGGGTAAGTAGTTTTTGGGTTACAGTGATCACCGACTGAAAAAACTAAAACTGAGAAAAACGCGTTTAAAAATTGATAATGATAGCAAAATTTATGGGAGAGCATATATTCAAAATGTTTGTATTTTCGTCAGCTTAGATCCGATTATTCTCAAATTTTAACTGGATACTCTTCAATGAAGTATTAACGAGTTTCTTCAAATCGTATTTCTTTAAAAATAAGAAAAGACACTTGTTTTCTTTATTATACTATTCTTCAGTGTATTACTGTGTCTCAGTAATATACTGAAGAAGGACACAACTAATTTCCGAAATGTACATTTGAAAATAATAACAAACGAAATATAATATAATATATAATAAGGGAAACAAATGTCTTTTCTTAAATGGATACTCTTGAAGAGCTGTACTATTAAATGATCAAATAAAAAAAGTGTAAAATTAAATTTAAATAAAAACCTTACCTCCCCCCCCCCCCTTCCGTGAATCCCAGGCGCAATCTGTCGTTTTTATTTAATTCCACATCATATTCTTTTATATTATTCAACTGGCACGTCCCCTTGCCAGGGTTTGTGTGGCCCCACAGGCATACTTTTTTCGAGTATCTCTAAAATTTTGTCCGTTAAGTTGGACAGTTTATTTTTCATAAGCCAACACTTTATTTGCGATATTACATGAAAAAAACAAGAAGTATTGAAAATAAATCATACATATATGACCATATGTTTGTGTACTGTTAATAAACAAAACAAGAATGCTGATTAGAGTTTCAATGAAATCTTCAGAATAATTAGAATCGTTAATATTTTTGATATATTAGAATCGTTAATATTTTTGATATTATTTTTATTTTATAAGCCACTTTTTAGGTAGATCTACAAAGTCAACTCTGAAAGAAAAAATAGAAAACCACATCCTTCTTCGTGCAAGCATTTGTTGATTGGAGAACTTGGAAGTAGTGTAAGTCCTACTTTCAAGCCATTCATTATTAGAAAACTTCCAAGTGTACTTTCCATTTCGCCTACATATGAGAAGTAGAGAAGAGAGTAGAGAAGTATATCCTTTTCGGGCTGATGTTTCTTGGTTAAAGAACGTTAAACGCAACTCGAGTTTTGTTATTTTCATTTTTAGGTATCAAAATATGGATAATTAAATAATTTATGTGAAACATCCGTACAAGACACCGTGGACGTAGTTTCCTGTTGGCTTAACAATTGAAAACTTTACTTATAAATTTTAGTAACAATACTGCTAAAGCATCATTTTGGCAGTGTCTCTCATGTCCATATTTTGATTTCTGGGTACATCATTAATAATAAGTTGATTGTGTGAGACGGGTACTATCTATTCTAGGTTTTAAAGTAATTGACAAACTAATACTCTTCTTCAGAAAATAAGCTAGTGCCAAACGAATTTTTTATAGTAGGTGCTTTGTTATGCTGATACCTGCAAGTGTTTTATGTAGTTGGAGTTAAGGCACAGCACTGTTTGAAAATTTAATGAAAACAATTCTGCGTTTTTTTTATTTTTAGCCCCGCTTTTTGACGGTAGCCCAACGGTAGCCAAACTAGCGAGGACTAACGAAAGTCCGTGATGATAAAATTCATACTCTTTTTACACACACTTTATAGAAACACTCCTTCGACTCAGAAACTTGAACTAAGAATTTGCTCATTTATATTTGATTAGCGTTGTTTCGATGCTACACACGATTACATAAAATCTAGATTTTTGCGCACTCAACGTTCATTGATTCATGAAATACAACATTAAAAATCTTACTCGAATATCGCTCCAAACTATGCTTGCTCAAGCAGGCTTCTCGATTTAGTCCTGCAAGAACTGTTACATATGTACATGGACGTGATTCCTTCGTTTCTCACGAAATCAAACCAAAAACAGCAAGACACCACCTATAATAGATGCCATGCAGATGCGAACACGTGTATATCCTACATTGCCCTCGTGAACTCTCAACGAAATATTTTCCCATCGGCCATTCTTTGATTTTTCCTTGGTATTTAACCTTCATCCGAGCCTCGTGAACGTTTACGAACAATTTGCTACCCCTTCTGTTATGTTTTCATTTTGTTTTCCAGCGGGTGGTGGTGACGATGATGTGCAGCAAAGCACGGCACTTCAATACGAATCAAAGGACGATAGTGCAGCGACTGTTAGTGATTTCGACGGAGAAACCGATGCCGAAGAAGCGTCCCACTTAAATAACGGTAAGTACGTACAATGGTTGGATACTATCACTACTTGGTGAAGTTTTAATCTATTCCGCCGGCAGGATCTGATTAGCTCCTTGTATGTCTCATCAAAATGTTGATTTCCTATGTCCAAGCACTCTCGTCGTAACCTTCCACCCCTGCCATTCGGCCAACTGTTGTAAGAAAAACTTTACGCACTTCCATGGAGAACGGCCAACATCCAACCGTACCAGGGATACACTTCCAGGAAGGATGTGCCTTCGGGGAGCTGATACCAATGTCATTCCTAAATGTGATCTAGTATGTATTGCGTTCGATGTGCGTAAGGCTCTCCACTCTATTTCGCATTGCTGCTTGAATGGCACATGGGTGTATAGTTTCGTGCCATCATTGGCTCCCCAGGGAAATCCTGAGCTCCGAACATTACCATCACCAAGCCTTCCAGTTGGCAGGAGGTAGAAGACGATACCTACAGGGTAGGCGACAAGAGGCCAGCAAGCAGGCAAAGGAGCCAAAGAGCTTTCGTAGCAACCTTAACCACCTCCGTTCGAATTTCACACGCCGAATCTCTCTCATATAAATTTATATTTATGTGGCGCCTTGGGAGCAACAGCGCCGGGTGAAAAGTGTACAACACATGTGTAGGGGGATGTACCTACTAAGCACACGTAGAGTTAGACAGTTGTAACGGTGAACTGAAGGTGTAACTTTTCCTTATGAGAAATTTATATACCTTCCGGATTTATGTTTGAAGATTGGTACAAGCCAAAAGGCACGGCGGCAAATGTAAGTGGTTGTTCTTTAATGCGAAAGGAAGTGAATCGCACGGCAAGGGCGCGGGGGATGGGTGGTGTTTTTCTTTTTAATAGACACGCGGTGATACTTTCACGTGGACCCAACACGTGAACGAATCATCTGTTGAAACTTTCAGTTGGGAAGTTGTCAGGAGGCCAACCTTTCAGCCGAAAATGGCAATTCGTTGTAAATAATATCAGCACTAAGTGTGCTATTGTGTTTATTCGTTTCTTTATACGTCGCTATTGAGAATACTAATACAACTGTTTTGGAAGACATTCATCTTTCATAACATTTGTATTAGTATTCTTTTCTGTTTGCTTGTCTTTGTAATCCATTTTTTGTAAACTATAACGTTTACCGTTTATTGTTTCATCGTCTTAGCAATTTTTTTTAATTTTTAAAAGGTTCTCGGCAAAAAATATTAATGAATTCATCACAAGTCTTTCCGGTGTCATTTACTTGTGTATAAAATATATACAATATAAGTCGAATCAAATGAAAGCTGATATGTCTGGCTTTTATATTATTTATATATTTTTGCAAACTGCAATTCCTTGAGACA
The DNA here is from genome assembly GCA_963942545.1 of Oxycera nigricornis. Taxonomy (NCBI): domain Eukaryota; kingdom Metazoa; phylum Arthropoda; class Insecta; order Diptera; family Stratiomyidae; genus Oxycera; species Oxycera nigricornis. Next base: position 4,232,674 of record OZ012662.1, read on the forward strand.
ACACAATGAATTTCTTCAAAGTATTAGAATTATGCTACCTAATTTTTTACAGATTAGTTTGCTATGTACTATATACTACTACTAACTACTACAAACAAAACATTAAAATACAATTCCATGCAGTCCTTTCAATAATGCGTGCACTTTATACTATTATATCAAGAAGCGCAATCCAAGGAATCCTTCAGCGCAATCAAAATAATTCAGATCCAGAATCAATTAAAATTTTATTTTCCTTCGGACGGTATTCCCATCTTCTCGATAGATTCTACACATGCAAAGAGATTAGATCAAGAGAAATACCATCAATTTCACAGAATCCTTAAGAGAATTCTATTCCGACGAACAAGCATAGCCAGCCATCAATTTCAAAATAGAAAGCGAATATTAACAGCTCCCATCCCCATCCACGCCATCCCTCGTATAACTGGGCGCGCAAGTAAACTCCCATCAGCAGCAATGTGGGACTGAATCCACTTTCGCCCTGCAAACAAGCAGCCAGCACCGAGCTCGGAGCTCCAATTCCCACGGCACCCTCACACTATCCATTTTCGGAGAACTCGTTATCCTTGGTACACGGTATCCCCGACGGCTTAGCTTTCTAAATTCCAAATCGTAGTCTCCTTGGTTACCGCGCGGCTCCCGAGGGACAATTGCCGACTCCTTTTCGTTGTGCACCTCACCTCCATCACAAGCGCTCGAGGAACATATTCCGAAAACACAAGAAGCACATGTGCTCTGTGCCTGTGTGCTTTTTGCGCTCGTATCCGTTATCCTCGCGGGATTTAGGTCCTGCCTGGGCTTCTCTCTTAACTTAATACAGTACACTGAATGTGTTCGATAGTCGGACATGGAAATGAGTTTTAAGTCATATCAACGGAAAATTTTAGAAAAAAGTTTTTCAAGAAAACCATTCTAACATTAAGGACACACATCTTTGAATACCAAAAGAATGTCCCGATTTCATGTAAATCAACGCAAAGCACGAAGTGGCTAGTTCGCTCTATCACCCAATATAGTTCTACCTTGCAAAAACATTACCACTTTAGCACGCAGTCACCCTGCAATGGTAACGTCATCGTCAAAATTCGAAAAGGACTCAAATAGAAACCGTCAGGGCTACCATCAGATCCCGAAACGTGAGTCAAAAACGTTGTTGTGGTCCCCAGGTGACTAAATTTCATTTGACGATGAGAGCGCGGTAGTTAATGCTATGATCCTATCCGCAAACGAAAGGGTTGGTTGCCATCCGGGATGGCACAGGACAACGATGGGATGCCGGACCACACACACGTAATCACATTTCGACGTTGTTACAAAGGCTGATGGGACATGGACTTGCAAATCGTATGAAACTAGACGACTTAGCGCAAGGATACTGGCCGGTTTGATTCACCTTCTTCCTTTTTTAAATTGACCACAACCCAAGATCAACTCAAGCAAAACGGTCAGCTGAAATAATGATGTGATTTGGAGATTAGAGTAATTATAACTCTGATAAATTGCTGTATTTGAGACTAAAAAGAAAGTATTTGGAGTTTCATTTTTTTGGGAGCTGTGCCCTTTTCGTTTGTGTCATTGTGAGAGTGGGATGGCTGGTTAGCTTGTATAAGGGTGTCAAGTAATTGTAAGTGGTAGCAGAAAGTAGTACTGCTCATTACTTCCATAGTCAATGAATTATCAAATTAACATATTACAAGAATGATTTCCTCCAGCTAAAGTAAATCTTTGTTCACTGTGATATTGCAACGTTTTATGTCCTTGATATAATCTTGCTTTTTCACATTCAGTGTGATTTTATGCAACAATTAAATTAGCAACTGTAGGGTCAATTACTTTTGACTCCTCAATTTGATGCTAGTGAAATTACTTTCTTCTGCTGAGCTGCGAATGGTTGCTACATCCTGCAGGACATAGTTTCGATTAAAATTAAGCCGTGTATTGAACAATATCTCTTTATCAGTAACTATCCACAGTGGTAACTAAAATTCTGTACCTGATACATGTCCTTATAGCGTTTATAAAGCAGAATCCAACTAGTCATTATAACAGGCAACAACACTAATCCCGTATAAAGCTAATTATACCCTCTAACAAGTATCCCTTCAGGCAATCATCTCCTCAGTATCAAACTATTTCGTACTATCTAAGGAATTTCATCACAACGAAAACATTCATTATTTTGAAGGTCGTAGCTCGTATCCCTGCGGGCATAAGCCATTTTACTACATTATTTCGGCATGTGAAGCAAACCTAATTATGATTATAGTGTATAAATCGCATGCAAGTATGTCTCCTTGATGTCCTCGAAGGAATGTCAGCAATTATGTTTTCGTAGCCAAGAAGGATACTTGATTTAGCCCGGCGAATGTGTCAGGTAACGTCTCGGACATTTCACACTATCCGAACGTGGTTTATTGAAGAAGCTATCGACACTCACTGCTGCAGGCCACTCTCGTGAAGTATTCGTCCTGGCATTTGTCATATCTTTGGTGTATCGTTTTGAAAATATCATATACAGCTGCCCGTGCATACATTCAGGCATGCCACCTTGAGCGCTTCGAAGTGGTTTTACGTTATCTTCGATACACGACGCACGTGAATTTCACTGAACATTCCGGGGAATCCCCAAGAGACCAGCAAATACCAAAGTGAAAGGGTTTCGACCGGCCCATGAGTCGGAAACTTGATGGAGGCCAACTGGGAAGAAGGAATGCTTTCCGTTTCATCTGAGACCGAAAGCAGGCGTGAAAGGTGGACTTGTGAAGAAAATATTGGCATGAGGATTCGTGGCTTCGGGCAACATGTACAAAATATTCCCACAAGTCCCGTATCACGGCGTAATGGAGGCGCTTTCCGAACCCTTAGCATTTGTGGCCATCGCATCACACCACCAGTTTTGCACGAAAAGAGTCCTTTGAATGCTTGGTCAAAGTTGAAGCTCGACAGTCTCTTCCATGTTGGTCCTCTCTTTTCGAAAGTACTTGCTCTTATAAGGTAGTGAATACATCCCACTACCTAAGGGGAGAGAACATTTCATTGTTGCATTTAGTGGAAAGGAGTACCCAGATTACGTGCTACGTGAAATGGGCAATGTGGGAAACATTCTGGCATATATTTTCTTGTATTGCAGTCGTCAAAGCCAGAAAAAAACAAGCACATCAGCTGTAAAGTACTTCGAAGAAGCTGAGAGAATGGGGAGGGTCTAGAATCTCTTGGGAGTTTCAATAAAATTTTGTGAGCTGCGTGGGTGGTGTGTTAGCCAAAGCTCACTAAGATAGGATCTTTTTTGGGGTTGAAATGCCTCCCAAGGGAATCGACTAATCACAATTTGTTTCACCTGGGACTGTACTTATGCTGTTTCTATCATAGATACATTGAACAGGATGAAACTTTGTCGGAGAAATTTTTATACGAATCTGATGAAAATTTATGCATGAGAATAAATGAGGAGACCATAAAGAAAACGCAATAATTCCTTTTGAAACTATTTTTGAATAATTGAATGTAACCTTTTATATGAAATGGGAAGTTTTGTTTCCAGATAGAATCGTTTAAAGTAGAATATTGTATACAAATTCTTCCAATAGATCAAAAAAATTCTTTGGAAAAATTAGAAAAAAAAATTTTTGTTGAAATATTTCGTTTTGTAATGGATCCTCCTAAACATTATCCATAATTAAAGTAAAATTACAACAAAAATCTTTCAGGGGATAAGTTGCAGCTAAATAAAAGTAGCTTTCATTGCCTTCCTGCTGCAGACACTGAATCGAATCAAGCAAACTGCCCTAATAGACCAGGGCGGATCTGTTTTCAGTTGACCATTGAGGGGGCGCACACTGATTTTTGCGGGAAAAGCTGTGCAATAACTCGTATAACAATAATTGACTTGTGCTCTCTCTCTCAAAAAAATTCGGGAACATCCAAAAAATCGAAATGTTTAAAAAAAATCAAAAAAATCGTTTTTTCCTACTTTTGTCACTCCTAACTTTAAAAGGGTTCATGTTAGGTCAAAGTTGTGTGGCAATAAAAGTTGCGTAAATATTTTTTCTATAAGATAGAAATGATTAAAAATGTTAAAACATTTAACCCTTGCCGCAAAATTTCAATATATATAAAAAAACAGAGAGAGAAAAGCGTTTTTTATTTAATTTTTCTACCACTTAAAATGCACTGAGGACCTTGATATTCCATCTAAAAAAAATTTACATTATCATAAAATAGCAAACAAATTTTCATCAAAATCAATTTGGCAGATTGCCCATAATTGAATAATAATAATAATTAATAATAAAATTTTGAAAGCTTGCATGTCAGAAATTTAAGATTTTAGAAGTTTGAAATTTTTTTCACATATAGAATAACTCTTCACTTATCACATGCAATTTACAAAATTCAAATCGGATTTTTAGGGCAGCCTCAAGATTTTTTGCTAAACTTGGTAATAAACTCCAAAACAGTGCTGGGCGGCTGCGGATTCTACGAATCGATTTTGATGAAAGTTTGTTTGCTATTTTATGATATTATAAAAAAAATTTAGACGAAATATTAAGGTCCTAAGCGCATTTTAAATGGTGAAAAAAAAAATTAAATAAAACAAGGCTTCTTTCTCCCTGTTTTTTATATTTATTGCAATTTTGCGGTAAGGGAAAAAAAATTACGCAACTTTTATTGCCATACAACTTTGACCTAAAATGAACCGTTTTAAAATTAGGAAAAAAACGTTTTTTTTTTTGATTTTTTTAAACATTTCGATTTCTTTTCTAGTGCTCCCGACTTTTTTGAGAGAGAGCAAAAGTCAATTATTGCTATACTAGTTATTCCACAACTTTTGCCGCAAATATCAGTGTGCCTCTTTCAACGGCCAAATGTAGTCGTTTTTTCTTCTGTTCTTTTACAGCTTTTTACAAGTAGATAAGAAGTTCAAGTTCAGAGTTTTTCTGTCAAATAAGACTAGATTTTTCAACTGATACGCCGTCGTTAAAAGCTTAAATAGCGTTTACTCTATAAATGTACAATAACTGCAATTACGATTACAAAATAATGTCTAAATTGTTTTCCAGATGCCAATATCGAAGCCATGCCACCACTTAAACACATAATCCAAAATATGGATTGCAATCCTGCCAATGACATTGACAAAAACTCGATCAACCCAGCTACATCGGCTCCCACTTCGCCACGTGAACAACCCTTAGAAAATCAAGAAGAAACAACAGAACCACAACAACTCCAAGACGACAGTCGTCTTTCTTGTGAAATTTTCAGATTGATAGATACAAACCACGAGGACGACAACAGTACTGACAGTTTTTATTCAGGTAAGTGCAGAACGGGTGAACCCTTTTTCAAAAGTTTTCCAGCTATTCGACGGGTGTGGTAAATGGAAATTGAAAAATATTTCGCACAGAAGTCATTGGATGGAGTGATTGTATTTTGAATGATTTTTTGGTTTGCCTATTCAATGATGCAACACTATTCGAATAGGAGGTTCTGAATAAAATATTTCGAGCCCAAATTATCCTTAATAGACAACGTCAGATCTAATTGGATAAAATCATTTGCTGGTACGCTTGGGAACAACACAAAAGTTCATGAAAAATTAACTATTTTCAAAGGCAGCAGAATGGATTCACTTTGGGTTTAGCTTTTCAGTTGAAAAGGGACTTTTGAGATGATAATCGATTTCTCTAGTGGCATCGCAATTACAAATGGATCTCTGGTTTGCTTCCATCGCAGACAGTGGAAGCGTAGTGCAGTCAAAAACTAATATAAATATAGTATTATCAAATCAGATTATTTTAGAACGAACAAATGTGTTTTTGCTATGTTGCACTGCGAATATCATAGCTTCTCAGAAGGTATAACCTCCTTGAACCTATCCATGCATTCTTTTCTACTAAAAGATTCTTACATTCGGGAGTAGTGAAACTCCAAGCGAATTAAACTGAATTCTTGATTAGGAAAATGAGAGTGAATATTTAAAATATTACTTGTAGAACAGTTTCGAATGCAGTTTCAACTGCAGTATGAATATCTTTCCGTTTGTTTGCATTTTTTCTATCTGTTGTTAACTTTACGCTGTACCTTTTTTTTTCTTAGCACCAGTCGAAATTTCTTTGGTACATAAAATTATATTCGCTTTTTAAACTATTGTAGTGTATTCCCAGTTCCAAACCCGGTGCTAGCCAATACACAACTATGTCCCAAACGACCAATACACAGCTATGTCCCAAAACGAGCTTTTTGTGACAGCATACTCAAATATTTATGTCCTACAAAATTTTAGTAAGCTCTCTAATAATCATATTCTCGAACCCGCGTACCGTGAGAAACTCTTTAGTAGAGCATTGTGCCCAGAGTAGGCAAATGTGCAATTAGGCCATTGCAAGCAAGCAATATTCCGTGGGAACGATTGGTTATGGTAAGTAGAATTAAAACTAGAGTAAGAATTTTATAGAATAAGCAAATCGATTGTACAGCAAAAGTTTTTGTAAATAAAAGGAAGGAACGAGTCTAGCGGAAGGCAGAATCGTTCCATAGCCAGACAAAGTTGCTTGTTTCATTTAGCAACCTTTGCCTTAAAATCGGCAAAGTGTTTGGAAGGAAGATTCAAGTAAAATCTGCCTTTGAAAGTTCGGCAGATTAAAAGTTGCCTCAAGCTTCGGCAACAGTTTTTAAATTAGAAATATCGGCTGCCTGTTCTATTGAACTGCGCCAAACATGTGGCAATCTACGGAATGCCGGTAGGTCCATCTCGCGTACTTATTATCACCCTATCTAAGTATAGCTTCTTTCTAGAGAAAAGAAGTTCATATCATTGAAGGAATACAGAAGAAGACGCTCTTCACCTGGCCAGCACGATGAGACAACAGTAGTCTCATCGCATCCACCTTCATTACAATCAGTAGCATCTTTACTTACATTACATGGCGATCCTGCGACCCACGATCCTGCGACCCACGAACCTGCAAGCCACGATGCTGCACTCTGGAAACCTGTATCAGGGCGATTCGGCCCATACGAAGCTGAAAGTTTTGTAATAAAATTAGAACAAAAATTTAAATTCGAATGTCGACGACTAATACTGCGACCGAAAATGGAATTTAGACGTGAAATAATGGATTTGGAACTTCAACCAAAAATTTGGAAGACAATTACAACTAGGAAAAAGGCGAAGATGAAGAAGAATTTTCTGCATTATTTGCGATTAAATTAACAAATAATTTAATGATAACTTAAGGATTAAATCGGCAACGACCAGAAACTTACAATTCAACACTAAATATTTTAAGTCAAATTTTAATTTTATATAATATGGACTGGAAAAGAATATCATATTAATTAGGATTTTTCTAAACAAATCAGTAGAATTTTAAGAAAGCATAAGATCATTATGAGAATTCTTATGAAAATTGTCACAATATACACTTTATCTTTGAAAGGAAAAATATGGTTAATGATGTTGATAATGATTGATAAATGTATAGAATTAACAATTGGTAACGCGCACTAAAATAACAATTAACACTCTAGTTAAATTAGCCATCGATCGTAAAAATATTCGAAATATTGAATTTAGAATTCAACAAACAGTTTGAGTCAACACAAAATAATAGTGAAACAGGTTGACATTAGGTATAAAAAAAAAATGAAAACTCAGATATCAATATATCTTGAAACTGCGAATTTGGTTTTTCAAATTAGAATATATACCACAGAAAATCTTTTGGAAGAAATATTCCCGAAACTTACAGAAATAGAAGGTAATAAAACTCAACAAATAGCTTAATTCGCACTAATATCGATTTAAAGCCCGAAAATAAATGCAAACTCACGGGCATACAATTCATCATCGAAGACAAGATGATAACAGATTCTTCCCATATAGTAGATGAGGACTTTCCAATAGAAACTGATGGTATATTAGGAAGAGATATACTCAGTGAATAAATGTGCAAAATTGATCTCGAGTCCTATACAACTAGACTCAGAAATACTAAAATCAATGATTACCCCAACCAATGACGAAAGTATCAGCAAGAAACTTATGGCGATAACAAGAAGCAAGGCGACTAAACAAAAGAAACAAACAAATATAGAAATCGATAACAAAAGCGACAAACGAAAACGGGAGATTGATCACCTCTATGCGTTCGATTGTACTTCACTATCCGATATAACAGGGGCATTAAAAGTAAAATTTAATATGTTGCGCAACGATGAAGAAGGTATAATAATCTCAAAGGAGGAAGATTATTTAATGGTCCACTTTAGCGATAAAGCTCACGAGAAATACGTTTCCGCCAGCGACAAGCAAAGTGTGAAATCTCGCAATAACTGTAACGATAATTCAAACACGAAACTAGTTTCTGTAGTGAAGAAGTTACTGAATTATGCGCAGAATTATAATATAAACGAGCTAGCTCTATCTATGGAAGATATAATATTCAGGTACGTACCCAAAGAAGAATTTAAGAAAATATTCAATACGTTGCAACGAAAAATGGATATCCAGTTAAAAATTATGATATATAAACCCCCCAAAAGAATTAATGACATCGCTGAACAAAATGAACTTATAAAAGAATTCCACGAATCGCCGCACGGAGGACATACAGGAATCCGTAAAACACTTTTAAAATTGAAACAAAGATACTGTTGGAGGGACATGAATAGAATGATAAAACACTACATTAACCAATGTGAAAAATGCAAATATAACAAAATCACAAGGCACACAAAGGAAAGAATGATAAAAACCGATACACCCTCTACTAGTTTTGAAATAGTAAGCGCTGACATCGTAGGTCCATTAAGACTTTCAAACAATTTTCGATATATATTAACTATACAATGCGAATTAACGAAATATATCACGGCTATACCCTTAGAAAGTAAGGAAGCTAAGACAGTAGCAAAGGCCTTAGTAAACAATTTTATACTACAATACGGTCATTTCAAAATTTTAAAAACCGATTTAGGGACAGAATTTACTAATAATCTCCTAAAGAACATTTGCGAACTGTTACATATAAAACAAATCTTTTCAACTCCTTATCACCACGAGACGTTAGGTGTTGTAGAAAGAAACCACCGTGTCCTCAATGAATATCTGTTAGCATTCGTTGATGACAATAACTGGGACGAATGGATACCATATTATACATTCTCGTATAATACAACCCCACACGTGGACACTAACTACACACCATACGAACTAGTTTTCGGAAAACTTTCTTATTTGCCAAACGACATTTTAGAAAACACAGATAGAATCTATGATATTGAAAATTACGCGAATGAGTTGAAGCTAAGATTAAAAATATCGGCATCAAAAGCCAGAGAATTAATAGAGAAAACAAAATTAGCTAGGAGCAATAAAACAGCATATACAAAACCTCTTCATTTAAACATTGGTGATCTAGTATTGATAACAGTAGAAAACAGAAAGAAAAACCAGAAACCATATAAAGGCCCATATAAAGTAATAAACACAAACAATGTAAATACACTACTAGAGATAGAAGACAAATGTAAATGGATACATAATAATAGACTTAAATTATATAAAACATTCAATCAATCATTGTAAAATTATTGTACACTTTATACTTAATACAAACTTATATCTCATCATCAGATAAGCATAATTGTAAAACAAAATACCACAACCAATCAGTCGTATTTGCAAACAAATACTCTTCTAAAGGAAAGGGGTGTAGTGTATTCCCAGTTCCAAACCCGGTGCTAGCCAATACACAACTATGTCCCAAACGACCAATACACAGCTATGTCCCAAAACGAGCTTTTTGTGACAGCATACTCAAATATTTATGTCCTACAAAATTTTAGTAAGCTCTCTAATAATCATATTCTCGAACCCGCGTACCGTGAGAAACTCTTTAGTAGAGCATTGTGCCCAGAGTAGGCAAATGTGCAATTAGGCCATTGCAAGCAAGCAATATTCCGTGGGAACGATTGGTTATGGTAAGTAGAATTAAAACTAGAGTAAGAATTTTATAGAATAAGCAAATCGATTGTACAGCAAAAGTTTTTGTAAATAAAAGGAAGGAACGAGTCTAGCGGAAGGCAGAATCGTTCCATAGCCAGACAAAGTTGCTTGTTTCATTTAGCAACCTTTGCCTTAAAATCGGCAAAGTGTTTGGAAGGAAGATTCAAGTAAAATCTGCCTTTGAAAGTTCGGCAGATTAAAAGTTGCCTCAAGCTTCGGCAACAGTTTTTAAATTAGAAATATCGGCTGCCTGTTCTATTGAACTGCGCCAAACATGTGGCAATCTACGGAATGCCGGTAGGTCCATCTCGCGTACTTATTATCACCCTATCTAAGTATAGCTTCTTTCTAGAGAAAAGAAGTTCATATCATTGAAGGAATACAGAAGAAGACGCTCTTCACCTGGCCAGCACGATGAGACAACAGTAGTCTCATCGCATCCACCTTCATTACAATCAGTAGCATCTTTACTTACATTACACTATGTTGTATTCACGACCCCAAATGTTAGTTACCTTTTGCTCAAATTCTTGTTAATCTACAATTTGTCCAGAGAATACAAATGGCATGTTAAATCAAAAACCATCTATTTTTTTTTTAAAATATATTTTTCTCATCTAAAAATTACTATGGCAAACATTCACAATATGCATTCAATCAAAATGTACCCTAACATATGATGTAAGTATCGTAAATTGCTTGGAAATAACTCTTTGGCTATACTTATTCTTCGATGGCATTTCTATATGTTGGTGGTGCCTTCACATGACTCATCCCATATTCCTCGATGGCTAGAACATTGAATAGAAGTCCCATATCTTCACAATCAATTGGAATTCAGTAAACACTGCACACAATTTTCTGCTGCTAGGGTGAAATACGTTGCAATCTATCTCTAGAGCAAAATCATCAGAAATAAACATTTGATCAACACAAACAACATCAACACATTATTTCATCCTTGAAATCGACTCGCCCGAAATCGAATCCATCCCTTGCACTTCAGCTCACAGATGATTTCTGCAAAACTTACATCAGGTAACACTCAAGACTACACCATTTCGCATCAAATGAACATTTGTCCGCCTTATCCGTGGATATAACTGAGCGGGAAATGCCAACGTTGGCGGCGGTGTATAATACAATTGGTGTTCAGGGTGCTTTATTTGGCTCGCCACGACACTCTGGGGTGCCCTACACCTGAGCCCGGGGAGCAATTTCAATATAGCCTAACTGCCCTTTAAAAACCCAAAACAATGTTCCGTCGACTTCTCGTTCTTTTGGCACAGCCAAATCGACGTTATCATCCCAAGGACTAAAATAACGGCTCAAAAATCCCAAATTGTATTCGGATTGTTTCGAAATGTGAGAATTTTAACAGGGGTGTACGTATAGGTACATGTAGGGCTCGTTGGCTTTCCGCGGATCCACATTCGTCCTTAGACATCACCTCATCCTTGTCGGATCTCATACGCTAGCACATCAGCAAGGATGTAGGTATGCATCGCATGGACTCTTCGTTTGGTAGCAGCATCAGGTAAGCGAATTTATCTCCTTGTTCGTTTGTTTGGCACTTTCTCAATCCTCCTTGCGTTCGTTTCCACAATCGCCAGTTTCACTTTCAGCTCAGGGAGCTGTTCGTGGGGACGGGAGCATAGTTCTTCAACACACTCCATCAGGAGCGGTGGAAATGTGTGAATTTTATTGCCATTAGGTGTGGAAAAAGTGACCTGGTGTACATTCGTCCTCACCCGTAAAACAACATTGAAAGAAGTGGTTGAGAAGACTTGCAGGTTTTGAAATGCGCGACTAAATCACACTTTGTGCATTTCCCATTCAACGGAAGCACCCCCGAGGGAGTGATAATAATTGATGTTTTAAAATTTGATGTGTTAATTTGAATTTGTCGAAAAAATAGTAGTGTTGTTTGCAATATACATTTGTTCCACCGTGGAATCGTCTCTGTAGAAGTAAGTTTCAGGATTTGGAAACAGAATGCTAAACAGTTTCCAGTTGTTTTACCAAAGTTTACATATGCGGCCTAGATTTGCTTAGAGGATATATCCAAACAAGAAGCTCAGTACTTTCTCTCGTTAACTTTACGGATACTTCCATGTAAGCAAAGGATATCCGTTAATGCTATTCCGTGTCTACGAAAATAACAAACACTCCTTTTCAACCAGAATCACCATAAATCACTAATTCGGAGACAGCAAACTACTTGTTTCCTTTTGTACGGTCATACAAACACACATACGAGTCCATGTCAACCATATTACTCACATTTGCCCAGATTACTCCTAAGGATGTCTTTTAGTTTAGGTAAATTTTATCTTAATCTAAGCCAGCTCGCGGACATCAAGTAATTTCGGTAGACAGACGAGCTCCCTTTAATTTCTTCAGTCATACTCTACAAAATACTAAGCCACTTCTCACCCCAACAAGGTCTTCATCATCAGTGTCTCTACTACATATATAAACTACAAAGAATTAAGACTGCCACTGAATGTGCTTCATTCTGGTGCTACAGCTCTTGTTACCGACAACCAGTGGCGTACCCAAGGGGGGGGTTTACGGGTTCAAACCCCCCCCTTGAAGAAGAATTGAATGCTGAGTTGACTCTGTGGTACAGAGAGATAGGGCATCTTGAAATAGTAAACCGCCCAAAAGCGGTCATAGATGGGTTAAGCATGTGTAATTCAAACATTTTGCCGAATATATCGAAATTGCTAGAAATATTGGCTGTTCTCCCAGTGTCTACGTGTACAAACGATCGATCATTTTTAACATTACGACGACTAAAAACATACTTGCGAAATTCCACCAGCAATGAACCGCTAAATGGATTGGCACTTCTAAATATTCATAGAGATCTCACTCCATCTACAGAAGATGTGTTAAATGAGCTATGAAAAAAAATTGTCGTTTAGATATTTCACTATAATTTTATCCGACGAAGGGTTCTGTTTCATGCTTGGACATAAAATTTAAATCCCATTTTACACTGTTTCTCACCGTTACTGTACAAGCAGATGAGTTTTGAATACTAAGTTTGTATCATTATCGGCATTTTAAAATTTTGATCACCTCGCGTAAATTTAAAAAATTCGAAGATTCGAATGTTATGGATTATATATTTCAAGCATATTTTTTTCAATGTTGGGAGGTGGAAATCTTCAAAAGATACCGATCAGCTCTTGCCTCTCGGCATGCCGAATTTCTACCGACTGAAACCACCTCCGTCTGTTCAAGCACTCTCTCCATTAATTTTCAGCAATTCTCCGTATTTAAATACATAGTATTTCCCAGACGATAAGAATCGGTATAAGGGATAGTACCAAATCTGTAAATTTTAGTGTCCTTTTATTTAGATTAATAGTTCAGACTATATGTTTATGAATTATTTCCTGTTGATTACATGTTTGGCTGTGACTTTAGTGGAGCTGATTGTACTTGTAACTTACTTCGAAAGTTGGTACTGAAGGAGGAATTTTTTTAGTGTCGTTTTAAAGGAAGTTGGGTTCGCCATGTTTTTAATTTTGTCCGGTAGTGTATTGTAAGAGTTAGCCGCTTTGTTGAAGGGATCTTCTTTTAGTCGATCAGTTCTGGCAAATGCGGTAGCTATATTATTCATGTTTCTCATTCTGTAAGTGTTTTTCCCCTCAATTCTATCTAATTTCACAGCGGTATACTCATAACGGCGTAAATTCTTATGAATGAATTTTGCTCTTTCCATGGAAATCATGCCTTGCAAATTCAATTCTTGGGCTGTTTTGTAAACTTTGCTCGTTAGAGCTGACATAGGGAGATTGTAAATGGTCTTATACGCCTGGGTTACTAATCTGGAGATGATCATGAGGTTACCTTTAGAATTTTGGCTCCAATTCAAGATGCCGTAGGAAATTTTGGAAAGGAGATGCGCATACATAATTTGGATTTTTTTTTTCTTTGGAAAGAAGTAGAAGCGACGTAGAAGACCAATGAAGACAGCCAGTTTTTTCCTTAGATCATTTATATGTGGAGTCCATAAGGCTTCGTCATTGCCTGGGAAGAGGTTGGTAAATAAATAATCGATGGCGCAATCGCCAAAATTGGGCCTTCAGGCAATATTAGAGTTATTTCATTTACTTGACCAATAGAACATTAGGATGTGAAGTGGTCAGGAACACGCTCACCCGTGATTATTACCCTCATTTGATTCAGGTTCTCATTCACAGCTGAGTGAAATGATAGTGCGGCATCAAATCTCATTTCCGAAAACTATTTGTCGACAAGGAGCCTTGAACTAGCGTTAACCACTAAGCCACCCACTTTAACAATTATTCGCCGAGACACTCTGGAACGTGGGAGTTAAGTGTGATTCAGTATCTCTACGCAATTAGATCTTTCATCTATTTCACAGTAAAACCCATATGGGCCTGATTTACGGCCTATGGTGCTTTAGAGATCTCACCTAGGGTTGATACGGGCATAATTTGCACAAATTGGATCCGTGTGTGCCGTTATCTTTTACTTATTGTATGAAGCCTAGCAATTGTATATGTAGATAAAGAGTTGGTAGGAACATTAGAATATGGTCACCTGATTGAAAGTTTTCGAAGTAAAATTCCAGAAAAGTGTAATTTATTTAATTCGCACCCATATGTTAGTAGCAACAGTTATATTTGTGAATGTTTCTTTCTATCTTTGATCAGAACCCTCAAAAATGGATTGTTTTATTTTGTCATATGATTTTTAATCTGAGGATTTAGCCTATTGGGAATACCTCATTAAAAAAACGCGTACAAAAAGTCTACCTCATGCGTTACGTGGAAATGACGACAAATTTGCTTGAGAGCGCAGAGTTGCTTCCCTGCATGGGCTACAAACAAGCTTAGCCAGCCCTGATTACGATAATATTCTGTCTGTGCTTAGTGACAGTTTCACTTTCCCACGGCATTTACTTCATTAGTTGCTTTCTTTTCTAGCCTCTAGGTATTGAAGACGTTTCAATATATGTACTTGCAAACATGCATATACACTTTACGGTTCCAAGGAAGTCTACAAATACAGTGTAGATTCTTTCACACGTCAAGCGCACAATTATATAATTTGAATGAAAATATCATGAATGATTCAAGTAAATGAAACCAGACATGCAATCGGACTAAAGTCTGCCAGAATTATTTTTGGAGGACTCCAACTTTGACCGGTGAAAAAGTATGATTAAGTATGATTACATAATTATATCTTCATATCTACACCGAAGAATAAGCAAACGTTCCTAGTCAAGACTTCAAAAATATAACCCCCCCCTTATCAAAATCCTGGGTACGCTACTGCCGACAACAATGTAACATATCCTCTTGCTCCCATAAATAATTCGCTTTAACGTTGGGCATTTTCGTTGACATTAATTTATCAAACGGCATTAAAATTTCACTATTCAGGTAAATCTCTGATTTTTTTAGAAAGAAGGTTCTAGAGCCAAAACTCGAAATAGAGACTCGGTTAAATATGTTCTGAGTGCTACTTAATGATAAAATTGATAAGAAGGATTAAAGTTTTCCACTTAAATGGCTTAGTGGACTCACTGAGAGATGAAAAATGATCAAAAGTATCAAATTGGTATTTTAAAGGAGTATTGCGGTATGATGCTGATCATTTAAAGCTTATTTCATGAAGCTTTACTTCCTTAACAAAATAAATCTTTATTTTATGTTTTTATTTACAGCCATTTTTTTAGTAAATTTTATTCAACTTTGTTTGCGTTTTTTTGGGGTCAAAATGGACCCCTCGAAAAAAGGGAAGATGATGGGATGCACATCTACATTTGTGATGATTCAAAACCAAGAAATCAAATATATTTTTATGTTATATAGTAGACATGCCTCTATCCTCTTATCTAGAACCCGGCATTAAAATTAATAAAAAACGAAATAGAGGATTGGTAATTTGTTGTTTGTTTGTTGTTGTAACGAAAAGTGAGCGGAAGGAATGAGCCCAGAAAAATCTTACCGAACGAAAAAGCGAACAGAAGTTTGTCTTAAAATTCATAGCAATGATGTGCAAATAATAGAGAAGAGCGACTGATTCAGTGAGCAGAGCGCCCGACTCTTGCTCCCGAGGTGGTGGGCTCAAATCCTCGCTCTCTTTGTTAACTTCCCAGTATATGGGAAGTTCTTGTAATCGCCTCGAAAATCGAAATTGAAATTTTTGACTTTTCTTTACGTTTTGAGGTCTATAGAGTATATATAAAGTGTTTTTAGAAAGAAGTATGTATATGTGTGTGTGTGTGTATGTACGTCCGTACGTACGTATGTGCGTTCGTGTACAGTTTTTTCAAAGAGCGTAACTCACGTAAACAAAGTCGTATCGACTTCGTTGAGGTGTCAATCGAAGCGTCTTTGCAATCTTAAGAGCTGATTAGTTTTTGGGAAACTTCGGTCGGGGGGTTTGTTGTTTTGCCCGTTTGAAGGTCATTTCTGTCATGCGTTATATCTCGCGAACCAAACGTACAATTTGCGTCGTTAAGGTGTCAATCGACGCGTATCAACATTTTTTGTGAATCTTTTAAATTTAAAAAAAAATCGTAGAAGCCATTTTTTCATTTTTTTAAAAAAAAGTGCAAAAATTTAGGTTTTTTTTCAAAAACACAAAATTTTTAACCTGATTTTCAAACCTAAGTAATCAATGTTTATATAATTTATATACTCCAAACAGTTCTTAAAAAAACCAGCAAAAGTTTTTTTCATGATTACAAAAAAAATTAAATTAAAAATAAAAAATCATTCAGTCACCATGTAAAAAGGGTTCATTCGAATCATTATACCTTAAATCTCTTATTCTAAAGACATTGTTGTAAAGTCAATCAAAGTTTATTAATATTTGCAAAATTTGAGCAGATTTTCAATAGTCTTCACAGCACCATGTTTTAACTTTACCGAAAAAACTGCTTTGTAACCTGTCCCCCCTCCGATTGATCCGCGTGAATAAACAATCAAAACAATGCACCGAAATCCTTACGTAATCAATTGACGCTCGCGTAGATGTTACGATTAATATTAAGTCATTCCAATAACTTTTATGAGAGGTACATTTTTATTATTTGAAGTAGTATTATTTCCATAACTATTATTGTGTTTAATATTTTTAATATCTATGTAGATATTACTGGGAAGTTGACCGTGTGGATCTCATGGGTCGCACCTCACGGCTTGTTTTTTTACTTTAAGGTACTTTGTGTGAATAAAAGCAATAAAAAAAATCATATTTTGTCATATTATATGCATCCTGGATTTTTGAATTTGTCACATTAATTCCTGAATTTTTCTTGCATTTATCTATATATATATAACTTTTTAACCTTGACATAATCATTTGCAAAACGTAGCTAAACTTCCCATCGGACACTCTCAGAGTGCCTCACTGTTGTTGCAAAAATCTTGTTTTATGCTCATCGAAAGTTTAAAAAAATAAACAAGAAATTATTTATAAAATAAAAGATTTTAGATAGGTAACTATTAGTGTTTAAAATAACATGTCAAAATTAGAACTTGATCGGTTGATCGAAATTTCATTTTTACTTTTCACCAACAGGAAATAGATGTTTCGAAGAGAATGCACTTAAGGACTATGTAACAGATTTTTCATAATAAAATACATATTAACACTAACAGGCTATGACTGCCATAAGGTTTTTTAGAATGAAAATGAATCTCTTTTGCTTAGCACGGCAGGGGCGCCGCTATCCTCTATGTGATATCACTTCGTAAATTCTTTAGATTTTGATCGACAATTTTCACAGTACACTCTCAATATATGGAAAATCAAATATTGTATATAAAAGCTGTTTAAGGACGAACACTCTGTTCTTTCTTGGGCGCAACAGCTTCTTCAGCTTTCGTTGCCAATGGTACATTTTCAATCATCTGGTTTGCGTATATTCTATTCAAACGTTAGTTTATTATAACCATGTCTCAGATTTCTAGCCGAAGAGGTAAGACTATTATGTTGAAGGGTTTCACTTCATTCAAGGTCCAAACAACACAACGAATAAGGAACAATTATAGAAGCAACCATTTGCAAAATTAACGAAAATTCTTGATCAAATTATCATTTGTAGAGAACTATGACCAAAATGTTTTTTCGAAGAACTTAGCATTATTTTTTCTGAATATTGAAGACCACTCTTGAAAATAATTAACATTTGCAGCTCCTCCAAAATGAGTGCTGCAGCTACCCAACTATCAACTAACGTAATCAATCACCCATACAATGTATCCCGATTCTCCCATCAAGCTGAAATACAAGACCGAAAATTATTCCCGATTCAAAACGTCCTTTCTTCACATTTCATCGCGTTCCATGCAATCTTGATTGTACAACACGCGATCGCAAAAAAATATGGGTCCAACAATTCCATCCAACTCGCATACATATCAATTCAAAGACAACAAAGGTCTTGCACGGGCAACAAAACAATGTTAACTGGTCGCCTTGCGGGACCTCTAAAACGACATTTGATATTTTTCGAAGATAAGGTGAAGATGTGGTGCACTCACCATTCAAAAGGATACCCACAGCAACGGTCGCGATCCTTAGGAGTCTCGCTTCCTCCATACATTTCGCCTTGAATTTGTGCCACCAGATCACAGGAGGGATGTTAATTGTTCGCTCGCGGGTGGATGAGACAAAAGGATCAAGTCTGCCACGGATTACAAATAATTTTTAAATGACATACATACGATATTTCTTTCTTTCGATGGAATCTCCCTGTTCACATCCAATGGCAAGGAGTAGTACTGCACAATTGCGTGTGCCTACTCCCGATCCTGATACAAAGGAAACGATGAAAACTTAACTGGGTACGTAGCCCAACTAACAAACAGAACAACATACCGCCTTCTTTTCATACCAGGATATAATGGGACTGTACAATAGATGGGAGCTGTTTGCGATTGTGATTGTGAGTTCGGTGACGGAACGATTAACAGGAATTCGTTCCTGATGTAAACTGATAGTTTGGATTTTGAGGTGAGAGTGATATCCTGCATGGATAGATTGATATCATGTTTGCTCCTTACAACAACTGAGAGTACTGAATTTAGATTGTTTTGAGGTACCAAAATAATTTGAACAATACTTGTGTCCCATCATTTAAAATTAAAATGTTCGAACTCTTTTGGAAGTTACATTGCTGATGGACCATTTTTTCGTAAGATCTTATCAAATTTAGTCTGAGATTTTAGCGTTGGTTTCGTTGCAACGTTTCAATTGATTGTGGTTCTCTCAGACTTCTTATACCTGTTACAATGGCTAGATCCACTGAGATTTGCGAATTTCTTAGGCGTTCGATTTTAGTGTTCTTGGAAAAAAAGTGATATTCCAACAAATAAGTATTATACGCACGTTATTTTTTATTGTCTATATCAGGGTACTCAATTATTTGTATATATATCCCATTTCGGATTTTTGTTATGGTTGTTAATTGAAAATAAAACCTCTATTCGCTGTCCCAGATAATAGCCCGTTCAGCTAAAGTTCCCGAACATCGCACGAGCATCTCCACTCACACTCAAGAGCCTCATTTTCATTTTCCACATCAAACATTCTACCAAAATGTGACTTTATTAAAATAACGAAATATTATGGCTTCAACAATGCTCCTCTCTGTACAACAAATATCCTTTCAAACGACCTTTAAACTCTCACTTTCACCTGAACTCCCATCACTGGAAATCATTTGATAAATAAATGATTATCTCAGACAAGTCGAGCAAGCTCCCCAGATTCAGAACAGCGCCCCACACATGCCGCTATACAGCGTGTTTAGTATGTCCTTTCGGCTTGCCTCGAAACGCATGGCACATAACCGAAGGAAAACCTCATTTCCTTGTCGGCACACATGTGTGGGCCATTCACATTTCAGACATGTGTGTAGATGTGAATGCGAAATCATCGAAATAATGCTGCGAAAATATAGAGGACAACAGCAAAGGGACAATATGTGCACACACAAGACAAGATGCTGCTCTCGACTTTCAGCGTCGGCATCGGCCTAGGGAGTTACCAAGACCTGAAGGATAAGTCCTTGGTGAGCACTACTGGCTGTAGAGCTCTCCAAAACGTAATATGGTCTCGTAATACGCGTTTCTCCCATTTTCATCTTCCTTCCGCACAGCATCCACACGAAACTTTCGAACAGCTTTTTCCGTCGTCACCACCACCGCTACTGTCTCCTGGTATATCCTGGCTACCTACACCACCACTATTCATTCGATAGAGCGAAGGAAGAAGCATGGCCTCGCCATTCTGGTGTTGGACTGATGGCTCCTGTGTACCATAGAGCGCATATAGTAATTTCCAATTGGATGTATCCTTTTGGGGCACTTTGGAGCATTATGGTACTCCGAGGAACAATTCAATACGTCCCCGGGGACCCTCAGGAAATATTTCGTTTTCATATACGAGTCGGGACACTAGCAAACTTCCAGTCGACTCGAGTTGTGAATGGGGCGTCGGGCGAGCGGGGCGAAAGATAATAGTCAGATCGAGTCGAGATGGAACCATCCCCACTGATACAATGGCCATGACTGTGTGTCTTTGGCAATGGGAAACATGTGAATGAATGAAGTAGACATCGGCCATAAATACAGTCTCAAGAAGGACTTGGGTGTGGGACAAAGTTACTCTCCTGGGCGATTACGTTTCTTTGCCCATAATGCCAAGAAATACGCTTTAGTTCGCATTGAAGTCATTCTAGTCCGGATAGCTTGAAATCATGCTGCTCACTGCAGGCATAACATGATTATACTGAATGCTGGGATCTTTAGATTTTTTTTTGTAATAGCCTCAAAGGTCTCGTGCTTCCGCCCGAAAATTGTTGCTTTGAAAATAATGTGTGTTCCGAGAGATATCTACAAAAATTAGATAGTCCACATACACAAATAAATCTATCTTATCTATTAACAGTTGACAAAGATTCAGCTATCTATCGTTTCGCATTTTAAAAATTTGTAAGCTGGAAACGTGGAATGGAATATCGCACTGAAAGCTGGAAAAATTGTTATTCGAATCTAAGTATACTGGATTTTCTCAGAGTAATGCCAATGTTCTGTACTAATAAACAATCGCGAAGACATTATTATATTAGATTTATTTATATTTAGCTGGAAAATTGAAATGGAACTGCTATTCAATGGGATTTTTTTGGAGGAAAATAGCTTACTTGATGATGATGAAAACTTATCACGACAAAACTACAAGTGAAAATATTACGAACGCAAGCTACGAAAAAAATGCTAGCCCAAAAATTCAGTCAATTTTCATAAATATGGAAAACTTCGACAATGAAATTCAACGTAAAGTTTTCCAACAAAATATAACCTCCAAGCAAAGCCTTTGAAAAATTATTTCCTTATTATGTTTTAGAAATAAAATAAGATAAATTGACTTTATCTTATTTTATTTCTAATTATTAAGATTTTTTTTGATTATTAAGATTTCCGCAATCATGTTTCAAACGGAATTCTCGATAAAGTACAGAATAATATTCAACGGGAAAAAAGGGTTCTTACAACAATTGATTAATTCGAAAAAAAATCAACTGGTTTTGACAGAATTTTTGCAAAATGATTTTTGGGCTAAATGTTTTGAAAAATGAATACACCTTGAAAATTAGACTAAAAAATAGGGAAGCGATCAATCTGAGCATAAAGAAAAGCTACTTAGTTTTTGCAAATAATTTGTGAAGTGAACTTTTCACCCCTGAGCGTCAACTGGCAACGGAGTGGATAGTCTTACCCGCGATGAGAAGCCTGGTGGTGGACTTTTTGGGTGAAACACAGTCGGTGCGCTGAGACTATCCAAATATTGTGCCTTAACTGAGAAGCAATTCGAGGATATAAATTTAGAATCTTATAAATACACCCAAGAACATCGGAGGCTATTACATCAATAAAATCCTGAAATAAGGTGGAAGGAACCATTAAAAAAAATACTTCGCCGTAGGTTTCACACTTTAATAATCGAAATAATGAAAAGAAAAACTTAAACTATTTGTACTTCGCTATTTAACTACGCTTTTGTCATTTTCGAGCATCAGGCACCGCGACAAAACCTCCACTGCTTCTTCTGCTACTTTTTTTAGTCGTTGGGTGGTAGAAATCTTCAAAAGATACTTCTTCCGATAGTTCACAAATATCCCTCGATTATTCTCACGACAAATTTCTGTCGCTTGGTCCGACATATTCAAGGACACGGACCCACCGGCGGTTATGGGTTTTAACTACCTAATCAATGTATGTTTCGCCAAAAACTTCTTACTCAGGAATGATTATTGCAGTAAGTGTGGGCGTCTCAGTTTGCACATTGGGATTAGCAGCCAGGGTTATTCTTTGTAAGAAAGCTACAACGACAGCCACAGGAGTAAGATGCACCTAAAATGGTCTTCCCTGGCTGTTCTTCCTGACAGTCTTCTTGACTATATCTTTCATCGCTACGCACGTCTTTTGGGCGTATCAAAGGTTTTGTTTTCCTGAGCGTATTTTGGTGGTGTTTAAATCATTGAAAAGTCGTAATAAAGCGCTAAAGATAGCTGCAGAGTACAACACTATCACTAAGAAGCCAACAAAATAGAAACCGCGGATTAGGTATACACTAGTAGACGACACCAACTTAGAAATAAGCTAGAAAACGCAAAAGATCC
Organism: Oxycera nigricornis; assembly: GCA_963942545.1. Taxonomy (NCBI): domain Eukaryota; kingdom Metazoa; phylum Arthropoda; class Insecta; order Diptera; family Stratiomyidae; genus Oxycera; species Oxycera nigricornis. The sequence continues at coordinate 4,255,377 of OZ012662.1, forward strand.
AATCGAAAAACGAGAAAGATGTGGAGTCTACGAGATGAGCTGCACCAACTGCAGCAAGAAGTACATAGGACAAACGAGAAGATCTCTAGCTATCAGATTTAAGGAGCACACAAGTGAAGCAATCAGGGCACAAAGGAACACCGCAGCAGGAAAAACAGCAGAAGTCCGATCAAAAGTAGCAGAGCACATGGTAAAATGAAACCTTAACTTCAGCATCGAGAACACCAAATTTAAAAGCATTATGAACACCAGGCAACGGGATGTAGAAGAAAGCATCGCCATCTACAAAAACCTAAAAACACAGCTTCTAAACGCAGACCATGGCAACGAACATTCATGGCTCTTCAAATACCTGGGTTGCAAGGAGAAACAAGAAGGAGCATCGAAATAGATAAACAATAATAGAGTATAGTATATAGTATAGTATTTGTACCAGACATTGCTTCACGACCTGTTCCAGTATAGTATCAAACTTTTGAAGATTTCAACTTCAATCCAGGATACTTTTCGATTCCGTAGTCACTGTCACTCCCGGTACTAGTGCGGCCGCTATTTCCCTAATTTTTCCATAATTCACCTCGAGCGTAAATTATTTTAGGCTTCTTTTTTCAACGAGATTATCCTCGTTTTATGATGGATCCAACAAAAATTTTCCTACTGTATTTCCATGCTTACTAGGCATTATATCAATGAGTTTTGGCCAAACAATCAGTAATAATTTCAAATCCCAAATATTTTCTTACCTGCAGAATATTACAAAAAATCATTTTTACAACCTACAAAATCTATACACATATTTAAAAACATTCAGAATACAACCCAACTGTTTCAGAAATACGTAGGATGAAAATTTCGTAGAAACATAAAACATAAAAAACATATTTCGATCAAAAAAATTATCTGCACAAAGGTTTTTTTGGAGAGGATTCTTAGTGGATATTTTCCAGAAAATATAATGCTTGATACCAATATCATTTTCAAATATAATATCCTAATAAATTCTTTCTCTCTGTAGAATCTACTGTGAAATCATGTGGCCAAATTTATGGAGGGAAATTCATTTATACAGTACAGAACAAAAGAAATTTTAGGATTTTTTGTGGCTAAGCTGTTTATGCCACATAATTGAAAGTTTTGTATATATATATATATATATTTTACGTATTTTATCTTGCAAACATATTTATACATTTTTTTAATATTTAAAAATGTCGGTTCCACGACACTCATAATCAAGATGGTTGCTGCCTGAGTTATTTCACGGCGTGTAGGCTACCGTTTGCAGTAGATATTACTGAGACTTTACATTTATGCCTTGGACTAACAGAAGGCAGCAATGATACACTTTCAACTGCTGGTGAAAAGATACGTCAGAGTATTGGCATACCTACCTCGGTACATTCTAGAAAAGCAAACACAAACCGTTTCTCGTCCTTCAGATATCAATAATAATTAAGATAGCCTATCAATGCAAGGACCATTTGTATTTACATTTCAATTGCTGACGTTGAACTTTTCCGGGAAAGGTTTTGCAATCCTACTCACACAGCTCCAAGCTTTTCAAAACAAGTCCTTTGCCCACCTAAGCCACCCCACCCCATCAACCACCGCACGATGAAAACCTCCACTCTTAATCGTGTTAAACCTATCACAATGAATGACACAATTTCCCATTTCTTTGCTGAGGTACATCAGCTTTCTGCCCGGTAACCGTTTGAATGACACTTTCGCAAATATCCACTTATCTGTTCGCCAACAGTGGCACCGGCCCAGCCACCCCATTCCAGCTAGCTGCAACCAACCCCATATTAGGCGTCGGGTCATCATCATTTCTACGATTTCGTCCCGTCACGTTATCTCACCGCACCCGGGTCACCCGTGTCAGTTGTTTTGATTTCTTCGCGACATGGGGCCGCTCCAGCGTTCAGGCACTTCACTCCCGGCTCTCGAGTCCTCATATGAATAATGAAACGCGCTAATGTACGAGTGGAATTTGCTTATTTGCGATGAATTATTCACTCCTTCGGAAAAAGTACAAACTTTCTGACTGGGCTTTGACGCAACGATCCTGTGAAATTCGAGCTCAGCAGCCGTGGCTGAGTGATGGTCCGGTCACAATCTGGGGATGGCTTTCAGTTGGCGTCGAGGGAATTGAAAAGAGTTCAGACTCGTGTTGGTCGGGCAGTCAGACATCAAGGATTTAGCAGGCATGGGGATAGCGATGGTGCTGGTGAATCCTGACATGTCAACGGATTTTTGCCTAGGATATACTCAATTGGGAGGTTACATATCATTTCGCCATCAACAAGACTTATACGTCTTCTGCAGACAGCCCCCCCCCTTACCAGTGGAGCAATAAAATTTAAATAGTTAACCAACGCTTCAATGTGCACACCAAGGGAAGTATCTTAAAGCTCTCAGAGGAAGCGACCAATTCGCAGTCTATTTTCAGCTGCTGATGTCCCTTATCCGCCCGCGATGCATTTCCCGACGGCATTCAAACACAAACTTCTGAGAAATAAGTAATAACACTTTTCGTCGCCTGGAGCATTCAAATATCTCATATTTCCATTGTTTACATGTGAAAGGATGTTCCCATGGACAGCGCCAGCAGAGCTTCGCTTAGCGTTGGCCTGTTCGCAAAACCCATAAATAATGGACAAAAGTTTTGTCAGGTGAGCTCTCCGGCTGGGAAGAAGTAAAAGAAAACTTTCCGTCCATATCCCATTTCAATCGGGCGGCGACCAGAACAGCCAGCCGAACGGCTTGTCACTGAGACCATTGAAATGCCACTAGCGAATTCCTTGGTGACTGTCAAGACAGTCAACCAACCAAGTTTTATGATTTATTTACTGCCATGCCCGCCACCACCAGCAGACACCTTCAGCTTTCCATCCCGAAAGCCCGCAACAATACTCCACTCAGGTCTTATGAAAAGAACGAAGTGAAACGACCAGAAATCCTCAAGGATTTATAACCAAACTCACTCACCCACCTCCCGCGGTTGCTAACCACTGCTGCCGGTCGACCTTCTTGTTCACCTACTTTTCGAATAAGCTGCAAATAAACTCCTGTTTAACTGCCGGCGAAATAGTTGCTGTCCAAACTTGTGCACTTCATACAAACACGAGGATACTCTCAGGAGCATTTCGCTGTATCCTTTCCGGGTATGTAGTCTGTATATTGCCAGTGGCTTCTTGCGCTGCTGGCGAAGATATTGCTGTCTTCGAGCATGTGATGAAATGTTGAGGTGGCGAACGATGAGGGTGGCTGCTGTTCTGTTTTCAATTTTCAAAGGAAATGTGATACAACAAAAGGACACGCATCACGCAACTGGGTCGGAAGCGACGACTAGTTATCCGGCGGCGAATTATTGTTCACGGCTATTTTACAGACACAAAAGATCGAAGAATAATGAAGTTTTCGTAGAATCATGGAAGGAAGGGCGTGCGTCGCAACGGTAACGGATGTGAGGGTGATGTGTACAGCTTGTTTGGGTGAGGTTCGACTTTAGATGCGGACGAATCAATCTGCTAAATGGTATGGTAAATTTCTCGGTCAGCCATAGTGCGTAGTCAATGCAAGTCTGTTTTCTGAAACCGTGTCTAATCAAACTTGGAATTCCAAATAAATGGACTCGCTTCACATCCAACATCTTGCAGCATACTATGTTATTGCTGTGTCTACATTGCGAACTTGTATTCAGGAGGCAAAGATCATCATTACAAGTCCCACTTTGGCCCTTTGGAATTTTTCGACAAACTCTCAAAACCTGGAAAAACGAGAAAATCCGCCTAATATTGACCCGGGCGCATCGAGTGTGCACGGTTCGTGTGCATTCAACATGGCTCCGAATCTTTAAAGCCCCAAAAGATTGCCAAACATTTTGGCACGGATTTCTCGGTAACTTACCACAATTTCGTTGACCTCCGTCGAAATGGTCTGTTTCTGGATGCGATTGTTTTATTTTCCCTCGCGGCTAGAATGGCCCCGTGTCGAAGACGGTTTCTTCGGTCGCAGCGTCGCGTCGTAGAGTTTATCAAACGACATCGCCAAAAATTAAATGGCTCCTTGGCGGAATACGGCGGCAAACAACTTGTTGTCCCGCCAAAGACATGCATCATTTGTCTTTTAGATGATCTGAAGACAAAGTACGGCAGCAGCATTCAACAATCATCTTACGGGACATTATCGTTGGCTGTTTATTATGGGATATAATATCAACCACTATAAGATTGTCTGTGCAATAAAATCAGATCGTCCGCAGTGGGTTTGAGCGGGCACCTTATTTGGCGCAGATACTTTGATGCTGAACTGTTAGAAATGAGGACACCAATCTCTGTTCTGGTACGTGCAATCAATTCAGTTCAATCGAGCGATTTCGGAGCCAATCGACCGAATCATCACCCGTTCGGATTGAGCTCATCCCCATCATGACTGGCATTCCGTTGCGTGGCAAATGGATGAAGACGTTGAAAAACTTGAGGATCGCAGAGATATCGCCGAATCGGAACGGAAGATCCCCCATTAAGGCATAAGGTATGCGATCGGACACACTTCGATCGATCACTTAACGCCCGCATCTGCTTAAGCAGGTTTAACCACATAATTGGTCAGGTGCGCCACAAACCCTTTCACCTGAGTCCGAACTTGATTGAAATTACGTGCATATATGCGGGGTATGAGCTGCCATTCGGGGATTCAGGGGCTGTAATTTAATTTAGAGAGAGATTTAGGTATTTTGATATTAAAGCTCGAGTTCCAGATAAATTCTAAACAATAAAATCCTTTTTGAAACTCTTTAATAGACATTACTGCAAGAGTGGGGCAAATTAAATGCGACCAATTGATATTGTGATGATACACGTTATATTATGATTAGGGAACCTGGCAACCCTTCCTTTATCATTCAGACATTTATATCCTACGAATAATTGTTGATGCAAGGTGTCTGAGAACCAAAACGGTGGTGCGACCAAGAGTAAAACCCATTTGTGGACAAGCGACCAGAAGCTCGAAGCACACAACAAATCGATTTCACGGCTTGTGGTGGTCACGCTTGACTCTGTGCCGTACGTCTTTTTGCTCTAATCGCCATTGCTATTGATTGAAAGGTGTTTTATCCGGATTAATTGCGACTATAGATAAACAGGATGTACCCCCAATAACACTGTACGCTTCGAAATGTTGCTACTCATGATTGCAGGTTCATTTCAACAAAGTGCACAACGGGATTGTTGTCATTCATCATGAGTGCTTCTCTGGCAGATTTGGGAGGTTTTCAAGGGTTGCTTGAGAGTAAAAGGGTCGTTTATGGAACTTATGGACAGTAAAGTTATGATCAGAAAACGACAGCTACAGATTTATTTAAAATTAAGCCTTCATCATATTCATAATTTAATAAACTCAGAATGTTGTCAACTCAATACGTTCAGCGCATGTCAAGACTTTTTTCCGCTAAATTGTGTAACCTATAGATACATAAATATCTTTCATCTTGTCGAAAATAAATGCTTTTAGTATGAAACAGCAACCGTTCATCTTCCTGTTTCTCTGTTGCGGTTATACACCACGTCAAACCCAATCAACTTTCGAATTGCTCCTTCAGTCGTCAGCCAATCTTCAATGCTATTTAGTATTGGTCAAACGTCCATTACCATCCACTTAATTGACCTCTCTATACAAAGGACTTTTATCGCACAAACCGACCGAGTCCCTGACTGAATTCACTCGACCGACCCCCATTTCAATCTGCTCGACGCAAAGCCATTTATTCTACAAATAGGGACTCTTGTTGTGATTGCTTCTTCCTTCGTGGACTGGCCAAACTGATTCCGATTCAGATTCCGGGCGATTAGGAAAATACTTAACGGTTGCCACGAGATGTAATGTATAATCCACGAGGGTGATAAATTTTTGTAGATAAGGGATTGAGTGGGTGGTACGGTTAACTGTAGTAAGGCACGCATTGGTAGGCACTCTATGCAGCGGAAATGAAAACTTCACGTGATTGAAGGACTTTCCTTTAACCATTGACTGGAGGAACGTACGCAGCTGGACTTCAATGCTTGTGATAAGAAAATCGAGTGTTCAAAACTGGTCAAATATTTGATGCGACACTCAGATCAAGTAGCAAGGCTGAACTGCGTAATAGTTTTAAGTCTGCATTTAAGTTTCTTTATTTATAACAAACAGTCGAATAATTAGAACACCTCCCAAAATACGACCACATTCATATCCCTCAAAGTTCACCATTTTATCATCCTGCCATCCACCTCAAATTCCTCAACCGCCCATCCAAAAAAAAAAACTCTTTGAAAACAATGGACCCATAAACCACATTAGACCAGGAATTTCCGGGGAACCAGACGATAAATGCCCCCAAAAAAACATTCGGCTCCGTCCCGAAGCGGAACCTTTTTATCGTGCAAAAAAAATCACTCGCCGAAATGCAGATGTACGGCTAGAAGATAAAAATCTTTGCCGACTCAATACTAACTCCCCGGCAAATGTATCTAGCTACATATGAGCATGTGACATATGCGCTACCTCCCACAAGGTACACGTCCCGGTAAACACATAAAAATGCAATTGTTTTAACATATTGCGGAAGACGAGCCATCAGTGGCGGATTCTCGCGGAAAATGGGCACATTATCTTGGATACAGTTTGTCGTCGGGCTGCGCCAAATTTGTTTGACCGGGCGGCGTCGTTGTCTACCATGTCTTAATTTGTTCACTGTGGGATCTTAATGTTTTCTTAAGGTAGTTTAGTACAAGTGGCCGTTTCAAGTAGCACAGAAAGCAAGTTAAATTATAAGCCAAAGTCAAGACGAGCAAGAATACCTGCAGTTAAATATACTTCATTTACAGCACAATAAATAAGTAGAAAGAAGTTAACCGTTGGATTTTTTCCCATTAAGAGCAACATTTGAAGAGAAACGAATTTAGTATCAACTTTTTTGGCAGTGATTTCATTGCCAACCAAAAATTTTGAAAACTATTCGTAAAATTCTAGATGAATTTTTATATATTTTCCAGACTAGATTCCAGCAATAACATTAATCTCGCCAGATTCCAAGAGCTCCTTCAGATTCTTAGTGTGCCCAATGTTTCAGTCGCTTACATATTTTACAAAATCGATTGTATCTAAATTGGTGTCAGCTTACATATGCAAGATCAATTTTGATCCTTAAAAACTAACTTCTGGGGATGTGATTCTGAACAAACCCACATCATTATCAACATCTCTAATTGCCCTTTTGGTCAAGATTTATACAGTTCGCCAGTTGATTTATGTTAAGCGCTCTTCATTTTTTTGCAAAGAAACACCAGAAGTGAACAATTTTTCACTGATTCTTTATAAGTAAATGAATGAATGCATGATTTCAACCAAGCTACCAATATCAAGAGCGACCGCTATGACCGCACAACTTTACAATGGAAAAATTAAAAAAAGGTCATCGCTGCGATCTATCACTCTATGAGAATTCGTTAATATCCATTGTGTCCAATTTCAGTGGAATATTTATATTATCTTGGCGATTGCGATACTTCCCTTGCACGAACGAGCATACAAGTTTGTGGCCTCGTTTCGGGACTTGTACACCGCCACCACAGTTGCTCTGAACATATCACATCGTTCTTCCTCTAAACTCAAAAGTACCAAACTCAACTAGTTCCGCCGATGGCCCAACGAAACTGGCCACTTGCCCACTTACATGTATGTATGATCCACATAACGAGCCAAGACACGGGAGCTAATGTACATGAGAGCAAGTACTTAATTCAAAAGTGCGATGATTGCACAACTACGTGCTTCGCATTTACCTCCCAGTTTAAGAACAACCAGCAGTTATGAATGTATCTATCTTGGGAGGGTCGGACAGCACGACTCGGATGGCTGCACCATAACCTCCTTCCCACCATTGCGTTACACCACTTTTGTACATTAGCCACCAGGCGCGATCTGCTCTCCCGTATATGATCCATGCTAGGCTTTTAACATTTATTTTCGCCACTTTTATGGTCATCATCATTGTCAGCTTTATGGACATTTTCAGTGTTCAGCGCTTTGACCTCAGCTCGACAATGTCACCGTTGAGGTACGAGACCTGCTGTGTGGTACCAAACCACCACTACCACAAAGGTGAATGTGTAGGCGAGGATACTTGCTTTGCATGCAAAAGATACTTGACCGAATGGTCAGTTAGGTAATCAGCACTTGTGTGCCTCCAGTGGTTAATGTATCAACAATAGCGAAAGAGCATGATTTACTGTTTGTAAATAATTATCTTAAATGCCCTGATTAACGTTTCGAGATCAATCTTATTGCAGATTTGACCTTTGATCTGTAGATATTGAGCGGTGAAAATGCTGTGAAGAAACCTTGAATAATTACGTCTGCTATCAACACATCTTTCACTGGAGCAGATGATACCAATCATATCTTAAAAGATTTCCATCGTATCTAATTTTCATTGTCTTATAAATTGTTTGCTATGCTATATGCTTTTTTTCTTATTTGCAGGGTTTTTTTCCAATAGGTACCTCTACTTCTTTCGTGAAGTTATTTTCCAGACAATTTCATTGAAAAATATTTGCATATAAATTTGTGAGTCGTCAATATATTTCTACGAATCTATTTCCAGGGGATTTTTAGAGCATCCCCATAACTACTTTACCATAGATCGTACCTAATATTTAAACTACTAACCTGACCATTCGATGAATTCATAAACATTTTCTGCGCAGTTTTTTGAGTGGAAAACTTTTCTCACTGAAAATATTTTTCGCCAATAACAAATTATTTACAAAAAAATATTTTATATATAAAGACTGGAAAGCAAATAGATACGAAATATAGAGAGTAAAACATATCTTAGTTTATTTTCCCAAGGAGTATTTCCAAGGCAAATATGCTCAAGCAAATAATTGATGCTGTTCTAAAAGTGTCCGAAAAAGTGCATCAGCATGAGCAAAGGTGGTAGGGTACATTCTATTGTTCTTACACCTTCTGAAAACCATACGAGATCGCTCTCCTCAATAAGTAGACTCTAGAAGTCTGACCTCAATGATTCCCAACTATTTGTCCAGTTTTTTATACTTGTCCCTGTTGATTTTTCTAGCTCACACTGTGACAAAGATTAATCACCGACTGTCCACCTAGCAATTAGGATGTTGAAATTTGCTTAGATTAATATGATCGACAGCACGACGCCAAGGACTTGGGTGACCCTTGCAATATGTTCACATCTACAATATATATCGAGCCTATCGCAAATAGATCTTACATTCCGAGGGCAGCCAATGTCGCGTCCATTACGTGTCCCGACTTTTCACAATTTCATGCGATTTGTGCTGTAATTGAGTGTGTTGGAAATATCGCAAAACAGCAAAAAATCATCAAGAACGCAGACGTGAATGGACTACAATTGGAAGCTACCGGTGTATTGTTCCCGACGCGGATCGTCAATGAGCTGGAGCAGCTAGCAAGCAGGTAACCAGTACGGGATCTAATACGTTTGGCATCTTATCTTGCCTGGGGAATCTTTTTTGAGCGTTCGCCGAGTTTGCGCTAAGATCGCGCAACAAGCATCGTTTGGGCGGCTGTATTGTGGAACCCACACATCATTCACACGTGATATGGTGACACGTTGCCGAACAGGGTGGAAACTTTACTGATGGAAAATAAAGATGAGACGGTAACGAATGTTATTGGAGTTTAAATGACAAGTGGAGATTGAAAAGAAGTTGAGTGTGGGCATCAATTTGTATCCAATGAGCCCGTTTCGACCTGCGTATTGTTGAGTAAATTTGGATGGGAGCATTCATGGGCGTTCGCTTTTTATTACCGACGTGCTTGAAATAGCTGATTTTATTATTAGGGCTAAAAACAATCCTGTCTTGCACATGTGACCCAGTTACATCAAGCTTGACCTACCACTTATTGACCGAATCTGATCTCACTTCTTCACCCTACATTCGCAGTGTTGGAACGCGCCAGCACACGGATGCCCTCATAGTCAACACTCGTCGCATACTAGTCGCTGTCCACCTTTGACCCGAAAAATATTACTACTATTATTATTATCTAGTTTTAGTGCAGACACATTCGTCTGCATATTGCTCCGCAGTCCACAGCTGGAATGTCTACGCTTAGTACGTGCTTGACATGCATCAACCATAGAATCGGCCACAACTACTTTTCTTCCAGTTAAAGCCATAATTGTGGGTAACTGGCGGAGTCTCCTTTCCATGTCACGCACATGAGTGGCTAAAGTGCGGCTGTATCACCTGTTTCATAAAATGTAAGCGAAATGGAAAGAAAACAACCGTTTTATGCGTTTTTTATAGCCCGAAACATTGGTGGTAGGTCTAACCGCATTGTAGCTTTGTACTTGGCTAGCAATGCCGCCCCAAAGGCACCGAAAAAGTAGTAAATCAGTGAGAGTGCCAGAAAAGATCTTAGAATACCAAATGAAGATGTATATGAATGTTTAGCATCTATCATTTATCTGATGGCTGGTCATACGATGTTGACTACCTGCTTTCCGTGTTTACTTGAAAAGATGACGTGCATTATGAAATGATGATACGCAGATATTATACGAGATGTGTGGAGTTGTTATCCTGCCTACTGTCGTTCACACTTGAGAGTCGAATACATATATATATATATATATATATATATATATATATATATATATATATATATATGTATATGTGACGTGGCGTTCACTTTCCCCATTGATATTTATATATTACAGCAGAAAAGTGTTGATATGAGGTGTGGAGCAGTTTGATATCCAGATAAGGTTTGAAGAAGCAAACATATTTACCATTTGATGAAATTATTGTTAGGAATTAAGTAGCAAAGTGATTTAAATTGCTTTTGCATACTTAAACCCCCCAAAGTTAGTTATTTTCTAGAAAACCAATTAACACAATTCTTGAGAGCCATTCAAAATCATGGATTTTTGAATACTAGATGTTTTCAATTTATGAATTTAAGTTAAAACTATAAATAAAGTTCACGATAAAAATGGTTATCGGTAGTATACGTACGACTAAGCAGTCCCTCTCAGATAACACCCCTAATTCTGGTCTTCTAGTGGCTGCAATCTTTTGCACTGCATGTTAGTAACATGAGATTTGAATTGGTAAAATCCAGTGTCTTTAAAATCGCCAAAGTGATTGTAGAAAAGATTGTAGAAATTCAGCTTCTCATTGAAGCGGACGTCCACAAGCTAAGCATCTCAATATTTACTCGTGGCTAATCAAAAATATAACATAATAATACTTTATTTGTACTTGAATAATATTGCGAGACCGGAAAAATAAACAACGAAAAATTTTGTCTCAGCAAATATTATCGCATATTCCTAGAGTAAAAATTAAATATGCAAATTTTTCTCCGATTTATTCGATTCAAATCAGGGAAAAACCAAGCACAACATTTTCCCCGCAAATTTGATACAAACAAATGTTTCAACGCAATTCCTCGCTTTAATTTTATTTATTTTTGTTCTGATACATTTATTTTTAATTTTTATGAATATATTTTTAATTTATTCATTTAGGAAAAATTGCTTACCAAAAAATATTTCATTCGTTTTCTTTTGAATACACTTATAATAAATAAATTCCGAAGCTTCTTATGGTAAAGAAGAATTACTTATAGAATTTCTCTTCATGATTTCTATTGTTTGATTTTTTTTTCTTAAATATTATTCAAAACAATTATTTCTAATTAATCCAAAAAATTGAATGATTTTTTTTATTTGCCGTGAGAATATTTCTCCATATTTACTGAGATAAAATAAAAAACTACGCTAACCGGTTTCGCTTATATAATCTACATAGAACTGGTCTATAAGAAGGAGGTCAATGATGATATTTTTCGCATTTTGAATTTTTCGCATCAAAATTAATTTCGTTTGGAAAATTTGCTTCTCAATACTCAGTTGATACAAGTGGAATTTTGCTGGTCAACTTTTGCTAGGATCAAAGCGATGTTTTAATAAAATACATGATTGTGGAATTGCAATCTATTTCTTCACTTAACAAATTTCAAACGAATAATTTGCCTATTTATGTTCATAACAAAGTTAAATTTTTACGATCAACCTTGCGAATCATATATTCAATTCTAAAAAGCTTGAATCTTTAAAAATCAATGTAAATTCCAATCACCAACTCCATGCAAATCTCATCAAAGCACCAAAAACAAAAGACTTGAACGCTAAAGGCAGTAACCTTAAATCCCTTCACAGTGTGAAATTTGGCGTACACGACACGCACACACATCAATGTGTTTCGCCTGAATTGAGCATGCGCCATTCGAATCGAGTCTCCACCCATTTTCACGGTTAAGTTGCGTAGGAGGGGCGAACTATGCAGAGAATCTCATCCATGAAAAGAATATCTTTTTTTGATTTTATGCGATTTTTGCCGCTGACACCGATTTGTTTTTTTTTCACACATCAAACGGTTGAGTTGTTGAAAGCTTTGTGAAAAATGGAAAATGTCATTTTAAAGTTTATAACTAATTTAACGCGCCATGTATTTAAATTGCATTCGTTCACTTGGGAATAAGATAGGATACATGAGTGTGGATTCAACTGCAGATATATCACCGTGAGATGATATCTAATGTTGATAGATTTAAGGTAAATATTTGCTTGATCGGCGCGCCATGACTTCGCAATAATGGGTTAGTGTTATTTAAAGTCTCTAATGAGTTTCTCTAATATTGTTCTGACGGAGGTATGTGTTTTGATTTCGATATTTAGTGAAGTTAATTTTGGATACTCATTGAGTGCAAAAGGTGATCATCCCCATTCACAACTATATTAATAATTCCTAAGTGATGCAGACTCTCCAGTTCATGCTGTCTTCGTTTTTGTCCGATTACCAATTGCGAACAGGATTTGCCAGTCTGTTTCTTGATGTCGTAGTCACATCTTTCATCTTTGGTTTCTTCAACTGTTTTTAAATACACATTTTTTTATAATCCTACGTCGATCAGTGAGTCTAATCGATTCTAATAGCTCCAGCCACTGTTATTTTCTTCCTCGAGAATCTACCTGGATTTGCATTCTTCAATAATTCCGAATAAGATCAAAAGTATATAAATCGGGTTTTTTCAGAAACACTAAATTCTCTCAACTTACACCAACAAAAATAAAGGCTTTCTAAATTTCGAACTCGAAAAACGTACAATCAGCTCCACTAAAATCAAAGCCAAACGTGTAATCAACATCAAATAATTAATAAACATAATCTGAATTATTAGTCTAACTAAAAGGATAATAAAACTCACAAATTTGGTACTATCCCTTATACCGATTCTTATCGTCTGGGAAGTCCTATGTACTGAAATTTAAATACGAAGAATTACTAAAAATTGATGAAGAGACAAGAGAGTAATTGAAGGAAACGGAGGTGGTTTTAGTCGGTAGAAATCCGGCATGCCGAGAGGCAGGATCTGGTCGGTATCTTTTGAAGATTTCCACCTTTCAACGTTGAAACAAAAATTAAATTAAAAACGAGACCTACAGATGCATCCAAAACAACTACGAAACCATGCGAAAAATCATTCGTGAGAAAAAATTTGTGAAAGAATAGCCAGAAAATGTTTGTATCGAAAATTTTATAAAATATTTCGCGAAAAAAAAATTTTCAGGGAAGTAAACATTTCTCTGAATAATATAAGCATTCCGCATTGTTTATAAAATTAATTTCATAAAAATATATTCTCTTTGTGCTTGAAATGAAACCAATCTCCAAAAACTTTGCATGACACAACCCAGAAAAATTCAAGAAGATTTTGACAGATTAAATTTTACAAAATCACCAAAAAATAAAACTTATTGTTTATATAATGAGAGAAATAGATCAAAATAGCTTGCGAATTGTGTGCCAAAAAATTTTAAGTAACAAAAATATTAGATCCACAAGTATGCTTAAAAACATCGAGATGAATACATACGTTTAAAATAGAACCTCAACATTTTTATTAGACAAATAGAGAAACAGTTGATAGGCTGATTCATTTGAATTTGCTTCGATAAATTCAAAAAAAATTAAAATATTAGGAAAATACTTCCATATGATTTGTGTAATGAATGATTCCTAAAATGACCACGAACCATTGCCTCTACAAATATCTCCTAAAAATTGTACAAATATTCGGAAATAATTTGTTCTACTCACAAATTAAGAAAAACATCTAAATGTTAATTTAAAACATTTTAATTGCTTGCTGTGAGATAAAATTTTGAGAAAAACTTTCCTTTTCACGAACATTTTACCAAAAAAAAATCATGATGAACTTCATATATGTACATCAAATCACCTCGAATAATTTTTGACTTATGACTGACAAAACTAAAAGTGACTTTGCAAACAGTAGCCCCTCATGCTGGCTCGACAAAGGTGAGAATACGAAACGAAGTTAAAATAATACGCAGTTATTGGAGTAACAAGTAAGGAATTTCGGTTCCATAAAGTGTGAAATTAGAGTTAATATTACCGAACAAAGAATGAACGCTTTACTGATTTTCTGGGTGTTCTATAACCAACCCCACAATTTTCCTATTCCGTTCCAGGAATCTTACTGATTCTACGGTAGATTTTTTAAAGATTTCACTTTCAATTTGTAATAAAAATAGTAGCAAAATGTCTAGGTATCAACAAAGCGCAGATAATTTAAGATGCTTTGTTTTACAATGGATTCGTTGTGTTTTTTTTTGTATTTCACTCCAAAATGTAAGTTAATTTTCAACTTTATGAAATGAAATATTAACGTCAACATCAGTTGCATTGAAAATAACGCAAAACGTCTGGCTCTCCGTTTGGTTTGATGTTTTTGTTTAAAAAGGATTGTTCCGTTCGTTATCATCATTGGGAAATAGGAAAATAGTTAGTTTGTCGTTTCATTGGACCATGGTCAACTACTATTGATCCAATGAATTCAGAGAAATCCGTTTACCAGCAAAACAACTTATCATCTTGTCGTATCTTTGCATTTCCCAAATAATTTTAAGTCTCGCTCTAACGGACAGTTCATACATTATTCCACCACTCGAACATACTGAACATCCGAGCATCCTTATTGCACCATTCAACACTGCCAGTCGCACGATGCTTGGAATTCTGCTTCTTCGTTAGAAATTGTCAAAACCACTCACGTCTAGGCGCAACAAATAACAATAGAATGAAACAAAGGACCTGAAGAGACGAGACACAATATAGCTTTCACGTCCAACCCTTGACAAAGTATAGTGAAAAATAGCCTTGGCTTGCGTCCATTAGCATAGAGTTTGGTCAGCATCTAGACAAAGTGCATGCACACGTTTCAACGTCATCCGAGTCTGGTTTGCAGCAGGATCGGAAAGTCATGTCCTGTATGCAAATAGCGTTTCAAAATGGTTTCAATTTGCTTGACCACCATCAAGGTATATAAACCAGAATAGGTATGATTTATTGCCCTAGGATTCGGCGCCGAGTGACGTAACATCGCACATACACGCCCAGTAGTGCTGCCATCCTGTTTAAAAAATAGATTGAAAAATATTTGGGCAGCCCTGTTCACCTCATTATATATTTCACAATAGACATCTAAACAATGGTAAATGCTACATACCAGAGCTAGTGTTAAAATTACATGCTATAAAATGAAGCGGAGAGAAATATCAAATCAATTGAGCGTGTCAGTTGTTTTCATCTAGTTAGTTAGCAAGACAATAGAATCAATTTTTAACAATAAAAGTAGGATTGTAACTGTTCGACTTTCAGGGCATTCATCGCCAAACCAATAACAGTTACAACAAATTTTATTCGACAACTAATAAAGGATTTCAAAATTCTCTATAATAAACACCGCATCAAGAGCATAATTTTATATAGCGTAGTTTGGAAGTGATGTTGAAAAACGTAAAATGATCCAAAGTGTCGCTATACAATTTGAGTGAAGTCTCTGAAAATTATATTTGATTTATATATTATATACAGTTATATACACTCATCACTTTCTAACTATGCTAGATAGCACTATTCTCTTGGTAAAAAATGACAAAACAATGACATATTCGCAAGAACTACATTCCCAGTCGGAAAAAGAAAAAATTGGCTTCATTCAAAGTGTGCATGAAATCTCACTTGGGTATATTTGGCCACGCCCTCCCCGCCGGATGACGTAACAACAGATCATACCAATGTAGTTTATATACCTTGGACCACCATGACGCCATGCCGAAACATACAAAAGACATTAAATTAACTGAAATCCGCCCACCCTAATTGAAATTCGAGTACAAACTAGAAAAGGCGAGCAGGTGTGGACAATTTCAAGTGAAACTGTGCTGCCAACAATTGGTTTTCTCCTTAATTTTTCAGTAAATTAATGGACGTCGATTTTCCATTGCTTTCTATGCATTGTTCAGAACGAGGCAATATGCGGATTTTTTTATGGACAAAATCCAGTTTCGCTGAATTTCTGCAGATAAATGTCATTTACAGTGTTTTTTGGGAGTGTCGTGGCAGCCCTTGAATGTCCTCGAAAGTTATTCAACCCCGACCATTTATTTGACATCAGCATTTCTCTGTGTCAGCCTTTCAGTCAGATATGGTCCATGACTGCTGCTGAGTCAAAAAGACCTGCTTTGCATTGTTCAAACCGTTATATCTCAACACGAGCCTGCTAGCTGGACCAACACCTGATTAACAATTCATGAACGGATTCAAAAGCTTTCACTTGTGATATGTAGGTCGAGAACGATTCGCAGGAACATGATTCGCTACTACTCGTGTCTCCCGGGAAGAAGGGAACACCTCCTGTCCTGGCCACCCACACAACGGGAGCGCTTTTGGGGCTCGCATGATGCGCTCACCTATCGCCAAAAGCCGAGGTCTTCCACCTCCAAAATCGAGGTAATCCGAGACGTTGTGCACATAGTGCGGCACATAGCACCGAGAAGTACATAAGCAAGCGACGCGACGAATGGGCGCGGCGCTTCCATGGCAATACGCGAGTGTGTGTAACAATGGGCGGCACTATGCCGTACATGGCCAACGCTAGCGCGAACGAGAGCTCACCCCCACCGGCTGGCTGTCACCTTTACGATTTACGGCGCTCCTTGGACTCGCACTGATTGCCCAAGAGCCAGGAGCCAGGACGACGCGTCGCAGAGCCTATGGTAAATGGAAGTAAATGGATGCTATGTGCCGCACCGAATGGGCTTCTTCGCCCTCGGCAACAGTTCGCCTATCAGACGAGCGCCATGGCTGCAGCGGGAGTCTTGCTTGCCAGCAAGTAGGACCTGTGCCGTGCGGCGGTGGCCCGACCAAAGGAGTGGGCGCCAGCGTATCCAACGCCACGTCCCAATAGGACTCGCGCTGGCAGTCTGCTCTTGGTGTTCGACGGGATTGGACGTAGTAGGCGAGAATTGGGACCTGTGACACAACCGTTGGTGGTGGAATTGCTGCGATGGTTCTTCTTCCCACACAGAAGAGCTGCACACAACAGTTGAAAAGTGAACAAGAGTGATTCGTGTGGCGCGCGTTGAGTGAGACTCAGTGAAAATCGAAGTACTTGTAGATACCTGTTAATTGTTAGAAGTAGTGAAAAATAGTTATAGTGATTGTTGCGTTGATAAACGATGGCCCTGAAAATGTTATATCGTGGACCGAGCTCCCGTTTGGAGACGTTGATCGAGAAAATCCAGCAGAACAGCAAGGAATCTGGAAATGGTAAATAGTGACTTGCTTACTTGCCAATAATAACTAGAATTTGAGCGTTTGCATCAAATTCATTTATAGTCAAAAATTAACTAAACGGTAAACAGACGATATTTTAAATATCGGTCGGATGGTTTCGTTAATATAATTTTCTAAAAATTTGAGTTTATCGAAATTAATTATTATCAGTGTACAACACACACTGAAGAAGTCTGGGTGTGTACGAAATGTACATCTGAATTAATAGCTAAATACACGGTTTCTTCACAAGGAAAATTTTGAAATTAAATTTTTTAATGTAACTTAAATTGTTAAATCGTGAAAATAAAGGGTTCAAACTGATATATTTGAATATAAAAATTCAAGCATTACTTTGTGCAAATTTGCATTGAAATTCTAACAGTTGCTTTGAAAGAGGCTACATCTTTTGAAACAAAAACAAACTTATTTGCTCAATCAACCATCCAAAATTCCTGCACAATGAAGAATATTCAGAGATAGAAAATGTATTTCAACTATAGTCTCACATATTGCTATAATAGTTATGATTTCATTCAAATAAATCTTGTGATGCGATAGGAATATTAACCGTATCTGAATCATAACCATAACATTTAAAAAACTTTAAATAATGCAAAGGCAATCCTTTGAAAGCAATAATGAATTTTTTTTAATTGATCGGTCCAGTTGGCGACGTACGATCATATAAATAATTAGACATAAATAATTTAAATAAAAAACGTTGATCAGGTTGAATTGAATTTGCCTGGGCGATTAAAATGTCAGTTTTCAAATTATGTATCGTTTCAGGAAATAAGATTAAAATATTATACCTTTTGTTTTTTGATTAACTTTTTCCTGAAGGAAACTAAGAAATCTTAACACTAAATTCAACTTTCCAAAATTCATGTACAATACTATCTTGAATTTCAAAGAAACATAATCCAAAAAATGTAGGCCTTATGACTTGAACTAGCAATATTTTACGTTGAAACTGCTATATCTTTACTTAATAAATTGAATACGCAGGTTTCAATAACGAAATTGCAAATTAAAAACTGAAGTTTATCTCAAATTTTCAGGAAAATATATTGCCAATCAAAATTATTAAACATTATTTTAATGGACTTGAAAAATCCTAACAAGTATGTCACGCAGGAAAATAAACGATTTAAATACAAAAAACAAAAC
This sequence comes from Oxycera nigricornis, assembly GCA_963942545.1. Lineage (NCBI taxonomy): Eukaryota > Metazoa > Arthropoda > Insecta > Diptera > Stratiomyidae > Oxycera > Oxycera nigricornis. The sequence continues at coordinate 4,274,309 of OZ012662.1, forward strand.
ACTATAGATATTCTATAATATAAATTGTATTCCAATATAGCATTTTTCAACCAATTAAACCTTTTTTCCAAATGGTTTCTGCATTTTTCTAAAATGTTTAAATCTGTTCCCAACTGGCTCGTACTTTTTCACAAAGTGATGTGTTGATTCGTAGCTAAAAATTTAACGAATTCTTTAAATTTTAAAACATATTGAAGGTAAACCGTAAAATAAACTAGTCGGAACCACCCGAACACGGTTGCATAACTGGCCCAGTACTGAGCCAGTACTCAGCCAGCACTCACCCAGCACTGGCCGCTGACTGTTGGCCGTTCGTTGTACGCCGACGCTTGGCTTTGTTTCCAATGCTGGCAAACCCTGTTCGGGAAGTACCAACCATTCGGAGAAAAGTCCAAACAATTTGTGGAAATGTCTAAATCAATCGGCAAATGCTGTAAGAAAATATACACATTCGTATAAATTTCCAACTTTTCTCGAATAAATTTGGGACGAAATTGAAGAAGAAAATTTGAAGATGGAAAACTTTCTTGATTTCTCGTTAAACCCAATTTCTTGCAAATAGTCTATCATATCAAAATAGATTAAACAGCACGATGTGACTCCAAAGTCAGTCAATTATAAAGGACATTAGAACATATTTAAAATACAACCCAAAATATTTATCTAAATGATAATCACAAGCGTCTTCTGCAGGAATTTGTTAAATGCAATTCAGTCGATGCTGCTTATTCCAAAATATTTGCAAATCGTATGTTGATGTCGAAAGGCTATTTCTGACATGTCGCCTATCGAAAAATTCACAAAATGCAAAACAGCCCGAAAGGGGCTGTGGTGCTCCAGCGACGTCAAAAGCTCAATACTTCTGAATTTATGCCTCTTTCACTCCTAAAATATTTTTTACTACCCTCCTTAACATAATTTACATATCGAAATTGATGCTTATATTGTAATAACTGCTTCCTGTATTTTCTACGTTCCCTAAGTATTTTTTCAAGTATGGAGCCTTCTTTGAGACATTTCAAATTCAATATGCCCATCTATATTACAACGTGAAACTCATGTTTGCCAATCCATAATTACTGCTCAGCTTGACACATGACCCAGTTCGCTTCATAAATAAAAGCACACCAACCTTAAAACAACCCATCTAGATATGTTTGTCAATCAATCAATTACATTATCCGCTGAAAGAAAGGTAATAAGACCATAAAAATCATAAAACAAATCTCATAATGGAGCATATCAGCGTACCATCAATCTACACCGAATCCTTATGATGATCACGATGTGTGTTTTTTCGTAAACTCCTACCATACACTTTCTGTTCGCTTCACCCCTTCCCAAATGAGCCGGAACCCTTACCGGAACACACATTTATGGACCCTCATTTGTCTTCCTGACAACCACACACAATCTCGCATTTCAACATTTCCAGATTTATAAAAGCAACTCGGTTTGCATTCTTTTATTGGGGGCATGTGAGCTAAGCATAGCAAAGCATCTTGTTATCCTGTTTCGCTATCACTTTTCTTTCGGCTAGTTGATGGAGCAATGCAGTAAGTCCTTGAGATGCTACATTAGAAAAATGGGAGTTGAAAGCGCTGAAAACGATTTGTTTCAATAAGGATAATACTCGAGGCGAGTGTTTTTTGGCGATTTTTCACAATTTAACACCCTTCATCGTGGCCGAGTGAAGGATAATAGTTACTGTGTTGATAACTTTACACATGACTTAATTTTTGGGAATATGAGATTATGATAATTTAGGTCCATAAAGGTGTTGTAAAATATTTCTGGTGGTCGGCGAGACGATGTATTATCTATATGAGCTCCTTGCTCTAGACCTGAAATGTCTACTTTACATTTTAACTTTTGAAGAAATTGGTAATGTAAGTTAAGTAGAAGTTCTAAAAAGCCAAATAGCTCCATATATCTCGCCCGAAAGATGAAAATGAAAATTTCAGCGACTACGAACATATGGAAATTTTTCCTGCGATCCTAACAAAAAAATTAATAGGAAGGAATCTGATACCACACACGCATGGTGTTTCTATCATTGTAACGTAGTGCTGATAAATGAGTTCTTTAAAATGAAATCGCAAATTCTATTCCTTTACAATTTCAACAAAAATTCATTTACTGCCAGTTTGTGGCAATTTTATTAACATTGATCGTATTTTTCGTATTTTATACATAAACAGTATATTTCATCAAAAATAATAAATCTATTAGCTGACTAAATATTTAACCAATTCTAAAATACAGTAAAATGTTTATAAATTCAAGAAAATAATTCGAAATTGTAAAAACTGTCTAAAAATTTGAAAAAACAAATCTTACAAAATCGTAAGTAGTAAGGACCATCAACATTTACATGAGTAAGCGAGATGCACATAGGTTCAGTTTCCAAACTCGAAGCTGATCGTGCAAATGTCCACTGTTTCCCCATGCATCGTTTGTCAATCACACAGGAGCGACTAGTAAAACATAATTCACGAGTTAAATTCATCCGAAATCCTGCCAAGTGTGACAGCACCAGAAGATCTCGCTACCACGCAATCCGATGCCTGGAGTATCGCACTTTCAAACCAAATGTCGCACCCTCAGGTGAAATAAGCATACCTCGCATAGAAGCTCGCATTCAAGATATAACCCATTCACAACATTAAAAGAACAAAATACTTTGGCCGAAAAGACCACACTTTGTATATCTTTTACATAGGGGGCAGGCCTGAAAAATGACCATACTTCCGTATTGCTTGTCTTTACGCACACCTGAATGAAAAGATGGGAAAGCATGGTCCTTACTACTACCGTAGTATAAAAAAATTGTTAAGCAGTCAACTTTTTAGGTACATAACTTATACGCAATCATGATTGCTCAGGAAACGATTTCAGAAGTTAAATAAATTTAAATTGTTGCATGAAAAATATTTATAAATAAAACTATGATATATTAAAAAAATCGAAATAATCTGGGAATCATCATTTAAATCAGATAAAATCAAAATTAAACAAAACCATTTTTGTTTAGACAAGACTGTCAGAAATATAAAAAACTGCATCGCAAAAACCAAGTTCTATGGAAAGTGGAAACTTGGTGCGGTTCTAAGGAAAATAATTCTTATTTTGTTGCGGTTTAAATATGTTTTCGCTTAAAATACACCCCCAGCTTGTTAGGATAATATTTTTGTAAAAACATAAACATTTTTCTCGTTCGATAAATATTTTTTTGGAATATTTTATATTTTCTGATTTGAAAAAAATATATTCTATGGGGAAATTCGTCAGATTTATGGTGGAGTTTTCACAGGACAAATTATCGCTCTCTAAATCAAAATTAAGCTTAGAAACGAATTTACCACATCCAGTTGCAGCAAAAACTTACAAACTCAATTTGATTCCATCCATTCAACGCGACGCGTGCAGAAGGAGTTTCATTATCAAAAGTTCAATCCATTCCTCAAGCTCATGGTGAAAACCCCCTATTAATTTCAACACTTATATAGACATCCTCAATTGTTCGTGTTGCACTTTCGCATTCAGATTCACGCCAAACCTTTCGCACCGGCTTCCGTGAACATCTTGAGAATTAATTAATTCCGCCACCAACGATCTCCGTCCGAAGACGATTTGAACTAATCAACACTTAATTAGTTCATGTGTGTTACATGTGTCTTTTGATAATGAGGATAGCGTTGATGGGAGCGGGCCACGAGGAGCCGCATTTCCGATTCAGGAGCTTAAGCACGACGTGGTCACTTGCCATTGTCATCATATATGCAATGAGTATCCATATCCATATCATGTCTTAATTGCCGTTTCCCTTCGGTCTAATTGCCCACAAAACGCCTTCGAGTGGTCCACGAAGTGATGTCGGGCAATTTGTGTTTGTCGCGTGTTAATTCAATTAGCCGGAATCAGTCACAGTTGAGTGTTGAGTGATAGCGGCCGGCTAGGATTTTCGGCTTCGGACAACTTCCTCCTTACGCGCGCATTAATTTCGGCCAATTTCACTTAATTGGCGATTAGCATTGGACCGTGTCTTCGCGGTGAGGAATTCCAGCGCCGCGACTAAAACAACAGCGGTCAATCTTGATTAGGTTGAGGGAGAACATGTAATTGCGAGGAGCTGTTTGGACGATGACTAACAAGGTCCCCCTCAAGTGGCGACAAAGATCCAAATGAGCACCGGATGATGGCGTCGTAAGTGGACAACAGAACTGGCGCAGGCGTCTAATCATAAAATCAGTAAGTGGCGAGCTTGGATCTTCCAGCTAGTCAATTTAATAGTTACAATTTCGCATGTCGAAATTCTACGAGTGAAGAATCTTCCAACTTGTTGTCCAAACTTATTATTCTCTCGAGTTGGATGAATGCGAAGAATGACCTTGTCCCGTTTCAATTTGCTTCAACGAAGAAGCACACATGTAGCTTTTAGATTGGCGCATATTTTTTTCCATTCTTTTCAATGATGGCTCTGGAAAAGGACCTTTTCGTGAGGCTAATCAGTTGACGCCTGTCGAGCCAAAAGTAACTAAACAGTGGACCACGAAGCTTGCATGTTCGAATAAACTTTATTCTATGATCAGAAAATTTGGGATTTTATTTAAAGAAATGCATAGATGCTATGAGAATGAAGACGGCTAAACATTTCATGCCCTATTGGTTATCTGTGCATCCCACTTACTATCTGTTCGTATTTGCTCAGAACTGCAGTCACTCAAAGGAGCTCTGAGTTGCCACTAAAGACTTTCACCTTAAAGCGACTTTTATCATTAAACAAATTACACTCTCGTCTTTTTGTCCTTTTAATAGCTTAAAGCACCGAAACAAAACAGTTCGACATTAATGCCGTTGTTCTCGCCACTCTTTCAGATTTGTACTCAACGCACACCTCATCAAGTTATTCGCCATCGACCTCGGAGGGAGCGCTAACACCCAACTCCTTGCTCCATCACCATCCACTTCAACACCTAAGTCGTCATGCTCAAGACAGCCGCGATGCTAATCGTCTTAGAGCGAGTCACGAGCAACGTCGTCGACGACACTACCATGCCGCATCCCTCGCGAATGGATCCTGCGAAGGACGACAGGATAATGCTAATGGTGATGAGGATGCCAACGGTGATTCCCACGACGACGACGAAGAGGATACTCAAGCTGCGGAGGGTGCAGAAATCGACGACCGTGATGATGACACCAACGAGCCCCACCCGGGATTGGGTGGTGGCGAGCCCGCCACCACCGTCAAAACGCCGGGAAAGCTGCGAAAAATCGAAAGGGATGCTCTGAAATTGGAAAAGCCGACAGGTGATGCCATTAAGAGCAGCACGGATGGTTCCTATCAGTGTCAGTTCTGTGATAAGTCATTTCCACGTCTTGGATACTTAAAGAAGCACGAACAGGTGAGTGGCATTCCTCGTCGTCCGTGCGGCTCCTCTTGTGCTCCACACGGCGGCAGCTATTCCATAATTAGTACCACATTGTGCGCTTATTAACCCCACGAATCGCTGACATTCCTCGAACCGCCGCTGTTCTCTTCAGTTACCTGTGCTGGCGCACCAAGGCCGATCGAACACTCACGCCAATTTATTGATCGCTGAAAGAACTATTGACGGTATTGAGTACTATTGCTGGTATCGCTGCCACGCGCAATTAGGAAGGAAATAGGAGTATGTGGCGGCGTGACCACAATCCATGCTATGCCAACCCATTGAGGATGCGAGGTCCCGCGGTTGCGACGTGAGACCTATTTGCGCGGAAACTTGAGCAAGATACATATGACGCGGGAATTCGATTTGCAATAAAAAACTGATCGATTTAATGAATTGCTCGGATTGTCGTGGTTGTCATAAAAGGAAAGTGTTCAATGATTCGATCGCTCGGGCGATTGGTGCTATGAGTTTAATTTCATTCTGAGAATCGGCGGTAGCCGTGGCGGCACTAGCGGTACTAGTTGAAAGGAAAATAACCCAAGTAGAGCACTTAAGGATTTTCCAGCAAATTTCAAGTGATTATTACATTGTTTCGATTTATAATTGTTTGTTTCCGAAAGATGGGTGAGGACAAATGGAATTTATTCAGTTTTTTTCCTGGAGTAGGAAACTAGTAGGTTTGATCAAGCAACACTAAAAGATTCAGATTCATGGCTCCTAGGTTGATATCAGGCTGAAGTATTTTCCCATAGAGTCCAACTGAAATTACGAATTAAATTCGCTAGACCTTTTGCAGATTGACAAATTGATTAGGCCTACGGAAATTTTGAATACTACATTTATGGTGTGGGTGGACCAGCAATAGCAGCTATCGCCATAACTTTGAATTTAAGCTTGTATCGGTTTTCTGGGTCTATCGATTCGTATCTTTTGCGAAATACTAAAAGGAAAAGAATCGACTGATATGCTGTTTCTAGGCAACATGATTTCATCAAAAACAGTCCATTAAACTACACACTTCCTAAGTACAAAGGAACATAGATACAGATTTGCGAAAAAAACACGGTCCTTTCAACGGTTTTCAGTTTATTATTCTCAGCCCCAAGTCGTCTTGCTAGCAATCATCAGGTTTTCGCAGTCTGCAACGACTTTATTCATAATAATTAACAGGGAATCTTATGCGGACGCCGTGTCTGACATCTGACCACTGTTCCAATGAAAAATACCCCCGACATTTCACAAACGTAACATGCCGCCAAAAACCTGCACCTCGAAGGTGCACTATCCCGGCCAAGTATCTGATCTAATCTATGTAATCTGGATCGCACTAAAATGGGAGTTTATAGAATTGCAACAGTGCGACGGACAGTTTGGTGTGCTTCCGCGATAACCATCGCGATCCCAAACTTGTTCCTAGCACTTACCATGCCGGTCCATCGCACGACGCGTCCTACCAATGTTGTACGGACTAGAAGAACTGATGTGACCTCAGCACGGTGAGCTATTATCATGCGCGGTGGAACCGTTTAAGTGTCATTGGCATGCACCAAGCGTAGGGTCGGTCCGTCTTCAAGAAACCGCGGACGGGGACCGGCAAAAAACAACACCATCATCATGTGACCAACGACTGAATAGGAGCACCTTATGCCCTGTCGTTCGTCACTTTCCAGAAAAACTATTTCTTTGACTCGGGACCAGCCAGTGTGTCAGCAACAACACAAAAGAACAACGAACATGAAACTTGGACATACGTACGATTATTTCATTAAGATGTAACACAAGATAAATATATTGCTAAACTTGCCTAGTGCAGAGAAGTTACACGGGGTTGACTTTTTCCATAAGTAAAGCTGGAGTAAGAGTTTCTTGTTGTGATGATACCCTCGTGAACGTCAAGTGCTATTTGTGGGTTATGGCATCTGCAAGTGGGGGTCTTGACCTCGGATGTCACTCGTGAAAAAAAAGCAATTTGCTGAATTCGGGCCACATAAATCTGTAAGAAGGCCTGCAACTTCGCGCAGTAGAAGAAGAGATAGATTAGAGTACTTTATGCTTTTAGACATAACTCACATGCAGTGCCGGATTAAGCCTTCGTGGGGCCTGGGGCTAAAAGTAAAATGGGGCCCTTTGATTACGCAACATCATCCCAAGAACATTAAGTAACCCACGTAACCTATCATAACCCAAGTAGTCCAGTAGGAAAGAGAGCTTGAAAGCAGATAAACATCCTAAGTAAATCAGTACAATAGAGGAACGAAAGTAAAAAAAAAACAAGCCGTGAGGTGCGACCCATGAGGTCCACACGGTCAACTTCCCAGTAATATCTACATATGTAGATATTCAAAATATTAAACACAATAATAGTTATGGAAATAATACTACTTCAAATAATAAAAATGTACCTCTCATAAAAATTATTGGAATGATTTAATATTAATCGTAACATCTACGCGAGCGTCAATTGATTACGTAAGGATTTTGGTGCATAGGTTTGATTGATTATTCACGCGGATCAATCGGAGGGGGGACAGGTTACAAAGCAGTTTTTTTAATTAAAGTTAAAACATGGTGATGTGAAGACTATTAAAAATCTGCTCAAATTTTGCAAATATTAATAAACTTTGATTGACTTTACAACAATGTCTTCAAAATAAGAGATTTAAAGTATTATGATTCGAATGAACCCTTTTTACATGGTGGCTTTGAATGATTTTATATTTTTTATTTATTTTTTTGTAATCATGAGAAAAGTTTTTGCTGGTTTCTCTACAAAAATTGATAAAATTTTATAAATTCTACAAACATTTATCATTACGATGTGCAAATCAGGTTAAAAATGATTTTTTTTGTGAAAAAAAACAATACTTTTCCAATTTTTTTTAATAAATCAAAAAAAACGCTTTAACGATTTTTTTAAAATAAAAATACATCATAAAAATGATAATACGAGTTAATTGACACCTTAATGATCGGAAGATTATATTTGGTTCTCGAGATATAATGAATGACGTAAATGACCTTGAACGTTTAATGACTTTTTATTTTTTATTTAATTTTTTTCGTAATCATGAAAAAAACTTTTGCTGGTTTTTTCACAAAAACTATTTGGAGTATATAAATTATATAAACATTGATTACTTAGGTTTGAAAATCAGGTTAAAAATTTGATGTTTTTAAAAAAAAACCTAATTTTTTGCACTTTTTTTAAAAAAATTAAAAAACGGCTCGAAGAATTTTTTTAAAAATTCAATATAATCATGTCAATGTTAAAACGCGTCGATTGACACCTTAATAATGAAAATCACATGTTTGGTTCGTGAGATATAGCGCATAACATGGTTGACCTTCAAGGGGCGAAAACAGCAAACCCCCCTGACCGAAGTTTCCCAAAAACTAATCAGCTCTTAAGATTGCAAAGACGCTTCGATTGACACCTTAACAAAGTCGACACGACTTTGTTTACGTGAGTTATGCTCGTAGAAAAACTGCCTGCGAACGCACATACGTACGTACGTACGTACGTACATACACACACACACACACATACATACTTCTTTCTAAAAACACTTTATATATACTCTATAGACCTCAAAACGTAAAGAAAAGTTGAAAATTTCAATTTCGATTTTCGAGGCGATTACAAGAACTTCCCATATACTGGGAAGTTAATAAAACAATTTTTACGTTGCATGAATAGAACAAATAATTTTTATTAAAACAAATTAACAATTAAAAATACTTTTTTCTTGGTTTCGATTCAGTGAATTCACTTATAACATCATCAAAATTGAGTGATCGGAGAATTTCACTTTCAATACTAAGTCTCGCTCAAGGACGGATACGGGGAGGGGGGGGGTGGGTTAACTAGTAATTTTGACGATTTTTTGCAATATTGTCTTCTTTTATTGTGATTTTCGAGGCAGTGACCCCCCTGAGTATGCTGGATCCGCCCTTGGTCGCTAATGACGACAATCTATAATCAGTCATTGTAGATCTATACATATATTTAACGCGTTTTAAGACAGAAAACAATCTCTCCGTTTTGCAGTTAGCAATCGGAATCGTTAATAATAATCTAAAGGCTACGAAAACATTTGGAAAAATTTGTTGCATATCAAAATTAACAATCCAATTTAATACCTTTAATGGATCGAGAATATTTCTATTAATTTTAGAGGACTCTGAGCTGGTGAATTTATTTTCCGGTTGGTCTTTCAGTAAATGAATGAACTGCCTAAATTCATCCAATAAATTTCCATCTAAATCCCCATCGTAAATTTTAACTAGCTCATTCGTTTTAATCCGTAGTTCATCTTCTTCTATCGATAATAACCGTTGTAAAAACCCAAAAATACTTATTATGTAAGCGTAGGCCTCGCTCCTTTTCTTCAATTCAACCACCAATTTATCTATTATTAAATAAAAAGACTCTACTCTAAATTTATAAGACCCAGATAAAGTACTTTGTTGCGTACTTCCATCTGTTAATGTTTTAATAATTTTTCTTTTCGTTGAGTCTGAATAATCAGATTTCTCAATACTACCAAGATTTGAAAAGCAATCCGATTTTTGATCAACTAGTTAGTGTGATAATTTCCTGAAATTTCTCATTTTATGTTCAATATTGCGTTCATAAATTTCTCAAGCAGAAAGTGGCATAAGAATGATACTAGCAAAGACAGTTTTGGGTTGTGGAATCGGTTCGATATTTTCCTGGGGATACTGAATCGAAAATATCCCTATATTTTTTAAAGTTATACTTTTTATAACACTAGCAAAACAAGGGCTTGAAAAACAAGTGAATAGGCGTCGGCTGTACGCCGGTGCTGCAACAGCCTGCACGAAGCTTACATTTTTCTCACTGATTCAGTTTCTTACGATTGTTTATCCGAAGTCTAATTAGTTAATTGAGTTGGGTCGATTAGCTTACTTCCAAAGCATGCTCAATGACCCAAACAATTGAATCAACTTGGGTCGATTCGGTTACTTGGGTTTATAGATTAAAAGTTGTAAAAAATTGCTCTAGCTGGGTCGCTTGAAGTTACTTGAGTTATTCCAAAGGCGTGCGGGGCCCTGGAGTAAGTGGGGCCCGGGGCTGTAGCCCCCTTAGCCCCCCCATTAATCCGGCACTGCTCACATGCATTCGAATTGGAGAATTTTTTTTAACATCACGGGCTAATATATTTCTCTAATTTATACAATTTGTGGCATGACATTATACCAAAGTGCATAGAGAAAGCCAGCATGGAATTAATTATGCATTTTCCAAACAAACTGCCAATTAACATTCAGGCCAGTTGTCGGAATTGAAATAAGTTTGCTACAGAGTCACTCAAAAAGCAACAATTCCAAATTTCATTTGCAAGGACAGATTTCTCTTTTTGGTGACTTCCACCACCGTTTGAAAAAAATACCATTTTATGAAAAGACATTTTGAATTTTTCCTCCAATCAATCAGAGAAATTTTAGAGAAATAATAACTTTATAGGCCACCCATATATTACGTAGCACAATTTTTAGAATATTTTATTCCCCAACCTCGGCCCCCATGAAACATTTAGTAACATTTTCAATATTACGTAACAAATTCATCGTACCTTCGTCGGACTTTTAAATATTTTAATTGCTAAGTATTAACAATGTAAATACTTTTAACCAAAAATATTTTTTTATTTTTTATTTATTATAAATAAAATTATTTTATTTTATTTTTCACTAATTGAATTATTTTAACTAATTTTAAATTTCGTTACATAACAATTTGCTAAACCCCTCTCCCTCTATGTAACATTTACTAAAAAATTTAATTAACAACAAACAAAAATTTCGTCGGTACTTTAATTTGAATAACATTATTTTTTCGGAATTTCTCAATTTACTCGTATTTTTTGCCGGAAAAAACTTCAACATATTCAGTTGTAGACTTCTTTGGTAGTAAATAAAATTGTCGAAATTAGTTACAGTTAATTTTTTCCGGAAAAAAATCACATTTGCGTACAATTTTTCGGAAAAAGTTTTATCAAATATTTTTTTACCAATTTTTTAAGAAGAGATTTTTGACGGAAATCAGATAAGCATAATAAAGTAATTAAATGTTTATTTTATTCTTAATTTCAATTTAAACGTCAAACTTTTTCCAAATTTATTTGTGTTTTTTTTTTCTTAAAAAAATTATTGGTTCATTTTAGATCGGAAATTTTGATTGTTATTAGCAATCTTCGAAAAACAAGTGATAAAAAGTTTGGCATTAACTATTAATATTTTTACTTGATTAAAAATTGGATTTAAAAAACAGCAGTAATTTCCAGGGAAACATTTTTGGGGTAAGTGGCTAATGCTTTATAATGGAATAATACAATAAATTCAAGTCTATTTGGAAATATTTCTCCGTATTGAAGGCAGCTCTTGGATACATATAAAGTTTTAAAAATGTTTTTTCAAGGAATATTAGTTATCTATTGCATCAAGTACAAAAATTAGGAAAGATTATTCCATACGGTATTGACCTTAAAAATAATTGGTGTAATCGTTTTTGATTGTAGTTCATTGAAAGGAAGGTTTAATATTCCAAAAATTTACAAAAATTACTTTCTCTTCAAGTCATATATTTTTGAAGAAGATGTCTGATTGTTAATCTTTCTACAGGACTTGGTTTGAAAATTAGTGAACATTATTTCATTTTAATATATTTTCAAGCAAGTTTATGAATCAAAAGACGTTTTATAGTTGGAAATAGATTTCGATTTTCTGTACTTCGTAGTTCTACGTTTTGTGAATATTTATGTTTTAATATTTGAACCCATCATAGTTACAAATTTTTGATAAATTTTTGTTTGAAGGCGAAATATCAAAAAAAAATTGTTAAAACTTTGTAACCAGACGAATCAAACATTATGAGGTACAGAAAACCGATATCTATTTACAACTATAAAACGTCGTCTAATTCTATGGTAAACTTGCTCGAGACGACTTGAGATTGTTTCTGAACAAATTAAAATTGAAAAAATGGTAATTCAAATAATTAGTAAAAAGTTATATATTAATTCTTCCCTCATATCATGAATTTAATCTAGCCAACATAGCAGATGTAGATCTCGAAAGGAACCAGGTGAGGAGAAGATGTCATTTTTTGGAGACTATCTTCCAATCGACTTTCCCAAAACGATATTTTACTAAAATGACTTTCATCAAATCGACAATTCACATGTTTCATACAAAATTCTTTCTTGCTATTAATCCGAATTTATTTCTTGAAACTATACATCAAATTTCTCAATTCCTTGAGCCTCGCCAAAAAATGCACATAATTTTGCTGGCAAAAAAATGCGCGCTCTCTTTGTTCTGGCACATTTGCGACAAGATGTCTACAGAAGAATGATTGCATTGTCGTTACATGCAGTTACAAGTGATTACATATCTGTTTTGAATACAAATTGCTGACAATGACAATGTCAAACGGTTACGAGGTTCTCCCATGTTGAGTTGCGTGCAAACGATTGTGAAATGAACGTTAAGGATGATTCCGATGCAATAGTATAAACATAACGTTTGTGGACTGAACAGTGATTGATGCAAGTGGGGTGTTCTGCACTTGTACAACTCTAGAATGCATCGGTTTTTTCTCATCGAAATTTTTGCAATGATCATATTGGTTACCTGCATTTGGCACAACAGAAAAAAATTATGGCTGCCTAGGACCATAACATTGAGCACCTTTAGTCAATATGGTAACTTGATAATTAAATGCAAGTAAGCAATAAACGCAATTTTAATGTATGTATCCTATGTTTTTAATAAGCTGAGAATTGTAGGAATTCTATTTCTTCCAATTCATCATCAATGTAATGAAAATTTCATCAATACGACATTTATTATGTTGTTGAACTTAGAATCTATTGATTCACTGCATTCTGAGAGCTGGTATTCATGCTAGATTCATGTCGTGTGGACTCTTTAAAGGCTCTGATTATCTTATCACTTAGCAACAGTCCTATCTCTAATGGTCTATGAGATGCTTAAATAACTTTACAGCTCTATAAACAAAACCGCATTACTCGTACACTCCCGAACAGAGTTTGCCAGCAGTGGAAACAACGCCAAGCGTTGACCAAGCGTTGGCCAAGCCTCGGTGTACAACGAACGGCAAACGGTCAGCTGCCAGTGCTGATCCAGTGCTGGGCGAGTGCTGGCCCAGTGCTGAGGATTGGCACTGGCCCAGTGCTAAGGATTAACACTGGCCCAATGAAAGAACACAAGGTAGTCTTTCTAACACGATACCGATAAATAAAATCAGCAATCAAAACCAGACTATTACACGTTCAACTCGAATAAAATGTTACAATGTACAATATTTAATAAATTTTTCTATATACACACGAACTGTTTTTTATATAATCTTCGTTCGTGAATCCTTATTAAATAGTCCAAGAGTATTAGCGTCATGATACAAAACATTATAAAACTGCATTTTTGGCCATGTTTGCTGGACATATCATCTTCGAGCGAGTCGTGATTTTCGAGATATTGATAAAAATGTCTTCTTTTCAAAATTACATTTATATTTACCACTATACGGACGACTGGCACATTCCGTATCTCGAATAAGTGACATAAATGACTATTTGCAATGCAGATTTTTATTTTGCAGTAGTAGCTTCAAGCTATTGGTCAGTGCCGATTGCCAGGTTCAATTCACAGCACTCAGCCAGCACACTGAACCAATATCGATCTCTAGTGTCAATTTACAGCACTCATCGAGTAGTGCCATTTTACAGCGCTCCCCCAGTGCTGGGCTAGCGTTTTTCGAATCAATCTTTATAACTACTAATGAATCAAACTTGAATTAAAAAAAATATAAGACTGCATTCTGAGAGCTGGTATTCATGCTAGATTCATGTCGTGTGGACTCTTTAAAGGCTCTGATTATCTTATCACTAAGCAACAGTCCTATCTCCAATGGTCTATGAGATGCTTAAATAACTTTACAGCTCTATAAACAAAACCACATTATTCGTACACTCCCGAACAGAGTTTGCCAGCAGTGGAAACTACGCCAAGCATTGACCAAGCGTTGACCAAGCCTCGGTGTACAACGAACGGCCAACGGTCAGCTGCCAGTGCTGACCTAGTGCTGGGTGAGTGCTGGCCCAATGCTCAGAAAGAACACAAGGTAGTCTTCCTAACACGATACCGATAAAGATAATTAGCAATCAAAACCAGACTATTACACATTCAACTCAAATAAAATGTTACAATGTACAATAGTTAATAAATTTTTCTATATTTTTCACACACGAACTGTTTTTTATATAATTTTCGTTCAAGAGTATTAGCGTCATGATACAGAACATTATAAAATTGCTTTTTGTCCATGTTTGCTGGATATAACATCTTCATGTGAGTCGTGATTTTCGAGATATTGATTAAAATGTCTTCTTTTCAAAATTGTATTTAAATTCACCACTATACGGACGACTGGCACATTCCGTATCTCGGATAAGTGACATAAATGACTATTTGCAATGCAGAGTTTTATTTTGCAGTAGTAGGTTCAAACTATTGGTCAGTGCCGATTGCCAGGATCCATTCACAGCACTCAGCCAGCACACTGAACCAATATCGATCCCTAGTGTCAATTTACAGCACTCATCTAGTAGTGCCATTTTACAGCGTTCTCCTAGTGCTGGGCTAGCGTTTTTCGAATCAATCTTTATAACTACTAATGAATCAAACTTGAATTAAAAAAAATATAAGACTCACTTGGATCAGATCGACCCCAGATTGAACAAGATTAACACATCTAAGGAATCAAATCCAACATATTTTTAAATAAATTGAGTACATTACCATTTTGTTTATGAACATCAATTTGCATCCTTAATTGTTGTACCCAAACAATTCGTCAACCAAATTTTCTTGTTATTGCAGAGTCACGCCGAGCATCTACCATTCAAATGCGATTATTGTGCTCGGCTCTTCAAACACAAACGTTCACGCGATCGGCATACTAAACTGCACACTGGCGACCGTCGTTATCGGTGTCCTCATTGTGAGGCAGCATTTTCCAGAAGGTGAGTAGAACCATTATTCCACAATTTTTTATCCAAAAAATTCCTGTATTTTTTGGGTGTAAGGCAAGGAAAAGGGATTTTTTCTTAAAATTAAAACTGTAACAAGAACAACGCATTTTCTTTCAGTGACCATTTGAAAATCCATATGAAGACGCATGACACACAGAAACCATTTCAATGTACAGTTTGTAATCGTGGCTACAACACAGCGGCAGCATTAACGTCGCATATGCAAAACCATAAGAAGCAAGCTGCACTGCTGGGAACCGGACAAACTCTCAATTATAGGTACGGCTCCTTCGCACAGAACTTCGTAATCTCATTTGAATTCACCGATTTTTGTCCGATTCCACCCTCGAAACTTATATATCATTCATGATTTCAGCCCCCGCTCAACAGGATCGGGCTCAAGTTCCGGAAGTTTTCATAAACGCCGATATGCAATGCCCGACTGTGCAGCGGGATCGCGACCCGATTATCGGAAGCACAGTCGTGTTGGCTCCTTCATAGCGTGCGTCTACTGCACGAAATCAGACTTCGCGACGCTAGAACAGCTCAACGCACACATTCAATCCATGCACGATCAGAACAGCGCGGTCAAGGATGGAATGGTAACAGGATCTCCGGCTGCCGTGTCTGTTTTCCAACTCTCATGCGAGTACTGCACCATGAAGTTCCCCAACATCCCGACGATGTTTCAACACATGCGAACCACTCACATCGACCGATTGACCAGTCCTAATTCGTATTTCGAGCACTTTAACCGTTTGGCCGCTTCCGGGACATTCAGTCCCAGGCTTATAACGAACACATCCCTACGCACGTACAATAGCGAACCGGAGCCTAAAATAAAAGTTGAACAGCCCAGTCCGAGTCAGGATCGTCGCAGCAATGGAGACTCTGAAAAGGACGATGAGCAGACATCGCCTACGGATCTGAGTCAGCCAAAGAAACGAAATAGTCCTCACCCACCTCAAGGACCACCTCAAAATACTAAGACCACCACCGGTGCGTTTATGTGTAATCAATGCAATGCAGCCC
Source organism: Oxycera nigricornis (assembly GCA_963942545.1). Classification (NCBI taxonomy): domain Eukaryota; kingdom Metazoa; phylum Arthropoda; class Insecta; order Diptera; family Stratiomyidae; genus Oxycera; species Oxycera nigricornis. The sequence continues at coordinate 4,290,858 of OZ012662.1, forward strand.
TGCCTGACTTTGATACCTTCCGGACGCATTTGAAGAGCCACATCACGCAGGGCACATCAGGCTGCGTATGTCCTCATTGCGGATTGACACTACGCGACCTCGTAGAACAGGAGCGGCACATCATGTCACATTTCCTCATCACCAACACCGAGTTTTCTTGTTCGAACGCCACTTGCAAGAAGACCTTCGGCAAACCCGACGAGCTGCAGAAGCATTTGTTCGACAGCCACATCCAGATTATGTATAAATGTTCGCTATGCTTCGATTTGTTCGACACTAAGGTGGCCATCCAAGTGCACTTTGCCTGCTCCCATTCCAACGAAAGTAAGCTGCTTCGATGCTCGGCCTGCATGGAGTCGTTCGGGAACGAGAAGGACTTCTCCAGCCATGTGCGGACGCGCCATTCGAACAATGGATCTGCCATCCAGTGCATCTTCTGCCGAGCAGTCTGCTCCTCCGAACTGGAGATGCATTTCCATTTGGCCGCCCATGCTCGCCAGTTTCGCTGCCCTGCGTGTCCGGAGACCTTTCATGTGGAGTTTCTGCTGGACAGGCATTTGCAGACGCACCACTCGCAGAAGGATATTGGGCCAGGAGCTGCAGCAGCTGGAGGACCACCGCCTACTTCAACTGCTGGCGCAGGAAATACAGATGCCTTAGCCGCCAACTCCTACCATGGGGCATACAATAAGCAATCGATGGTTCCCAATAACAACAACACCAACGTGCTGGACTACAACGCCTTTGCGGCAGGCAAAAGTCTGCTCCAGTTTCCCGGCAGCAAGTTCTATAGTCCGCTCCAAGTCGATACCACCGCTGTGGGCAGTCTTGCCAAGCATTCCGCGCTGATGTACGGTCTCAGCCAGCGGTACTTCGACGCCAACAAAACCCTCATGGACATCTACAACTACAACCAGGACAACAAGAACGCGTCGCCGTACTTCATGAACCACAACAACTTTGACGCAAGCCGCGCCACATCCTCCCAAAAGGCTCATCAGCCCGCGGACAACAAAGCATCCGGGGAGCGTCCTAGCCCGTCCGGATTCAGTTGCGGCATCTGCGAGCGCGCTGACTTCCGCACGGAAGGCGATGTCCACTCGCACCGTAAGATCGTGCACAATCTGAAAACAGGAGTCAGCCTGCGCTGCGCCTACTGCAGCGGCAACTTCAAGTCCCGCAGCGAGCTGGAGCACCACATGAAGACGTGCCACAACTCCACGGGGAAGCACAAGTGTCTGATATGCGACGAGATCTTCCCGTCGCCAGCGGTCCTGGCGGAGCACAAGCTGCAGCACTCCAAGGTGGGGCAGTCCGGCAAGTGTTCGCACTGCTCGCTGGCCCTCAACGATGTGGGGATGTTCAAGGCGCATCTGAGCGACCACAACGCGGAGGGTCAGATCCCGGTCCAGTGCATTTGCTGTCGGCAGACCCTTCATTCGGACTTTGAAGTAGGACTCCATGCAAAGTAAGTGCGGCAGCTTTTATTCATTATTCTTCCCTTCAGGCGCCACCAATATTTCGGGATGTTAGAGGTCATTAAAATGGTGTTCAGCATCCTTCACTTGACTGACTTCCCACACAACTTTGAGGTCAGCACAATATTTTAAATAGTTGTGGCTGCGCTCTCCTTACTAAAACAAACCAAGCAATAACTGTATCGTCTTTTCAGATTTCACACCAAATCTTCGGGTGATCCTGAAAATCTGTGCGCTCTGTGCCTGGAGTCCCTGCCACCAACCTCAGAGTCGCGCGTTTGCGAGAAGTGCTGTCGAAAACACAATCTCAACTCGAAGTTCAGCATGCGCGGCTTCGATATGAACGGAATGGGACGCAACTACGTGGAGAATCGCTGTAACCTCTGCAAAATGATCCTTCCACATGCACAGCGTCTGCAAGAGCATCTGGTCGAGCACACGTTTGTCGGGTGCGAGGAACGAGGCTACTCCTGCTACATTTGCTCGGCAGTGTTCACCGTGCCCGCAGGACTTCTTAGCCACATGCTCGAGCATGGCCTGCACGCGCGTCCTTACGACTGTAATCTGTGCTCCGAGAAGTTCTTCTTTCGCGCGGAACTCGACAATCATTTGATCGAGCACGAACACTTGGAGCGAAACCCGTCAGCCGTGGAGAGCGGCAAGGACCTTCAGAACGGTGTGACTCTTGTTAAAAGCGAACGCATTGTGGAGGCCGCCCCAAAGGACATGAACAGTGCTAAGAAGTCGCAGCACGCCAATATGGATAGTGTGGCTGCCAGGGAGGAAGTCAAGACCGAAAAATTGGAAGATTCCGGGGAGAAGGTGAATAATCCGCCGGACGACGAAGATGAGGAGTATATCGAAGTGGAAAAGATCCCAGAAGGAGCGGCGAACAACAAAGGCTAGGAGGAGTCTAGGTTGCGCGACCGACTAGAATATTGCTCAATGTTTTTTTAACTTGTTTGTAAAGCTTAGAAGTCAGTACACCAATATTTACAGGTTGATCCTCTGATCAACCGAAACCGAGTTAGGTGTGAAGGATGTGTAGGAAGTATATTTGTTTGAAATGTTTTCCGTTGAGTCCTGATTTGTACTGCGCACATTCATGTTTCATGTTTAGGGCACTATGTGATAAGCTGGGAAGAATGTTGTACAAGTTCTTTCACTATGAAATTATTGTATGTAGAATACTCCAGTTCGCTTACCATTCGTTTCTGTTCTACCATTTCTATTTATTATATCGTTACGAGAAAATTGTAGAAACAGTTTTTAATTTTAAACCTACAAATACATATGCACAATATGATTGCACATACGAAGCGGTGGTTTGATTCACGACACCCGGAATTTGTTTTGTCAAATATTGATGAGGAGTGAAAACTAGTAAACTGAGTAAATGATTTCACTATATATGACCGGAGAAGAATGCCTGCATACCCGAGACGCATAACAAAGCCGTTGTTTTGTCTTTCCTTTAATTTAATTTAACTCCTCTTAACACTACTTAACACTCAGCCGTGGCGGCTGGTGGTAAAATTTAATGGTAGTAGTAGTATAAAAAGTCCATCAGGAAAAAGAGAACATGATTCCACACGCATGTTTGTGGTTGCTCCACTCTTTTTACATCTCGTCGTCGTTTGTTCTTCCATTTTTGGTAGCCAATTAAAAAAACAGAAAAATTTAAAAAATTTACAATTTTGCCGAAACTGAAAGTGGCTCTATCATTTTTCACTCATTTTCACAACCAAAAATTCATTTAGCCTATCCTCAAACCGCCCACTTGACCTGAGTTGATTCTAGCGAAACCATGTTTTATGGTTCCGGAAGTCGATCTATAACCGAAGCACTACACCAATGTCTGTCTGGATGAGAGTATTAAATTAGATGATACAAAAAATCCATTCTTGTTATTGTTGACCCCCGGAATTATCGGCAATCAATCATTCGCTTCTCTATTTAATCTGTGGGGAGGTTCCACTTTGTGCCTTTGCTCTGTGGGGACGGACGATCCACACTTTGTAGAAATCTGGGCAGCCAATACTGTAAAGTGGCTGCACGTCGATATTAGGTGCAGTGCAAAAGAAATCTCTGTGCATGCAACCATTTTTACGTTCTAGTAGTTCAGGCAAAAACCAAATGCAGCTTTTGCATTGACCACGATAAATGCCTCCAAAACTAAATCTGCTTAGCCGCGCCACGAACCACTGATGTGGTATGGTGGAATGGATGAAATTGGCACACTTTGATGTAGGGTGGAATCGCATTTCACTTCTACTACTACTATTGCCAACTAGTACTACTGCAACGGCAATCGGTTTTGAATATGAAAATTGTGCCGTTGCTGTCTCACCGCGACCAACAGACTGGAAGGCTTCACAGGTAACTTCAATGACAAAAGGATACCGCTCTATGGTTGCTTGCCGAAAGTACCACCAACGAACAATCCTCATCTGCTTATAGAATTGAGTCAAACAACTCGACTTGCGACGCTCAATTTTTTGAGTAATTGTTTCGTGAAAAATTAATGTAAAATAAATAATTGTTAATGATACGAATTATTGTGCAATTTATCCGGGGGAGTGATATTAATTATTTCTTCTCACAAACGAGTAATTTTCAACCTGCTCTGCTGCTCATTACCAAAATTACAAGACAAGAAAAATTAGCGATCGTAAAAACAATCATCCTTGAATGAAAAATCTAACAAACCACCGAAACTCTTTATCAACTTGTTTCAGATTCAAATTGAAGGCCACACCCATCTTACCATTCTTCATTTCGCTTGATCTTATTTTATTTCGTTTAGAAATTGCACTGCCTAAATTTTAAATGCTAGATTTGACGTTGTAGTTGTTAATGTTATTTACACAGATAGGCCTTGCAATAAATTATACATTAATAAATTATACCCCTTAAAAATTACAAGTAAAAACTTCGTATCTTCATATATTTGTTAGGTTCGTTCGGATGTTTGTATCTTTAGAAATACATACACTCAACGGCAAGAATTTTTTGCCTGATATGCAGTCCGTTTTGAAGAAATATGAAAGGTTTTATGATTGTCAATATAGTATACATACGATACCAATTAAAGTTGAGTTTAAGCAAGGTGAGCATATAAGTTTTGTGATACTTATGGAGCTAGTTAACATTGTTTAAGGTGGTGTTCTATAAAAATACTGCAAGACGATGTGAAGCACTCTGCTGAGCTATTGAGTTTCTAAGGAGATTGGTACTTCCAACAAGACAATGATCCAAAACATACTGCCACAATTATTTGCGAGTGGGTGGTTTCTGTATAATGTGATGTCTCACATGTTGGAATTTCCTCCGAGAGCCAAGATTTAAACTTTATAAAAAAATTTATAAGATGAGCTGAACAGACGACCGAGAAAACACAATATAACGAGCCGATTCGTTCTTAAGAAGAAATTGATGGTAGAGATTAGCAGAATTTAAACTCACCGATCGATTAGTAAAATTGATGCCGAAAAGACTGCGAAATTCGAAATATTAAACATTATTTTTAACATTATGAAAATTTTTCACGTTTTAAAAGTTTTACTAAGTCCAATTGTCAGTCACAATTAGCTTCACGCAGTGTGCCACCAACTCATTCGATCCCTGCTCATTCTCAGCACTGGTGTGTAGGTAGTATTACTCTTTCAAATAAATTATGTTAATTCAGTTAATCCCTCTTATCCATTCCATCAAAAATTGCAAATCTAGCCCTGGCATTTCTTAAGGTGAAAATCAAATTGGGAAGCCTATTTTTACACTGTTTTCGTTTTTTAAAAGAGAAGAAATGATTAGAACGCATTGAAATTAATAGACTATTTTACTCATATTTTGAACTACATCTCATAATTTTTCAAGTGATTATCATCAAAATTAGAATCTGTTCTTCATGGAGGCCCGCCGTCCGAGTCTCTTATTGCCGTGCCTACTGGAGTACACAATTTTAATGTGAAACCACTCCAAGTAGATTTTTCATATTATCTTTATGTATAATTTCAAAATGAACCTGTCTTTGAGTGAAAATTTGGAAAATGGAAAATTTGTGTCGCGTTTGAAAACAAATTGGAAAGTTTTTCGTGCTTTTCTCATAAAAGAAACTCTAAATCAAAAATTTTCACCCCTTTTTCAGGTTCAATTATATGCAAGTTTAATAAGAATTCTAAAAAGATTTGATTCTGTCAAAAGTTCACTGAGCTACAATGCACGCCAGCCGGAAATACGCGTTTCGAGAAAATCGCATTTAAAAACTAGTTACCAAAAACTGAGTATTGAAATGACTTGTGTATTACTCCCATATACACGGAGATACCATAAAAAAATACATCCTCTTGTTTTTTTCAACGTTGGGAGGTAGAAATTTTCAAAAGATACCGATCAGCTCCTGCCGAGATGCCGGATTTCTACCGACTAAAACCACCTCCGTTTCCTTCAATTACTCTCTTGTCTCTTCATCAATTTTTAGTAATTCTCCGTATTTAAATTTCAGTACATAGGACTTCCCAGACGATAAGATAAGGGATAGTACCAAATTTGTGAGTTTTATTATCCTTTTAGTTACATTAATAGTTCAGACTATATGTTTCTAAATTATTTCATGTTGATTGAATCTTTGGATTTGACTTTAGTGGAGCTGATTGTACTTGTAGCTTACTTTGAAAGTTGGTCCTGAAGGAGGAATTTTTTTAGTGTCGTTTTAAAGAAAGTTGGGTTCGCTATGTTGGCAATACCTGTCCAAATATGTACATACAAAGTAAGATAGATTCATAGAAAAACAGCTGCGTGGTCTCGCCCAGCTTGTCTGCGATCGCTCCATTTAATGGGCCTTGCGGTCGAAAATATAAGTACTTCGCAAACTTTTTGTACATACTCTTGAATAGCTAAACTTCCGATTTATGCAATAAAAAAAGTCGACTTTTTTAATCGTCTAATGTGAATTTCCCCCTTAAGCCTGAAAACCTTATATTTTCAAGGGGTGTATGTAGGGTGACCAGATGTCCCGTATATTACGGGTTGTCCCGTACTTCAGGCGCGAATTTTTCACTGTCCCGTAATTTGACGAAGCCAATACGGGACAGTACATTGTCCCGTAATTTTATGATTCAATGGCATTTAATGATAAAAATACCTATTCGAACAATATTTATTTTCTCGCAAAAAGCAGTGAACACCGCGCGAAAGCATGATTTGATTGATATTGATGACGCGAGTCTTCAATTGCACTATCATAGAAATTTGATGAAAACCTTAGTACTGCTTCTGCAGAATTGAGTCTGAATTTCTGACTGAATTTTCTGCTGTTGCAGAATTTTCATACAAAATTCTGTTCTGCACCGACCTTAGTACTAGGATTTAAAGCAGAACTTAGTTCTTAACGAAGGCTTTCATTGCCATGTTTTTCAACGTGACACTTTTATTTATTGTCTCAAAACTTCGGGTACACAGATATCTGTAATTAAAGGTAGTAAATTTTCAAAAAGTGCGCCAAACTCTTTTATCCTTTGTACTGATGGCAGTGCTTAAAAATGTCAAATGTTTTGAGCACATGCTTGAATTCTTGGAACGAACTTTCGGGTCTGGTCCTCGTGTTTGCGCACTGTGTACTGTCTACATTGTGCTGTGCAGTAAGCGATTTGTTGTGTTGCGTTTTAAGGTTATTTCATTGGGAAAGTCAAAATTTGTTTTTATATGTTATTCAGTTAATCCACATTTTCTTATCAAAACAATTAACAAACTATTGATTTATGATTGTTTTAAGGGTAATTCATAAAGAAAGAAATCTAAGTTTGTATGTATACGTTATTCAGTTGATTATTTCACATTTTCCTTTCCAGATAATATGTAAATTGTTGTGTTTTTGAATATTTAATATTATTTTTTAAAGTCTTTCATTAAGAAATTTAGCAAATTTTTAATTAATTGATTATGCCAAATAAGAAAAATGAATTTTGATTTTGAATAAAAAAACGGCCTGTCCCGTAATTTAACCTCAAATCCCGTATTTTCAATGCAGTTGACCCGTAAAACTGGAAATCAGATCTGGGCACCCTAGGTGTATGTATACTTTATTGTTGAACTGTAAGTATTTGCATGCAAGAGACGAGGACGAGCAGAAGCAATCGCAAAATTTGTCCTTTTCCATTACACCTCCATAGCGAACGAGAAACAATTGTAGAATTATTGATAATTGAGATTAATTTTAAAGTTTCCTGGATTTTATTTACTTCTGAATAAGTTTGCGCTTGGCATTGCCGCGTATGCGTGCGGCCAATGAGTACACGCGGTCGTTACAAAGCCACTGCTCGCCGGCTGGAAACGTTAAATGGAAGCCGAGCAAAAAAAACAGTTGAACGCAAGCACGCGTTCCATATGCCATCTGCACCCAATACGAATCGAAGGTGCGCACATGTTGCCCAGGTGGGGTGCCGTCTTCCGTGGACGGAGTGCATGTTACCGCGGCCGACGTGCATTGCGGCGGCCTCGCTGCGGCCGAAGAAGCCGGAGGACCCGACGGGGCAAGCACAAAAACAGGCCCGTGAAATCCTACAACTGGCATCTGCAAGACCATCACCCCCGGCGCCCGCACCCCTCGCAAGGGCACTTCAACACTGGCCCGATCGCGATCAAAACAGGACGACAGCTGACACCGTCGTAATCAGGCTTCAAAGCAACGTCGGCTGCGAGCGCTCAGAAGATTTTCGGACTTGGTCTCGCGTGGCCGCGTTTGCGTCGTAGCTCCGTTCCGTGCGTGTCCTGTGTTGTGTCCTTTTCAGTTGCGGTTTCGGTGGCTGTCCGCGTCGTTTGTTCGTTTGTTTTCCGTGCCGCAGGATCGCTTCTGGGCGTCTAGCCGCGCGCGAACTAGCGTCTAGCCAGCCAGCACAGCATCCTTTGCAGCCGCGCGGCCGAATCGATTGTCGTCTCGCTGCAAGACACCCCCCGCCAGGATGTCGGAGAAGCATATGGAGGAGCTGCGGCGGATCTGTCTCATCTGCGGATGCCACACGAATCAAATCATAAACGTGTTCGAGCCGCGCAACGGACCCAACATCGTCGAATTGATCCGGGCGAAATTCAAATTCCAGGTAAGTTCCGGTCCGGACAGTGTTCTTCCTGGCTGCAGATGTCCTGCCACCTGCCCGCTGTCCCTGCCCCTCGTCCGTTTTTCAGTTTGTTTTGTGTCAATGCCCTCTGGTGCGGCTCACCACCCTTCAAATTTCGGGTGGAACACACACCGCCGAAAAAATCGATAAGCATGAGTCAGTCCAGGTCGCGAGGACACTGCTACGCGTGAAGAGTGTCCTTCGCAGGCGATTCGGTGCAGTGGCATGCACGCAGGCATTCATCCATCTATTAGACTCACTGCTCCACATCACTTCAAATCTTTCGCTCCAGCCAAGGACATGCAGGAGACTGTCCTTGCAACTATATTCTCACTTGATTTTATTGGAAGAACACGCACCCGCGAATAGATAGTGAGGACAGACGCGAAAGGATCGATTTAGAAGTCAATTGCAATATCCTTTTTCTCGGTTGCATGCAAAGATAAGATCATACGATACGAAGAACAAATTGATGTCCTTACAAGGATTTGTTTCACTGAGGGCAGCTTTTCTATTGGAGTTTAAATTGTCCGGTTTGTTGATGAAATAAATTCCGACGCATCCTGTCTGCATGCCAGGACACAGCTCCTATAGTTGATTTGTGTGCATATTCAATGTTTTTCTTCCAGAATGTAGTGTTATCTACTTTTCATCCTTACGTTTGCCTCCTTCCCGACTTTTTGATTGTAAAAAATAATACTGACCTCGATTCTCCCCTAACACAGTTCTGGTGCCCAGATAAATATTATGTGCTGATAGTATGCAGATTCTGACTGCAGGATCGATTCCTTCCGATGAAGCCAATCGAAATTCTTATATTGAAGAAACTCCTCTTCAGGAATTGAACACGCCGTGTTCAACACGGAATCATATTTTTATGCGTGGGATCTCCATATTTTGAATCTCTGCTTTTTCGAGGTTTCTGTTCATATGACCACTATCCTTCATCCTGATAACGGTTAGTGCATCGTCGAGGTTTCCTTGATCTTTATGCAATACTTGGTTTGTCGTTTACAGAACATTTCCAATCATCCCAGTTCGGTGCGATTGCCTTTTCTTACCATGCTTTTCGGCCATCCGACTCCATGTTTTGATGATCTTCCAAAACTACTTTCCTTTTGTGTCCCGATCTAACATTTCGCGCACGATGGCATTCGTGGGTCTTCTTCAGCAGCTTCCAGTGGACCCTATGTAATTTTATTTATTTTCAAATGTATGCACATTGTAGTACTCTCGTGGCCTCTTAATGCAGTGGCGGACTGAACCCGCCGGGGCCCGCGGCAGCAACATAAAGTGAGGCGGTAGGCCCCCGGACATTTTTATAAAATGATATATTTCCCAGTAATATCTATAAAACCATTAAAAACGATAATAAAAATAATAATTTTAAAAATGATAATGAGACATTGCAGTAAGTGGAATGAGTTTGTGTGTGTGTTTTTATATGCATATTTTTTATAATCATAAAAAACTATGGTTTTTCATTTGATAAATACTCTTTCAACCTTTCCATCTTTTTAATCACTGCGGCGCTGCAAATGAAAATCATTGATTTAATGATGATTTTATTTTTTGCGTTATTTAAATAAATCATAAAAACGGCTGTGCTAAATTTATTTAAAAAAATTACCAAGTCTTACAAATGATAATACGCTTTGACCAACACCACAGCCATATGATGAGAGTAAGTAATATTGTTCGTATCAATACCTTATTTTGTATAGTCGCCATATGTAGTACAACCATTGATGCTTTATTATTATTTATTATGAATACTTTTTTTCAATTGTCATAAAACTATTAATTTTAAATTACCAAGGAATCGATGCAGCACTTGATTTTTTAAGGCATAAATTGACTTTTTTTTAATGTGTTTTTTTCACAAATAAAAACATTTTTTTCTAGTTATTTTTTATTGGCTTAATAAACGACTGACTTAAATTTATTGAAAACCTGATGAACTAATTAAATGTAAGGACGCTTGACGATTGGACACCTCACCCAAATCGATGCGAATTTGCCTTCGTGAGATATCGTTCTAGAACGAAATCAAGGTATATAGACTACAGAGCTAAACCCACTAGAAAATCGTCATCCTATTTCGCTCGCACAATTCACACACGCTACGTCATGGATTCAATGAAATTAGGGCTGCCAACGGAACAAATCGGAGACGGCGCATATGGCAAGATAAAATATAACGAAATGTCACATTTCGAAAACGACACATGTCACAATTTAGACATTCTATATTCTATATATGTCTATATACCTTGGAACGAAATTACTCGAACGTACATACACAGACACATACCTACTACGTTCTAGAAATACATTTAGAATACATGCTAGGCCTTAAAACGTAAAGATGTGTTGAAAATTGCGATTTCGATTTTCGGACCAATTACAATCATACATGTCCCTATATTGAGCATTTAAAAATGGGTCGGCATTTGCTACAATGTTCTATAGGGTCATTTCAGCTTTTATATATTTTAAGGACAAGAGAACTCGGTGTACTGGGAGAAAAATGTAAGGACTTTCCTCTATGATACGCAATCATAGGTTTGTCTCTAGTTTGAATAGGTTGTTTGCTACACGCTCATATGGATTTTCCGAAACGGTGATCGTAGTGTTATGTTTTTAAATAGTCTAATCATTTTTTAATGATTAAATCTAACTATTTTATATTAATGTTTTACTAACTACTGTGCATTAAAAACAAGACAATGATTTTATTTTTTAACGGATATTTTTAAAAGTTTTCAAACGCCAATTCACGACGTTTTATTTTCCGACAGAATATGCATTCTGTATAACAGATAATTTTTCGTAAAGTTTTCACCTTAATTTACGAAGATCTCGATTTGTCGAGATTTTCATTGTTTTATTATATTTTCTGTCGTTTTATTTTTTCGTTTTTTTTTTCGGGAACGCCATTTTCACACCCAACCAATTTTCAGGTCGTATATGCAGGCTTTCACATATGGCGACTACACAAAATTGAGCCGACCAAGCACCGTCCATCCGGAAAATCCGGGTGTATGTGAAAAGAATGTAAGCGTTTAAAAATGCTAGGCTATGCCATGTCCGATAACTTAATAACTTGCTGGCGTTATGTTCATGCATACTTTAAATCAACCTATCTAACCTAGGCACAGAATGTCATAACCCGTACCGTAACCATCTTTAAATAGAAACGATGAACATTCGCTAGCTCAACGTCGACCGTGTGGACGGAGTTAAAATTCGAGATCCGGCGAAAGTTCGGCGACTTTAATATAAGACGGAAATTGACAAATGTTCGGCCTAAGCCTTACCGAAACTATCTATTACTGTACGTAAATATGAGTTTAGCGAATTTTCGTACGGTTCTTGCCGAGCACATGTGTGCCTGGTCGCGCAATATAACATTCATTCATTTTCATGTATATTCTCAGATTGTAGTTTGCGCAAATGCGCATCGATTCGTCTGAAATTTAGACGTGATATTGAACAATTTGCATGTTTTGCTCAAATCGTCGTAATGAATGGCAAGCAGTCGATCTAAACGTAAGAAATGGCGCAAAGAAACACACAAAGTTGTTTTGAACTAAAAAAGATAAATGGAGGAGTAAAAGATTATTGGAGGAGTATCTAGCTCCGTAAGTCCGAAACAAGGCCTTTAGATTTTCGCAAATCGACGTCAATCTAAACAACTTTCACTTGAACGGCTGTTCGGCGATAAGGCAAATTTTATAATAGTGATAAAAGCTGCCAGTTAAGCAGTTTGCTCAGTGAAAGTCACAGCTACTGGAGAAATTGGTTTAACATTCGTTATGGACACTGCGATAAAGTTCATTTTTAACTACTTTTTCTGCCTCAGAAAAGGACAGTGGCTGGTTGTTAGTGACAATTGCGAACGTGTTCGTATAGTGGAAAATGAAGAGAATTTAAACAATTATGAAAAGTGGTGCATCCAGGAAGATGGAAAGGAACCAGAGAAAAAAATAGATCTGTGTATATATGTGGAATCGAAAGACAGCAAGAATTTCACTGTGTTCCTGCATGACCAACAAAATCAACTTATAATGTTGCGAAGCAGCAAACGTGCTTTTTACGGCGTATACAAGTCGGAAGAAACACCCAACACCAAAGACACGTCCATAGAGGACGACACGTTCAAGGACAAAAAGAAGCATAGTGTTGAAAAAACACCCAAGGACGAAAAATCGCCCATGGGCGAAGGAACGTCCCAGAAAGAAGTAACCGTATTTACGCCACCTGTTCCCACCATTAATTCACAACATTACGTGGAGATTGAGCTTAACGGTGGGAAAAAATGTTGCAAAGCCTATACTAAAATCGAAAATAAATGGATATCGAAAGACCTGCAACTGAACATTGGAATACAAACGAACAAGAGTCTACTTGATTTTGAAAACCTCGAATCAGGAATAATAAGACTGCACGAAGAGGTGGAGCTTGATCCTTTCTGCTCAAATTTCTACATCGTGTTTCCACTAAACAAGAAATAAATTATCAATATTACATTGACATGTAGTTGCTTACATTGAAACATACTGAATAAATCAATACTGAACTATCTTATCGTTTCACTATAATCATTTAAAACAATTAAATTTTATCGGATTGAATTTCTTTTCACCAATTTCTCGTATCTCAAGTGACTTTATCGCATTTATAACTTGAAAAAGTCTATTGAAGTTCAACGGGGACTGCCCCACTAACTTTCTCCATAGAATTGATTAAATTAAATATCAACATCCGGAATCGGGAAACCAACAAGTTTTTTTGCTGAGCGGTTTTTTAGATTAGAAGTTTTAACTAGAAAGTTTTGTGTCAGACACTTGACTATTTTTCGATGAAACTGACATCCGCACAAATAATTATAATTTTAGAGTTTTCTATTTGTATGAATTTTTAATAAATCAACATAATTACTCCACAAAAAATTCTCTGCGTGAAAAATCGTTGCAAATGCTTGTTAAAAATGACTAGCTAAATATTCTGCCTCCTGATGCTAAGTTGGAACTTTAAGGGCTGTTCTTGTCATGATTTAAAAGCGTTTTCTCTTCAAATGTCCTGTTTTCTCATTTCACCACCATCTTGAAAAGATGAAGAAAATGAAACACCTCGATATCTCAAGAACTGTAGCTCCTACAAAAATATCGTGTATCGTAAACAAATTTTATTTTTCAGCAACTTGTGCAACAACTCTTTCGCGTCACAGCAATAATAAAAATGTCACAAGTCTATAACGCCGCAAAAAAGGCATAACGTTTCGTTTCGTTTTCATTTCTAAGATAATTTTGTCAAAAGCCTTTTGTGATATCGTTTGTTGCAATGGTGCCACTCTAGCGTGAATTCTGCGCTCCGCAGGAGAGAAACTACCGTGCAAACGCATTCTTCAGGCAAATAAATGGCTCACGAAGACAAACACCCATGTGCAAAAAATTGCTGTGCACTTTTGGTAGGCCTGCGATTTTTTGCGGTTAATTGGGGTTTCAATCAATTCAGTTCAAGTTTCTCCTACACATTTTGGTCGCCATCTTCAAAACAAAATGAAAATTAGATCGCCCTTTATGTCGATACATTCATTGTAACAAACGATACTGCAAACGACTCGTGACAGTAAAAATAAAAATATTTTCGTGGAGAGAATACGCATGTATAGAGAAAACTGGAACAAGACCGGTTACTTAAGGTTTGAGGTAGGATAAAATCCGTATTTTCTGATAAAAAGAAAAATTATCTTTGTTTAATTTTACTTTGATAAACAGCCTTTTTTAGGCAAGACTATTTCTACACTTACTCAATCACAATCAACGTCAGATTCAATTGTACAGGTTTTCCCCCAGATATGAATGCAAATTAATTGTTTTCTTTGACAAATAAATAGAATTATCAATAATGGTACCCAAATCTTTCAAAACTTTTTGTTGTACTCGCTTTCTAGACAAACATATTATGGAGTTTGTCGTGGTTCATAGCTTATCTGAAAAGTTACTATTTTTTTGTGTGTGTTGTTTGATTTTGTTTCGATTCAAAGTGAAGCACTCTTGTCTTGTGTGACGTCTTGTCACACCTTTCCTGTATCTTCTCATCATTCTCTTAAATTTTATGTAGCATTTCATAAAATAGGGTTTCGATAAGGGTACGTCCATTAACTACGGACCAATTTGTAAATTACAAGACAAAAGCTTACTTCGCATGAAAGAAAATCATATAATTCAGTGATGTTTCAGACAAACTTGAATAAGTTCCAGAAATATTTTATATATATTATATATATTTTATAAATTAAATCATCCCAATTGATCGAATCTTGCTTTTGGTTTCTAAATTCCATGTAAAAGTGTGGAATTTCAAGTGAATTAATCATTACCGCTTCACTCACTGCTGAATCGGTAATGATTAACTCAGTTGAAATTCCGTCTGCTTATAATATAAGCACATATGTAGGTAAAATATTTACATGGGCTAGCGTAGCTTTGCTATTTGTGTATGTGTGACAAGATAGCGATCATATACGAGCGATGTTGAGATCTCTACATGTTTGGTTATGTTTTTTGTCTTGCTTTGATGTTGTCACCCAAAATATTGTTAAATTACTTTTGAATAAAAAGATAATTGTTGAAAAATTGCCTTCTAAAATAATTCTCTGGAATAACCTGCTTACTTGCTAATAATAAATGTATTAAAAACATTTCTGAGGAATAGATTCTATGGAAATAACTATGATCGTATATTTTCGTCGAAGCTAGTGAAACATTTTCATGAAGATAATTAGACGAAAACATTTCCACCCAACATTCCAGGATGGATTTCTTCCCCATCGAATGTCTACGAAAATGTTTCCTTTGAAATAAGGCTTACTAGAAATGCGTGACTAATTTCTTATCACTTTGATGAGGACAGTTTATTTTTAATCAATTTTTGAAGGAAGACAACATTGAAAATGTTTTGAGATTGATTTTCGGGAGGGATTGCTATCTAAATTGGCGTATCAGTTCTAATTAAGTTTTGGTGTATTGATCCAGGGCTATTTCTCCAGTTGATTAAATAAGTTTATGATTTTTTAACTTCCCAGTATATGGGAAGTTCTTGTAATCGCCTCGAAAATCGAAATTCAAATTTTCAACATTTCTTTACGTTTTGAGGTCTATAGAGTATATATAAAGTGTTTTTAGAAAAGGAGATGTATGTGTGTGTGTACGTACGTACGTTCGTGGACACTTTTTTCTACGAGCATAACTCACGTAAACAAAGTCGTATCGACTTCGTTGAGGTGTCAAACGAAGCGTCTTTGCAATTTTAAGAGCTGATTAGTTTTTGGTACACTTCGGTCGGGGGGTTGTTTTGCCCCTTTGAAGGTCATTTCTGTCATGCGTTATATCTCGCGAACCAAACATACGATTTGCATGAATAAGGTTTCAATCAACGCGTATTAACATTTGTGTGAATCTGTCAAATTTTGAAAAAAATCGTTGGAGCCGTTTTTTAATTTAAGAAAAAAAAGTGCAAAAAATTAGGTTTTTTTTTATAAACAATAATTTTTTAACCTGATTTACGAAAGACAGTATTCAATTTTTATAAAATTTATATAGTTCAAGCAATGCTTGAAAAAACGACATCAAAACTTTTTCTCATGATAACAAGAAACATTAAATAAAAAATAAAAAATTATTAACAGTCATCATGATCTTCAAGGTCATTTCTTCCATTCACTATATCTCACGAACCAGATATAATATTTGCATAATTAAGGTGTTAATCGACGTGTTTTAAAATTTCTTTGATTATTTTAACATTATAAAGATCCGTTTCAGCGGTTTTTTTTAATTTAATAGAAAAAATGAAAAAACTTAGGGTTTTTTCATAAAAAATATTTTTTTAACCTGATTTGCACAGCACAGTAATAAATGTTTATAAAAAACTTTTTTCATGATTCTGAAAAAAATTCAATTAAAAATAAAAAATCATTCAAAGGGTTCTTCCGATTGATATTACCTTATATCTTTTATTCTAAAGACTTTGTTGTAAAGTCAAAGTTTCAAAATGTTTGGATAATTTGAGCAGATTTTTAATAGTTTCTGCAGTCTTTTAATTAAAAAAAGCGGCTTTAGTTTTGAAAACCATTTCAATCAAATTTGCATTTGTGGTAATCAATCATCATCACCCATCCACCAAAAGCCTTACGTAATCAATGGATACTCCCGTAGACGATATAATATGATTAATATTAACTCATTCCTGTTACTGTTATGAATACCTATCATTATTATTATTATTTAAAGTAGTATTATTTTCAAAATTATTATTGTGTTTAATATTTTTAATGTTTATCTAGATATTACTGGGAAGTTGACCGTGTGGACCTCAAGGGTCGCACTTCCCGGCTTGTTTTCATTTTTTTTTCGATGAAATAGAGAATCTCCCTAGCAAAGCAAAGTGTAAACGTTAAGGTTGGCATTTCAAGTGCTTTAAAACAAATCAGTCGATTTTATTCCTGAAAATGAAATTTAGCCGTTTCGTGTAGGGTTTTTAAATGAAAGACAAAACTCCTGACATTTGTCCTGTTACTGGGAATTATAATGAAGAAAATCTCAAAGTTATTCAAAGGTTTTCCATTCACACATTCATTTATGTGCCCTGGCTTGCTTAAAAAACTACCCATCAACCCGTTTTGCAGAAGGAACAAAACACAATTAGTATTCTAAGTAGTAGGCTTGTTCCATTCACCACCTGCTACGCCAAATGGCCTACTTAAAAGGATAAAGCCTAACCGAACAAATAGTCAGCCGTTGTTGTTGAACACAAGTTGCGAACAATGGCACATCGGAGACATATTAATCGTGAGTGTGCTCTGAATAGATGCTTTGCAACCACCGAGGATTGGACACCGTGGACTGATGTAATTATCATTTATGGTCTTTGGAAGCCTCAAAGACGACGAGGAACGTGATGGTGGTCATTGCACTGCCAGGAGCAGATGCACTTTCGTGCGAGCCCCTATCATAAAGTTTCGGATTTTTTCCATGCACCACCATTTCATTGCATTGCTCTTACACATATGAAGGTGTTATGCATTTCGGGCAGAGTTTGTAAGGTGATACTTAAGATTTGGATAGAGTTTCCATGCTTGAAATATGTCGGATTCTATATTATTATTTTTTTCTAAATCATACCAGCGGTTGGAATGAAAATTAGGAGACCATAAATAATCACATCACTCAAAGAAAAAATTAAATATAAAATGCAAAAGCTCATTTGACGAGACTTGATTTTTTATCGATACTAAAACCTTTTCAGAAATTCTCTTTAAAATCAAATTTCGCCAAGAATGCCTGAAAAATCGACCACAGTTAATGAGAATCATTATAATAAACAGTTGACACACTTAACTTGTTTGAACAATTTTTCAATATTTGCAAACGTAAATATGCATCGATTTGTTTGAAATACATTAGAGTCAACTGACAAAAAAACAATAAACCAGGGAAACGTTCATCGTATCTAGCCATAAATGCTATGGTGCTCAGTAATTGTGGCATATAGTATATACCAGGGAAATTATGGAACAATTACGTCCCTAGTATCTACTTTATGCCAAAACTACTCAACACCATAGCATTCATGGCTAGCCACGTTGGGCGCCACCCTGGTTTATTGCTTTTTGCCGAGTTGGCTATGAGACACGAAGACGACGCAGGATTGATTCAAGGAACAAAGGATGATCCTACCATTAGCTATGGTTTTGCATCGATTACAACAGTTTTTAAGTTCAACAATGCGTTTTTAGTATAATTTACATATCTAAATGATCGAATAATTTGCTGATTTCTATAAATAAATGTATTTGTAGTTGAACATTGCTGATTTACCTAAAACTAATTACATCCACAATTATTCAAAAAAAACAATAGCAACCGGGATCGAACACACGACCTCACGATCGCGAGCTAGTGGTGCTGCTTCTGTCAGACGCAAAAACTTACTAATTCATAAAGCCTAGTACACAGTTCGGTTCTGCGCAGAAATTTGTATGAAAATTTTGCAGTTGCAGAAATTCCGCACAGAATTTCAGAATCAATTCTGCAGAAGCCGTACAAAGTTTTCTGCACAGAATCGATGAACTCGGTAGATGGCCCGACCGCAGCACCAAGTACTCTCCACACTTTTCAGACTTGAATTTTAATTGTTTCGACATTTCTTTTGATGCAGAAAGCTGTCATTAAAACCAACATCAACAGCAGCCGGAATTTGCGAAAAGATAAGTGTTTCGTGAATAATCTCCACTAGTCTCTATTGTCAAATTTCCAGCAGCAAATTATTTACCAAATGTGGAGACATGCAGAATTTTCTGTTCTGAATCGAACTGTGTACTAGGCTTAAGCGACACTAAAAACTTTAGATGCGTTTTTCTTAAAACCGGGGTGGGGGGCGTGTTACGGTCTTATATTTTAAGGGTCGAATATCCTTGACGTCTTCTATCTATGTGCCAAATTTCATCCAGATCTGAGAGAACGATGCCGTGCCTTTTCCTTGTGAGTAGCCTTACAATAGTCTATCGCTCTTATAGAGCCACGCAATATAAAAAAATATAATGTGTGCTTTATATGTTCCCGGTCGTAGACTATTTTGGATAATTCTAGAACAGTAGAATGCTAATGCTTTTAAGACAGTTTTTCTGCCATTTTCGACTCACAAAATCGAACTGCATCAGTTTCATGAAAAGTTTGTTTTTCATTGATCTGACACTCATGATTTTGATCCGTGTGATCCGATTTTAAGCATTTCCCTGTGATATTTTTACATATTGTATTTAATTTTGATTCTAATTATTTCTACACCCCATTTGGTTTCTTAGTTTGCAATTTTATACTCCCCAGTTTGGTTTCTATTTTTGGACTTTTTCATAATCGTCTGTATGGAAAATTCAAATGATATTCCCTTCAATTTTAAAAGAAACACTTGTACGGTACTTAAAATCGGTTTAATCAAAAATTGGACGTGGCAGATTTTTCCCTCTCCGTTAATCATTGCTCCCACAAATGTTCTAGCTGCAATTAATTTCGAACTAATCAACTCTTTACTTCCGTTTCAGCCCATCAACGACGATAAATATTTGTGCTACAGCTGCAACAATTGGCTAATCAACTGGCATTCGCTGAAAAATCTGAACAAGGACTCGGTCGAGGATCAATCCGATAAGCCAAGGTCACGCATCAATGAGTGTTTGCCTGAAGAAGGCGCTCGTGTTTCGGTTTCCTCCAGCATTCATAGAAGCTACGAACCGAACCAGGTTGCGCCTGAAACACCGTCCAACACGCACAAGAGTCAAAAGCGCAATGGATTTTATTTTCCTAAGCGCTCTCCGTTGAACACTTTTCGAATAGGAAAATCCAAAGAAAAGGCATATGCCTGCTTCCTGTGCGAGCGTTCGTTGCGCAGAAGACCCGATCGAGCCGTGTCAATGCAAAAGCCGCTCCTTAACAGGTTCTTCTGCAAGAACTGTTCGCGAGCGAGGAAGCAACGCAGCAATACCGTGAAAAGGACCAATCGCGGTGTTTGGCGCCAATGCTGGGCCCCGTCCCCGATGACCAGGTCAACTCTGCAGGATCGCTTTTGCGACATAGCGAACATCTCGCGCGAACAGCGCCCCATGATTGACGGTCGGCTGGTAGCCAAGCTGCAGCGTTTGGGCACTACGTTAGCATGGGAATCGGATAGTGCGACTGGCGATCCCTTGACCGCAAGGGAACGCCACGCAACCTTCCGCCAAGTGAAATACGACACCCGAAAGAAGACCAACGAACGCAACGAGGTCTTAATCAACTTCGATCAAGTGCTATCGGAAGTGTTTCCCCTGCAACACGCCGGCAAGGATATTATGACGACAAGAAGCCAAACCGCCAGCAAAAACCACGAATCGGAAGTGGCCCAAATGGAAAACGATAGTCTTTTGCTGGAGTCACTTTGCTGTAAATTACCTCAGGGAATCACTGTGTCCATAGTGGAGGGCATTTTAACTAATTAGTGTCTCGCGACATTTTATGTTAGATAGTTAGAAATTTGCGGCTATTGTATTTAACTTATTGTACTTTTTATATAAGTAACTTATTTGATTAAAAATGTTGATAGAATGAATGAAAGAAGATGGCTTTTTTATTCATACAGGAAAAACTTCCACCAGTAAAATAATAGAAAATATTCTACCATTTGATTGAGTCATGGTAATTTTGCAAGCGACGATTCGAATGCCGAAAACCTACTGGAAAATGTATTCTCTAAATTTTACGGAGAAAGTTGTCTGACAAATTTGACTGCAGGCGAAATTTTCATTTACCTTGAACACTTGACCACACACACACATTTAAGAAAAGAAAAATAGAGAAAATTAACTTAAGAGGATTCTTAAATATCTTTCATTAGGCCAATGAAAGAAGGCATTTCAATAAACAAATCACTTTCGGATTCGTAGATTTCATTGATCGAATTCACGACTGTATTAATTAAAACTCTATTTAAGTGCATATTTTGAATGCGGTGAAATGAAAATGAATACACGTAGTTAGAGGGGTTTCCCCAAACAATCCATTCAAATTATAACCAAGTCTATGTCTATGACCAGGGCGGTTCTGCTTTTAGTTGGCTGTTGAGGGGGCCGCACTGATTTTTGCAGAAAAGGTTGTGAAATAACTCGTATAACAATAATTGACTTATCCTCCCTCTCAAAAAAGTCGGGAACATTAATAAAAAAGTCTAAATGTTTAAAAATTATAAAAAATAGTTTTTTTCCCACTTTCCTTACTTCTAACTTTAAAACGGTTCATTTTAGAGCAAATTTGTGCTGAAATAAATTGTTGCGTAAATAAATTTTCTATAAGATATAATTGGTTAAAAAATTTAAAACATTTTACCCTTGCTCTTTAGAATATAATAATAAAACAGCAAATAAATTTTCGTCAAAATCGATTTTATTAAAAAAATTCTTTTTTAAATTTATTAATTTCCCAGTGGGAAGTTATTGTAATGGGGTCGATTTTGCGAATCCAAAATTTTGACATATCTCCACGTTTTAAGGTCTCTGGAATCCAAAGCCATCATTTTTAGAGAGATGTCTGTGTGTGTATGTAGGTATGTGCATTCGGAATTATTTTTCGTCTAAATTGTCTCAAGAACCAAAGATTGCATTGACGTGGGAATGGTTTCATTTGACGCGTAATTACATAACCTAAAACTGAATGACTTTTCAACAAAATCGGTTAAGCCGTTTTTCATTGAGAATGAAAGAAACTGAAAAAAAAACAAAAAATTACCTAATTTTGAAACTGTTGAAACGTTCTATTAATTCGTGCAGATCCCAATACCTTCATAAAAATATTATTATTATTGTGTGTTTTAGCAAAATTTTGACCAATGTTGTAAAAAATGTTATTTAAAAACAAATCAAGATTAATTTATGGAACTCCAAACTTATATTATGAGGTTTGGTATGTGTGACGCTAATGCAGATAATAATTGGATATTGTTATAATTAATTTAATATTTTTAATAACAATAAAATATTATTAGTTATAATTTGATATTATAAATATGATCACAATTATAACTATTCAGTAACGATCAAACATTCTTAATAACGAATACCGGTTGTGGATTCTGTGGCCGAGATGGAGGAAGAGGTGGAGGACAAGGAGGAAGACGAAGAGGTGGACGAGGAGGACGACGAGGTTAACTTGGCTTTGGTACAGGGCGACCAGGTGGAGGAGGCATCGTTCTCTACCAAAGCATTTATGGTTAGATAAAAAAATTAATAAAAATAATAAAAGTGATTATAATAATTTAGAATAATAATAAATAATAATAGTAATTAATAATAAAAACAAAATATAACTGTTTATTTAAAAAAATCATAAATTTTGAAATTTTTTTGAACATGTAAAAGAGCACTTCACCTATCAAATGCACTCTACAAAATTAAAATCGAAATATTGCTAAACTTGGTAATAAATTCTAAAACAGTGCTGGGCGGCAGTCTGGTTTAACCATGCTTCCGCCAACTGAATCCCGCGAACTATGAAGGTCCTAAGTGCATTCTAAGCGATAAAAAGAAATGAATAAAAAAAGATTTGTTTCCTTATTTTTATTTATTGCTATTTTGCGGCAAGTGTGAAATGTTTTAAATTTTTTAACCAATCACATCTTATTGAAAATTTGTCTGTCTGAATTATTTTTCATCTCGATTATCTCGAGAACCAAAGGTCATATTGACGTGACGTTTCATTCGACGCGTAATTACGTAACTTAAAACTGAATAAGTTTTCAGCAAAATCTTTCAATCTGATGTCGAGGCTTTGGTAGAGGACGACCAGGTGGTGGAGACGTCTTCCTCTACGAAAGCTTTTATGTGGCTAAATAAAGAAATAATAAAAGTAATTATAATAATTTAAAATAATTATTAATAGTAATTATTCTTAATATTAATTAATAATGAAACCAAACATATTATAGCTTTTTATTCACCCCACTGGGCAGTTTGTCGTGTGGGCCTCAAAGATGGCACTCAGACCACATTTTCTCGAATCGTGTCAGCCACATCCCTGATTTTCTATACAAAAAGTCCTCTTCCGATTTAATTTCGTCTAGGTTCTAATTCATAACAAGAATACTTACAACCGTGGTTTGCCAATAATTTTTGAAGTCTTAACATGGGAACGATTTTAACTCACCAACGTATATGAACCAGGTGCGACCAACTACGCCAACGAATCGCTATGCTGTGCATTATAGCATTTAAAATGCGACGACCCCAGAATACGACACATAGTAAGTAGATGTCTATTTCAATTAAACACTCAAATCAGAATATAATTCGGACTTCACGAAATTTTATTTATTGTAAATTCGATACATTTTTGTAGACATTTGACAGCCGTTTGCACGGCCGCCAGATTATAATGGGAACAATTATTGTTAACTTAGTGCTCGGATCAATGAACAACAGTGTTTTCATTGCTGCTTGGATTGGTGAGCCTGCAACACGGCAACCGCTTCGTCCACTTTCACTTTCAGCGAATTGACGTCCTCGATCATGTGCAGCAGCTCAGAATTTTCTATTTCCAATAGCATTCCGGTGATTTTTCCAGCCTTTGTAGGGTGCATCCGTTCAATCAACGGAAACAAGTGCTCGCCGAGAATTTGCTTCTGTTCGATGGGCGAGGCATTGGCCAGAGTGCTAGCAGTTAATGGACCCACTAATCCTGTTAATGAAAAGAAAAAATCTATTTGATTATTTTGATTCGGCGACGATAAGCTCCAGTCGCGTGAAGCAATTGTTACAACCGGGTCGGTGAACAATGCGACCAGGTTTTCTTCGAAAACTTTCCAACTTGTGGAAGACGGCAAGATCTCAACGTACCTTTAGATGGGGGTTGTACCGGCTGAGCAGCAGGGTTAATATTAGATACGTATTTGTAGCTGAATGCACGCGGCTGAACCATCGTAGCCATAGGCACCGTCATCTGTCGATTGGTTGAAACTGTGATTATTAATGGTAGGAGAAATGAATGCACACATTACTTGCAAATTAGATGCACTTGGTTGCTGTCCCGCTACGTCGACCAAGTGAACGCCCTGGCAAGGTTGTCCGGGAACACTTGGATGAAATTGAGCTACGGATGCGGCGTTTGTCATGTTCGAGAAGCCAGCAGCGCCTACAGCGGCGGCTGTTTGTGCTAGACACGCCTGAGAATGTGTAGAATAGTTGTGTGCGAGATCGCCTCTTCGTGGCCGGAACATGTGGCTTATGTTCGGGACATAAATCGGTCGGGGGTCACCTTCGCCAGCTACGCACATTATCGTGCCTCCTGAACGAACATCGGACATGTGGCGTTCGTACTGAGCAGCCAAGTGCGCCTTGCGGTCCTCTTTTCTTTGCGCCAGGGCTACATAAAGTGGCTTCGTGCCAACTACGCGTCCGTTCATTTCAGTCACAGCCCGTGTCGCCTCATCCGCCGAGTTGAAGCAAACAAATCCAAATCCTTTCGATCGACCTTCGTGCATCATTACCTTTGCCGACGTGATATTGCCAAATGTCGCGAATTCCTTAAGTAGTCGCTCATCATCAATGGTATCGTCCAAATTTTTCACATACAAGTTGAAGCCGTAGAATCTATCATGACGCTTATTCTGATATTCCATCTTTTTTAATCATGACCTAAAACAAACAGAGAGAGAAAACAAGTATTACAGAAGAACATCCTGCGATCCAGCGTGAAAAACAACTTAATTATAATTTGGTTACTAAGTAACAAATGTAGCAACTCTTTCTTCTGCATCAAATATTTTAATCACGATGCATGATAAGGATTGCGGATGATCTTACAGTCTCCAATCTTAATCGAGAAATTTACCATTCATCGATCAATGTGTATAAGACTGTGCACAGTGAAAACAGAGAATCACACATCAATCTGTGTGTGTCCTGTTCGTCTGCGCGTATTTGAAACAACTAATTTTTTTGGTACTAAGTGGATGCGAGATTTTTAATTACAAATCATAGAAACCCAAGTTTTTTTGCTGCCTTTCGACAAATTTACAAGTCTAGTGACTAAAAACTTTCGCGGATACAATTACTCAAATCCTGAACTCACCTTGTACCGTGTGCACTTCCTCGCTGTTTATCTCACGGTGTCCCTTCTTTTTGGGGAGAATTGGAAGGCTCGCAGCTCATCTTCCATTTGAATTTCAGAACTTCGATGGCGGTTGCTCTCAAGTTCCTTGTGTTGAGATATAATCGTCGAGTGATGCGCCTTCCTGTTGCTGAAACCCTGTCGGGTTGATGAAAGCCGTGGCTGTGGTCTGTTTTCAACATCCTACGCAACTATCGACGATCGCATTCGCGTCAAATTACCTGAAAATACAATAAACACTATGCGAGTTCGGAAGATCGCTTAGGCGTTTGGATAAACTTAAAAAAATATACTTACATGTCGCACAATTGTCGCTTCAATTCAGTGGGAAACGCTTTCTCAAGGAGTTCACTTCACCAAGGCTTATCCATATTGTTAGCACAGTGCAGGATGCTCTATATTCGGAGCAGGTCTAGTCCAGTTGAAGCCATTGGTATGCATTGAACACTTGCTGAAAATCCGGTCCTCGGGTGAGCCACGAACTAATCACATATAACAAACCAAATTCTTCTGATGGAGCCGGCATTGCGAGTCTATCCACAGCACAGCGAAAGAATAGGAAACAGGGCAGCACTTGAACAACTCAGCCCACCACACACAACCAACCAGACAATGCAAACTCATCCTTTTTACTTCATCGAAATGGAATTTTTATTTGAATATAATATTATTTGATATATTTCTTACAGTTCTGCAGTAAATATCTCTGTATACCAGGAAAAGTAAAACAATACAAAATTATCTTCTTCAGAATTAATAATTACAGTAATAATGCATGAAAAAAAACAGTTTTGAAGTAAATGTCGTCGGTCGGTGTCGAAACACCAAACGCTTTCCAACAAATCATCATCGCGGAACAAATGAAATAAAGGATTTATTTTTGTGAGTTTTCGGTTTGGTTTTTCACCCAACATTAAATTATATTCAACTGACGAAAACCCGATAACTATAAAATTCCAATTTCGGCATTTATCATTTAGTGGTGTTGTTTGTTTGTGTCTTCAAAATATTTTTTTCCCTTTTTGACTTTTACAATTTTTATATACATTTTTTCGGTCATATACATTTTATTATTTTTTTAGATTCTTTTAAAAAATTTCCCCACAAATTTTTGTTTTTTTTATTATCTTTTTCATATAAATTTTTTTGTCAACATTGATTGATTAATTGATTCACGGAATATTTTCCGTGATTAGTCAACTATGATGGTTGCGAGAGCGGAGCACACACACCCACACAAAGGAATGAACAGATTCAAACAGTAAGAGTTTGTTTGCTTGCTTGGTTTATCCTGCAACCAATTTTATTCGATGCGACTGGCGTCAAGCATTCGGAACCAGACGGACTAGCGTCCGCGACAAGATTCGAAATAATATAATGAGGATGTGTGCTCGGTCAAGCTCTCGCATTGTAACAGTGCAGGTTTTTGGGGACGAATGGCGTGTCTTCGCCTGGCGGAAATTGGGCTACAGTCCCAAAGTGATCACAAGTTCTAAAATTTCGTAGCGCAACTCCAAGCTAATGAGATATACATATATATTGTTCGCGGCAATTGGGAGGCAGAAAACTGCCGAATGCGAGCTCAATTCCAATCTCTGCTCATTCGTCCTGGATGTCGTACAATTTCAGGTCAAGATGAAAGTTCCAAAACTAAAAAAAACAGTTCGTTCGCGCGGACAAACAGCTCCCCTTCGAGCAGTGCCTCTTCATCTTGTTTTTGGAAGAGGAACGCCAGGCGCAAGCATAAATGAAAGAAAATGCTCGCAATCCATCGCGATTTCCTCTTGTCTCATTTTTTCATTTTCTTGTTTTTTCAGTTATCTGAGTCTTACATGTCATCAGGATTTATTTTTTCATTTTTCTGTGTTTATTTCGTTTTTTATTTTGAATTTTTTTCATTTTTTTCATCTATTTGGGTTTTTTAGTAACAAAAAAGTAGATTCCTCGAGTAGCGTCCCCGCTTGTGTTATACATATTTATTCGGTTGCAGTGTGAATTCTGTGTAATTGTCCTGCCGTGTTAGATGATTTTTAACAAGTGAAAATAATTAGTTACGTGCTGCAAGCCGTCAACTGTAACGGCTCGACTTTTAAAGCGTGGTAAGATACATGTCCCTGTGCGAGCCGATCAAATGATTCCATAATAAATTCATAAACACGTCTTCAAAGATTGGGACATTCCAATTGCAAAGTACGCCCATTTTTTTCAATTTCCCTACACCGGAAGAGAGACAGACATATGCAGTCCTGATGCTACAGTTTTGATGGATTCCCCACAATGAATCGCTAATACAAGACTGTCGGGCATGGCGCAAACATAAACCAGAGAAAGTGGCGTGGCGTGACGAAAATCCAATACACAATATGTTAAACGCTTCAAAAACATCCTTTGTTTTATATATAAAAAGACAAATTGGAAATCAATCATTTTAAAAAGCAACAAGAAAGAAATAATTGTATCGGACTGAGAGGTGTTGTCGGAACAGGCCAGGCATGCATAACGCAATCGCAAGATCATCGTCATCGGTGCCGCGCGTCGCCCCTTTTCCACATCACATTTTGCAATATTTTAATAATTAATCAGAATCATATTGACGAATCCTTTTGTCTGTTGCGACGAACGCGTGGCGCATTTCAGCGCGCCACTGCTACCGTGTCGTTGTCCGCCACTCGCATTTTCTTTTTCTCGCAATTCTGTTCGACTTGCTTGCTTGTGATGAAACCAGCTTGTTCTGACCTCGACTTCGATTTGTTGAAGGATTCATCCGGCATGTGTTTATTGCAGTTCGGATGTGCCGATCGTGTGTCCTCCCGAACATTCGTGTAGCTATTGCTTGAAGCTAAGACCCTCAAGTAATCAGTAATAATATATACGTACGCAAGAAAACGCGAAAATGTAGCACACGACGCCACGTGAACCCGGGACAGAATACTACACTATGCACATTCGGGAGGAGCAGTCTCGTACGGGAAAGTGGGCCAGTGTTTGTTTGTTTATTTATTTGAAGCAACGCGACGTTGTCGACGTGTAATCAACAAGGAGTTACTATGCAAGTCATTCTGGACATTTAACGGCTCTGTACAGGGCAGTGTGGCGGATTAATATGGGAAATGAAAATAGCTACGTTGATACAATACGGATATTACGTTATACGAGATACATGTACGGAAATATAGGGAGTTTGCAAACTATTTACTCGATCTTGGCAACGTTCTGTTGCTGCTGCTTGGCCTGATGCGCCTGCAACACGGCGACGGCTTCGTCGACCTTCGCCTTCAGCGAGTTGACGTCCTCCAGCATGTGCAGCAGCTCGGCATTCTCGATCTCGAGAAGCATTCCAGTGATTTTTCCGGCCATCGTCGGGTGCATGCGCTCAATCATCGGGAACAACTGCTCGCCAAGGATCTGCTTCTGCTCGGCTTGCGAAGCGTTCGCCAACATGCTAGCAATCAACGGTTCGGGACCTGCAAATCAAGAATAAAAAAGGTCTCAACGATTGGCCTGGCTGTCACGAGGCGATACACTACTCTCTTTTAGCTTGGAGTCTAGTGGAAGGATGGATCTCTCGCGCGCGAGCACATCAAATACAAAGATCACGCTTAGCAGATATTGTACATCGATTGATTTCCACTCGCAAATTAAGGACGACAATGCGTAGGGATATTTGCAAGAGCGTCTAAAGTACAACTACAAACGGACTCACCTTTTGGATGCAATTGCTGCGGTTGCGGCTGAGTTTGGACCGGCTGGACGGGCGGATTGCGCATGTTGGACGTGTATTTGTAGTTCGGCGCGCGCGGCTGAGCTGCCGAAGCAACAGGCGCCGTAATCTGTCGGGTCTGAAATTGCTGGTTAGTCGAAATTAGGCCGGGCTCAATCGATGCAACTTACCTGAATGTTGGATGCATTCGATTGCTGACCGGTGATGGCGCGCGCCGGGTTCCGCAGAACTGAGGCGGCGGCGGCAGCGTGTGCGCCCTGAGCGGTTTGTGGAGCGGCACGAACGGTCTGGGCGGCG
This sequence comes from Oxycera nigricornis, assembly GCA_963942545.1. Lineage (NCBI taxonomy): Eukaryota > Metazoa > Arthropoda > Insecta > Diptera > Stratiomyidae > Oxycera > Oxycera nigricornis. The sequence goes on from OZ012662.1 coordinate 4,320,169, forward strand.
GTTCCTGGTCGGAATTGAGCCGCCGATGCAGCGTTTGCAATATTCGGGAAGCCAGCGGCTGCGGCAGCCGTGGCCGATTGGGTGGCCGAGCGAACTTGTGCTGGAGGCGCCCAACGCGGAGTCGAACGGATCTGGGTCATCTGCGGCCCGTAGAAGCGTTGCGGCTGAGGAATGGTGGGCACGAAGTAAGCAGCACTGGCGCCGCCTCCTTGGAAGATCTGGCCCATATGTTGCATGCGCATGCCGGAGACGTGGCGAATGTATTGGGCGGCCAAATGCGCCTTGCGGTCCTCTTTGCGTTGCGCAAGCGCCACGTACAGCGGTTTCGAGCCAATGATGCGTCCGTTCATTTCGGTCACGGCCCGAGTCGCCTCGTCCGCTGAGTTGAAGCATACGAAGCCGAATCCTTTGGAGCGGCCCTCCTCCTCCATCATCACCTTTGCCGATGTGATGGTTCCGTAAACCGAGAACTCCTTGCGCAGGCGTTCATCGTCAATTGTATCGTCCAGATTTTTCACGTACAAATTGAAGCCGTGGAAGCTGTCCTGGCGTTTCTTTTTCAACTCCTCGAATTTGCGCTTCAGCTCGGCCTGGCGTTCCGCCTTCTTCTGGGCGCGTCCAACATATAACGTTTTGCCGTCTTGCATTTCTTTGCCGTTCAGGGCGATTACCGCTTTCTCAGCACCCTCGGGCGTTTCAAATGCGACGAAGCCGAATCCTTTCGATTTGCCATCGTCTTTGATCATTACCTGAAATAAACAACGGAAATACTCAGAACTGTGCACATTTCACGTGGAACAGACGTGCGATCGGACGCAGTCGGTTCAACTGTTGCAGACTGTCTTCTGAATCATGAATTATGGTCATGACACAGGGTAAGACGTGCATTCATCTTACAGCCTCGAATCTTAATCGAGAGAGATAGCGTATCGCTCGATCAATGGGTTTATTGGCTGTGTACGGCATTTGATTGGAATGCCATTCGTTTTTGGGGCGATTCTTTACTACCCATGCCTGTCATGACGCTCATAACTCACCTTGTGGCTGGTGATCTTTCCGAATGGCTCGAACATCTCCAACAGCTTGTTGTCCTCGTAGTCCTCGCCGAAGTTCTTCACGTAGACGTTGGTGAACAGTTTGGCCTTCTCGCCCAGCTCCTTCTCGCGCTCCTTGCGCGGGATGAACTTGCCCACGTAGACCTTTTTCGAGCTGAGCAACATTCCGTTGACCTTTTGGATGGACATGTTGGCCGCCTCTTCCGTCTCGAAATGCACGAAACCGTATCCCTTGGAGACGCCCTTCTCGTCCTGCGCAACTTTACAGCTGAGGATGTTCCCGAACGCCGAGAATGTGTCGTAGATCGCCTTGTTGTCGATGGACTTGTCCAGATTTTTAATGAATACATTGCCGACGCCGGAGCGGCGCAACGAGGGATCGCGTTGCGACCACATTATCCGGATCGGACGATTCCGGATTGTATCGAAGTTCATAGTGTCCAGGGCGCGTTCGGCTGTGGGAAGATGGACGATTAATTTCATCATATGGTATGACTCATGGAGAGAAAGCAGGGAAGCCCAAGATGACGAGACTTATGAGGCACATAGAGCTGGGGGCACTGCCCTGCATCGCGAATTAGGCCGCATTCCATGCCCGGTGGCAAGAGGATGCCACAGCTAACAGGCATATTCCTGTGCCGGCCATCTCGAGCGAGCACGAATTAATTCGAGCGTGTGCCGTCCAAACACGACAACACATTGTGAGGTTGCCAGACTTTCCGAGATAAAGCTTCGGCTCTGAATTGCTCGGTCGCAACGGACGGTCGGCTTGGCTCGCAACGGCCAGCGAAATTGCCAGCACTTGTGAAATCTGGTCGCCAGCCACTCAGCATTATTTATTGACAATAGTCGAGTATCAACAAAGCACTTGCACCGCCCGTTCCCGCGCAACCACATTCCATTCTGATTGACGGATCGATTCTGCCTGCACGGCGCGCGAGCAGGACGGCACGCTCGCACCGATGCTGGCATGCACCCGACCCGTTGCCAGAACGGGACCGATGCACGGTCGGACTGCATGCCGCCGCCGCGGACGCACTCAGCCAAGCAACGGAGCCACTTTCGAAATTGAACACGTGTGCTCGATTTGTTCGAATTGCAATACGCAATTGGCGGCGCTCCGCCCCAGGCCCTTTTCTAATTAATCAAGCCCGCCCCGCACCCCTTCAACACATTCCACTTACCATCGGCTGGCTGCTGGAAGTTCACGTACGCGTAGCCAAGCGACCTGCGAGTGCCGACGTCGCGGCAGACGCGGATCGACAGCACGGGCCCGGCCGCCGAGAACTTCTCGAATAGCTGCGCCTCGGTGATGTCCTGGTGCAGGTCGCCGACGTACAGCGACGCCATTTGGTAGTTCGGTCCCGCCGCAGGGTTCATTTCCGCTGAGTCGCGTGCTCACTTCCTCGAGACACTTTTCCAATTCCCGTTGCTGGCTCTGCCTGACACTGGCGGCTCCAATGAATCACCGTTCCGCCACTCACTCGTGCACTCGATCGATCGACGGCAGCGGGACTGCGGGCTTGCGGACGCGGCGCTGTCCCCAAAAAATATTCTTCACCACACTGACACGCGAATCGAAGCGCAACAAACTGCAAGAGACAAAGAAAACCATTTCAGATGCCACATACGTGCCAGCGTTCCAAATGTCGCGGGCCGCGGCGCTGGAGCGCCCGCCATCGAACACGCCACGACCCACTTTCGGGCGCGCTGTTGCGTCGCGGGCGCTCGCCACGCCACGCCACGGCCAGCCAGACAGCCAAGCTCTCCATTTTCTTTTCCGCACACACATTCGGACCACTCACTTTTTCCCGGAGGACTTCGATTTTTCGAGCGGAAAACACGTTCGTGGGATGCGTACACACAAACAAATAAGATTTTTTGTTTTGGATTTTTTCACTACTTTTTCGATTTTTTTTGTGGGCTTTTTGTACTAGATTTTTTAATTTTTTTTGGGTTTTTTATATTTTTTAATTAGAAAGAAATGTGGGGTCCTGTTTTGCGAGATCGCTCCACTCACAATCCACACATCACCAGGGACTCTACTCGTGTGATACGGCGACGGCCGTGAAGTTGGCGAACGGGTCGACAGCCATGCCGGATGTTCGACTAATAGCGGGAATTGCTCGCGCGAAAATGGCGAATATGGGGAAGTGCTTGTTGTCCGCACGTGAAATCGCAGCTGGCATTCAAATTCAAATCGTAACATCTGATAAACCTAAACAACTTCTACGAACTGTTAATTTTCACATTTCTGGCTTATTCACTACAGAATACATACATAAAGATAATTCGAAGCATAAAAAGCCGTACTCACCGTCCTTATAATTTACTTCACAACATATAAACTGACATTCGCTTTTTCCCAACTTTCCAGAACTGGCGTATTTATTTTTCAATTATATTCGTCCTGTTTGTTATCGCACTTGTAGATTAGCAAGCAGCACTTGCAACAACAAACAATATCCGGCTTCAGTTGATACTATTTAGTTCTCCTCAAGAGAGAAACGTAGAAACTCGAACTCATCCAACTATGTTTTTAATTTGATTCCTTCTTGCCGGCAAATTTACAATCAATTATATGTATGTTTGCATACAAAACTGACTTCGACTATTTGTCTGGTTAATTCGTAATTCACATTTATTTTACAAATTCACTTGAATTTTTACATCGACCACCGATCAAGTTTTGCATTTTTACAACAAAGTTTTTATTGAAATTGAAATGTGCTATACCGCAACGATGTCCGTCATTAGCACCTTCTCTGGATCCTATTTCATTTGTTTAACCCAAAAAACACATAGAATCGCTTACTGTTTTTCTCTTCAAATTTAAACTTCTTGTCAGCCCCGGCTAATGAAGCGTACACCACGGAACGGTCACTGAGGGCTGGTGGGGCGAATGAATAACAAACTTTAAAGGGATCGCAAACGATTTTTATTCATCATTTTTCGTGCACAACGCGAAAAAAACACCGAAGAATTGAGCATAACACAAGAAATTAATGAAGAAAAAATTAAGGATATTTACTATACACGAACAGTTGAACTCGAATTGAGACAATAACAAAAAATCCAATTATGTTTTGTTTGAATTATTTTTGCATTAACAATTTGTATGGGATTTTGTGCAGGTGACGAAAAACAAACTCTAAAACGCTAACATGATTTGAGAATTCGATGAGAAAATTCCAACGACTGGCAATTGTTCAAGGAATCACAACTTCGACGGCCGACTGCGATTTGGAATTTTGAATACGAACCAAAGGTGTTTTTCGAGGATTGTCCGTTGTTTTTTTGGGATTGAAGAACAAGGACCTCATCTGTTACTTTTCAATAGTGATATCGCATATCATCGGGATCGTGTTGTAAAAAGTTGAGACCCCCATAAATTAATTAGTAAGTCACATTGATATTTCCAAATATCATAAACAAATTTAGTAAATGATATGATCAAGTCGACTCAAAAGACAAATACCGAGAAGCAGGAGGTGATGGATACCTTTTGAAGATTTCCACATTCCAATGATGAAAATAAGGAGTAAATATGCGGTGGATTAGATTTAAATTTAATGTTTTCCATGACCGTTATACATAAATTAGCCAAAGAAGCACTTGTAAAGTCATTACTGTTTTGAACCAAACTATACAAAGTTGTCTTCACTTCGTTCACTTTGAATGTGCCTCAAACATAAATTTAGAATCAAAAGTAATAACTTAGTAAGAGGTTTAAAAAGTGTTGCTTGCTGCCTAGAGGTTTTATGGCTGTTTCAGTTAAAGTGTTACTAACATTTTTTTTACTGTTTCAAGGAAAGAGCCCAATTCCTTATAATTTTCGGTGAATCCTTGACGTGCGATCATTTAATTTTTTGTGTTATTTTATTTGATCGACCAACTTTCTTTTATTTTAAATCCTTGCGCACACTTAAGAGCAATGTAGAATGATAAAAAGTGCAAAGCGATTTGTGCTACCAGACAAGGTGTTAATACGTACGAAAGAAAGTCGCCAATTCCAATGTAATGATTTGTTTTCCCTCTTAAACTGATTGCATGACGAATAAACAGTAATAAATTTTGGTAAAAATCAGAGTTTTTTAAGCCACTGTCATTTTAATAAAATATTTAAAGCAACTCCCCATGTGGCTGCTAATCTAATTTATCAATAAGAAAGAAGATAAAGAGTGGAACATCAACAACATAATTTAGGCAAATCGCTTGTGTGTTTGATGAAACTAAATACATAGTCCCCAAATCAGCATAGGCGTACGCCGCGAAAGTTGTGAAAGGAGCAAAACATTAGGCGCGAAATAATTTTCGTTTGAAAATGTCAATGCGAAAATTAGAAAATTTATCGAATTGCCTCCCTCTTCCTTTTTCAACCGGACTTGGGACCGGCTTCGGCGAAATTACGGTGGCATCTTCATCGGCTGAATTTTTACGTTTGAATTTCTTTATTACATAACAGAAGGAAGGTAGTCTACTACATGCCTCTAAAATGCACAATTTCATTATAGCACTGCCGTATTGAAAATTTTCAAATTTTTGTTTGGCTATAAAATGATTTCGGGTCTATAGGTAGGTTTCAACAAGTGCCTGTAATGTTGTGTCTCCTTCTTCATTGGAATTTATAGATCAGAAAACTAAATCCGACATGCCGAGAAGCAGGAGCAAATCTTGAAGATTTCCACCTTCTAACGATGAAAAAAAACTGCTCATACTGTCGCTGTCAAAATAATCATACTCACTATAAGCGGGTTTTCATGGACCGGCTTGAGAGCTTGAACGCTCACAACCGGATCGAGTTTCAAGTAATCGAGCGCATATATGGTTGAACAGATTCAAGCCATACCCGCTCGAAATCAGATCGAGTTGTGTGTATTTGTGCGTATAGGTGAGCCACTAGCCACTCCAACAAAACAATTCCTTCTGACAAACGCTACCACTACACACACATTTCAATCTTTCGATCTTTGAAGTCGGGTTTATATGAGCCTGTTTGAAGTCGATCCGATAAAATTTTCTGATCGACTCGACTCGAGCGGGTTCGGTTCACATGGCGACTTGAAATATAATTGAAATATGCTTCAAGTGTCCATGAAAGCCCGTCTTATGTTCGCTGTGTACTATATTTCTCGTCAACACGAATCGATCCCAAATTTAAGGGGTTAACCCCACTTGTAGCGCCAAAAAATAGGTCATTTACATGAAGAAAACTTTGAAACTTTTTTAAATGAACACTATATCATATTAAAGTACATACATTAAACACCTTTAAGTGATTTTTTAAAAAAATAGTACATGGTTGAATTACAAATGGCCGTCAAAACAATTGTATTTTAATTTTTCCGTTTTGCGGTGACCAACATTGGGGCGAATTGAATCATCTGAAACAAAAAATGTTGACGGATTTAGCTAAACAACAGTATAAACTAGTGTTTAATCGATGGATTTAAAAAAATATACATTTCTCACGAAAAAGCGGATAGTCAAAGTTAATGGTTCGATTTTCACTAAAAATAACGGTGGTCTTTTAGATATAAAACGGTCATTTTTTATCGGAAAGAAAATTGAACGATTAAGCACTACATTTTTATGTATTAAACAAGTTTGTCAAGTTTCAAAAAAATCGGTACAGCAGTTTTCGAGTAATTTTGGTCATCGACTTCAAAAATGTCATTTCGAGAAAAACGCGTTTAAAGTTTCAATTTCAGTCGTTTACGTAACGAATTCTTCTCTTTCAACGCTCATATCTCAGTCAATTTTGTTCGGATCGACTTGAAAGGACATATTCTTAGATAGTTGTACTTTTCAAAAAATGAAACAAACAAAAAACTCAAAGTTACAAGTGGAGTTAACCCCTTAACGGAGTTTCTGGCAAGCATTAAAGAGTCCCAATGACCACCACATGATACCAGTTTGTGATTGAAATCGGATGAGTTTGTGAATTTTTAAATCAATATGACAAGCCGAAGTGGATTATAATCGATATGCCGAGGAGCTTTTTGGAGATTTCTACCTCGAAACGATGAAAATAATGGTAGATTTGATCAACGGAAAAAAACACAATTCAAAATGATTTTAAAAAGAGTGGTACTACTTCATGGTTAATATTTTTTTTTCAACGCGGGAAGGTGGAAATTTTCAAAAGATACCGATCAGCTCCTGCCTATCGACATGCCGGATTTCGTCCGACTAAAACCACCTCCGTCTTATTCAAATCACTCTCTCCATCAATTTTCAGTAATTGTACATATCGTCGGCGTCAATACAGGACCTTGCAAATGCAAAAAAAAAATTACAGGAAGCAATAAAAACATTTTCTAAAGCAATGCAAACATTAAAATTGCCAAAAAAACATTCTCTCCAAAAATTGTAGTTACAAGTTACTGTATTGACGACGATGATGTTTAGATTTCAGTACATATTACTTCCTAGACGATAAGAATCGGTATAAGGGATAGTACCAAATTTGTGGGGTTTAGTTCGATTAATAGTTCAGAATATATGTTTATATTTTTATTTCATATTGATTTCATGTGTAGCCTTTTATTTTTGTAGAACTGATTGTAATTTACTTCGAATGTTGTTCCTGCAACATTTCCTACATTCGTCCATATATGCAATCCATATGATTATCCACAGAAACAATTCAGTACATTTTCAAATTTACCATTTCGTTCCAGCTTCTTCGAATAAGAAAAATTCCCATTATCTTATGGTCGCAATTCTAATAAGAACGATTGCACATGGCAGTGCTGTTGTGAAGCGGTTTTGCTAATATTTCACCCCAAAGGGAACTTTCGCAGCGCATTCTTTCAAGAAAAGGACAGGTATATACGCAGCTGCGATTTTTGCGCAATGTCAAAGCGAGACAGAACCGAGCTTTGTAGCTTTTTCTCCGAGAATCGGTTGTGTTTTGTTTTGCGCTTCTTCCATCGGAATTGGACCGACTTTAGACGGGACAAATCTGCGGTGCGTTCGCGTTGTCGCTGAAGCCAAATCTCCAACAGTGCTGGAATCGAGGAAAAGTGCCGCGGCAAATAAATTATCGGGTGTCGTTGCGGACTAGTTTTCGAGTGACTTCTGGAATTGTTGCGAAAGTAGCAGTTGAGGGGTCTTCAATGTCACGCTGAAATAGGGAAGTCGAGGCCCTTGCAAGGCGACAGGTGAGTGCGTCGCTCGTGGCCCCAATTGCAACGGAACGTGCGGAGCGCGAAAGCGTGATGCGAAAATTACTCGATGGCGTGGCGTTGCGTTTTCTTTTTCTAGCCACCGAAGTGGGCTGTCGTTTCTTTTCTCGGAAATTCCGATGCACCTCTGCTCGCTGGCGGCACATGTGGGGCTGCCCGCGTTCTAATTTGGGTCGTTGAATGCCAGGGGAGTCACGTCGGCCGATGGCTTGCAGTCGTCGTCTGCTGCTGTTGGTGCGGGGAGGGGCACTACGAGTGGATCCAGCAGTGTCACGACGAAAGTTTCCGTTCGTCAAAGTGGCGTGAGGTCCTGTTGCGTCGCGGGCGCTTCTTGGCAAGTCGCGGACACTGTATTCCGACCCTGTCTCGTCCCCGCAATCCAGCAAATGTTTACATCTGAAGAACAGCAAAGGTTCGCGACGCACAATGACATGGCAGGGGTCCAGGATCGTTCGCCTTTGTACCCACCGCGTGTCAGGAGGTGGTTTCCGGAAAATCGTCGTTAGGCGGTGGGACTGGCCTCGCAAGTGTTGCATTCCAACATCTGTTGCGCAAACAATTTGCATCCTAAGCAGTTCGCATCGCGACCAGGTTGCAAATTACTGGAAGGCGCGAAAGTGGGTGCGTGGGCCCTGACTAATTGCGGCCTAGAATTCGCTGACTTGACTTGCTTCGCCTCTGTTTTGGACCTAAATCGCGATAAGCAAGGAAACCTACATCCGCTGCGCATACCGTGGGAAGAAACCACTGATATGGATGAGGCTGGGGCTGGCGTATCATGTGGTTGCGGTCAAGTTAGCCGCGAAATCTTGAAATTTTGAATAAACTCTTAACTCTACTACATGTTCCCACACTAAGGTTTGTCAGGACATTGTCATCAAGGCATCCCACAAGCCGCGCTGGGACAACCCTGATTTGTACTGCTTGTACTGTCGGCGTAGGCTGGAAACTGTGTACGTAACAATCAAAACCCGTGTGTCTCGGGCTGAATTGGACTCTAAGTGAGTCCTTCTATTTTATTAGACACAATTACCAACATATACATTCTAAACACTTAACTGGACGATAGCAGCGCCAAGTTGCTACAATTGTTAATTCAGTATTTCGCAGGAATGCCACATTACCCCGCATAACTTCAGAGCATTTCGAAACTCCCCCAATGTCGAATTGATGTTCCATACCAAGAAATTATAAAATGGAAAGTGAAAAGACGGTCAAGTTTCCGATGTATAACTTGTAGTGTTTGGCTGCGCATGTTTTCAAAGCATATAATTTTGTAGATATGAACATACTGCAAACAAGGAGATGTAGAGAGTTCACGCCATGTAAATGCTGTGGACTGATTTTTTGACGACCCCGGGGAGCTTATCACCCCAAAATCGTGTCGCTATTTAGCCCACACATGCGCTTCCTGCTCAACTTCTTTCTCTCCTATTCCTATCCTTCTACAAACTCTGCATCAAATTCTCTTTTAACATTTGCAGTCCAAAATATTTGTATGTAAATATTTGTATATCTTCCTTTATTCTCTGCTATAAGTCTGCTGAATCAATGACTGATTTTCAAAGTACAGCAAACTCTCGATATAGTGAATCACTAAAAAATCCTTATTTCAAAAATTTCGCATAGTACTTCAGTCACTGTATTTATTATAGATTTCAATAATGATTTGCCAATTTTCGCCATGTATTCGTAATATTCATATTTACGTATTTAGTCCCATTTAAAATGTATGTTCAGTCAAAAATGTAATAGAATTGACGTGTCCCGCGGCGCCTGTCCAAATAAATTTAATAAAACCATATGAATTCAACTTCAAAAAATTAATTTTATTGTGAACTAACAAACAGAGACCACGGTCTTGTTCTCTCAGATTATGATGAAATTTGGCACTTATGTGCACATGAGAGGACGAGAACGTGGTCTCTCATTGTTAGTTCTACCTATGGCAATGGCTATGAGACAGGAAGGGGACGCAGGATTGATTCTAGGAACAAGGGATGATCCTACCGCCAGCTATGATATTCCTCCGATTACAATAGTTTTTAATAATCCAACCGTTCAGCAATGAGTTATTAGTATAATTTACATATCTAAATGATCGAATAATTTGCTGATTTCTATATATAAATGTATTTGTAGTTGAACATTGCTGATTTTCCTTAAACTAACTACATCCACAATTATTGAAAAAAAAACAATAGCGACCGGGGATCGAACACACGACCTCATGATCGCGAATTTGTCGCGCTGCTTCCTACACTGTACCGCTTCTGTCAGATGCAAAAATTTATTAATTCATAAGCGACGCTAAATACTTTAGAGGCGTTTTTTTCAACAAAATAAGGGGGGTGTTGCGGTCTAATATTTTAAGGATCGAATATCCTTGACGTCTTCTACTTATGTGCCAAATTTCATTTTAATCTCCTTGTAAGACTTGAAGTAATTTACGCTCTAAATAAAAATGCTGAAATTATTGTTTTGAAAAGTAATATTGAATATTCATTCTTTTGGGTATATTTTACCGACAATGAGTTTTCAACTGGTTTTCGGCGCAACATTCGCAAGGTTACTAGCTCAGAGAATAGTGAACTTTGTTGAGTTGCGTAGTCTTTGCATGTATTATAGCATCGGATAATTTCAGCGCACGAATTTTCCGAAGAAGAATCTCGATTTTGCTTATTTGAGTTTTCCGCATCATTCTCATCGCTGGATACATTTATTTCATTCGCAATATCTTCGTTCCAAGTTGCTAAACATCGACAAATCTCGTTATCGCTTATTTCATTTAGAAGAGCTATAGTTTCTCGCAAAATGGAAGCATATAGCCCCGACGCTGCAACCGACTTAGTAGCATGTTATCTTCAAATTCAAAATCAGAATCATCAGTAGAATCTAAATAGCTTATTCGAGTGATTTTTTTTAAAACTGAAAGCCTTCGGCAAATCAAAGACCATCAGAATTTTTTTTTTGGAAATTTTGGATCGTGTTTTTATTGAACGTGTTACGCTGATACCAATTTAATAGTTACAGATTTTTTATTCGGCAGTTGCTGTAGAGCATATCTTGTTCTGTAAAAAAAATCAGCAGAAGCATAGATTTATCTTTCGTAGTTATAAGTGAGTGAGTTTTTCTGTGATTCTACAAATCACCCGCGTCACCACGTACTAGTGAATAATCCAAAAAATATATCAAGTTATTGTAGTTAGGATATTTTTGTTGAATTGTAAACGCTTTCAACTTATTTTCAGAATTTCAAAAATATGAAACATAATTTTTCGTAATTTTCCCTAAACTTTAATATTAATTATTACCTATGGCAAAAAATAAAATATGCTACTTTCAATATTCATAGAGTTGCAAGCATACTAGATGATGCCGTTATAATTAAGGTGACCATTTTCATACACTATTGTTTCATAATTCGTTAGATGATTCTAAATATTGCCCCCGTCATTGACTCTTTCATTAACCTCATTTATACTAGAAGCCAGTAAAGTAATTCTTGAAGAGCCTGCAATTTAGATTTATTAGTAAAAATTGCAATATTCTTTAAAGACCAGTGCGGATATGTTTTCAGTTCGTTTTTGAGAGGGAGGGCTCACACTAATTTTTGCAGAAAAAGGTATAGAATAAATCGTATAACAATAATTGACTTATCCTCCTTCTCCTAAATCGAAATGTTTCACAATTATAAAAAAACAGCTATTTTTTTACTACTTTTCTTATTCCTAACTTTAAAACGGCTTATTTCAGAGCAAAGTTGTGTGTGTAAATAAAAGTTGCGTAGTTGATTTTTCTATGAGATATGATTGATTAAAAATTTAAAAATAAAATTTCCCTTGCCTCAAATTAGCAATAAATATAGAGGAAAAGGCTTTTTTTTAATTTTTGCACCACTGAGAATGTACTTAGGACCTTCATAATTCGCATAGAAAATAAACAAGCCGTGAGGTGCGACCCATGAGGTCCACACGGTCAACTTCCCAGTAATATCTACATAGATATTAAAAATATTAAACACAATAATAGTTATGGAAATAATACTACTTCAAATAATAAAAATGTACCTCTCATAAAAGTTATTGGAATGACTTAATATTAATCGTAACATCTACGCGAGCGTCAATTGATTACGTAAGGATTTCGGTGCATTGGTTTCATTGATTATTCACGCGGATCAATCGGAGGGGGGACAGGTTTCAAAGCAGTTTTTTCATTAAAGTTAAAAAATGGTGCTGTGAAGACTATTGAAAATCTGCTCAAATTTTGAAAATATTAATAAACTTTGATTGACTTTACAACAATGTCTTTAGAATAAGAGATTTAAGGTATAATGATTCGAATGAACCCTTTTTACATGGTGACTGAATGATTTTTTAATTTTTTATTTTTTTTTTGTAATCATGAGAAAAGTTTTTGCTGGTTTCTCTACAAAAATTGATAAAAGTTTATAAATTCTATAAACATTTACTATTACGATGTGCAAATCAGGTTAAAAATGATTTTTTTTTGAAAAAAACACTACTTTTCCAAAAAAAATTAATAAATCAAAAAAATCGCTTTAACGATTTTTTTAAAATATAAAAACATCATAAAGATGTTGATACGCGTTGATTGACACCTTAATGATGGAAAGATTATATTTGGTTCTCGAGATATAATGAATGACGTAAATGACCTTGAACGTTTAATGATTTTTTATTTTTTATTTTTTATTTTTTGTAATCATGAAAAAAACTTTTGCTGGTTTTTTCACAAAAACTATTTGGAGTATATAAATAATATAAACATTGATTACTTAGGTTTGAAAATCAGGTTAAAAATTTTGTGTTTTTGAAAAAAAACCTAATTTTTTGCACTTCTTTTTAAAAAATTAACAAACGGCTTCAACGATTTGTTTAAAAATTTGATAGAATCACGAAAATGTTAATACGCGTTGATTGCCACCTTAATAATAAAAATCGCATGTTTGGTTCGTGAGATATAGCGCATAACATGGTTGACCTTCAAGGGGTGAAAACAGCAAACCCCCCCCCCCCGACCGAAGTGTCCCAAAAACTAATCAGCTCTTAAGATTACAAAGACGCTTCGATTGACACCTCAACGAAGTCGATACGACTCTGTTTACGTGAGTTATGCTCGTAGAAAAACTGCCCGCGAACGCACGTACGTACGTACATACACACACACACACACACACACACACACACACATACATACTTCTTTCTAAAAACACTTTATATATACTCTATAGACCTCAAAACGTAAAGAAAAGTTGAAAATTTCAATTTCGATTTTCGAGGCGATTACAAGAACTTCCCATATACTGGGAAGTTAATAATAAAACAGCATAAAATTTTTCCATCAAAATCGATTCAGTAGATTTCGCATAATAATTTTGCAATAAAATTTTTTTATTTAAAAATATTTAAATTTTTTTAAAAATCTTGCAAGTCAGAAACTAAATCATATAGAACTTTGAGTTTTTTTCACTTCACTACACCTATCAAATGCACTTTACAAAATTAAAATTAGATTATTAGGGCAGCCTCAGGAATTTTTGCTAAACTTCGTAATAAACTCTAAAACAGTGCTGGGCGGCTGCAGATTCAGTCTGGTTTAACTATGCTTCCACCGACTCAATCCGGCGAACTATGAAGGTCCTAAGTGCATTCTAATCGGTAAAAAATAAAAATAAAAAAAACCTTTTCCCCTCTTTTTATATTAATTGCTATTTTGGGGCAATTTTTTAAAATTTTTTGCCAGCCATATCTCATAGAAAATTTAATTACGCAACTTTGCTCTAAAATAAATCGTTTTATAGTTAAAAGTGAGAAAATTAGGAAAAATTCGAGTTATTTTTATAATTTTTAAACATTTCGATTTATTTACTAAAGTTCCCCATGTTTTTTTGGAGAAGAAGGGTAAGTCAATTATTGTTAATCAAGTTATTCCACAATTTTTTCTGCAAAAATCAGTGTGCCACCTCTCAACCGAAAATGTAGTCGTTTTTTTACAGATCCGCCCTGAGAAACATATCCTTTTATTATTGAAAAAATGTCGATATCGCTGTGGTGTCAATTTGCAAAATGTTTTGCTAAATTTGTGCATAAATAACAGCAAATAAAAGTTAAAATTTTAAAATTGAAAAGCCTGAAAAATATTTTGTTAATACAATTTTTTTCGTGATATTTCGAAAAACACTATTAAAATTATCCCCTTGGAATTCGGACGTTCAGATGCTACGAAATAATAATAATTTTAAGATCACTTACATGTTTAGTCTAATTTTTGCTATAGAATTTGTTAACAAATGTTGTGAAATGTCTTTGTTTTGCAATGATATTCAATCAGCTTTTGCTCATAATTTTACTATCACGCATGTCAACGGCACAGTTTAATCCCGAACAAGTATATAACCCCTTATGTAAATAAAACTATGTTTATCGTAAAAATAATTAATAATTCCAGCTAAATTCGAGCGTAGTTGAACGATTAAGTTTCAAATGTATTGCATATTTTTTTCAGATTTAGCGAATTTTCGATAGAGAAACAAATAAGGACCTTTTCATAGTCGAAAAGCGAGTAAAGAGTTTTATTTCCAGTGGTATTTTTTTATTCGCTCCTTGACAATAATGTGTTTAACATTTCCTTGGCAATTTATTTTTCAAAATGCTGCCTAGCACATATTGGGTATGTTTTTATGCTTGTGTTTTTTTTTCACTCAAAATTATTTGTTAGATATTTTTCTAGCCTAAAACAGGCAGCTTTTGTTGTAGATCCACGTAGAGTTTTTAATTTCGATAGGAAAAACCATGAAATTATTATCCATGCAAACAGATAATTTTTGGAAGGGTTTGCATTCCGTATCCCTCAAATTCATGGAAATTCCACTTTTAGGTACTCCTAAAATGTTTCTAAAAGAACAAAGAATCCATACTAGATTTATGATCAAATTTCTTACAAATATTTAAGACCGATACCTGGTTTTATTTTTCATTTGCCGGACGATAATCTATTCAAAGATCGTTCGGCTCTCAATATTTCTAATCTCAAGCCTAAAATTTTGGAGTGCTCATAAAAGATGGGCTTTCCGATCATTATGTCTTTTGAAAACTACCTGCGAATCTTTCATTCAGTCTCTGCGTAGGTAACTTGAGTCCCATGTGTGATTTGCATCATTTCTTTAACTGGTAAAATGACCTTCGTAAGCGAAGCAGAACGGCCGGCCATCGTCAAGGACCAGTTTATCGTAAAATGCGCTCGATTTACGCTCGATACGGCTAGTTTATCTTAGCCGGGTCTGGAGACATTTAGTTCTTCCTTGTTTATCAATCGAACTATCAGTGCGTCTTTGGCCTATTGTCGAGGTTGGATGTTGTTTGAAAGAATCCGAAATTCTTGTGGTATTGATCGAGTTCAGAGATTCTTCCGCGGATTATTAGCTGAGTTTTCGAGTTTTTGGTGCACCGAATCGAACGAGAGGTAATTGAAAGATGTTGTGTAGTAACTAACATGTTGGGCACAGATGTTAAGTTTTGTCTGTCCATTGAATAATAGTCGTTTTGAAAGCAATGTCGAAAGATTTGGTCGCTGTTGTCTCGCTGCCAACTCAAATGAAACGAATACTGTTGAAACATAGCCCATGCCATGTTGTTATCTCGACGCCTTTTTCTCTCGTCTTTATTATAAACATTATGAAACCTTACAAGTGGTTCACTTAAGTGTGGTCTGTACGATTTTAGACGCTTCTTTCGCGTGCGGAGCTGTACTTGAAAAAATGTGAATGGGTCTCAATCGTTAGATGGGTTTTTTGTACGATTTTTTATTAGTATTCAGTCAGAGTGGTGGATATGGTGGTGTTCGTTGAACCAGAAATGGGCGACCAAAATGTTTGTCAGAGAGGGCAACTTCCAACTGGGAGTAGTGCGAACCGATAGTTATTTCTTCGAACGGTTGGGGTCTCGTCTCTGTGAAGCGGCCACTTTCACCTACATCTCAGTCTTTTCGTTGGTGCTGGCTACACTCCTCAACTTTCGTTTCAGCATAGTCGAGAGTATTTGATGGAATTTGTTGGCACTATCGTGTAATTTACGCTAGAATGTGATTAAAACCGGGTCAGTATTCACTTCTGTAAGTTTTAACTAGAAATATATGTTTGTGATCCTTGTCTTCGAGCAAGGATTTAGTGATAGCGACCAAGAAGCTCCGTTTGTTACAGATGATCGCGGATTCGACATTGTTTTGGTGCGGTGGCAATTGTTACTGGCTTTTGCACACGGGAGAGATTCATCTCCGCATATTGAAATGTGTGTTACGTTACTTCATCGACTGTTCGTTTTGTTTTGCAGGTAAATGCAGGTCGTCGACATCGTCTTCCTCTCGTGTGCTCTTAGTTTTAGTTAACACTTGCTTCGTTTGTCACTTTTTATTATTATTTGATTTGATTTAATTCTACGAGAACTTTCAATACGCTGTGTGTAAAACAGTAAAGCAAAAGAGAAAATTCGGCTTGATTTCGATTTACGTTTGGTTTCTGAATAGTGATTATACTTTGTTACTGAAAGAAAGTGTTCTGGAATTCCAACAACAAGGAGAAGTGAGTTGCTTTTCGTGTGGAAGGTGTAACGAGAACAGCAGATACAACAGGATGCCTAAACTACAACAGCAAGCTGCCTTGCCGGCGGACGCTAAAAATGTGATTGCTATGCTTCGGGCTCTGGTCATCTCACAGAAGTATCCGTATCGGATAAACGACCTACAACGCGAGTATAGACAGCTGGAGGGAGCTGGGATGGAGTACTCGAAGTATGGCTACAATTCGCTTCACGATTTTCTAGCAGCATCAGGAGAATTTATCCTGCAAAAGCACCAAGGCGAGGTAAGTTTTCAGTCATTGCTTTCCTGAATTGTTTCTTAAAATCTGTCTTGTATAGAGAAAAGTTTTCTAATATGCATGTTATCTTACTTAAAATCACCAAAAGAAGCTTTCAATGCGTTCACATTATCGTCTGTTTTGTTATTACTCTATGTTTTTATGATTTATTGTTTTTATCTTCTATTTTATTTTTGATTGAATTGCACAGACAATAATAACAGCTCGACCTACCAAAGAAACGGCTCATATGGTCAAAATGATTGAAAAGCAAAAGAGTACTAAGGTTAAAAGGCAACAGGTACGTTTTCTCAACACTTTCGTATTAATTTTACAACATGCATCCATTAGCTGTGAAGGTGTTGGTTTAAGCGAATTCAGCTTTACTAATTGCGCATTAAAATGCGCGAAATTTTGCTTACGCTCCTACACCAATTGCACACCCTTATGCTTTGTGAAGACATTGGAGTTGTTGCAAGAGCGGCGGCGACGTGATCATACATTTCAATTGGAAGGCTCAGAATGTAAAAACATCAAAACCATGAAATTCAGTACAAAACATTCTATCAAAATGCATTTTCATTATTACATAATCAAAATTAAACGCTAGTGCATATTATTTCCATCGTAATTTAACGGAAAAAAATCCTTTATAACGAAATTACTATTTCACCGTTCACATTGGCATTGAATACTCAAATGAATTTATTGTTTGGTAAAAATTTTGGTACTACAATATTATTTTTACTAATGAAAAGGTCAAAGAATGTCTTCTAAAATTTATTTGCTCTAGAGATGGAAGCGAAAATCACAACGCATATTTCAGGCAAAATAAAATAAGCGATTAGCGAATTTTGTCCCATTTAGAACATCTCATTGTGTGATAATTTGGTGATCTCACAGTATAAAACAATTATCGCTAGTCATTAACATCTGTATTATTCTCCAAATGAACATAATCACATAAAATTAGCAGCCGAAACAAATGGTAACCAAAATGTTGGCCAAAGAAGAATAGGCAGTATACATACTCTGATCCCGCATTAGTTAATAATTATTAGTTTGGAGAGCATTTAGTTAGCCACCAAATTAATTGGCTGCTAATTATTTATTATAGTCGTACGTAAAGCTCCATCCTTTGCTCGTTGGAATTGTATTTAGTTTTTCCTGGCTGAATAGTTTGGAATTTTAATGATTTCTATTTTTTTTATCTCACTGTATTTCTAAGATTATATTTATTATGGATTTCATAAATATCATTAGTCTTTTCGCGCCCTTCATTCAATCGCTTTACGAAAATAATCGCCTAATCTTGTGTTCCTTGCTTTCCCAGCTGCGCAAGCCAATAGTGAGCGACCAAAGCTGGAACAAGAGCTCATTCTCGAGGAACGTCTATCAGAATCTTGTGAGATATTCCCCGAAAAAGTCGTCCTTCAAATTCAACTTGAAATCGAACGACGATAACAACAATAACAACCACGTACGACCGAACGGGCAAATGGTTGGTTCCATCACGACAATAACACCCAGCAGTAATAAGGTGGAACGGCAAATTAAACCAAACACAGTGATCGTTCAAAGAACGAATAATTTGCGTGAAAAACTACAAACCAATCGTGAGATGCAAAAAGCAAATGTAGCAAACCGACTGTATCCACAGTCAACTGATCTGCGTAACTATTTGAATGCCAAAAAGGATCATCGATTCGAGAACGATTCGACTCAGACGCATGTCGCGTCGCGGGCCATTTTATCGCAGGATGACAAGAAAATTGTGGTGGAAAAACCGAGTCTTCAGGCACGACTGCAACGATCGCAAAGCGGCGGCAGTCCGACCATGATCTTAAACTTGCCCACATTTCAGCCAAAAGAGCAGCAACAGAACGTTACCAAATCACCAACGTCGCCCATTGTAAACAAAAATGTGACGAATGGACACAATCAAACTTCTCCTTCAAACGTAAACAATAGACTGCAAAGAGGAATTTCCGCTGAGTTCGCGAGATGCACGTCGATCCAAGACCGATTGAAAATCTGCCAAGCCGGGATCGTCGACAATCTCTCGAACGCTTCTAACGAGAATGCCTCTTCTAGTGATATAAGTAACAAGACTGTGATATCTGCCGAAAAGCAGAACGGCAAGCAACAGAAGCAATCTGCTAAGGAAAGTGCTTTGAAAATGGAGAAACAGCAACGCGAAAAGGATGTAAGTAGCGACGGATGAAGCCCAGTCCAACTGGTGTTTGCTAACAAGATTCTTTCCAGGCTGCAAAATCAACAGCTGTTTTCAATTTCAATCCCAACATGGACCCGGTGACCTCCTTGGCACAATACTGTAATTTCCGGCATTTTTCGCCTCCCGAATACAAGATCCTAAAGACGAGTTTCACGCCACGAATCCAGGCCCGGGTGACGGTGAAGGGCGTGATGTATTCCACGTATCCGGAAGATTTCGAGACAGAGTTCGAAGCGCGGGTAGCGTGTGCTGCACTTGCCATCCAACAAATCAAAGCCGACGAGGCCCGATGCCGTTACCCGGTTACGACCGATTCTGATGTGGAGCTCGCGATGAAAATCTACCAAAAGCTGCGCGAGCATCCGCACGGGATATTCCGTAAAAATATTCCGGAGTTTTTCCAACAGACGTTCCAGCAATCGTTGCCGGATCACTGGTTCTCGGTGTTGCAATCGTCCAAACAATTTATCATGGAGAACAACATTGGCGACAATCTGATTGTTCTAGCCAATGTGGGTAGTTCGGATGCAAGTAAGGAACCTCATATTGGGCACTTTTGAGAATGGATTTGTATAACGTTACGTCATTGTGTTAATTGCAGGCTCCACTTCATCATCGGACTCTGAATTCATAATTTTGGATCGCATTTCCTTGCCATGGCACGAGAAATACTGGAATTTGTACATCACTCACTGCAGTGCAACGACTGAAATATGGGCGCGAATCGTCGGCAAGGACTACAGTGATCAGCTCGATTCGATAATGACCGACGTGGACTTGTCAATGCTAACATCGAAGACTCGTCCTTCGTCGATTCTCTGCGGCCAGATCTACTTAGTTTCGATGTCCGAGTGTTGGCATCGCGTTCGCGTGGAAAATATGAACAAAGCCGAGGGCAAGTGCCTTTGCTTCTTCATCGATTTTGGCGACGAAGAATGGATGCCCATGGATCAGTTGTTTGTTTGCGAGCCGAGGTTCCTTAAACTGCCGCCGCAAGCGTTGCCGTTGAGCTTGTACGGATTGGAAGATTTTGCGGAGAATCCTAATGCCAAGATCCATTTGGACGCGATGCTAATAGGGAAGACGCTAATTGCTGAAATTTTAACGAAGCGCGAGGCATACGAGGCGCTCAACGATTCGGACGTCGAGTTCAACTGTCGCATTCAGGTCGCTCTGTACGACACGTCGTCAAATGAGGATGTGAACTTGAACCCCGTTTTACTAACGAAAATCTGTGACGACACCCCTCCACCGGAATTGCGCCGCGCTGGCGTCACTAATGTGACCGTCACTCACGTGAACAACAGCGGCGAGATTTTCGTGCAAGTGAAGAGTGTCGGACTGATCTACATCCAGAAATTGATCAGCCAACTGGTCGAGTCGAAATTCAAGGAGGAAGAGCATCAAGTGGTGCTGGCCGATTTGAAGAAGCCAGACGCGCTATTTTTCATTCAGGACAAGGACGATATGAGGTGGTATCGTGGCTCGCTGGTGACGAACGACTACAGCAAAATTGAAGGTGTGCAGTACAATATGTTCTATGTGGACTATGGTATGACGAAAATGACAAATATATCGCGTATATTTCGATTGGAGTCGCTGAGCACGGCGCTGAACAAGTTCCCAAGACAAGCGATTCGTGTAAAACTGCATAACTTGCCGCCGATTTGTGATGCGATCGTGGCCAGGATTCGAGGATTGCTTCCACCGGAATCTGCAGCAATTGTAAGTGTGCATGGATGTAGGGGGATCTCTCATGAGTATTATTGTCTATATTTAATCTTTCAGGTGAAGATTTGCGTCCACGGTCTCGCGTCGCAAGTCATCATCTATAGACGATTCGACACGAACGATGGTTTGTTCAATGTGAACGAAGTTATTCGAATCGAATACGAAATAGAGAGGTGAGTAACAGAAATTTGCTTGAACTGTGATTGAATTTGAACTAGAAAAATTGTAAATGTGTTGGTGGTTGGTATCCTTGTAAACTTGTCGAGAATATTAGTTGATAATGGAAGATTTAAGCGGTGCCTTCGTTCAGTTTTAGCTAATTAATTTTTATGAAAATACGACCACGTCTGCTGTTGCACAAGCAGTTTTGCATCCTTCGAAATAAGCTGATAAAATTGCCCCCCTCAAAGCTTCTTGTAAAGAATTAAGTATGAGCTCCATGCCTTGAGTAGCATGAAGAGCGCCAGCAGGAAAAAATTCAGTTATAAGCGTCGTCGTAGAGTCTCAAGGGGATGTAAGATAGCATGTGGATTGTTTTCTGGGATAGGAATTTTGACGCAGCGATCGGCAATAAATCATGCAATTCATCTGAATTAAATTATTCATAGTAAATTACTAAGGCGATCTTCTAAAAAGAAGAGTGAGAAAAAATAAAATATTATTTGGGTGATGCATTCATATGTTTACTAACGGCATGATAAATATTCGTAAATTGAACCAGTGAGCATTTAATCGATATGTTATGTTCCAAATTTGTTAGTGCCGTCCAAAAAGTATCAAAAAAAACTAACAACACTCTTTACACGCCTCCATGGCGTATTACAAATATCATCATGTTCATATTATATTTCGTATTTTTTCTGTTTTGTTCTCATTTTCAGATATCCAATGTGTAATATGTAAAGAGGCTTTATTAGATCGCGTGACTAACTGAACATAATTATGTTTTCTAACATATTAATTGTCCGTGGAGGCACTAACCCGAAATCTCAAGCAAGAACCAAAATGTTGAAAACTAGAGAATTTATTAAACGCTTATGATACAATCATTTGTAGGAAATCAATCATGAAAATAATTACCTATATTTGTTGAATTCATTTTTATTTATGATTGATGGGGAAAAAGAATATTTCGTCGACCAATACATGTCTTAGTTAAAATGTATATATTGTTGGATTGACGATTGTAATTGGGAAGAAAATGTTATCTGGTTGGCTTTGATCAATACAAAATGCCTAATAGAAGATCAAAAGCAAATTAATGGTGGTAAAAGGATTTGTTAAATGCTGTTTAACGGAAGCTTTCTTAATATATATGTAGCAAACTCCTAGAAATGTATATGCTAAAAACTGTAAAAATTTCGCATAGAGTTTGAATGTGAAGCCGCGTCTGATGCGAATAATCCTTTAAACGTATTAAATTTACTTACAACTAACTATATATTCCTGTTGAGGTGCTGTGAAATTTGAAATTGTGCCTATTTGCATTTGCTGATCAATTGAATTTAATTGACTGTTGCAATATCATTTAAGAAATGAAACCGAATTTGAAGTGATTTTTTTTAAATATAATAAATGATTTATATGATTTGTGAAGTCTGGTTTGCATTTTCTGTTTGAAAAATTTGGATGACAGTCGAAACGACTTGGTTCAACAAATAAGTCGTTACAATTTACCATCAGAAAAATGCAATTGTGATTGGACTAGGCAATTTGAAAGGATGACTGCTAGACATTTATGACAAGCACCACTAGGTTTTTATGGCCACTCGTTTAGATTTGCATGACAGTCAACCTATTTAACAACCAATTGGTAAAAATGAAGGGTAATTTTGCTCGAGATAATGCTTTTCTTCATTGCTGACTGTTGAAGCTTATGTAAGATTTGATCCGAAAGATATCCTGCCATCAGCAATATCGTTCATCCAATGAATCATGGTCACAGTCGAATTATGTTATAGAGAAATAGCTGAATGAGTTGTGGAAAGACTTTGGTCAACTTATGCCAGCTGAGTGGAAAATGAAGTTGCATGTGAAGTCAGAAAAACTTACAGTGGCTACAGCCAAAATGATCTGGCCAGGTAACTTATGGAAAATGATCAATATCTGCCAGTTTCTAAGTCTTGTTTATTGTTAATTGTGTGTTTTCTGATGTCTTTCTCCAACTCTGTCCACAAATTCTCTATAACATTTAAGTCCGGAGACTGTGGAGGCGTTTGAATAACATGTGGGCAATTCCAAATGAGCCACATTTGAACGAGTAGGGGGGAATGCTTCGGATCATTGTCCCGATAAAATCGAAAACTATCCCTTATATTGAATTGTTCTGCACTTTGCAGTAAGTTCTCTTTCAAAATATTCAGATACTGGCGTTTGTCCATGATACCATCGATGAAAGCTAGAATTCCGATCCTTGCTGACGACATACACTACTGATAAGAAAAGTGAACAGATGAAAAAATTTGGAAAAATAGTTTGTTTACGGTATTAAATGAAACTAAAGTGTAATATCGTAAAAACGACAGAAATAGATCACTTAATATTTTTAATTAAAAAAAGAAAGTATGTATATTATCTATATTTTTATGTAAGTATACTAATATCGATTATTTTCTCCTTTATTTTATTACGTCCTCCAGTTTTCTTGGAATATATGATATTAAATTGTCAATCAAACTTGATGGCCGTTTTCTACGGCTATCCAAAGGTCGTGGATATAGCGGATATCAGTTTTACGATTTTCCTATCGATGTGGTCCCAGAGATTTTCAATAGGGTTTAAATCAGGACTTTGGGCAGGCCAGTTGTTGAAATATCTGATGTTTCCTACCTGAAACCAGGTTTTAGTCTTTCGGATTGTATGGCATGGAGCATTATCCTGTTGAAATATGCACTCCTTCCTATTTTGAAGATCTTCCAAAGTCGAAACCAATCCTTCCGAAATTTTAATATAAACATTCGTATTTATTTTAACACCCTGGTCCACTTTCACCAACTTTCCAACTCCTGCTGACGAAAAACAGCTCCAAACCATAATTCATTGGTTACCCTTTGAGGTCTTTTGGACGCATCGAAGATTGTATTGTTCTCTAGACCGCCTAATATAAGATTCTGGACGATCTGTTGACAAACAAAACCTGGACTAATCAGACCACAATACTTTTGACCAATCTGTGTCTTTCTGTTCTTTGAGCCATTCGATCCTTCCTTAAGTATCGTATTGTTCTTTACAGAATAATGATTTCGTTCAAAAATCAAGGTTTGACTGATATTCATCATGCCTGCAATGCGATATTTAATCCTCATAAACTGGAGTATAGGAATTAGTGGTACTTTTTCTAGGAAAAATCATTTCACATCATTTTGGCTGTGAGGTCAAAATCAGCACTTATCTGGGTTTTTATTAATTTTTATCGTAACGGATTATTTTCTTATGTTATTTTTCACTTAAATGGTAAATAAACATTATATCAGTAATTCCTCATAACTGTTTTTATTTAATTCAGAAATTGGATAAATTTTCATCTTACTTGGCCAAATCATTTTGGCTGTGAGCCACTGTACATATTTCGGCTAAGCTTTGATGTGGCCTAAAGGACTGAAATACTCATGAAATTTGTATGTTCCCAAAGGACAGATCGTTATTTAATCTGCCCTAAAAATTATTGGAAATCCTTGAGACGATCTTATTCGATTGATTGATTTTATTGAGAATTTCTTGGCGAGGCGCGTTTTCTTTCGCCATTTTTCAGTAAACGGTCCATTTTCTATGACCAACCTCTTGGAAATTTATCAGTTTCACAGCCAAATTCTAAAGCAGCAGTGTGAACTGATTGCATCTTCATTGATATGTCTTAGGCAGAAGATAAACAAACAGAAGATAAATTAGCACTTTTGGAAAGTGGATTTTATATTGAAAAAGACAAGAGGTTGAAAATTTCCGAAAGCACGTCCAGACCAGGACACAAACTGAAGTCAAGCGAGTCGATCGAAGTATTATCTCAATTCTTAACCAAACAAATGGAGATGTGAGGGGGTATATTTTCGGTGAATATATCGACTGGTTTCCTAGTAGGCCAGCCCCACATGAACTTGGCGAAATCAGCTTCTAGGACCATTTTGAAATTGTATAAGTGTCGTAACCTGCAACAAATAGAACTGTTTAAGTGGCATTGCTCATTCTAGAAGGAGGGAAAATCACATCAGGTTTATATTGTAAATAAAAAGGGTGAAGTGTTCAATTCCAATCGCTTGTAAACGATCGCGATAAAGAGCATGCTTATATTTTGCAAGTTCTAATTTTGGTGGAATTTAGTGAATTTATTTTGCATAATATTTTCGAGATAAATCTTAAATCTTCATTAACATGTATCGATATTCATAAAATTTTCACAATAATCGTATTGCAAATATGTAGTTGCAAAATATTTAATGCACTTTCGGTCATCATTTTAAAATTTGTCGTTATCAAATGTAGCTCCACAGAACAGCACGACCTACAAAGTGCTGGATCGGACGAGAGTCGTTGCAATTCGGCGGCATCGAATCATAGCAATATGAAATCGTCGTCTGCAATGCAGTCTTCGTCACCAGTCAAAGGTGAATTGAAAAAATTGAGTGACCCGACTTGCATCCCACCGCCCGGCGAAATATTCAACGTATTCGTATCGATGGCATCGAATCCTAGTAATTTTGTGGTAAGAAAACAAGCATTTAATTGTTTCTAGAACGCGAAAGTCTAACATATTATTCTTCTCCCCGTCGAAAAAAATACAAAAAGGTTCAACCGTATTCGGAGGGTCCGAAACTATCTGAACTGATGAAGTCACTACAAGAGTATTGTCTGACCAACGAAGAATTCATTCCGAGTGATATGGTCGAAATTGGACAGGCATATGCGGCTGTTAACACCGACGGAATATATCATCGGTATGTTATCCCGGTAAAGATGTCTTCGCCGTGGAATCTGTATTAATTTTTGGATTGGATTTTCAGAGTTACCGTTGAACATATTATCAACAATTCATTGATGGTACAATTTCTTGTGTCGTATTGTGATTTTGGCGATTTTGCTGTTTTAGGCAACGATAAACTAAAAACATTACCTGCTAAATTTCGTACCTTGCCAAAACAATCGATAATGGCTAAATTATATGGTGAGTTGTATATTGATAGTCATTTTTTGTGACCCATAAATTGTTGGGTTTGGATTGACTCTTTTGTTTCCTTTGCTTAGTGACAAGTTACGTATTTAGACCACAAGTAAGCTTTAATAAATAATTAGCTTTATATTCGTAAAGCTTCTTATTTTAAATGTATTTAAAAATTACAAATAACGGACACGGCTACCATTAGACATGTCTTCCTCTTGTAAGACTTAAATGGCCAAAATTAATAATGAGAAATCCGATTGATGGTTTCCTTTGAAACGTCCGGTACTCTTCCATAATAGGACCCCTTAAAAGACCATACTCGTGTTAGGGATGTCCTAGATATTTAAAAATAACCATGCAGCCTGTATTGATCTGTATTGATCTAATGCAGAAGAGATTGTGATAGCAACAACATTAGCTAAATCGTTTTATAAAAAAAACTCGATTATCCTCATGCCTCTTGATAGTAAATTAAGTCAATCCAACCCAACCTCCAAACAGCTTTAGACCAAATAACTTCTCAACTTTTCCACCCACTTAGGTGTTAAGGCAAAACATTGCGACTGGACTGTAAACGACTGCATGCGATTCAGGGAATTGACAGTGGGACATCGTTTTGCCTCAATTATCCGGCGAATATCCGACGATGCTGTTGATCCCAATTCAAAGATTGTTGAGCTTGAATTGATTGATGTGCAAACTGACGACGACGTCTACATTCACGAGATCCTTATTAACGAGGAGCGGGCTATTGCTGATGTCGAGAACAAATGAAAGGCAATCAATCAATCAATCGATACCAAACAACAACAACATCGACTTCCCTTTTTTATTATCCATTGCTTATGTTATTTCCAGTATTTTTTTACGAATGGGCCATACAACCCTGTATTTATATAGTTTTTATAATCGTTCGTCGAAAAATGGGTTTTAATGTATTTCTTTTATAATTTAGTTAAGTTTGATACACGAGGCGATTGAGGAGTGTGTGATTTTGCTTTGATTTGTGTTTGTCCCCTAATTAGGGTTCGTTTCTCTTCCCTTTTTAGGGTTTTAATTTTGTTATTGAAAGAATTAAAATACGTGTTTTATGTACGACGTTCATGTTCGACATTCGGATGCTATCATTCCATTAGAATACTTGCAACAACTCCTCAATTATGTTATCCTCAATGAAATTAAATGATATTCAATATATTTTTTCACAATGAAATTGATATTTATTTTTATAAAGATATTAGCTGTAGCAAATAATTCTGGACATGGCGTAGTTTTCATACAAGCTTGAATTAAATATTGAATGAAAATCAAGTTGTGACGGTTAATTTTGTCGTTAAGAAAATGAAGAGAGGAAATATTCTCATTTATATGCTGTTTCCGTTTCATAACATATGAAGATGTATTGTTTTCGTTGAAATAAAATAAAAATGCAACAGACAATTCAATTGATTTTTGTGTAGTTTATAATTGGAATGTCATGGACATGGACATCTGGGAAAAATGTTAGATATAAACAGAAACTCGAGGATTATTTAAGAATAGAGAACACTTGAACTTTTCTCAAAAAACATGAAGTAGAGAAAGGAATGAAAAAATGTATTCCAGATGCATTTTGTGGAAGAGACCTCAATGCTCAGCTCAATGATATTTACTCATTGATTCATTATCTAATGCAGTTTCATCATTTCGTATGGAGTCAATATGATCATGATTCAAAACGCTTTCAAATTATGCGTTAAGCGAAGGTTAACAGTCAGATATAAAAGAGTTGTTTGATTCACATCTTAAACCAGACGACATACGCAATAATTTAGCTAAGATTGATGGCACAATAGTACCAAAAATGTCATAATTAAGGAATTATTTAGTCAACAGACGCCGTTGTGAGTATGTGCAGCCCAAGATTAGTTTAGGTGAATTCGTAACGGGGTTGATTCGCTGAATTGAGATGGCAAGAAGCGGTTTTCATTAAACACTGCAGAGCAATGGCTGACACAAAACAGCAATTAGTTTTTGGATGCTCACATGGGCTCACCAGCAACTTACAATGTAGTGGAGTTATTTAATTAAGTAGTAAAACAGGACTACATACTCCGTTAACGTTCGCCACTTTCACGTTTCTTGACAGTCCTTTCAGTGTTGCAAGAGGGATGAGATTTTTATTTGTATTTCTTTTTGCATTTTCTTCAGGAGTCTTCAGTAAAAATTGAGATTGATCGGAGTAAATATGGCGGAGATACAGTCATTTTAAATATATGCTCTCCAACCGATTTTGCCAGAATTATCAATTTTTAAACGCTTTATTCGTAGATTTAGTTTTTTCAAAATCGGTGATCACTGTAACTCAAAAACTACTTATCCGATCCTTCGCAACTTTTGCACACTTACTTCATAAATAAATTACGAGGTAACAACATCGAGATTTTGTACTTTTTATTGTTATAATTTACTTTAAAAAACAAATTCGCCGAATTTTATCAATAAATTTTCATCAGTTCAACAAACATCTCTTTTTCCTTGCAAATATTGAAAAGTCAATGAAATATAAAAAAACTTGAGGTTGTTACCTCGAAAAACTCATAAATTAACAAAACC
The DNA here is from genome assembly GCA_963942545.1 of Oxycera nigricornis. NCBI lineage: Eukaryota > Metazoa > Arthropoda > Insecta > Diptera > Stratiomyidae > Oxycera > Oxycera nigricornis. Next base: position 4,349,006 of record OZ012662.1, read on the forward strand.
TTTTTGGTTTTTAGTCAACAGATGATCCAGTAATCGGTGTATATGAAGATTTGCTGTCAGTGGTTCAATTCAAAATATTTTTTCATAAAATTTTTACAGAAGACTCTTAAAATGTTGCACTATTATGTCCTTAACTTATAAATAAATGTTAGTTTACCATATTTCCAATAATACCCCTTAAAAATGTGTTTAAATTATTGAAAATTAACCCTACCGTCCCCCCTTTTGGGGGACACTCTAATCTAAAAAAATCTTTGAGAATTTTCTTCTTCTATATTACCATAGGTATATGCTTCAGGAATACGTGTTTAAAATTTCTAATTGGTATTCATGTTATTCCTCTTTCTACAGCTCCCGCAGGCATTGCAGCCGCTAGAATATCTGTCGTGAAATAACTATATTAAGTAGTATGATATTTTTTAAATCTATATATTCACGTAATAAACAAATAATCATCGAACAAAGTAAATAAAGACCCAATATCATTGTTTTATAATAAACTTCGCCTTCGTGTTTTTTTGGGAAATGTGAAAAAAATTCGTTAAATAACTTAAAGGTACCAGTCCATTTTAGAAGGCGAAAAAAATACCATTTTTCAAGAATTCGTTGCACAAATACATTATTATATATTGACATGAATCCTTTTTTAAAGTATTATTTCGTATTTGAATAATATAAAAAAAATATTCTTTATTTATTCTCTTTTATGGAGAGCGCTGAAATTAAGCTCTGAACAAATCGTTACTCCACGGCGGCTATACAATCTATGGATTGGTAGATCTGAAACAAAAAAAAATACCTTTAACAAGCAAGGTCACCGTTTAAAAAAAGCAATTTCAGAAAAAAGGCAGACTTTTGAAAAAAGAAATATCAAAAAGCGATTCTTTTTTTGTAATTTTTTAACGCCAAAATTTTCTTCAATTTTTTGATCATATTCTGTTGGATTACGGTGTAATATTCTCTAAGGAATAAAACGCATCAAAGTTTTCGAAAATCGGTTGGGTAGATCCGGAGATTATTTCTACGTCATGGTAAAAAACGTTGTTTTGCGAAAAACGCGTTTAAAGATTTTGTTCCGTTTTGCTGATAAATATGTTTTGAAAAATGAAAAATTAGACATTTTTCAAAACCACGCAATTCATATGTAGCAGTCTAAATAAACACTAAGCTTAGGTTAAAAGCCGCAAATATAATGTATAAAGGAGAAACCGGTATTTTAGAGATGGGGAATGAAAGGGACGCTATGCGGCCGACAGCTGATCGAACATCTGCCAAGACCCCAAAACGCGCACACACTCAAAGTCGCTATTTATATATTAAACTTTCGAATTTTGAAAAAAATATTTCTGGAGGACATTTTTGAAGTTCTAAGGAGTCGAAAAATGCAAAAAAATTCCACAAATTCCATTAACACATTATTTGATAATTGACAAAATTTCCTGGTAATTGCACATTTATTCATAAAGAATCGTTTTTGTATAGTTTGGTGACATTATTTTGGAGACAGAGCAATTATTTTGACAATAAGCCATATAAATTTGATATATTAATGCCGCTTTGATTGGTAACTGCTTAAAACGTACCCTATTAAATTTATTAAGCTCATTTGTATAATTCAAGTAAATTTCCAACTTATCGCATAGTTCTAAAATATATAATTATATCTAATCAACATTGTATTTCATAGAAAAAAGTTTCTATAAGCACTTTATACTCTTTGGTCAGTTACAAATCACAAAAAATTAAGAATACAAATTATTATACATAATATCAATGAAAAAGAACCCTCCACATTGTCTTACAATCTATCGTTCGTTAGATGGTATCGCCAATTCCTCACTTCGATCTCATCGTCAAGGGCTAAGGATATCGTGTCGATATTTTCATTGCGCACATCAATTGGCTTTTCACGCGCGGAAGGATCAAAACGTTGACGCGTTCGTTGTCGCGGTGCAATCGGGGGCGTTTCTTTTGGCGCCAATTGTGTGGTCTTTGGTCGTCTTTGCCATAATTTTCGATCGAAAATTTTCGAACGAATGAACAGTCTTTGTCATAAGTTTGTATCGAAATTGTGTCGATTTTTATTTAATATGTAGACACAAACGCCAAGAATGGCGAGCAATAGACAAACGACGGTCAACATGGAGAAGAATGCATGTCGATATTTGATGTCTAAAATGTGAACGTATGAAGATAAAATAAATAAAAAACACTCTTAAAGCAACAAACTCTTTCAAAAACTAATTCCAAACCCAAATCCCTTACCATATAGTTCCGAATCTCGCCCGCTCCGTTCTGTAGAAGCGTTGATCGCTTTCAACTCTATATTCGGTGGTGATATGCTTGGCAACAGGACATTCCAAAACGAATAGACTTTTTTCAAATGACGATAGTACTCGTAATCATGACGATTTCCCAAATAAGAATTTTTTCCAGTCCTCGCGCTTTGATTTTCTCTTCCTTTGAGCTTGTACGGATTCAAGCTGTCCTGGTCGTTTGTTAGTGGATCCACTCCGTTCCCGACACTCGGCTTTTGTAACATTTCCTCGATGATGGCCAAGTTCCTCTCGAATTGGTTTGTAGCTGAACCCCCATCGATTTCTATATGCTCTCCAAGCGTTTTGATGAACTTCCGTTCGTTCGTGTATGATAGCCAGGCATCGTAGATTCGACCTGGTGTTGGACTCCTGCGAAGCAAACAATGAGGAAACCCAGAATTTCCGAGCTATCTTAAAAACAAACTTACCCAGTTTTCAAGAAGTCGGTAAAAAACTTTCTCAGCTGTCGACACAACTTATCTTCGGCCGACGTGAATCGCCTCCGCGAGATTTGCTGAAACAGACTTGGTCCCATGAGCAAGGGTAGGTCCGATGAATGACCGGATCCTCCGAACAGATTCAATTTACCTCGCATGTCCATTGAGTTTGGCTGGTGGAAGGAATAAATAAAAAGGTCGGTTTTATTGGTTCCCGTGGAATTTCTTCGTGGTCTAGTCAAAAGTTCAATGGTATCGAAAAACGGACTCTCGAATTCCACTTCGGAAATCAGGCGCTGAAGGCTGTGCAGCAAAAAGCTAGGACTGTCTGGGAATTGTTTGAAGAAGCGCCACGTTATCGCTTCCAGAACTTGGCTGTGACTCAACGCTCCAATATACACAAACTTTTCCAGGATGTGAGGTAGTATGGTTGCGTCAATATATTTCCGGAGCGACTGGTATCCTTCGCGGGCCAAGTCTATCCAGTAGTCGCGAATGAATGCACCCTCATTGGTCGTGATACCCATGAGAATGGGAATGGATCGGAAGTGACCACTTTTCAGAGCGGACCGGGGATCTGTGGGAAGGTAGCGATTTTGAGATTCTCGGTGCGTGTCGGGCATGGGTCCTAGAATTGCGGTGTAGTTGCCATTGTTGTAAACACTTTCAAAAGCTTGCTGCAAGTCGTTCATGCTCTTCTGTTGCAGGCATTGAAGGATTTCGCTGTGACTTTGAGCCGTACAACCCAGTTTGTTTATAATATCCTGGGAGGGTGTTGGATCACCGAACGTCTTGGACGAAAGAGTTGTAGTCGACATGATGATCACTTTCGAAAACAGATTCGCTGGCTGTGGGGTGGTTAGGTGGATGAATGCGCACACTGCGGCTGTCGTTCCATGTCCTAGAAGTGTTACTTGCTTGGGATTGCCGCCAAATTTGTGAATATTTTGCTGGATCCACTTCAATGCCAGCTCCTGATCATGCAGTCCATAGTTGCCGGGTAGTTCTGGTGTTTTTAACGACAGCCAACCGAATATGTTGGACCTGAACTGCACGGTTACCACCACCACACCCTCTGAAGCGAGGTCAAGTCCGTTTGGACGATTCTGTGACCAGTCGAAAGCCATCTCTTCTCCCGTTATGATAACAAGAACGGGAAGATTGCCGAATCGTACTCCAACCTGCCAAGAATACTAGATCAAACATGGGAAGAGTGGTTTTCCCTTCTAGGTCCTACCTCTGGCGTCCATATGTTGAGGTACAAACAGTTTTCGTCCATAATAACGGCCCGTTTCAGCATACCGTCGCCACTCTCATCGTATATACTGTTCGTTGGTTGAGGGCAAAGGGGTTTGAAGTCTCTAGCGAAGAGGGTTTGGTTCCATCCACTATGCGGACGCGAGATCTAGGAACACAGAAGACAAACGTAAAAGATCCTTTCAAGACATATTTGCTTGAATACCTACTTTAAAGCGATTGCTTCCAGTAGGCGGTTGCGCATATGGGACTCCCAAAAATACATACACCGGACTAGCCGATGTTTCGGGAAACACTTTTATCTGGAAATTTGAACAAGTTTTCTTAAGAATCATAGCATTCTATCGAATCCTAAAGTGCTGGGTCGTAAAAAGTGTGGAGTCTTATATCAGGCTTTATAGCACAAGCTGATACTTACCCCGATCATGTTTCCCTGGTTTAGAGTGACACGATTCTCTTGACCCTCTAAAGGGATGCAAGAAATAAGTACGATAATCAGACATGTAAGCTGTTTCGATGTTTCCATTACAACAAACTAAGTTTGCATAGTCATTGGGGCATCATCCGAGCTTTGAGGATTTGATTCGTATCGTTTCAATCCCTTAGAATATTTGAAAAATAAAAGGAAGCAATTTTTCGTAAATGTGAGTTCTTAATAGGGATATTCATTTTAAAGGGACAACACATGCTCTAATAATCACGGATGAAGTAATTGGAAGTTTTAAAAATAGTTTGGATTATTTTTACGCAACCCAGGCGAAAAAAACTTAGCGAATAAATCAACGGAATTTTTTTCATAACTAATTTGATAAATCAAACTCCGAGACAATATTTTCCAAAATTGATTCCATGTAAATTTTTAGAAAAAAAAAATTCGGTCAAAAATTTTAAAAAAAGTTTACGGAATGAGGCCCAAACAAATTCTTTCCAAAAATTAAAAAGAAGCAAAATATTCAGTGAAAATGAATTTATTGGATGAGTTATAGCAAAAAAAAATTGTTTCACAAAATTCCCAAAAATCTAAAATAATTTTATATGAAACAATTTGTTGAAATTCTCACGAAGAATGTAATTTTAAATAATTTCCAGGAACAAACTGTCGGAAAACACACCAAGCTCACCATCAGTAAATTTACTTCCTCGAAAAAGTGTTCGAAAAAATTTGAAATTATTATTCATTGAAAAAGTTGGCGAAAAATTTTCTTCACGCAAGAATTTTAGGAAAGTTCGGAGCACAAAAAAATTCTTAAAAATCCATCACTAAATGCTGAACAAATAAGAATTTTGTGATAAATTTTGAAGAAACAAAATGAAATGTTCACTTATCGTAGTGAATGAAAATACATAATAAATGGGAAATTAGTACAAATCACAAAATTAATTAAAAAAAATATACATATTACCGAATACTGTTCAATAAATACCAAAATATGATTTCAGATTTTTCACGAAACATTTACGAAAAAAATAACTCCACTGACAAATTTTCTAATAATTTTTCACCGAATAATTTTGTTAAATAATAACTGATTAAAATTGTCTTCAATATTTTTAAGAATTTCAGAAATTATGGTATAGTTAAAAAAAAATATTTTTGCGGGTGAAAATAACAGAAAAACATACTGTTGCGTTTGTGCGACAATCAATTTTTTTTAAAAAGGACGGTCTTTTAAAGGCTCGGTATTCTACAATGCATACACCCCTAAAATATGGAGAATATCGACAATTTCGTCCTGAAAGCATTGGTTCACTCATATTTACTATTCAAAACGAGACCCATTTTAAACCTTTGCCTATCTTTGGAATCATAGCATTCCTGTTGATACACAACGACACGACGATTCATAAAAGTACAGAAGATCCTCCAATACAACTAGTGGAGGATTGCAGGCAGTCAGAATGTTCTAGAAATCAATCGATTCCTCTAAAATCATTGTATAGTATTTTTGTAATATCATGAAACTGGCAGTAACCAACAAAATAACGCAAATGCTGAGAGGACTTAGTGGAGGCAGATACCTATATATTTAGAGGTCACCGAAGGACGCAGTTGTTTGGCCGAGGCAGTTGGAGGAATTGCGCTCAGGAGGTCCAGACTCGATTTGCACTGTTGCGCCATTGACGACAATGATTTTTGACTATTTCAGTTTACACACCGATTAAGGAGAAATGCCCATGACATTGGTTGAAGGAATCTTTTAAGGTGTCACATATAGCAGCAGTTATTTAGAAGCATGCTTGTATGTAACTTCGAAATATCCCCAAACTCTTATCATTAGAAAAAGAAATTTTGCAAAGGTTGAAAGCGGAAGTGCGGAGAGAACACGTACTCAAAGATCCGTATCTTCATCTAGCATAAGAAGTCCTTTGAAAAGCGTGAAAAGAAAGAATTAGAGCCGCAATGGCCGCCCAACAACAAGCGAAGTAAAATGACAAATATTTTTCCAGGGAGATGATTTTCATGTTGATTTTCTTTTTGATCCACGCACAATTAATAAGCAATATTTTTGTGACTTGCTGAATGTCGCGAAAATGTTCAATCGAAGTCACGATATGATTTTGATATTTTTTGACCCTTCAAAGACCAATTGAGCCCACAAATTTAAGGCCGAGCAACAATTTTACACTCGAACATTGCTTAAGGATTTTTTTTAAAAGGCAACAACATCCAAAATATATTTATGGCGAAACAAAAACAGTTTAAAAGAACTTAAATGCTCTATAGTTTGAACACTAAAGATTTTACAAAGAAAAAAATAACGTAGAATTATTGGTTTTCAAAATAACAGCGAAGAACTTTAACTTCAGATGCCACCAAAAGCGAATCTCCAATAACATTATTATTTTTTGATTTTAGACTCAATGTGAAATCCTCTACTAAGGTCTTAGGCAAAACCTGTGTGCAGAATTTTTGCAAATATATTATTTGATTTGACTGGATAAGAAGCGATGGGAGGCCAGTGACTTGGCGATGACCATCCGATGGAAGAATTGCTGCTTCAATGGCTACGAAAACACACCCCTAGTTTTTAGACTGAAGGGATAAATAGCTCACAATCGGTGTGCGTTTATAAAGATACGTTTCTGTATACAGTAATCCCTCAACACTCACGGTTTTCGCTATTAACGGTTTAAAAAATGACGACAAATTTAACATTTGCGGGATCCCGGTCTTGGTTACTCGCGGTGGAAAAGCAACAATTTTACTTGAAGACTGTTTGCGCGCGCTTTTAAAAGAAAACAAAAGAGCAATTTATTGACCCCAGCTCAGAGAAATTTTAACTCTGAACGACCAACTTTTCCAAAAAGCTTTGGATTTGGACCCGTCTCTAAATCGATGTTTGAAATTTAAAAGGGATGTCGACGCTGCCGCAAATCCATACGTAGAAATTTTTAAGAAAATTAATTATTCGGCGCAACAGAAAAAAATTACCAATTATTTCTTACCGCCAACATCACAAAACATTTAAGATGTACATAGGTTCATATTAAAATATTTTTTGACTCATTAAATTAAAGGTTTACCTTTCCATTTTTCATATTTTTTGCGGTTTTGAAACGTAACCCCCCTTCTATCACAGGAAAATAGATTTAATATTAGCGAGTTTAACATTCACGGAAGTTTTCTGGTCTCTAGCCCCGCGAATGTCAAGGGATTACTATATTTTATGTAGTGTAGCCAGAATTTAAAAAAAAACAGCTCCGTTTATATTTTATATAAATAGTTATAACCGGTTGCTATATTTACTGCAACTTCCGAGGAACCAAACTTTCTTAATGCTAACAACAATGCTTTTCAGCGAAATACATATTAATTTCAGTAATAATCCTTTTGAAATGTTATATCCTTTTCAATGTTGGCACTAACTTCCACACATCCTTGTGGATACAACACATTATCCTCTAAGGAAACATCAATTGCAGTTTTATTTATCAGAACGGGGATTGTAACTGGGCTTTAGACGACCCATCCCGAACACACGACACAAAAGGACGAATCTAACACTGATATCGGCTTGGCGACCAGGACATATAATTTAGAGCATGTTTTGCCCCTTTGAGGTGCCCACCCCTAGAATATCCTTTGCACAATATACTTGTGAATCGACGCGATTTCCGCAACGTTACGCGGCACCGGGCTAGGCAATTGAGTGCCTGGGATGCAGTCCACGTTATCCTTTATCTGAACTGATGGAGCTGCTTCCACACCGTGCGAACTGTGTGCATCAGGGCATGCAAAGGGAGGCAACAAGCGTCTATCGGTGTCCTGGCAGAATGGCAATTCACTGGGTCCTTTTGAATAGAGTGTGCCGCGGAGACGAGTCACGCCGCAACCGTTAACGATTTAGAACTAGATGGTCAGAAGACTAGGCCAGGCCAGGTCCGGTGGCGGAATTTCTATTCAACCCGCGATTCAGGGGCTATTGCGCTCCATTGATTCCATACGTGCAAGGCACCAGAGGTTCTGGTTATCTGCTCGCATTCTAAGCCCCGCTGTAGGCTGATAGGAGCTGGACAGCGTTCAGCTCGGGAGGGAACGACGTGATATACGCCAACAGCTCACAACTGACCGAGTACTATATGGAGCCAACCTTCTCATGCATGCTTCCGGTCTTTTCATAGTTCCAAACTTCCAAAATGCAGAGTAGAACGGCAGAACGTACAGACAGGGCTACATCAACTTTTTCAAATATACATACAAATGTGAATCAAAAAAATTATATAAGCATAGAAAAATTGCAGATTGAGAAGTGTGTCGAAATCTTCTAAAAAATTGGATTCTTTGACTAGTCATCATAATCTTGAATAAGCAGCCGCTTCGAAAATAGCTCCAAAGAAAAGATTTGCAGATGAAAGCTACCATGCGACTGTAGATACAAAAAAGTCCATCCGTTATTTTCATTATCTTAAAAGTGGCTGGCATTCATTTAAAATAAGGAGAAATAGACATCATCAGGAAAACAGAGTAGAGCATCAATCTATTATCACTCCGAACCTACAAAGTGTCTATTAATTTTTTTTAGGATAGTTCAGAATACATTAACGATTTTTGCTGAATTTTTCCAGCTTTAGTTTTCTACTCATTTAATTTTCTAATTGAAAGGGGAGAGTTTCCCTACTACTATCGCATAAAAAGTTCACGGCGGTCACAGCCCCATAAGAAGTTATGGGGGTTCCCCCACTAAACAATAGTTCTTTTGCCTTTTTCCAAGTATCATATGATACCGTGAAACTGATCTGGAAAACGATTTTTAGACTTGAAAAAATCGAAAAAAAATTTAAAAAAAATAAATGATTTTTTTTTGAAAAAAAAAACTAAAAAACTAAAACAATTACAAAAAAAGGTCATGACTGTCATTTTTACCATAAATGTAATATAAACAGTGGTATCATTTTGGACACACGTTTTGCACCCCTCCCCTGCGCCCTAGTCCACTCATCCTTTTCTACTTCGAAGCAAGTCTAAAAATCACTTTCCAGATCAATTTTACGGTTTCATATGATCTTTAGAAATAGACAAAGGAATCATTTTTTTAGTGGGAGTTCTCACGGAGCCGTGACCGCCGCAAACTTTTTATGCCATAGTAGTAGTTCGATCCCCCTACTCCCACACCCTTCGGGGGTGGAGGTCATAATCTTAACCTTTATCCAAATTTTTTTGGTATTCATCTACTTGCCATAGTTACCTCGAAAACGGTCACCAAAAGATGTCTACAATGCAAAACAATCCTTAAATGTGGTCGTGAATCTTACAAAACAGATATTTGAATGCCAAACAAAGAGCAAATCCATATAGCAATTATTCAAGCCCAAAATAATGTTGAAAGTTTGATCCTCTTCGGCCGCAATTAAAGTTCAGGGCAATTAATCTACGGCCAACGAATTTTTCTATATCTCCTAATTATATTCTAATTACGTGAGTAAATTAGTGTTTATTGCAATCATTGCCACATTAGTTCTGGATTTATTTTTGCTGGGCAGGTACCTTCCGTAAAGTTGCTGTTCCACTGATAGTAGACGTAGCCCAAAAACCACGCGTGCATCACAATAATCACTTTGATGGGGGCATTTTGAAATTCGCACTCGCGAAATTACCATCGTACTTAGCTTAATTAGAATGGCGTGGCGAGTCGCGTTCGTATGTATGTATGTGCTTGCAGCGGGCGGCGATGAGGGCGCAAACGGCTAGAAAGGATGCTGTATGGAAAATGCTGTTGTGTTTTTTGGCCACTTGTGGGAAATTCGAGAAAAACAGATGCTGTGTCCCGCAACGAATTTAATTACAATGGCAGTTGCTTCGCAGCCCATAATGTTCACTGGAGTGTGGACATTAATTTATTCTGATTATGAATTTTCTATTCGTTATTTTTTTTTGTGTTCGGTTCTGACAGTGCTCCGGTGTATGTGGAAAAAAGATTAATATTATAATGGATACGAATTGCAGATGGATACAGTTGTTTTGGTCGGTTCGGGTCATTAAACAATGATAATATGCATAAACACATCTGGAGGATATCCCAAATAGTATTCACTGTATTTCCTCCACATATGCCTATATTGGATGGTGGTGTTGTATTATAAAATAAAATAACTATTTATTATCCGAATACTTTTATTTTACTTTACAGCTTAATATTTGTGGCCGCCGCGCGCACGGATTCTATGGTAGTGATCTTTCTATCGCGATTCCGGTCAGGGTTGAGCAATATGGCAGCGCCATCTAGTTTTTCTACAACGCATAAATAAATTCTACAACAACTCGGCCACACTACAATTAATGACGTCCTCGTCATGCGCGTGCCTCCACAAAACCAAGCTTCATATAAATTCATTTCACAATCCATTACAAAACTCAAATCAGGAAAAGCTTATGGTTACAAAATTCAAATTTGATAAGTTAAATTATTATTATATAAATTCGATCAGGGAAGTAATTTGACATACTTTAGAAAAATTTAGTACTGAGAGATCGGTTTAAGTTTGTCGATAGAAAAGACCCCCTCGAAGCAACGGCTAGACTGTTGCTCTCCTTCCACATCGGCTATGACATATCGGTCATTTTGCAAAACCTTTTTAACTTGATATGGACCCTTAAATCTAGGCCTTAACTTTCTACTATCACCAGTTGACGGCGCCTCTGCCCTCACCAGCACCAATTGCCCGATTGATAGAGACGGTGGTTTTGCCCGACTTTTGTCAAATTGGCGTTTCATCTTATCACGATTATCTTCCAACAATCTCTCCACATCTCGAGTGAGCGGTGGATTTTCAACCTGGTTGTTCACTGTTTGGATCTCTCTAGTAAGCGGACTATCATGAAACCCCATTCCTTCATATCGAAACACTAGACTAGAAGGTGTCTCTTTTGTTACACGCTGTACAGAGTTATTAAGAGCCCATTGGACTTCTCCAATTTTCTTATCCCAGTCTAAACAATCTAATCCCTTCGATATAGAGCTAAGGGCGGATACTATACTTCGATTTAGTCGTTCAACTTGGCCATTGGCCCTAGGCGTACGACTCGCTACTTTGATGTGGTTTATCTCCAGTTTAAGACAATATTCCTCGAACTTCTTAGCAGTAAACGCAGTTCCGCGGTCAGTAATTATTCTACTAGGTTTCCCATAATTTGCTATGAATTCATTCAGACAGAGTACCGCCTCCTCTGTATCAACGTTATAAACGGATTTTAAAAATACATATTTGGTGAATCCGTCTATTAACACGAAAACATACTTATTGTTTGCTTTAGTTTTAACAAACGGCCCCAAATGATCTGCGTGTACGGTGTGAAAGGGTGTGTTCCCTTTGTCAAGAGGATGTAAGAATCCGGGCTGCTTTCCAGTTGGGACTTTATAGTAGAGACAATTTATGCACCGATTTATATACTTGGCTACCTCTTCTTGCATTTTAGGGAAATAGTAGCAGTGTTTGAGCCTGTGTACAGTCTTACTAATCCCTAGGTGACATAAATTCTTATGGGCTTCAGCGATAAGTTCATATCTGAGCTCGGTCGGAACGTATAGTCTCCATCTGTTTTTAGTAGTCTTGTACACTCGTCCATTATGCATAGTAAATTTTTCGTGGGTTTGTGCATCCCCAGCTTCAAGTTTATTTCTAACTTGCAATATTTCTGCACTCTGACGTTGCATTGCAGCAACCCAATCAGTTGTGATTGTGATTCCGAAAATGTGTAAACTAGCTACACCAGTATCTTCCTCATTACATACAGGGTTTCTACTTAAACTATCTGCAACTCTATTAAGTGAACCTTTCCAATATTCAATGTGGTAATTGAATTCTGATAATTTCATAAACCAACGTGCTATTCTTGGACTCATTTCCCTTTTTGAATCCAAAAGTCGAAGACTATTACAGTCAGTCTTTATTACGAAATTTATCCCTATCAAATATACTCTGAATTTTTCTAGAGCACTCACAATTGCTAAAGCCTCCAATTCAATGGATGAATATTTAGACTCTTCCTTAGAAGTTTTTCTACTATAGTAAGCTATCGGATGGTATTTCTTATCATTTTGCTCTTGAAGTAGTACAGCTCCTACACCCAATGCACTGGCATCAGTGTGTACTTCTGTTTTGGCGTGTGGATTATAGATTCGAAGGATTGGAAAACTAGTTAATAATGTTTTTATAGTATCGAAAGCGTTTTGATGTTGTGAATTCCATTCAAATTTAACATTTTTCGCCAACAAATCCGTTAGAGGTCTCATTACAATTGAAAATTTTTTGATGAACCTACGGTAGTAACTAGATAGGCCAATAAAGCTACGGACTTTATGAACGTCTTTGGGTATCGGAAAATTACGTAGAGCTTCAATTTTTCTAGCACCCGGTTCGATGGTATTCAAGGAGATTTGAAATCCGAGATATTCTATTTTTTTACACAAAAAATAACATTTGTCGAGACGAATAGTAAGACCCGAGGATTCTATCACCTTAAATACTTTCTCTAATTTAACTAAGCCGTCTTCTATTGAATGGCTTGTGATGATTATGTCATCAAGGTAGGCCATGGCAGTGCCATAAGGAATTTTATTTAAAACTGTGTTGATAAGTCTTTGAAACACTGCTGGGGCATTGCATAGCCCAAACGGCATTCTTTTAAACTGAAAGTGCCCATCAGGCGTTACGAAAGCAGTTTTATCGCGTGAATTTTCGCTTATTTCAACTTGATAGTATCCACTAAAGAGATCCAAACTAGTAAAGTAGCGTTTCCCATAAAGCTGATCGATTTGATCATCTATACGGGGCAAGGGAAATTTTTCTTTAACACTCACTTTGTTGAGACCCCGATAGTCGACACACATTCTTAATTCTCCAGTTTTTTTCTTGACTAGAATGATCGGGCTGGCGTAAGGTGAGACGCTGTCTTCTACTATATTTGCGCCTTTAAGTTCGGCAATCATTTTCTTTACTTCGGTACGTTCCGCATATGATAGCCGATATGGTCTGTAGCACACAGGTATATCCGTTGAAACATCGATCTGCATCTTCATATTGGAACTACAACCGACCTGAAATATATTTTTAGAAATCAATTTTTTATAGATGTTTATGATGTTTAATAAATTGCTTAAATCACTTCCCGTTACATCGGTTTGAATATCTTCAACAAGAACATCTTCCGTATTAACTTCCCGCTTTATCGTATTGTGGTCGTCTCCGCATTGATATTTCCCTCCTCTGGTAAGAAGCTGACCTTCTTGTACGATGACATCTTTATCCGATATGTTGAGAACTGGAACACAGGTTCTTCCGGTGTCATCGGTTGATACTAAACATCGCGGAATGATATAGCCCGCATCACTACTATCGCGTATGCCTCCCTCGACGTACCAACTGCTGTTTGCTACATCAGTCGAAACTGCAATATGTCCGAGGTAGTTGGCAGGGATAATGTCGTTGTCACATGCTACTAAATGCACCTTATCACGATTCTCTGTTGACATGTCCATCACCGTAGTGGAACTGTTTCGTGCGTCCGACACTCGTAATTCGTTAGCGTTACTGACGATGGTGACGTGCGATTGTTCTGTAAACGGATGTCCAACTAACAAAGGGATACTTTGGACGGAATCTGGTACCACATGAATTTTTACAAGCGCCGCTACTCCATCGATTTCGACTGTTGTTGTTAAGAGTCCGATTGGCTTCACGATGCCGTTTCCGTAGCCTAATAAATTTTGTAGGTTATCGTCTTCGTAAAACGTCAATCCCAGCTGCCTAGCGGTCGCTTCTCTTATTGTCACACAACTACTTCCAAGATCGATGTAACACTGGACATTTTTGTTTTTATTTAATGTTGCGGTTTTTACATATTTCTCATGACTGTTTCTCTGTACGTGTAGCACTTGCTGGTGGCCAGGTTTTGTGTATGTGTTTGACTTCTGGACGTTACGGGAAAGTTTACCACAGTCTCGTGCGTAATGTCCAGGTTGGCTACATTTAAAACATGTTGGCGCTCTCTTTGTTGAATCAGCGCCGACGAATTTATTAGTTTGAGTTGGAAGTCTTTCTTTGCTATCTTTGGATATGTATTTTGCTGCAGCGACAAGATCGGGTAGCAGCTCAGACGGTTTTCTGTACCGCGAGAGTGGTCCCAAATGATCTCTGTAACGATGATTGTTAATTCCCTTCACGATCCACTGGATTGTTTCACTTTCGTCCATTTGTGCTTTGATGCAACGTGATAGCTTTTCGAAGTAGTATTCCGTTATGTTCTGCCCTAGTCTTTTCGTGTAGTTTTGGGCCTCAATGCGTAAATCCAATTGACTTTTTTGTGTTGGAAAAGTTTCCAACAGCAATGCCTTCCATTTCGTCCACGTTCTCTCTTCAGATGATATGGCATTCCGCCACAATTTAGCGACTCCTTCAAGACTTCCAAGCACGTGGTGCACAAGTGTAGTTTCATCCCAATCGTACAGCGTTCCAAACTCCTCCATGCGCTGTATGAACGTAGTAATATTTCGGTTGTCTCCACTTACCGGGTTAAATGTCGGCAAGATCTTATCGAAGTTAAGGTATCTGTACTGTACAGTGGATACCGATCCACACGTGTCGTCGTTTCCTCCTCGTTCAGTCATTACTGCAACTTGAAATACACTCAGTACCGCCGAAACTCGATTGCATCCGCGTTAACTTAAACTTTCTCGACCGAAATATTTTATTATCCCACTTCTGAGATGTTGTATTATAAAATAAAATAACTATTTATTATCCGAATACTTTTATTTTACTTTACAGCTTAATATTTGTGGCCGCCGCGCGCACGGATTCTATGGTAGTGATCTTTCTATCGCGATTCCGGTCAGGGTTGAGCAATATGGCAGCGCCATCTAGTTTTTCTACAACGCATAAATAAATTCTACAACAGTGGTAGCAAACACCTACGCATTAATCATTCGAATGTGAATTGCTGCTTAGTGGATCAATGATTCAAATTTATATCCATGTTGGTGGAGATGTTTTCAAGTTTTAGTAGAATTCATGCTTGTTCATTCATCGAATAGACATTTTATCTATTAGTTGAAAAATTGAAACTCTTCCTTAAAATGGTCAAACTACTCAAGAAAACAAGCCGCGACATAAATTTTAAACATATTAAATACAATAAAAAATAATGAATAATGCAACTTTAAATAATAATAATAATGATAAGGACTTATAACAGTAATTGGAATGAGTTAATATTAATCGTACCATCTTAGGGAGCGGCCATAGACTACGTATGGTTTTGTTGGAAGACGGGAAAAAACCCTAATTTTTTTGCACTTTTTTTCATAAAAAAACAGCCCGAACAATTTATTTCAGATTTTGATAGAATCGTAAAATGTTAAAACACTTCGGTTGACATTTGGGCAATGCAAACCCTATGTTTGGTTTGCGAGATATTGTGCATGACAGAGGGAGATATTGTGCATGGAGGGGTCAAAACAAAAAAAGCACACCCGAGAAAGGTTTCCCAAAAACTAATCAGCTCTTAAAAATGCAAAGACGCTTCGATTGACACCTCGTTAAAACACACTTTTTGGAAGATGCCCTTTACAGTGAAAAAGGATCTCCAAATAGAACTCATTGTGACTGACAATTGGACTGTCAGTAACGCTTTTAAAAGGTGAAAAACAACTGCAAATTGATTCAGTTTTGTGCCACAAATACGGGGTACACACTTATATTGCCTATCAAAAGCATCTCTATGCTAATTACTTTGAAATTGTTCGAAATTTGTTGCCATATGTCGAATTGACAAGTAGGTTTGAACATAGTTCACTTGATTTGCTCATAGATGGCATTTGCAACAGTAAGTTTTTTGCGTGATTAAACTTCTAATTATATAGCTTTTGCTTACTTACCGCGAGATCATTATCAGCCAGATTGAGTCGATAAGGAGCTACGAGCTGATTATCGGCTGTAGGGTGTCAGTAGTAGTAAAACAAGGTACTCACTCAACACGAACCAAAAACTAAATTGGAGTTAATAGTGCCTGTCAAACTTTCAGCCATAAGTCAACACAAATCAATTTGACCAAGATCATTGCGTACTTAATTAAGTATAATGAGGAAAACCATGTTATCTTCCTATTTGGCCACGATTTAAATAAAAAGCGAGATGACAGAAAAACATAATAATTGTGCGACTCAATTTCCATAAATGCTCAAATTGAAGCGTCAGCATTCCAACACAAGCGAGAAGCATTTAAGTCCGTTAATGGCATATCTATTCGTGTGAGTCCTATTGCCGGAGGATATGCCCATATAATGTGAATCGATGCTTGGAAATTTCCCGAGAATTTTCATTCACAATTGGCCTCGCCACAATTTGCATTTATAGCTCTTCTAATTTCGTCTCCTCGTCTTCTGCTGCCGCCATCCACCACATATTCAAATGTCCTCCCACTAGAATGCACCATGAATATTTGATAGCAGGATTTGAGTGTGCCACCTGTGGTTAGTCTGCATTACTCCCGGCCGCAATTCTTCACTGCTCGGCTAGTCTCGAGTAATGAACAACTCAATTAACGGATCTACATGTGTTTATCAGTGGAGCTAGTGTTAATTAGAATTTGCGACAAGGATGCGAAGCGCCCAGGCAACAAACAAAATGTTAAATACAGTGCCGGGGATGGAGTGGAGGACATAAGGTCGAGTGAACTGTAACGGGCATCCTTGCAGAGATGGAAAGCTTGTGACGCTGAACGATGTGTGCATAAGGACATGGAAAAGTTGGTTGCTTGCATATGAAGGTAGCTTCCGATTTGCAGAATACTGATAAGGTTCCAGCCTTGTGGAGTGTGCAAGAGCCTTTTAAGGGTGGCAGGCAGAATCGCTGCACTGATAATGACATGAAAATATAAGCAAGAGCAGGATTTTATGTATTTTTTGCAAAAACATTAAAGTTTCGGATGCAGTTTCGAAGCAAAATTTAATGAGACACAGTGGGTAAACAATTTGCTCCTCCTTTCTGCCTTGTCAAATTATATTCCTGAAAAAAAAAATTCAATATTAGCATATATTTGAACAAATTTCAAATATATTTTTCACAAAATTTGTTTCCTTGAAATTTGTGTTTGTTTGTCAGTTTTTAAATTAGTAAATGTATTGCTATGAATTCAATCGTCATTATTGACAAAATAACGATTTTTAGGCGTCTTTTTTTTTAATTTTTGCTACAATACAGTCACATATACCTGTAATGAAGTTTCCAATATTTTTTTTCAAAGAAAAATATTGCTGAAACTTATTTTGCAATATTACATTAACTTTTTGGAAATCGTTTAAGGAGCAGTCTGGGTTTATTTTCTCAACAAATCGATTTTCCAAAAACATCATGTTTTTGTATTATTATGTATAGAATTAGTATACAAGATATCATTTTGATCGACGAAACTCAGAAGTATATACAGCGATACAATAGAGCGTGTGTGTACGCACTTTGCAGGTGTTTCAGCTTTAAACGCGTTTTTCTCAAAACAAAGTTTTTTCAGCTGGCTGACACGATTTTAAAACAATTATTCGACCGATTGGGCTGAAGTTTTGAGGGATTATTTAACTCATATATAGATTCAGTTCGAACTAGAATCAGAAGTTTTTATAGATTTTTAACCTTTTTAAAAACAATTTTAGTAGCAACAAAACGGTAAAAAATTAAATATTTCGCCATTTTGTTTTTTTTTCCACCAAAAACGTTTAGCTTTAGTTCCGATCATAGCCATCTACTTATATTTCAAAATGCCGTTGGATTTTTTTGTTTCAAAGCTTCCTGATTCCAGACATCATGTCAGTCAGTTTTTAATAGGGCTCCATTATGACCGCCATTTTGTCGCCATGGTTGGACAAAAAATTACACAAACATTTTTTTGTAAAGTTTAAGGCTCTCGTTTTATTATATCAAAGTTTCGAAATATTCTAATAAATATTTCGATGAAAAAAATTGTTGAAATTTTATACAATAAATCCAGATTGCCTCTACTGGGTTGAAATATTCTAGGGACTAGTAGCGGTCTTAAGGCAAAAAAACGCACTAATTTTTAATATTTCCTTCATTGGGAATCATCATGAAACTTTGATTGTTTTAAATAACAAAAAATATTTCTTTTTACTTTTCCCCATATTTTGGCATAAGTGTGGAGGGCGCCTGAGGTTGGGTAAAAATAAAAATGCCTCGTCTCATGGCCATCAATTAATCTTCGGTTTTGCTGAGCAGATCTTAATAAATCCTGGTAGGTTTCGTTTATCAAGGTGTCTTCTGTAGTAATCAACCACAACTTGGGCCAAAAGTCAATGCAAAAAAAATTGGATAGCGATAAAAGTGGACAACATTTTTTTCAAAGTTACTCCATTTTTTTAAATCATTTTTCAGCAATGGTGGTTGATTTCCACGTATGAAGTATTTCTTTTTAAGATGCCGCTTAAATTTTTTGGTTCTGACCCTCAAATCCTGAGATTAACTTTCGGCCATGGGTGGAGGCATTTTTCAAAGACCCAACATCAGTGCCCTCTACAAATTTGTCAAAATATGGGAAAATAAACTTTTTTTGTAATTAAAAACGTACAATAATATTAAGTGCAAAGTTTCATGAGGATACCTTATGAAGGAGTCACGAAAAAATATATTAAAAATTAGTGTTTTTTTGGCTTTGAGACCGGCACTAGTCCCTTAACTGGTATTTTTTTGGTTTTTGTGAAAATTGTTTATTTTGAAAATTTCATAAAGATCATTTAATAAATCCTGTCTTGGAAGTCTTCCTCGGAAATTCAACTCTTCATGAAATAATGTGTTTAGTAAAGCTTCGTTTTTGCAATTTGCTTCATTTTAATTTTTCGCGTTTTTTCCATAAATTTTATTTAAGAATATTTTATAGTTGTTTTTAAAAATTTTATGCGTAAATTATTTTAGTTTGATCTGGAAAATTGGTTTGATTTGTTTTATTCATAATTTAGATAAAATTTAAATAGGCATCATTTTTGAATGGGTCATTTTTTCGGCTAATAATTCTAAGAAACAGAAAATTTCATAAATAGTTTCACTTTAAAGCATATTTGGCAAAAATTCAGGTGTACTGAGCACATAGTGACTCCAAAAAATCTCTTTTGCAGCAAATGGTAAAATATCATAGGTATTTATGATATGCACGACATGTTATCCGACTGTTGCGTTCATACAGGAAAGCTCCTTCAGCATCCTTCCCCGAATTGGTACGAAGCAGAAGAGCTCCATGCAAAGCCACAATTCTGTGTGTATTAAAATCTCATCTATAATACATTACATTGTCGTTTACATAGTCATTTTCAGATCAGTATCGAAACGCATGAAACCTTTCCAGCGACAGGATTTTTTTTACGATTCAATTCAACTTGACTGACGTGTCCCGCAGCTATGGCTCCATTTAATTCACCTTTACTACCTTTTGCGGCTAGGATCTCTTACAATCAACCCCTAAACGCTTGTCGACGAAAGTATGATTGTTTTGCCGGAAGCGTGAGCAGGCGGTTCAAGGACAATGCTGGGTAGCTGGGTTGATTGAGCTGGGCCGATAACGTAAATTTTGGGTTAACCAAATTTGGACATACTACCAGCTTTCATCTCGGCGCTGAGTTTTTTGTCCTCGCGAGATGACTTTGAAATGAACAATGTCTTGAAAATTGGAATAGTTGACGGTTATGAATTCGGTATGAGTTGAAAGTTATTTTCTATGGCTTGGATCTAAGCAACAAAAGACTATCCTTATCATGGACAGCTTGATGGGATGCCCTTTTGTAGGACGTGACTAGATAGAAAGAGGCTGAGATGTGAAACAAGGCAATGAACGCACGAGTGAATGTACAAATAAGACTAAATGTTAAATAGAAGACATACGATAAAGACAACCTTAATAGAGGTGAACAATCTCAGACGATTGTTCATCTCTAAGAACTTTTCATAAGAATAGAAAATTTGGTATATAACCTACGTCATTATTCAGTTGACATGCACATACCGGTAGATTATATCGCTTTAAGGATAACATGACATAAATGTTATTTTTTGAAAAGTAGCAAACTCTATAATCTATCTAAACTCTAAGCTGAAAAAACTGAAATTAATCACTATATAAATATTTTCATCATGATAAAGTTTAATTCCTTCAGGAAGCAAATGAGGTACTTAGCCGAAGGCGAAGCACAAAGTACTGCCATAGTTGTGGCGAAAAGTTTGACAGTTTATCTTAAAGTTTACAACATTGATTCATTTGTCACTGGCAATCATTTGTCCATGATCATTGCGTACTTTGCAACAAACACTGTCTAGAGCGCTCTAATAGTTTAGGGGATGGATATCCTTAACGTCTTCTACTTATGTGACAAATTTCATCCTGATTTGAAACTGCATAATCGTACCGTCCTTTTGAAAGATGAATACAACTGTTGAACAAAATAAATCAGTTCAAATGCAATGCATAACTTTACGAGCAGTAAATACAACAGTTGAACAAACGTTTAACAAAATAAAGCATGACCACTTTCACCTAAATACATTCGAAATTTTGTGACCCCTACCTTTTGCGTGACAGCTCTGAAATTTAAACTTTGCAACAAATATAAATGTTACAATGAAAAATGATGAGGATAAAACACGCGTATGGGCATTTGAGTGATGGTCATTAATCATACTAATGCCTTCTGAGGTAATACCATCTAAAATATTATGTGAGACGACAAAGCGCCATGAAACCGTAACAAAAATATCTTTGGACGTTAGATTCATCATTCAAGAAGCTTCGGCTGTATGGCACAGAGTATCCTTGTTCTCTTACTCCTACGAACTGACGTTGTACTTCTTAAGTTGTCTGCTGTTCGCATCGCATAATATCTGAAATTACACACTCCATGTGTTGCAACCAATAACATGCAAACTATATAGCATACCTCACTAAACAATGTCCTTATCGTTGCGAAGCATAGTGCGGTTATTACTATGCAACACAACCCTTTTACTATTCCACATTTTTTTCCACGGATAATGGCAAGAAACGTTTCTTGTACTTTGTCCGCAAACTGGAGAAGGCACCAAGGTACCTTGATGTTATAGTATAACATAGTATAGGACTCGCGTAATGGATGAAGTAGACAACAGGAAACGATATGGACCAGCACCTGAAGCGAAGGTGGGACCGTTATGGAAAGATGGCGAGGGTAAGAAGGATAATTTACAGGCAAAGGTGTTCGAAACGACGTGATGCATCTTGGTTGCTTTCTTAGAATGGATGCCTGTTCCTCATTTGCATTAGTCGTAAATCTTGGAAATAATTAAAGTTTTTGCTCAATTAAAAGAAGTTGTGCATTAAAAATGAAACACAAGCGAACGGGGTGGCAGGTTTTTGCTTACCATCTGGAAAATTTTGCTGCGTTCCAGCGTTGCTAAAGCTAAAAGATACTTTGCGAATGGGAAGATGGCGAAAGGAGATTTAGTTTTTTCGTTGTTGTTATAATGAAAAATGTATTAAATCGTTGAAAAGCAGGAAGAGCTTCATATTGTAAAGAAAAAAGTTCCAAGTGATCACGAAGAGATGGATTAAATGATAGTGGTAAGAGCGACGTTCTGCTTTACAATTGCAGCAAAAGTATGTGCATGCAACTTTTGCTTTTAAACATGAGAAAACGTTTATTTTATTTCTAAATCGTATTAAAAAAGCTATAAGTAACGTTAGTTGAACAGCATTATAACGTTCAAAAATCGTCACCACAATTTCTGGGAAAAAATGCTTTGCCCCCAAAGTGAAACAATGCAGAATGACTGTTTGCTTTGATTGGTATTTGACGTTATATCCAGGAACAATTAAAAAGCAGGACACCGTAATTAGTTGGACGGCAAAAAAACCCTTCAAATAAATGTAAAGACTATTTGAAAAGATCCTCAGGACCAAAAACTCGAAACGTTCACTAATAACCATTAACAGGGCTTATAGTTGGTTCTTTGTCACAAAGAGTATACAATCCTATTAGGGCGGCACCGTCATCCTTCACAGCAAAGTCCAAGAGATGGCCCTCCGGTAATGACTGTGCAAGAAATAGAAACCACGAGCGTGGCGTACGCTTGCATTAATTGAATCGCCTTTACCTTTTCCCCGCTCCATTATTTGATAAGGTCATCATGACGATGGACATTAATTCAAGCTCGACAATGACGTGCTTAAGGAGTTACTTGATGTTGAAGTGCCTTTCGTCCTTGAAGTGTTGATTTCAGAGGACAGTTACCAGTTCTTTGCTTTGTAGCAGTATCTAAAGCATGCTAGGTACATGACTGTGTGTGTGCTGAAGTGAAAGCCTTTCAGAGTGGATGCTGCAAAAGGTCCTGGCGATTCACAAAATACCACAGTCAGCCACAATCAATGTTAGCTATTTAGTGGTACCGTTGAATGCTCCTTCCTCAAAACAAGGCATAACAATGTCCGTTCTGGAGAGTGTGCTCCATGTGCAGAATACATATTTCTTTTCGTGCTCGTGATGACGCCGAATTATATTTGGAAGCGTGCAGGCTAGCTTCCTGTATGCTAGCTACATGACTTTCTAGAAGGACATTGCTGACGGAAGTGTGATGATATGCACAAAGCCTTCCTACGGAGGATGAGAGGCTCAAGGCAATACTACTTAGGATCTTATTTTAATTATGTAATACATATATTCAATAGGCATTATAGCTGCTTTTACGAACAAGGACATTCAAGCCTTGGGTGATATTGTGTTTTATTCAAAGCCACATTGATGTCATTGATGGCAGCAAAGTGATGGTTGGGAAACAAGGATGGACACATTTTACTTAAAGAAAGTATTGCATCACTTCAAATGAATTATGAAGCTCTCAACATGCCGGTGATCCTTTACCATCTACACAGTCCTGATTTTGATTTGCTCTACTCAAAAAGCTATGAAAAATACTACTCCATTCAAATTGGGCTTGGAAAAACTAATGCCTAGGCTAACTTCTTTTCATGTTCTGATCTGAATTTTCTACAACACTTTCCGCCATTTGGACCATCGCCTGTTTTCATTGAACGCGAGTTGCAACGAGAAAACCGGAAAATTTCATTTACATATTCATAGAGGATGTTTTATTAACTGAACAGCTCACTCCAGATGTTGCATGCACCACCTCACAGGGACTCGTATTCACATTCATTTTTCCGGGATCGTCCTGATTGTAACATTCAATTGGGACACGGACTGTGTGCTTCCTATTCAAACATGAAGCATGAAGGGCAGGTCGCTTACTTGGTCCGATGACTTGAATAGGATTGAATTCCACAGGAGCTGGAAAATAGCAAAAAAGTATGTATTATCTACATAGTCTGAAACTGTACTGATTGCATTAGGCTTTCAGACTAGAGGAAGTTCCAGACTTGTCTATGAATTTTCTGAAAAGATTAAATCTAGTCTGCATATTTGCTCTTATGATTAATGCGAGAAGGTTGAAGACGTTCGTGGAGAATGTGAATGGATAAGAAAATGTGCTGGGTAGCTTCCTTGTTAACGAGTTTCCTTACAAGCAGATGAAAAGGATGCTTATTTGATTATCTATGTATTCGTATGAGGTGGATTACGTCTTGTCATGATGGAATGAGCTCATATAGACTACGAGAAGGTGCCTTTATTTTATCATTTTTATGTAAAGATACGAAATTTAAATAAATGTTGTGCTTTCTTTCAAGAAATATTATGCTTCGCTGATAAACGAAAGAAGGAAGGAAAATGCAACCTTCCTGGCATTTATTTACAGTTAAAAACAGGGGTATTATGCTCAATTTGGGCAGGTGAACCTTTAATGATAATAAAACTTGTAAAGGTTTCAAACGAATTAGGAATAAACCAATCAAGCATGTATTACCATAAAATTCATTCCCCAAAAACGGTATTTGAAGCCGTTGGTGAACATATTTGCTGATATTATATTACTTTTTTTCAGTGTTTCAAATAAACATGCTCATATTTTTAGGAACACGAGGTGTGATCAAAATGTAAGGTGACTTTTTGAACTTCGCGCGATATCTACAGTCAGTTTTAATTTTTCTTCTTTCTTATGGTGGTACACTTGTCCCAAACTATATATATATGCTCGCAGTTTCAGCTTTATAGAATTTTTTGTTTGTGCGTGAGAGACATAAAGGTTAGAAGTGTTTTGAGTGTTTGGCGATTTTCTGCTGTCGGAAAAAAAAATTATTAAAGAATTTGCATCAAATTTTGTGTAAAAAATTGAATTAAGTATTCCAAGACGCTTGAAATGTTGACAGTGACATACGGTGAGTATATTTTAAGTAAAACAATGTTCATAAGTGGTATAAGCTCTTCGAAGAAGGGTGAACAGATATTAATGATGAAGCTCATCCTGGACGCCCGAATACGTCAACATCTGATGAAAACATTGGAAAAGTGAAGAAAATAGTGCTGAAAAATTATTGAATCACCATTAGATAAGTTGCTAATGATGTAGACATCTCTTTTGTTTCGTGCAAAGCTGGTTGGTTGGTTGGTTGGTTGTAGTGGCAGCCCCCTTTTATCCAAAGGTAGCTCACTTAGGCCACGAGAGGCCCATTGTGATACCACAGAATATAAGGGCGGCACTAGAACCTGCGGGATGACGAGAACCATCCAGATTCTCGAATAAAGCCGGCTATGCAGCCAATGTCCAAATCGGCTGCTTCCGTGAGGTTGTCTAGGAAGGGTGTGCCCAAGGTTTGCATGCGCTTCCTGGACAGCGCCGGACATTCACACAGAAAGTTCGTGCAAAGCTATTTTAACGGAAATTCTATAAAAAAAATCTCCATTCTAAATTTTTCGTCGTTCGTTACATGTTCATCATTCTATAAAATTACCTTCAATCAAGTAACTCTGCATGAGGCTTATTTTTCGATACTACACCGTCATATTTTGATTTTATTTCGATAGCTTAATATCAATTTGTAATGTGTGGAATCAAAATAATAACAACAAATACGAAGATAAATTGCAAATGATTCAGAAGATTTTAAAATGTAGGAACAATTCCTACATTTTCTTGAAACGAAAAAAGAATAAAACCTTCTACAGATAATAGATCTATTAAATTGTTATTATGTATGCATTTCAATTGATACTTACTTATCAAATGCATTTCAATTGTATTGTTTATCCTTTTGAATATTTAAAACTCAATTTAAACTTTCAAAAAAGACGTGATTATACCAACCAAAGTATTTTTGAAAAGGAAAAACATTTATTGAAGAACGGATTTATAACTTCCGAATGCTCAATAAATGTCTTGAAATTCTCAAAAGACGTTGCATTGAATTCCGTTTGAACAATTTTCTTCTTATTTAATAACAAATACACAATACACAGTTCTCAATCAAAATGTTTCCAACTCAAGTTGTAAAGCAAAGTTTCTAACAGTTCTTCGTCTTCGAGGCAGGACCACAACCAAAACCCAATAATAGTGCAGAATCAACAAAAGATGTCTTGCGGGCAAGTCAAAGTCGAAAAATAGAATTAACCAAGTGTGCTTCACTGGAAACTTTAGAAATGTGTTTACTCCATAAAATATCCTTAAAACAAATGCCCATAAATGTCGGCGAAGACACACCAGGGAATGAACCCCCACAGTTCACGTTTAACCCGGCCGCCAGCCATTATTATTGTGCTGCTGCTGAATGAACTGTACAAGTTTAGGGTGGTGGATGAAGCTAGACGTGGCTAGCAGAGTTGGCTGGAAATCTAAAAACTATATGGAAACCGCAGGAACTTTCAGCTGGATTCGCTGCTCGATTGGTGATGTCGACCTCAAACATCTTCTGAGCGGATTCCACCATTTCGGCTGCGTTCAATGTGTGGGAGCTACGGTATCTGGAACGGAGGAGCAATAATCAATTTAGGACGCATACAGTGCATACGTGAACTTCTTTTGGCGCCTCATCAGCCTGAATGGTATGTGAGCGAGGATGCGGAAGGGATGCATTTCAGTGTAGCGAAATACAGATAGCGATAGCTTAACCCAATTAACTATCGCATGGTGTATTGAAATTGTTCCTGGACTCGATGCAGGTCAGTGTAGAGTTCGGATGCAGCAGACAAGAGCCTGAATGAAGGGCGAGTCTTTTCGAATGTTGTCTAGAACAAGGGCTGTTTGTGGCTGTGAACAGGCTTATAATGTTGGAGGAACTAATAGTGGATTTTGTTGGTCACTTATGAAAGTTCATTTGGAAATCAAATCAGTGAATCGGAAGCAACGTTTGATTACGCTGCTAGTGACGCTCATACTAATATTGAATAAGCAATTTTATTTTCGTGCTCCTTGTGCCTAGATGAGGACACTTGTTTTCGGTTCTCTTATCAAGATTCATCTTGCCTTTTTTCTGAGAATACACCAAATCAAAACGAAACTTTTTGTAAGGACCTACTGTTCGCCTACTGTTCTCAGGCAGAACAGCATAAGATTTGAAGGAGTGTCTACGAAAGTATTCACTTGACCAAAGTCCTTGTGAAGTCCATCGATAGGACTTTCACTATGAAGAAAATCCTTGCGTAGGTTGTGGCCAATGTTCAAGTGTTTATTGCCTAGGAATCAAACGGTTTTTATGAGACGACCGTAATCGATTAACAATTTCTATCAGGACATTGTAATCAACGAATTGGTGACTCGTTGACAATTCGATCCTACGGACCGAAAGAATTAAGGACATTACGGGGCATAATAGAACCAAGTGGTTCGGCACGCACTCAGACGAGATCTTTGACGAAGTTTACTACGAGGCTATCGGATGCAGCTGACGACATATTTCTCGATAATAACGATGTTCCTTTCGAGATTGTATTACAGCTCCTTTATCGTGGCAAATGAGGTTTTATGTTAAGTGGTTATGGTTATTCAGGAATCTGTATTGCAAGGATTGAATTTCAGATGGCAGGGCTTGATTTTATAGTGGTAATGAGTCGTTAAAAGTAGTAGATGAAGAAGCATCATGGTGTTATGGCTGGCGATAAGAAAGTGCGAACAGGAAGCAAAAGGGAAGCATATTTTATGAATTGGGTCTAGTCGTGATTTTATGAGAGCATTTAAAAAGCTTGAGCGAAGCTATAAAATGCTGATGTAAGCTCAGTGCGATGATTATCAGTCGAAATCCTCTTCATGTCGATTTTATTTATCGATTCAAAGATGTCAATACTGAGCATGAATAAAAGGTGGGAATCGAACGTAATGTTTGACCTAAATGATCAAAGATTAAATAAACTCAGGCAGTTGATTTTTGAAGTAAGTGAGATGATAAAATCGAACCTAATCCAAGTATGCTTCATAGTTTGTTCTGTCTTTTCAAATATGTTTATCATGCAGATTTTCTCAAGGAGCTTTATAATCTCATAAGGATTAGAGGACGAGTGCACGAAATATCTGTCCATTGAACTGATATGACTTTAACTCGATTCTCGGAAAGGATATTTTCTGCATCATTTACCATCCAAAGACCATCAATACCCTGCCCTGATGAAAGAAATGCTTTCAAGAAAGTCAACTGCCAAGTTTTCAGAAGGGCACTAACGAACAGGAGGAGGTCAACTTGTAAGTTTTTGGGGGTTCTTCGATTACATAGCTCTCGGGGAAAATATCTAATAGTTGCTCGAAGACTGCACCGTACTGAAAACACTTCCAGGAAGTAGGGAGTTCAATTATCGTTGCATCGTTAGCCGAATTGGGATCGATTGACTTAATGATGTGGAATACAATCTACGTCAGGATGGTTTTCAATGCTGGTTTAAAGGTATATAGAATGGTTTACCTTAGGTGTTACCGATTGACCCGATCTATTCGTTTTTCCGATCGATTTTTTCATCATTTTCTTGCAAATATTTGCATAACTTTTTTCGGCGTATGCTATTTTATGCCTGAAATAATTTTTCTTTGGTGTAGGTCACATTAGCCCATTTAACATTTTCTTTATCCCATTTGGTTTTCAATCGATCGCCATATTAAAGATCAATGAATGATCCTGTATTTTGGAGTAATGGATGCTCTCTGGTGTTGATACGGTCGCTTTCTAGAAAATCTTCACTACGATTATCTTACTTTTCAGCAATAATGTTTGAATTTATTCGTGTATAATTTTACGTACAATGTGCAATATCTTTTTGAAATAAAAAATATTTTAAAAAATTTCAATTTCTAAGCCTCAGTGGAGTGCTTTCACCTTTTAAAATACAGTCATTAATAGATGTGTGCCACTTGTTCCTAGGGGTAGTTTATTTTAGCCTTGAGTTATTTTTGGTGAGAATTTCTCGCCACGGGTGGAAATTATTCAAGGCTTCCTCCTTTTTTTCACTGACCGAAATGAGTGCTGAATCAAACACTGTTTCTTAAAACAAACCCAGATATTATGGAAATCGCACGATATGGGTTTATTAGGAAAAGCTCTATGAACTCTCAAGTATTGCTTTTGAGGGCAATTGACTAGGAATTACTGCAGGATAAAATTTCTGGAAACAGGTTATGATGGGGTACTGGAACTCTTCGAGAATAGTTGTTCATCTGAAGACGCCACCATCACGGGATGAAATTTAGGAATGTAGACAATGAGAATGAAATCCAATCACTAATAGCTAGTAATCTGCGTCTTCTAGGTTGCCTCATAATTCCTGGAAAGATTGCTCGTGATTCCTTTTGAAAAGAACCTAATTTTCTCGACATGTAATTCTGTGGTTGGACACTAGCTAATACATTTATCAACTTTCACATCCGGCTGAATATCATTTAAAAGCCATGCATTATTGAAAAACTGTCTGATAATGTTTCAAATTTGACTAATTAATCATCGGTGCCAATTGAATTCATTACGAATCCGTGCACATATTCATCTCCAGATGATTTTCCAGATTGCAATGAACAAAAGCTGAGCGCATCCAGTTTGATCCAATTTGTGCAATAAGTGAATCGGAAAATTCGTACCGAACCACTAGAGTGTGGACAATGTATATGAAGTCCTGGATGCATGCTTTATTCCCGATTAATGTTTAATTAGAGCAAATGCTGTGCCAGACGCTAGTTGCGCATTCGTTTCGATTCGCGTAGTCGCTCGCAATCAGATTGTCCTCAGTATTGCAATTTTCCGGATGTGATGAGACCTATTTTTCATTTAGTTGAATAGTTTAGATTTTTCAATCAGTATGTTCGTGTCATTCATAATGCAAATATATCAGGTGGTTTAGGATGGATTGCCTAAAAGAATATTGATTTGCTTAGCTGATTGATATTTTTTTGATAGGATGAATTATATTTGTTCCATCCTTTTAAAAATGTTTGCGAGGTTTTGTTGTGAAATTTAAACAATAAATAAATAAATGAAGCTGATTTAATTTGATTTTCATTAGCCAAAATAATATTTTAATCTGATAAAATTATACACAATCAAATTTCACTACGAAATTTTCCGTTTTGTTAAAATGAAAGGTAAAGCCAAGAATCTAGAATTAGAAACGACGTATTTCAACTTAATTTTAATATATTTTCATCAGCATTTAAGTACCTTACTTCCAGAAGAAAAATATTAAAATCGCGTTGAGTAATAGTAGTTTTCTTTTCACATTAATCCATCCAAAATTGCTAAGATGGGTTTTTGGAAAAATAAAGATTAACCAAAAAAAATTGGCGAATATTTCCCCCCACAAACGACATTCTCCTTTAGAAAACTAGAAACAATTTTGAATCTCTCTTGAATGGATCAATTGACTGCCGCATATCACGCATGAGAAACAGGACATTATTCTCGTGTTTCGCTCACAAAGAACAAACAATTACGAGCTATTCTTCCATTTCGCAACTGACCAACCATTATAACATTTCAGTGCTATTCTTCCGTTTGACCACACAATGGCTGACCAGTCACATTTCAAACGACTTGGCAAAAGTTGCTGGTCCTTTTGCTGGTCGGTCCTTTTGGTGCTGAGTCCATTCTCCTGGATTGTCGTGCAGGAACTTATCGAATCAACTCAAAAATACATTTCATTCGTACTTGAATGTAATTCGGCAGAAAAGTTGTGGCAAGAAAATTTGCATTTGAATGCAGACACACAGCAGGACGAGTAAAGCGAGAGCTCTTCTGCCCAGCTTAAGGACAACGATTCGCATTTTGTGGAAGCAATGGTATTTCTAGTAGCCGGTAGTCGGATTGGAGGGAATCTTCATCGGAGGTCTTCTTAGTCTGTTCAGGTGGAAGCATTTTCCGAAATTGAATTGTCGATTTGAATCCTTAACCATTCGCAATTCCTGGAATGCAGCTCGGGACCAGGCCAGCAGTGATGGTAGTCTGAATGGAAAATGGAATCTGAGTTGTCCGTACCTTGTCGTTAAGGATATAACCTTATTATGATCTTTTCGTGGATATACATATCAAACTGTCGTCTGTCTCGGATGAAAAGTTTTACGGCCAATAAACAATTTTCCAAGTTTGTGCGAGGCTACATTGAACATTTTCCAACCAAGAGAATTCATTTGTTAAGAGTCGAGCCAATGGTGGATAGTTATGAAAACAGTGAACAAATCACGTTGAACAGAATTAAGAGCGAAAACATGTCGACTTATACTCCCTTCGAAATGCTTAAACATAAATATCAAAGTCAAATTCGTGGATCATGAAATGGAACTATTTAAAAATAAGTGTAAATAAAATTAGGTCAATAATTCGTAACCATGACTCCAATAATCAAATTCATTGTCAATAATAATAACTACAACAGTAGTGTATACACTTCAAACAATTATAAAAATCGTGATATAAAAAAATGTCACGTTCAGATTTTTGGCTATATAGCATCAATAGTTTCCTTTTCCAGCAGAAAAACTATTAAGGGGTTATACCTATGTGACTTAATTTTTTTTCCAATTTTTTTTTATTGGCTAAAAGTATGCTAACACATCCCTAGAATTGAAATCAAAAAGGTCCAAATACTAATATGCTTCAGAAAATTTTTTAAAATCAATTTCTCGAAGCAACTCCAATGCTCGAAACACGTAAAATTTGCTTTATACTATACTAGCGGCCCGGTACGTGCTTCGCTACGTATAAAGTGAAATAATAAAAAAAATTAATTTTAATTAAGTTCATTTATTCCAAAAAAATTATTAATTGATAGCTTTTTTAAAACTTAATCCAAACATTTGGATAAACATATTTTTCGTTTTTCCATTTTGAGCATGAATAAATAAATTTATTGGGGTACCGACTCTGGAACAGGCAACATAAAGTTGGCCATGTGAAAAGCATGATTCCTCCACATTCACACCACAAACGTTAAGTGTTTGCCCTTGGGCCTTGTTGATGGACATCGCAAATGATAAACGCACAGGATATTGTAATCGTTTGAATTCAAATGGCATATCAGTTGTAATCATAGGAATACGCGGTATGAAACAAACTTCTCCTTTTGATTTATCAGTTATTTTTACAATTTCTGCTTAGAAACAGACGCCGAGCGAATAAAGGCTGCTGAGCGCTCAATTTCCGACGTTGTAAAAGAGGCGAGACGCGGCCTTTTAGCATCAAGAAAGGACGAGGAGGAGAAATCCACGGTCTTGGAAGGCCAACTGTATGGTGCTGGGATAGCAGAGTAAAGACTAAAAAATTTGTATATAGTAAAATTTTGAAAATTCACAACTTTATAAGGTTCTGAAACTTCAAACGCGTTTATCTCGAAAGTGTATTTTTGAAATTTTCCGGAAACGAAACTCTTTTAGTTCTCATCCGAATGACTTGCCGTTATAACTGTAGCTTTTTGATATGATTATCTAGTGAAGAACACACGATTTTAACGATTGGTTTTGTTTAAAAAAAGTTATAAACAATTGAAGTCATTTTTTGGGGTCGAAAATGCAATTTTTTTTGTTAAATGGTCGCCATTTTGTGAAATATCGATATTAAACTATTATCGTGTGTACTTCACTAGCAAAACTCAGGGAGTTTATGAAAAAAAATTTATTCTTCCAGATGCAGATGGGGCTGAGAAACTTGTCCGGTCGCGGAACGTCTTTTGTAAATACTAGTGACTTTGACGTGCACTACTGCCGCCATTTTGTATTAAATTTAAAATAAAAAAATTATTTTGCACTCCCGAAAAGTTGCCTTTTATATTGATATATTATTTATAAAAGCTTTATTCCAAAATCCTTGAAAACAAATATTGAAAAAAGGTTTGTTTTTTAGCCTTCACATAGGTATAACCCTTTAATATTCAATTCAATTCAAATAAATTACTCTTTTTTTTTATTTTTGGGAAAGTTTAAAGACACTTCTAGAAAAGGAAAAATATTGACTGAAACACAGCATTCCGATATCAAGATTTAATGAAACATTATGCTGTGAGATTTTTTTTTCATTGTTGGCAACACTGAATAGTAGTGGGGGTTCTCCTGAACAGAATGAGCACAGGCGAGATCTTGATAGTATAAAAACTCGCTTTAGTAGACACTACTTGTGTGAAATATGTCAATAAAAAATCTCGCCTAGTGCGAGGTGCGCGCTGTCATACGATTCCTTCTCGCTGAAGGTAAAACAGCAACCGAAATTTTTTCACATGGCAAAACTGTTTATGGCGAACGTGTTATGAACCGAACGAACATGTTCAAGTGGTGTCGTGAGTTTAATGAAGACAGAACGAATGTTCATGACGATCAAAAATGTGGAAGACCTTCAATTTTGAACGATGAGTTGGTGCAAAAACTTGAGAAAACTGTTCGTGAAGACCGACGATTGATACTGGATGAAATTTCAGCGATGTTTCCACATTTCTCCAGATCTCTCTCACACGAGGCAATTACAAAAATGCTGGGATTCAGAAAGTTATGCGCACCTTAACGCCACCAAAGCGCTTTTGGACTCATTTGGTTGGGACATTTTAGACAACCCGCATATTCCCCTGACTTGGCGCCTTCGGACTTCCATCTTTTTACTTCCCTGAAGACTCACATAGGTGGAAAAAAAATTTGAAATGATGAGGAGGTGAAACAGGAGGTCCAGAACTGGAAAAAGAAGATGGCGGGAGAGTTCTTTCAGGAGGGCATTAAAAAGTTTTTGCCACGGCTCACAAACTGCATCGAACGGAAAGAAGACTACGTGGAAACTTTGTAGCTTTGTTTTAAATACATTTTTTTTAATTAAAAAAAAATCAAGTACTCTTACTTTCTGGACGTGCCTCGTATATTTGCTCTAAGGTAGACCACATCTAATAGATATTTCTGTTAGGTGATCCAAAAAAATATACAAATCTTCCTCCAGGCGAAATTTTCTCTCTCTATGTATTTGACTTGTTCGCTTTATATATTTAGGATCAATGATACAAATGATTCCTTTGATTTGAACAGATTAGTAATACTTGATTTGGACAATCTTTTATCAAAAAGTTTAAACTGAATTTCTTTGAAGCTATTTCCTAGAACAATCAATGGTAACTTTTTTCTCATGCATTCCACATGTATAATCCGTTCAAAGATTGCACCACTTCGAGTAATAGTTCTTGGCAAATGGATGAAGTTGCTCATGCTGTATCTATCAAACCTTTAGAATTGTAGCATATCTATTGAAATACAAATATGAAACTCACGGGATATGCACTCCTATCCTTAACAAAAATGTTACTCTATGGAAAATTCAATTTCTTGAATCAAATATCATTTCGCATTGATGCAAAAATGTACATTTTGAGTGGAAACATTCTATTTATTATGAACGAAATAGTTGCATAAAATGAAATATTCTGCCACCAATGTCGGTGGCTTCCTGCTATACCCGACATCGGTAAGGATATGGATAGCAGGTTTATAGGTTTATTGCATTCCGTGCAGATAAGCGTTGTGAGTAGGAAGCCAGAACATGTGTGACGGTTCCCTGTTGACCCGTTCGTGCAGCATGTTGCCACACCACTTTGTGGCATGATGTGAGCTATAAACTTGTTATGGTTTCGAAATTAATTTTCCCATGAAATTAAAAACAGAAAATGCCTCAATGTGTGACCATTGTTGCACATTTTGAGGTGCATGATCATCGCGTAGCTCATGCTGCGCGCTCATTTCGTGGTAGATGTATTGGCAGCCATCGCATACTGTTGCATTCTGCATCCTTGCATCAGTATGACTCTCGCTCCCAATTAGTGGAAGGGAAGGTGTCGTGGAAACGCAAAAGCGTAGGTGCTGTTTGGTAGCAACAACGAAGCCTGTCGCAGCACCTTACCTACTGCTGGGATGTCGCTCAGGTTGTTTAACGTTGCGCTCGGTGGGATCAAAGTCTCTAGAATGCATAATTTAATTCTAAAACAAGGATCCTGGATGCAGAACACTCATGCAGTGCCAGAAGTTTGGAGCGTTCTGAGAGGAACTTTCGAATGTTGGATACTCGACCTGAACTTTGTGCTAGTGCATCACTTAGACACGCAAGAAGGATGCTGACAAAGATGCGTACAATGATACTTGCCGTGCACGCTTGTTAATGTGAATTTACTGCAGCTTTGGCTTCAACACACCAATACTTCTTTTAGCATGGGTGGGTTCAGTTTATACAAAGACTCCTTGTTTGAGCGAGAACAAGAGCTTATTGCCACGTTTTGTGATTCAAAGCAATGGGATAACTTAAACTGGCATTCACACATTATATCCCGCGGCGCCTTGACAATAATTGATGATTATCTCACAGAAACTTATCTCAAAAGCCGCGTTCCATCAACGACAGCACCCTTTGTGCATACCATCCAAAATCAAACGAGATCACGTTCGTGCGAAGCCGGCTCTCTCCTAGTTCAATTCCTTGCATATTTCTGCTTGGATTCAAGATCTTCTTCCATAGAACAATGCACAAGTGACGATACTAACAATATACCACCAATACCAATACCAGTGCCAACATCTCATCGATTGCGGTAGGTCGTTTCCTTGCTTGGTATTCTTGTCGACGTCGTGCATAAAAGCCTTGCGGCAACCGCGCATCAAATCACATTATTTGAAATTTTAATAAGGGAAATTTGCTCAAGTTCACGTACATGTTCCTTTATCCTTTATCCAAGCAGAATAAGACGGATGCCACGGTGACTGTTGATGAGCATCAAGGACTGTTGTTTCTAGTCCAAACTTCATCCGCCAGATATAATGGTGGTAGATCTTGATTTTGTAATAATGACAGTAATGATAGAGTAAAGAAGGAGATTGACAATGGTTGTACTCGCATAAAGAAAACTCTATTGATGGATTTGAGCGATCCAGATGAAGTTCTAGGAGAATTTTTATATTGTAAAATATACGAGAAAGTCTTGCAGACGTTTAAATCATGAGATCAGAATATTGACGATAATGTTACAAATCAATCTATAAGCAATAAGTGTCTAATAACTATAACATCAAAATATTTAAAATTTATATATATTCTAACAGTTGTCTTGATTTGCCATAATTTGGCATCATTTCATTTTACATAAATCGACGAATTTATTTTGACACTTCAAAATTTTTATGGATTATGACAAGTGTCTAATGTCAGAGATGCCTGTCAATAACGTCACGTACATGGCTGCAGTTATTATTTCATGAATTTCATTTGATTTGTTTATCCTTCTGGCTATTTAAACAATGTAAACTCGGAACATAGCCTGATTGGATGGAATTTGGAGGCTGGATATAATGCTGAAAAGCATAGTATTTAATCCTGTTGAACATTTACTTCACATCAAAAATATTATCTTAATTACTTCGAACAAACACGTTGATTAGCTCCAACCCAAAGTTCACTTTTAACGAAAAGTATTTCAGCTGAAAAAATTCAACTAATATTACTCGCATCCTATTAGTTAATCATGCAAATAACAAAAATTTCCTGGAAAACTTTACCGTCATCCTGAATTCCAATGTGTGCGAGCAATAGAGTGTGAGTACAGTAACTTGATGTGTGTGAATAGAAGTTGAATTAGTATCTAGTCGTTTGGAATTCTTTCGCCAAGCGTTAACTACGATATGTATCTTTTCAACAAGTTTTCCGTAGTTAGAGTCGGAGTCGTGCATACCACTTCATAATCCAAAAATTGTTAGCTATTCATTTCAGATGATTGTCACGTATGTGTGTAGTTCTGTTGAAGAGTGTTCCGTTTGATGCTAGGCTAGATTAACTTTTAATTTTTCGCAGCCTTGATGATTGGTAGAATTGTATGTTAGAGGTCATGGGAACAATAGGGGAAATATCTGCCTTATTTTCCTAGTTTCGGGTGTAATTTTGTAAGGATGAGTTTATGTATTCAGGTTTGGTAAAACATTTGAAGTATCCTCGCAATAAAAGCTACTCTTAATCATATCTGCCACGTCCAACATTTCACAGCTAATAAACAAATGAATGTATAAAATCATCATTTTAGCAATCGAATATTATCACATCCACCACACACAGCCATCACATCTATAGTTTTGGAAAAGCCATAGCTGGAAGCCTTTGTTGCACAAAGGGATATTATCAGCCAAATAAAGGAAGCGTTCCAGAGCTTCATCCATAACGTCATTACCATGCATGCTCGTACAAGTGGGACCATAATCGTTGGTTGATTTCGGCCTGATGTCCTCATGCCTAGTCCACCTCAGGCGGAACGTATCCTTCCACCTGACCGATCCTCGTCTCCCAACAAGGATAGCTGTGGTACTCCATCGACTTAAATATCAGTTTGAGAGCTGACCACACAATAGTGTAATAATGTCCGATGTCTCGTCCAGAGTCCTGACCATGTAGTGCAACCGTTCATAGTTGGGCGTGTAACACATTTTCAATATTGTTTGACTATCGAATTCAGGATGGAAAACATTGTAAACAGTGTCAACAATATTGCATATGCAATCTGGATTGGGTAATCGTTTTTAATGGTCAGTGTTGTTGAAATAAAATTTTAGTTTGTTTATTAAAATAATCGATTTGAAATGGAAATCAGTTTTTTTTCACTTTTGACTATTTTTTCAGAAATTAACAAACAATTTTCTATACTAAAAAATATATTTTAGCTCATTTCAATTGAGTGCTTTTTTGAGAATATAGATACTTTGCAATGGCTTTTTATCAGCTTTAAGTATAGAATTTTCAAGCCAAATTAATACTCCTCTAAGAAAATTTAATAGCTCGTCAAATTAAAGTAACTGTTTTCCCAATAACATGTCTGAACTCTACCATCTAGAGAGCTTGGTCTATTCAAGGAAAACATGCATCTCAGAAAATGGTTCAGAAAAATTAGTAATCTTGCTATGTACAATTTTCTATCCTTAGCTGATTGTAGCCACGGTTAGATTAGTCTCACCCATCGTACGCCTGCGAACAGAGTTGTGCTGATACAAAAAATGGATTTTCAAATGCTCGCCGTAAGCAAATCTTTCCACCAAAAACCGCTGTATGAAAAGATATGTGCTTTACAGAAAAAAAGCATATGGGAAGGAAATCTTTAGTATCTATACCGAAACTGGTTGGGGTTCTTTAATTATCACCGTGAATAATTCTCGCTTTCAGTGAGAATTTTCTAAAAACCCTTTTTTGAACGAAAACGCAGACGATCCTTGCATAAACCGTTTAAAATCTGGATCAGGAATTTGGATGCCAAAAATAACGGTAAAACTTTGCACAAAAGATTATTAATGCCAGCCAGAGATAAAAACTGTATTCTTTTTTTGATGAAAATTGTTGTGAATTGATCTAAGATAATTTTATAAGTATTTTTCTACAAAGATTTCTCATCTAGCACAAATTCAATTTTGTAGTCATTTCAAATCGCTTTGTCCATAATCATAAAATGTTTGTGTAAAGCAGGTCATTTTTTCCCTTTACTACA
Organism: Oxycera nigricornis; assembly: GCA_963942545.1. Taxonomy (NCBI): domain Eukaryota; kingdom Metazoa; phylum Arthropoda; class Insecta; order Diptera; family Stratiomyidae; genus Oxycera; species Oxycera nigricornis. Next base: position 4,387,361 of record OZ012662.1, read on the forward strand.
CAATAAAGTTTCGTTAAAATAATAAGGACCTTATTTTGGGGTCCTGAATTTGTTTCTCAGAGTGGTAATTTTTTTGAATTTGATTTTCATAATAGGAAAACGTGATCTTATCAATATAACCGAGCGAGGCGAGTAGGGGGCGAAGCTCATTTGCTAAATCATAAATTTATATGTTTTCTTAGAGACATTTTTAAAAAATTGTTTGAACATTCTTCATCAGACAATGAACTTTTAGCCTGAAATAATATTTTCCTTATCAAGAAAATTTTCAATGATATTTTGCGGCTTAGATGGAATAAATGAATTTGTTTGTGTTGTTTTGAAAAATACGTAGCTAAACTAAAATACGATAAATTTTAGTGTAACTTTTATGAGAACTAACTAATTCAATCCATAAACAACAATACTGTTAAGCAAGTAAATTTAATTCATTCAGAAGTAGCAAAAAATTACAAAAAGAATTAAAAACTTAAATGTAGGTAGTTCAAAGAGTGAACTTTAAGATAAAAAAAAATCTTTACAATGCTAGGTATGCTGTTGAATTCACCCACACAATTTATCTTCAGAATTTTTCGATATATGTATATGCTCTTGAAATATACGCAATTTTCCAAGTACCATTTTTGAACATCGTCATTTTTGAAGTTTTTATTTTTTTTGTAGCTTTTAAACAAACACATTTCGAAAAAAATGTTTCACATCAATGTTGCAGTACAACAATGTGTCTACAATATTATTTTGAGTTTTTACCAATATCTTAATTTTTCTAGAAAATTTTAGCGATTTTTCACGTGAACCTCCAGTAAAAAGTTATTAGTTTTACATTCTTTTGCTATAAATATACTATACTTTGAAGCATTTATGAACAAATTTTCATTGGAATACGCTAATTTATAAAAAAGGTATAATTAAATGAATTTTAAAAAATATGAGTAAAATTAGGCGCGTAAAAAACAAAAATTTCGACAAATTATTGTTTTTCTTCTATAATACGCATCCCGTTTTTATTGTGACAATAATGTGACATAAACATTAAAAATATTAAATTCAAAAGGACTTTTTGCTGCAGTAGTTATTAAATAAATATTAATCGAAATAGTTTATTGTCTTTTTAGAATTTGTTTTTCAACATAATTATTTTTCGTATTTTCAACATTTGACAGAAAGATAACCTAATTGTTCAAACTCTAAAACATATTCATTTGAAAGTTAAGTTTTTTTTCTACATTTAAGATGACTTGGTTTGTTCTTTCCGAGGAGTAAAAGCAATAAATTATTGATTCTTTAATGGAGCGATAAAAAAATTTGATTTTCTGGATTTTCTACGCACTCATCAAATGATCTCTAATAAAATTAATTGTATCTCGTGAAATAATTTATTTTCAGAAAAACTTTTCAGACAAAATTTATAGATAAACTCATCAGCTACAAATTTTTGTTGGAACATTTACGTAGATTTTCATTATTTAAACAATTATAGGAAGTTTTTTTTCACACAACGGTCTTCCGGAAAATTGTATACCTATCCGCGTAAAGATGTTTTTTTAATCTTAAAGTTAATCCCTTTGACTACGTACATTGAAATTTTCTTTTATCTAATATTTTTTTGCGGTACCAAATGTCTTGTATCGAATAACAGTATCCAGATTCCAAGGAAAATTTTGGCTCCAATATGATATTTTTTGTGCTCAACAATGTTTCTTTTTATGACAAACACTATTTTTTTAGTGCCGACTAAACACTTTGGTTTCCTTGATTTTTTTTAAGAAAATAAGAAGCAATTTAAAGTAGTGTAGTGTGTAGTGTAATTGATTTTCCTTAGCTTTGTTAATTATTAACACTGTTCCAGTCCTTTCTAACCACTTCTCATTAATTTCATACGCATTCAATATTTTAAAAGGATTCAATGTGTGTTTTCGACAACACTACTTGTTAGATACAAAATTAGATTCAATACATCAACATTCTGGTTGTTGTATTCAAACAGTCTCTATTCGAAATGTTTGGTATCATATAGAGTGACAAGGGATGACATCAGGAGTAGCGTTGAAGTGCATAAAAGTAAACACAATATCCTACTGAGTGCTATTCTGACCATAAATCCAATCTACTGAAATTGTGGAAAGTATCAACACTCCTGGACGTTTAGAGTGGTTCCAGGAGAATTGTAAGCATAACTAGTTGATATTCATTGAAAAGGGAGTGTGAATTACGCTCAATTTTCGCAATGTGAATTTGATAATCTTTAAAGACGCAATCTTTGTTAAATATGTATTATTTCACTGGATTTCCGCATAGTATCTGTTGGTTTTCAAAATGAAATTATTTATTAAAACATGTTCAAAGAACCATTAGACATAATTTACCATCCTTTTACTGATCAAAGTGAAATGCCAAGCCACACAAACCTTTAAATTACTTACTGAACAGCCGTTGCAAATATTTCTCTTCCTGTTTCTCGTCGACATCCAAACCCACCAATTTTGACAACTTTTCATAAGAGCAACATCGAAAAGGGTACACGTTGATGGTGAAATTATATTTTTTAACAAGGATCGGCTTTGTGTGTCGTCGATTCCTTTTCACCCTCCTAAAAATTTGAAAAACCCTTTCAAGTGTAATTGAAAACTTTTCTGTTGAATATGAAAAGTTTCTAAAGTGCTTTCTTTAAAATAAATAACGAAAAAGGGATGAGGGTAAGGGGAAGATTGCTAGCAAAGTTTTTTTTAAATAGGAGCGTAGAACAAATCCCAGCGTTGACTTCCATAACATAAATAAAAAGATGGTACACGTTTTAAGCAATTCTTTGTAAGTTTTCTTGTAAATTATGACCCAGTCGAAACACGCTCGTGGATATAGTTGTTCGGCTTACACAGGTTGTCAGGAAGTAGTCTCCCAACTATGACAAAAGGAACTTCCTCGACCCCCAGGGTTGCAGTCGTATATTGTATCCTGACATAGCATTAAGTCAACGTAACGAATCAACTATCCTCCAAAAGCATATGTTTGGTGTTGACGAGGAAGGTCATCGTTGGAATGCTCATCGGTGAAGTGCGACTTCTTTTAAATTGACTGACGCTCCAATTTCCGATTGCATTCAACGATCTTCCGTAACACTGTGTCCTGATTTATGCCAAGAAAACTAGATACAGTAGCTGAACTTAATCTTGCAATTGCATTCTGCCGGGAAAGGACTGTTGAATAGAAGATTTCAATTCTGTTTATGTTGCAAAACTCAAGCGTACCTTCAGTTGGGCAAATTGAAAAAGGAGCTTCGAATGAATAGTAATAGTGATAGTCACGAAAATAGATTCAGGCAAGCACGGATTGATGGAAATTGAGTTGAGCTATTCAAACTAATTTCTGGATAATACTTGGATCCTTTTGATAGTTTTTAGTTAATTCACTTTAATAGTCAGGTTTCATCCCTATCAGTCTTGTTTTCCGATCGAAAAGTTTTTTTTGAGCCAAACAAGAACAGACAAAACTCTTTTATACCCGATTTCAATTTTATTATCTCAAACACAGTGTATGTTCGGAAATTAGTTGTGTCCTTTTTAAATGACTCTCTGAATTAAGTGCCCTGATTTTATAGCAAAAATAATAAGCGGAGTTCACTGTTTCGTTAAATATGCTTTATTACACCATTTACTTTTCATCAAATGTCTTTTTGCATCGTTTGGAATGAATTTGCCTAGAATTAAGTGTTGTTTTAATTTTTAATGAATGGAAATACTTTTTTTAAAGTGTAAATGATGAATTTCATTTTAAATATGAAAGAATACTGGCTCACGTAGTTATTTTTTAATAAAATCGATGCAGTCCCAAAGATTTGAACTTGTAATTCGTCTTCTAACATTTTTATTAGCATCAAATAACCACTCACCCTCTCAATACCAGTTGGGAGTACCAGTTTGCCTACTGAGTGCAAGTAGTGGTAATATGCCGATTCTAGACCGGAAGTGAACTGTCAAAATCCGATGACGTCATCAGCCCAACCGGAAGTGAACTGTCAAAATCCGATGACGTCATCACCCCGACCGGAAGTGAACTGTCAAAAGGTCCTTGACGCCATCTTAGTGAACTGTCAAAAGGTCCTTGACGCCATCTTAGTGAACTGTCAAAAGGTCCTTGACCCCCATTTAACCGCGGCCACAAAACCGCAAGCCTATTACGTCATCAACCGCAATCAAGCCGATGACGATATTAACCCTTTCTTCCCCTCTCTCCGCCATCAACCGCAATCAAGCCGATGACGGCATTAACCCTTTCTTCCCCCGCTCTCTCTCTCTCTCTCACACACACACACACACGATCTCACCCACACCGGTGTTGCCACACGCAAATTTGCGCCCCCGCGATCCCACTTTACACCGACGACACTGTAAATTGCACGCCTCGTCACTTTCACTTTTTTCGGAGACACTTTATTTGTTTGTGACGGCCAATTTCAAATTTCCCACGAGCGAATTACAGAGCCGGAGGCAAGTTTTCAATATTGTGGTTTTTAGACGAAATTGCGTTGATAAGAGACATCCGTTTCTACCCAAGGAGGATGTGGTTTTTATTTGAATTCGATTGAAGCAATTAAACGAAATACCGTTGATAAGAGGCATTCGTGTCTATTTAGTAAGTTTGTGGTTTTTTATTCGAATTCGTTTCACGCCATGAAGAAATCAAATGAAATAACGTTGATAAGAGGTATTCGTTTCTGTTTAATAAGTTTGTGGTTTTTTGAAATCGTTTTGCGCTATGACGAAATGTTGGCCGTGAAATAGACAACTATCCGAAAGCCGATAAGAATTTTCGAACACGCGTTTGACCGCATGCAAAATAGACAGCGACGGCACACGCGATTTGATAAAAGCATGCGGTTACGTTTCATTCGAGTGATATATTGTTAAAAAAAAAAAGCCGCAAGTATAATAGAAAATGTGCTATATAAAGAGCCCCGAAATTTGAATGAAGACCATAATTAATTACTTCGGAGAAAAGGTGAGTATACTTTATTTTAATTTAAGCTTTCGATTTTAATTAAAGGTTTCGATTAGAGCCATGTTTGAAAGCAACGAATACAGAGCGCCGATTGTGGTGGAGGATGACGACGTTGACGTCCTCAAGGAGCTGAACACATTAAACTACAAGCCGCTCCTCAAGGTAAAAGAGATGGACCCCTACAAATCATACCGGATTGCGGGCACAAAAAGATGCAGCACCGAGTTCGGTGAATCCATACTGGTTGAGCTGGATGAGTTCCAGCTTTTCCTTCCAGCTAGGTATCGAAACCTGGCGCAGGACGTGCTTAATCAAATGAACGCTGGCAACTTTTGCGTGTCAAGAGGGCCCGCCCTAGGAAAAAGCTACGCGCTTTTTTTTTTACAAATTACAACCCCTAAAATGTTAAACACAAATTTTTAAATAAAAACATATTAAAAGAAAAAAAGAACACTTGTTATTATTACTTTATTCAATTTTCATTGTATAAAGTTGTTTTACATTTCTAGCATCGATTAGTTCGACATCGGTTTTATAATCTACATCCTGAGCTCGAATGAATTCCACTTCACCATTGCTAAGAATTCTTTCTTTCATGTATTCGCGATATTCATAGCATTTTATATTCAGTGTTTTCATTTCATAGTTGCTGTCATAAGTGCAACGGATTGTAAGAATCAAGTCGTCTTGGAATTGTAGTTGGAAGTGTCTGTAAAAAGGTCGTTCACTTTCAATAATTCCTGCAATTTCACGCTCTTTTTTAATTAAATCCTGCCTAAAACCTTCAATTGCCTCTTGAACGGTGACATATTTAGTTTCTTCTCTCGCAGTTATTGTTGTGCTGTTCAAAGTTGTATTTTCTAGTGTTGAAATGGTAGATGTTGCTAGCTCCCGAGCATCTTCACCCGAACTATTCAACCCATTGTTGAATTTTAATAATTGGAACGATAATCCAATTTGTACCGTCTCATTACTAGGTAGCTTTAATGCAAACTCCAAATTTCCTTTATTTCCAGCAGACTCATTTAGTATTATAGGTATCACCCCCGCATGGACGGCATTAAACAATACACACACAAAAAGGGCGCAAAAGATTCCTCCACGCATATTGAATTGCTCGTATTTGATAGGACGATTGGAAGAACAACAGATGCTCAATGATCTAATTTCATAAAACAAAGGGTTTTATAGTGCTTCCCCCACCCCTCCTCCAAGCCACTTCCAATGGTATAAATTTGAATCGTTGAGTTAACTTTCACGCAGTCACACACATAGACACACAAGATCATTAAATATGGATGGGAAAATTTTTTTGGTTGACACAATATCACGAAATCGGAAATTTTGTGTTTGATCGGGATGGTTGTCGTTTAGAATTGTGAATTTAGTGATATATAATAGACACATGGAGGTATTTATGACTCCCGAAAACGGCGCAAGAAATCTTATATTGACAACGAGAATTGAAGAGATCCCCCGGAGCTGTCAGCTTGAATTCAATTTCAAACCCTTTCAACACGTTAAAATTGAAGTGATAGGTGATATTTTTTTTTTGTTAAGCCGATCTAATTTGTTCTAAAACTATAACTTAAGGCGGAGAAATCACAATTATTGGGAAAGTTATCGATGGCCTCAGTAACTATAAAACTCCAAATGGCTTCCCACTGGGATGTTCATTCTCTGTTGAAGAAGACTGGGCGCTAAGCGAGAAATTAATGAATATGGAATCGCAGAGGGCAGGAGAGGAAAGATTTAATAAGAACTTGCGGGGAAAATCTAATGTTTTCAATTCCAAAAGGGGTGTTGACATTTTAATGGAAATGGATATAACACCACCCAACGACCCCTATGAACCAGCTATTGAACAGAATTTTTTTAGTAAATAAGAAGCTGCCCACGAGTAACAACCACACCATGGATTTGAGAACTATTTGTCCTTTTTGATTAAATACAGCCGCATATTGTTGGAAGAACATCGCGAAGAAATCATGAAAGATGTATTATTTCTAATGTCATATTATAAAACGGACGAAACAAATTCAATTCACGGAAGACACTTTATCAGCTGTCCTTGGTCTAAAGACGACGCAAAATCCGGGCCGGATACATGCGCCTGCCACAGTGTTTATCGAAAACGCAACAACATTGAAAAACTTATAAAATTTTATAAAAGACTAAGAAATGAGAGATGTGAAGATATTTTGTTTTAAAATGTTTTTCTTTATTAATCAATAAAATATAATATATTATGATAAATCTGATTTTTTAATCCAGGAATTATGTTGGGTTGGAAAGCCCAACCATTTAACATATAATTTATCTCCAGCTCGTTTTAAAACCCTTTCCACGAGGTACAAGTGAGGGTGTTTCGTTTTTAGCAATTCGTTTTCATAAAATCCTCCCTGTATGCGTTCGCCCTTATAATCTGCAAGCAAATATGTTGTTGGATTTGTGTTGTTTACAGCTTGCACTGTGAAAATTTCCGTTGTCCAGTTCGGAGTATACCCCTTCTCGAAAACATGTTTGTATTTACTGATGCGGACAAAATCACCTATTCTAAATTTGGGTTTCGAAAACACCTTTAAATTACTATAAACGGTTTTTAACAAGAGCCCCTCGTTTGAAGCATTCACATCGCAGGGCTTCAATTTGATTGTCCTATGCATTGTGTTGTTATACTTGTCTGCCAAATTTTGGACGTTATCAATCCACTTATAAGATCCACGTAGGCTAAACTCCTTCCACATCATTCCCTTCAAGGTTCGATTAAAGCGCTCAACTATCGAAGCCTTGAGGGAGCTGAACGTTGAATAATGATTGATGTTGTGACTTTGCATTAGTTTTTGAAATGGTTTGTTATAAAATTCTTTTCCAAGATCACTTTGCACATTTTTGGGGATTCGCGAGGAGTCAAAAAATATGCTTTCCATTGCGCCAGCCACCTCAATTCCACGTTTTGTTTTTAATGGAATGACCCAAACAAATTTTGAAAACGAATCGATTACGGTAAGCAAATAGCGATATCCTTTATTATTGGTAGAATATGTGCCCATTCCCACCAAATCAATTTGCCACAAGTCGTCGAGACCCTTTATTATAACCCGCCGCCGTTTGAAATTTTTCCTTGCTGCCTTATGCAATTCTTCAACCAGTTCTCGCTTGCTCATTGTCAGCTGTGTCTCTATTTGTCTTTCAAAATAACTGTGGGTGTTGGAGCGATCACCAAATCTTCGTCATCATCATCTCCATCCCGGGCAACATCTAATGATTCTTCGTCGTCCTCCAACTTTTTATTGTGTTTTAATGTTAGCACATCAATTGATTTTGTGTTTTGAGAAACACTGTCGCTTGTCTGCTGAATAACCCCTTCCAGTTCTTTCTTCAATTTTTCAATCTCTTTATCAACATAGGCCTTTGTTGTAGCATCTTGTAACTGTACGGGATTTCCCAAGTTTTCAATTAATTTACCCCCCAAATCAAAGTTTCCGCTGTTGGCCAAGCTGAATCCAACACCCGGAAGACCGCGCTCTCCCCGCATAGGTTTTGCGCGCTTGCTTACAAAACGGCCAAACTTATCAACGCTCATGATCGTAATAATCGATTTCTCATTCACCAAAACTTATTTAAAGAATTGCGTCGACCTCTTTCAGTTCTTCAATAATTGACACTATTTCGTTATTGTGATTGGAATGGCCGGCTTGCTGGGAAGAAACAAGTAGCCGCAATCTTTCCACCAATTCGTTGGGATCATCCCAGTACACATAATTGGGCTTTTGATTATTCACAAGCATAAGCCCGCTTCCCCCTTTGCCCCCAATAAGCTTGCTAACGATTCTTTTATACTTTTCGCCACCATTACCTTTGATTCTACTATTGGCATCATCAACAACAGTGCGATAAACATTTGATTTTTGAAGAATATCTTTGTAGTTTTCTAAATCTTTTGGTTTGTATTTACTTGGGTTTTTCATGAAAATCAATTCGTAGAGCCCCCGAGATGCCCGATACTCAATACCTCCAATATCAATTGCATGTTCTTTGAATTCCATATCCAAAACACCCACCCGAAATTTGTTGGAGCGCTCATCGAATTTGGGGCCATAAGTTTTATCAAGATTCCGACTATAATTCATATATTCTTTGATGTAATATGCCGATAAAGATTTTGAATCGTTTAACGATTCACTCAAACTCGAAGAGATCGGAGATGTTTTTACAGTTTTTATGGGTGTACTGTATTGAACTGGCGCCCGCAATCGCTTCAAAGAAAGAGGTTTATTTGGTGTTATCATTGAGGGGGAATGTTGTATGAATGAAACAGCATCCTCATTATTGTCATTATCGTTATCATCAGCATTGTCTTGTAATCGTGGATCAGCCGAAGACAGCTCCCCCTTCATTCGGCTTTTTACTTTTTTACTAAATTCTTCGCCTGTTTTCTCTTTAATTTCTTTCAATGGCTCACTAATAGATTTAAATGTTGCTTCCAACATTAGCTCGTGTTCCGTTTTTCCGGTTTTCAACGCTTTATATTTTTTCCGCACATCATTTGATGCCTTTATGATATTTTTAAGTAGTTCTGAGCTCATTATGAGTTGACACCAGACGTTAAAAAATAGATGAAGACCACGCGTATACCAACTTGTCACCAGCTTGTAACCAGCTTGTAACCAACCTGCAACCAATTCGCAACCAACTTTGAGCTCAGTTTTCCACCAATGTGTTTCTCGGTAATGAAAGCACACGGGGCGTGCATTATTGTTTTATACTTTAATGAATATGTCGAACCCCCGTCTATAGCGCCCCACACCAATAGAACAATCTTTATTAATAACCAAAAACCCATATTTATCCCTCCAGCAATCAGCAGCCATGTTTCTAAATTTATCGAACGACAAGTCTGTATTCACATGATCACTGTATACATGCTTTAAATTTTGGTCATCCCGTTTAAACAATATTATGAAGTTTGCGTTGTCTCTAATCAAATGCTTGGGTATATGCGTATACGTTTGACACAAGTAGAAACTGTCAATGCTTTTGTGTCGCCCCATACAAAAGTACGATCTCATGTTATTCTGTTTCTCACAAGCGACGTCATCAAATATGAAAACAGAGTTTCTTTTGGCGTCGCTTGGATCTATTACCTCGCTATTTTCGGTGAATGTATAATATCCCAGGCCCTTAATGGGCGACACAACACGCTTTAAATACTCATATTTTGGTTGATACAACGACTTTGAATACAGATATATATTCTCAAACTTCAACCCGTTCGGATGTAAGAGCAAGCTTAGCATAATATTGGTTTTACCAGAACTCGAAGGACCGACAATTATCGCTCGAATGTCATTTGGTAAAAGCACGCTATGTTTTATCCTCGCTCCGTGGCGATCATCACCAAAATCGAAATTTTCAATGCCTAGCTTTGCTTGTTGTTTTACTAGCTTCATTTTGTGTACTATGATACAACCACACATAAATACATTGTTTTATAGGGTTTTTTAATCTATTTGCAACGAAGGCCCGCAGCAAAAGGTTGTACATAATATAATATAATGATTGAATTTGCCCGAAAATCAATTAGTAACTCACGAAATTCCACTGGAGGAGGTTTAATAAATACACTCATCAGCAATCTACCATTCGAGCTACATATATCGGGCTATAATTTTTGTGGTCCAGGCACAAAACTACAAAAGCGTTTAGCTAGAGGCGATCGCGGTGTGAATCTACTTGATGAGGCGTGTCGAGAGCACGACATTGCCTACTCCAAACACAAAGATACTTTAAACAGAAACATCGCGGATAGAATTTTAGCGGAAAAGGCGTGTAACAGAGCAACTTCAAATAACGCCAACTTGGGTGAGAGGACAAACGCCTGGCTGATTACAAACGCCATGAAAACTAATGTGAAGTTGGGAATGGGGTGCACAAAGAGAGAAAGGCGAAAGCAGAGGAAACCGAACAAAACTTTATTTAAATCGGCCCTTAAAAACATAAATATTGTATTGAAGAGGAAAAAGCCGGAAAGCATATCGAAAACAATCAAATTGGCTATGAAAACTGCAAAAGATGTTATTGGAACAAAAAAATCTCTAGTTGAAACTCCGCGGATCATACCAATTCCGAAAGTTGGTGGTATTTTACCCCTCATTCCAATATTTGCTGGACTTTCAGCACTTGGAGCGTTAGTTGGCGGCGCATCACAAATCGCAAAAGCTGTTAATAATGCAAAAAATGCAAAAGAACAACTGACAGAAAGTGTGAGACACAATAGACAAATGGAAGCCGTTGCGCTTGGGAAGGGGCTTCATCTGAAACCATATAGGAAGGGGCTAGGGCTTTACTTAACTCAACCATCAAAAAACTTCTAAGACGGCTGCCCCGTAGAGCGTTAACCGAACTCGATATATTCAAATTCGCTGAAAACATTCCCTACTTTCGTGGTGTATTTATGCGCGATCAGCTGCCAAAGCATCCCTGGTATACGGAGTGTGGCGTAATAAATTTGGATATTTCATCGGGCCCCGGCACCCATTGGGTGGCGTACTACAAACACTAAGATCATGTGGAATATTTTGATAGCTTTGGAAATTTGCAGCCGCCAAAAGAAGTTATTTCCTATCTTAGTTCAAATATCAAATACAACTATAGCCTATATCAAGACTTTGACTCAGTGATATGTGGACACTTGTGTTTAAAATTTCTATATGATTGTGTTAAAATCTATGAAAAATAAATATAAATATTAAAAGATATAGAAATTGTTGTTTAGTATGGTTAATACAACATCATAATAAGCATGTCGATGACCTTGATTTTGAGTGGAATCACTTCTACATTAACCGCTGAATATTTTCCTCCCTTGGAATTGGCTGGCGACTATGTATGCGGTTTGGTTGACTTTCAAACATATAACTCCATTCCAAATGTTGATAACGAGAATAACCTTTTTCATATTGGAAATGAAGAAATTGAGATACCAGTCGGGTCTTATGAAGTTGACGATATTGCTCTTTACATAGAAAAAGAGCTGGAAAGAAGGGGAAAAAGGTATGCGCTAAAAATTAAAGCAAACAACAACACTCTCAAGGCAGAAATAAAAAGTAGTGAGACAATATACTTTAATAGGATGCGAACGGTTGGTAAACTATTGGGTTTTAAGGATGTGGTTCTACACCCTACCAAAACACACACTTCAACACTACCTGTTAACATTATAACGGTGAATGCAATTCGTATAGAGTGCAACATAGTCACCGGCTCGTATATTAACAACACCATTGCACACACTATTCATGAATTTTCACCAGACGTTGGTCCAGGGTATAAAATAATTGAAGCCCCGAAAAGTCTCATTTATTTGCCGCTGAATACCCGTGAAGTAAGGTTCTTGGAGCTAAAAATATTGGATCAAGACGGACAACTTGTTAATTTCCGCGGCGAAACCATTACCGCTCGCCTTCATCTGAAACCAGCATAAAATGTTGATATATAACCAAGATGCTGGTTCTCTTTCCACCAGTGTACAATCAGTGTCTACTTCTTCAACATCGAAAAGAAAAACACCAAGTGTTGTTGTTGGAAAAGCACACTTAACACAAGCAAATAAGTTATTTCTACAATCACTGGGATTTCAGTTAAAGAAGGAAAAATGACGCATTTACTCAACATTACTAACCAGCCTGTGTTTAACGAAGATATTATAAAGAAGGAGTATCACACCTATACACCATTTTCGACAGCATACAAAAACAGTGATGAAATCAGAATTTCTATTCAACATCAAGACTTGTATCTACTACCAAACGAAAGTTTTCTATACAATGAGGGCGCAATAACTTCAACAGAAGGAACAAAATTAGATGCCGCCAGTTCTGTTCTCAATAATAATTGTATATCTTTTCTTTTCGAAGAAATGCGATACGAATTGAATGGAATTGAAATTGATCGTACCAGAAGTTTGGGGGTCACAACCGCCCTGAAAAATTATATTTCTCTAAGCAAAAATGAAAGTGAAATGCTACAAAATGCTGGCTGGTCGCCGGAAAAACATTGTAAAGTTCCTGATTCGTTTTTCAACTTTTGTGTTCAGCTGAAAATGCTGCTTGGTTTCGCAGAAGATTACAAAAGAGTTGTTGTTAACGCACGTCACGATTTGATCTTAATTCGGTCTAGGACCGATAATAATGTTGTTAATACAACAAAGGCTTATGACGTGTCCATTCATAAGTTGTTATGGCGAATACCACATATAACCGTATCTGATGCTGAACGACTAAATTTTCTCAACATTATAAAAGTCGGGCGTCCAATACAAATCAGTTTTAGAAGTTGGGATATGTACGAATATCCCATATTACCAGCAGCATCTAGTCATCACATTTGGACTGTGAAAACTTCTTCACAGCTTGAAAAACCCCGATTTATAATTTTCGCATTACAATCAGAAAAAAATGATTTAAAGGAAAAAGATGCAACTACATTTGATCACTGCAATTTAACAGACATCAAAGCACACTTGAACTCTGAAACCTACCCATACGAGGATCTTAATCTGAAATTCGATCGCAACCGATACGCACTATTGTATGACATGTACACCAAACTCAAACGATCATACTATAATCAAGATTCTCCTCCGCTATTAGATTGTGAAAAATTTAAAAATTTAGCTCCCATAGTTGTTATTGATTGCTCGTTTCAAAATGAAGCCTTGAAAACTGGTCCTGTTGATGTAAAGATAGAATTTAGAACATCAAGCATGTTTCCGCCAAAGACAACAGCATTTTGTCTATTGCTCCACGATAGAATTGTAGAATACAATCCGTTGACTAGCGAAGTTAGGAAATTAATGTAGACCGGTTAAAATAAGAAAAAAAATGTGTTGTGTGTGAAAAAAAAGCAGAATAAAGCATATTTTTAAAATTATCGATTTATTATTTTATGCTATTGTAAGTTGAGATTCGTGTTTCTTGGGGCAGCTGCAGCATTTGTTCTATTTTTTGATATTCTGAAAGCATACTAGCCGCATTCTGATTTCCATCCACAACAACAACGGGTATGCTGTTTGTTTGGGGCTTATTTTCGATTAACCAGTTCTCGTGGTGTTTGTGTAGGCTTTGTAAATACTCCATTGACACAAATTCTTCTTCGGCGCGGGCTCATTTTCTTATTCGCTCATATGCTACCTCCGGAGATGTTTGAATATAAACTATAAAGACGCTTGTTTGGTGTGTTTTTAAAATATTTTCATCTGTAGCTCACCAATAAGATTGGCGTTAATCTTAAAGTTTTGTTCCATCAGATTATGGGTTTCTAATAGAACGCATCGCATTTCATCATCTATTCGTCCAGCCTCATATAGACATTCTATGAAGCAATATCTAAAAAAACTAAAAAATGTTGGAGCCAGAAATCATTAACGCACCTTGAGCTGTACAAAGAGCGCTCCATTAGTTTTAACTTCTTGTCTGTTGATCGCATATGCATTTCAAACATGGTTAAAGTAATATAATTCTGTGTAGGTATTACCCATCGTTCTGGATCCTTATAAAACAAATCCTAAAATGTTTCATATAAACGTTTGGGTTTAATATGAGAATATGATGCTATACACCAATAGGTTGTATCCCCCCACATTTTGCCATTTTTTAAGTGGTTCATACATCAAGCATACATCATCAAATTTATTGAAATGATTTAGAAGTGTGGATTTTCCACATCCAATATTTCCTTCAACTAAAACAACGAACGGTTCGTGTTTTTGCCCATTATCTTTGAGGAAAAAAAACGCCTTTTTTTATAAAATACAATGCTGTTATTATTTTCATATCAAATTTCACAATGTCCCCAAGCATATGTGCTAACTTTATCCTCCCTAATTAGTCTCTTATCGTCTAAGCTGCTTAAAGCTATCTTATTAATACACTCCGTATATATTTTATGAAGTTTTGATCTAAATACATACATGTCTCCTCTATAAATTTTATTCCTATACAAACACTCTCTATAATTATCTATACTCAATCTATCCACTGCAGTTTTCTTAACGCCTTTTGCCTTTTTTATTGTTTTTTTCTGATCAATACTTAATGAATACATTTTTGCTCTTAGCCCTATAAATTCGTTTATTATTTTTCCGTGCGTTTCGTCTTTCATTAAACCTAAAATTTTACAATTTTTCAATGGAATATGATAGGGATTGTCTTTAGAATATTCTGAAGTATCAAAGTAGTTGTCAATATCGTTTAAAATGTCTCTATAAAAATCTTCTGTTTTAATTGTATAAATGAATGAATCTGTGTCCATATAATTTAGAAGAACATTTTCGCGATATTTTGGTTTCATATAAGTATAGTGAAAATCGTACATTTTTAGCTTTGAAATATCAAGAACGGTAAACCCCAAATAAATTGGTTAATCATAGCACACATTCACTCGATTCATCTGAATTGCGGCCATGTTGTTTGAAAATATGGCTATACTATGAAAGTTGGGTTTTGCGATAAGAGCGCGGGCGCCTAGGTGTCTGCCCCGACTTTCACATTCTGTAACAATTTTCACATCTTTTCTTTTTTCCACGTTCTCCATCGTTTTCCCATATACCGCGTTGTTCAACAATTTAAAGAAATTCTTTTCAAACGAATTTTTGCTTTTTGTGCGACAATAATTATTCAAATCGATATAGCTCTTTAGCCAACAAGACTGTTTAAATTGTAAAATTCTATGAACACCGATAAGTCTTAGCCCATTTTCTAAGCATTGTTGCAGATTCCGATAGTGAATAATATATTTGTGTTTGTTTGTTAAGTCTGTAATAAGCTTTTTGTTTTTGGAACCCGGTGCTGCTTTATTTTCTGCACAAAAGGGTAAATCGTTGTGATCATTGTGTTTTAATGGGGGATACTCTAAATCGACCTCTAATATGTATCCAATATCAGAATCCTGTGGAATATTGATAATATCAATATCATTAACATTTGGAACCCATTCGAATGAAGAATGTGGAAGGGGTTGAGACATGGCCCACCCGTATAAGTTATTGGCATCCAAATATATTATGTATTTTGATGGATTCGCTTCAACAAAGCTTTCCATATATGTGTTGTTGGCTACGGAGTGTCGATGCGAACATTGGGTAATGCCCCCTCTAATGCCTCGTTTGAAAAAATTGTACATATTTATATCATTTAAAAGCTCTAGTCTGGTTTTTGTTGTTTTAAGCATAGCATCCCATGCTAGACCCGGAGCAGTGTAATATTGACAGGGATCCAACTCATAGATTTCTTTACAAATTTTCCTAAAATTTTCAAACACGTCTGTTAAAAGCAATACATCTGTTTTTAAATACAACTCTAAATAATCCCAAAGCGTTTTACAAGTGAACTCTTTCCAGACGTTTTGCGCGTGTTTATAGTCGTTTTCACTACACTCACTATTTGTTAATTTACTAGAAAAATTTTCGCGTGGGGGTAAACAAGGGTCGTCCAATCGGCTCCACGAATTTATATACTCATAGGGGAATACGCCCTTTCTTGTTAGCAACTTGAATTTGCTTTCTTCCCCATATATTGAGCGCACTGTCTCTAGTTTTATCGCGGGTAAATATGTTACAAGCTCATCTAAACTACTTTGCATAAATCTAATAGAATCTAAAAATCGTAATTCAATCGTTGTGGTGCTATTGATCACAATTCTTTTTGATACCGATATATATCGCTCCTTATTTTGGGGAATAATTTTTATATCACCGTCCAAATTACCAAGTTCTTTTACGAATAAATGACAATCATATCCGGAAAAATTATGAAAAAAGATTGGAAAGAATTTGGGCACTCTAAATAATAAATTACATTTATTATGAGCTGGACCCCTATACTTTCCCGTTAAGTGGCAGTGGTCCATCACTCTGTCGTTTTCAAGAATCTTTTTACATATATGACAAAGGACCGTTTCTGTTTGAATTTTCATTTCTTGGTTTGTTAAAGTATGCATCGGTTTTGGCATCATTATATAGTCTGAATAGAGCCGCCTTACGTCGTTCACAAGCGATTTTACAAAGCTTTTAGAGGATTCTGGGCCTTTGTACGCTCTTAACCTATCTAATGACGAATCAAAAGAACACTTAATATAATATGAAAATGCACATGGTGTGTGCTCCTGGACTTTTGCTGTTGAGGAAGTTTCTGGGTCGGCAAAACAGGTGTTCACATCTTGAAGCAAACACTCAAAGTCAGCATAAATGACAAATGGTACATCCAGTTGGCGCTCAAAATTCTGATAATATAGTGTTGATTTTTCCGGTTTCGGCATGGTTGTCACAATTTTACCACACTCGTTTTTGTGTTGTAGGTGGGCTTCTTCGGTATGAAAATGCTGAAGACATGTATTGCAAATAAAAAGCTTATGGCCGTGGAGTGTCTGTTGATGTTGGATCAACCTTAAACAATAAAAATTAGGGGGAGAATAGACAAAACTACGGTATTACCTTGAAAGGTTCTTTATCCACACATAGTGTTGGTCTTCGTCGGTGTTTTGTATCAATAATAAATTTATATGATATCTTTTCTCGTTCTTTGTGTTATAATATGGCCCCACAATTTTCCGATTTTCGCGTTCATAACCAAACACGTTTACGCTAATTAGGGGGTTTAATTTTTCAAAGTTCGCTACATCGTGCACCTTTAGTGGGAACTCTAGCTCGTTAAACTTTAATAATATACCATTATCCAGTGTTATAACACTTTGCGTAATATCCGATATATGATAAGATGATGGTCTGTCTGAATGGCTTTGTGCGGGAGACAACGCAGAAATTATGCTCCATTTAAAACAGAATTCATCGGCGTTTTTAATATTAACACATGCACGCTTGCTTGCTATAAATGGTGGTAAACGCACGTGTTTCGTTCCCCTAAGCGGCTTGTGTTCGTTTATGTTTATTTCACAGTGAGTTATTTTCACTAGCGTCCATCCACTATCTCTCTCTTGAAACTCTTGCATTTTCTTAATAATCTGATCAACATTATTCTTAAACCCCGTTTGCAACTCACATTCAGTTTGGGCGGCTTGCATCTTTGGTTGAAACGATTTAATGCTTATCAAACACACGCTTTCTTCCTTGTCGTCTGACAAACAAGTTTTCATATAATCCCCAAATAGCTCAACATTAAACTTAATAGAGGATGATTTTTTTAATATTTGCTTTAATCTAATCATAAGTGGTTCCTCTAGGTTTTTGAAAAATACTTCCGGAATCAATGCGTTCTCATCTTTGTTTTGATATACAAGCGTTTGTATTCTGTTTTTAAAGCTACTCTTTATGCTTTGAAAATTCTCATCAACAGAATGATAAATATTCTTTTTGTGTGTGTTTGTTCGGATGTGGCGGTTCCACTCTGTTGTTTTGACAATAACCAGACACACATCACCAATTTTAAGGGGCGTTTGGTTGTGTGTTGACGCTCCTGCTAGGTTGTGATTCTTATATGGGCTTGTATTTTCTATTTTAAAGGGGGTTGTTTGTAATAGCTACAAAAAAAAATACTCCTTCGCTACTCACCGTGCGTATGTTGTATGTGCCTCTTCAGAGCACCAGAAGACGGAAAGTCTTTTTCACAGAATTCGCACAAAAAACCTTTCATTTTTCACAAAAAAATTGAAAACACCTTTCGCTATTAAAGTTTGGAAAAAACTATGGCTATTGTAGTTTTCGGTTCACCTTATAAACAAAATCATAAACCACAATTATTCAGCTTTAATTGGAATTTTTCCGCTTTTTTTTAAACTTGTAACCACATCCTTCTTTTGGCCGAAAATAGATAAGCAAAAACTGATGCCGTAATAATTTTTTTGGTATAACGGCTTTTATTTTCGTTTCAAAATGTACGCAAAACTTCGTTATCTAAAAATTTTCTTAAAAACCACAAACTTGCCTCTTATCAACGTTATTTCATTTGATTTCTTCAAAGCGTATATCAAATTCAAAACCACATCCTCCTTGGGTAGAAACGGATGTCTCTTATCAGCGCTATTTCCTCTAAGAACCACAATACTGAAAACTTACATCCGACTGTAATTCGCTGTTGGGAAATTTGATATGGAACGCCACAACCGATTTTTAGGGCCGGTTTCACAGTTCAAGTTTAAACGTAAGATGTGGTTTAAACTCAGTTTATCTCTTCAGCACAGTTTCACAGTGGTAAGTTAAACGTCGTTTAAACTTAGTTTAAACCACCAACATTGAGCGTTTAAACTCAGTTTATCTTGTGATCAAGTGACATTTCGATTTGACACTTCCTGAAGTAGATTGATTTTTAGAAAACAATTTGTGGAATAATTCAGTTTGTGTGATAATATCGTAAAATGAATTCAGACCAGGAAGATATTAGCGATGAAGAAATTGCAATCATTTTTACTATAACAACCAGACGGCAAAGAACAATAAGAAATCAACCAAACCATTTTGATGAGTGGGACGAGAAGGATTTCGTAACAAGATTTCGTCTCAGTAAGGCATCAGCATATTCAATTCTTGAGTTAATAGCACCAAATATTACACATAAAAGTAATTGGTAAGTTTTGATGGATATAAACATTAAATACGAAAAATATCTCATCTTTTATTGCAGGAATAGTGCACTATCGCCTGAAAAAATGCTTCTCTTGGCACTCAGGCTGTATGCTACGGGATGTATGCTCATTACAGCGGGCGATTTTTGTGGTGTTTCAAAATCAACAGCTTGTAGAGTTGTTAAAATAGTGTCGCATTTCATTGCTTTATTAAAAGAGCATTTCATAAAATTCCCGAATGATCACGAGGAACTGCGAACCATAAAATCAAGATTTTTTAATGTCGCGAAATTTCCAAAAGTAATTGGGGCACTTGATTGCACCCATGTAAGGATATTGTCACCAGGTAAAGAGTTTTACTTACTTTTGCTTTAATTTAATCGCATCTAATCTGTAGGAGGTCAAAACGCTGAACTTTTCCGGAATAGGAAAGGCTTTTTTTCAATAAATGTTCAAACCATATGCGATTCTGATCTTACAATTTTGGATATTGTTGCAAGGTGGGCTGGATCAACACATGATTCCACTATTTTTAACAACTCCAGGATACATGCTCGATTAGAAAGCGGAGAATTCAATGACAACTTCATTGTTGCTGATAGCGGATATCAAAATAAAAATTTCGTGATGACTCCGTTGTTGAGTGTTAGAACACCGGAAGAGAATTTATATAACGAATCTCTTATTCGGACAAGAAACTGCGTAGAAAGAAGCTACGGTGTGTGGAAAAGGAGGTTTCCGATTCTGTCCGTAGGAATGCGTTTGCGTCTTCGCACAGTACAAAGTATTATTGTAGCTACAGCAGTGCTGCATAACCTTTGTTGCGCGCGCGGAGAAACAGAATTACCAATATTATCACAAGAATTAGAAGATGCAGTTAACTTTGTATTTAGTATTCCCCGTAATCGTGAGATTGCCAATTCCAATAATATCACGAGACGTGTGCTCATAGATGATTATTTTAAGCACCTGCTTTAATTGTAAAAATAATTGTAAAAAGTACATATGTGTATTGAGGTTCAAATAATTAAACAACATTACGTAAATATTATTCAGCTATTACATTTTTATTTATTTCTAATTGTGTTTTCAAAATTTTTATTTTCAAGTGGTGCTCTTCCCTCATCATGGTTATTTTTTCTGTGTGTTCTTTTTTTAAAATTTCGAGCTCCAGCTGATGCTTCTCCTTTAAACACACTATAGATTCTTCAGCCAACCGGAGTTTGGCATCAGCTACTTCGCTCCATTTATTCCTCTCTTCTGTTTTGCGTTTTCGTGTTGTGCTTTGTGTTTTCAGCTCTTTGGAGCACTGAGCTTTTAGCATCGACGGAACATACTTCTCCCAAGTTCTTGACATTTCATCTAAGAATAAAATATTTATTTGAAAAGCAATAACAATACTAAATATAAGGAATATTACCTTTACCGGAATTACAAATCTCGTCCGAATTTGATTTTTCTGGTTTCTCTTCTTCTATGATATCGTCCACATCGAAAAGGACTTCAGTGGCATCACAGTCATAGATAGCCTCCATGCCTTCAATTTGAGGTGCTATCACTTCTTTGATTTTGATGTCAATGTCAGTAACTGCAACGAAAACTTTGCAAACAATTTAAAACAATAAAAATAAACTATATTTTGACAGTAAATGAGTCACAATAGTTTGTTAGTTCACAATTGTACAGGCATTAGCTTGTTAGTTCACAATTCAACAGTGATGCCATATTAAAAAAGGTCGAACACTGTGAAACTCATTTTTGTTTAAAGTCAGTTTAAACTGTGAACGGCGTTTAACTAATCCTGAGTTTAAACTCGAACTGTGAAACCGGCCCTTAGTGTCTCCGAATAAGTGAAAGCGTCTTGCCGTGAAATTTGCAGGGTCGTCGGTGTAAAGTGGGATTGCGGGGGCGCAAATTTGCGTGTGGCAACACCGTTGTGGGTGAGATCGTATGTGTGTGTGTGTGTGAGAGAGAGAGAGAGCGGGGGAAGAAAGGGTTAATGCCGTCATCGGCTTGATTGCGGTTGATGGCGGAGAGAGGGGAAGAAAGGGTTAATATCGTCATCGGCTTGATTGCGGTTGATGACGTAATAGGCTTGCGGTATTGTGGGCGTGGTTAAATGGGGGTCAAGGACCTTTTGACAGTTCACTAAGATGGCGTCAAGGACCTTTTGACAGTTCACTAAGATGGCGTCAAGGACCTTTTGACAGTTCACTTCCGGTCGGGGTGATGACGTCATCGGATTTTGACAGTTCACTTCCGGTCTAGAATCGGCATATTACCACTACTAGTGCAGGCTCAGTGACCTTACTGGTGGAAGCGAGGCCGATCTAAACTTCTGCCAATTACTCAGTTTCGGCACCGTGTTAATACGTAGTTCCAGTTCGAGCCCCCAGAGATGCTGCAGAAGTCCCCATGCTCGGAAGCATGACGACTTCAAGGCGCGCTTCTGTAGGCTCTACCTCCGATATGGGTGTAAACCACAGCCACCACCGGGATGAGGCATAAGCCCTCCTTGGGTCCCAGTCCCTGGCCCTCATGGTACCAGATTCACCACTTGACTTGAGCTCTTCGCAATCCCACTTCGGTTGTGTCCGACTGCAGACACTGGATCGATCACCAACATAAGGTATGCGGGGACGGCAATCCCCAAAGGCTGCGCTTTCATTGAAGTAATGATGATCATTAATATTTTCCCCTTAAAAAAAGTTCAACGGTGTCGAATAGCAGCTGAGCGACGTCTAATTAACGTTTCCAAAACAGCTGATCATATGACTAACCAACAGAGTTCACGGAATATCGATTGTTTGATGATTTGACATTAGACACATATTTGTCAATATGCTACGTACACTACTGTCAGAATCGAATCATCACGTCAGTGTCAGAATAACACGCATTTCAAAACGAATTTGAATATGAATCTTATAATATGTTTTAAATAAATGGACTTTTTCATATAAGAAACTATTTTAAGACGATGTAAATTTTAAGAGTTCAAAATGTTTTTTGTTTATTGTGTTGTGTATTTCATTTTCTGAACAGTTCTTTTATAGATGCAGATTGATTCGTTGCTTTTTTACGAACAAATAATACTTCCTACAATCGGAAAAGGTTTTTATTGGAACGTTACGATTTATTTTCTACAGCTAATAAATTGTTTCTTCCTGGTTCAAACAAGTAAAAAAACCTAGTTTGCTGGTGAAAATTAATTTACCAAAACTTCGGAACTTGCTACGTTATTTTTTTTTTGTTTCCGATATTTCTCTATTTTCAGTTCTTTGGAAAAAAATTTTATTAGATTGATGCGTTTACACGTCATCCATAATTGTAATGGAATGTCGTACACAACTGAACGTGATGTCTCTTCACTGTGAAATTATCCTACACTGGGGACCGAGACATAGTGATATACCGGGAAATTGTGAAGCAGACGCTCTATTGAGAGCACGCACTGAGCTCTAGCATTATACATTTACATCCCAAGTTGGCCATCCTTTAGCTTCCATTAAGCTGGGATTCAGATAGAGCCTGGCTACTAGAAGAAACCTGTAGGACTACCAGGCAATTTTGGAATGCACTCAGCTCAAAACGCACCAAGCACCTCCTCAACACAAGTCGTGAAACCCTAAGTTTAAGTTTAGTTTCATATCCGTACTAACGGGGTTTGATTGGCAGGCACGCAGAAAGATTAGGTGTTCCATTCAACGATTTCTGCCGAAGCTGCAGATCGGAGGAAGAGGAAGAAACAATCCAACATTTTTGTGTGAATGCCCAGCACTCCAGGAAACTCATGCAGACCATAGGCTAGTCTTTCTTGGACAGCCTCATAGAAGTAGCTAATTTAAACATTGCCTGCATTGGCTCGTCATCTCGTAGGTTCTAGTGCCGTCCTAATTTTTAGTGGTATTACAATGCGCCTATCGTGGCCTAAATGAGCCTTCTTTTGATGAAGGAGGCTGCCACTACAACCAACCATGAGATTGATAAAACCACTTTTCTTGAAACTTTCATCGTCAATTAAATTCTGAATATTTAAAGGCTAATTCATCAATTCGTGTTCAAAATTTTAAACTTAATTTACGACGTATTGCTGCTTGTGTTGCTGTCTTGTCCTCGTCCCCTTTGAATTTGATAACAATATTCAAATCCATTAAAGTCTTGCCGTAACGAACTTCTAGTGCCATCCATCTATATGTGTCACATAAATTCAATTTGTTAAGGTTGTAATCCATTTCCCAGGAATCAATCGTGATAGCACTCAGTGAATGCATCCTGAAGAAATTTCAGTAAGTAGAGAAGTGTAGAGTGCTTAGTTCTCTACCGTACAGCAATTCTTTAGCTTCCTGCACTACATAGCATGCCGTCGAAGAAGACAGAAGGATCCGACACTCCTTTTGTAGGAGATATGTTGAGATATAACGAAGCTGGGTTTTGGTCCTGATTCGGAGTTTCCTTGCTTTGTTGATAGTTGTGCGCTCGATATCCTACTCTACTGATAGAATATCTTCGCAGGAAGTTCATTAGGAGAAGTACATAGCTGTTAGTTGATGTCATCAAAGTTGATGGTTCGTATGTAGGTTAAACCATCAGTTCTCCCACTCCGACACGCGGCCTAGCTCCTTCTTGGAAGCCAAGTGGCAATGATCCAATTCAGACGTTTGCTTGAAGTTCGAAGATCAACTTGTGTGCGGTTTTATTCGATGCCATCAATAGCAATTAGATAGTCCCGGGGTTTCACCTCACATCCGTAACCGCCACTGCTGTAACTAAATTTCAGACTTGCTAGGAGTTTCGGAGTTCTAAATGAGTTACCAGGCGAGTTGAAATGCGGACGAGTTCACCTGCTCAAAAGACCGCTATTTAAAACTTACAGTATCTGCTTCTCGCAGATTCTCTTGTAGTTTCTGCTCATCACCCAGCTTCGATGGAAGGCCAACTTGGAACGCGATTGAGAATGCATTCCTTTGGTTCAACAATTCGTCCTTGCTCCGCACGGAAACTGGCAAATGCACCTGAACTTTAATCAACAATTTTAATATTGAATTTCCGTTTAGCGAAACAGACTTCGAGACGGTAGAGTTTTTCCGAACAATTCAATTGTTTCCCAAAGTTGCACTGAGTAGTGCAGCCTGCGAAAGCAAACCGATTGAGGTCAAAGGAAACCAGCTTAATTTGATGGTCTAGAAAGGATGCATGGCTCGGAGTATGGATGTTGTTCGTCAATTTAAAAAGCAGCATTTCAGGAAATGTTGGATTTCGGTTGAAATGATCAACAGACATTGAGCATTTGATTCCACGTCCATTTCAATTTCAGTTAACATAATTTGCAGTATATTTCAATGGATATCCTTTCCAGGATGACGGCTTGTTAGCTCGACTACACAAAAAAGTTTCATGACCATCTTAGTATCTTTGTCGTCATTCTCAGCAACTTGCTCAACGGGATGCAAACATCAAGCGTAGTGCTTTTTTTCAGCCCACGACAGAGTGATGGCTAGGACCAATATCCTGCCCGTGCTGTGGCAACCTTTCACATCAACTCGCACCCGTGCCCCCAATTTTCGCCTCCTCGCGCTCAGTGCCCAACACCCAGCTCGCTGCCTGCCGGCCCACATTGACATCACGAGCCGCAGGACCTCGTGAATGCATCCATTCCATTATCCAGACGTGCTATGAAAGGCGACCATGCCTGATTGCATAAAATAGCATGCAATTTTCGGTGAAATACATTTCAAAGTTATTGAAAATACCATTCGCCATCGGACAACTTTTTCAGTTCGATTTCATTATGATGATGATTATATCGACATTTCTTGCACTGCCTTTGTTCCACCAATTTCCTCATTGCCTGTCGTCATACTTCGCCCGCAGGATTTTCTCAATTTTCCAAATTCTCTCTACTTTCCGTGGAAAATATGCAAAATGACAAAATGTGCAGTTTTATCGCGTTATGGACCATGATCAAGAGGAGAAATTAAATTTGCTCGTGGGAAAACCAATCGGCAAAGGCAGAATTCGTGGAAAATGAAAATCCATCGAAGGATTGTTCGCTGGAAGAGTGCTTGTGCGATGCAACCAAAACGTAACGCAATCAATTTCAAAGAGAACAATACGAAATGTGATTAAGTTGTGAAAAGGGTTGTTCGCGCCGAAATTCAAAAGGTTCATCCCTCGGGTTACAATGGAGGCACTGAAATGTTGTCGGAACGTTTAAGGAAAACTGACAAATTTTTTTTTTGCCCGAAAATAGTTATGAATCCACAAGCAAATTTTCTTTTGTTTTGTGTTGCATGGCATCAACTACGAGGGTGAGGTGAAAAGTTATCAGCCTGACATAGAGATGACGCTCCGATAAGCAAAACTGTGGCGGCGTCAAGTCAAAACGAAACTTCACCAAGAGAGGCGCTAGGATTGGAAAAAAGAGCGACGACAACAACGAAGAAGACGTCAGTCGGTGAACAGCAGCAGCAGCCGCCATCAGCCAAAAATTCGTTTGATGTGTATCAAAGTATCTAGAAGTTTGAGGTGAAATAAACAGCGAGTTGGTTTGTAGACAAATCGGTCTTTGTACTCTCGTCGTGGAGCAGCGAAAGATAGTGCCGTGGAAAGTCATTCCCACAAAACATTTGCTTTTTACCTGGGCGCATGTGTCAGTAGTTCGTTTGACAAGTTTCAACCTGTTCTCTCTAGTAGTTTGTATACACGAGTATGTGCAGTAGACGTTTTGCGAGTTTTTCGGTAAAATGGATAAACTTGAATATCGTGAGGACGTATTTTTTTTTGTTTTGGATGGATTGACCCCAAAGAGAACTCATCCAAAGCTGACAAAAAATTACGGGGACGCATTAATCGAAAAAGTGCATGATATCGTGTTGAATGATAGGCGAGTGAAGGTGAGTGAGATAGCTGAGGCTCAGAGGATATCAAAAGAAAAGGTGCGAAACATCTCGCACAAAAATGCGAAAGGGATGCGAAAGCTCTGCCCAAAATGGGTGCCGCATTTGCTGAATGCCGATCAAAATCAAATGATTTTTGCAGCCGTCTTTGGAACGATTCAATAGGGATCCAACCGATTTTGTGCGGCCGTGTGTCACCATGGATGAGACATGGGTCCACCACTATACGCCAGAAATGAAACAGCAGTTCAAGCAGTGGCTAGAAGCCGGTGGTTCAGCACCAAAGAGAGCGAAGTCAATTGCATCTGCCGAAAAGCGTATTTTTTGGGATGCGAAAAGGGATCCTGTTAATTGATTATCTTGCAAACGGCAGAACAATTACTGGCGAATATTACTCTACCTTCTTGACCAGCTGAGGTCCTGAAAAGAGGCCTGGCTTGAAAAAGAAATATTTTCACTAGGACAACACATCGGAACACAACGATGCATTTGCGATGGAAAAACTGCGAGATTCGGGGTATGATTCGCGCGGCCATCTCCCATATTCTCTTGATCTAGCACCCTCAGACTGCCATTTGTACCCAAACTCGAAGAAATTTTTTTCGGTGAAGCGCCTCGCATCCAATGAAGGAGTTGAGAGGACCGTAGATGAATATTGTCACGACCATCCAGATCCTCACTTCTGGGAAGGAATACTGATATTTGAGAAAGTGTATAGAAGTCAAGGAAGATTATTTGGAAAAATAAAATCAACTAAAAGTCGCAGTCCTTCCTTGTTAGGCCGAGAACTTTTCACCTTATATACCTTAAATATTAATGATTTTCAGCCGGCAATTTTCTTTTCACGGTTACTGTATCATGCATAAAATGTCGATGCCATTAATCATTATTGGCCTCATTTTGAGGATTTCAGATGTGATAATTATGAATACACCCTCACTTAAAGTACGCGTTTTTTAATCGATTCAAGGTTGGTAAAACCGTTTAAGAACACTGTTGAATTTTTCATGGGTTCGTTGATGCATCAAGTCAATCCTTGGCATACATTCGCTGTTTCATCCTGTTGATTTGTTTTAATGGCCCTGCCTTTCAATTTATAAATCTTCACAGGAATTTACCATCTGCATTTACTGAGTCCTTCCAAGAGTTTCATGGTTTTCACAGTGGGTGGCTGTTGGTGGCTTCAATTTTCATACCGCGTTTGGCAGTTATGAAATGAGTCCAACGGTTGTAGTCCACTTCTTTCGATTCAGGAAGCTAATATTTCAATTTAAAATTATTACAGTAGCCTGTGACCACAGAATAGAATAGCTTACGAGTATAAGAACGCTTTTATCAAAAGTCATGTTGTTATTTTGTATTTAATTAAAATTGAGCTGCTTCCATAGAATTGACTGCCCGAAGTCAGTGTAGACAAATGAGTAGCACTGGCGCGGTCCACCTCCAAAATAATCTTGTAACCAAGAATTCAAAAATCTTCCCTCTTCCAGAAAGAACGTTCTGGATTTCGTATCTCAACTTGCACGGAAAATTAAGGTTGAAAGCCTGCAGCAAAATTTTCCCGCGTTAAATTGGTCAAATGAATGCTAGCAAAAAATTTAATACATATGCAAATTTCCACATAGTCGGGTTGTATAACAACCGTTTGGCCAGGTCGTTCTAGTCTCAATGCTAGTAATTATCTATTCTATGGCTCGACTGGCTAACTATACTGAAAACAGCTGAAATCCTTAAAATATGTGAAGCTCTAGGGGTTTCTATGTCATTTATGAGGTTAAACTGTTATTACAGAGGCAATGCAATATTTAGACGCTAGTTTATTTTTTGGCACAGGCCAAACACCATCTTTTCCAAAAATAACTTTTGCAACATGCTGTAAATACTACCTCACCATGAAGATATCGTCAATGGCTATAATTTCGTTTCGTATCCAACTCTCAAATGACACACAATCAAACTCCTGTTCAAGAAGTTCAGCTTCTGCCTGACCCCCCAATTTCCGCCCGGCAATAAGCTCTGACTTCACATCGTCCTTTTCATCCGAATTGAAAATTTAAAATAAGCTGATTGTCGCATTTACTTCGTCGGCGCAAGACAATCTAATAACCAATCTGGATATTGTTGAAGGTGGATGGATCCATGCCGGTGCGATAATTGAATATCCTTTGCCCTGTGACGTGTCTGATTCGCCGGCTGCAAACGCAATTAAAAGGGATCAACGTCATTTCATTAAAATTTGATCAGCTTAGGCTACTATTTCGGGCCACGTAAATTGCTTTAAGGAGTTCTAATCGCAGGACTATCAAACGATGTTCACCAGACGGTGGATAGTTCAACCACATGGATCGATTAGCTAGACCAACATATCCGACCAGCATCCTCTCACACATTCGTGCATGGCTGAGTGGCAGGATGAGTGTGTTAATTGATGAACCAAAGGATACTATCCCGATTCGAAAATCGTCAATCAATCCAGTTCTTTTTTTTGAATGGATTTCAGTGTTACAAATCGAATCAATCGAATCGAAATTGCCAATGGATTCGTGAGCGAGGGGTGTGCATGTCCTGATTGCAGGATTGAAACGAATAAAGTTTCGCCGACACTTTGAATTGATAACGACTCAGCCAGAAGACAGCCAGACATGTGTAGGTGTAGAAAGGTAACGTATGAAGGACTCCCAGTACAGAAGACAAAGAGTTTGGGCCGGCACCCATTCATGTGTTTCAAAGTTTGTGGAAAATTGTGGTCGATATAAAGTTGAACTGGCAAGGATTATGTAACTTTCAGAGGTTTGTAACGCATCACTAATATTTAATGAACGAGTCCATAACGCAGCACGCATGTAGGTGTTGCAATAATGAAATTAGTTTTTAGACGCGTATGACAGAGTTGTAGGCTTGTGGTTGGCTCGGGACTGAGTAGATTATAGTTGAAGCCTTTTCCGAACAAACTGATGGTGTGAAATTAATTGCCAGAGGATATACAAATATTTGTCTTCACTCAACCATTTGTCAAGACATTGCCTGATGGAAATCGTCAAGGAGTCAAGATTATAATACAACGAATTTCAATTCTTTGTCATTTTGAGTAAAGTCCTTCCTTAGCTGTGCTAACCATTTCTATAGGTGACTTCAAGTATCCGCTTTTCATTTACAAAGCACATAAATTTATCAAAAAGTTGATTAGACATCCTGAAATTCAGGCAAAAAGTGCACTTTTCCCGGCAATATGTCCTGAACTGACATAGGTTTTATGCTTGGCCAACTGTAGAAGGACCTACGGCAACTACATCAGAGTTAATTTGATTTTGCAATTGCTTGCAGCTGTACAATGAAAACACTTCCTGGCCTAGGAGACTAGCTGTTGTTTTCAGGGAGGCAACAATAAGAACGAATGCTGAATACAGTCAAGGATTAAATGAAATACGGACTAAAAACTGGATGGATTGTTGCTTGTTTTTCGATGATTTGTGGAAGTTTTGTTTCTGATTTGCCAGCAAAAACTGTGTTTGATTGGAGGTCGGCAGACTTTATACGAGCTTTGAATTCTTCATCTGTTTTTCCTCTTCATCTTTTTTCGGATATTTTGAATTCTTCATTTCCCCCCCTCATCTCTGTTGAACAGAATATACTTTATTCTGCTTGATAGATAGTATGCTCGAAAGTTGGGAGGTTAAGCTGGCCAAATAGAAATCATCATTTCCAACGGCGCATCAAGTTCATCCTTAGAATACATTTATCTTCGCCATCCTGTTTATTTTTTTAATTCTTCAATTTAAAAATATTCACAGCAATTTTCTATCTGCATCTACTGAATCCTTCCAAGAATTTTGTGGTTTGGTTGCTCTATTCATTTATACTAACGACAGGTTATTATGGACTATAATCAAATGAGATAGTGATACAATACAGGTAGCTCATTTTGGCTGTCAGTTGAACTGTCATTCGACATAAACACATGTTGCACATAGCTGTGACTGATGATTGAACTGTCACTACAACTTTTAAAATATGAAAAACGTTGTGCTGCAAGCTCATTATGAACTCTAGTGTGTCGATAGTATTAATCAAAATAGAACTGTTTTCGTGATCTTGGCTGCTCGACTGTCATGGAGTAACTAAAATCAGTTCAAGATCCAAAAACGAGATAAGCCGTTGAATTTTCTATGCTTTTTATGAGCTTACGCCGATGACGGTCACAAATGCCCGTCAAAGATTAAATTGAAGCCAACGAGAAGCTGGTAGTCGTTTCGAGCAATGAAGACATATTTCACTAAAAATCTCACACTTCGCTTCCATTTTACGCGAAAATGTAGCACAAGTGCCAACCAGCGAACGAGTTAGTGGGCTTTTAAATTATTTCTGCCAAAAATGTGGAAAATGCAAATTTGCCTGTAACTTATACGAAACAACGGCCACGAACCGTATCCTTGCCAGTGAAAGGATGGACGAGGCATCCGTACAAATGAAAAATAACACCCAGAGTGTCTAACCACACTTCAACACTCGACTGTTCCCAGGGCGGGCGTTTCTCCCTCAAGGACGAATCCGCTTGGGCCGAGCAGCCACGCCAGAAATATGTCTTCGGCCTCGCTTGATCGCACAAAAATCGTTTACACTAGCGTGGATGCAATATCCTTTGGACGCCATGATATGTATCACAATCTAGGAGCATCGCAGTCAGGTTGAATTTAATACGACACCACTATGCACCTTTCTTTTACGGATTTATGCGAGCTCACTAATGTGTGCGGGTGTGAACGTAGAATCTCTGCTCCAGGCTGCCTCGTTTCGCATAGACCAGCCGCTTTAGGTACATTTGTTCGTGGATAATCAAAAAGCTGGACAAATACCGAGAAAAAAGGCAACCACTCATGATTTTTACCGTGCTGCCGAGAAAAAAAATGAGTCCTGAAGCGTACGTGCACGTGGAGCCCGGCGACTTGAGCAGATCTGAGGATAAAATATGACCCGGAAATCTTTTAGCAATATGTTATACTCGGATATTATTTATGAAGCCATTAGTTTTATGGAGGAGCTGGCAGTGGAACGCCTTCTTTGCACGTCCAATATTCTTTTCTCCAGGAGCTTGGCGTGGCGTGCTACGTGAACGCATCCGCCTGGCCAAGGAAGTCTCATAATCCTGCCATCCCAGCCAAACGTCTCATTTGTCTCGCATGAAAGAAATGCAGCCTTAGCACTGGCATTCTAGCAAAATCCGACACTAGCAGTGATTCTGATTTTCGCAGGACGAAATATAAAGTGTGCAATGCTAGAAGATTGTGGCGGCTTGCAAGTGAGAAAGGTTCAGTTGCAGGCAAATTTAGTAGAATGAGAATTTATTATGGACGTTGAAGAGAAGGGAGGTGAGGTGGGCGGCTGCTATACATGTTCAACTGAAATGACATCCTTCCACGCTGCGTTTCACCGAGGAAATTGAAAATTCGTAACCTTTAAGCATTTGTCGCGACTGAAGCTGAATTATGCAAGGAATTCGCCTAATGCTTTTCGCTGCCAAATATAAGCTCAACAGGATGGAATGTGAAGGTTTTATTGTTAAATTTTGGGTGGCGGATAATAAATGAGGTCGTGTGAGAATATAATGATTGATATCGCCACACTGTGATATAATTTATGAACCAGGATAAACATTTCGCTTGGGACTTTTGCTTGAGGCTCAAATAATCCTGTTTGGATGTGTGTATTAAAGGTGTTTTTTTTTCACAGCCAAGTCTTCAGCGTGAAGAATTTGCAATACATTATGCGATTTTCTTACAGTTTCATTGAATCAAATATTTAATACCTGTTTTTTTTTGAAACCACATGCTTTTGCATGCATATCGAATATTTTTTCCATATGTTTTGCAATATGTTTTCATTCATCGTTTAGAATACAACAACATTCTTCAGAAATGGTTTCAGGATGTTTTCTGCATTTGAGGCATTCGCGGGCTGTGATTTTCTATGGATGTCCACGTGCTTTAAAAATAAAATATTTCAAAACCCAAGAAGCTATTATACTCATAAATTAGGTGAAACAATTTACACGCTAAGCTCTCAAGGTGCGCATGGCTTGTTGATGGCTGCAACCGGATTTATCATTCCTTGATAACGTTTCAGTAAGCTTTATATTCCACAAAAGGTTTTTGAATTTCTTCCAATAACACCAGCACCAGCGAATTATAAAACGAAGCTTAATTACAAGAACTTTATATAACTCTAATCGGCTGCTCATCCCCCCGAGAATAGCTTCTTTCTGTAGTGCTTTTTAATTATTTATGTCTTGTTCTAGCTGTCCTGCAGGACGATTCCAGTTAATTCTCGTATTAATAGTAGATGCAGTTCTAGAACAAGTTTCTTCCAGTAAAGTCCAGCTCGCCCCACTGATCCACTTAATGATACCTCTTTAAAGTGGTGCTGATAACGCGCTGATTCCGAAATGCAATCCCATTTGTTGGAGCTACCTCAGCACTATAAGCCCCTTGCAAGGTATTCATGTTTCTTCTGATTCTCGCTGCCTTTGCCCGAGAATTTCTCGATAACGTTCTGTTCCATTACATTAGGTCTTCTAAAGGAAATTTCCACGATTTCCGGGCAATGGGTATAGCGCAAAAAGGATTTTTTTCAACTCTTTGTTTCGTGGAAAAAGCATAGTACACGATTTTGGCTCGACCGTTCGCTAATAGCGGTTGCTTTCAGCTAGAAGCGAACTATGGTTCGCCTCGACGACCATACAAGCAAGGATCGTTTCCTCAGGCACCCAAGGAGCTGCTGGACAACAAGGAGTCCATCGGGTCATGATAAATGGCTGTCCGTTATCCTCGACCTACGACCTATTCAGTGGAGAATTTATATAAATGGCAACTTTAAATGTCATCTCGGTAATTCAATGCTTTATTGGCGGAATACGTGACCTACCCTCGCGCTGTTACGTCTATGCTCCATGTTTCCACCCACCCTTCGTTCTAGGGTCCGTACTACTACGGAAAGTTTTGCAGCTACTCGTCATATATTTCAATTTCATCAGTGCAAGGACTAGGTCAGGTTCGGCCGACGACTGCCTTTAGTATCGGCAGTTAGTCGGGATAAAGGATAGCTGTTTTGATGCCTGTTGAGCCGGGAAATGATGTAGTAAGGTCGTTATGGGAGATTTAATAGAGTTGAAGGATGGATTCCCCGACTACTCGTTGTCTTTTAATGAGCGATAAGTTATTTGAAGCAATTAGTATGGATTGTACGAGTGGGAGTTGGTAATGAATTCGGTTGCCGAAAATGTGGGTAAATATTTTATGTTTTGGAGCAATGAATTTAATTAGAAAACGAACAAGGATCAGCTCTTAACATCATGCCTTTTAGTGAATAATATTCGCAAACTAGTCTTTTTCAACATTATATTTAACAGAGATTAAGTCTTGATTCGTTAGATATGTTCCGGGCAGTAACAGGAACTTATTGGTCAAATACTCCATACCATTCCAGAGAGGTGAATTTTCATGAATTCCAAGAAATCAACTCAGAGCTAACAAGTTCGTTTTAAATTGTAATAATTTTAGTGAATGAAGGAAGTCCTTTTCAGGACACGACTTATAACTGGTAGGTGTTTTTGCCTCATTAGTTTAACTTAAATCTAGTGTTTTGATACTAAATATTCAGTTACAGTATTTTTGGCTAATGAAATAAGCTTGCTTCATTTTCATCAAATTATATTCTTATCTTATTATCGGAGCAAGCGCCAAAGCCAATGACATGCAAAAGCTGCCTATATTTCCTTTACAGCACAAGTGCTGCATCGAACAATCTTCTTTGAATAAAAAGGGTGCCTTTGTAGGCATTCCAAGTCTTCTAGTAAGAATATTATTTTATTCAATCAACTTCGTTTCTTTTATACAAAATCATAGCCTAATTCAAAAGGGGTTCAAACGCCTTGCTTAGTGGTCATAAAAAAGCGCCGGTATTCATTTGACACTTTTCACCCACATTCTGGTTTACATATGTAGCTCTGTAAGCAATTCTTACTCGTTGACCCTTAATATTTATATAATTTGTGTTTATCTTGTTCGTAAATACACCATAATAAGAAATGCATGAACACAACTTAGTTTTATATTTACTTATTTATTTGATGCATAGCCAGAGTTTCAGTTTCGTTGACAGCTTAGCTGCAAACAAATGTCAAATTCTTGTGACTTTAAAATGAATGCCCGCTGTTGAAGGGCATTGCCATAGGTAACTCTTAGTCTTTAGTTGATCAAGATATTTTTTTGATCAATATTTTTATTCATGTTTGTATTCAAAGTTATTGGTAAATTTTTATTTGATGTGACGTACAGATAAATGTTTCAATTTCAGCGAGAAATAAGAAGACTTAATTCGACGATTTAATATTTAATTACTTCAGCGCAAGTAAGTACACTAACAGAATTTAAACAAAATATTCCCCAATAAACCGCACAACCATCATTAAATAAGAACATTTCAATCATAAATTATGCACGACAAGAGTTTTCTTATCAAACCAAATTTTCAGAAAATCGCTCGACCGCCATCGCCATCCAACATAACAAGAAAACTCAGGCAAGCAAAATAATCTCATTAAGGTTCCGCAAAAACTGCTTAAGTGGAAAATTTGAAAATTCAGTTCGATGGTCATCCGTCCTCATGCTACACTCACCACGGACCGCCATCGTTCTCCATTTAAGCAGTCTGTCTGTAGTAAATGAACTTTGACCAACTTCGTCGAGCTTGTCTTCGTCTGGGTCCTGCTTCCTAGGCAGGATCAAGGAGCGCTGGTACACTTGTCGCTGTTCCCAGCATATACAAACACACATTGTCGAAAACTGAATACAATAATCTGAAAATGTTGGAAATTCAAATAAGAAGCAAACCGCTTATGAAAGCTGCAAACAAAAAACGAGGAAGTTTGATTCGAGTCACAGGACCAACCCGACTAGATCCTGGCTTGGCTAGGCTGGCCCCAGTTCAGTTCAGACCAAGGCGATGAGGGCTGGTGATTCGGAAAAAGCCTTTGTGTTTTTACCCGGAACATGGCTAGCTATGCAAGATCCTTTTGCCAGCCAGCCAGCCAGTCAATGGCATGAATAAATGCATGACCCGCTGGCTGATGTAGTTATTCTATGTTATTACAGAGTTGTTTTACGTTATTGAATGTGGTCCTGCGGAAGCTGGTGAGCACACGAAGTTGCACAAGTAATTTTTCATTTGGGAACGAATGCACATGGGAGCGGAGAGCTGCCTAATGAATGAATGCATATTCATGCAAATTCCGAATGGAGATTTTAAATAGTTCTTGTAATCATTTCGAAAGGATCTGAATTTAATGAATCATGGACAAGAATGACGTTTTCCAGGCTATTTAGCGCTGGGCAATGACCATTGCTTTGATAGAGATTAGAAAAAGTGCATCCAATTTTATGCCTAGCATCCTTAAGTTAATTTGATGAATAGTCTGTGGATCAGATCAGTATTGTTTCCGAATGAAAGGAACTTTTGGCTTCAAAGAAGATGCAGGAATGTGGAAAAAATGTCTTTCAAAGCAATCTATCCAATATTTTTGCATTCAAAATTGACGTCAGGTTAAAATGCTAAATAAACTGTCCAAACCAGATTCAATTTAAACTGCACATAGCATATCAAGTTCAACTCAGGGATGTCAACTTTTTGGTCCCTAGTTTCCCAGTTCAAGGCGTCTGTTAACGTTTGCTTCAATGGTGTCCTCCAATCGCTTTCTCAAATCGTTGTACAGTTTTGTCCCATTAATTTCACCTTTGACCGCTCTTTGTTTGTCGTCCGTCACTACCGTCACAGAACGCTCCGGGCAGGGATCTTATTCCCGCTTTCTCGTTAAAATAAGCGAGCCCATTTTTTGATCATGGTGTACGATAGCGCAGATTCTTGAAGAACTGATGGCATGTCTTAAAAAATTTCTTTCGGCATTTTTCCTTTCTTTCCGAACTACTTTATCGCGGCGCAGTGTTCAATATCAGTAAAATTAGTCAAATCAGCTGTCATGATGACGTTTGTCCTTCAACAGATAATTTTCTATTGGTAGTAATAAGGAGTGTCACAATTCGTGTTAACATAAGTGAGATTATGAGTCATCGCTGTGTATTTCGGGTCGCGGACTTATCAGCCGCTCCTCGGTAAAAGAAGATACGTGCCTTGTGCGATGTGGATGGCGATTTATTAGCTTCTTTCCCCAGCTTAATTCCTAATTATGAATATATTCCAGGAAAAAAATACTTTTAAATGCATTATCAATATCTAATGCAACTTTAATTCAATCGATTCCCGTTCTTTTGATTTCTGTGGAGTGTGAGTAGCCTTCAAAATTCTCGTTCAATAATGTTTACGCACGATGCACCGAAAGTAGTTACACCACAAGTCCAGTCAACAATATCATGTTCTTGCCTCGTCCCACCATTGCAGATAACTCACGACGATCCGAAGACACCCTGGAAATGCATGAGCCAAATCAGAATCAACATTTACATGACTAAGGGAGATGCACACCAGTTCGGTTTCCGCGCTCGGAGACGATCGTTCAAATGTCCACTGTTTTCCCGTGCCTTGATTTCCATCCACAGAGGAGTGACTAGTAACACATAATTCGCAAGTTCATCCGCAATCCCGCCAAGTGCGACAGCACTTTCAAAGCAAATGTCGCACCCTCAGGTGAGATAAGCATACCTCGCGTAGAAATTCGCATGCAAGATCTAACCCATTCACACCCATTGGCGCCAAAAAAACAAAAAACTTTGTCCGAGTCGACCACACTTCGTATACAGTTTACATGGTAGGAGTATCTGAATAATGACCATACTTCCGTATTGCTTGTCTTTACGCACACCTGAATAAAAAGATGGTAAAGCATGGTTCTTACTACTGACGATCATCAAAGGATGACAGCCAGAAAAATTGCCTTGAATAATTCTCGCCTGCAGTGAGAAAAGAAAAACGCAAACGGTGATCCAATGTCCTCGTACAAATCCTAACAAATATGGAAACGGCAATGGTGCATACTCAGGCGACATTGTTGTAGATGACCAGATCATTGCAGCCGACGAAGTATCAGAACAATGGAGGTTTCCCGCTCCCCGTAAAGACAATACAACTTGTGGTACCAAATTCACATTGTATCCTCTGAGAAAGTTTTTATCACTTATGCGATGCCACAATAAGCCCATTGTGATACCACAGAAGATTGTGACGGTACTAAAATCTAGCTGCGGGATGATGAGAACGATTTAGATTCTCGTATGAAGCTGACTATGTAGCTTATGTTTAAATTTGATACTTTCGTGTGGCTGTCTAGGAAGGGCGAGCCTAGAGTTAGCATGCGTTACCTGGATAGTGCTGGGCATTCGTAAAGAAAATGTTGAATCGTTTCTTCCTCTACTTCTGATCTGCAGCTTCCACAGAAATCGTTGAAAAGAACATTCAATCTTTCTGCATTCAGACAATGCGCCGTCAGCGCGGATACTATGAAACTTAAGGTTTCAAGGCTCGTGTTGAGAAGTTGCTGGTGCGTTTTTGAGCTCATTGCGTGCCAAGTTTGCCTGGTTGTCCTACAGGTTTCTTCTAGTAGCCAGTCCCTATTTGCAGCCTTCATGTAATGCTGCTTGAAATCTGTATGCTATCTACGAGTCTAGTAGAAACATCTATTTTCTTCGCTGAATATCAATCTGATTTTGTAATGCTCTTTGAAATACAGATAAGATGTCAAGGTGTATCTCTAGACTCTTTCGACGATGTCTTACTTCTAGAAGCAAAGATTATCCTCAGATAGTGTGGGAACTATTTATGCAAATGTATCGGGTTCAGCTGTCTTTGCAGGCGCTTTCATAAAAATAAGGACACCGTATCAACACACGTCTATAATATTTATGCGACCTAGCCGATTCTAAAGAAATCTCCCAAGGACTGTGCATTCTAAGTTGTTTCGACGTCGGCAAACATCCATCCACTTCTTTCTTGCCACACTTCTTTTTGCAACAAGATGTTATAGAAGCCGCTACCACCACCGCCATCACTCGCCCACAACATTTTTGCAGAATACCAAATGAAGAGGATAACAGTTACTCTCGTGTATCTATGTCACTTCGCGGCACACATGCAAGACATACATATAAAGAGATTGGAAATCCGTTGTATCCAGTTCAGTTTGACTGCACGACGGGCGCTAGCCAACATTTGAATTTCATGTTTATGCAAAATATTTTGCTATTGTATTTCCGCCTCGAAGGAGATTTCCGATTTTTCCGAGGATTTTCCACTCGACGTAACGTTTCCCAGGTTTTTCATGTCGTCTCTGGGAGTCGCGCGGCATCGCAACAACACATACGTTATCCTGCGGATGCATACATTATCGACAATGAACGAATCGGTTAACGGGCAGCAACAACGACATCCCCCCCATATCCAACATATGGTGCAACTCTTGGCGTTTTGTTGTGTTTCCATTGCCCCCGAACATTCGTCCTTGCACGCCACTGTATTTCCTCGGAACATTTTCCGACAAACATGGCGACTTTGGTGGATGTGATGTCGAGGCCTAACCCTGGGATCCATCTCGCGACTCGACAGGATGCAATAGCATGTATGAAAAATTCAATTTGCCATCGAACGATGCTGTCGGAGGAGTGTCCTTTCGGCGCGATCGGGGTCCTTTTTTACGAGCGCTGCGACCGGGTTCGAGCCATGGATGGATGGATGTATGGCTGAAAGTAATTTTCATTGTGACAACAGATGTTTGGAAATATTCTAAGAATTTGCATTTCATCGTGTGTGCCGTAGTTGTGATGAAAGACAACAATCGCAGGATACCATTCTGCTTCTGCTCCTGCTTGGGTATTCTTGCGAATGGTATGCGAGTCAATGGCGTGGCGTCTTTGGAAGCTCGAGGATTCCTGAGTTGGCGGCCAAAAATTCCGAAATAATATTTCATTTGAACAGATGAATTATTGCGAGCATTAAATTGATTACCATTTGTGGCAGGTGCGTTGTTATTCCTGAATTGCTTTTACTCGAGGAACAACAACTGCTTCGGTGAGTACACAATTTTCATAGGCACATATAGGACACGAGCAAGAATTGCCTTAAGGATGTGTAAGAACAACGCTAGGAACTGCTGTATATGTTTAAATGTAAATAAGAAAGAAGCAAGGAATGATAGCAGGTCTCGCATCAATAATGTATAGATTTATTTTCGAAAATGTTAACAGGTAATTAATTCAATGGAAGCTTCCAGATAAAGCAATTATAAATAAAATTAATTTTGCAATTCCAAACGATAATTCGCCAATCACGCTCGAATAACTATCAATTAATGCATGGGCTTAATCCAAAGGAATAGTAGTGCAGTAAAATTAGATATGATTTTCTTAAAATCTCGCAAAAATTTCAAAAGGGATGACAATTTAGGAGGAAAACAGCTCTTGCTTTTTCCACAAATTTTACAATTTTACTTGTAATTTTTAGAATTCATTTAATTATATGTCTTTTATAAATTATGGTATTAAAATGACAATTAAATATTTTAAAGAATATGCTTTCATAACTACTATACAGATTTTTTGAAATGTTCAATTTTCCAAATAATTAACAATTATTTATAATTCATACAAAAATTATCAATTTTGAGAAAATATAATATAATTGTTTTCAATATGAATATTATTATCTAAAACTTTGTGAGCTTGGAAATGAATATTTATAGAAGCGTTTGTGGTGCGAATCGTTACACCTATGGTATAAAAGGAAAGGGATCGTAAATATTTGTTTTAAAGCAAACAATTGTAAAAAAAATAACTTTTTACTGCCGGTTTACGTATTGGTAAAAATTTAAAACAACATTCTAGGTACATCTAGGCAATCTGGGAATGTCCGGTGGGAAGGTTAGCTACGTTATGCAAATGATTATGTAAAGATTAAATAGTTGTATATAGATAAATGCAGTAAAAATTCAGGAATTAATGTGACAAATTCAAAAACCTTGGATGCATATAATATGACAAAATATGATATTTTTTATTGCTTTTATTCACACAAAGTAGCTAAAAGTAATAAAAAAACAGAGGAAGCGAGGATTTGAACCCTCTACCTCGAGAGCAAGAGTCGAGCGCTCTGCTCACTGAACCAGCCGCTCTACTCTTATATTTGCACATCATTGCTATGTATTGTGCTCACTTTGAATTTTAAGATAACTTCCGTTCGCTTTTTCGTTCGGTAAGCTTTTTCTGGGCTCACTCCTTTCGCGCACTTTTCGTTACAACCTCCATGAAGAAAGCTAAACTACTAAAAAAAATTAACTTACATTTATACGGACCATGGAACTCTAAAAATGTGTAGATTTCGTCGCGCGCGTTTGGAAAAATGTGCATAACTCTGAGGAAAATACAGCTACAAAAAACATTTTTCAATAATTATTTTGGATTAAACCACAACCTTTGAAATGTAGTATATTAAATAATTGAATTTTGTTTGATTGTTTATAGCAAACGATTAAAAAGAAATAGCTTTCTACTGGAAGATTACGTGGAAAATCCCTAATATTTTCTAGAAAAATGAAAATATTGGTAAAATTCAAATACCGTTGTAGATGCTTCGCTTCACTGCGACATTGATATGAAACACTTTTTTCTAAATGTGATTGTTTAAAAATTACAACAAAAATAAATACTTCAAAAATGATGATGTTCAAAAATGGCACTTGCAGAATTGCGTACATTTCAAGAGCAAACACAGATATCGAAAAATTCTTCAGATTAATTTTGTGAATAAATTTAACAGCTAAAAATTTTACTTGAAATATTTTTTTTTGATTTTCATTATTTAAAATAATTATTTAATTAAAATTAATTCTAGTTAAAAACCCTAAAAAAATTGATTACCGATTTTCCGGGAAATTGCATACCTATTGTTATTGTATTTTTAAAATTTTTCTTCTTCCAAAAATTAACGCTTTAATTACCTACCTTTAAATTTTCAGTTTCAGTTACAAAAACTTTTGCGTCAAAAAATATTTATGCGACAATTTTTTTATGAAATAAAATCGAATTATGTGAAAAGAATTTTTAGAATTTTCTGAATTTTCAAACGTTTAAACAGTTTTCAGAAACATATTTTCCAAAGAAGGTTTTTATGTTATTTTTAAGTGGACAAGATGAGCATACCTATATAGTGCACTAGTCTAAATAGAGGCTTGGCCATCTGCAAGATTTGTAATAATAAGATAGTGTTAGCAACAATTGCTAGCCTTTCGCTGGTATACGAGAAAAGGGGAAAGTTCAGCATGATCCACCACAAAATACTCCAATACAAACCTCTAACCTTTCTAATCATCCGCATCTTCATTCTTCTTGAATCAAAGCAAAACAAATTTAATTCTATTTTGAATTTCTTTATTTTTCTTTTTCTCTTTTTATATTTTCATTTGTATTTAGAAAAATTATCATACAATTTTCATAATCATTAATCTACTTTGACAACTATATAATATTTTACATACAATTCGTTATTTTTAATTTTACATGGATTTTTTTTATGTAATTTTTAAATTTTACACTTTTATCTATAGATTTTACGGTTAGTTTATCCTATAACGGTGTTTTTGTTGTACGTACAAAAAATTGCAATTTAAATACTTCCATTTTTTATTTATTTTGCTTCGAGTTACCTCTTAGAGCAAATTGAATTATCTTAATTTTTTCTTAATTTTTATATCTCATTGCGTAGTAAATTTCATTATGCTTTTGTTTGGGTTTCCTTTAAAAAAAATTATGATGCGTGCATTCTTTTAAGTGATTCAAATCAAATTAAATTTCAGCAAATAGAGTTTGTTTGGTTTATCAATTAAATGTTTTGCTTTTCATTTCAGATTTCTCACGAGACATAAGCATGTGCTTTAAATATGTTTTTGAGCTGTTCTTTTCGTGTTTATTTTCAAGTGATTTTGACTTATTACTTTTGTTCTTCATTGTGAATTATTTTCATTAAATTTTGTTTTTACACAACGTTTATGGTTTCTATTTTACAATAACAATCGAAAACTTCATGGAAAATGTTAGTTTTTAGATAGTTTTTAAGCGAAAAACAAACTAACAAGAGACAGCAGTGATGGAAATTAATATATATAAAAATGTGATAATGATTGTAGACTCGAAATAGACTCGTCCTTAGACTGAAGACGGCGGGGGGGGGGTTGGTGATATATCAACAAATGCACATGATAAAGGAGATGCGGGAGGATTTGATGGATTGACAAAAAAAAAATGATTTAATGGACAGAACTTAATGGATTAGTAACATTACACATATAAATAAAGATTTGTTTTACGACGATCCTGAAGATTATCACATTCTATATAATAGTTGAATATCGATCGATAGAGTTTCTTTTTCCATTTGAGATGTTAGTGTTTAAGGGATCATAGGACGTTGACCATGTCAAAAAATCGATTTTTGGTTTTGACCTTTTTGGATGATTCAAAATATTTTAACAGCTTTAGGAGTCATCCATATATTACCTAACGCAAATTTTAGAGACTTTTAACTCCCCCCTCCCTCATGTAACAATTAGTAACATTTTCAAAGACCCCCTCCCTCTTGGAGCGTTACGTAATATATGGATGGCCTCTTACATGTGGTTGTCCTTTGGAAAATAAAATATGAATGGACAACGGCGTTGGGCTGGCATTTGATATCTGTAGAAAATACCTTAGAAGTCATAACTCAATGAACGAATAAGAGAAAGGCGTTTTATAAAGCCAAGAGGGATTCAGCATGTGTTCAGGGCAGGGCGAGGCGTTTGACTATGATTTAGCTGAAACACAATCCACTTTGAAGCTAATTGTGAAGTCGAGCCCAACTTATTAATAAGCCGAACATAAAAGCCAACCGAAATTTAATGACTTTCGGCTCAATCAAGCGGATCAAAATTAAACTATGCAAATATTAATTTCATTCATCTTCTGCATAACATATTCATGGTATGGTCCAGAAGCAAATTAAAACATTACGTCGCTGTTTGATTTCAATTTCGAAAAATTACAATAATGTCGTTTTCACGTCTCATCGACTTTTACCACTGAGCCGCGGATGATTCCGTGCAAATGTGTCTGCAATTCGAATCACCTCGCAGCTCATTAATAAAGATAAAATATGCAACCCTATTAGCTCCCAATTAAT
Organism: Oxycera nigricornis; assembly: GCA_963942545.1. Classification (NCBI taxonomy): domain Eukaryota; kingdom Metazoa; phylum Arthropoda; class Insecta; order Diptera; family Stratiomyidae; genus Oxycera; species Oxycera nigricornis. The sequence goes on from OZ012662.1 coordinate 4,431,037, forward strand.
TCCTTTGAATGCCGCCCAAAAAAAAAGCAGCTTCAATCAATCCGCTTGAATTATCATCACCATCGTCTACATCGTAGTCATCGATAAAACGCATGAAAAAATCCACTAGCGTGGATGCTATTCGAAAAAGGATCCCTGACGGACGTCATACGTGATGCCTCCCGCCTTTTCATACCACCCTCACGACCATGTAGTAACAGATTCGAAACCATAATCATACGAGATAATCGCGGGATAATCCCGGCGCATGCTGTAGTAAATCAATTAAGGTACGCAACAACAGCTCCCTTTAAACATAACATTAAATTCTACTCGATTTCGCGTTTCAGAGTAGCAACAACAAAACAAGGATCGTCATCCCATTCACTGCCTGCTGATATGTTCATATTAATTTCGTTTTGTATTTTAATTTTATTTTGCGTGAGTTCTGCTTTTCAATTTATCTTTTTATTTCCATTTTTTTGATTTATTAATTTTCTACGATTTATTCATATTTTTGCTGCTCGACTGGATCCTATTTACATGGAATTCCCCATCAGGAGGTGCGCCTTTTCATTTGATTCAATTAATTTTTCGAAATAAATTATTACGTGCACTCAAGCACATTTACAAGTACATCTTTTCGGAATTTATTTTGTTATTTTTTCGTACATGCATAGTTTACGTTGCTGTGAATGTTTCTCGTGGAAATAAAAATTCATTATGAAACGTACAAAAAGTCAAATTTGCTTTTAATGGAGTATATTGCAGGATATCATCAACGTTCAATTTGTTTCTCACTATCAATTCAACAGAAGAATCATTCCACCATTGATTTCAGATTGAATAAAGGAACGTTTTTTTTCTTTCATTAAATATAATTAATATGGCATCTCTTTCGTATACAGAGAACAAGAAATTAATACAAAAATCTATAATTACACAATTTTTCACTGTTTTCTTAGAGTTACGTTTATTTTTCATATTCACATAGGAGTCTGTCTCTCGATCAATCAATTCAACAATCAATCAATTAGTTTTATTTTTGACAACAATTTTACAAATAGATTTCATAATTTTTATTTGTTTGCTTGTTTTGTTCAATAATTCTCTACTATTTACATTAATAACAATTTGATTGAATTTATTTAATATTTTTTGGTAGAGTTTTTTTAAGCTGCTTTCGCGAAAATGATATTTGAGCGGTAAAGAATGCTTGTGGCCGTCACAAAAATGGTTTAAAAGTGTCTCTTAAGATAAAATATCGATTGAAAATGAAACATATTACAGGAAGAACACAAAATCATGTTGCCTGGAAGGTTAGACACGGATAAACAAATAAAAATAATAATCCAAGGTTTCGTCTTAGAAACTCTAAAATAAAAGGACAACGTCGGGAAAATTCATCGGAAACTTTTTAAAACACTTTTTGGGGTGAAAATTTCAGTAATATTTTTTTTACAAAATCCGAAAATCTTTTTGGATGCGTCCACCCCCATCATTCCATCCCCTAAATGCCTACCGTATTTAGGGGATGGAAGATTCTATCGAATGCTTACATGGAAGGATGGGAGAATCATTTTATGTTTTGAAGTCGACCTGAAAACACCATCCAAGTCAAACTATTCGAGAACATACAGGCATGAACATAAGTCTACGTACCCCCTATATTTGAGCATTTCTCTATAATTCTAATTCATAGCATTCTCAGCAAAAACATGTATTCACTTAATGTAAGCATAAATATACGTAAAAATTGGAACTCTTTCTATCGAAGCAACTATAAAAGGGAAATAAAAGAAATCTTGGCACCAAAAATGAAACAAAAGTCTACATACAGCTTAATGTCTGTTCAAGTAATTTTCTTTGTGCATGTTTTCATTGAATTGTGAAATTCGTAATAGTGTTAACAGCTGACGGCGCGTTGACAAGTAATTTTTTAAATTGTTTAAAGTGATCATGGCTCCGATTAGGAAAGAAATTTCTGAAGATGTTAGAAAAATGATTGTAAGCCTTAGAAAAGAAGGGCGAACTTATCGTGACATCAGCAAAATAGTGAACAAACCGCGGTCAGGTGTTCGAACTGTTATTTCAAATTACCAGTTGTCGAAATAATTTGAAAATAAGCCTGAAAGTGGAAGATCGCGAAAACTGACCGATCGTGTAGAGGGAAGTGTACTCGCACAAATACAAAATAATCCTCGTACGTCATCAAAGTCGTTGACTGATGACATCAAGGAGATTAAGGACAAACACATACATCCTATAACTGTGCGTAGAGTTCTCCACCGCAATGGCTATTTTAGCAGGACACCGCGGAAAAAACCATACATTAGTAAGGCAAATGAAAAACACGATTCGAATTCGCAAAACTACATGAAGGCAAGCAAGATTTTTTTTAGAATAGCCTATTGTTTAGCGGCGAGAGTAAGTTCAATATTTTCGGACATGACGGAAGGCAACGAGTGTGGAGGAAATCAAACGAAGGCCTCAAAAAACAAAATTTAATTGGTACAGTAAAACATGGGGGTGGAAGTGTTCTTGTATGGGGGTGTATGTCGGCGGCGGGGGTAAGAAATTTAGTTATTATCGACTGTATTATGGACCGTATGGTATATTTGGATATAATTAAAGCTAATTTGAAGCAATCTGCGTGAAAATTGGCACTAGGACCATCTTGAGTCTTCCAACAAGACAATGACTCCAAACATACCGCGCAGATTGTGAAAGAGAGGTTGATATTCAATATTCCAAAACAACTCCATTCTCCACCCCAACCTCCGGACTTAACCCAATCGAACATTTATGGGAATATGTGAAGCGCTAAGTTCAAAACCACAAAGTTTCGAATAAGTCCGAACTTATTTCCGTTCTTCATGAAGAATGGGGAAAATTACACGAGAAATCACTAAAAATCTAGTCGATTCTATGCCAAGCCGACTGAAAGCTGCAATTTCTTCCAAAAGAGGCTATAACAAATACTAGTTTTTAAGATACTTGATGTTAAAAATGACTGTACGTAGACTTTTGTTCTTTTTTATTGTATAGAATTTAGTTATTTTTGTTTTGTATTAAGTTGCACTGAATGAATACATATTTTTTGGACTTTAGATAAAAAACGTTCATTGTTTTCATTTTTCTTTATACTTTTTGTTGAAATCAGACCTTTAGATCGATATTTTTCATGAAAATTGTAGGGGTACGTAGACTTATGTTCATGACTGTATTATAAGTAAAAAAATATAAAACCTTATATAAAAAATCTATCTATCTCTTATACCGATTCTTATCGTCTGGGAAGTACTATGTCCTAAAATTTTAAATACGGAATTTTTGATGGAGAGAGTGATTGAAGGAAACGGAGGTGGTTTTCGTCGATAGAAATCCGGCATGCCGAGAGGCAGGAGCTGATCGATATCTTTTGAAGATTTCCACCTCCCAACGTTGAAAAAGAGTGGAGAGGGCCTGTTCGCTAATTTTTACATAAAAGAAGGCTCGAAAATTTCGAAAATTAGAATTTAATTAGTTAATGAACACTGATTATCCATCATTAAATTGATTTAGTTGAGAGTTCGTTCGTTGAGAATTTATTTCAAAAATTTAATCACGGGTTTTCGATTAAAGCTGCTTCTAGAAATTTTCATATCAATATTTGCGAAAGTTAAAAATACATGAAAATATTCTTTGGCACATTTAAGTTTCCCTCAAAATCATTTCTGTGGAATTTTCATGTAACATTTCAACGCGTCAAAATAAATGAGCAATTATTTTTGCGAAAAAGGATATCCGAAAAATCATCTTGAAATTTTTGGGAATATATAAATCAAAAATTTATAAATTTTTAGCTAAGTTATTTTGATCATTGTTATTTTAAGCATATTTTTTTTTATTTCTTTTATTTCGTTCTATTTATCTTTTGATTTTTTTGAAAAGATGAACATTTCGTCAACTTCATGCAGTGTTTTAATTATGCTGAAACTTACAAACAACATAAAAATCAGGCAAAACAAGAAACATTTCGGTCTTATCGTTACTATTTTCTAAATTAATCAAAATACGAACGAAAAAACAAAAAGGTCTCTTTAATAAACTATAAAAATTTCTTGGACCAAAAATTTGGAAAGTCGCGGTAAAAACTTTGCCAAATTTCGACTGATTTTATTGAAAGTATATTTTCTCAACATCAAATTTTTAAGACGTATTTTATGTCGTTTGTGGTCTACAGTGAATTCCATTTAAAATTCATTTCAAATCAAACATGAAAGTGCTTTTTTACCATAACTTCCTTCTAAGGCTTGTTTAGAGTTTTCTAAAATAATTATTTTTAGAAAATTTTTTCAGGGCGTTTAAAGCTTAATTGAGTTTCGCATCAAGATCATTCGAAATGTTGCAAAAGTTTTGAATAGAAGCCGATGGAAGCTATATGTTGCAGAAATATATCGACCAAAGTATTTTGTGGTCAAATTAAAAATTGGTATAGCTTTTAAAACAAATGCGATGTTTCTGATGAAAGAATAACTGTCGAGAAAACTTGAGTTTTCGGCTATGAAATTTCTATTCACAGAACAGAAGTCATGCAGTTAAAATAATGCAACTTTTCAAAGAAATTTTCCTTTAAATTTTTTTTTTCGATAAAAAATTTTAAATCGAAAATTTCCTCAAAAACTTGCTGATAATGTTGTCTCGAAAAATGGCTTGAAATAAATTTTGAGTATTTCTACATTATTTCTGGATAAGCCCATGATTTTTTATCGGTTTGAGGAGATTGTATTCTTCAAAAAGTTAGTACATAGTTTAATAAAAAAAATTGAAAAAATATCGGAAAGTATCAGAAATAATTTTTATGATTTTACAGATAAGAGTATTTTTAATACATTAAATTATTATTTCGATTTTTTCCTTCGAAATAGATTTTTAAAAATTTGTTTGGGCATTTTATTTGCATGGCTGAAGTATAAGGTTAAATTAAATGAAAATAATTTTTAGTATTCTGTGAGTATTTTAGTCAATGAACCAAGTTTTTGGTAGAGCTGGAATTTCAGATACTTTCTTAGAAACGGTTCGTGGCATTCTGAACAATTTGTAGTATGATCACAGGCCATGGAGTTCATTTCCATTTGGTTTCACTCTAAAAATCATATTTAAATATCCGAAAAATACTTTTCTTTCGAAAAAGTTCGAAGAATTTTCTTTTCAGATCAGTTTTACGTTCCGAATGGCAACTGGAAGTTGCAGACTTGAACGTAGACAAGTTTCAGGAGCAGCAATAAATCTACGCCTGGCTCTACTTCAAATACATTTCTCTCTATTCTGACTTTATATTCACTTTATTACATTTTTAAAAGCCAGAACTACCACCCACCAACTAATCGGTGTACATTTAATGCAACAAATGATGATTGACATAAACTTCACTGTGAGCATTTTCTTTTCGAATTTATTGAAAGAAACAATTTTTCACAAACCATTTTCTCTCTCGTCCATTTCGAATCTCACGTTATCCGAGATTGAGCCAACATCGGTAAACTTTTTAATATGCTTTTCAAAACTTTTCCTGTGCTGCTTTTGAATTTAGCTACGAGGAATTCCGATGAAATCCATCGGAAAGAAAAGAAATGGGAGCATTATTTGGGCGATAAAAGTTACAAAAAAAAAATCCACTACTGAGAATGTATCACAGGATTCCTTTAAAGTTTGTGGCAGAGTATTTTGGGAATACTTTAAGATGATTTTAAAGTTTCAATGGAAATAAATAAGATAAAATTACGTTCGCTACGATGCGAATTGTAGTGGAGAGGAAATAATATATTTCGTGTGTCGAAACATACTTGAGATACCCGTACTATCAAATGGATATTGGCAGTTTTGATGCATTGGAAAGAGAGATTTTTTAGTTGATTTCTTCTTTATCAACAGGAGTAACCGGAAAATGTATGAAGTTTTTAACATGCGAGGATGACATGTGCAATTCACTTGATGAATAATACGATGTTAGTCGAATCAATTATCCTGGGAAAATGCTAACTAATTTCTGAATTACCATGCACTATACATTTCAATTCCCTCATTTGGGAATTGAATTGTATAATACATTCACGCATGAATTGGATCAATAAAGTGGATTAGCCACACCGTCTAGGCATGATGTTGAACGTATTCCACTAAATCAATCATCATTACCGCCACAAACAATATCTGTTTAAATTGCAATTAGCCAAATGAGTGTTTCATCGAATCAAAGCCACGATTTTCAATTTCCCAGGGCAACAAATCATGAAATTACAATCAAATAAAAACAAAGTACGGTTCATAAACAATTTCATTTATCCTTTTTTCTGCGCTTTAGGGCGTTAATATGCGAACGATTCGATTTTCAATGGCCACAAAATGGAAAATTCGCCCTTTGATGTGAATTTCCCTACGTTTTATTTAAATCAAACCTAACCAAACGAAAGGGGTTGCATAGATGGGGAGCGTGTCCCGAGTTGTTTGTTCTTCTTCAAGTGGAGATGGGCATTTGGTCATCTAGTCATGTTGTACTCACACATCATAAATATTAATGGCGAACTGAGAAAGCTGGGTGCTCAGATCTGCACTGGTCGATATGGTCGGTGGATGGGGTGAGAAAAACATTAAAGCACCAAAAGAAAACTGGGAGGCAGCTTTCAGGTGGTTTTATTTTCGTATGATAGCTGCAAGTGTGGCGGACAAGTATATGGAAAATCTTGGTAAACGTTTCAAACAGAAGGAATCGTTTATGGCAGAATAGATTGCAGCAAATTGTCGACTATGCTTGTTTTCACTTATCGTTAATGTTTAATGCCCGCCTTGGCATGGATCCGAGCGCGAAAGATGAGACGATGAAAGATCATTTCATGCTTTTTTACTGCTGTTGAAATGGCACAGTCGCAAGTACGATATAAAAAGACAGCACAAAGTCGTTTGAGAGTTGCAACACTTAAACAAACAGATGCTTTGAGAAAGCGAGCTAGCGCATAAAATGTTGCAATCTGCCTTAAAATACATACAATAAATGGTAAAAAAATATAAATTAACTTAAAATTCAGCAGGTAAGTGATGACCGCCGTTGCATTCTTTACCACAAAACTATTTTTAAAAATCTCTCCCCGCTCAATGAGACGCATCAGCCTCTCTACACAATAATAAACATGTTTCATTACAAAAAATTCTTCTACTTACATTCTAAGGTGATGAACTTAACGTGTTTTATGTTTTCCTAACAAATTATTACAGTAATAGCTGTCGTTGGATCTTAATCAGATTCGTCATTTTAATTACAATATTTTCAAATGATCGCAATTGCTGTCCTTAATTTATATATCTATGTAAAAAAACAAACAATTACGTGTCAAGTACATACTTTCGCATTCGTCTCATCATGTATTGTGTGTATGTGTATATATGTAGAAAATTTACAAAAAATATATATATGTTGTGTATGTACGTTTGTATATGCACAATAAAAAAAAACTTATATGCTAAGTGTGAAATTGAATTGAATATGAAAACAATAAATGGTTTTCAGACTTAATTAACAATTGTTTTTGTTTTTGTTTTGTTTTGTTTTAAACTTATCATCGGTACGTTGTATACATAAAACGCTAGCTGCCCACCAATTCGATTTGTCGATACTTTTTTCTTAAATTAGATACAGGGTCCTTATATAAAACGGGATCTAAACGTACATTGGAACGTAGCAATGGCATATATCTGGAAATAGATGGAAAATAATATTTTTTTGTGTATGTGGAGACTATTATAATATATGTGGAATTTTACGGTTGCTTTAATTTTTTTAATAGTAAAATAGTTTTTTAAGAGTCAAATTCATGAAGGAATCTTTATGCGGACATTTGCGGGCTGTTTCATGTCTCAAAATTCCAAATCATGATTAGGGGATGTGAATCGGGTTGGTACGTAATACGACATCAAAGCTTTTCAGCATATAAAAGGGTTGCGTGATGCTATACATCGGTTTTTACACTAAAATCAGGAAAGGTTTACAAAATGATTTTCGGAGATTCACTCTCAGATACTGCAAGAATGTGGATTTTTGTAAATAAAAGGACATTATTTGATGTCATAGAAATTAGATTACCATCCGAAAATCAACGTCCCTACGCTCATAAAAAAAAGATCGTTAGAATACACTACGCTCATGTGCTGCACAGCAAATTCCAAACTGTTCAGAGTTTACAAAATTTCACTAGAGTGAACATTGTTTATAAAAATTATGCTCCATCGGCATGCACAACCTTCGTTCATTTTTCAGGTAGTTCACGTATTGCTTGCCTAGAGAAATCCTGGTCTTTTGAACTGATTCAATCATCGATCCAAATTTTGATATTTTCGTATGAAGTGAACCGTTCTCCCGTAAGATCGGACTGCATTGTTCGATATAAGTGAGAATCCAAATGAGCTTTGTCTGGCGAATATGGCACTTCCCAATCATGTCCATCTAAATATGTTCTCACGACTTGTGCGGTATACGGTTTGGAATTATCATGTTGAACAATCAATTTACTGTGCCTATTCGGTCATTCTGGACGTTTTTCTTCTATGGCTGGCTTCAAAAGCATTATTTGTTGTCGATAAACCTCTCCTTGAATAGTTTTAGAGGGTTTGAGCAACTCATAATGTACAACATTTCTCTGATCCCACCAAATACAGAGCATAACCTTAGCACAGTGAATATTTCTCTTTGGCTGTGATAAGCCGGGTTCACCTGATTTCACCCACCATTTTGACGTTTAAGATTATCATAATACAAGTATATACATTTTTCATCTCCTGTGACTATTCGATGCAATAATCTTTTTCTTTGCAGTCTTTGAAGTAGCATTCCTCAAATTGTTTTTCGACGTTCAATGTCTTTTGCTTTCAATTCATAGGGAACCCAGTTACTAGCTTTTCGAACCATTCCAATTGCTTCTAAACGGTTTGCAAAAGTCAATCGTTCAACATTTAACGCTGCAGCCAATTCGGATTGAGTTTGGCAGAAATCCTCGGCCAATACTATTTTCAATTCCGCATCGTCCAATTTTTTGGGTAGTTTTCCATGCTCTTCTTTTAGTGTCAAAATCATTATTTTGAAATCGTCGAAAACATTCCTTACACGTTGCAAAAGCAAACGATGAGTTTCCGCTGCACTTTTCTTTGCAATAAAATAGTGTAATAACACCTCCCGCAAATGACGTTGACTTGGAACGAAAACCGTCTTTTTCAAGGAGGTAAAAATACTTGTTGCTTACACTTTAACCAAATGTCACGTAGTGCGTTTGACAGCTGACATGAAATCCTATCGAATAGTTGCCATTTGTGTTGCCATTTATTAGTCCACGCAAGCAATACTAAAAACGACATCAGTTGGGAAAGGGTGGAGTCATATTCACACACCCAATATTTTCGTGGAAATGTTAATACCGTATATCGAGAAACTTCGAAGGTTTCTTTTAGATATATTCAAAGTGATTATGGTATGCTTGATAATGTATTTGACCGAAACCGGAGAAATGTTCTTTTTTCTTAAAAAAAAAATATCGCAACTTAAATATACCAATAATTGATAATATATCGATGGTCGAAGCATCTGGAGGATTAAGTGCCTGTAGAACTTTAAAGGAACGCCACATAGTGAAGAACTGTAATTTTGTTAAGGCTTGTGAACTATTCGCACTTCCAAACAATTTCTACAAACTTATTTCCCAGAAATCACTATTTGGCAAAAGGGTTTTCAATTATAAGTGCACATCCAACCAAATGAATTCAAAAATTTTCTTTAGTTTACTACCATTTTTCATAAAAGCATTCAATATTTGAACGAATCCTTTTCATCCTCGAAAAAGTTAAAGTGGTGATAAACTGAATGCGCACTTTATTGACTTTGAAAGGAAAAACGTTAAGGAACATATTTTCAAAATCATGAAAAACCCTGTTTTGTAAGACATCACTGAGTAGATGTATCAATTCAGTACTTACCCAAACACAGCTGCAAATGTATTCAAGCAACTTTGTCGCTGTATAAAGTGATCTGGATCGTTCCATGGCGATCGGCCACCCTCACGATCCTTATAACCTTTGCGCTGTGTCACTTTAATAGGTGGTTTACGAGTAACATGTGACACGAGGAGATTCATAAGGATATCTTCACAGTTCGAGGATTGTTGGACAGTCTTCAATAGTAGTAGAGAAAGCCAATTTGTGTACAAATAGTTGTAGTAACGATGATAGAAAGCTGCACCTGTTAACACAATGGAATAGTAATTGGTCCATTTCGATGTGTAGCCCCAAGCATTCTGTAGAGAAAAAAGGAGTTATCAGTCTTCTCTAAAAGGACACGATTTTGGAGAAACTTTTACCTTTGAGTCATCCCAGAAGTGAGCTCGTGCCGGATAGCCAACAATTCGATCCGGAAAGTCACGCCACACGGCATACGCGAAGTCCAATTCGTCCGTATTCAATGTTGCGTCTTCGTCCAGCGAAAGGACTGCGTCAGTCTGAATTTCATCGTACGGATAAAATCTTTGGGATATGCTGGGTCGCTCGTCAATCAACGGACTCGGCATTATGTGCAATGGTATATGACCCGTGGGGGGCCATCGTTTTTTGGATGGAATCGGACGATCAGCTGCCCATATAACTAATATCTGTGACAAAAACAAAACACATCATCATATTTAGATATTAGGCAATCAATTCGATACGTACCCTATCTACAAATTGACTTTTTGATATACTTTTGACTAGTTTATAAAGTGCTACATTTGGAGTCAACGGGGCCCCAATTTGGACATATATCACGGCTGTATAATTTAATCGAGGCGAAGAACCTATTCGATCTAATAAAAATGGCATATATCTGAAACGAACATGAACGAATTAATAATGTTGTGCAGGGGGACGAATTTATCGATTCTTACCGGGAGGAATCTGCGAATGTAGGAAGTGTCAGCAAAGCACCAGGTGATGAGTTCCATACAAGACTATTGCGAAATGGATAGTCCGGTAAGCGTTCCCGGATGATCTGTAATCGAAACGGAATAATCGAGCATATTTATAAATGTTTAATAAAGAAGTAAAGGTACATTTATTAAAGTAGATATAAGCTAAAATAAGCCTAAGTAAGTAAGTTAACATTTTTCCTCTACACAATTTTTCGTACATTTTAATCAAACCTTTAAAAACATCAATAGGATACATTTAGGTCATAATAAGTCAACACAATAAAGAAAAGCTGAAAATAGACTGAAACTAAATTCCGTTTTAAATATTTCATCTACTTTAAATTATTTCAAACTATTTGCGAAACTTCTAACAAATCAGCATTATCAAAATATTTTTGGATAAATGATCCACTTTGGAGCCTCCTGACATACTATATAGGACATGTCTAAACAAACTCTAAAGGATGTTGAAAATCATTTTGTTATATTGGTAAATTGATTTTCATTGGCTCTGCTTGAAGCCTGTGACCAGGCCACGCTCGAAAATCAATGAATTGTTTATTTTTCATTATTGGTTTTGTCGTGAAAGCATCCAAATTTCTGCATGGCTGATGTGATTCAAAACGGTCGAGGAGGATATGAATGGCGACCTGTTTGTTTGTTGAAAATGGATATGGTAAGTGGCGAGGTATTTTCTTCAGAAATTCATTTCACTTCACTAGAGGTGGAACTTTACTGACCTGAAATCAACTTTCAATATTGATCGCTGTGATTTCTGACTGATTTGGCAAACATCCTTTGCAAAGATCAATAAGGAGTATCAAAGGAATAGCTCCATTAATTTTGGTTTGCTTTTATTTAAATGCCACATCAGTTTGACGAGACAATAAAAAAGGTAGCTCAATGTTAATTTTAAGATATTCAATATAATTTTAAAGAATCGCTTTTATTATTATTGTTTGTTTACATTCAAATCATACTACTGCTTTAAGGATCTTTCTCAACATTTATTTTAGCTTTACGATTGACACTTTACAAATCTAGGAAAGCTGTCAGGCATCACTGAATTTCAATGGCTTTAAATAACACTAATCAGATTACATTTTGCATCCTTATCTCTTTTATATCCTCATTTAAATAGATTAAATGGCAACTAAGCCTGTTTAATATTTTCCAGGTATTCAAACGTGAAAAATCGTTTCTGTGAAACGCAAAATAATCCAAAATGCGCGTCCACTCACAAACCAGAAGCGAAAAAACACCAAACATTATTCTCAATGCTTTTCACCTTTTCACAACTTGAACAAAGTTTATTTCCACTTCGAAGTAACAAAGTCTTTCCCCGTTAAGTAGATAAGGACCAGTTACGGATCAGCCAACACCCAAAGAATTCTAATGAGACACATTCTATGTAGTTGCGAAGAAATCCTCTCCATCCATTCCTGTTCGGTCGAAAGCCACCAAAATGTTTATTTTTTCCATTTACTGTTTTCGGTTTCGTTGACAAAATTGATTAAGGATTCAAGGAAAACACCCTTATCAACCCATTAAGGTTATTTAATTTATTCTGTTTGAAAGCTGATGAATTTTCGTATCCTTGACTTGGCAAACGGTAGATTATCAACTTCTGCTGGTGTTGATATCCACGAGAAGGGATCTTATAGGAAACAGCATAAAATGTGATCTTTTCCATGATTTTCTGTGCAGTTTCCGCTGAACCCGTAGAACAAGCACAACAAGTTGAACAAACTTAATTAGCCTTTGTGATTCTTCCAATGAAGGCGACGCATCTCCGAAAGAGATTATCGGAAGACGCAATGTAAAAAGTTCCTGTCCAACCAAGTCGACAATGGACTTTGTTCTTCCTGTTTCTTTCTTGCGCTTGATTGTCGGCCATTTCGCTAGACACAGTCAACAGCAAAGAATCCACTTTTCCAGCACGTTAGTCCTTGAAGCGATAACCAGATTGTTTTCCCAATTGGCAACAATGTCAAGCTAAGCATTTTCCACCAAGAGTAGTGCAGAGTGACGTTCAACTATTGTATTAAGGCTGCAGGACGACGTCACCAGCTTGCACTTTCCAACGACAGGAATTTCGTCTTTAAAATATTCTAGACGTACCGCACAACATGAACTACTTTCGGAATGAGGAATATCCTTGTTCCGCAGAATGTCTGAACTTTCAAACCAGAGCAACGCGAGTCAAAGCGTTTTCCTTTGGCGATGGAAACTTCTACGCTACCATGTGTGTATGTGCGTTTCACGTGAGCGTTGGTTAAATTGGCATTTTCCTCAAGCGACACAACACTAAAACAATTTTCTTTTATTTTTGTGTGAGAAAATAGTCAGGATTCTTGCGCTTGATGAAAATGGCTGTTTAAGTTTTAATTTTAAAGTAGAAATTGCCTTGAGAGTTCGTTAGATTTGTGCTTGAGAATTGTAGGTTTCCTTGATTGCCAAAAGGGACAGTTGTATGGCGGCAATAGCTTCAGATATAATGTGTGTCTACTTTTGGTAAACCAAACTGTCGCAAAGGCTCTCGACAGTCGTACCTATGTTCATGTAGTATATACTGACCTCAGTAAGACATTTGACACTGTTAACCTAAATGTTCTACCTCTGAAGCTAGCTCACTTTGGCCTGTTTGGACCATTACTCTCCTGGCTTGAATCCTACATCAGTTCTCGTTCATGCCGTGTAAGTCTATGTGGAGCACATTTTTCTCTCTTCCACCATACCTCCGGCGTTCCTCAGGAGTCTATGCTAGGCTCTCTTCTTTTCTTAATTTACATAAATGACTTCCCCTCTGTCGTAGCGTCTCAGTGTCTTTTGTATGCTAATGACTTAAAAATTTACCGAGTTATTCGCTCGGGGAAAGATCCAAAGCGATCTGGAAGCGATCGATTTTTGAAGTAAAACTAATTTTCTTAATGTCCAGAAATGTCACAAAATACCCTGCACGCACCCTGTCACTGACAACTATGCCAAATTTGACACAGGTTCAGTTAAAGTTTGAAACGTCCGGACGCGAGGAACTTTAGCTGACGTGCTGAAAGTCAGGTTATGAGTTCACTCGAAGTGAAAAGAAAGTGAGTTTTAAATATAGAGGACTGTGAACTGTGATTTAAGAAATTTTACGGATTCGGCGGATTTAATGAATGAAGTGAGTGAAGTCAATCGAAGACAAGGACCGTGCAGTGCCCAAACAATCTTTCACGATAGAAATATTATCAACATAAGTTTCTACAAATGCAGGACATTCAGCTTTTCGAATTAAAAATTCTTGAATTACAACGGCTGCTGTTACTGATGACAACTCACTTCATATCTAAGACACCTGTCATATCAAAGACTCTTTAAGACGTTATTATAGTTGAACTTATGTTTGATCAATATTTGACCATATTTTGACAACTACTTAGCCTACTGCAAGTAAATTTGACGAGCTCGACTTGCGGGTTCCTAAGTCAATTGTGGTCAAACCTAATCGAGTGGATCATCTTGTTCGTCAATACTAAAAGAGCTCCGTAGTCCGCACGTTTCAGCCGCTGCGTGATCAGTATCTTATAAGGATGAGATGGCAAATAATTTTTCAGAATCTGATGAAAATAACGACGAAGAAGTCGAAGAGCAGCGTCATGCTTCTTAGACGAACGCGAAGGACTGTTCACAAAAGCAGTTCGAACTCGCTCGATATTTTCAGGCTTAGGGCCGGTACGAAAATATCTCGGAGATTTGGTTTTATTCGCAGAAACTGTATTCATCCATGCTTTTACAGTGTTTCACGAAGATTTTCGGATTTAACTGAAAATGTTTCGAAATGCACGGATAGTTTTAATGTACGACTGATTCTGAAAATACGTCTAAAAAACAAGCACGCGTTCCACGACTCCATGTTGGATAAGTACGTGAGGAAAATAAACATTCACTCATCTACTTTCCGTTGCTGTGTTGTGTTTCTTCCTTTCCCCCACTAGTTGCAGTTTTATCAGGAAACAAAACTTCTCAGGATCCTTCGCTCAACTCTGTACACACCAAGAAATTTGGCTACTTAATATATAATATGTAATAAGAGCAACGCATTTCCTGCAAGCCCAAGGACTGAATATTATGATTTTATTTCGCTAGTAATTTTTCCTTTTGCTTTCAGCGTATAGTCTAACAACGAGGCGGAAATGATAAAAAATTAATATATTTTAAATCATACACAGTCGCGATAAAAACGGTCAATCCGGAACTCAACAACAAAGATCTCATTTGAAATTCCCCGGGCGTCTAAATTTCATCGAGTCACCGTAGAAAATTTGCCAAGTTGATTTGAAATTCATTGAAAATATCCGGAGTTCACTTCCTGCCAAACGGAAGCTTTCTAATTCTATCAGGATGTTCACTAATAGATACTCGCTTATTTTTAACTGCTCCCGGATAGGAAATGGACGCCCTCGATTTTCTTACCACGAAAAATCTTTGTACGGCTTCCAACCATCCACCCACTCAGCCGATTCATGTTACCACCGCCAGACGGTGGAGTGAGGTACGACAGGATGGCCGGTCTTCGTACTTGAATGGTTCTTTAAACTCAAATATATCTAAATGGCAGAAGCTACGATTATTTTCTTAGAACTGAAATTTCATGGAAGGCAAATGTATCTTGTTCTTGTTCATTAATTTCTCCCCATTGGTCCTGATGGTCGTTCTTGCGACTTGTTTTGGTCGTGTACGAGAGTAGTCGTTGCGAAAATGTTGAGGCTCCATTTGCCAGCTTCTAATTTCACAGCAACCTCCAGTAGTAGTAGTACTAGTTGGAATAGGTTCCTTCGGGTTCATTGTTTTTCGGTCATAAATTTTCGCCCTGAAAGTCAGAAGACATGGAGTTTGGCAAAGTTTTCGCCCGGCTGGGAGGAAAACGCTAATTAGAGTGATGATGCCTCTCAGCTGGTTTTGAAATTAACAAGGAATAGCACTTGACATTATAATTTGTAGGGAACGCAAATTTGTTTGTCTTTCGTTCTGATTTGCCGGGATGTTGTTTTACGGCATATTTAGTGACACTATAAAGGACGAATGGTGGAAATGCAGCTATTTTATAAACACCTCCATCAGTTATGTGTTTTAAGGGCGTCATTGTTTGTAGCAATAAATCAGATCAGTTTCCATGGCCGAGGTGGCTTCAAACTGTTTGTGAAGGTTTTTTCTGTTTTTTTTTTTGATGAATAAGCGGATAATTCGAAGTAATTTCCTTAAAATGCACTGAACACAGTGGTTTCATTGTTCGTTTTCAAATTTATAGATGAATAAACAGTTTGTTGACTAGTATCCTATCAATTCAGCGACAAACATTAACGAAAATAAAAATCCCCCAAAGGCTGCCACGTAGGCAAAAATGAGAGTTGTCTGTCACTGTCCCGATATAATCTAATAAAGTTTTTTTTCGAAACCCATATAGAAAAACGTACGAACATCCTACGATGTCACCATTATATCACATCGACATTGATCGATACACATATCGGCTGCAACCCCAATTTCAATATAACCATCCTCGAGTCTGACACACAGTGGCAAACGCAACATTTCTAAACGCTTCCACGACAGCTTAACTTGATTGCCAACAGGAATATTGTTACACAATAGTCTGCAATATTCCTCAACTTATTCCCGCACGAACCTCGAACATCGGACGCCAAGCAATAGTCGTCCTTTTTCTATTGTCCCCGCGGGACATTTTCAGTTTAATAGAAAAATAAAACTCACCTCGAATGTTGTGAAGACAATTTTCTCGATTGATCCGAAATATCGTTCCCAAAGAATCTGCGTCTGTTGGCGAAGTGCTAAAATTCGACTAACTGATAAAGACCGAACGATTTCTGGCACCTGTAAGATCATAAAGAAAAGAGTTTTTTTATAGTATCCTTCGGGAATTGTTGTCGTTCCTCGAATTGGTAAATGATAAGGTAAAATCATTTATTTTCTATTGAAAAGCGCATGGTGAAATGGAATTTAAAGATAACTTTCACTTTGAGATGGTCTTAAATGCATGAGAGACGGATATTCCCTTCGGCGAAGGACACTTTTTATGTTTATTATATTTTTGTATTTTATTATTAGGTGCTGTCGATATTTTATATTTTATATTCTGATGGTTCGTTTTCTGAATGTGAATTCTTATTTACTAAAGAAGGGGTTGCTACTAGAGCTTTTGCTTGTTTTATTTTATAAATTGGATCAAAATGTCGCGAGTTTAGGAAGGATCAATTTGATTCTAATTGAAATTACCAAAAAAAATTCTCATCAGATTACCGAGACTCTTGTGCTGACTAAATTATATTTGGATGGATTGACGGATTCCAGATCGACACTGTCGACTTATACTTGAATATTTTTATTCGTTCTACGAAAAAAAATTCTGAGCACCTTATATTAAATGTAAAATATAAGCTGTAAAATGCAGACGTTATCAGAAATTGACTCTCGAAGTAAGGATTTTTTGTTTCAATACCGATAGTTAGCCAATTATATCCTTAACGGAACATTGCATGTTGTATGGTTTTCAAAATAGAAAATCCAACCCTCTTTCCTACTTTTTTTATTCTGCATTCGGTACCCTTCGCGTCCAAACGGGCCACGTTTTATCGATCAAAAATTCTTTCTCGTTTAGGATTTCCAACACTTGTTTCATATTATTGATTTTAACTTCTTTTGGTCTATTATTTTTACTGTGCCATTATCCTCCTTATCTTCTTTCAACCGAACTTATCACCATGCCTTCTCCACTCAGACTCTCGGTCCAATCCCGTCCCCGGTCGCAAGCGGGATCTTTTTTTCGGGGCCTGTCGCGACTGAACACCCGCTATAAACTTCTCGGCCATGAGGCAGCCTAGGGGCGGCCAACCTAGCGGCTGTGCAACATTACAAAATGTTCTGATAAAATTTTATGCGAATCGAAGTATATTTTTGTTATTTCTACTTGGCCTACGATTTCTTCCGAGAAAGAGTGAATCGCACAAAATAAAACTTGTCCACTTTCTTAAAGAATGTGTTTACAGCTTTTGGGTTTATAAGAATTTAGATGTTAGATTTTTAAAACTGTTTTTTTCTATAAGACTCGAATTAAAAATAAAGGAAAAAACATAAGAAGTGTTTCGAAAACAGGATTTTTTAAATTCATTACTAATTTTTTTCGTGTGTAATTTCATATCCCTTTAAGAGCATAGCTTTTTACTGAGAGAACTTTTTGTATTCTTTGGAAAACACCTTAAATCCATCTGTCTTATTTTTAATAAAGTTAATATGAAAAAAAGCGAACGGATTTCTTGTACAATATAAACATTTTTTTCGTTCCTAATGCATCCAAAGACTATCCAGGTCCATTAAAATATTTTTCTAAATACAATCGCCTTTAAAAATCACCTTGGACGGATTAAAGTCAAACTCATTAGTACTGAACCATTTAACATGACATCGCGAAATCTCTTAATCCATTCCAGCATTATCTTTCTCGGCGTCATGTTACCCTTCCACCGAGATTCTTTGCTCCACTACAATATATCGAATATGGGTACTCACCTGAAGGAGCAATCGTTCATCGGCCCAAATGGCCGCTTGCTTCCAATCGATTTTCGATTCGAACGGCAGCACCCAAGCGTTTGATAGCAGGACGGGAATGCAACCAGCCTGCAGGGCTTCCAGAAACCTAGAAACGAGAGAACAATGACCGAAACTGTAGAAACAATCAAATGGTAATGCAACGCGGGAATACGGAAAGGATTCGTTCGCTTGGTTTATGGGACAGGAGAACGCTTTAAGCTATAGGCGATCTATTAGCTCCATTTATAAAAAGTTCCAATTGTAAGATGGCTGAAGTTAATGTGGAGACTTGATACTATAGGATTTTAAAGTACTTTAAAGAAAGTTTATGCAACGTACCTGAAGGAACCTAAACGACGTCCGCGCGGCACCAAACAAAATGTTGAATTTTGCAGTAGAGTCTCGTAATCGTATCTGAAACGAAAAATATAAATTTTAAATCGTCCTCAATTCCATTAAAAAAAGATTCATCCTAATGCAAAAGGGACTGCTAGGCTTACATACTTAAGCCCTTCAGATGATTTTTGCCATAAAACAAAGCCGATCATACCATTTCATGGTTCTATCTACCTACAGTCGTATTTACAACCCACGAACCACGCAAGTGTTGTTAACGTTAGCCCGCTCGAAGGATATCACTCGTCATATTAATGTTTGGCCAATATCCAGACCATGAGTCTCACACCTTCATGTAGGTGCAGGGATTAATACTTGATAAGGATAACTGTCAATTTGTTCTATAATCTTGACAATTCTTTTTGATATTTGCGTTTATAGTCTAGCAAACAATCATAATCAAATATTATTCGAATTTACTTTGATAATCGGTTGTCAGTTCGCGATTTTTATAGACGGCATATTGATTTTTCTTGTGCATATTATCGTCCATGACAGTAAGCGATCTGTCAGACTAAGGATCGATTTCAAATCATATCCTATCAGCATGATGACATCGATGACGTGGCATCGAACTTGCATACTAAAGCAAATATGGCCGCTGTGAATGAAAGCGCGCGAATGGATTCAAATTTATCGACTCGTCGTTGGTCGTTGCAATTGAGTACTTGTTCTTAAATCATTTCGAAGATTTTGTGCAAACATTTTGCTCTGAGCTGTACAAGATTCAGTTGTTGAACGATTTAAAGTCTAACTTACGTCATTTATGCGTTAATTGAGGAATTTTAAATTTACATATTGTTGAATCGCAAATGTGCGCTCAATAAATTGATGCATTTTAATGAATTTTTTACTAAGCAAAATTATTGTTTTTTAAGTGAAAACAGTCCCGAACGAATAGTAGATACATTTTTTACATAGAGATAAATTCACCAATTGTTGAGATTTACGCGCTGAATTTTTTTGAAATTTATTTTTATAATGAGGCACAAGTTTGCGGTCAAAGATTATAATGTTCAAAATATGAAGGATTTTGATCATGGCGAGAACGATTTTCAACAGAGTGACGCTACATGCTGCAAAGCTCCATAAATAACCAATTTAATTAAATCAAGCACTGGCGATAATATGTTTTAAAAATTGCTCTGTATATGAGCCTCCAAAATCGTGTGAGCTGAAGTCTTTTGCCTTAAAGTTTTATGGAGATAAACTAACGAAATTAGAGAATATGAATCCAACATCTCTTTCTCTCATCGCATCTTAAAAAATACACAAATATCTCAAACATTTTCTCATCCTTTAAACATTTTATTTAGTCTCTTTAAATTCTGGGCTATGCATTTCAATCGTTTCGTACGATAAACACTCTTTGGCTAATTAATATCAATGAAAATACTCAACAAACATTTTGTGGAACGGGGCAACTATTTTAATTAGCTGCTGAAGATACTTCAACTGCCAAGCTAGTTTATCTTTTATAAATCAAATTTGGATTGCCATTTCACTTCTTTCAATCGCATTTAGCCGTTGGTGATTTTTTTCGAGAGATTTCAGTTCACGATAAACTTTTCCATTCATTGAAAATAAATTTGTTTTTTTTTGTGGCGGATGCAGTCCTTTGAAATGAACTTGTTTAGCTTTCGGACATTTTTTATAGGAAGTTAGTTGATGATGATACTTTAGGGGGAATCTAACGAATAATTGGACGAGTTGTTTATTGTGTGGATTCACGCCGTGCAAATCCTTTAAGCTTAAGTAACAATTTATCATGAGCAACTGATACATCTGACTGTTGTCACCAAAGTAATAATAATAATTTCTTTTTGAAGCTTCGTTTGATTCCATTTGTTATGATTTATTTCAATTTATCCAAGACCTGAACCTGTTTTACATGGTTCGATTCGCAAGAAACTACACCAATTTTTTTGGCATGGCCAAATTTTTATCAGTATTGAATGCACTTGTCGATGTGCATTGCCAGTTCTGGTTTTGGTACTGAACTGATGTTCGAAGAAAACTAAAGATGTTGCTCTAAAATATTAACTAGCAGTTGTAACAGCAGAAGGTCTTTAAGTCGATCCACGTATTTTTTGATAGTGGACTTATTTTCAGCTGCAGCAACCGAAGAATACAACAGAATCTCATTGAATAGTACTTTGAACGATTTTCAGGCTGAATGTAGTTTATTTTTGCAGGAAACAAACGTCCTGTCCTGTCTTGTTTCTAATGTGAAAGCTTACTAATGCGACAGGACATCATTGATAATTGAAAGCGACACCTGAACAGAATTCTGTGCGATTTTATCGCTATTCATTCTCCTTTCGATCAAACAACCGCAAAGAACTTTTTAAACTTTTGACGAGCAAACACTTAAGTTTGACGATTTCCCGTCCATATCCATTATTCACATCTGCCTCATATATTCTCCGGCGAAATTATTCAAATATATGAAATACAGTACAGAGTTGAAATACATTACACGCGCGTACACATGCTCCTTGCGTTTTGTTGCTCCTGCTATCGCTCAGTCATGGAAATGAGAAGTTTCCTGGATACCAACCAACAAGATTCAAGTATTTCAAGAGAGTCTGCCGTTACTGAAATTGCTTTGTAAATGAGAAAACTTTTTTACTTATGTTTTGCTTTGGAACATCTTCGAATTTCTGCAATGACTTTACCATTCAGGCAAATTTACTGCCATAACAAATCGTTGAATATAAATGCTTACTTAATAGTCCTTTGGAGAAATAATGTTGGTAGGTGGTGTGTGTATCGGGCGTTGTAAAGGAATGGATCATTTATTTTAAGTTGACACGAGGAATTGAGAGGTGCCAGGTGTAATGTAACATGGAAATAAATGAATTAGAATATTTTGATCGCAAGGGATGTCGATTGCAAACAAATATTGGCTTTTCCAAGTTAAATTATAGCAAAAGGAGTCGTAAACGGAAGAGGGCGTTCGATTGGTTGAACGTACTACAAATGAGAAAATGTATTCCTTATTGGCTCCCCATAATCATCGAAAATAATAACTTTTGTCATATTTTGGAGAGGATTATAAGCAATAATTACTGCAATTTTGAGCGCCATTTTTTTCAAGTATAAACCAATTCGTGGCATCATACAAAATATTTCTTTTATTTTTTTGAATTGCTTATATCATAATTAAAATATTTTCGATGATAATCAAGATCTTCAGAGCAACATAAAGATCCTTTTATTCCACCGGGAATGGACACCATCATTGGCCGACTTTCAATGTACATAATTATTCAACGTCTTTTCTGATTTTATCTTCCTCCGTCCCTGTCAACTTTTGCTGCCATTTAATACAGCTTCATTACGTTAAAGGATACAGCACAGCTCCAGCAAAAATAAATGCGCGTGCGAGAAAGAACTCGTAAAAAGCACAGGATAAAATCAGGGAATGGAGTTTCACTGATAGCCATCAGTGTTCTGCGAATCTTTCAAGTGAACGAGCCCTCAAGAGATTTCCCAATAGATAAAAAGGGGGAAACAAGGGCAAATCAACTGGAGAGTGCTCAACATTTAAAGAGATGTCTAAGTGCTTGCCTTAAATCCCATCATTGCCAAGATGCTTTCCGACTAGGCAGGCATTCGCCTCGGCTACTGCCCATTGACTTTTTTCCCCTGGTGAAGTGCCACATCATTCTACGGTAAAACACAGCAACTGAGCCTTTAAAGCAGAGGGCAGAGTTCTGAAAAATAACTTCGACCGTGTTGTAGTTAAAATCCTTGAAGACAAAATTCAATATGGTGTTGCATGTTCGCTTCCTGTGCCTCCTTGGCTGCTACTTCAAAGCTTAAAAGGTTTAGCATGGAAATGGAAATTGAGCCGGCAAGAAAATCGCACAGTAAATTTGTGTTGAAAACACTTCTAAGGACGATTGCGTGAATTATACTGGGTAGGTAGTCAAAATTCTCGGTGGAAGGGTTGTCGTTTGGAACCATATCATTGTTTACCCTAGTTACTGGATATCACACTTCTCCGCAATTAAAATCACCAAAAGCCAGTTTCTGCACTTGTTTCGCCTTCGAAGCAAACCTGCAGATTTGTGTTGCTCACGTGTGTCCTTGATTGTACGTCCAAAGGATATCTTTGTTATTTATGCAAATCTTTATCGTTCAAGGAGTCCAATTTATCCACTTCTGCATCACATGTTTGATCGCCAACTCCCATCTTCATCCGCTGCGTTGCCTGCTAACTCATATACATACCGTGAACAGGACGAACCTGGCATTGAGTCTCCTCCAAGAACTTCTCTAATTGCATTTTTTCTATTTCGTGCCTCGCTTCGCAACATCAAAGCTTGCTTCCACTTTCCACTAGAATTGATGGAGTTCCGCGGAATTGAACATCATATGTGCAGATAAAAGCCTTTACAGCCGCGGGCGAAATGTGGTTGAATCCTTTTACTTAGTTGGTTGGCATTCTATATATGTATGTACAAGTAGATCTGAGAGCGAACGTAACCACGCTCCAGGCAATAGGCAAGCAGGCGGGAAGAAACAACCAGCAATTTTTTCTTGTCGTAAACCCCAACCAGGATCGCGGGTGGCCTCCTTCATTGGGCACACATAAAGGAAAGATGACGAAGGCGAAGAAACCGCGATGGAGTAGGAGCAATGGACTTGGAATACGACGAGGGTGAATAGATGGATGAATGATGCTGTCATGAAATTCTATTCAAGCCGAAATGATTGTCAAGGCGAAACTCTTTCTCTTTTGTTGGCTACATCGTGAACACTTTCAAGGACTTCCTTAAAAAAAAGTGCTGTCAAAAGGGAATTCAATACGTTACGCATGTAACGTATTTTTGTAGCTTACTGTTAAAGACTTTTAACCATTTGAATTTAAATGGTAAATGGTCTATGAGGCACAACATGTTGAGATGAAAAGTGACGGACTGACGCCGAAGAAAACACGGGAAGGATTCTTTTGAAGCATTCCATGGAAACTGTTTTTTGTAACTAAGTGAATATTTAGATTTAGTGACATGTAGAATATTTATCAGTGGTGGAACAAAGGATATTTTACCACGCAAAAAGTAAAAAAACAATTTTCCAGTTTCAGATGTTTCAAGCTAGAAATAATTTAAAAAATAAAAAAAAACTTAAAAAAATTCTCAGATCGAAACGATCTAAATATTACACTAATATACACATAAATAATACAGTTAATATAATATTTCATCACTATAAGCATTCGGCCTACGGAATTTCAAGCGAGTCAATCATTATGAACTCACTGGCATCACAGTATCTATATTTGGAAATTAAAAATAAGAAATGATCGGTCAGAATGATTTAGTATAGTTGATTGTGGTTTCAATATATAATTTTTGTGGGAACCTTACACTGAAACAAAACTATGATGACTAAATAGTTCGACTTACTCTTATGTGATGTTTCAAAAAAGCATTGAAAAAACTACATATAAATATGGGCTATTTACCGTTATACTTGGAAACATTCATCATTGCACTCCCAGAGAATGTTTGCATTTGATTTTATTGCAAATATATTCTTAAAATACAGAGATATATATTTTATAAATTTTCATAGATATACACGTATTGAGGATACGAATATTGTCCTGTATTTTCAAAACTCAAGTTATAATCACTTAATTGGGTAACTTTTCTGAAAATTTCTATCTTAAGCTAATTCAGCAAAATTTTCAACAAGAAATTAGTCTGTTTTCTGTCCAGTTTTTTTAGCGAATAAAATGAAGAATTTTTGAAAATATTTAGGCAAGAAATTTTTCGTACACTTTTTTTGTGATATTTTCCATAATTTTCTTTACACTTTTTAGTTCATCATTTTGTTGTTTTGTTATGTAATTTTTCACGCGCTGTCTTTAACAAAGCAAATGACAAATAGATGATTCAAAATGTTATTTTAATATAATTTTCCGGTCCATTTTCTATGAGAATTTTATCAAAGATAATTTCATTCATTTCAACAATTTTCAACGATGATTTCTTTATAATTATTTCACTAAATGGTTTCTCTCAAACGTTATTTGACAAAATTGTTGGAATGAATTTTTCTCTCAATATTTTTGCATCTGTTTCTTGACAATATTCTATATTTTTCCCAAAAAAAAACATATTCGCCAGCTTATTATTCGAGATGAATCCTGAAATTTGATTGAGCATGTTTGAAAAAAATCTATTCTTAAAGATTTTCGTGTATACTTTTGTCAGTTTTCTCGAAAACCTTTTTCGCAGGTTTTTTTTTGGGTAGGTTTATATTATGTAAAATATTTTCTTGTGCTGTTTTGCTAGAACTTATTGTTTATCAAAATAATTTTTTTTTGCATACATTACACTATTTCAAATTTTGTTTATTGATAATTCTTGATTAAATGTTTTGTAATAAATTCCAAGAAAAAAAGTCCGGATCGTTTTTCATTACTAGAAAAATAGCTCATATATTTATAATTACTATTAGTGCCAATTTTTATACGATTTGCACCAATATTTTCTAAAAAACTGCGGATGTTTTGTTTGGATTTCTGTTTTTATTTAAATATCTTTTTTTGAATAGCTTGATTAGAAGTATTTGTAACCTCAAACATGGTTAGGTAAGCGGTATTTATATTGGAGACTTGATAAGGAAAATTATAATATTAGAATATGGAAACCCGAAGAGGATCGAAATATATTCCAAACGCTTTGATTTCTAGGGATTTCATTATGCATGGAAAGCTATCAATACCTGGAAAACATTATAACAAGAAGACTATACCGTTTTTCATGTTAATTTTGTTTCACGTTTTGTGCACCTTTCAAAGATTAAGAAGGCTTTCTTTGGCTATTGATCTAAAGGCAATTTTTTGTGAACCGCTGATCATTTTTTCATGATGCTAACTTTTCCATTTCTCTTCCATTACATAAAAAAAACATTCTAAAAACACAATTCATAAATCTCATCCATTTTACATTCTATAAAACATTATACCCAGTTTTCTATGTACTCACTAAGCTCCACAACAGACAATTCCATTTGTAAAACATTCTATTTGGGTTGCCCGCTCGTACCTGTAAGTTATCCTAAAAAATATCCCAAGCGTATCCTTTACTTCAGAAAACATGAATCCTGTGTGTATTTGCTTGTTGGTGTGCTTGTTTGTTTGTTTGTTTTCCAACAGAAATTAAGTGTGACCACGATTTTAAAGCGTTTGCAATTTATTCATGACTTTGTCGTGGTGTCCAGGATATTTTCGTGCACTTAGAAAATTAAGGTTTGTTTGGTACATTTCCGAAATGTTGCAAATGTTTTTAATTGAAAGTGCAGAGACCTTGGCATAATGGAGCTGAAGCGAACATGCACGTTGAGAGAAATGGTAGATTTTTGGATGTAAAAAAGAAGCAGAAACGATCTCATTAAAACCGAGTCTGGGGAAATTAAGGTGGAAAATAATGTTTTTAGAATGTGTTGAATTCTTTTAATCTCAAGATTATCCATAAATTCGAGAGAGAAATGCGTTACCATCTCTGTTGCTACTGATAGTGGTTCATTCACGTAGCGCAATTAAGTATCATACATTTAGAAGCAGGCTATTCTTGGCGCGAGTAAGTTTGTTAATGAGGATTTAATCAAGGAAATAATCCTGATACTATTTATCAATGATTTCATGGGATTAGCAGAGGTCACTTTGTTCGAAAAATTAATATCGATTCACTTGTAAGCAAGCCAAAAGGATGTGAACTGTATAAAGAATATTATTCTACGTGGCATCCATCCATTCATTCAAACCGACAGTAAGGTGTCGACTTCTTGGCTAGGTTTGTTTCATTAATAGCACACACTCATACAGGAAGTGCTCATATGCAATCAGCTTAGCAACCCAACCCAGACTAGGCGACATCTTTCCATTTATGTCTTCTCAACACAACCTGACGAAAAGGCTGGTAGCTTGTGTAGCTTGTAATTGAGTAGACACGTAAGGATTCCATATAGATGATGTGACAGCTTGTCTAGGAAGCGAACAAATAGACACTTTCAATTAAATTCCATCGTATACCCTTCAAAACCTCAGCCGCAAATAGTTACATCCATTCCATCCCTCTTCCACATCGACCTGGCTACGTACGTGTACACACATTCAGGCTTCACATCGCCATATTAGAAAGGAATTCATTCATCCGTCGCTACGACTTACCTGTCATATTCCCGGTTATCCTCGTCGCACCGAGCATCTTGCAAATCCCTCCAGCTCTTCCCGTGACGGCAAGTAGTCACTAGGACCAAATCCCGGGCGTTATGCAAATGAAAAAGCGAATTTCTCGTCTCGGAACCGATCCCGTGGACATATCTGAAATAGAATACAAAATAGACCGCATTAATCCAATTTTCCTTCTATCGGCAAACCTGTACGAATGAAAAGGATGCGAAATACAGGAAGCAAGGACACGACCGGCTGCAAGGTAGGTACATAGGTAGCTAGCTAGGTTGCCAATAGTCAACATTGGCAATGATCGAATCTGCAATTTGTTCAGAACGGAGTGGCAGCCGCAGAGGATTCATAGCTCCATTTTATTATTGATTCAAATTCAACATTTCATTTACAGTTGTGGACATTGTCCTGTTTGTTGATTTAATGCAGAGTTTGTAGTCGGAAGACCGAAGGCAGCAAATAGACAAGCAGTAAGATTTAATCCATTTAAGTTTCTGTTTCAGCAGGAATAATATTGCATCAGTATTGGATTTGCTTCCAGGGCACATCCTTTTGGAAATCCAAGCTGCTCAGTTTATTGTTGGTTCAAATGTCAAGTCATTTAGAAAATGTAATTTGCGAATCGTAACACATTTTGAAAGTGACTTGAAAGTGATTCCACTTATTTGTTAATCGAAAAATGGTTTAAGGACATTGATCTGTGCGTACAATTTTATTTATCTTGGCGAGGAAAAATCTAATCGCTTAGGTATTGATTTAGCTTTACCTGAAGCTTTTAAACCTGACCTAAATAAAAAGTAGTAATAATAAAGTAGTAATAAGTTTACAAGGGAATGGAATTAATCTCCATCAAAGTACTGTCCTTGTCTAGAGATGCACTTATCCCAACGTTGAATCCAATGCTGGAAACATTTTTAGAAGGCTTCTTTTGGAGGGCGATCAGCTGTTGTTTCGCGACCATCTCAATGTCAGGAATGGTGTCAAAACGTTTTCCTTTTAGCACGGTTTTTATTTTTGGGAATAGCCAAAAATCGCATGGTGCTAAATTTGGTGCTGTTGGACACACACGAAGATTTTTCTCAGCCAAAAATTCGCGAATCAGAAGCGACGCGTGGCACAGCGCATTGTCGTGATGAAAAAGGAAATTAGCCCATTTTTGTGGTCTCTTTCTTCGTATATCCTTTCGCAAATGTTGCAGTAAACCTTTATAAAATTCGGAATTTACAATTTTTCTCCTTGAAACGCACTCTGCCCTCACTATCGACAAAAACAATGAGCATGGTGTTGATGTTCGACTTCGACTGACGTGCTTTTTTAGGGCGAGACGAGTTGGGGGTTTTCCATTGGGAACTCTGCATTTTCGTCTCAGGGTCATAGCTATACCCCAACTTTAATCTTCAGTTACAATGTTGGCCATGAAATCCGGATCTGCTTGAAGACGATCCTTCAGTTCCGTGCAAACTAAAACACAATTTTGCTTCTGTTCGTCAGTCAAAAGTCTGGGAACAAATGTTGCATTTACTCGTCTTATTTGCAAATTCTCGGTTAAAATGCTTTGCACAGACCCGAAAGAGATGCTGACTTCTTTGGCAAGCTCTCGAATAATTATTATTCTATTTGCACGAAGATTTTTTGCCGCTTTTTGTACGTTTTCGTCTGTTTTTGAGATCGATGGACGTCCCGACCGTTGCTTATCTTCAATTGACTCAGTGCCATTTTTAAATAGCTCATACCACTTGTAAACAGTCTTCAGAGTTACCACATTATCGTCATACATCGATTTTAACATTTCATGAGCTTCTTTGGCACTTTTTTTGCAACTTAAAACAAAATTTAATGTTGACGCGTTGTTTGAAATCAATGATGCGCGACAGACGCAATAAACACGACCTCACTCTAGCGGTTCTGGAGATTGACTAACTACTCATAACGAGTTCCAGTCAGACACAGTCTGTCTCATCGGATCAAGCTATCGGAACATATGGCATGAAATGTATGTAGCATGATCGGTTTCGTCCCTAAAAATTCTTTCACCGTATTTTTTGATCAGATCTCGTACAAAAGGGCTGTTATGGAGACGCATAGGATTTTTTAATTCAATTAATATCAACAGATCAAATGATTTTCCTAGCCAAAATTTTGTGGTCTTTCAGATATCCTTGAGATCTTTTCAAGTTCTTTGTAATTTCAAGGCATCAATCATCCATGACTGAATATTTTATTATCCTTGAATTCCAAAGGCTTGCTTTCCAAATCATAAACTTGCATCATCTTTCGGGCTTCAACACGCACAATTTTCTTAATAAGGATATGATACGTAATTATAGTCTATAATAAAAAAGCACTTTCTTTGCATTCCACCATTTTCGGAGCGCCTGCGGTTGAAAACGCTTTACCTTTTTACATGACATTTTTCACATTTCTGATAAATGACCTAAAAATCAAAAATTTCAAGTGACATTGAAGAAAAGGACGACATTCATCGTAAATTAGAAAGGAAAGTCAAGTCATGTCAATGATTCGCCACAAGAAAAATGAATCACCGTCGCCAAGTGTATGCTTTCAAGGTGACAAAACCATGCAGTGGTCGAGTCCTATTCCTATCTATACCTTCATCAAACCCTCCTCCACCGACAGAAGATTTTGTCATGGCTTCTATTATGTATGTACTGTGCATGTGCTTCGGCCGTCACCAACAGCAATTGAATTTTCCAATCGATTAACTTTAAGTTGTTCTAATCGATGTATAGCTACAATAGTATTGCACTATCCTTCACATTTTGTCCATCCGCCTTTTGGAAGGAAGGAAACCAACACAACAGGATGTAGGCAGAGCGACAAGCTAAGATGTTAGCAAAGGTGCAGGCAAGTGAGGACGATTAGTGGTTGGCTTTGCTTGATAGCAAGCAAACAGGACGTTTTTCATCATCAAGTCTCGACACGCCATGGGAATATCCTTGATTTGCCGAGGCAAACCTCAGCCTATATTCGAGTGAATTAAACAAAACTGTCTGGAATCCATTAACGGCTAACCTTCCGCTACCACCAACATTGCCACCCTCACGACATCAACACCCAAATCCCAACGACATTTGCATTCATGCGACTCCTTTGTAATACATCCTGCCTCCCAAGGCCGAATTTATTAGAGTTTAGGGAATATAGTTTCACGGGGAAAAAGTGTTTTTGTTGTCTTCTTTTTGTCGATGGACATTTTTTTACGTAATTAAGGTGACCTGGTTGGGCATAGCGGACTAAAGAAGGAAACTCATTAGGAGGCTGGCAATGAAAGCGGCCCAAAGATAAGTGGGTGCTAAATGGCATTATGATAAGGGACCTTTTGTCATAATGTTAATTCCACAAAGAAGATACGGAAACCAATCAGTGCTGGAGGGCCATGCAACTCAATTAATGAGTTGCTCTTTTGATCATGACCGCAAGGAATTGATGAATCATTGCACTTCGTGGATTTCCATTGTATAAGATTCGCCATAAGATTGAAGCAGGGTGGTTTCCGGCTCATTCATCACAAGAATCGTTGATTATTGAACAATAATCTTGAAGACAAAGCTCTCAAATGGTGATGTCATTCTTATTTTCTAGCTTGGCCAAGCTGTGATGCACGGAAAATGACATCGCGATTGGCACAGTGCAATTTTCCACAAACAAATTCAGATTTCACGACACGCAGCTCGATCAGAACGACAGACGCCATAAAATTTATGGCGAATCTCCCCGTTTGCTTCCAATGTTTCTACAAGAAGCGCCAGACAATGGATCCACACTTTGCCATGCGAATCACGTCACGATTGCCAAAGAATATTCACTTGGATTAGTATTCTTTTTTTCGTTTTTCTCGAAGAATATATTCTTGGAACTGTGCTTGAGGTAATTTTCACATTTTCTTGAACTGCTAAATGCCCCGACTGAGAGTGAGAGATGGCACTTCAATTAATAAAATTTATAGAAATGTGGTCAGCAAAAAAGGGAAGAAAGGATTCGTACCGACGAAAGATAGAACTGTGTGTCTGGTATATTCTTAAATGAAGGTTTCAATGAAAAGAAGTGTTATCGATATCAAAAAAATCCGTTGAACATAATCTTTTTCGTGATGGTTCTCGAAAGATGTTTGCTATTGCACTAACGAGCTTTTTAAAGTTAAAAGCGATAGAAAAAATGATGCAATACCTCGTGAAACTACAAACCATTACGGCGAAACATATTCAAATTGCGTTTTACAGTGCAAACAACTTTTTTTATACAAATTTATTTTAATATATTCAGAAAATATTTATTCAATCATTTACAAATAAAAAAAATATTCACGACAGTTAGAAATTTTCGACAGCAATAATTCATAGAAATTCTCGCAAGTAAAAATCTATGAGAAATATTTTTGTTGATCAATGATCAAGTAAAGGCAGAGATAATTTTTCGAACATATTTACTTATTTTTTAGAAAATTAGATCTCATCATTATGAAAAAAAACTCACAAGATATAATGATTTTAACTTGGAATTATAGCAAATGAAATTTTCTATAGAAAGCTCGAAAAACTTGCCATTAAACTATTTTTCTCAAAAACTAGAATTTTTTTCGAAAAAATACGTTAGTAAATAAATAATTTTTTTATAAAAAAAAACAAAATAAAAAACAAGGGGACAAACTTTTCAAAAGTTTAAAAACTAATACTGTGAATATTTTTTTAGGATAGCTATTTGTGGGAAATTTTGGCTACAAAAACACACACACACACACACACACAATTTCACTAAAATACTTTGGGAAAATACGCGGCTCAAAAATATTCTATGAGAAAAGTCTATTGTCAAAATGTTTCGAAAAGTGCCCACGAAAAATATTACCATTCACAAAAGTTTAATGAGATATTTTCTTGACTAAAATTCCAGCGATTAATACTACTGATACACTAGAGCTTAGGGACCATTTATATATTACGTAACACTCCAAGGGGAAGAGGGTATTCGAAAATGTTACATAAATGTAAATTAATATGTAACAAAATTTAAAATAAGTTAAAATAATTTAATTGGTAAAAATTATTTTATTTATAATAAATGGAAAATAAAAATGAGTTTTTGGTTAAAAGTATTTACAGTTTCAATATTTTATGATTTGAATACGTAATAAAGAGGGAGGGGGTGTCTCTAAAAATGCTACTAAGTGTTACATGGGGAGCGGGGACTTAAAATACTCTTAAAATTGCGTTACCTAATATACCGATGGCCTGCTATAATGAGTCAGCAGCTCATTGTGAGCTAAACTTGATTTATAATGAACTGGCAGCAAAAACAAAATTTTTTTCTTCTTTGAAATAAAATTTCCCGCGTGAATTTGTTGAAAAATTAAATTTAAAAGAGCATTTCAAAAATACCTTGAAAAAGTTACTGATCAAAAATGCTGTATGAAAAAGCATTTAGCTGAATGTTCTCATTAAATAATTTTCAAATGTATCTTTTTTGAAGAATATCTACGAAAAACATGGAAATTCAGAAAAATTGCTCAAAAATCGTTTGAAAATTTTTGGGCCAATAATTACAGCGATTAAAATATTGACAAAGTATTTGAAAAACACTTCCTAAACAGACAGCTAGCTGTCTGGCTTGTTAAAAAATTGAAAATATTCGGCGAAAATTTGTATTTTGTGTAAAATACCTGCAAAATATTTTACGAAAATTTATTGAAAAATCAAACTTTTTTTTGAGAAGTGCACAATATTTTTAAGACAATCCATCGAAGAATCAATGCGAGGAGTCAACAAGAAAATATTTTTATGAAAATTTTGATTCATAGGCATGTAAAGTTTACCTTTTAAGCTTGCCGAATGATTGAGAAGAAATA
The DNA here is from genome assembly GCA_963942545.1 of Oxycera nigricornis. Lineage (NCBI taxonomy): Eukaryota > Metazoa > Arthropoda > Insecta > Diptera > Stratiomyidae > Oxycera > Oxycera nigricornis. The sequence continues at coordinate 4,464,032 of OZ012662.1, forward strand.
CAAGAGTAAATTTGCCACTACGACTAATTTTCCTAAGAATTTAAATAAACTCTTCTAAAATATTTTACCAACGTGAATTTTTTTTACTTTTAATTCAGTTAAAAAAAACAAATTAACAGGTTCCCTGCCCAATGTATCACATGAGATAAATGACGCAATTTTGTACCAAATATACAAAGTCCGTGTATCATATGTGAGCAAAATGATACGTGATTCCAAATGCTTGTTTTTAATGGACGCAGCAGTACAAATTTAATTTTTGGTTTAGGGACGCATAGGGTACATTGTCTACTCTGGGAAAAAAACCACAATCACAGTTTTTTGCCAAAATATGTAACGTTGCGCTCGCGCATCATACCTTGTACTTTTTTTTCAACCCTTTGGAGTGGCCTAAATTTGTACAAGTACATTGAAAATATATTCACTCCCTCTAAAAACACTAATGAAAATCAAATCAAGTAAAAAAACCGCAGGGCGTTAGACATTTCAAAGTCACTGTTGTATGGGGACAGGAAACCTGTTAAGGAACCATTTAAAAAAAAGCATTTTCACAATAATAGAATATTTTACAAAAATGGTTTGTAAAAAAATTCTTGGAATTTTTTAGCAACATGGATACTGCAAAATACTCGTCTGTAAATTGATGGGAACTCAAAGCTGGCTTCCCAAGGCGAGTGAAATCACGCGCTTCGATTTCACGTTGTTCAATTGAAAAATTACAGCAAAAAATAAGCTAAGCTAGTTACTTATGGTATTTTCATAAATTGAGAGCTTACACGACTAAACTGGTAATAAGCTCCCCAATTACTACTTTCGTCGTGCAAGTGAAGTCGAGGAAATTATAAAATATTCGCTGCAAAAAGAATCAGATGAGCAAAAGTATCCAGGTCCATAATAGACACATTTAAAGTAATAATATGGCCGAATGGCAACGAAATAAATTGTTTGGCCATTGTGCACTAAGAGCAAACAAAGCAAACCCAACCGTTGGTATGCTGTCACACGCCAATCTTATATTTATGGGAATATACAACAAAATTCTAGAAATTAACACCGTTTGACATCTTCCAAAATACCAAACGATTCTCATTTAAAAGACAGATCGCTATTGACTTATCCATTAGCATAAGCCCAAGGACCTTTTCGGCGACCAAAACATATTTCTTTGCGTGTGCTTTACGGAAATCCTACCGAATTTATTGTACCATTAATTGAAATCTACTATTCTGCCAAGGAGCTTCTACTGCATTACATTTTCATTTCCCATTTATTTACTTTCAACAATTTATCCCACATTTGAGCGTTTTTCTAGTCACATTTCCGTCTCCGAATGTACCTGTCTACCTTTCCGATTACGTCGTCTCCTTATTCTTCTTCATTTTCAAATAAAATTCACATGGCATGTCCTCATTAAACTGGCTGCTCGTTATTGGATTCATGTTTCATTAAATTTTATCGCTTTCCCAATAAATTGATTCATTCTACGACGATGAACTTGATACGTCTCCAGAGATGCCAGGAGTAAATAAGATTGACGAACGCGAGGGAGTGTGGGCGCAACGAGCAGATATCCTTCGTGTATAGCAATACTCTATTAGATTGCGGTCTAAGCCTGGCAAAGCTTCGTTCCGTGACATTGATATAAGGCGGTGGCGACAGTCAAAGCAAGATTAAAATCTGTTATTTTTTCTTTGCACGCCTGCAAAGTTTGGCAAATAAATGAGTGGTAGTGGAGGGAGAGGTTGATCCAAAACCATCAGCTAACCGCTGGGATTGCCATGTTTACCTGGCAGTTCTTTCACGCAGAAGGATACTTTATTTTTGATTTCGTTCGATCGGTGTCACTGTCCCTACAAGCGGTTTGTGTCAGAGGACTCTTTTCGCCCCTATTCGGGCAGCTCAAACAAAACCATGATAGAGTACTGAGCAAACAAACAATTAGTATGGCAGCTCTCGCTGCCTAATGACTAGCAAACAAGGATACTGTCTCCACGCTATTCTTCATGAGCAATCAGCACGCATAGTCGGCCCAGTTCCGGCGGAAAAGTAAAAGTGAATTAGATGCCCCCAAGTGGAGGAAGGGACTTGAACGGATGATGGGTCATTACTCTCAAACGCCAGACTTGTCTTCGCATATCCTCGACTCCGTGCAGATATCCTCGTGCTTGTGCTTTTCGTTGGGACAAAACAGAAATGTCGGCCGGAATGATTAGGATTTTGTGGCAACTATCCTGTGTATTGCCAAAAAGATAAATAGACGAGTCTTTTGAGAGGATAATACCACCACCGCTTATCAGCAGCCTGAGCAACCGTAAGCCACCGCAGAGCTTCTTGATGAGGCAAATTTTAAGAACGACCTACTTAGCTCCGGATTTATTTTCTTTAGGCCGTCTTTACTGGCCATTTCACTTATATGATTATTTCAGCTTGTGCTTCGGCTGAAGGACAAAAACAGGAGTCTCAAGTCAGAGACGCAAACATTGTCGTTAAGTTCGCTCTGTTTGCTGTTGGTTATGGGCTACGAGATAGAAATTCGAGTCTTGTTTTAACTCCCTGCTGTACCCGACACTGCCAAAACACACCTTGACCTCTTGGTTAGTGTACGAGTATGTGTGTGGTACGCATAGCTTGAAGGACTTTTCCCCCGTTTCCCATTTAGTCAGGATGCTGAGTCGAATGGATGTTTGTACGGTTTCATCTTGTTGTTAGTTACAGACGTCGCCTAGGAAAATGGAGATGCCATATGAAATGGATGCATGGATCATTCCCTTATGAAGAGGATTGAAAAGAAACAAGAGACGAGTGTGTCCTCCACGACGCGCATTGTACTGCTTCACAACGTTATCCGGCTGTACAATGACTTAAAGAAATCCCTCGAAAGCTATGGATAAACTTCGGATATAAACTAAAACAAAACAGCCAAGAGAATGATGGCGTACAACAAGCGTGAATACACCGAGGAATGATTGAAGATTTCCCATTGTGCTTATCCGCATCTAAGATTTTTACGACACATTTGTAAAATGAATTATTTATGATGATGATGGGATGGTAGATTGCAGGATCGTGAATCTGCGGAAGCGAGCCGAATGTAAATGTGACAAAAGATAATGGTTTTTTGCATAAACATCACTGCAGTTGTTCGGCTCCATGTGAATGAATCTGGAATGATGGAGTTAAACATGGTTGATGTCGTACTTTTCATGCGACTAATGACACTAGCGATTTGGTGATATTCCAGGATTAAGGACGCGTAAAAATAAACATTGCAAGGTATAATGAAAGGTAGATTTTATGATGTTTGCATCAAGTCTGAGTGAAATCAATATTACGGACGATGTTTGTTTTTTCATCTACTGATTGAGTCGGTACTGCGAGAATCAGATGCGAAGCATCTTAGGTTTTTTTCAACGTTGGGAGATGGAAATCTATCAAAAGATACTAGTCGGTCCTGCTTCTCAACATTTCGAATTCATGCAGCGTTCAAACTAACTATCATACCTCAATAATTTGACTATAAACCGCAAGCAATAGTGAAAATTGACCTCAGAAATTTTCGTTCCTCTAAAGAAAATGGTTCTTCCTGGAAAATCAAACATGTCCTTTCATTTTAATGCTTTAATTTTGATTCAGCTAGACGACAGTTGAGTTTTGAACATATATCGTGAAACAACGTGGGTTTGTAGATACGCAACTAAGTTTCCATTGTTTTTTAAAGAAAATGCAACTGTATTGTGAAAAAATGGTTACAAATGAATCATTCCAAGTATTGCCCGTCGCTAGCTCCAACTTTTCCCCATTTTTCGGGCAGAGCTCGAATAGCGTTACGGTAAAAGTGTTCACATTTTGAGGCTATCCATCACAATCAAGCTATTTTTTGATGTCTTTATATGAGCAAAACTGCTGATCAGCCAGGCCATGTGCCATCGAAGGGAATAAATAAAAATGTGGTCTAAGTGCGACCCTTGAGGCCTACACGACTAACTTCCCAGTAGGGTGAATAAAAAGCTATAATTTGCTTTTATTAATAATTACTATTATTAAACATTATTATTCGAAATTAATATAAATACTTTTATTATTTTTATGAATTTTTTATCTAACCATAATAGCTTTGGTAGAGGAAGACGTCTCCACCACCTGGTTATACTCTACCAAAGCCTCGGCAACCTCGTCCTCTTCGTCCTCGTCATCCTTCTTGTCCTCCACTTCGTTCTCCATCTCGGCCTCGGAATCCACAACTATTATTGAGGGTATTTATTTATTATTTACAATAATCATTTGTTATTAAGAATGTTTGACCGTTACTGAATAATTATAATTGTACTTAGTCGTGCCATAAATTCTGTCACAACTTTAAAGTAGCATGAAATCTAAGAAATAAAAGATAATATGTTTATTTCAAAGAAATTTATTTTAGTATGGTATTCTTTATTAAATAATATTATTTTAATTCGAAATGACCTCCTTTTGCTTTTATGCAAGCTTTTAAACGTTTTGGCCACTGGTCTATAGCGGCACGCACGGTATCCAACGACATTTCATTTGCTGCTTCCACCAAGGATTTTTTCAGACTGTCCAAATTACGGTGGGGAGTTCTACAGGCCTTGTTCTCTAACTCTGTCCACAAAGCATAATCCAGCGGATTTAGATCTGGTCTCCCGGATGGCCAATCTTCTTGTGCAAAAAAAGCATGAATGTTTCTGCGTAGCCACTCCTGTGTGCTCTTTGCTTTGTGAGCAGGAGCAGAGTCTTGCTGGAAGACTCAATGTTGTCCGCCGAAGAGAGTGAACGATAAAGGTTTCACAACACCTTCAAGCACATTGGTTTGATACACCGCCGCACCAGTTTTGACTCCCTTTTCGCAAAAATGGAGTGTTGTGACACCTTTATGGGATACACCTCACCAAACCATTACAGGAGCTGGATGATGGCCTCGTTGCACTCTGGGAACCGTTTTATTAGCTTTTTCTGATGATGTTGAATAAACCTTATCATTTTGTTTATTAAAAACTTCCTCCACAGTATTTTTTTTCATCGGTAACGAGGATGTTCTCATGCCCATCAGTTGCGTGCCAAAGCAAGAGACGCTTGCATCTTTCCAACCTTATTTCCTTTAACCGTGGAGTCAACATGTGGGCTGTTGACCGACGATAAGCTTTCATATGAAGATCATCCCGAATGAGTCTACTCATCGATCTTGTGGAGATTTCCAATTCCTTCGACAATTTTTTTTGTTTTCGCAGTGGATCTCTACGGATGCGCTCTCGGACAGCTTTGATGGCCCTGGCTGTTCTAACGGTACGTGGACGACCGGTCCTTGCTCCATCATTTATTCCTGAGGTCTCATTAAATCGTTCTATTGCACGATAAATAAATCTTTTTGTTATTTTGAGCGATTTCAACAAATTCAAAATTTCAGAAGCACTTTTGCCACACTTATGGAGTGCAATTATTGCGATACGATTTTCTTTCACGCCCCATTCCATGGTTACTAGTCAAAAACGGTTACCAAACTGATCGGAATATTACGCCGTACAGTTTATTTGTTATAAATTGTAACATAACGGTACAGTTCCAGGGTGATTTCTGAGAAAGCGCTCATTTAAAATTGTGTGACAGAATTTATGGCACGACTAAGTATATATAACAATATCAGATTATAACTAATATTATTTGATTGTTATTAACAATATTAAATTATTTATAACAATATCCAATTATTAACTGCATTAGCGTCTCTACTCCCATTCAACCAAACCTGATAATATAAGTTTGGAATTTCATAAATTAATCTTTATTTTTTTTTGAAATAACATTTTTTACAAATTTGATCACAATTTTGCTAAAACGCACAATAACAACAACATTACTATGAAGGTATTTGGTATCTGCACGAATTAATAGTGCGTATCAACAGTTTAAAACAAAGCAATTTTTAGTCGTTTTTTCAGTTTTTTCATCCTAAATAAAAAACGGCTTAACCGATTTTGCTGAAAAGTCATTCAGTTCTAAGTTACGGTCCCACGTCAATCCGATCTTTGGTTCTTGAGATAATCGAGACGAAAAATTATTCCCAACGCACATACGTACATACGCACATCCGCACATACGTACATACACACTCACAGACATCTCCCTAAAAACGATGGATTTGGATTCTAGATACCTTAAAACGTGGAGATATGTCAAAATTTGGGATTCGCAAAATCGACCCCATTACAATAACTTCCCATAGGGAACTGGGAAGTTAATAATCGAAAATATGGCGAGTGTTGTAGGACTTCCCATTCGAGCATAACTTTCGCAGCGTGAATATTTGACCGAGCCGACGACGAAGAAGCATAAGCGGGCAGTCCCCATGACTTTCTTGTCTTTGGGTTGCTGTAATGAATCCATTTTTCATCAGCCGTCACGATGCGATGAAGAAAACCCTTCCTTTTTTGCCGCTGGAACAGTTGTTCACAGGCGAAAAAACGACGCTCAACGTCCTTTGGCTTCAAATTATAAGGAGCTTTTGAATCATTCCCAACGCATGCAATCGCTTGGTAATGTCTTGGATGGTATCTCCTAATGCTGAAGCAGGCCTTTCTTTCATTTGGCACGGATCCTCATCCAGCAATGCCTCCAATTCAGCGTCTTCGAAGGTTTTTGGCCTTGCTGCTGAAGCAACGGAACCAATCACGGTACGTTGTTTCACTTAGAGCAGCACCTCCGTGAACTTTTTGGACCTCTCGGTGCGCTTCAGCCGCCATTTTCTTCGAATGAAAGAAGAAAATCAACACTTCCCGCAGACGACCGTTATTTGGTACAAAAGCAGATATTGCACACAACCAAAAGTAGATGACGCCAAAACAAATTCACTAAGCTTGGTTGATGACGTTTCTGATATGTCAAAACCGAGCAGCACTTACTGCTGGAGTCATCTATTGACAAACAGCGGGAGCGCACGTAATAAAAAAACACTCAACTTATTTCAACCTAATATCCGAGGTGTCCACCCGGAAATTTTGAATGACAGAGAATGTATCCCTTCTTCATACTAAACCGATATCGACTCATTTAATTTTAAATAAAATTGCAATTTTTTTTTTGCAATAAAGCAACTCGTTGAGCATATACCGAAAATCTAGTGATAATTTCGACTGTATTACCATTAAGACATTTTGATATTCTGCCACCAGAATCTGTATTGCATTTCAATGCAAAACCACAAAGATATCAAAACTATTTTAGGAGGACGTCCCTCATGACTGTCACACAATAATATTGGCATGATATTCAATAAAAACTTTTAAACTCCACTATTCTTAAAAACCTCCTTAAAAAACTATCCACGTTTCTCCGGACCGAAACCGAAAAAACAACAACAAACTGCCGTGGCAAAGCAACCTTATTCGATCAGGATCATGCCAAATTGCCCACCTTATTTCAATATCTTACGTTCTTCCTCCCTGGCAAGAAATTTGTTTTGCCATTATATTTCTTCATGTCCCTCTAGAGACTTAGGCCTTAATTGAATATTTTCCAGTGCTTCTTCGGCATCTTTCCAGGAAAAGCGTTGTTGCTTCCGAGCCGTGTTTTTTGCATTTCTGTCTTCTTTTCGAGATTCAGTCGAGCGCACTATATTGTATGATGGCTGTGGATGAAAGCTACATCCTTGAAAAGGACGAAACGAAATACTTGCCGTCATCTTTGGCTTTCTCAAAAAATTTCCAAAGGAAGTCCCACATCACATTGGTGTAGCATTAAAAATTGATTATTTTAAATCGAGGATACATCGCAAAGAACGGGGAAAGGGTGATACCGGAATAAAACAGTATTGAAAATAGGATAACATCCTTTCAGATTGAAAAAAAGGTCTGGGCAGCAGACAGTGGTAGAAATCATAAAGGAATTATTTCATTTACATCAAACTCTTCTGCGGTTTCCCATTGTTTTTCTTTGATAAATAAAGGAAGGAAAACTTTACGAATAGACGACCTTGAGAACCAGCTTTCACAACCGCTCGACTTTTTGTTATTTTTTTGTTTCCACCCTCCTCACGGGGATTATTATGATATGATAAAAAATGCCAACCAGTACAAGTCCCTCACGTGAGTTGCTTGTTATCTTTCATCATTTCGCATCACGTACATATGCAATTGTGTTTTTCCGATGTCAAACGTCGTCCTGGAAATCTTCAGGAATTCCACGCTTGTTAGCTTCTTGTTGCTTTTCCGATTTCGTATGCAAGCTCGCTTTCAATGGCGACAAGTTGGCATTTAGTTCCACTTTCGGTACTGGCACACAAAAACATACAGTGAATAAACTTTACCTTTTCACCAGGCAATATCTTTTACCCAGTCTGTTTTGTCGACTATTGAATTTCCTTAGGGCATATACATATATTTTCAGGACATACTCATGAGACTAACAAACTTTAAGATTTCATCGAATGCAAAAGAAGAATAAGTCGGCCGAAAAAACGAAATAAATTTATCGAAGAGACGAAAAATAAGATACTTACAAAATATATATGTATAATGTGAAGGTCTGTTTGTAGAAGACCTTTCTGCACGTACTTTTGCCAGAACTGTGATTGTGTTCAAGGCATCACTCATACTTCAATTCATTTAATGAGAAAGCGGCTTAGACCTCAAAGAACTTTGCCTGCTTCGCACTTGTGTTAACATTTTACACAATACTCCAGGAATTATTTTTCGCCACTAGTATCAACAATATAGAAAGCCATCCAATAAGGAGGCACGTAACCGTGAAAATCCTGTTAAGCATCCTAAAAGCGTTAAGATTTATTTCTCTCTCAAGACGAGACCACTTATTCTCTGGACAATTTTTCAATTGAATTGTTGAATTTGGTGGTAGAAAGTGGAGAGAGTTTATAGTGAAAAGTATGCAATGAAGGGTTGAAGGATATTGGATACGGCCCTTTCGGGTATTAGATGATTTTCGAAGTCGATGATTCACGCTGATGCAATTAATTTTGTTTCGTGATTTTCAAATGAATGGGTTTTTGTGTTCATCGTTCCCAATCATGAGAAACAAATACGGGAAGTGAGTTATTACTTCAATAAATACAAGAACGCTGGCATCGTGTGGCAATATGTCTTCATTATCGCCCTTTATGAGCCGAAAGTACATCATTATTAATAGTTATTTGCACTCACTCACAAGGGACATCTGTGGAAGTGTATGTTCAAATAGGGAAAGCATAATAAAAGAGGATTAGTAGTCGTTCCAACTTTCCGCTATCTTGCGTGGAAATACATCATCAGCAATCGTTTAAAGGCCAATTAAACACATTACATCGTTTAAACAAACCAGAATCTGCCCGAGTACAAACCACTTCACCCACTTGACATCGAAATATACTTCAACTTCGCCAGCCATAAAACATTTTCCGGTTCAAAGCATTTAGAAGTGCATTTCTAGTGAGGCACGTTGCAATCATTTTCCCTCGCCAGCCCGGCAATAGAAGTGCCATAAAAACAGCCATAAAACACCATCTCTGCCTGGCTCCACTCCTGACTACCCTTTTCCAATGTAAAAAACGCATCATCGAGACGATCGCGACCACTTCAACTTGTTAAACTACGATTTGGATCATTACATCGACGAGTGGAGATTCCCACCCCATCGCTACATTGTTTGCAGATGATATCAATGTGCACCCTTCCAAGGGGTGTCTGCCAACTATCGTGTCAAGTTGCCTCCACATGGAAATTGAAGGCTCTTGTCCAAATTACTTGCAATTTAACCGGCCGAAAAGTTGCCTCCGTATCGACACAAATCAGATTGGATTAATTGAAGGAATGTCCGGACGCCCAAATGAAGCGGAAGGCACTTACCGATCCCAGTGTTCATGAACAAGGAAGGAATTTCGTGTTAAATGGTTTGTTTCCAAACAGAACCTCCACTGAACTGCAGTCGCTTAGCCGGGCCAAGAAGAATTTGGTGGAAAACTCACTCAATAATTTTCAGTGAACTTCGCACCATTCAACGGCAAACTTTTCCTGTTCCGGAGGACCAATTGCAGGCTTCGAGGAAGACACTACTCGAGTTGATTTCCTGGTATTAAGTGTATGCCGTCTATGTTTCCTTACACGCGGCTGGCAGGTGTCGAAAATGTCCTGGGAATTTCCGTGCAGACTAAAAACCATGTTCCAATCGCAGTCAATGCAGCAACATTACCAAATGGATTCCACCAAGCTTTGTTACCGTGTCGAACCACCTGAGCAATTCGAGTCGCTTCCATGGATGCATTCAAAATTCCTTGGATAAATGTTGCTTTAAAGAATAACTTTGACGTATATTGCAACTAAAATTGGTTTGCGTTTCCTCTTTTCTATTTGACATGCAAATATTTCGAAGCTATTTTACAAATGTGGTATTTCCGAGGAATTCGGCAAGAAAACTTTGAACGCGGAAGCAGTTGGAATCCTTTTACAGCACCGGGAAGTTTGCGGTAATGTGCTCCAAACAATATCTGTTTCCGAAAGGTAAAGAAATAGAGATTTAATGTTCAGCTCGTGATTCAGGGGTGATTTTATGTTAGAGTATGTAAGATATCCAAAATTTTACATCGAGAAATTTCAAATAATGAAGCAAAGAAGCAAATTCTTTTGAGAACGCTAGGATTTTCTAGAGTCTGACCTCGAATTCACACAGATATGCAAGTTACTGAGACCATACGGATGTATTTGTAGCCAGGAAAAAACTATTCGACATAAAAAATAGTTTACAATCAAGAAATAAAAGACATAATTAATCCAAATACCTCCAAAACGACACTAAAAAAAATACGTCCTGCAGAAACAAAACTTGAAGCAGCCACAATCAGCTCCACACAATCCATGCTTCCTATTGGTTCAACCTGAATTATAAAGATATATATTGAATTAAAAATGAAGCTTAATAGCTTTTAAACATCAAGGATTAGGTACTATCCCCTATACCGATTCACATCGTCTGGGAACTGCCATGAACTAAATTTAAAAAAAAGGAGTAATTAATGATAATTGACAGAGAGAATGTTCTAGAGAAAATGGGGGTGGTTTTAGCCGGTAAAAGTTTAACATGCTAGCTCGATATCTATTGAAGATATCCACCTCTCAACATTGAAAAAAAGGGTTTACTGACGGTACTTGCTGCCTTGGTACATGTTATTGTTGTTTTTTTACCCACCACGATTGGATAAGAATTCGAGTTGCCTTGAATTGGATCACGTGACACAATAGAAACACGTTTGCAAGTATACAGATGGTAATGACGCCCAATCTAATTTACATGGCCTACAATTTAATAATTATCCTCATTTAATTGGTAGCATTATCGGTTGAAATTAAAAAGTAGGATGAACAGATATTTATCAACTATTATCCTTTCTCGTGAACACTTCATCAATTGATTCTCATTAATTTATGACATAGTAACATTGTTCTAATTTTTTTAAAGCCTTCGTGCTATTGGTGAATGCTTGGTGTTAAATGTTGTGCGGAAAAACTTAGTTAAAACCCTACGGAATGATAGGAGTGCCTTTTTGATCATACTCCTTGAATTTTCAATCATTTTTGCACTAGTAAATGAAGTTATGTGCAACACGCTCGTTTGGTTTAACACAGGTAGTCATTTACAGCGGAGTGATAGTCTGTCAGCAAACTCATTTCCAAAAACTACTTGTTGCCAACGAGCCTTGAACTTGGTACACGGTGCATAGAAATCAAACGCTCTAACCACTACATCTCACAGACTACCAACGGCGAATTAAATACATATATGAAAGCAATAAAATTATTCTGTATTCACGTTGTATTATAACATTTACTCACCGATTACATGCACATGTCACTTGCATAGTACAAAAGTTCAATTATTCATAAACTCATCAGTTTCATAACGAGTGCATGAGTGTCATGTGTATGTACAAGCGTTGAGATATAATGATACCAGTAGATTTTTGGTGGGAACGTAACGTAGAACAACACATGTCGTATGCATAATTATTTGGAATGTTTTAGTTTATTAATGTTTAATTAATTTACGGGTTCAACAGCTGCTGTATTGTAAGTAAGCGCGTGATAAAAAAAGATTGATTGGTTTTAAAAGGTAAGTAGGAGAAACTATTGTTCACATGAAGTATATTGAGAAAAAATGAGGACATTTTTTTCGGATTTAACTCAAAAGCTGAGTAAGCTGCCTCTGTTATAACTGCTACCATGTCACCAACTCTGCGACTCAGCCGTTTTGTAAGGTAAATTCGCCCATACTAATACTGTTATTATTCAGTACCAAACTCCAGTAGCGCTGAAGAACTATATGCCAAGCTCAGGATAATACATGGCGACACTACTTTGTTACATCAATTATAAAAAAACACCAATGCAAACTCTGATCATGGCGATAAAGTATTAGCAGAAAATTGTATTCATCAAAATTCAAAGCAACAAATGTATACTAAAATTTATACCCAAAAAATTCTAGTCGTCAGACAACCGGAAAAAGCGTACAGCCAATTTTATTTTTAAATTGATTCAGTAAATTATTTTGATTGAAGTTTTGAGTTAATATATTTTCAGATTTTGTTTGAAAATATGAAGGCCTTTTTGATAATGTGCCGCGAAATTTTTTAGAAAATAATTTTTTGACATTTATTCGTCAAAAGAAATTCAGCAATAAAATTTTGTAAATTTTCATTGGAAAAAATCAGGAAAATTATCAGCGTCTAAGTTCAAGTTTAATATCTGAAATTTTTTTAGCAATATTTATTTTTATTGGAAACTAATGAAATTACCAACAAATATTTTTGATGAAGAAACAAACCCGAAAATCATTGACGTTGACAGTCTGTTTTTCTTTTGATTCGGAGAAACGAAGTCTAGAAATTCCCGATGAGGTTCAAGAGATATTTTTTTTAGTATTCTGATTTGAGTTCATATTTTCGCTGCACATTTTTTTCTACTAGATTCTTTTCTTTGGAGTTCAATTAAAATTTTCCACTTACTTTGCATGCTCTGAATGTCAATTAGTATCGAATTCGAACAGAAAATTGATATCATCATTAATTTTAAAACCACTTAACATCAACCAGAAGCTTTGTTAGCCCACCACAACATTTATTGCATTTTTTAGCTGCAAAAGAAAAATCAAACATGGTAGCGAGTCATTGAATTTTAGCAGTTCTGCATTTTTCGACATGCAGATCAAACTGCGATTTTCAATCTTGCTAGCATTTTTCTCACCAAAGACGAACGGGCTGCCAAACAGAGAGTAAATAAACAAAATGTAAATTGCAAAGCCATATAAAACGAAACATTTTTTCTCTCTAGAAACCTTTGTCTGTAAAATGCCAGTAAAATGAGACGAAAAAAAGGAGCATTCGCCACCATACTAGTATAAACAACCACTGACCCCACTATATGTTAGTGTCCAGTTGGAAACCATGAATAACATCATCCTCTTTGTTGCAAAGACACAAACTTCTGTCTGTACACATTGCCATATCAAGAAGGAGTTAAAAAGTCCAAGTTTCGAGTGATGAAAACATAGCGAAATAGTCAAGTTGTAGAGCAACGAAAAAATTGCCTTGGATAAAGGTTCTATTAAACAAAATAAATGACCACTCGCCGTCCCAAGTACCCATTCGTACGTGTTTTTTTTTCTCGTCTCCCGGTGTCCTTTCTATTTTCCTGACTCGACTCCACACTATACTCGGACTGAACTATTTCTGGTGACTGGCAGATATAGACGTGAATTTCGGTGGAGGAAAAGTCAGAACGGAACGGATGTTTTTTCCATTTCTCTTCCTTTTCCACCGACAAACATTAATCTTTGGCCTTCTATTTTTATTTCGTTTGTTGTGTGTTTCGAAGTCAAGTCGCCATTGAAGGACTTTGTAATCTGATTTTCCGGGAAAATGGTGTGAAAGTCAACTTGTGCTTGTCACTAGTCAAATGGACGTCCAACCAATGCTGGACACTGCACACTTCAGCTTTTCCGTAGCATATTGGAATCTTGTCTGCCACATTTTCGCAATTTTCGAAGGCTTGGTTGGCCAGCTTTTCAATTCAATTATTTTTCATGTAGGTACTCATTGTTCTAGCTCTGATACTTCGCGTATGTCGTTGTCAAACCATCCATTGAAGATACAAACGAACTGCGATTGAAGCTCAGTTTCGCATTGAATCGATTTCCTTCGATTCTTTCGTGATATGTTTTCCACCTATCTATCCAGCTGCCCCCCTTCTTACCTTCTTATTCGTCTACCATTTTTTTAAAGGAACACTCGTATTGGAAAAGGTGCGATGATACTTCGATCGACAATCCACCTGAAGAGAGTGGGAATTATAGCCATTCGAAGGACTACAAATATTCGTTTCCAGGATATTCCGAGTCAATATTGGAACGCGTGCGAGAAAAACCTTCACATCTTTGATAGTGGTTATTTTTCAAAATATATATATATTTCTGCCATTCCGTTTTGAAATGCTGTGGAAAATAAATGCAGCAACAGCTCATTTAGACGTTGATGGATTGGAATCAATAAAACTGCTTTGAATTTCGATATCGTGGAGACACGACGTTTGAAGTTGATCCAAAGAATTGTTATGGATGTATTGTTTGTGGTAGTTGTCTTATGAAGTTGTATGGTTGATTGGAACGGGAAAAGCATTTGAATGAGTAAAATCGATTGTGAGTTTGAAAAAAAAATGAAAATAAAATTCTATGCAAATTTCTGTCTCGTTGTTAGCATTGTTAACTTCCCAGGATGTTCTCGTAATCGCCTCGAAAATCGAAACTGTAATCTTCAACATATCCTTACGTTTTGAGGTCTTTAGAGTATATTTAAATTGTTTTTGGGAAGAAGTCTGTATGGTTGTGTGTATGTTCGTGCGCACGTATGTTCGCGGACAGTTTTTCTACGAGCACAATTCACGAAAAAAATAGCATTGACTTGGTTGAGGTGTCAATCGAGGCATCTTTGCAATTCTAAGAGCTGATAAATTTGTGGTAAACTTCGGTCGGGTGTTTTTTAACTTCCCAGTTCCCTATGGGAAGTTATTGTAATGGGGTCGATTTTGCGAATCCCAAATTTTGACATATCTCCACGTTTTAAGGTCTCTAGAATCCAAATCCATCGTTTTTAGAGAGATGTCTGTGAGTGTGTATGTACGTATGTGCGTATGTACGGATGTACGTATGTACGTATGTACGGATGTACGTATGTACGTATGTACGTATGTACGTATGTACGGATGTACGTATGTACGGATGTACGTATGTACGGATGTACGTATGTACGGATGTACGTATGTGCGTTCGGAATTATTTTTCGTCTCGATTATCTCGAGAACCAAAGTTCGGATTGACGTAAACGACGCGTAATTACGTAATTTAGAACTGAATGACCTTTCAGCAAAATCGGTTAAGCCGTTTTTTATTTAGGATAAAAAAACTGAAAAAACGACTAAAAATTGCTTATTTTTAAACTGTTGATACGCACTATTAATTCGTGAAGATACCAAATACTTTCATAGTAATGTTGTTGTTATTGTGCGTTTTAGCAAAATTGTGATCAAATTTGTAAAAAATGTTATTTCAAAATAAAAAATAAAAAATTTATTTATGAAATTCCAAACTTATATTATCAGGTTTGGGTGAATGGGAGTAGAGACGCTAATGCAGTTAATAATTGGATATTGTTATAAATAATTTAATATTGTTAATAACAATCAAATAATATTAGTTATAATTTGATATTGTATATATAAAGTCAATTATAATTATTCAGTAACGATCAAACATTCTTAGTAACGAATGATTATTGTAAATAATAATTAAATACCCTCAATAATAGTTGTGGATTCCGAAGCCGAAATGAAGAACGAGGTTGAGGACGAAGTGGAGGACAAGAAGGATGACGAGGACGAAGAGGACGAGGTTGCCGAGGCTTTGGTAGAAGATGACCAGGTGGTGGAGACGTCTTCCTCTACCAAATCTTTTATGGTTGGATAAAAAATTTATAAAAATAATAAAAGTAATTATATTAATTTAGAATAATAATGTTAAATAATAGTAATTATTAATAATAGTAATTAATAATAAAAGAAAATTATAGCATTTTATTCACCCCACTGGGAAGTTAGTCGTGTGGGCCTCAAGGGTCGCACTTAGATCACATTTTTTTTGGTTTGATTCCTCCAAGATAATTTCTGTCATACACTATATTTCGCGAACCAAACATTGGATTTGCATCGTTAAGGTGTCAATCGATGCGTATTAATATTAACGTGATTCTAACAAATTTTGAAAAAGTTGTAGCAGCCGTTGTTTTTAATTTAAAAAAAAGCGTACAAAAATTAGAGTTTTTCTCATAAAACATAAAATTTTAACCTGATTAGTACAACACAGCAATCAATGTTTATAAAATTTATATACTCTGAACAGTTTTCGTGTAAAAACTAGTAAAACTTTTTTTTTCATGATTACACAAAAAATTAAATAAAAAATAAAAAAAATCATTAACGGTCACTATATAAAAAGGGTTGATACGAATAATATTACCTGATGTCTCTTTTGTTCTAAAGTCATTGTTGTTATGGCAATCAAAGCGTATTCATATTCGCATAATTTGAATGGATTTTCAATAATTTTCACACAGCCGATTTTTTATTTTAATGAAAAAACTGCTTACAATTTGAATAAAAAATCGTTTCCCTCAAATTTTTATTTGTGGTAATCAACGCTTTGAAAGGTGAAATGTTTTCAAGATTTCTTAATGAACAAAAAACAACGCTTTTCATGATTGCAAAACATGTTCACACAAAAAAAAATTTACCATTCATATTTTTTGTCATTATTATTATTGTGTTAAATATTTTTAATATTGATGTGGATATTACTGGAAAGTTGACCTCAAGGTTCGCACCTCTCGGCTTGTTTTATTTCAAGTGGATTAAAATTGTGTAGAATAGAAATACTTTTCATATTGAAAATGAGTTTTAGTTTATATAGGAGTGATAGATAATAGGTGCTCAATAATGTTCGGTAATTTGCATTTGTTACTGCAATTTCTCAAAAATTATTGATCGCTCATATTTTATATAACTAACATCTTATTAAAATTATCATCAATTCAAATTCAACAAAATTAGCTGAGAAGACACAATAAAATCCATAATTTGCGTTTAAAATTCAAATTGATAATGTAATATAGTGTTACATTTTGCTTATCACCCAAAACTGACTGAATCGCATAATACGCGATTAAATGATTATTATTTCGCATATTTACGCGAATTAAACTATGAAAATGAAATTTTTATTATGATTTATTCATAGAGGTTCTTTTTCGAAAAGGTTATCAAAGTCTTGATCGAAATAAGCTGAACGTTGAATTGGAAATACGCTCGCTTTTGGTTGCGATCGGAAAGTGGAAATTGTTTGGTGTTACAAATCGCAAACATTTTTGATTAAAGATGAATAAAATTTTTATTAAAGAGTTTAATGTTGTGATTGAATGTAACTTTTCGACTTATTTAGCTTTCCAATTTATACAACAATTTATAAATTGAATAAATTTGAGATATGTTTACAAGCTGGAAAATGTGCAGATAGGCCTTGTAAATGGTGTCCCAAATAGTTCTACACTTTAATAGATTTAATCTTTCAAAATGAGATGTGTCATGGTATTTCCTGAAATGATTGACTTATCAATAAAATTCTGCATGCGAAAGTTTATCAATCGCATCAGCAGAATAATCTTTTCGTTAATTTTTTTGAATGTTTTGAAGTGAAGTCTTTAGCTTTTAATATGCAATAAAATATATTTACAAAACTCAATGATCGTTTTAAATTAGGGTTCTTAGCAAGTCTGTCTTGGGATCAAATATTTAAGCAAATTAGGAGATGTGGATGGCACTTCGAAGGGAAGCAACTTCAGAAGATATGGAAAGAATGCTCTTGTCGATTTGGCAATCATTGTCAGGAAAACCACAATTGATTATTAAATGATAAATAATTTAGGAACTAAACCAGCTATTGTAAAAAAATTCATATAATACTCGTTGGTCTTTTTAGAGATGAGTATGTGCAGTGAAGCAAAAAAGTAACTGCTGCTACAAAATGAATGGACCAACTTTTCGGTCATGGTATTATGAAGCAGCAGTTCCAGCTAAAAACAATTTTGAAAAATGTTAAAGACAAGAAGAAAATGGAAGAGAAGAGCGGTATCTACAAAATTAAATGCAAATCTTGTGAAAAGGTATACATAGGACAAACGAGACGAACGGTTAAGATCAGATTCGAAGAGCACACTAAAGAAGCACAGGCAGCAAGGAGACGAGGAGATACGAGTAAGCTAAAGTCATCGATAGCCAAACATATTTGCGAAGGGCACGATATAGAATGGGCAAATGTGACAGTCGTGAAGGAGACAAGGAGTATAAGGAAGCTAGATACCCTAGAAACATTGTGGATTATGAGGCAGCCAGCAGAAACGAGGCTCAACGAAGACATCGGAAATGGTCACTCCAATCTATTAGATTTAATTAAATAAGGTTTACACTTAATTATAGGCATAAGGGATTAGTATAAGCAAACAGACTAGGGATAATTTTATAAAAGGAGATATAATTAGAACCAGGTAGAAACTAAATGTTAACATTATGAAATTCCAAACAAGGGCCTTGTATTCTTAGAAAATAATCACCACTGAAGAAGGGAGCAACTTACTCCCGAAATATATATATGGAAAAAATTAAAAAATATAGCGTTTTAATGGAAAGGAATAGTAAAAATATCAATTTAATCTAGTGTTTGTTACAGCCAATTTTGAAAATATCAATTTTTGACAAAATGACGAACGTGTGAATTTAATGTTGCGATTTAGAAAGAAAAATTCTTTCGTAATTTTGCCTAAAAAGGAAAAAAAAGTAAACAAAAAATAATAATAATCCTATGACAAAGGCTAAATAATTGTGTTTACAATAAGCACACAAAAATTGTAGGCAATCGTTTTAGTGGTTTTCGATGTATTTTGGCTACCAATTTGAGAAATATGGTTTGCAGAAAAACGCAATTAAAAGTTTCTAAAATAACACAACACGCAATTCATGGATTAGCTCAGAATCGTCATTGCTAGGCCCATAGTGCAAATCTTTTATAATGGATGGATGGAATACCAAAATCAGCTAAATTTTGATGTCGACAACGTAATCTGCCCTCTTTTGAGTGTTCCTGCGGACAAATCCCTGCTTCCCTTATAAGGCGATCTTCTTATTTGGCAGCGTACAAGTGCGCGTGAATTCCAACAGAAATACCTGAGGTTTTCATTATTCGTAATGACGATGAAATGCCGTTGTTGAACTACTTTCAAACTAGCTGGTTACAACTTTCGTTATTATTTTGCGTAAAATCACTGAAACGGCGCTCCAATAACGTATTCTTACCAAGATCGTCGTATATTGGTAAGATGACAGAACAGATGACAGAACTGCTGTTGGTTATGCCGAATAGTCATGACTAGAATCACTTAGTTCCCTTTCAGCTTTGGATTGTTGCCACTTACAATACGATTTAAAACCGTGGGGGCAATATTGATGTTGAGGATGTTTGTCTGTTGAGCCATAGTGGTAAAAAGTTGCCGCCATTTCTTTATTATTTCTTGAAATACTCACTTGAAGTTTTGAGAAAATGGAAGAATCGAAAAAGACTTTGAACAAGTGTATATGCCCCCTTAAGGGCCATCTAGTTGCCATTTTTATTAGGGCAATGGCTCAAGATTCAACAGCGCTGGATAAACGTGACTATAAATTGGACTAGTACTTTTTAATTAGTTCTTATAACAACATTAATCGAAATTAGCATGACATATTGTCGTCAATTTAACATTAGTTTCTTAGAATCTATTTCACTAATTTTCCAGCTTTTCACTGCAGAATAACACTTCCCAATTTTTTTCTTTAAGAAAGCAGTCTGGGTTCATTTGTCCAAAAAATCGATTTCCGAAAATATCATTTTCCGGTACTATATATATATATATATATATATATATATATATATATATATAGTATTCATATACAAACTCTTATTCTGGTCGATGAAGCTCAGAAATATATATTTACAGCGATACAATATAGCGAGTGTTCTGACCTGGCTGACACGATGTTGAAAAATCTATATTACCGATCAGGATTCACTCCCTACCAGATTCAGAATTTTTTATAAATTTTATTAAACAATTTTGTGGCAAAAAAGAGGTCAAAAAATTGAAAAGTTCGGCATTATATTTTTTGTAGCCGCGATTTTGTCAATAAAAATGTATGAAAAAAAAGTTTCATGTTTATTCTTCAATGTACAAAAGTTTTATAATATTGAAATAAATAATTCTATAAAAAAAATATTGAAATTTCATGCAAAAGACCCAGACCGCCCCCTTAAGGTACTAGTCCATTTTATAAATTTCAAAAAATTGATATTTTTTATTACATTTTTCGACTCGCTAGAACTTCAAAAATGACCGCCAGAAATATTTTTTTCGAAATTCGAAAGTTTAATATATAAATAGCGACTTTGAGTGTGTGCGTACTTTCGGCTCTTTGCAGGTGTTCGATGAGCTGTCGGCCGCGTAGCGCCTCTTTCGTTCCCCTTCACTAAAATACCGCTTTCTCGTACATATATTATATTTGTGGCTTTATTGCATGTGCTCAGTGCTTATTTAGGCTTCTACATATCAATGGCGTGTTTTTGAAAAATGTCTAATTTTTCATTTTTCACAAAATGTTTATCAGCGAAATGGAACAAAAACTTTAGATACGTTTTTCGCAAAACAACGTTTTTTAACACGTCGGTCAGAAACATAATCTCCGGATTTACTGAACCGATTTTCGAAAATTTTCATGCATTTTATTTGAATATTACAACATAATCCACCAGCATACGAGCAAAAAATTGAAGATGAAAAATTTTGGCGTTAAAAAACCACGAAAAAAGGATCGATTTTGGACAATTTTTTTTTCACAAGTCCACGCTTTTTTTCAACTGTTTTTTTTTTGAAAACGGTGTTGGATTACGGTGTGATAATAGACCTTGCTTTGTAAAGTGTCGTTAAATTTTTTTGTTTCAGTTCTACCAACCCATAGATTATCTCTCTGCCGTGGAGCTTCAGAGCTTAATTTCAGCGCCCTTCATAAAAGTGAATAATAGATAAAAAAATAAAAATTATATTTTTTGGTATTATTTAAAAAAAGATTCATGTCAATACGTATATAATAAAGTGTCTGAGAAACAAATTCTTGAAAAATGGTATTTTTTCGCCTGCTAAAGTGGACTGTGGACTTAAATCAAACATAACTAATTATTTTCATTTGAATGGCTAGAGTGTGTAGGTGTGATGTTAAGTAGAACATATTGCTTAATATATCAAGATATATATAATAAGATTAAATCCTAACAAATTGGTACACACTCAGACAGCGTTAAAGACCTGCTGGGCCCAAAAAATGTGAGCCTATTCATTTAAAATTCTAATCAACATGCTATCAACATATTTAGGTCAAATATTTCTCTAATTTTTCATATCACCAACAGTTCCAACCGTCTTCCTGGTTCCTGCCTACCTCAACACCCAATCCAGCAGTGAAGAAAAACACAAAACCAACCCTCATGATTGTACGTCCCCACGAAACCATTGAGACTCGCTCAATTATTGATTTCGGCAATCTAACATGATTGTATGGCGAGCTGTGCGTGACCTGTATTGCGAATTAATTCAATCAGGAATATTTTTTTGCAAACCATAGTCGGGGAGTACGGCGGATTGTGGCGCCAATGGCAGATTTATATCAAATATTCGAGACGCATCCACAAACGATTCATTTCCATCATTATTTCGCACTTTATTTATTGTAAACAAATTAAATTTGTGCCTGATTAATTGTATACATCCTGCGTACATCATAATTCCACATACGAGACTGCCAGAAGATTATTTTTTTCAGAAAACTTCCACGGAGGATTTGCGTCGTCACCACCCACCCTGGGCCGGGTGGTGGCAGAGGGTGCATGTATGGAATTCGGCGAATATATAATTAGCTTTTCAGGTAAACAAGCGGGTAATTTATTTATTTTGTAGTGATGAATACATTCTGGAAGGCACATTTACAAAACGTTGGAATTTTATGGGCCCGAAATGCCTCTACGAAATTGTTTCTACTTGTTTCCGCGGGGATGTTCAGGTGGTAATCTTT
The DNA here is from genome assembly GCA_963942545.1 of Oxycera nigricornis. Taxonomy (NCBI): domain Eukaryota; kingdom Metazoa; phylum Arthropoda; class Insecta; order Diptera; family Stratiomyidae; genus Oxycera; species Oxycera nigricornis. The sequence goes on from OZ012662.1 coordinate 4,486,276, forward strand.
TGAGCTTGTTACGTGAACATGTTTTTGGGAGCGATTTCTTGCAAGAACTTTTAGCATTCATGTTCATATGATGGCCGATTCGTGTAAGGTTCATGTACGAGCCCAATTTGCGTGTGGTTTATTCTGCAAATTCACTGCTTCGCTAATTCGAATAAAGTTCGGGTAGGAGTTGCGTCGATGTGATTAATTCTTTAGTATTGCCACAGTTTGCCAAGCGCGGGTGGGGTTGGTAATTATTGTGACTTTGAAACTAGTGAGACTGGCAGAAACGATTATTTGTTTGTTTTTGATGTCGTGTAACACAGGACATTCATTAGCTTTCGTAATTGCCTAAGTTGCGCCCTAAAAGTGCTGGAACAATGACGCTCACTTTTTATTGAAGGTTGTACGTTTTTTAGAAATCGGTTATGATTTGATTGGCGCGAAATCAATCAAACCTGTCAAATGTTCTTTTTGTTGGACTGAAGCCAAGATTGCGTATATTTACTGATAAAAGATTTCAAATTTCAGGCTGATTTTTTCAAAGAGAACACTCCCTAAACAAACATTTACAAGAGAACATTTATTGCGCCGACAGCAAGCAGGTAGCTTTTTGTTTAAAACTTTAGAGTTGAGTCCATTTATCTCTCAAGAATCCTCGCTCTATAACTGGATAAATGTTTTAGACAGATTCTAAATGTGCAAAGTTGAGCTTCTTCGTTCTGGTTGCAATCTCTCCAGGTATTATTTTTGTATAAGCCAATTCCACGTTCGATTTTCATGCGGGAGTAATATTAACCACAATTTTCGTAGACTTTCGTCCAATGCATTGTTTTCTTAAAGCTCCATTTTCTTTTTCGGGTATTTCTTGATTGTCGACGACTTGTTGGTTTCCCTTTGAGGTGCGTGTCATTTTGACATTGACAACAGTGATGAGATGACCGATATGAAATTTTAAATGTTCGCTGTAAGAACGTTACAATTTCTTCACACTACACTTTCTTCTAACTTCAGAATGCAGGATTCGCCAAATTCACAAGTCGGGATAGATGTGCAGAAGTCAGTGCATCCTAAAATAGTGACTATTCGGTGTGAATTTTGGAATGATGGCATTGATAATTAATTTCTGATCGCTCGTACAAAATTTGAACTTACAAGGAGGAGGCACGACTTCGTCCTCGCAGATCTGGACGAAATTTGGCACCTAAGTAGAAAATAATAGGCCGCAACATCTTTAAAGTTTTTCGCGTCGCTTATCAATTAGTAAATTTTTACGTTATGCAGAAGCGGTGCAGTGTACCAAGCAGCGCGACTAGCTCCCGATCATGAGGTCGTGTGTTCGATTCCCGTCAATTGCTTTTTTTTTGTTTTGAAAAAAAAAATACATTAGTTTTAAGGTAAATCAACAATGTGCAACTAAAAATATATTTATTTTTAGAAATCAGCGATCTGTTCGTTGATTTAGATATGTAAATTAACTAAAAACTCATTGTTGAACGATTGGATTATTAAAAACACTTGTAATCGAAGCAAAATCATAGCTGATGGTAGGATCATTCCGTGTTCCAAGAATCAACTCACACAGGGAACAATTTTCTTTTTTTCTTCCGTGGCCTAGATGATATATAAGTAATTCTTAAGCTTAATTTATTTGGTGTTTACTCAATGAATATTTTACGAGGCTCCTTACGGAACAAGTTGTTCGTGTTCTAACGCATGTAATTTTGTCATAATCCAATCGTTTTAATGGGTTTCTTCATAATCGACATGCCCAGTAAATTTCATGCTATACAAATACACATTCACAAAAGCGCATACACTATACATACATCAAAGTCTTTCAAGCATTTTTCCCATACGTAGTTTCGAAACATAATCCCAGACATTGCCTCGAATAAGTGTTCCGGTAGTAAAGATAAAACATCTAAGCTTTCTTTTATCGCACCTCAAATTGAATGTCGAACGAAATGTATGTGAACATCAGCCATCAAATGGCACGGTTCCCGCGTGGAATGTCAAAAAGTCTTTTCATCGAGTTGCCGTACAACTATTTATTAACGCAACGACGGCCAGGACACAGCGGTGAAATTGATTTACCAGCATGTTCTGGTGTTGGGTCGGATAATAAAAAGGCATTGGCGACTTGACCATTCTTCAGAACGACAACCGACTCATAAAACTGTCACAAACATAATGGATACAAGGAAGGGTAAGAGTGACAATTTATCACTTGCGAGCACCCCCAAGAAGAACGAGCAGCCGTGACAACCAGCTCAGCTCGTCCAGCTTATTGCTGTCGGGAACCAGGCCACGCCAGGCCAGGCAGGACTTAGCTGTTTGCCTATCGGTTGAGCAGGCTCGCCCTGAAACGAGCGGCGATACGATAATATTCCTTCAGTCAATTTTCCGGTTGATTCTTAAAGATCCATCAATCAACGTGGCCATAATCAAGTTCGTGTCCTTCAGATGTACTCGACCCGGTAACTATGGTTGGTGCGCTATTAGAGCTCCGCAGATTGGTATTTCGCTGTCAATAGTGTAAGCGTACAGGACGAGAATGAGGGCGCGGCCGATGGGAAATGTCCCAACGACGAACGAGTATATTAAAACATCGGCCTAGGTACGTTAGCTAACTTTTTCCAGGATGACTTTTGGGCAGTCATTACAGCTCGAGGATTATGAAGAGGCATAGTGTGGATATTCGATGAACGAAATATCCGACAATGTTATGTTATGAGTCACATCGGTATGCCTACGCGACCAGAATAAATCAAACAGTTCTACGAAAGTTAGTTACTCACATCTTCCGGATTCTCCTGGCGTCACTACCCTTGCTAATAGCTGTTTTTCTCGTTGGTTTCATTTTTGTTTTTCATTTGTCAGCTTGGCACATGTCAATAGCAAACTGCTTTTTGAAGATTAAGTACCTTCCGCGTTAGGGTTTCCACTCGATTTCATTCCATGCACGTAGGAGACGTTGCGCGATACGCGGAACCATAAAGCCTTCAAATCGAAATGAATTCCATCATGTTTGCAGGTCAACTCTGTACATATGCCATACATTTTATTTGTAATTATTCGTTGTCGAACCTTCTAGCTTGAAGCTGCTATCCTCGGCACAAAAAATGGGTAAGGAAGAATAGTTCGGTAGAGCGTAACGCGAATCAAAGTTATTAAATACTAATTGGATGAAAATTGAGGAATATTACGAAAGTTGACTTCATGCGAAGACCAGCGTACGAAAAATTCTTAATTGTTGCCGATAAAATCAATATTTTTTCATGGTATCCTTCACAGAAATATCAAAGGAAAACTTCTGGTCTCTGCTATCTTTTCATTCAGTCCATGCCATTTAATAAAGATCAAGGTATTTCAATTAGTATGAATATTTAAATTGCATTTGTTGCGCTAATTATCAATAAGGGGCCATCCATATATTACGTAATACTTGAAAGGGGAAGGCGGAGGCGGGTTGGAGTTTGGTATTTGAAAATATTACTAAGTGTTACATGGAAGGACGAGGGTGGATGTAGCAAATTGTTATCTTACAAAATTTAAAATTAGTTCAAATAATGTAATTAGTTAAAATAATTTTAATTATAATAAATGGAAAAAAGTAAAAGTATTTAGATTGTTAATATTTTGTGATAAAAATATTTAAAATTCTGAAGGGGGGTACGATGAATTTGTTACGTAATAAAGGGAGGTGTCTTTGAAAATTTTATTGTTACACGGGACGAAAGAGAGAGTTTAAATACTCTAAAATGGCCCCTAACACGAATTGTTTTGAAGCAACTCTTGAGTATAAAGCATACTATATGGGGCCATCTATATATTACGTAACGCAATTTTTAGAGTATTTGAACTCCCCCCTCCCTCCATGTAACACTTGGTAACATTTTTAAATACCTCACCTTCCCCCCCTTTAGTGTTACGTAATATATGAATGGCCCCTAAACATTCTGTTCTGAGAGTAAAGTGATTGATGACAAGAACAATTTTTAACAAAAAATAAAGTGGGCTAGGCGCGACCCTTAATGTCCACACGGTAAACTTCCGAGTGGGGTGAATAAAAAAAACGATGATTTATTTTATTATTAAATATTATTATTATTGATTATTAGTATTATTTTAAATTATTATAATTATTTTAAGTTTAACAGTTTTATTATTTTTTATTTAGCCATAAAAGCTTTGGTAGAGGAAGACGTCTCCGCCACCTGGTCGTCCTTTACCGAAGCCTCAACATCCTCCTCTTCTTCGGCATCCTCGTTCTCCTCCTCTGCCTCGGAATCCACCATTACCTCCACCAAATCCACCTCGTCCTTGTTTTAATAACATTTTTTTACGACATTGATCAAAATTTTACTAAATCAAATTATAATAAAAATATTGAAGGTATTTGGAATCTGCACGAATGAATAGTAGACCAGGACGGATCTGTCTTCAGTTGACTGTTGCAAGGGGGCACACTCATTTTTGCAGAAAAAGTTCTGGGATAACTCGTACAACAATAATTGACTTATCTTTCCTCTCAAAAAAGTCGAGAGCATTAATAAAACATCGAAATGTTTAAAAATTATTAAAAAAAACGAATTTTCGTACTTTTCTCACTCCTAACTTTAAAACGGTTCATTTTAGAGCAAAGTTGTGCGCACATAAAAGTTGCGTAATTGAATTTTCTATAAGATATGATTGGTTAAAAAATTTAAAACATTTTATCCTTGCCGCAAAATAGCAGTAAATATAAAAAAGGGAGAAAAAAGCCTTTTTTTATTAATTTTTTTTACCACTAAGAATGCACTTAGGACCTTCATAGTTCGCCCAGAAAATCTTTCTAACATAATAAAACAGTATACACATTTTCATCAAAATCGATTGAGTAGGTTGCGCAAAATAATTTTGCAATCTAAATTTATTTAAAAAAATCAAAAATTGGAAGTTTGAAATTAAAATCCGATTATTAGGGCGACCTCAGGAATTTTAATTAAACTTGGTAATAAACTCTAAAACAGTGCTACGCGGCTTCGGATTCACTCGGTGGAAGCATGGTTAAACCAGACTGAATATGTGTTAAATTTTTTTAACCAAATATATCTGATAGAAAATTTTACTACGCATCTTTTATTTCCTCACAACTTTGCTCTTAAATAAACCATTTTAAAGTTAGGTGTTAGAAAAGTAGGAAAAACTCGTATTTTTTATTAATGTTCCCCACTTTTTTGAGAGAGACGTTAAGTAAATTCCTGTTATATGAGTTATTCCACAACCTTTTCTGCAAAAGTGAGTGTTTTGATTCTAGTGACCTTAAAACGTGGAGATATGTCAAAATTTAGGATTCTTAAAATTCGGGCCCATTACAAAAACTTCCCACTGGGAAGTTAATGAAGAATGCTAATTGCAATCCGAAATATTAATTAAATTGTTTTGAAATAAAACTATGTGGCTGTCCTTTCTTTTTTTGTTGGAGCAAAACTAAAAGTGAGCAAACATATTTTACTTAAATTTGAAACCTAATAATGTCCAGAACTGAATCGATTTTATATGTTAGTTACGAGTTTCTTCATAAAGAAACCGATAAATTTTCATGCGAACCGAACTTTAGTTGACACATTAGATTGGTTATTGAATCCATTCATGAATGTGAAAATTATCTTCGTCGACTAAGACTATGGGAGAGTTAATGATGTGTGAACAGCTCAATGATTTTTTTTTGGGCTGCTAGAGTTGCTCGAACAAGGATATTATTTCCACAGCTATATTTGACAAAGTACACTCATCATTATATCAAACCGATTAGCAGTATTCCCCGTATTTACCATGGAAAGCACCATTCGCTCTGCTATTAAGTTCCGTGTTGGTATCGTCTGGGTGAACCACCCTGCCTAATCACATGTACTTCACCAAAGACGATATACATGCTCGTACGATCGAATATTGTGATAATTAGAACGTTGTGGTTTAATCGAGAGTCACACAGCGCAATGACATGTGAAATCTAATCGTGGTCGAGGGGGACTTTATCTAGCGACCATGCAAAGTATGGGGCGGTTGATGGGTCAGAGCCAGGCCAGCTGGCTGCAATGATACAGCTACGCCTGCAGCTCACCACCCCCTACAAGACAATGGAAAGATTGTGAAAAAGCCTAGGGGTGATGGGTAGGCCCGTCCGTAATGTTCAACTGTTTTAGGTTGAAGGAGGGAGTGACTACCTTGACTGTATTAGGTGTCACACGGAAACATAATGTTCAATTTATTTTTATCGAGGGCGTAAATGCTAGCGTAATGAGCAGTTAGTCGTAACACTTTCCACCATATACATTTCCATCGATTTGCTATCGAATTGGATGCGAGCGAGCAGGCAAATTCGCTTGATGATACAAGATATGAAAGTCAAATAAATATTTTATGATAAAACGTGGAATGTCGATGTCTGCATACGAACGACTTTATCAGATGTGCTACTTTTGCGTATGGTGAATGACCTGGTCTGGTCTGCAATAGGGCTGAGAGGGTGGGAAAATTCAATATTTGTCGATTTATCAATTTGAAATGTTTGCTCTAAGAACTTTGAGAATTATTTCTACCCTCAAAAGTTTCATAAGAAAATTAAATATTAAACGCTCATTATTGAGTCCCACGTGTTTTGACGAGGCGAAAGTTTCCAATCAATCAGTACTTTAAAAAAAACAAGCCTTGAAACAGTAACAAAATCTAATTTCAGAGCTCTTCCAAGTAATGCTAATAACAAAATATCTTAGTTAAATTGATGAAGTTTCGCCTTAATTCTTCTTTGTCTACGATTTAATAGGTCCGACAAGATAAGGAACTTCTTAATGGGAGAATTAATTGTCTGAATAAACGATGTTGTTTAATAATAAATGACTAATTCCGCCTTAAATTTTCTTTTACTATAATTTCGATCAGAAGTAAGAAGTAGAGAAGATTGTGATCAAAAATATTCAATAAAACGCATAATACATCGAGCTGTTGCTTACTAAACTGAAATTCTGAAAAAAATATAAACCTCCTGAATTTTTATATTATTTTTCATGATAACTTCACGAAATTGTTTTAAAGGAAAAATTCAGGGAGAATTATTTCACAGAAAAAGTGAACAAAATCACTTATTCGATGGGCCATGTGCTGATTTCTTTTTGAAGTGCGTGTTATTTCGACATTAGCGGCAGTCAATTCGTTGAGATTTTTATCAGTGGCGGATTCAGGTAAACTCAATACTACTAACTAATACTACAACAACACTTCTCTCGTTAGCTACACCATTAATCATACAATGAAGCAGATCGGAAATGAATATCCTTCTCTATTATGTACAATGAATGAAAGAAGAGGAGTGAAGGAAGAAAATTGAAACCGGAATTTGTCATACAATGAACAGGTTGGAAGGAGTAGCTGCATTACATCCACTTGGGAGGAGGGGGGCGGTGTGTTATTTCAGAATCATGCTTTTTTTACTGTGCGCTTAAAGTGAAGCAAAGTGAAAGCGAAAATTTGAATTATGAATGAAAAACATGGTTTTATATTTTTCCAGAATTGCTTTTACAGATTTAAGTAAAAACACGCTTTTAAGCGAGCAGAACGATGAATTTTTGGGTTAGTGCTGGTGATGAAAATATTCAAAATTTTATGTCATCCCGTAAAATTAATGAGAAAATTATTTGATTTAAACAAAAAACTAGAAGAAATTCATTATTATAAAACTTTGGAGTTCAATATGTACCAATTTTTAAAAAAAAAAAAAAATACGATAAAATTTCAGAAATATTTGTAAAAATTTATTTACAGATAAAATGTTGGGAGCTGAGTTCTTTATATCCGTAAAATGTTTATGGAAAAAAATCAACCACAATTATTTCAAAACAAATTTTGAATTTCACGTCGTAAAATTTTTCAAAGAAAATACAGCGGTGAAATTTCTTTGAAAACATTTTTTGTGGGTTTTCGGGTGAAGATAAATGGAAAACATATTTTTGCAAACATGTTACCAAAATAAACTAGCTGTGTCCGCCATTTCATTTGCGTGGACTTCAGTTTATGCATTTAGTTATCATTGTTTCAGTTCCTTAGCTGGGGAAGATTTTTTAGAAGAAATAAATAGTGAAATCAAACCCATCAAATTAACAGATTTAAAAAAAATCTTTATACCTCATGAAAAAAAAAATTTACAATTATATAAACACAAACCATAAATCAAAAACTCATTCTGATTTAAATATTTGTCATTCATTCATTGAATTGCTTTTCTACGCTTAGGGCAGTTATCTCCTTTCACAAACACACCGTTCGCTGACATATACCCAGCTACTCTAATTTCGCTGCACGCCACTCGACGACAGATGTCGTTACTGGCACCTTTCTAGCACAGTGTTCATTTCGTGGCGTGAAATTCAATTCTCGAGATAAAACTTTTGACTTTTGAAGGAACCCTTTGATTTTTGCGGTAGTAGTGACCTCAAGATTAGAGGTATCACCATGTCAGGTTTTGCTAGGCATTCGAATTCATGGAAAAATAAAAGTAACGATAAAAAAATACGGGGAAAAATGTATGCAGCAAAGAAATAAAAACTGTTATTATGAAATACTTAGAATCATCTTTAGGAATATTTTTACGAACTAGAACGAAAATAACTCCACGAATCTAATGAATTTCTTAAACATTTTACTAAAACTGGAAATGAACCCCAAAAAAAGGGAAAATTGTTACCATTTTTTGAAAATATTTTAACATTCAAAATGTTGCGTGGTAAATTATAAATTTTATTTCTGAGCGATAAAGACGCAAATATTTTGAAAATTAAATATATTCACTTCAATTCTACCTCACTTCCATTACAATGGATCTATTGTGGCCTAAGTGGGCCACCTTTGGATAAAGGCGGCGGCCACTACAACCAATCTACCTCACTTCATTTAAGGAACTCAAAATTACTGTATGCATGGAACTAAATATAATATCTAGGCATCAATATTTACTCTTACTTAATAATGAATACTGTTTGAATTTCTTGGTAATTTTACATGGATACAGTTGCGATTTTAACGTCTTTTCAACAAACGATAAAAACTTCTAAGGCATAAAGTATATTTTATGAAGTTTCCATGACTTCTTGTCGGATTTTTGGTCATAAATTTGAAGATATTGCCTAATTATCCTTCTTATTATCAAATTAATATTTCATGGAAAATATTAACATCTGAGAATTTATTGAAATTCATGAGTACAAAGTTTATTGTAACCTCCGTTACTACTTTTATCCTTTTGTCGATGCCACAATTTTACTATAGTAAACTTTCTAATGCATCGTAATTGTGTGCATATCTACAGATTCCAGGAATACATATTTTATGCACAACAAAACCCATGTTGATTCACTAAACTCCAAACAATAGCACCTTTCAAACTGGAAACTACCATCTACGGATTTCCATGGATAGCAACTTTTGCATGAGTTTGAATTATTTGATATGCAAACCCAAAAGCAATAATTAAGTAAATGGAAAATGTATGACGTCTGCGAGAGTTGGCAATTGTATAAATTGAGTTGATTTCATCCACGTCAGATGTTCATGAAACGTAGACCAAGTCATGCCATTTAATAAGGATAACAAATAAAATTTAAAACAACAAACGCTGATAGCATAACGAAGTTTAATGAGCACAAATCCTAAAAGGTAGCACCGTTTCGGATGTTGTTTAAGTATACTTTGGAGTTGCCGGGAGCGCTATCAAACAATGGAGAAGTTCAACGCGATGGAATGAAGGAGTTCTCTTGTGCTGTTTATTCAAAGAAAGGAAATTAGAACGCCTTTTCGTTTTTTGGGGGAATTTGAAAATATTCGGAACGAGTTGCGTGCAGACCATCAAATAATGATGTGCCTGAAATCTCTTCAAAAATGCATTCGTTTGGTAAAAAAACTATAACAGCAAAAAATGGTCAAAGGACTAACATGATTGCGCTTTCTATGGTGACCTCTTATTGGATTCTATTCAACGATAAACTTTATTGATTTATCGATCATTAGTTCCATCAAATTTTTGTCTCAGGGAAAATTTGCAATTCTGAATAAACTCTATTCGCAATTAATTTCCACATGAATCCTTAACAAAAAAAGTTTAGGAAGTTCACAAAGAACCTCTGTTCATGAATTTCTCGGGAGTGGAGCACATTGCTGACGATGTGAACATTCTTTGGCATGGATTCCACTATCGTCATCGTCACTATCAAAGGAAGCATTTTACTGGGGGAAGCAACCAGCCCTCAGCAAGAAGACCCACCACATCTTAATTCACAAAGTGCTAACAGTTCGTTACTTGCAAATTGGTCTTAATTGCCAGCTGGCAAAAGAAGATGCAAACGCGAAATATTTCAATGGTGGTTCAATCATTGAAGGTCTTCTTGTGTAACGCACCAGAATGAAAGATGCTGCCTTCCTCATGGAAGTTAATAGGAAAATTGACTGCTTTACATATTCATGCATGCACATATGTTTGATGCACATTTTCATTTGAGAACAGTGAGTGGCGGCATGTGGAAAAGATTCTGTTGTTGCATTGCTTTCAAGTGCAGGAAGTTCACTTATATTTGTATTGACGATAGAGTTATGCGTTTTAATGAGGTTTATTCTTGAACATTGAAAATAGTTTGGTTTTGATAAAGAGCCATATTCATAGCATGACGTGATATTTTTAAATATGGCTCCGGTCGTATAAATTGTACCACAGAACAATATACCATCCATTCCAAAATTAGCTTGGTTCTATATAAGGCACCAAATTTTTATTCACCTTTTTATTTCCCAACCAAAACGTAACTCCATTGATTAGTTATTTCTTTTAAAAAAGAACTTTTATTTTAATGGACTTGAAGAAGAATTTTGTAATTGAGGCAAAGTAGTTTTTACTCATGCTGTGTAATCTTTTACAACATTTTTTGACTGATTTTTTGGCTGTATGAGTACTCTACGCTGGAGTCCATTATTCAATTTTGTGTGCCTCGTACGGCTGACTGTTTTATTGAACTTCATTTAGAAGGATGGGAATTCAACTTTGGTCATATGTTCCTTTTATGATGTCGAACTAAAAATAACAGATTATCTCAGCTTTTTCCTGAAATTGAGGTTAGTTTTAAAACATCTAGATTGAATTTTGAATTTGAATTGTTAAAGTCACTTTAATCGTATCAATTTCTTACATCGAAAAGCGAGAACTATTTTTAAATAGATGCAAGGCTTTGGTTTAGAACCAGGATTCCAAATAAGATAAGCGTATTCAACTATTTGACACTGCATTTGTAGTGATTTTGACGCGTCTCTAATACAATATATGCACTTCACTTAATTATGAAGGTGTACTTCATAATGAAGTACTTTTCAATGAAGTAGGGGAACACTATGGGTACTTTATTGTGTCTTACATTTGAACTGTCATTTAGAGTAGTACTTGAATTATCTTTCATTCATCAGAAACTCAAATAAAAATTGCTTTACACTTTCCACAATTGAAGGGTCCCATTCAAAAAAGTTTCATCTACAAAACCGAATTAAAAGGCACTGCCAATAGGATATTTTGGACAAAGTTGTTTAGTAGTGTTTTTATGTTCAACGCGCAAATTGAGTAGAATAGGCTTTCTACAGTGTAAAAAGATTACATCCTGGATAACTTATAGACCTTTTTTTATTCCTACTAAATTTTCAAATCGTAGATAGAACTTTTTGAAAGGAAGCCCTTCAATTAATGATGCGGATTTAGTTACATATCAAGAATTCCACGTATAAATCTCCACAGCCGAAACTTCGATCCTTAACCGTTACATTCTTCAACTCAGTCTCCGAATGGTTCGAATCAACCTTAAAATTGTTCGACTTTCACTGCGAGCGGAATGTCATTGTAAATTGCTTCTACTTCATTCGTTTCGTACACAAATGTCACCGAAACAGTCCAAACTAGATAACTTTTATTTTCTTAAACTTTGTATGAAGTAGCTTCTACTTCATTTTCACTTCTTCATTATGAAACAGATTTTTCTCATAATGAAGTGCAGCTTCATAATGAATTTTGGTGAGTGAGTAGCATAAGTAAATCCAATTTGCTTTTTATCCTCGATCGTAGTTTCTACTTTGTCTATATGACTCCGCGATTAATAATGTACATGATCGACCCTTTTGTGTGCAAAATTGTTGAGGAATAATTCAATTTGAGTTATTATTTTTGGGTGAAATTTTGATCAGATGACATTTTAAAAAGTTTGATAGAATCCGCTTTAGACACATCATTGTTCGCAAAACATTAATTTATAGTGAAGAAAATTCGCATTTGATTGGGATGCAATTCTGAAGTACATTTTGAAGAAATTAGCATAAATAAGATGAGAAATACTAGATAAAATCTTACATAGGTCAGATTCAAAAATATAAAATTACGTGACATGTCAAGAAGCAGGAGCGACTCAGTTTTTCTGAAGATTTCCATCTTTAAACGTTGAAAAAAGAGACACGTCCACCTTAAGGCAGGAGCATGTTTAATTTTACATATCTTAAGCATATTTTTAAGATTGTTTTTTTTTGAAAATACTGTAAATATAAATTTATTTCTGAACAAAGTAGATAATAATATAATTATTCAAGAGTATTCTCTAAAATGTTGCTCCAAAAATATTGAATATTGAACCACTGTCACCAAATTTTTGTAGAAACCTAAAAAAAAAGTTGTTTTGCGGCTCAGAGCATAACTCACCACTCGATCGTCTGATGACAAAAAATCAAAAAGATATCGTTAGTTTATGAGTTTTCCGAGGTAAACACGTCGAGATTTTTTTTGACAGTTTTTTAAATTTTTAGTATCAATTTTAAGGGGAAAAAACGAATTCTTTAATTTTTTTTAAAAAAATCGATAAATTTGTTATTATAAAACATATTATAATCATTAAAAATAAAATATATCGACGAAGTTACCTTCTGATTTATGTACAGAATAAATGTACAGAATTTGAAACGGATCGGATAAAAAGGTTTTAGTTAGAATCTTTACCGACTTTGAAAAGGCTAAGTTTTAGAAAAACGCGTTTAAAAAAAGAGAAACAGCCCATTTACAGTTTATAGCGCATCGAAGAGCAGAGTTCTAAAATCCTGTAGCTCCGTCGGATTTGCTCCAATCGACCTAAAATTTTAATTAAACACTCTTGAAGAGTTCTACTATCGAATAAATTAAAACAAGCAGCGAATTGCGACCCTTGAGGTCCACACGGTCAACTTCCCAGTAATATCTACATAAACATCAACAACATTGCAACAATGAGAGGTATTCATAGCAGTAACAGGAATGAGTTAATATGAATCATATCACCTACGGGAGGGTCCATTGATTACGTAAGGTTTTTGGTCGATGAGGACAGATTGAATATTCACGCGGATCAATCGGTGGGGGCCTTTTTGGTCTTGAAAATTTTTGTTGGTTTTCAAAATTTAAGCAGTTTTTTTAATTAAAAGACTATAAAAACTATTACAAATCTGCTCAAATTATGCAAATATTTTAAAACTTTGATTGAATTTACAACAATTTTTTTAGAATAATAGATATAAAGTAATAGCATTCGTATGAACCCTCTTTACATGGTAACTTTGAATGATTTTTTTATTTTTAATTTAGTTTTTTTCATAATCATGGAAGAAAATTTTGCCGGTTTCTCTTCAAAAACTGATAAGAATGTATAAATTTTATAAACTGGTATCACTACGCTGTGCAAATCAAGTTAAAAAATATTTTTTATGAAAAAAACTATAATTTTTCGTATTTTTTTCTATTAAATTAAAAAAAAGGCTGAAACGAATTTTTGTAATGTTAAAAACTTCACACCAACTGACACTTTAATGATGCAAATATTATATCTGGTTCGTGAGACAAATTGAATGATAAAAATGACCTTGAAAATCATGATGACTTTTAATGATTTTTTATTTTTTATTTAATTTTTTACGTAATCATGAGAAAAAGTTTTCATAGTGTTTTTACAAACACTGTTTGGAGTATATAAATTTTATAAACATTGATTACTATATTTCGCAAATCAGGTTAAAAATTTATTGTTTATGGAAAAACATAAATTTTTGCACTTTTTTTCCTTAAATTAAAAAATGGCTCCAACGATTTTTTTAAAAATGTGACAGATTTACAAAAATATTAATACGCGTCCATTGACACCTAAACAATGCAAATTCTATGTTTGGTTCGCAAGATATAACGCATGACAGAAATGACCTTGAAGATCATAATGCCTGTTAATGATTTTTTATTTGATTTTTTTTTGTAACCATGAAAAAAAATTTTGATGTATTTTTTATAAAAATTGTTTGCAGTAGATAAATTATATAAACATTGATTACTTGGACTTGCCGATAAGGTTAAAAATTTATTGTTTTTGGGAAAAAACCACAATTTTTTGCACTTTTTTTTAAAAAATTAAAAAACGGCTCCAAGAATTTTTTTAAAAACTTTATAGAATCACACAAACGTTAATATGCGTCGATTGACACCCTGATCTAGCAAATCGTACGTTTGGTTCGCGAGATATAACGCATGACAGAATTGACATTCAAACGGGCAAAACAGCAAACCCCCCCGACCGAAGTTTTCCAAAAACCAATCAGCTCTTAAAATTGCAAAGACGCTTCGATTGACACCTCAACCAAGTCGATCGGACTTTGTTTACGTGAGTTATGCTCGTAGAAAAAAGTGTCCACGAACGTACAGACGTACGTACGTACGTACACACACACACACACACACACACACACACACACACACACAAACACATACGTCTCCCTTTCTCAAAACACTTTATATATACTCTATAGACCTCAAAACGTAAAGAAAAGTTGAAAATTTCAATTTCGATTTTCGAGGCGATTACAAGAACTTCCAATATACTGGGAAGTTAATAATAAATAATAATAATAAAAAAGCAAAAAAGGAAAAAATACCTTAAGGAATAGCAGAAAACAGAATAATTTTTTACAATAGTTGGTAGTTCACAACTTGCGTTTGAAATCGAAAAATGGACATCATGCCATCTGAATAAATATCCTGAAATACCGAAGTTGTACAGTTTGAAATTCAGAGAATAACGATTCAATTGGTCACAGGATTTACTGAAGTCGGTTTGGATTTTGCCTTTTTAAAGTCCATCTCTTTACAAGGTCTGACAAAACTGGTAGTGGGCCGACCCTCGGCATGTTGTTGGCTTATTAAGGCGAGATTATAATTGAGGAGACAGTTTTATGCATATATGTGGGTTTTTTGAAGAGTTCAGGTATAAGGGACGGTAGATTCCAAATGAATAGACAAAAGCATGCATTCAGTATGGTTTTGTTACGCTCGATTTGTAACAATTTAAGAGTAGTTACACCATATACTGTTGTTTGTATGAAGTGTTCATCCATAAATTGTTGAAGTAGTTACTTACAAATGGGGATAATCCATGTAACGATGGGAAGTGTTACTACAAACTTTGTTTTTAATTATGAAAATGTTAACAATGCTCCTTCCACTATTTCCATTTCGACAAATTACTTGTTGAAACATATTTTTACATTACAATTTAAATGTAAATACAATGCCAAGGGAAGAACCAGTTTCGAACGAACATCTTACAACGTTTCTAAGAAGACAAAACAAATCTGTTTGGCTGTTGCCTGTCGCCTGCTTGCGAAAACCTCTTAATTCAAGTGCACTTCTAGTTTCGTGTAACTCATTCGCTGCGTTTTTGTTCTTGCTTGGAATCATTTTGCAACGAAATTGCTTTTTTACGCTAGAGTCTAGTTTGCCTGTCACAAACAACTGAACTCTTCAGCCCGGCGTGATTCTTGCCGCCCGTCCAGCATATACAACCCACCACTCTGCAGCTAGTGAGCTCTTGTTTGCATATCATTAAGTGGAGGAGTCTCCAAAGCAATACGACCGGCTGAAGCTGGAGGGCTTCCTGTTTTCCATTTGCCATTTTCCCGACCCGACGACCCAGCTGCCAAGTCTTCCGCCCAACCAACTCCAACTGAAGGGGGTGCAACGATCGGCACGTCTTCTCTTCAGCAAATGCAACTGCGAAAGGACGATATTGTGTTTGCCATCACCCCACGTACATTTATAAGTCCTTTGTTGTTCAGCAAACTAAGTGGGAAACCCTTTTTCAAATGCGTTATCGTCTTCTGCGAATGGAACCCATTCCGAGCAACGTTCGCTATTGTGCGTTCCCATTTCAGGAACAATTTCCACGTTGCAGTTGCATCAGTCATTGCGCTGACATTCAGAAGAGTCCCCAAAGAAAGGTGGGATCATGTGTGTGCTGCAGTATTCACCGTCACTGCTGCGGTGAATGCACTCTCGGTCCGTGAATGATTTACACGAGATGCGTTCGAAATCTCGAGCACGCATCATGCGTGGCTGTCGCAAGCCTGAGGAATTCGACAAGCAGCGAATCATACATTCCCCACATCATTTGAATATGTAATTATTTCGGCTTTTGTCTTGATGCCGCCGAATAAGACTACTGGCTGCGAGCAGATGATGTCTGGAATGTGCTGTGCTCTTCGGCAATCGCGATCACATGTTTACTATCTTATCTTTGCCGAAGCAAGTGAAAGTTGTGGCCTATGAAATGGTCCCCACTCGATTTGAGCCTCTTCGAAACTATAGTGATGTGTTCAATTTGAAGGACAACAACATGACTGACACACTTTATAATAATAAAAAATCACTATCGTATATTACAAATATTAATCACTTTATAATCAGGCAGGCATCTACTTTGGATACAAATAGTCAACCATTTTTTCTGGATTACCAAAAAAAATCAGTGAGCTTTACTCAAAATCTTACTTTCGTCCTTCACTCATAATTTTCATTCTCATTATCTAATTATTTCGCTCGAATTTCAGTTGCCTGTCGCCTCATCAGACATTGGCGACTACGAAATAAATAAATACTTAATGAGCCACGAAACATTTAGCTGATCTAGATCAACAATGCGAGAAGCGCTTTGTTCGTCCTGTAACAACTCCTGATTAACAGAAATTACCACAAGTTTGTGGTATAGCTCATGTATTATTAACGATGCCACCACAGCGAAAATGCTTGTTAATATTCGGTGAAGCTGCAAAAGGGAATTCAAAATAGTGTCTTGAAGATTTGTTTCGCCCGTTGTGATTCGACGGAAATGAAAGACAACGAGAAACGGAAAGATAATGAGATTGAATCAATTGGTTTGAGGCAGTAGATGTCCTGAAGTCGACGAGGGTTCTGTAGTAAATTGTATGTAGATAATGAAGTTTATTGGTTACGACTTCTACTGCAAACCGCAGAGTGTTTAGATGTAGTTCATTGCACGTCAAGATACTAAACCGCCATTTTCAAAAAAAAATCAAACCGACAATGAGTGATGCCTCATGACCTAAAGGAAATAACCAAGGTATCATCTGTCAAAACAGCACTGAAGAATCATCTACTTGAAAAGCGAAATTCGGAATACTAAGATTTACTACAGCTCAAGGCTTACACAGCCAAACCGACAGAATTTATTTGTAAAAACAGACCTATATGCCTAGTCATGCCATAAATATTGATACAACTGTAAATGCGACCTTTGCGGATGATAGCTTGCAGCACAGTATATAGAATAGACAGTAGGCAAATTCGGCCTTCGGGAACAAATTTTACCTGAAGCATCTGCCGAATGCTCCCGAAAATTGTCGTATCTTATGTGCTGCCAGCTGTATAGAGAATAAAGCATTATGCCGGACTTTTTGAAAATTGTTAATCCAGAACCATATTCGAAGAAGGCAGTGTTATGCGTGTTCAACAATATACATATATGTACATACCGTGCTAAGGCACCTTCGTCGATTTTGTAAATGGTTGGATTCCCCATTACAACTATTTTTCCAACGTTTCATCATTGAATTCGGAGATCCACGTATTTTCCCACACGATCAACGAAAATAATATTCATAAATTACGGCAGCACTGTAGCGCGTAAATCTCCCCCACCATATACCGAATAACAGAAACCATGGAAACCATGTGCGTTTCGTCCGTGGTACCACGGATTGTATGGAACGCTTGTCCATAGGAAGCCAGCATATGAAGGTTTATCTACTGGGTCTACCTATACTGTGGCTTGCAGATAGCTAATCGCTATGTTGGTAGTCCTGATTGTTGACATATGCTCTAAAAACGCGCCAAATCTTGTCAGTGTAGCTTGACCCGTTACGATGGAATGCTCTAGCAAAGTTGAGTTTGCTTGCATAAATGTGGAATAGAAAAAGGCCGAATTTTCGAAACACTAAAGCCATAAAAAATCACGCGTGTTTTCGTGTATCGAACTATAGCGTTATTCATTGATACTGGAGATGTAATAGACTGTAAAAGATCCGGCAGATCTCGCTCGAGTCGTAAGCCTGTGGGGAATTATGTCCACACATTAAATGTATAAAAGACTTGTTGCACCTAATGGTTTAATGCAATAGACTAGATATAACAATAGTTTGACAATATCGCGTGCGTGTTTTCCCGTGTGTGTATGAACGTCGACTGCGTCAGTTGCTTGCTTGACAGTCATCGACTCCATGGCGATGCAAGCGACTCTTGTGGTGAACCTACTAATTACTAATGTCTTCAGTTCGGTCGCTACACTACTCCCTCCTGAGTAGTTTGGTCGAGGAGAACTACGTAAATTTTCTAAACAGTAAATTGTACTGTTTTGTTTGCTTGTGATTTTGGTCCTAAATATGTCCTTGGAGTAACAGTCGCTTGTGGCTGAAGATTTGGATGTGAATCGCTCGTTGATTCGCTTGAATATTCAAAATATGCTGGTTTAAGTCGATCGACGCTGACGTTCGTTGATTTTCCTTGAATTTCTAAGGTGAACACATTGTCAGAAAGTCGTTCTAATACTTTGTACGGGCCTTCGTATGGATGTTCTAAAGGCTTCTTGACTCGATCAACACGGACGAACACATGTGAACACGAAGAAAGATCCTTGTGGACGAACACCTTTCTCTTGTCATGTCGAGTTATCGGAGTTGCGCGAACTTGCTTCATATGCTCACGGAATTTCTGAACAAATAACTTTGGATCCGGTGGCATATTCACATCGAAGAAGAATTCTCCAGGAATCCGAAGTGGCGTTCCGTATACTAGCTCTGCACTCGTAGCTCCGATGTCTTCCTTCACGCTCGTACGAAGGCCAAGTAAAACTGTTGGTAGGACTTCGACCCATTCTCGATTATTGTGGCACATGATAGCAGCTTTCATAGATCGGTGCCACCGCTCGATCATCCCATTGGCTGCAGGATGATATGCAGTCGTTCGAACCTTTTTGCAACCCACTAAATGTGTTAATGACTGGAAAATCAAAGACTCAAACTGGGATCCTTGATCTGAAGTTAACGTAGCAGGTGCCCCAAATCGCGCAATCCAATTGGTGTAGAATGCGTCTGCAATGGAATCAGCTGTTATCGACTGGATAGGAACTGCCTCCGGCCATCTTGTAAATCGATCGATCATCGTTAGAACATACGAGAAACCTTTCGAAGGTGTCAACGGCCCAACGATGTCGATTTGGACGTGACTGAATCTGGAGTCCGGCATGTCGATTTGTCCTTGTGGAGGTTTTGCATGTCTTCCAACCTTACTTCTTTGACACGAAAGGCATGTACGCACCCACTCCAGAATGTCTTTGGACATGGTAGGCCAAACATATTTGCGAGCTATTAACTTCTTCGTTGCACGTCCACTAGGATGAGATAGACGGTGAGTAATTTCGAAGATTCTCTTTCTTAGAGTTCTTGGGATGTAAGGCCGTATATTGGATGTTGATACGTCACAGTATAACGTAATATTACTTTCGTCGGCTCGCAGTTTCTTGAGAACTAGCGTGGTCCCAGAACGAAGTAATTGTTGAAGCTCGTCGTCATTCGTTTGCGCTGCAGCTAGCTCCTCGGAAGTTACAGCAACAGGCATAGATACAGTAGTAATTCGAGACAATGCGTCTGCTGTTACGTTTTCATCACCAGCGATGTAGATAATATTGGTTGTAAATTGTCCAATATAATCTAGTTGTCGTAGCTGTCTCGGGCTTGCTTTATCGGCTTTCTGGTGGAAGGCGAACGTTAACGGCTTGTGATCTGTTTTGATCGAGAGCGGACGACCTTCAATCATGTGGCAAAAGAATTTGATGGCACTATAGATTGCTTGAAGCTCCCGATCGTAGGTGCTGTATTTCCGTTGCGTTTCAGAGAATTTTTTGGAAAAGAATCCAAGTGGTTCCCATGTATTGCTAGTGAATTGTTCGAGTACTGCTCCCATCGCTATGTCAGATGCGTCCGATTTAATAGCCAGCGGGGCGTTTTCTATTGGATGACGCAATAACGTCGCATTCGCAATTTGCTCCTTGCATTTATGGAAAGCAATTTCAGCTTGAGAATTCCAGACGATTATTCGTTTATCCTTTTTCTTAGCACCAATTAGGTATTCGTGGAGGGGCGCTTGAATCTCAGCAGCATTCGGTAAAGATTTCCGATAGAAATTCACAGCGCCAAGAAATCGCCGTAAGTCCGCTATTGTTGTTGGCTTCGTAAAATCCAAAATTGATTGGACTCGTCCAGGAAGAGGTTGGATTCCGTGCTCGTTGACAAAGTATCCCAGATATTCAGCTGTTGTCCTGCCGAAGATGCATTTTGCGATGTTGATTGTTAATCCGAACTCTCGAAGTCGCTTGAAAACGATCTGCAAATGTTTGCGGTGTTCCTCGTCTGATTTCGATGCTATCAGAATGTCGTCGATATATGCATAACAAAAATGTAGTCCTCGGAGTGCGTGGTCGATATATCTCTGGAACGTTTGTGCGGCATTACACAGGCCGAATGTCATTACTTTGAACTCAAAAAGTCCGAACGGAGTAATGACAGCTGTCTTCGGAATATCCTCCGGCGCTACTGGGATTTGATGATACGCCTTTGTCAAATCGATTGTCGAAAAAACTTTGCATCCCCTCAATTTGTGAGCGAAGTCGCTGAGGTGAGCAATTGGATATTTGTCGGGAATGGTAGCGGCATTGAGCTTACGATAGTCTCCGCAAGGCCTCCACCGACCAGTCTTCTTTCGCACCAGGTGTAGCGGACTCGCCCAAGGGCTGCTCGATGGTTGACATATCCCATGCTGCAGCATGTAATCGAACTCGACTTTCGCTTCACGATATTTTTCAGGAGTCAATCGTCTCGCTCTTTCGGCAACCGGTGGTCCTCTTGTTAAAATATGGTGATAGACGCCATGAGCCATAACCTTACTCGTGTCCGACGGAATGGTAATGTCGACGTATTCCTTGAGCAAATCGTGGTACTGCTCACTCGAGTCAAAGGTTGATACGCCAAAAATCGCACTGTTGGTGAGTTTCGCGATGCAGGATAAGTTTGTCTCTTCATCGATTATCTTCCTGCCGCGCAGGTCTACTATGAGGCCAAAATGTTGTAGAAGATCGACACCGATTATTGGCTGTCTGACATCCGCGATGACAAATTTCCAGGTAAACGGTCTTCGTAAGCCGAGGTCGAGTGTCATGATGCGATGTCCGTAGGTTTTGATGGGCGTATTGTTGGCAGCGAAAAGATGGAACGACGTTGGC
Organism: Oxycera nigricornis; assembly: GCA_963942545.1. Taxonomy (NCBI): domain Eukaryota; kingdom Metazoa; phylum Arthropoda; class Insecta; order Diptera; family Stratiomyidae; genus Oxycera; species Oxycera nigricornis. The sequence goes on from OZ012662.1 coordinate 4,507,944, forward strand.
GTGTTTTGGTTTTTGTCCTTAGGCAAGACTGAAACATCAGCGCCAGTATCCACCAGGAATCGTATTCCGCTTCTTCGATCGGAAACTAATAATCGGCTAGTTTGATGTCGAAGTTGGTCGTCCTCGGCCGCCGAAACACGGGACGACGTATTTAGTTTTCCGGCTTCATTTCGAAGTTTTCCCACTGGCAAGGAGCTTTACAATTCCTTGCAAGTTTCCCGAAGCGGGTGTGGAAAAAACAAAATGATCCACGCGACCGTGGTCTTGATTTGTTTGGCCTGTCACGAGATTTGGAGCGCGATCGACCACGCGTCCGCAATTCCAATCGCTCGAGACGGTCCATAATCTGCGATAGTACTTCGTTTTCCCTTTCTGGTTTCCGTTCTCGCTGAACCGCTGAAACTCCCGGCGGATGCTGTAGCTCCAACATCAAATCAGCCATCTTCGCCAGCTTATCCACATCTGGTTCGCTCGAGATGCAGAGAACGACACGAATATTTTCTGGGAGCTGTTCCAGAAGCAACGTTCGAAGCATAGCGTTCGTCACTTGGTCTCCTCCCGTGTTCCTAAGGTCCTGGAGATAGTGTGACGGCTTTTTGCCTTCCAAATTTTGGCCTTGGAATAATCGTCGAAGTCGTGATTCCGTCGATTCAGCAAACGCTGACAGAATTCTTTGTTTCACTGCTTCGTACTTATTTTCCGATGGAGGATTTCTCGCGATCGAGATGACATGCGGCAATATGTCAGGCTCCGCGTATTGGATCACATATTTGAACTTTGTTTCATCTTGCGTGATTTTGGCGGTATGGAAAGCGGCTTCCACCTGTTCGAACCAAAATTCGGGATCTGGTCTGTAGAACGCAGGAAATTTGGATATTCGTGACGCCTCAACAAATAAATTGGCTTGGCTGGCTGCTGGTCTCGGTAAGATTGGCGGGGGTACAACCTCTACACGTTTTGGAGTTTTTGGTTGCTCCATTTCCTCCGTTCCACTGGTCGCCATGAGCTCAAAATTGTCTTGACGATTTCACTGTCCAAAAATGGCGGCACTTCGTGCAAAAATGGTCTGCACTGAATGTCACTTGTGAAACGAATCACAATTTCACCGGAGATCGCGATGGGCATGAATCATCACGTCGGGGTCACCAATTATGTGGGGAATTATGTCCACACATTAAATGTATAAAAGACTTGTTGCACCTAATGGTTTAATGCAATAGACTAGATATAACAATAGTTTGACAATATCGCGTGCGTGTTTTCCCGTGTGTGTATGAACGTCGACTGCGTCAGTTGCTTGCTTGACAGTCATCGACTCCATGGCGATGCAAGCGACTCTTGTGGTGAACCTACTAATTACTAATGTCTTCAGTTCGGTCGCTACAAGCCACAAGCCATCAAAGCTGAAAGGTCCAGAATCGTGAAATGAATATTGCGCCGAGAGCCATGAGTCGTATTATCAAAGAAAACTTGGGGCTTGCAGCTTTCAGAAGACAAACAGGACACAGACTCAATGCCGCTTTAAAACGAAATAGGGTGGAAAAGTCAAAACAGCTGGTATCGAGATACGGTAAAAGGCAGTACAAAAGAATACTTTTTACCGACAAGAAAATCTTTACCGTGAAGGAATCCTTTAACAAACAAAATGATAGGATATATGCACGGTCTTCTAAGGAGGCTACAGAAAAGATCTCGAGGGTTAAAAGAGAAAATTATCCAGCATTAGTAATGGTTTGGTGGGGAGTGTCCTACGAAGGTTTCACTACTATCCATTTCTGTGAAAAGGGCGTCAAAACATCTGCCAAAAACTATCTTAATGAAGGTAGTGGAGCCCCTAAGCTGAACCATGTTTGAAAATAAAGAATGGGTTTTTCAACAAGACTCTGCGCCTGCCCACAAGCCGAAAATCACACAAGAGTGGCTGGGGAACCATGTGCCAGAGTTTATCGATGTTAACTTGTGGCCATCAGCCCGTCCAGACCTTAGTCCCCTCGACTATAAACTGTGGGCAGTATTAGAGAGTATGGTTTGTAAAAAAAATGCCACCACAACCTGTAGTCGTCAAAACAGGGGTTGAAAAAAGCTGTGGACAATTTCCCGATGGAAGTCGTGCGAGAATCAATAGACTAGTGACCTGACAGATTTCGGCGCTGTATTCAAGCAAGAGGCGGTCATTTTGAATAATTTCTTTTTTATTATGTAATGTGTTAGTTTCACAAAAAAATTAAAATCCAACTAGTAATTTCATTATTATCGTTGGAACATCTTGTATCAATATTTATGACAAAATTAATGGTGGATAAAATGAGTGAGAATCCAGTACTATCCTTTATACCGATCTTTATCGCCTGGAAAGTACTAAGCAAACATTCAAAAGGAGAATAAGTATATTGCACATCGAAGGTGCAAGGAAAGAGTGGTGGAAAGGCTTAGATGAGGCGGAGGTGGTTTTAGTCGGTAAAAATCCGACATGTGGAGAAGCAAGAGCGACTCTGTATCTTTGGAAGATTTTCACCTCCCGACCTTGAAAAAAATGAGTATAAGTCCGATTTTCCTAAAAACAAGATAAACTGAAAATTGTAACGTATGACTTCAAATTGATATGCTCCCCTTTCCGTCCATTATAGAAATGTCTTGTTAGGTGCATCCAATAAAGCCTAATTATTAGATTTTTTAAATAAATTTATGATCTTTCTTAAGGGGGTAGTACCCGTTAGAATGGTAAAAAATAGCCTAATTTTTAATAAAAAATTTCAGTTCTATTGTTGTACATAAATTTCAAAATTTGCATGGGTAAAATACACATTTTGAAGATTACAAAAAATATTTTTTTTTCATTTTTCTACTAATTTATAGCTGGCGCCAAAGTTGATATCTCGAAGAATGCCCCGTCCCACTGCAGACGGATAATCTCAAGAATGAAGAATTTGAAATAAAAAACCAAACCGCATTTTAAAGAGGAATGTTTCTTACGTGGTAATCTACCACAATATTTTGAAAAAATGATGAAAAAAAGTAGCGATTGTTTGAAGTTTTTTTCTTCGAAAAATCGCTTTTTTCACTTTTTACCACACAAGATACTTTAATAAAGTAGCAAACCAAATTTTCTTTAAATCGGTTCGGCCATTCAGGAGAATAAGTGTCCGCAGTTGGAAAAACGTCATTTCGAGAAAAACGCGTTTAAAGTTTTGATTACCGAAAATATCGCTTACAAAGCAAAAAGGGCGTGTGCGCTCAAACTGCCGTAACTTCTTTATTATTGGGAATATCTTAATAAAATTTTGAAAAGAGATTTCTGCGAAAAATTTATTTTTCAAAATTACAACAAAGTCCAAACATATTACAAAATTTAATTTGTTAGGCTTCACATTACTCAACTTTTTAATATCAGCATGGCATCTGACACATTTATTGTGAACAAATTGCGTTTGTGATTTAAGCCTACTTGCAAAAAGTTGTGCTGAATGAATTTAGGGTTTATAAATTAGATACGAGACTTCTTTGTAAAATCTGAGCTTCTCCAAGGATGAGTTTGTATCAGAATGGTGGGCAAACAATTTCTAAGCAAATGCAAACAAGAATAGTACAAATGTCGCACATATACATCATCCATCCATTTTCGTACACTTTTCCGCCTACAAAGAACGCGCTTTGATTTTAAAACTTTTCTATTTGTGGGCAAGCACATAAGACTCATCACTTTTTTAAGGTCATTCAAAGTCGAGTGACAACCAATTTTACTACAGTTCGATCGTTTACATTTTTTTTACATTTCTCTTCATCCATTCAATCTAAACGTCCATTTATTCTCGCCCAACACATCGAACAAGCTGACCTTTGCTTGCCACCAATATGCAACATCGAAGGATTAAGGCCAGCGTCAAAATCTCTCTTCGTCGAAGACCAACCATTCAGAATGAGTCGACTGCGAAACTAAATTTAGAATACTATCAACGACATTGAATCTGCAGCCATGGGCCATGATCGTAACAGATGCTGCTCGCGATAGTTGCATCCACTTTTCCCCAAAAAAAAATTGACCATCTTATCGCAGACCAAAGATGGAGCCGGGGGGATCCACAACATTTGTGATGCTTTTGTTAGTTCACTCACGGACTTAATCGTGAAATTGCCATGCAGACGACTATGTCAACCAACCATTGCAAGAAGTCGACAAGAAGGGTCAAACGTCGTTTCTGCCCGTTGCAGATTCTCCTTGTAGTCGCCCAAGGGTGAAGTTAAAATTAAAATTTGAAATATGTTCTTGACTTGTTTCCGAACAAGCGAACATGAACAGCGGAGCGTGCAAAAGAATTCCTTCTACTTTTCGTGGTGGCTATGTTAGTCCTTCTTACCCATGCCACCATACTTCACCGACGACGAGTGGCAACTTCAATGTTTGCTCTTGTTTGTTGCAGCATTTAACTCGAATGCTCGCTTATTAAGCGTGAGCCAAATTTCAAAATTAATTGCTGTTTATGCTGGGAGAACGAGTAATTTTAATTTACGCATACCTAATACAGTGTGCCGCAGGCTCCAAGGAGTGTCAATGCTTCTTTCACGGATCTGCAGTCGCAGATTTGGTTCTGGTGCTGAATTTGGTGAAGCGTTTTCATAATTTGTTGATGAAAAGCAGCAGAGAAATTGGGAGTATTGTTTTGGGTTTAAATGACGAGCTAGCGACTTTAGGGACTATGACAATTTTCATTTTATTGTGAAAGCCAATTGACCTTTGCAGAGCTAAAAATGTCCTTCGCATGCTGACTCAAACATTCATCGAGAATGTTAAAAGGCCAGGTTTTAATGTTGACTTGTGCGCTATATAGTACTAATCGAAATATCTAGATTGGAAGTCTCACAGAACACGCGCTTGCGGTTTAAACAGAACAATTGCATTTCATTTATACTTTGCATGTGAACATTTCAATTGCTTCAAGTTGGTAACTTCACTTGAAGGGGACTTGGTCAAGGTAAAATACAGTGAAGGCAAACATATTTTATTTCATCTCGATTTTTTTCGTAAACATGGTTCGATTCGCTTGAAACTTGGCACGCTAGGAACACACAACGTCGACAAACTTTTCAGATCATCAACGTCTACTCAGTTGCCAATTATCTGTATTTTATTTGTTGCACTCGAACGATATTGTGACTAGTAATAAATCCCGATTGTCAGTGTTTCACTGAATTCATCGGGGAAAGCACTCATTTGCGCAGATAAGACTACGTTCTGGAATCCAGAGGTGGCTTGTGTCATATGTGAATTCTATTTTCGGATCAAGATCAAGTCAAGTCTCAGGAGCGCCTCAGTATCTTTGGACGATTTCCACCTCCCAACGTTGAAAAAAAGCAATTCACACCAAAATTAAGAGTTGCTCCAATTAAACAATTTTATACTCTACATTTTTGGTGAGTTTTCAATTGCAATGTTTTGGTTAATATTTATTCTTGATAGTAACAAAACGAAAATTAGACTTGATGCTACAAACTTGGTGGTTTAAAAGGCAAATAATTTGGTAAAGTTTATTCAGAAATACTGTTTTGATTCGCTTCTAATTGCTTGAATTCACTCTTACTTAAGATTTGTCAATATTTCCTCATCGATTTTCGTAGAAAAGTCTGCTTTAAAGGAGCTCAAAATATTCTTTCTATAAATTAAGAAAACAATATGTAATACATTGAAAAAGGGATGTCCTTTTATGTATATTATGCTTATTTATCTACCTTTAACGAATCACTGATTTGGAATCTTTAACATTCCTTCAGAAGCTTTGTTGATTCCTCCGTTAGGATCTTTGGTACCCACCGAGGATAGCATTTTCTGATAGCCTCGAATCGCTTAAAACTTTATCCTACTCAGAAATTGATGCTCAGAATAACAAATCGACTCTTGACCAGAAGAATGGAACATTAATAAGTTTGGAGTTCTTCTTCGATTCTATTCCCGCATTCGTCGTAGCCGCAGGACCCTCATTACCTAATTTCCCTGACACGATAATCACGGGGAGGATGGATGGATTACAGCTAATTAGTTGAAACCGCCAAGGTCAATCATTGCTCCCGCCGTTGCGATACTCACCGTTTCCCCTTGAACGCCAGCAAATACTTCTTGTTTGCCGGAAAATTGTTGCTCTGCACAAATCCCGAGTTTCCGGCTCGCAGCGGAAATTGCTTGTGGAACAGCGGGATGCTCACGTCGAACCCGGCCCGGATCTGCTGGACGCTCATGCTCGCCTTCGCCAGGATCGCCTCGCCGGGGTCGAACCCCAGCGAGTGCTCGTTGTAGTCGGGCCAAGTGCCCGAGTACAAGTTGAAAATGATGTGGTTGCGGCCGTTCTTCCAGTGGGGTAGTCGGGAGAGGCGCGAGGGCACGTTCCGCACGTAGTCCTCGGACAAGGAGTCGCGGTCGAGGGTGTCAATGCCGAGCACGAACAGGCACGCTTTCGCGGGGTCCGCGGTATAGTAGCGCGACTCGCGGATCGCCGCCAGGATTTTCCGATAATTCGAGCTGATGGGAGGCGCGGCCCCCAGCGAGTTCAGGGGCTCCAGCGGATAGACGTAGACGAGGAACTGGTCGAAGCACTTGGTGTAATCGAAGCAGGTGTCCATCCGGCAGGATTGTGATTTGTCGCGACTGCCTTCGACCAGGACGTCCGCTGATGCATTGAGCGGTGGTGGCACGCCGGGGGAGTGCTCGGCGATGCTCCGCTGGACGCCGCGCGGCAGGACCGCGGGCAGCGCGTGGGGACTCCGCGAAGCGGGCTTGTTGCTTTTGAGGCGGTAGCCGCCGAAGTAGCAGTAGGCTAGGAACGCACAGGACACAAACACCAGGATGTACCGCTTTTTCGCCTGCATCGTGTCGAGCGTCGGCGGGTGTACGCTTTTCTGCGAGTTTAGCGGCACGGTTCGCACGGGGAGGATCCAATCACTTCACATTATCACGGCATGACGACGGGCACTCGCACGCAATCATTTCTTTAGCAGGCTTCTCACAGGACCCGAGCTGCAGCCACTTTTAATTCCCATTCACTTCATCGCTGCCGCACAAACGTCAAACACCATCTGTCACCACTGACAGCATTTTCATAAACATTACTACTGTGGGGGACTTCTTCGCGGCGATTCGTTTCGCAGGGACAGGACCTGCTTCGCTTTCCTTAAATCCCACAAGCACCGCACGCAGCACGACAGCACGGGAAACGGGACACACCAGGCGGAAACGAACCGAACGCCGTCGCAACTCCGAATGCACTAACCACAACGAATTTGTGACTTTGACGTAACAAAAGTAAAAAAAAGTAAGAATATCCCACAATAGGGAAATAGCGACGAGGGAAATGTGCTTGCGCAGCCTAGCTTCCAACCCGGGCTTTTCGAGCTGCACAAAATGGCGGCTGGTGCCTTTAGATCAGCCGATGCGTGCCTTTAGCACTGAAAATCCACGAAAATCAGTGCTAAAGGCACGCATCGGCTGATCTAAAGGCACGGCTAGCAGTGACGCAAACCGGGAACATCCCTGGTTGTAAGCTATGCTTTGAGTGCGAATGCAGAATACACTCACAACTTTATCCAAAAAATAGAAAATATAGGATAAAGTGGGGTTGAGTGCTTTCGAAACTTGAGTGAAACCAGCACAACTGCGATTGCAGCGCCGTGGCGCCACCTGAAAATAGTCTAATGTGACGACACCTGACGGAAAATCGAACGAGTTTCATTCAAATAACTAACGAATAATTGCTTTCAGAACTAATTATTGTATTTAATAAATTATCATACGCGATTGATGTTATCATTTATTTCCAGCAGCTCAATGTTCAAATTGACTTCGCCCGTTTTTTAAAAATTTCGACGTAGAAGTTTTGCAAAGTAGATAAAAAACGCACTTAACTTATTGCAAGGCGTTATGTAACTGCATCAATTGAATTTAATAGTAGTAATGACAATTATTTATTTCACAAATTTGAAGCAATTGATAACTGTACAAACATATATTACTAGCCTATACTAAAAAAGATGAGATGCATAGAGTTAGAAGTAATTGTAATTCATTGCTGATGATCTGCAAAACAGTGACAAACATGAATTGTCCACCATGAATAAGTTGTTTATAATGTAATAAAAGATAAAAATAAATGGTGTGTAAGGATAGCAAAAGAAAAAATATGCAATGTAAATTATTTGCATTCAAACCGTGTCAACTGATTGGAAGGAAGTTTATTGTATCTTACCCGACAAAACATTACACATACATACCAGCCCAGCTCCTGTGGAATTGCAAACAACTATAAATATTCAAATATTCTGATCTGGGCCACAAATAAATTTCGAATATACAATTCTCACAACATTCCCCGAAACCCGAATTCATTCAATAGCTCTCCTTCTCACGGTAATTAGTTAGAATTTCATAGTCCTTTCGGCCAACATACCACCCTTCAGGCACACTAGCCCACCGCTCTCTTCTATTCCTGCGAAAACTTGTCTGATTCAATTGAGCTTGGACCAACAATGAGACGCTTCCTTTGAACGAGCGGAAAGGATAGTTGGAGCTCGAAGTTACTTTGCAGCGCTCATTTAGCGTGAAACAAAAGCATCCCCCAGTTGCGGTGGCTTCTGGCTGTAGGCGATGGATAGGAGGTAGTAAGCCATGTACTATTTAGTGAAAAGATTCCTCCCGATATACCTATACCCTCAGTAGCCACTACCAACTAATTAGGTTTTGTTCGTTTGTTTGGCTCTCGGTTTAGGCGGTGGGTTTTCGTGCAACTCGGGAACGCCAGGGCCGTAGAGGAATTGGAAGGATCTGAAACTATACGCTTCGAATATTTAAAGAGTTCTTCGTTAATGTTCCTGCGAATCTTTGACTGGAAGCGAATGGGGGTTATGTGTTGAAAGAATGCTTTAAGTAGAGTCTATATTAAATTTTGTGTGGAACGTGGATGTTACTGTTGGAATAACTGTTTTTTTTTTAAATTATGGGTCATACCATTGAGTTTTAATTTTCGTACGAAATTTTAATATCGTGGATTCTTTTATTCCAGTAGCTCCTCTTATGCTTGTGAAAATATTCTTTGCTTGAGAAATGCTGCTCAGATTTCAATATTATGAAAGTCGAAATTACAATTTCACAATTTGTTACATACTTACTTCACATTGCATTGTTAGTATTCAACAATATATTTGCAAATTTTTCACTCAATACCAACAAAATTAGCATTTTTAATTAGGCAAATAAAATCCCAGCGGAGCCGACAATGTATTTAGGATGCCGTAACTTTAATTAGCGAGCGTCAGAATGATATTATGATAATGAATGTTGTTCTAAATGCTCATTACGATGTATGCCTGCAGGAGCGGAACGATACACTCAATATGGTGATGCCTACGCACCACCTTTGATTCTGTAACCGAATCGAATCCGTATAGCGTTCACCTCGTCCTCGACCTCATTAAATGCGAAATGCCACTATCAACAGGTGCGTATGGGAGTCGTAACTGGGCCCTAAAACAACAGAACATTCACACATATCGTGGAGTTTCCAAGTGGCGAGCTACGCCCCCAGGCACAGAGCACAGACACATCAACGTAGCACAGGCATAGTAGCCTGTTTAGTGTTTCCCAGCAACTTACTTTGGGAACTTTTAGATATAGCTTCCCGCGTCCATGAGGAAGAAGTAGTTTCATACGGAAGAGGGTGTTAGGGTTCCAAGAAGCATCCAGTCCTCGCATGCTGGCTCCTGATGTTCTTACTCACATGCCTCATTAGCCATTATAATGTCTGGATGGGTCGAAAGCCACTTGACCGGATCGCATTGCCGCCGGAATCTAGAAGCTCAGCCGACTCCGATTTTACCACGTCATATACAATGCACGGAACGGGATGCAAGGCCAGCTCTGTGTGATGATAGGACTTTTCCGTATTGTGCCCACCCGTCCCTCATATGCTTAAAAAAATAGAGATGATTGGGAAATACCATCACTTGGCCGACTGCACCTCCTCGAGCGAAAGCAACTGTTCCCGATCCAACTTTTCAGCTATTTATGCAGAGGAGTTTGGAAAATATGGCACACATGACCGGAATCCAATAGCGGCCAGGATCACGTACGATTCCATTTCGAAGCCGAAACAAAACAACAATATTATATCATCTTCCATGCTATCGGAATGCCACTGAGTGCCTGCAGCGTTTAGCATTGGATCCGCAGGACGAGGCGAAAGATGATACTTATGATGAACTCTGAATGCCAAGTGGCTGGCCCTCGATAAGAAGGAGCCTCCGCCAGGCTGGATTATTATTATTCATATTTATGGGATGCCTACATTCTTCGACCAGGATTTGTGTCGTGACTGTACAAGCGACATCAATGGACCAGGCGATGACTTTCGGCTCGTGATACTTTATCCTTGTTTACCGAAAATCTTCATGTATCAGTGGAGTATAATCAAGGCTGGAGGGTAGTCCTCGTTTGTCTCGAGATGGTCATTCGCGAGTGACTTGTATGAAAGGATGGCAACTAGTTTAAGCAATGGCTTTGCAGCCTGTGAAGATTTGCTTGGTGGAACCCGGACATTAAAAATGCATATCCTTTAAATACCAGTGACGCTTCCAGCTTCGCAGATCCAATGAAAACCGCAGACGGACTTGTTTCAAGATTATAGCATCTAAATAATTTATAGTCACTTTAGGCATACCTCGACGACTTGGAAGTCAACAACCCTGAAAAGCATTTCTGTTTCTCGTGGAATGGTGATAGCTCCAATTAACTCCATTACGGTAGACAATTTACCATTAGGAGGTTACCAAAAAGGAAGTTGTTGCTGGAATGTTCTTAATGGACGTCGTAATGGCTAATGAGTTATTTTGATTGCCATTTAAGCCCGTAATCAACGCAGTTCTGAACTTTGATATAATTTTTACTAATTTTTGCTGACGCGAGAACTTTAAATGGGTATATGGGTATATATATATATATACTTTTATATATATATATATATATATATATATATATATATATATATATATAGGGTGCGCCATCTTTCGCGTCAGTATGTAAACACTTACTAACTTTAAAAAAAACAGCCGATTTCTATGAGGTATTTTTATTCAGTTTGGTCCTTGCAATTTATTTTCACTACTTTTCGAATACAACATCAATTAAGTGGCCGCATTTATTGGCCAAAACAAAATGTGCTCTTTTTGCTACATTTTCGGCACGAACGACTTGGTCGTTGATGAACAGCAAGACGACGATCTGCCACTGTCTCGTGCTCAACGAAATTCGACATAAAACGACGAATAGTGTTGTCAGACGGTGCCTGTTGGCCACGATACTTTCGACGGTACACACGTCGAGTTAAAACAACTGAACAACTATTTTCGATGTACATCGTCACTATTTCGGCACGTTGTTTCGTTGTGAAGCGATTCATGGTTCAAATTGTACTGAATTACCGTTTCAAAAACATGTCTCATCGAATCAATCGGTTTGACAAATGTCAAAGTTAGTAAATGTTTAAACAGAGATAGATGGATCTAAAACTTGTTGCAGTCTGTTGTGTGGATCCACTCTGATTTGGTGCATCTGTCCAATGTTTTCAAGCTTCAAGAAATTAGAGTACACAAATTTTCCAGGGCACAATAATACTCAAACTGAGCTCTACTATTCTGGGCACTTCATGAAAGCTAAGTAAAAACCATACTCCAGTGTAATATGAACATTGAGTTTTCAACATTTCCTCCCTTTTACGGCAATCGATTCCTATTGGCCATTGAAAAGCATTTCAACAGGAAACAATCGACATAATTTAGCTAATACTATCACTGGAACTCCATACATTGTATTCTTTGTTCATAGTCTTCATCATAGTTTCAGCACTTTTTGGATACGCCGAACACTAACGTCTAACCCTTGATTCTCTCGCACCATCGCTTTAATGTCCATCGTTCAATTTAGCGAAACCAATTGGGACCAATCGAGATGAAATTTACGAGTGTTCGATTGTCCTGGCAGCCTCGGCAAGTGACTCTATTCGGTGAAACAATCTGCATAATTTTACGAGGCTCGCAGCAACATTTTGTATCCTTTCTTTCCAAACGATTTGCAACTTTTCGCATAACATTCACATAGCGTCTAAGGACGTTGTTGGCAAATAGTCATATCGTTGTCTAGCAGGCTATTCGGTGGGGGTTTTGTTTTGCCACCCGCCAGCCTAGAAGTTTGTCGTTGCCATTCCTATTATCTACTTCCAGCCGATGACTCTACATTAGGCAAATAAGTTGAATGTGAATGATTTCGAAAGGACTCCGGTTAAGCTGGGTAAATAGTTTACGAGAGAAGACTATTTCAAGGAAGTTTACTAAAATCTTGCTGTGCTCAGGAAAAGAGGAACGTTAGAAATGATTTTTTCAGTTTTTCGTCTCCATATACTCCCATTTGGATTGAGTGTATGCTTTCTTCCAGAGGACTATGTTCCCAGCTAGACCTTTTCTTTCTAAGTACTTTGTCGACCTGTGACTTCAACTCTGCAAAAATTAGATCCAATTTTTCTAAAAATCCCAGTTCTCCCCTTACACTATTGTTCCTCCCTTTCGCGTTTCAAAACAGGATAATTTGCAACAAAACACCTCACCCTAAACAATATTCCAGTCCCTATTTGACGAAACAAAATTCCAAAGTGATCCAAAAGTAAATCGATACGAAATCGAGCCGTTTACGTAGTGCTTTGAAATGAAAACACCCCAAGCATGCAATATACCAAGACTCCATCGTAAGGACTCGACAAAATCGCTTCGAATCACAAATCAGATTGATACGACGCTCGTTGTAAACTCCTTTCACTTGTTTCCTGCATAATATATTCGCGATTTAAAGTCTTGAAAACATCCCTGGGTATATCATCACGTCACAGGAGGCATCCGATATCAATAGTATTGTCAATGCTGTTGCCGACGTTGTACCACCAAAGTCATTTCGATATGTTTGTCTTTGGTATCAGGAAGAAGTTTGATGTGTAACTGATACGATACGGGGATGTAAATTTCGTGCAAATATTTATTTGTTTTGTTTTTAGCAAAGAAGTCTTTCCATGGTGGGTTATGTTCAACAATTAGATAATGTAGACATTTAAATGTGTGAATACATGTTAGACTCCATTGATTGCGATTGCAGGTTACTTTAATTGTCTGGTTAGTTTTTCTATCTCATTTAGTTTTTCTTTAATCCAGTCATCCACGAAATGTAATGCAAATTCTTTGTTCCATCGTTTCTAGATTGATAATTAGCATGCTCAACATGCTTAAAACGAAGCTGAAAAGGGAGAATCATCATTCGAGCGCCACAACTTCTTTGTTTTTGTCTTTATCCGCGAAATACGTTCGGAGATAACTTTAAGACAATTTTATCACAAGCAGATTGCCGTTTGATAGACAGTCATAAACAGATGCCAAATTATTTTGACGTTTAATTTTGCTACCAACATAACAAAGAAAAATATAAACATGCTGACGTAAATAGGGATTATTTTCATATTCTTTCTAAAATTAACGCGTCCATCTTGTATTCAAATTTAAAATATTAAATCAAATATAATGTTGTTCTTTTTGATAGCAACAATAGTCAGAACTTCATGATTATCAGATTTCGCGTAATCCTTCTTTTATTTTACACCAAATGAATCTTTATAAACTATATCTTTGAACAATGCAAACAAAAAGAGTCTAAGGAGCTCGAGAATGATATTTCAGTTTATATAATTAATCCACTTGATATCGAAGCAGATTAAGAGCATTTTCTGAAACAATTGTCCTCGAAACAATCACCGCATTGTTGCGTTGGTCCTTTAGCTCGTCACAATGCAGTTTATAATATCGTTTCCCATCATCCCGCTTTCGTTCGCTATTCTCTTTTATTGCGGTCTTGCAATTTCCTGATGCTTATTTTGTATTGCTTTGGTGCTACGAAGAGATTATCTTTCTCAAGTAGCTGCATTATTGTTCGTTCTTTCTTAACATAATGACAATGAAAATGCAATTTGTTCGATCCTTTTATTTGTGTTTAAGGTCGGAAGGATTCTAACAATTTAAAAATTCTAATTTTAATTTAAACAAATTAATTTTTTGCTACATTTATATCAGTTTGTTTATGAATTCTGCGTTTTTGCAAAGTTTTATTGGCTTCTGTTCAGCTTCATGATCAAAAAGGATGCCTAGTGAGTTTCCCATTTGGAACTGGAAACTGGATTAGAATACCATGTCAGATTTTTTTTTATTGAAAGGTCATAAAATTTCCCTCCTACTTTCCATTCAAAAATCACTCTCAGGACCGTGAAAATGCGTTCTTTTTCTTCGCTGCACAGAGAGTAAGGCGCTTTCTTTCGTCTTGTCGTAACTGAAAATCACTTAAGCGCTCTACAATAAAAAGGCTTCCGATTCGGACATAAAAAACTCATTCTCCAGGGAATTCCGAAGCAGGCATCGTAAGTAAAATCCCACCCGCTGAGTATAGTGAAAATCCTGAGGAGCGATTGAATTTCGGGACTAAGAAAGATGCGAACGAATGAATGGTACTCATTCAACGTTCGCTCGTCCATGGATACGTCCATCGTCGATCAAATCCTTATCGTGTTGCCATTTCAATGATTTTATGGGATCTTTCGATTTATTCTTATCGGCTTTCGAGAAACAAGATTGTGAACTAATGCGTTCGGTTTGAGACCGGGCCAACAAATATCCTCTACATACATTGGTGGCGGTCAATTCACTGGACAATAACAAACGTATTGTTGCCCATAGCTATTCCTGATTTTCACCATATATTTTGCAGGCCAGATCTTTAGATTGGAGCTGCATACTGTTTAAGGATTCAAAAATCGTATAGAGTATCTTTGTTGACTAGCACCATTCAGACATTGTTTGGAAGATTTATGAATCCTACTGTTGGTTTAACATGGAAGCATCGGCTTTGCTTGGTAGTTAAGGGTTATAAAACGACGTTGTGATGAGGTAAGCAGCAGACTTCCAGGAATCATTGGAATGTTACTCTATTTTAAATTAAATTTTTTTCGTTGGTTAACAATGGTTAACAATATTTACCTGAAAGTTTTTTAATATACCACCGTTTAAGGTTTAACCAAATCTACTAATGTTCTACACTTACCACTCAAACAACACTTTCTCTCTGGAAATAAATCTTAATTTGACCAACCGATATTTTTAAAATGCACCTCAAATACTCTATATATGTTGACTTCTTCCTCTTCACTTCTCATGATTTAATTATCTTCTTCAATCCACTTTCTTCAGACTTCAATTTATGCGAGCAGATGAACGAAATTTTGCACATTTGTATACCAAAAGTAACATAATAGGCTTGCAAACCACTCATCAGGACGAACAGTCAGTCACATCCATTGTGACCGCGACAGGATGTTGTGCCCTTGATACTGTAGCAAAAGGGCCAATGTTGCTGTATGATGGAATAACCAATTGCAAATAGCATTATCCTTTTCGTATCAGTGTTTGGGTTGGATAGGGTGGACCAACAGTTAAGTTGCATTGGAATTCGACTTTATCTACTCGTGCTTTCATTAAGATAATTGGATTCAATTGGATATACAGAAATCCAGCTGGACGGAAAGAGCCAAACGGACTGAAAGCGCAGGAAGTATTACTGGATACCGTTCCAGATTGCAGTGAAGTTTATCCATAGAATTGTATTCGGCATAAGTATCAAAGTGGAGTTTTAATCCAAAATTTCGAAAATGGGCGCTTAAAAGGATCCTTGAATTTAATCATATTTTTTGAATATACTGTTGAACTGACGGTCCTACAATCACGCATTTATCTTAGCAACATTGTCGTCACTGTGGTTGAAATAATGCAGCCAAATGGATTTGAACATCGAATTTAAGCCAAGAACTTATTCTGCTTAGTCCACTTCCTAATCAAATTGTTTGGATATTGTGCATTGCAATACTGAAAGTACATTGAGACCCAGCAGTTTAATTGAATTACGTTTTGTGTAAATAGGTTCATTAAACATGTCGCTAAAACTTTCGAGAAAGCTTTGAAAGATGTATCTACGATAAATTGAATTGAAGCAGTTCAAAACATTAGACTATAAGAAAATTTCTGAATGGAAACAAAAATAAAAGCCTTGAATAATTCTCACCCGAGGCGAAAACTACTCAAGACAATTGAAAACCTCCTCGAGGGGCATAGCGAACTATTATCCGCCACGTATAGCCAGCTTGAACTATATTTGAGTCACATTCGGGAAGCTCGTAGGACAAAAAGATTGAAATTATATCTGGATTTGTAACGAATATTATATTTGAATTCATTGGATGCTAGAGTTAGTAAGATTTTCATAGTGATAATTGATAGCGTTCGTACCAACACCGGGAGCCACAGGAACTCCAAACTCGAATAGGATTCACCTATTTGGCAAGTGAAACGTGCAACAAACAGAATATTTCAGGTAAAGCTTGATACGTAGTTGAGAATCCGGCCGGATTTAATTGGGTTCACGTCCCCAGAATCGCTGCTCGGACAGAAGGTGATTAGAATCCTTACTGCTCTTCAACAGCCTGCCCAGAAACGAGATGTTCTAATACTCAGAATACATGACTGTTCGTCTATATTACGCATAAATACTGATCCTGGTCTATCAGTTAGGCAGAATTTAAGTACAGCAATTTTCGAAATTCTTCATAAAAAGTTGTACCTAACAAAATCATTAAGTAAATATGTTTCCAAGACAAGGCGTTAGAATTTAATGAGGCTCGTGTAAAGAAAAATCATTGCTTCACAATTGTTCTTAGCTATAAACTTTTACATACAAGAGTCAAACAGATCACCTGTCCTTCATCCCCCTCAGCCACACGAACGACCAATCACGACGTGAGTGCAGCTGTGTGTGCGAATGACAGTGTGGCTAGCATCTCGCCTGGCAGTGCTGCTTGAGTGAAGTTAACTTTATTTTAAATTGATTAAAAATTTGTATTCTGGTTGATAAGTAACATTAAACGTTTAAACAAAACTATAAAGTAAAATAAAACAGTCACTGAAACAATTAGAGAGTTTTCACAATAGAATTTAAAAATAGAAGAACAAAAGGAACGCATCTTCAGTTTATAATGATAATAAAATTCTAGCCAATATAGTATGTAAGTACTCGCTGACTTTAACAGCAATCGTCCAGGCTTCAAGTTGCGATAATTTCCATACATGTATCAGAAACTGGGAAAATTGACCTTTATCATTTAGTTCCAGCCTCAAATCCTAATTTTCACAATTATTTTCTTCCTCTTAAACATGTTTCCTCCTTTCAAAACTTGATGGTAACATGGTTTAACTTCTAACCCTTCCTACAAAACTTTAAATTCAAATTAAAGTTTTGCCCTAACATCCCAAAATGCTCGTATTCAGTCATTTCCGCGAACAATAGAAAACTTGAAACCGTTTTCGTTGTCATGTCCAACATTATTCATTTTCCAGATGTCTGAACATGATTTCCTTTTGACGCAATCACAACTGAGGCCACTTGCAACCGTGTTCATTCATATTTTTGCTTACACATCTTTGCATCCTAGAACCTAGCCCTTATGAATTACAGACTTTAGGATTGTTGCCATCACATTAAATAGAACAAAATAGTTCCAGCCAAGTTTCTTAGGCTACCACATATTTTACGGTTCAACGCAATGGACCATCCGACATTTCCTCTAGGATCCTTTGCCGTTGCCGGCATCATCTTCCCTAACCTAGAGTACCTATCCTTCCATCACCATCAACTCAACAGGAAAGGGAAGCCCACATATCACAATAAAATTGTTGGCCAAGTACCAAATGCCATTCGGACAAAATTAAATGTATTAAAAGGAGGAATACGAGCAAAAGGAAAGAAAGGACAAAAGCAGCTAACCAGAAATATTTTGCCTCAACAGTTTTTCTGCTGAGAGTGGATTCCTTTTCGAATTCGAGCCTATGTTGTAACCCAAAAAGCACAAAAGGACATGAAGACGAGAAGGATTGTTATATCCTATCAGCGTTGTTAGTCTATCGAAATGAAAAGTTTTTCGCTTTTCCACTTTTCGGGTTTTTGTGTTTGTATGTATTAGTGTGTTTTTGTCAACTTTGTCAAAATGGTCCTGTTGTGTTCGGTTGTGCTGTTGGCAAGCTTTTTTTCACGACTAGCATATTGTTGGTGGTGTAGTTTGTGAAAGGATGACTTCAAATACAGCCAAACACTCACTTCCTTTTTACTGTCGGAATCAGAGGAATGATGCGGTTAGTCCGTAAATGGAAATGACTGAAGCATGATCCTGAAATGGAACCTGAAATTGAAGAGCGGATGATACCAACAATTCTGTAACAATGCAGCGAAATGGCCTTTTCTGCGAGTTGAAGAGGGAACAATAGCAGAGTTTTTTAAGGAAACAGCTAATTGTGGCGGGAAAAGGAATAGAATTGATTGACTTATTTAATTTTTGGCATGAAATCAACAATGCATCATAATCAGGACCATACTTACGTAGGAACTTGATTGTTTCTGGCGGTTAGTATTTTTAAGAAATGTTTACAAGAAGAAACTACAAAAAAGTTTGAGGAATAATAGCTTCACAGTTCACTTACGTTCTTAGCATCATTCCAAGCTCAAAAAGATGCTACGCACAGTTCTAGAAAGGAACATATTTTTTGTCGATTTTAATGAACCGAAAACTTCCTCACGTTCCTGAAATCTTAAGTTTTACTCTAAAAACCAACTTATATCTTAGTTCTAAGTAAAAAAACAGCGCTAGATTACTTTGGTATACCCTGTGAGTTACAAGTTAAAAATGGAGTTCCACGAAATCATGTAATCCAAAAAGTACGAAGCGTTTCAATGTATCTTCTCTTAATAATATGATTTTCCTCCCTACAATAACTGCTCCCCGAAATTTCTCCTTCATCTAGTATACCACACTATGAGTCATTCCTACAGCTACATGAATAGTGCACAGAAGTAGAAAAAAATTAAACGAAGCCACTTCAAATTATGCCAACGTACATGACAGTGATGGACAGATAGATTCACTAGCTTCTGGATAGTTTCTACAAATGGGATGAAAACCACTTTTCCAACCACAAACGACAGAGTTCAACATTTCATTGTGACAGTGAAAAGTTGTTACAAAAAATTGTGCTGAGGAAGAAAACTATTCTACACTTTTCATAATCCAATATTCCAAGGAAAATATGATAAGGACGAAGATGATACTTGACGAAAGGATTTGGCTGGAATTATAAGTGATAAAAGAGCAAACATGAATGAAGTTGAAAAATCAACTGAATGTTAAAGTGGATGATATTGAGAATATTTTATTCAGTTTAAGAAATGAAAGTTTTTAAAATTTTAAAGTTGTGTTGAATTTATTAAGGAATTAGAGAGCGTCCAAAAAGGTATATCAGAATTTTGACAACCAAATGCGGCCATATTGAATACTGAATGTGTCAAATTAGTGTGACATTTCTACATAGCTGAAATGTTGGGAGAATTTAACGATGCAACTTCACTTGCTGGTTCGACGCTTAGAAATAGTCAAAAGGTATTCTTGAAATATTATGTGACAAAATAGGACAAGACCGACCCTCAGAGGAGATAGGTCATCGTGTTGATGCTGGACTCGATTTGAGTCTGTCCATGCAATATTTTACACAGAGTCAAGTATTTTTCTGTAGTTTAAACACGTAAAAATTATATTATAATAATGGTTTTACTCATCCGCTCCACTTTTCTAACTATCAAAATGAACTATGACCGACTTTAGCAAGTTTTTTTCAACGTTGAATACATTTACCGGCTCCTAGTTAACTTCGAAAGCTCAGAGGATTTGATAGTTTGGAACGAGTCCAGCCTAAATTAATTTAGATTATCGACCTTACAGGGTCTGTTCGGAAAGTAATGTCACTGACTTGATTGTAAAGCGGCTTTATGCCGTAACGTGATAAAACCGGTTTTTTCCAATAGAGCGGAAAACAGCTTTTTAACTAGTGTCCGCTCAGTATTTTCCAACCATCCGGAGAGTAAGGACACGGTTTTACGTAGAACTCGTTTTTGTATACCGTGCAAGTCAAAATGCAACGCCAGAAACTTGTGGATTTATGTGACAACGATCCCCACTTTTTGGAGAATGTCATCACAGGTGATGCGTCTTGGATGTTCGAATATGATCCCGAAACAAGAAGACAAAGTACTGAGTAGCACACCTTGGCATCCCCTCGCCCCAAGAAGGCCAAAATGAGCAAGTCAAAGGTCAAGGCGATGCTTATTGTGTTCTTTGATATTTGGGGAATCGTACACCACGAGTTTGTACCACATGGTACGGTTGTTAATGCCAAATTCTATGTGGAAGTGCTCAAAAGACTCATACGACGGGTTCATCGCGCCCAGTCTGACATCGCAACCAATTGGAAACTCCACCATGGCAACGCGCCAGCTCACACCGATTTCCTCGTGACGAGCTTCTTGGCCTATTCAAAGCTGCCAACGATTCTCCAACGATTCCCCAACCATCCTACAGTCCTAGCCTGGCTCGCCCGCACTTTTTTCTGTTCCCTCACTTCTAAACTCCTTTGAAAGGTCATCGTTTCGGGACAGTTGAAAAGGTCAAAGAGGCTTCCACCAAGGCTCCAAAGGAGATTCCGAAAGAAGCCTTCCGTAACGCCTCCGATACCTGAAAATGTCACTGTATCATTCCGAGAAGAGAGTATTTTGAAAACTTTTAATGTTGTAGAAGGATCTGGCCTATAAATTTGTATACAGTATTGTCTAAAACTGTTATAAGTTCTGTAAACTTTTTTGGCAATATTTCATCCCTGTCGAAGATCGATGATATTTTCCGAAGAAAAAAAATTTATACATACTCATTTCAAATTGAATAAAGTATAGATAGTCGCGATTCGTTAGGTTGTGTAATAATCCCAAAATAACTTCACCGAAAAAATACAAATATAATAATATTAATAAACGAAATGTTACATTCTTGTTCAAATAAATAAAGGACCTGATATCCATTGAAACATATCTTAATACCAGTATTGTTTCCTAAGGGTTGGCTTTTTAAATAATATCTGAACAAAATTACGTTGAAACTAGCAACTGCCACTGAAATCAAAGCTTTGCTGTATCATCTTTGGCATTCTTTCAATAAATTCGCAATAACTCCGAATTTCTGTTGCTACGTGGCATCTGACTGACTGGGATTGCAGTCGAAAAATCCACGAATCAGGAGCAGCACAACATCCGAAATTCGCATCTATTGTTCCTCGTATCTACAGCTTATCGAGTTGTCTTCTCCCGAGCAAAAAGCTAATAATTCGATGTTTACTCTTGGGCAGATTTGCAAATATTTGTGTAAAACTTGAACGATTCCCACAAATAGGCATGCACCCATGCACATCTACGCTCCACCCATCGTCCTGCAAGCTACATTCCTTCAAGTCTTCCACCACATCCTTGCTCGTTGCAAACATTGAAGCGTTGCATATAGTATTGTATTTGTCCTAGAAAAAATGTCTTATGTAACTGAACTTACTCTGTTTCCTTTCTCGTTTCACTTGGAAATGCCTTCAAGCTGTTGTCCTGTTATGGAATATCTTCTTCCAGCTTTCCTATTTATGAATGCATGGGTCCCTGCGTAAGGATAACTCGACAAAAGCAATTTTCCTTGTGGTGTTTGTTGTATCTGTCGTGACTGCTAGTAACATAATAAAAATTTTTTAAGACTAGATATCCTTTTGTGTAGAAACATGTTTGTTCAAGCTTAACTGACATTTCATTTCCAGGTTTTCCTGCCTTTCGACGCGACCGTTCACTCTATTCGAAATAGAATGGTGTCAAAAAATGAATGTGTCCTTTTTATCATGGATTTGAATGTTCATGAAATGTCCAATAGATTTGTAATTTTAGCGTGACAGATATTTTCTTTAGGAAAGTGATAACAGTTGCTTTGGTCTAGAACTGGAAAATAAGGGTAGAAGTTCAATTCAATTTTGTTGTTATTGTCACGTATTATTGAGGAGTACATTTATTTGATGAAAGCGCAGTTTTTCCTTTGCTATATGGACTCTTAATTCTTGATCTCTATAAAAAAAATCAACGTTGAGTGGTGGAAATCTTCAAAAGATATCCATCAGCTCCTGCTTTTCTTTCTTTCTATCGACTAAAACCACTTCCGTCTCCTTCAATCACTCTCTCCACCAAATTTTCAGTAATTCTCCATGCTTATATTTTAGTTCATAGTACTTTCCAAACGGTAAGAATCGGTATAAGAGATAATACCAAAAATAGCTCAATAATATCAAATATAACTCTTTTTTGGCTGAATCAGCGCCAAAACTCATTTGGATTACGGTGAAATAACTTCAAATCGCTAAGCGATGGTAGGGTCAAGTTGCTCCATCTTTTAGAGATTTCTTAGGATGTCTTCTGGAATTATTACCTCAATTGGACGTCCATAACGTGCGTGTATGATCGCTATTAAATTCTTTTCAGCATCCTTTAAAAGTTGTTTTCCATTGAGCAGATATCTCGTAATAACTCTGAAGCCATTCGTGGGTTTGCACAGTTTCTTTTTCGGAGAAAACTAATGTTTAACCCAAACAAAAATTTCCTTTTATCCCATTACTTTTACAAAAGCAAAAGTAATGTCACTCACACAATAGCGACTAGTAATCAAATGAGTGAAATGGCATGGGAATTAAAGAGGAAACTGTTGAACCCTAATAAATAATTTCTAAAAAAGACATAATGTTATTGCAGTGTTGATACAAGGCTCGTTTAATTAACTTATCGTTATTCAATACTTATTTACAACATTACAAAAGTTTTAACGCAAAGGAAATGAAAAGCAAGTATCCGCAATGACGTCGTTCAAATGACATGTGCAGAATCTTAAGAGAAATGTCATTTAGTTTGTATGACAGCTTAACACCTAGGTGGCCTGCAAGTTTTAGAGTTTGCTTTCATTATAGCATCATCTGAGTTCATTTAATAATCTTTCAAACGGGTGCTTATCATTTTCGAAAAATGCCTTCAAAACGCCAGGAATTTTTCAAAAAAATTCAATTTTAATTGATTCGTTTGTGAAACATACATTGTATTCAATTCAAACGAACTATTTATAAAAAAAAACAATTATCCTTTTGCCTTTCAATTTTCATTTGCATTCAGGTTTTTTATTATTTTAATTCAATTAAACCACAGTGATTTTACCTGATTTCTACTTGAAACAAATTTAATCAGATTTCCTCGGAAAAAAATTCAGAATTAATTAATTAATCGGTTTCAATATTATTCCGTCCATTGGCATACGCTCAAAGTGGTCAATATGAAATTTTAAATAAATTTCAACGGCAAAACCACTTCATGCCATCAAAAGCATCCACAAAACGTTTAAACTTTAAAATGTTCAGATTTTTAATTGCTCTTACGAGAATTTTGATTAAATCATCAATTAGGGTAAGTGCGCCCCGAAAATCCAATAAAGGTGATGACGGTTGGCTTTATAGCTGCCATAATTTCCACTCTAAGCTGCCGTAAAGTTCCATCTGGAAGCACTCTTGTAGAACGTTCGTGGTGCATTAAGCCAACTTTAAATTATACAGGAGGGCACTTTGATGGTGAACTGAACTGAGCTGAACATCAACGATGACTTAATACCAAACGGGTAGGTATTATGGATGCAGTTTCCGGGGCAGTCTTGGATAGAGAGATAGAGATAGTTTGAGGGATACCAGTGAATTGCATATTTTAGGATAAAACCCGTCGAAGAAGTGTACGATAATCCTCGCGATATGATGGTCGTCCCTAAGGGGAAAATTGGTAGCTTCAAGCACCGGCATATGTGTCGGTTCCGTACTAAATTGAAAGAGTTGGACGAGTTAACCACTATCCTTCGCTAACGCGGTATCCTGTGCATATCGTATCAAAAGGTAACGATCTGCTTTCCCGAAGTTGAATGATGCGAACGTGTGGTAGATTCGCTTGACAATGTTGCCATTGTTCTGAAATAATTCAACAGGAAATTGGACTGGTTCCCTCAGCATAGCATGAAACTAAAATCCCACCATATTAAAGATTTCCAAGAACACGCATATGTGGATGGTAATCAACTTACCCAGCAAATAGGATTAAAATGAAAATACTAAAGCTTTTTTTCGGATTTTAGAACCAATTCGTCAGTAATGAAAACAGCAACACTTATATTGGCTGTGCCTGTTTTATGTTGGGCTTTGAAATAGGATCACTGCACTATTCATCAGTAATGGCTGCACACAACTTGCTCATTCAATCCTTCTACCACGTTGAACTACAATCGATGGAATCAATAGCTAACGAGAAGCAATCCAGTACCATCGAAAAGGTTTATCTCTATTATCATTGCCTTGATTGGCGAAAACGCTAATCATTCAAACTAATGAACTATTGATATTGACGAGGATTAATTAGGATAGCGATTTCAATTGCATACCTCTGTAAAACCACATTCCTCACTGTAAATCCGTGATAAAAGATTGCAGGTTTACACAGCAGCATTTCTGGACAAAAACATCAATCGATTATCAATGATTTATAAAAGTGGGGCTAATTGTGCAGTTTTTCGTGGATCTCACCCCGTATTTATAAGACACCTTTTCCTATGCACAAATCACGTAACAGTTTGAAAGTAAAAAAAACCATTGCCATTACCGTGTGTGTAGGAGCGCATCAATTCCTTCGTGAGCTTGCATACAAAACTGATTATGGAAAAAATCCATGTTCCCAATTTAAACTCCAACAGGATGACTTCATCCGTTTCTTCCTACTTCCTATTTCAATCTGCTCATCTCGGCTAGTTCGTGATAAAAATTCAAGTAATATATTCTGATCACGTAGTTTTTTGTAACCTTTAATGGAACTTCCTTATCGTCGATGATTACATTTGCCTTTACGCTGGAGCATTTCCTTTCCGACGAGCCGATGAGATGCTGCTTTGACACTCCTAGCTGGGACATCAACTCTTTTCATACACGTCCTGTGTTTTAGTTTGTCGACGACATGACTGTTTTACTGAAAACTGCATAAAATTATCACTGCAAGAGTTCTTGCTACCTACACATGCACACAGTCGTAGCGATGCATCCTTATCAACCAAGTGACGAAAGGAGCTCATCGCGTACTATATACCGCGCCAAGCTTCTTAAGAACTATAAAATCAGGAGCTTAGTACTTCTTGAATAAGAATAATGCAAGGATTAAGGATTTCACCGAGTCTCGTTCGTGTCCGAAAGTATTTCTCGAATAAAGAACAGCTAGAAGCTGTACGCTCGATTGTTCGTATTGTACACAAGAGTCCTTTTGTTCAAATGGAACAGTTGTAATTCGCTTAATGACCTTTTCTTGCAGAAAAACTGCCCGACTTGGGCAACTACTGTATACATACATATGTGCTGGGTATCAGCCAGTAGATTTTACCAAAGGGTGTTTTAATCCTCTTAAGATCAGTTAAGAGCTCATCGCTGTAATGCCGTAGTTCGAGCTCGAGGTTGAATGCAGTTGCTTGACGACTGTGACTTTTGCAATTAAGGATGCACTTTTAGGATGCAGAAAGTTGAACGAACAGCTTGCAGGTAGTTCGGTCATAATTTATGCTTATGGTCACTCATATGAAAAGCGCAGCTTGGGAATTATTCAACTCATGAATAGAAAATGGAAAACGTTAATTTCTAAAGAGTTTTACTTTGAATCGATATTTACTTTTGTGTTTTGTTCTGATGAAACACATCTCCATGAAATGAATTTTTCATGGTGTTAAGACGTTGGTCTAATGAACCAGTGGCACATTATTTTAGTGTTTCATAATGTCTAACAAATAAACTGACATTGAAAACATATGCAGATCAATATTAAATTTTTAAATTAATCGCAAGGTGTACTCTTTGAAAATAAATCAACAATTGTTGAAATGTATTCAATGATGTTGTTTTGACAATAATATTAACCAGCGGATGGCCCTATATTTAAATTTTTTCATCTTCCGAACAAGGCCTAAAATTATTTCGCAGATCAATTTTACGGTTTCATATGATCTCCAAAAATAAATAAATAAATAAATAACCATTTTTTCAATTTGGAGAGGGGGTGGCGGACCCCCATCACTTCTCCTGGTGCCGTGACCGCCGCGAACTTTTTACGCCATAGTAGGGGGAATTCCCCCTCTTTTGATTCTTTTACTCTCAACCCCCTTCATGGTGGGCCATAATCTTAACATTTACCAGAAATACAGACCAAAACAAATATGTCGGAAATATTCCATGAAAAATTCAAGGAATTTTTTCAAAAACAAATTTCGGAACAAATTTCTGCAAAATATATATGTTTGTATTTTTTCTGAGCCTCTCAATACCACCGTGAGAAAATTCTTAAAAAAAATTGAGGGTACGACGGTAAAAGCCCATTGGTTTCAGAAAAGGAAATATACCTAATAACCACTCGAACCTAATTCTGACAAAGCCCTCTGATTTGATGTCAAGAGTGTTCATGGTCCAAAATTACCACAATGTTCTGCATGCATACCCATATCTGGATGAGAAGATGAACAATGCTTGGTTCTTTCGTTTCCTCAAAAATCTATAAGGAATATAGTCGCTGTCACCAACTCATCCATCGAATACCCTTTTTTACTATACAATCCGTTCAAAATTATTTTACGGATGAAACTGAAAGAATAAACTTCCCGAATTAACTACTTCAAAAACATCACAAATATTTTTTATTCATGTTGTCATGCAACTTTTCTTCTTGAAAATGGATGAAGAAAACTTTAAAATATTATTCATGAAACGGAACAATTGTCTACTTCCTCCTTCAATCAATTTAAATCAACAACACAATAAATGTTGATCTTAATATTTTCTGTTTATTCGTGCATTCAACAAAAACTCCAGGCAAACTTTAACCCATGATTGTGTCCTTTTCATGATTTACATATATTTTTGTATTCGCCATTCCTCATGGAAAAAATTCAAGCTTATCGTTATGTGGCCTTCGCAAATGACCCACATTGGACGACACTAGCCTTGCTGGATTTCCTCATAAACGATGAACTGTGCATGTTGTATTTCCCATTGAAACCAAAAAAGAAAATCACGATGATTTTTCCATTTCGATGCGTTCAATCAACAAAACAGCCACATTTTTCTCATCAGAAATATTGCAATGATATACTATTTAATGCACAGTATGAATTCGAAGCGTTCTGTATTTGTTCCTGACGGAAAATCCAAACGCAATTTTGGAAGTGATGAATGAAAATGGTGCTTGAAGCAGAGATAATGGCCGAAAAAAAGTTGATCTATGAAATAATATCATAATTTTCAAAATTCACGATTAACTACCAAGCGAATGAATTATCCACGTCTCAGGACCATACAATTATTATTAAAGCCCATGTCGCGGTTTCGTCCCAATTACAATATGTGTCCGAATGTTTCATTATCCTGTGCTCCAGATACGATAACATAACCGCATCGCTCCCAAATGTCCTGACATCTGAATAGAATAATACATCCGGGATGCAGCCTGCCTCGCAAGAACCTAGAAATTAGTGCTCGCTCCCATATTCCACTTTTCGCAGATGCACTGAAGCGGCAAGCGGACGTTGGAGCTAGTGAAACGTTGAATATGGCCGTATCCATTGCAAGATTGTCTTCTTAGCATCATCTGGGTCCTCTTACCCAACCGCAAATACATGCCATCGTATCAGGATGTTCCGCTGCACCATAGTACGGTCTGCAGTCTACATTTTGTGCACACAGTGCACAATTGTACATCCTTGTGGTGTGTAAAGAGCAACCATCCTATACCACGTTATTACCCACCCCTATTCGTTCAGCAATTTATTCAAATTGTTTACATTCGTTCGCTGTCGCACAACCCAAGATTTATTAATTTTCTGTTGGAATTTGTTGACCTTCGCCATTTTATAAGGGATGGGACTGAATGGAGTACGAATCTTCTGTTGCTATGTTGTACATACGTGTGGGCATTAAGCAACTTAAGATTCTTGAAATATCATTATCTATAAACATACACTCAGCACAATGTGAATTAAGAATTTGAAATGTTGCTGAGATTCCAAGCTGCTTGCCAGGATAATACCAAAAGAGCTTTCAGTTCCGCATCTCCAATGTCCACTCGTCACAAATTTACACGCATGCATACTTCATCAAACTCCTGGCTAGCACGAGAGCCTGATTCGCAATCTTTCATTACGCTTCTATTCCTGAAAGCAAAGCCTCGTCAACATGTTCCAGGCTAGCACGAATAGAGCTCCTTTTCAGCAGGACTCAAATGTATCTATCGATTCGAACTGACACGCGAGATTTACTCGAAATTGAACTGGTTAGCTTGGATTTACGGCCCAAAAAATACTCCAGACCATGATATCCTTGACAGAAGGCTTGGTTGATTCTTGCTACAATCTCTTGTTGATGATCGGCCCCACAAGGAGCTCAAAGTTGACTAACTACTTAAGGCCACTTTGTTGCTAGTCCCGACCAGAAAGTAGAGAAAATTCAATTCTGTATAACATTCAGGAATGAGACTTATTGGGTGCAATAAGATGTTGGCCTGTTGATTGATGAACTCTCGCTGAAAAGGACATGAGTGGCAACGAATGGC
Organism: Oxycera nigricornis; assembly: GCA_963942545.1. NCBI lineage: Eukaryota > Metazoa > Arthropoda > Insecta > Diptera > Stratiomyidae > Oxycera > Oxycera nigricornis. Next base: position 4,536,649 of record OZ012662.1, read on the forward strand.
CACGGCGAAAAACTTCTAGTCTTGTAATCTTTGAGAAATGATATCGTATTTTCGATAATACAGTGGTTGGCTGAACGTGGAATTATCTTCCTCTTTGGGATCAACCACATGATTGCTTTAAATGAGGCCCTCAACGGTTGAGTTGATTATGTTTGAGCTGGTGGACTGAATTATAATTTAAATGGAAACGTTGGTCTGATGCGGATGAATGAATTAATTTGTAATTTAATCTGCAATAATCTGGATATGATAACAATGCTAACAGAGACTTCATAGACCTTTCTAGTTGCCGATTCAATCGAGCTGACTGGTGCTGGAAGTGCTTATTTGTAAGGGTGACTTTTTGAGAAGTGTTTCTGTGGATATTTGGTCAATAGTCTGTATGAATTTTAAAAGATGACAACGTAAAATAATGCGGAATTTTAATAAGACATAATTAATCATTATATTCTTCTAAAAATCTGATCCAAAAAAGTAATTCCCGTTTAGCTGACATTCAATTTACGGTGGCTAAAATTGATGAAGTCTCAAATATAAAGTAATAATTGTTGAAATGATCGTTTTCATTGAATAATTTGAATTTTTCTGAACTTTCAAAATAAAAAAAAACAGTTTTGCCCCCTTTTTGTCTCCCTAGTTTTAAAGAAAATTACTAGTTTAAAAAACTATAAAACACGCTTTTGTTGTTGACTAAAAAATAAAATATAATTGATTTGTGCTTTGTGTTTATTATTTATTTTCATTTCAGTGGTAAGCAATATACGCTTAGGAAAATACAAGGGCAGTTTGATTAGTCATTGAGTTTTCGAATTTTCCGCGCAGTGACTGTAAATGCAGCACTGCTCCCGTCAACTGTCATCTATTAATAGACAACTGTAAAATTGTTAGCTACTGCGCTATTTACTTTGTGTTTAACAGCCATTGCAAGCAGATGACCTCGTGAATTTATACGAAAATGGAAAAAAAGTGAATTTCGCGTAAAGAAGTCATCAGCGAAACCAAGAAAAGGCTTGATAAATACTATGGAAACTCTGCACCATCGATTTCAATGGTTAAAAGATGATTTACTAAGTTCCGTTGTGGTCGTACCAGCGCAGTGATGCCGAACGTTCAGGTCATCTAAAAAAGGTCGTCACGCCCTAAATTGTCGACAAAATCTATGGAATGATTTGGAACAATCGAAGAATGGAAGTGCGTGAGCTGAAGCGCAATCGTGTGACCACTTCAAAGGAGGCAATGTTCAGAAGCAATCAGAACAAGTTTTTGCGTCGTTTCGTTAACGTAGCCAAAACATGGATCCATCACACCATACCAAAGACCAAGGAACAATGAAAACAATGGGTTTCTTCAGGTGAACGTGCACCAAAGAAAGTTAAGGTGAATCGATTGGCAAACAAGGTTATGATCATAATTTTTTGGGATATAAAGGGTAACACGATGACCGGCGAAAATTATTCAGAACTTTTAGACAGATTCCATATTGATTCAAAGCAGAAACGAATGATATGGCTAAGAAAAAAATGCTATTCACCAGATTTGGCCCCTTGCGACTATTTCCTGTTTCCAAACTTGAAGTAATGGCTGGGCGGTAGGAAATTTGTGTCGAATGAAAGGGTCATAGCTGAAACAAACGCCTATTTTAAGGGCCTTGAGAAAACCTATTACTTGGAAAGAATAAAAAAATTGGGAAATGCTGGACTTAATGTATAGAGCTAAAAGGAAACTTCGTTGAGAAATAGAACGGTTATTTGCCACAGAAAAGATATTCTATTCAAAAAGTCACTGACTTATCAAACTACCCTCGTATCGCGTATCATGTATAATATTAATTTCTAGTGGCATTTTTTTGTTACTTTCCATTCTGAATTAATCCATCACAAACTTCAGACACGTATATTTATGTAATATATCCTTAAACTTTAGACAGCAGACTACCAAAATTAATATCTTATCCGTCGTTCATATTAATTAAATGTTACTGTATCTCATATAGTCCATCATCTGCTGACAGCATACACCTCAGTGATATTTCCGTAAAGCAATAGACAAAAAATCTAGAAAACTAATGAAAATCACGTCTCAAGTTCATTGACAAGCATCGGAAGTCGAAGAAGCTTCAACAGCAAACACTCTATCCTGCACTCTTCATGCTTCCCAGAACAAAAGAAAATCACTATGTGTATGTGTATGAATGGGTGTATGTTTAGATAAGGATTCTGCAATCCATGAAATGTTAACAAAAGACGTGCTGCTTCCCAATGTCGTCAACCGTTCGTTGGTCTACTCCCGATGTAGCTTCTTGGTTCTTGCACAGGAGGAATGGTGAGTAATGCTTGCTTCAACCATGTGTGCTACATCACGTAGGATGTTCATTAATTAGCGTGCTAGCAATTATCAACACTGTAGTTGTCTTCGAAAATGCTGAAATACACCGTTCAGGATGCTGTTGTTGTGCTCAGGAGCGATATGTTGTCATTTATTCTTGCCACAGGAGCTACGACAGGAGCACTTCCGACACGTTTACAGCTGGTTGAATCCGCGGGGTGACTTGCATTGCCGACATAGCTTACGGATTGTGGTATCCTATGCGGAACTGAATCCTGCTCAGTAAAAGCAATCCGGTGGATTGAATTTGAATGGAATAGTTACAGATGAATGGATGTAGCTTTCACGGTTATATGCAGCCGAGGAAGATTCATTGTGCATTGCAGACAATATAGTCTATTCTGAATAGACGGATATATATTGAAATTTTATTGGAATTCAGTACCGATTAGCCGCGATAAATTTGAAATTTAGCCTTAATCATGATGATACTTGAGTGAAGAATTAATTATTATCTTCGTGAAAATTCCACACGGAAGGCAAAATATTGGAAGTGATTGGGTCAGCTCTCATTAATGTCTACTTGAATATTGCTCGTAAACATGGTCACCCCACTTTCAATTTTTGAATTCTATGATTGAATCAGTACAGCACAAATTCACTCGTTTCCTTATCTGTAAATTTAAAATTCCATATGAAGAGTGACTTTCTTTGCTACAACTTCCTACTTTGCAATTCCCCAGACTCCTTTTAGATGCGTGTTTTCTGTTTCGAATTCACCACCATCAATCAAACTCTAACCTCTCTGATTGGCTAGAGTATCGAATTTCCGAACGCCCTGCCAGATCTAATGACATATTTTGACATATGCTAGGACTGAGACTTTGTACCATTCGCCGATGTTGCGGCTTCCTCGTAACCACAATACTCTGCAATTTGGTTCGTTTCCTCACTCACTTTACATTCATAAGCAGAATGTAAAGGGTGCATAAACTAATTAGTTGAACTATATGAATTCCTTTTTTCTTGTCTTGTAATTGGATTATGTTAGTCTGTAAGACAAATTCTTAATAAATGAATAAATAAATAAATAATTACTAGAATATTTTCAATTATCAATCAGAAATATGTTTTCCACCTCATATTCCAAGAGATCCTTTAAACAATTGTTGTCACATATTGGCCGCATTTTTCAGCATTATTCAATGAATTATTTAGTCAGAACAATTACAACTGATTTTAAACCACCACATTCATTTGCCAAAAATCATCTATATGATTTCCTCCCAACCACATCTATAATTTAAAAAAATCAAGTCCTTCATTTGAGAACGTGATGACTTACTGATTACGTAGAACTTTGTCGCTGGAATAATGAAGCGTCGTAGTTGGACGCCTAGGGGTGAACACGAACGACAAAGACCACATAAAAAAAGAGTATCTAGTTAAAGTTCAGAGACACCTTAAGGATGTGCTCGAATTTCCCAGGAAAAAATGTTGAAATTTTTAAAACAACCGTCGAGCGCCAGGAGCCATGACTTTAAAATGTAACAGTCGAACGAACTATTGTTGCTGTACAGAAAGGATAAACTAGCATCTAGGAAAGAAGTTTACTGTAAATGGAGAAGCATATGGAAGCTTGTCGTGATAAATGTGAGTACACTTGAAACAATTCAACTGTCGCCTGTGAATCCCCATCACTTCCTTCTTCATGGAACGTGCACGACAAAAAACAAAAAGAGCGAAGTTACGTATAGTGTCAACTGTGGAGCAAAAGCGTATCGAGAAAGCAGCATCCCGACTAGTTCATTTAATGCAAACATTTAACTCGGCTGGAAAATTAGATTTTCGCCTAAAATAAAAATCCTTCCGATCCACAAATTAGGGTGGAGACTAGATGTTTGAGCTCGTCTCTGTTGTGTTGGACCTTATCACTTTGGGCGTATCTTTAGGAAGTTCAGATGCGATGAAATGAGATTTGCGAGGAATTAAGTGTAAATAAGAAAAGTTGGCAAAGTTGCATGTTTTGCAGGCAGAGTGTGTTTCTGTTTACTGAAGCAGATCGATACTTATCGCTTAATGCGAACGTCTGATGGCAACATTCAATTCAGAGTTTGTTTTTGTCGCAATGTATTTGGAAAAATTTGGTTTGTTTTCCAAACAGGAATAACGAAAAAGGGCAAGAAAATGTAGTGATATCAATTTTTTTGTGGACATATCAATGAAATTGATTATTTATGTGGCTATTCGACAGGAAAACCTCATTTGAAAAGTACTAAATAAATGCGTTTTGAGTACTGTTTTGATGCCGATAGTGGTTCCATGTTACTAATGACTACATACATCGATATAATAGAAATAAAAGGAATAAAATGTGTAATTATTTTGAAAAAAAGAGATGCTTCCGATACCGATACCGATATTTATTTCTTTATTCTAAATTCATCTAACAGACTAATAGCCCAATTACAAGATAAAATGAAGCCAAATATAAAAAAATTGTATAACACGCTCTTAAGTCTACGCTTAAAACTAATTAATGAATTAGGAAACGGACCAAATTGCAGTTCATTATGAAGTCTAGGGAGACGCAACATTGGCGAATTGAAATAAAGTTCAGTCCGAGCATATGGTATGACAAAAATATTGTCGTACCTAGTAGGACGTAACAATATATCGGCGATACTTCGGGTTTTCCGATATATCGGCATCGGCGATATTTTTACGACCGACTCAACGTTACTTTTCTACTACGGCAAAAAACGTCTTGCACAGTTACTTGATCTTAATGTTGCACTCCATTCCGAAACTATTTCAGACACGGTCACACCTACATCTAGTACTGTAACTGTAAGCTCTGAAATGCCTACGAGTGGTGGGCTTTGGAGCGTTTGTAAAAAGATTATTAGAGAGTCCGAGAAAGATGAGCCCCTGTGTACTCTGAGCTGTAATTTTCTTAAAGAAGAAGTCGAGAGATACCTATTGTCTCCTAATATATCGAGAGATGTAGATCCGTTCGTTTTCTGACGCAATGACGTCTTATACTCAAACTTGAAAAAAATGGCGTAGAAGTACTCTAGTTTCCAAATAACTTCTGTCGCATCTGAGAGATTATTTTCCACCTCATGTCTTATCAAACAAACTTACAAAATCGCCTTTCTTTGCAAAACTTAAGAATTCTTTGTTTTTTAAACAAAAAGCATATCAATGTTAATTTTAATTACTAAAACTATTTACTAACCTCAACCTGTCTATATTTTTTTATATTTTCTTCGTTCGTTCAGTCAGGAATAAAAGAAACTTGCGAACAAATAAAAATATCCGTTAAAATTTAAATAGAGTTCGTTGACGCCATGACGCAATTGACTCGTCATTGTAATTCAAAATTTTATATACTTAACTAAATGAATTATTTCCAGGCCACTACAGTCATACACAGTAGGTCACTCCTCAATACAAAGTACTAACTGATATCATTCTTATTGAAAACAAAGATTATGAACTCCACTTGGAGATAATTCTTCTGTTGAAAAAACAATTTAAACATCAAGGAACGCGAACATTTCCAAAGAATCGTCCTTCCCGTTGGACTCTCATTCAATTCCAATACCAACTACCAATTCCCAGAAAACTCGATGGAAGCAATCTTCCTACTCCCGAATTTACAAATTAAAGAAGCTACTCCCACTTTCTGTTGCTTGGGAAAAGAGTGCTGCAGTCCTGATAGCTTTTCCGAAGCAAGTACACACATATGTATAATCCGGTAGGTAGCGCCCACGGACAAAGGACCAACATGGAATTACAGTCCTAGATAAGACGGCAGAATCTTCAGATCACTTCGGACAAGTGCCGGAGGAGAGGTATGCGGAAGGAAAAGTTTTATTTAATGTAGTGCAACTCTTGGATGGATGTAAATATGAAGAACAGGCTCCCGACAAGGCGTCACGTCCTCTCATAATTTAAAATGTGATAGTTTGGATGTGCAAGCGTTCATGCAAAGTTCAACTCAAAAATATGCAGTTGATAGATGCAAAAGGATATCATACGTCGAGTGGGAGATGTGTAAGCTTCATGCCCGGAAGCAATAAAGATTGTTTCAAATATTTGAATTGCAACTTTTGTGCAGTGGGAGGAGCGGATGGAGTTGGATATATTTATAGTTTCCTTAGGAGTTTCCGTGAATGGAATGCATTTGAGTGGATCAACTAGCAATCTTAAGAAAATGTTTGCTGGTCCTGGATTCCTTGCAGTCATATACAAGAGATCTTATTATGTTATAGCACTTAATGAGATTTGTTTGCGGAGCAAAAGTGGGAGTCGTTTTAGAATGTTGTCTCAACAGTGTGGACCTTGAGACAATCTAGCTTTCATGTGAATAACGTATCACATTTGGGGGGTTTCGTCCAGCATACATAACAAACTAAGTCCTTGCACTGTCACACTTTAGCCGATCACTATCCAATCATGCAGAATACACCTAGATACAATCTATCAATCAATTCATAGCATCTCTGCTAGAAAATTATCACTTGGAGATACTGTATGTACTCAAATTGATACATTCAGTAAACAGCTGCATAATCGGTATCCAAGCTAAGATATCCTTGTTCCTTGTTGAGTATACCTTGTCATCAAAGTGGCGTAGATCCTTGAAGTTTCAGTTAATTACAATGCATGTCTGGGGATTATTTATCGTGAAGTACATATCAACATTACTTAAACTTGCTTTAGTTTCTAATTGCGAACAGCATCGCTCTCAAAGGTAGCCTTAAACAATTTGAGAGCTTTGGGTCGATGCTAGCGATGTCCATTTATGAATGTTGTTACTCGTACCCAGGGTCGTCTTAAACTATGCTGGGACCCTTGGGCACACAAGAATTTGGAGCCCTTTTGGAAAGTGAAAAAAGCGAATTAAACTAACATTTTTTTACTATGATCATTGAGTATGCCTAATCAAATATATAATATAAAATGTCATTAATGATATCAGTATGCTGCTGGTTTTTTGGTTACGATTACAATAATGGTTTCTTTCGGGATTTCTTCTGAGCAAAATCTTCTATTATATTCTCAAAGTCAATTTTTTGAAGGATATCACTTTCTATGCACATAATTGACAAATTTCTTAGTCGTTCTTGTAACATTGTTGTTTTGTTGTTCGCAATTCATTTTTTATTCTCTGAAGCTGCAAAAATGACCGCTCTCCACTACAATTGGTAACCATTAGGCAAAGGAATATCCTTGTAGCAATTTCAACGTTTGGAAAAGTTTCTTCTAATTTATCCGATTTTATTAGGTTATGTAAGGTTGAGATATTCAAATCCTCTGATTGCTTTGCTATGTTTTTTAAATATTGACTTAAATGAAAACATTCTGTTGCCACGTTTTCTGTCAAATTTAACAATGTCGTTCAAAAATATCATTGATGTCGTTGGCTTATTTTATCACTGCTTACTGTTGACGTTACCGATGTTGCGCACAAATCGCTGACAAACAACACTTTACGTTTTTATTTTTCAACCGTAATAATAAGAAGTACCTAAGCTTATGAATTATTTCGATTATTTCATATTGAGCTGCAACTTTTTTTGTGAAAAAAGTGTAATGTGCCCGACAAAAATGTTTTGAGAATAAATGTGTGATAGAAAAAAATGTCGGCAGAAAAGAGCAACGGCAGATTAACGGCTATTTTCAAAATACTCGTCTCATTCATTGTACTTTTGCTTTACAGCACTGCCATATCGTAGAACTTGCGTCCAGCTGCCCGAAACCACGCGAAAGTGTGTCCGAAAAAACTCCGCAGCAAACGTCAAGCAGCTGGTTTTCGACAGTAAACATTGGTTTGAGGGAGTGGATAATTCTTCATTGCGGGACAGTTTACCGTGAATTAATCCTTTCAGAGTGTTGCAATTCAAACTTGTGTCAATCCAACTGATAATCTAATACACGACGAGTATACTGAAGACAGTTTTTCCGTTTGAAGAGCGTTTTTGTGTCATTGAAGGATTGTAAAGGATTCGGTGTACAGAGAAACGTTTCGGGTTTAACGTGCATTTTTGTTAAAGGTGTCGAAGGTTTCGGGGCGTTAAAAACCCAAGGCAACATTGCAATCCACACCTTGCGAGCCTATAACAGCTCCGCAGTTGATTTACGAAGTCGCAACGGTCGCTGATTTGGAGCGCTGGACACAAGTCGCGATCAATTACGCGCAGTCTCGAGCCAAGCGAGCCCCTTAAAGAGCCGTCAGTGTCCGCCTGTCATCGAGCGGAAGAGTTGTGCTGTTCGTGCACGAGCCGGACGAGGAGTTGCGGGCGTTAAGAACTCGATTAAGAAACGTCGGAGACTCGCCTACAGCCATTACGTCATTCCTTCATTGGTGTAGCAATGAAAATAAACTGATACTATTGTGGAAGTGGTTCGGGTGAGCCGCAGGATCTTGCCTCAAGCTGCCCTCCTTTTAGGCCCGAGGAGCTCTGCCCCACAGTCCGCTCAGCGGTCAGCGGGCCGCACGTGCGAATCCGACGACTTTGCGGCTTGATTGAGTAAATTAGCGGAATTGGAGGTACTTATCACGCCGGCTGGACTGGGGTGAAGTGCTCTTGCATCGTAGTGGCAGGCAGACGGGCTGTGAAGGTCACTGGATATTTGCTTTCCGCCCAGGAGGCGTGGTTGCAGTCGTGTTTGTTGACGGCATCGAACATTAAATCGGTCAGCTGTTTGAAGTGCTGCGCACGGAGTTATTGGTGTCCCTTGGACGAACAGTTGCAGTGATCCCATTCCCAGTCGGGTTCGATTGAAAAGTGCCGAGAAAAATGATGCGTTCGCGGCCGGGGAAGCATCAAGGTCACAACGGCGGATGCTACTTCGCCCTTGCGTGCTCCATAGGATCGATAGGCATCGCCTGCGGCAGCCTGATGCAGCTGAACTCGACGAGTGACCGCATCTCGCTGCAGCGAGGCCTCTTCCTCACGTCCCTGGGCTTCATCTACTTCGTCTCGCTGACGGACTTTTTCCACAAATATCTGCTGAACACCAGACAAGGGGATCGAATCCGCAGGAAGTACCGCCTGATGGTCTCCGACGTGATGGACATCACCAACAAGTAAGTGCAACAAATGGCTCGTAATAAGCGTCCGAAGATAGTGTGCTGCACTGTAGGCCGGTGCAAGGTATCGCAAACAAGCCGTCCACGGGGTTACGCAACCCGTTTGGGCCGTGCTACGCGATATCCACATGAAAAGGCTAATTATCGTAGTCATCGTGCACAAAGACGTGCAGCTATCAACTCTGCGAATCATCTCGACCCGCCCGATGTGGCATATGGCGCAAAAAGTATTAATTAAAACATATTGTCGCTGATTGTGGTTCGTATAAACAACACCTGCGGTGGCCGGGTCACGTAGACTTAATTGTGCTGACCAAAACAGTGCCTCTTCATTATATTTCGATTAGGGAACAGCAGCGACAGATAAATAAGTCTTGAAATCTACTTCGTACAGAAGAAGCACACATTACGTAAGCAGTCCAAAGCAGAGATACGAGTCAATCGCACATAGTATATTATTTTGGTTTATAGATTTTCTCGGCAAATCTTAAGCTTCGTGTAAACATCAAAAATAATTGTTTTTCGCATTGTTTTCAATTACGCCAGCAGGAAAGAAAACCAGTTCGATGTACAATCAGTTTTGGTTTGATTCCAATTCAAATATTCCCCAAATTGTAGTTTTAACTTTCACTCTGTCAACGCATAAATTAGCAATAAGAATCTGTCGGAGTCTCTTTGGCAAGACATGGAGATTCAACCTCAAAATGATGTACTGGCTTGACTGGACAATCATTCGACCTATAATCACATACCAAGCGTTTGTTTGTGTTTGGCGAAAGATTGCACAGAGCAGAACGAAAGCAATTCTACAAAAAAAACATTGAAAGACTAAAGATACAATGAAATCCTGTCCAACAGCAGAAATTGGACAAGGAAGTAGTCAGAAGCCATTCACCCAACTGCTAAAGACGCAAAAATATAAATCACGGGCTTGACTGGGCATCTGAAAATTATATTCGATCCTTAAATAGAAGAAATTTTAAATTCTCATTCGGAACAAATTGCGAAACGTTTTAATTTCATCAATTTTTTCTGCGTTGAAATCAGGAAACGCAATGAATGGCAAATACTACACCATGAGCTGGAGAAAGACTGCTTAGAATAGTTTACTGATGGAATCAACAAGAGGACAGATACTAACACAGAAAAAAAATGCTGAATCTGCAATAATCTTTCAAGCAGAAAACCCACAGAATTGTTTAGGCAAGGTCCGAAAGGGATGTACCCTTGTAACCATGAATGTATTACAAAAATTGCCGAAGATATTCTATCCTACAGTCAGGCAGCAATGAAGGCTCGAAACTTCTGCATACATGAATCTAAACTGACCTGGAAATGCCTTCTCATCGCCAGCGCGTACGAGAAATGAAGAAGTTGATCTCGTTGCAAAGATTGGAGTGAAGAGAGTCTTCAAAGGTTTAGGGCAATTCTGAGGTGAAGTCAATAGACATTCTGCGTTTTGCTCTTGAGAACTAGATTAAAGAATAGATAAAATACTACTAAATGGGTCCTAAAAATCTTAATCCTCCCCGAAATTCGAGACCAGTGGAAATTTTAAACTTGAGAACCAGAGAGATCATGAGACTTGTAAAGAGCCATTTCCCATTCAAATTCATCTTCGAAATGTAAATGCCGAGGGAGATGTGCATTGCGGATTGCCGGAACGAAGTGATGACATCAGAGTGCATTCTTCGATGCAGCTTTTAATAGCCGACTGAAACACCTTGGCAAGACTGTTTAGTCTCAAAAAAAAAGTGGCAAATGAAACGCATCGAGACACTTTGATATACCAATAGCCTCTCAACCTGTAGCAGCAAGAAATCCAGCAAAATATATATACTTAGGTCGCCTTACTCATACAGGGTCTGTCCGAAAAGTAACGTCACCAATTTGATCAAAACAAAATTATTGGTTAGATCCTTCTACAACATTAAAAGTTTTCCAAAATACTCTCCTCCCGCAATGATACAGCGCCTCCAGGCATCGAAGGCGTCACGGAAGGCCTCTTTCGGAAACTCCTTTAGAACCTTGGTGCAAGCCGCTTTGACCTTCTCAACTGTCTCGAAACGACGACTTTTCAAAGGAGTTTACAAGCGAGGGAAAAGAAAAATACCGGGGGAGCCAGGTCAGGACTGTAGAGTGGTTAGGGAATCGTTGGTACCTTTGAATCGGCCAAGAAGCTGGTCACGAGGAAACCGGTGAGCTGGCGCGTTGTCATGGCGGAGTTTCCAATTGGTTGCGATGTCAGGCTGGACGCGATGAACCCGTCGTTTGAGTCTTTTGAGCACTTCCACGTAGAATTTGGCAATAACAACTGTACCATGTGGTACAAACTCGTGGTGTACGATTCCCCAAATATCAAAGAACACAATGAGTATCGCATTGACCTTTGACTTGCTCATTCTGGCCTTCTTGGGGCGAGGGGATGCCAAGGTGTGCCACTCAGCACTTTATCTTTTTGTTTCGGGATCATATTCGAACATCCAGGACTCATCACCTGTGATGACATTCTCCAAAAAGTGGGGGTCGTTGTCACACAAATCCACAAGTTCCTGGCGCTGCATTTTGACTTGCACGGCATACAAAAACGAGATCCACGTAAAATCGTGTCCTTACTCTTCGAATGGTCGGAAAATACTGAGCGACCGCTTGTTAAAAAGCTGTTTTTCCACTCTATTGGAACAAACCGGTTTTACCACGTTACGGCGTAAAGCCGCTTTACAATGGCACTACTTTCCGGACAGACCCTGTATCTCTGTTATGTTTCGACCTAACTATGCTCATAAAATCAATTAGCACTCTAAAGAATCTAAATTTGTTTTGCCTTCTAAGAGGAGATGATTCAATATTTTAATAATTTTATTTTGAAAATTCAAACTGAAAACCATTTTGATTAGTTTTAATTGATTTTCCGCCGACGTTTTTCTATGAATCCTCCCCGTTATCGTTATTTCTAAACAATTTTATAATAAAATAATCGTCTTGATTTTAATTCAAGATTCATTAAAAATATATATATGGTTTTCAAAAAAATAAAATCGATTCTATGACAAAGACTGATGGAATATTGTTTTCCAATTAACACTGAGGCACTCAGACAAAGTGCATATGGGAAAAGTAAGACCACGAGTAGTGACTCGTATCAGAAGATAACGTCCAACAAAAAAAAACAAAGACTTTTCTTCGTCTACTGTACAAGTTATCGTAGCTGATAGCAATATGCTTCCTCATCGTAAGTCGCATATGAAAAGTCCAAAAGTGATCGTAAAAGCTGTAAAAAAATCATAAAATACAGTCGTGACAAGGTCATTCCGTTGGAGTCGTTCCAAACCAAGTACAGATAAACTGCCCTGCCAGTTCCCGGTCCTCTTTTGAGAGTGCCCCATTGTCAACCCTAAACAATTGTATTACAGCGTTCGCTTTGTCCATTTCCAATGTTTTTTTCGTTTAGTGTCAACAACCAGATTCGGCATAATTACCGATTTAGATGTGCACGAATCGGATTCATGTCACAAAGTTATCACCAACGAACGCATTAAGCACATATGTACAATGTGGTATCGAATGAAAAATTGATAAGCTTCGTCCAATTGGACGGCAGGCAGGCACTCGATGCAAAGATAATTGGATGTAGACGACAGATAATGGTCGTTATCACTGGAAGAGTGTAAGGTGTTGGGAAATAAACATTAATGTAGACTAGCTTTTGATTTAATTGCATATTGTATATAAATGGTATGAATACGCATGTAAGAGCAGGTGATCGGATGTGATTCATTAATTAGAATTGTTTAGACGTCGAAATACTTTCAATTAGAAGCAACAAAATACGCAACTTATTTTCAAATCAACTGAAATGCTCATTTCTACGACAACGTGACATTCAACTGTTGTTAGCTCGGTTTTATAGATATGCAAATCCCATTTATCATTAATTACACACATTTGCATTTAATTGTACTTTGTACCGGTAACTGGCACGTATAACTTTTAAACCTATGTATTTTCAACGCAACTTAATCGAACACGAGAAAGACAGAGTTGTTCTTATCACAATCGAGTACGAAAGGTCGATTTGCTAAGTAATCACTTGACTCAATGTTCGTAACAATTAATTTTTTGTATGCGTATTGATTAAAAAAATATATACTTATCATTTGGAAAAACTATTACTTTTGACGGTCCTTAGATTAATGTGGGAACAATATATCAAAAGCTAGGATTCAGTATAAACAAATGATTAGCTTATCAAGCTCTTACGAATTTAAAATGTTGAAATTTGAAAGAGTTTCGAACAAAAAGGAGAGGTCCACTAATTTAAATTGAGCTGGAAAAAGTAGACTAATGCACACAAAAAATATATAAAGAATTTAGTATTTGAAGAAATTTAAAACTTCTGTTTCGTGACATCGCCTTAGAATTACAAATGTTCAAGATTATTCACACCCAGACGCTTACTGTGATTCGCCTTAGTAGGTCTTATAGAAAGGAAAACCATCGCGAAAATGAGCAGAAGTCTCAATATTCAATTGCTTTTCTTCAAACAAACAAAAAAATGTTTTACGTTTATAGTACACTTTCTTTGGTTGTGATATTGTACAGAGTGCGCCATCTTTCGTGTCGGTATGTAAGCACTTACTAAATTTTGAAAAATAAAACAACCGATTTAAATATATGAGGTATTTTTATTCAATTTGGTCCTTGCAATTCATTTTCACTACTTTTTGAATATATCATCATTTAAGTGGCCGCCTTTATTGGCCAAAACAAAATGTGACCTTTTCGCTACATTTTCTATTACCTTTTCGAGCATCTCGGGCGTTATAGTGTTGATTTCGGCACGAATGTTTGCCTTGAGCTCGGTCATGTTCTGAGGCTTGCTGGCGTACACTTTGCTTTTCAAATAGCCCCATAAAACGAAGTCCGAAGGGATCAAACCTGGAGATCTGGGTAGCCACACAATGTCGCCACTTTTTGACATCAGACATCCAAGGAATTTTCGTTGCAAAAACACGTTGAGTTAAAACGACTATATTAAATCGTTATTTCGGCACGTTGTTTCGGTGTGAAGTGATTCATGGTTGAAATTGTATTGAATTGCCGTTTCAAAAACATGTTTCATCGAATCAATCGGTTTGACATATGTCGAAGTTAGTAAGTGTTTACATACCGACACAAAAGATGGCGCACCTACAACTCAAATTAATGAGATAAATTTGCACTTGGAATATTTTGATACTTAAATTAAGAAGTATTTTCATTCTGTTGTTCATTATTCATTTTGTCTATTGATTTGACTCTTATTTTGCATCTTTTGAATAGCGTGTTTTGATCGTGATCATGATCATTTTATCAAATTGATCATGTCAAGGTTGTGATCTGCGATTGAGAAGGCTCATAGGGCCCCTTCACACAAGGCTAGCCTACGGAGATAGAAAATGACGTCGAATCGAGCGGTTAAGCAAAGGATTTGCGAGTGCCATCCAATGTTGCGCCGCTTATGCAATCCACCCGACAAAATGCTGAATCTAGCACGAAAAACAGAACGTTTCAGACACCATAAGTTGTTGCTTGCCATTTTTCATTCTGCAAAAAAAAACATTTCCTTCCATTTGCTCCGAAGACAAATAATTCATCCATTGAAGTGTCATTGCTGTTGCTTTTTTGTTGTGAAATAAATTGGGAAGATGATCGTCAGGTTTTTTAAAGATAAGCGCATAATATATGATAAACCGCTATAATAGACATAGTAAAAAAGGCATCATCCGTTGCTCATATGGGTGACTTCAACTTGAGTCATGATAAGCATTAACAACTGGCAGGGAATCTTCAACTTTGAATAACTGTGTCATCATGATTCTATATCAAAAGCTTAGTATCTACATATTGTATTATTCTCTCTACTTTTCATTAGAAGGAATAGAAATAAAATTAATTCAACCTATTTTTGCACTTCCCCAGAATTGTGTCAGCCGTTCAAGCATGTTTCTCCTGTTTGGCAGGCGCCATCGCTTGCAAGTCGTCCTGCAGCAAATCGTTCCTCTATGCGTCCCACTTCGTAATGGAAGCATACGCATGGTTCGGAACGGCCTACTTTATGTACGATATTTGGTCCATGTACAAAGTGCACATTCATCAAATAGCCGATAAACTTAAGTCAAAATGTGCCATGCTACCACAAAAGACTACCAACCCGAACGGGACTGCAGCGTATCTATATGATAAGCGCAACGGCACTTTGTCGCGCGACAAGATGAATAATGGAGAACGCCATGTCAAACATCACGAAGAGGAAGTTGAAGGCGCTGAAAATGCCGACCTACCTAAGAATACGATTTGGGAGTTCGCCAAATATGTTGTCACCCACCCGATCATGATAGCGCATCACATTTTCATTGGCACCTTTGGATTGCTTGTTGTCACGGTAAGAATTGAGATTCGATTAAGGAAAATCCTTTAAATTTGAGTTGTCCTATGGTTATAGTATCTTCGCGGCGGAACCGGTGACTGTGTCTACAGTTTTATCTATTTAATGGAATTCTCCACACCTTTTGTATCGATGCGCAGTGTTCTTAGCACAATGGGACTGAAGAACACACGAATCTATATAATAAACGGAGTAACAATGTTGATTGCATTTTTCATCTGCAGGATATTCATGTGGCCATATGTATTTTATCGATACAGCGAAGTCATTAATCGACCTTTTGTGCAAGTGGGTATTTAAGGAATTTCGTATAATATTTTGTCTCCTCTTAATATTTCATTTCAATAATCAAACATTCATAAAATCCTATCGTTTATTTCAGGCCATCATGGGACTTCCTCGCAAATGCAAAATTGGCATCTTGATTCTGTTTTTGCCTCAGATATATTGGTTCAAATTAATGCTTAAAGGAGCCATCAAGGTCAGTTCTATTCATTCTTTCCATTTCTGTTGCAACTAACGAATAAAAATTTATTATCTTGTTTGATGAAATTGCAGGTATTTTTCCCACCGACAAAACAAACATCGAAATTCAAATCAACGCCCCACGATCCTGTTTCCCACAACAATGAACGATCGCCGGTTCCGCTAGGCGATGCAACACGTCTACTAAGGGAATTACGTGAAAGCAGCCCAAAAAGATCTGTTTCGCCCGTAAAAGAAAGAACGGATAATCGACTGAATCCACAAGGACGCAGTCTTCTGTAAGGAGTGTGTCTTATCTCCTTTGCTTTGATATTGCCGTAGCTTATTACTAATTTGTATGTATGAAGAACAGAAGAAGAAGAAAATTAACAAAAAAAAGCATAGAGTAAATGCTTTAGATTAAGAATGGGCTTTTGCTGAACTGTTAATGCAACCTCCCAGTTAATCCGCACACGAGTAGCTTTTATGAAGTGAATATTAATTATTGTAAGTGCAATTTGTAATCTCATATGAAACACAAAAAGGAGAAAAAATCGCCGAACAAAAAAAAACAGAAATAGTAAGCGAAAAAAGCATGAGGCTGATTTATGGATTCCATGTTATGTTTATTTATTCTTATTTGATTCCAATTAATGTACTCATGTATGAATTTTCCAAGTATGACTTTGCAGATGAAAAACTAGTCAATTTAGTTGTACACATGTATCAGTCATCCGAGATTTGTTTTTCAAAAAAAAAAAATTACTGAAGGAAAACCACCCTAACAACGATAACAATGTAAAATTAAACTGTACTTAGTGCATCTTGCCAAAATTGACGCTGTTTCATAATAACCAGTCGAACAGTTTTCCGTTGAATATTAGACTAAAATATGACTGTTTAAAAAATAATCCTATTTTGTAGTGTTATACCAAAGAAATACTATTTTCTTGTTGATAAAATTGTCTTTTATTTGTGACTACACAAAGATGTGAACTAGCGTAATTATGTACGTATTCTGGCGAATAAGGTAAGTTCAAAGTTTTCGAATCGTCTATTTGATCCTAAAAAAAATAGTCGACACGCATAGCGAACATCTATATTGATTTCAGAGATCAATCAGTTTACTAAGCTGCACAAAATCGGCTAAGATTGAATTCAAATCAAGTCAATATCTACTGTTCGCATAGCAAGCCCTTTGCCGCCCCTTCCTTCAAGTATAGTGCAGACGAGCCTTTTTCGCTCAAAGGGTTAGGCCATCTTGCGAGTGAAAAAGGGTGAATTTCGTGAATTTTTTTCAAGCGTATAATAAAAGAAGTTGGTTTTTTCTATAGAGTACTTTATTATACATATATTAAAGGGCAAAAAATAAAGATTTGTAGCCGCTAGCGGCGCGCTCGTCTTGAAGAATGTAGTTGCGAGAAAATAGCTCTGTAAGTCTTAGTAACGCTTTACGGTCGATAATCATAGTATTCAACCTGCAATGCCGTAAAGTAAAGTTGACGTTCAACGTTTATGTTCACCACCTTTTCTTCTTTTCGGGCCAATTTTAAGGCAATACGAGTTTCCTTTGCAGCCGCAGACAGCGATCGGTCCGATAAATTGATGCGGAGTTCATCTGACTCGACACAGAAATTGTAACAGTTTGTTCTCACAGTCATGTCCAAAGCTTTCATAACATTCATATACTGCTAATGCCATCATTAAATGTGCATACGGCAATATTCCCTGCAATATCCAATACAGTTTTTCCACTTGATCTAGATTTTGGGGAACCAAACCGTAGCAATGAAACTTTTGTGCTGTTTTGAGTTTTGATTTTTGCCATAAACACCATGAATTTTCGCCAACCGCACTTCAGGCGCGCCGCGGGAGATTGCCGAAAACGACCGGTTTCAGAATTTTTATATCCATGGCGTATTTTTTTCTTATTTATTAGAGTTTAAGAAAGATTGTAAGCTAATGAAAAAATCGATTTTTTTAAAGTTTACGGTGGCCTAACCCCCAACAAGTCAAAATTTTCATTCTAGGGAGTTTTGTGTTTTTAAGAATGAGCCGAACATTTATAACTTTTTTTAGTTCATGTAAAATGAGCATTCTTTTGTCTTTATGTATTCCAAGTGGAGACTTCCCTCTCCTTCATATCAAGCTTATTGGTAGGCTACGTATTTTTTTGAGCTTGCAGAAATCACAAACTTTGTTTCACGTTGCTTGATGCTTTCCAGAGTGAGCCAAATATTTTGAGTTTTTTTTTTAGAGAAATGCTCAATGAGAATGCACATTTAATGTGTTGGAAGGACGTTGGCAAATGTATTGAATAGGTTAAATTATATTTTTCACGTTTTCAGACGTCTATATCTTGATTTCAGGCAAGTGCGAGAGTCATTCAATAAGTAACGAGACAAATTTTTGTAGTTTAAAAACGGTTTATTCAATCAGTACAAAATTTTGGGTACTTTCCAACATAATCTACCCCCCCCCCCCCAAACCCTTATACGCTTGTCCCATCGGTCCTCTAACTTTCTTATGCCACTGGCATACAATTCTTTTGGTAGCTGTTGGAGCCAAGTTTGCACGTGAATCTTAACTTCTAGGTTGGAGCCAAATTTTTTGTCACGTAACGCCGCTTTTAGGGGACCAAACATCTGAAAATCTGAAGGAGCACGTTACAATTCTGTCAAAAAAGCTCCTGTTTCAGTTAAACATTGGGCTTTTAACTGTTGACTGATTCGAAACCGTCCTTCTTTGTGGATGTCCGTAAGTTGTTTTGGCACCCATCTCGCGCAAGTTTTCTTGTATAGCAGCTGATTGTAAATGATGTTATGGACAGTTACAACACTTGCATTCACTTTTTCTGCTATCAGTTCAACAGTGATACGTCTGTTACCTTGGATTATCACGTCAATGCAAGATTCAAGGGAAGACGTTGCAACTTGGACCGGTCATCCAGTTCGCTGCCCATCTTCAACACTTTCGCGGCCACTTTTAAAATGTTCCATCCACTTGTAAATGTTCGAACGGTTTAAACAATTGTTCCCATACACTTTTAACATCCTTGCATGGATCTCACTACCTTTAACACCTTCCGCTCCTAAAAATCTAATCACAGCACGTTGTTCTTCTGCGGTGCAATTCTCAATCGGACATGACATCTTGAACTAACTGAATTATACGTTATGTTTACAAAATCTTACCGAACAGATGATCAGAAGTAATAACAAGAATGCCATCTTGCAATCCAAAAAGTTTCGTATTGAATTATAAAACAATTTTCGACCTACATCAATTTGTCTCGTTACTTATTGAACGACCCTCGTATATTGCTATAAGGAATGCGCCAAATATTTTTAGTAATCTTAGTCGAATGTGTTGAAATTGAATCACAGCCATCGCGCCAGGTAATAACTACTTAGTTTTACAAAGAAAACGAAGACAACTTGCAAAACAAGACCGAAGAAGTATGAAAATTGGACAAAGCGGACGAGAGCAAAATCAAATTTTTGTGTACAGTCAATTCACTGTACATGTGATGTTCACCAGGAGGTTTGTTGCACGGTGAAGAAAGAAATGCATTCCCAATACCTGGATGTAGTTTCGCCGACGTTTGTTTTACCATTTCTAAATTCGTTTCCCTCAGAATTTTTTTTTAGTAATTTAAATCTGATAAACATCCAACATCATCTTTTCGTTGTTGTTTTTCCGAATTTTCTAAACGAAATACCAATAGAAAATTATTACAGCCCTACTCTTGCAATATTCTATCAACAAACTCAAATTCACAATAGAATCAGACAACTTGCAGTTTTATTATTTATTATCAACTAAAAATACATGTTTCGTTTCGTATGTTACTTATGATGTAATGCTATTTATAAAAATTATAGTCTTTAAGAAATTCTTTTGTAAAAAAATCACAATATCGAAGGCATAACTAAAAACTGTTGTATGTTTAAGAAACAACAAAATCAAGAAAGACGAACTGGTTTTTCACACGAACATATTACTACTGCTATACAAACTAACTACACAACTAGAAATGAATAACAAATCACATAACTACATCTGGTTCTTCTAGCCGTGACTAAATATGAATTGAATACATTTTCGAATTGATACTGGAAATTTGGGGAATGAAAGGAGGTAAAAATTTCGATCGATAAAAGTGTTATCTTATCCTTCATTACAATTCAAATCGTCAAAATTAAACACTTACACGCTAACTTACCAGGATCATCGTTGAACAATCATCAAATCAAGTATACAGTTCAATGTAGTAAATATCGGATGTTTTATCAATAGTATGCGTGTGTGTGTGTGTATGTGTTGCTACTTAACCCTTAACGTTATCTTCATTGTTTCTTCTGCCTGATAAATCTAATATATCTTATATGCATTTATGATAACAGTACTGCTCTACATTTCCTGTTAATTAAACTAAGCCTTAGGAAAAATTTGCTCCTCTACTTTTTCAGCGTCGGATTTTAAGTCTTCAACCAATGGTTCAACACAGTTCTTCGGTATTAAAGTTCCAACGATTTTAATACCCTCGGTGGTTTTCATTCGTATCACTTGCATCTTATTGTTCGATGCGCTACACTTCATTGCCAATATGTTTTCAACACGCGACCAAACGGACAACACCGAACCGGCCAATATAGTGTACGTGCGACGACGTAATCCCACCTAAAAGAAATGATCATTTTTTATCGATAATTCGTGATCAATGTTTCCACTCAATGATTTTTGTATTTATTCGACAGTTGTTTTTGAATTATCTATGAATTTTTTAATCGAAACAATCACCAAACTCCATTTATGAAATACGAAATGCGAACAAAGAAAAGCTACTCACTTCACAGTCTTGTCCCATATTTACATTTCTACAGTTGCCATTCCAGTAGGCGTGCGAACAAGTGTTCACCGATGCATCATACTGTTGCGTCCAATGCGATTCCGCCTCATCGCTTGTCACCTTCTTGTACTTCTTCTCTATTTCAGCCAACGATTCGTTGCGAAACTGGAGGCCGGTGTTGGGTCGAAACACCTGAAACATGACATCCTTCTTGGATGATTTCGAATCGATTTTCTTCTTTTGCGGTGGCTCGATTTCAATTGCCAGAATAACAGTTTGCTTGTTGTTACGAATCTGGTGCGACAGATAGAAGCCTTCCTTGTCGTCTATTAGATCGGAATATCTGGCGAAAAATCAAATTATTATTGTTGAACACATTTTAATTTTATGGAGATTCGAATCCAAGTAAATTGAACTAAGCAGAGTTCATACTCACTTTTCTATTGCTTCCTGCCAAATCATTCCTCTTTCAACTTGGACTGTATGTATTTCAGTTGGTGCAATCCCTGTCGCGTGTTTTCTAATAAACTTCATCAGTTTCACGCGTGTAACATTTTCGCCTGCTGCACCCAAATCTAAGGACATTTAAATTTTTCAATCACTTTCATCGATGGCGCACGTGTCATAAATCTAAACCTACCCAGAATGCCCAAGTCGAAACGGCCCGTCTTCTTAGCTTGTCCTATAATTGCGGTCAGCGTGTCCGTAAAATATTTAAATAGACGATTCTGAAGTTCAACCGGCATTCCCAGTATTCTATTTAGGAACTTTGAAATATTGTTGTAGTCCTTGTCCAAACTTAACACGCCCGGCATTGCTTCACTGTTCACAATCAAGCCAACTCCAACCAGCGCTCCAGCGACATCCTTCAAGAAATCACCTTTGTAGTCCTGTGGCGGCGGCACCATAGGCGATTCGTAGCCCATTATCGTTTTCATTACAGCCTCCAGAGCAGCTCGTCCATACTTATTGTCTATGTTGAACTGCGACAAATCCCTCGTCTCCGTGGCACGTCGATCGCCGTGCGTCAAGGCTCCCAGCGACTCCAGGCGCTTAGCCACGGTCGAGGCGAATCGTCGCTCGCCGGCCAAGTCTGAGATCAAAAAAATATATTCTGGAGCGTTCACTTGATTCGACCTGTGTGTCCGGCCGAACTGCTGAATGGCCCTGTCTGCCGACCATGGAAGCTCCAAAGTGATGTGAACACGTCTGCGTTGGTTTCGCACCCGGCGATCGCTTTGCAACGAAATGCCGCTCGATGCTGCTTCCGAGATAATTGCTACGTCTTTTTCGCCATTCATGAAGCGTTGTTTTTCGGTCAGATTCAGTGTTTCTAAGGGAACATCTTGTTCTGAGCGCGATTCATACTGAATGGAACCATCGTCTGTTTGAACGACTCGCCCCTTCCGTCCCGTCATCTCGGCTACGTTTTCAGGGCCGCCCAACTCGTCAATCAACTGATCCAAAGTATTTGGCGGTAAGCGGTCGCCCAAACGGTCTATCTTCCTCAATAGTTCCTCCTTCATGGTGCACGCCCGCTCGATCGCATCTTTTGGCGGCGGCCCCATTTGCATTCGGATACCATTCGTCTGCGATGCCGACGGCTTGTGATCCTGTTTCTTTGTCAGCAACTGTTGTATCTTGTCTTGTGTGCTCTTTGGTTTTTTTCTTGGCGATTTTTCTGTTTTGCCTTTCTTTTTCTTTCGCGAACTGACCCACGGATCATCGTCACTGTCCGACCCAGAGTAGAAAGGATTGAAATCACTACTTTGACAGCTCCCAGATTCATTTTCTGACTCCTCCGTATCAGTTCCTGTTACCTTAAAGTCAGAATCGTTTGACACTGGGTTGGAATCGTCACTGTCCGAGTCGTAGCGAGATCGCTTAGTACGTTGTTTCGCGGCTTGCCTCACCGACTTTCGCTTCGAAGTGCTAGGCGATTCCTCCTCCATAATTTCTTGTAGAGTAGTTTTCTTCACGTCTAGTCCTAAGAGTCTATTGATTCGATTGCGATCTGGCGCAGGAAAATGTTTTTCAACCAGTGATTGAAACACACCTTTTGCTGTCGACACGAAATCACTCAACTCGCCTTCGTCCCTTTCCAATTGCTCCAAAGTTCTCGCTTCGCCCGTCGATTGCAAGCCAATTACTACACATTTTCCATACTTGATCGCTTCCCTAGCTACTGTGACTGCGTGATTTACCTTCGCTGCAATGCACAGGTATTTGAAGAAACGCTGATGGCCCGACCAAAACTGTCCCCACATTGTCTTTTTCATGCGACTTTCAGCGTCAATGAGTTCTGCTGCCTCCGTGAACTTTTGCATTGCCTCGACCCACAGCGCCACCGAATCGTCATACATTTTCTTGAAGTCATTCACTAGTGGCACCTCTTCAATCTTGAACGTTACGCCGTGAAAGCTGAGCTGACGTGCAATATACATGCCGCGTAACTTCATGTCCATCGCGACGATTTCCATAGCGCCTACGCCTCTGTTACATAAGAGAGGAACAAGTTATTCGAACCTCAAATTTACAGGGCAGTTCCGCCAGAACAGATAAATTTTTATAACATTTATAATTTACCTCTTCTCAACAGCCATTATAAAATCGTTAAAACTAGGGAATGCTGTCCCCATCCCCCACATGCCTAGCCGAACCATATACGCCATATTCCGCGGTTCCGACGCGCCAGTAGCCGAAGCATACACTACCCTCGCCTTCGGCAATTTGTTCTGCAATTCTAATACTGTCGATCCAGTCTTTGTCGGTTTGCCCGATCCCACGGGGCAAAGATTCTTCGCCTTGTGACACTCATCAAATATGATGCAGCCGTCAAAGTCTTCGCCGCACCACTGCAACAATTGTTTGAATCTGGACTTGTATTTTCCGCTCTTGTTATTCGATTCGCCAATCAGCGCGGAGTATGTACTAAATATCACACCCTTTTTCACATTATTGTTCACGTCCGATGAGATTTTTGCATATTTAAACTGAACGAGAGGACAGTTAAACTGATGCTTATGTGTGGAATAGAATGGTGTTGTAATCTACCTTATTTAGAGGATGCACTTCAATTTTATTAGCTCCTATGTCGCGCAAATCTCTCTCGGCGTCATATTTCAAATCATTTGAAACTGAGATCCATAACGACTTCTTTCGTCCTTTCAAGTAGTTCTCATAGATGATGCCAGCTATTGTACGGCCTTTGCCCACGCCAGCACCGTCACCTTTAATGTAATACGGAATTTACAAGTTTGACCAAATTCAATGGAGAAATTATTTACGAATGTGTCGTACCTATTAAAAATCCGGCCCTAGAGCTATCCGGGAGCAAATGATCATGTGCTTGTGATGCGTACGTGATAGATTCTAATTGCAGCGCGCTCAGCATGCCACCATTAATCGTTTCGGCCGGGATGGCTACTTTATAGTGCACATCTGTTGGCTCCACAGACGACAGGGATGCTGTCTCCACCACAGGATCTGGATGTTTTTTCCCTAATTTCACTGCAATAACAAATAGTTGCATATATTTTCTTGCAACATGCAATTTAACATTCTATTTACATTTCGCTGGCCAATATTCTGCATAAGTTTCAGCAACTCCCATCTGTTCGTCCTCGGCTTCATCTTCTTCTTGTGTCTGATTCATACGCTAAAGTCGGAACGAGTCGTGAGAAATGTTTTTGACATGTTTCAAATGGAAATCTGTTACCGTTTGTGGTTCTCCCCACATTTGTGATAGAAACTTGTTTGGAATGCCATTTATGAGGAAATTCGGATTGGACGCAAGCAGTGCTTGTAAATTTTGCAAAAGAAACTGATTGATGGCATTTTGTCCGATTTGATTTGCAGTTGGATTGGCGGCAGCCATAAAATTGCCCAGTCCCATTCCAGACATTTCCACTGTGAAAACACACAGAAAAACGATTAAAATATAAAGGACCACGCCATGCATTTTTCACAATGAAAATGTACATGAAAGTTACATTCTAAAAGTGGTTTTTCTCCCTATAAATACAGTATGTGCAACTTGTGCAACAAAGAAGACGAAGAATATTTTATACGCCAAATGCGAAAATCAAAAAAAAATACGAAAAGTTATGAATTTTGAAAACGTTAATGAATGGAAATGAAAAACGAAATGCCATTTTCATGGATTGGTGCCAATATTTCAATGATAAGCAAACATATTTGAAAACACCACAGAATCAAATATTTATTAGAGCAATGATGGTCGCGTTATCGATGCGAATTTACGGATATAACGCATCCCAGCACCAAAGACGCAATGAGAGACTGTCAAGCAACAAAGTTCAACCTTATGCTTTCTATGATTTGGACCCATGTTCTTGAATGGAAAACAAATTGTGTCAGGCATTTACAAAAACAAACGGAACGCAACCAAACAAAAATTCAAAGAAAGAAAAACTTACTTTTACTATCAACATTATTCGACTTACTCTGCGCCAGTATTGACGCTGCCATGTTATTCGCTTGATAGAAATTCGCTAGTCCTGGATAGTTCATGTTCATCATGTGGCTCGGTCCCATTCCGTACGGCATTGCACCTACTGAATAGATAGTAAAAAGCCATTCTCAATCAGCTTCTATTCAGTTTGCACTGTGCAATATATTTATTACCTTGTGGGATTTGCGGCTTGATAACATCATAGCCGACAGTGTTGTTTTTCGTCACCAGTCCAGGAGGCAGTTTGGGTGCTGCTCGCGCTGATAAATTCGTCCCGTCTGATGTGTGCATTGTTGATCCAGATGATTTATCCAGATTTATAGTGTTTTTGATACTGTTTTTAGCGTACGTTACAGCTGTTTCGAGATCTTTTCCTCCGCCTGGAAAAATATTTTTATAGAATAGAATAGGTCTACATAGCAACCGAGATTGAATACAAAGTGTATTTATTTATTTATTTATCACATTTCAACAGAAAATTTCAATTACAAAAATGTGAAATAACAACTAATTTATATTATAAATTGAAGAGAATTAGAAAACGTTATTTGAGTAAAACATTTTCCAAGATTCGTTTAAAAGCTGCAATACTGGAGGGAAAGGATCCAAGCTGGAGCCTATCGTGAGTTCTAGGCAAACGGAGCAGCGGATGATCAAAGTATACTTCCGTTTTGGCGAAAGGTAAAGCAAATATATCCGTAGAACGAGATGGTCTATTGGTTTGTCTCAGTGAGACTCGGTGGAACAACTTTTACAGGAAGCACATATCCAAATACGTTCTTCGCGCAGCTAAAGGCTGTAAGTTGAGTAATGAAAGGCGTTCTTCATAGGGAGTGTAAGGGATATTGAATCTAAATAGGAGAAAGCGGGTAAATTTACGCTGAACTGATTCGACAAGGTTTATATAGGATTCGAAATAAGAAGACCAAATTTGGGATGCATACTCCAAAATAGAACGTACGATACTCACAAACAATTGGACAGCAGAGTGAGGGTTGGTAAAAACAACGGAGTGTCTTAACACAAAACCCGAAAGCTTTGAGGCTCTGGTAACTATATAATGGATGTGAGCGTCAAACCTTAGCTTCGGGTCGAAAATGACTCCAAGATCTTTCACGCGATCAACCTTTTTCAATGGGATTGAGTCAATACAATACAAAAAAGAGATGGGCAGAGTCTTAAGAGAGAAAGTCAGAAAGTGACACTTAGTAATGTTAAGAGATAGGCAGTTAACACGACACCAAGAACTCAGCATGATAAGATCTTCTTGAAGAAATTTGCAGTCTTCAAGAGTTCGAATCACCCTGAAAATCTTTAGATCGTCAGCATAAAGAAGACAGGGAGAGTTAGAAGCAGAAGGAAGATCATTTATATAAAGAGCAAATAGCAGAGGTCCAAGAATGGACCCTTGTGGCACTCCCGATTAGGGATGAAATGGAGTAGAGTGCGTGCCTAGAACAGTGACACGACAAGACCTACAGGATAGATAGGAATACAGCCACGAAAGAAGGGAGCCTGAGACACCATAGTGCTCAAGCTTACGACAAAGTATGAGATGATCAACTGTGTCGAAAGCCTTTGAGAAGTCAGTGTAGATGCAATCAACCTGAAGATGATTGTCACGAGACGTAGCCACAGTGTTAGAAAGAGCAAGTAAGTTTGAGATAGTGGAGCGTTTAGGGAGGAAACCGTGCTGCTCCAGCACTGGGGAAAAACACCTGAGCTTAGGCTTAAGTTGAAGATTATCGAGAGGGGAGTACTCAGAGATGATGATAAAGATTTAATAAAAAAAATAGATAAAAGGATTATGGTAATAGTGTTCTTCGATTCTTGTGAGTATGTACAGTAGCACCTCGATAACAAGACTCTCAAAGGGATCTTTCAAATAGACTTGTTATCACGGTACACTCCTAGCCGAGGGTCGTGTTATTAAGGTTGTGTAGACAATAAGTCGTGTTATCGAGTTTTCACGTTAAATCATGAGCCCAAAACTTCCATTCTTTTCGTTTTGCAAACGCGGAAACTATGGATTTAAAAGTTAAGAGTCGTGTTATAAAGGTTCAGTTACGGAGCTCAACATTATACTGAGATTGGAGTCGTCTTGTAAAGGTTTGTGTGCTTAGAGTGACATATTATAGAGGTTGTTATAGCCAAAATCTGAATTAGGGAAAATACTTGTTGTTGAGGTTTTCATTTAAATATTAGTCGTGTTATAGAGGTATATACTACACTAAATCCTATGATTATTTAACGGGGACTAGAAAAATTGACTTGTTACCAAGGATGTCTTGCTATCGAGGGTCGTAGTATCAAGGTTCTACTGTACAATCAAAACTAAAAGACACGGCTACCAGAGAAGCAAAGCATTATGAGCAATAATCTGTGGAATTTCGTCGACCTCCTCCTTACTAAAAATATATTCCTAAAGTAATGGAATGCTATTTCTTTTTTTTATTTAAAAGAACTGTTGTTGAGACAGTGCCAAGTATTGAAAGCGACTTAGATGAAAAATTCTAGGAATTAATTTCGTATGGCGCCTCATTTGATTTTCAAACTTTCCAACGAAGGTACCAAGGAACAAAGAATTCACCAATAATTTTGATTCAATGCTACAAGTTAATTTTCCATATAAACACAATACCAGCACACACAAGAAAATCTCCCGAAGCGACGAACAATGTCTAAATTTTCATCTCTCAATCGTCTACAAAAAAATTTCGTCCTCCGTTTAACCGAAAGCAAATCACCCATCAATCCATTCCAATCACCTTCGAAACCATTAGGTCCGTAATCAATTTTAAATTGAATTAGAATGGGTTGATATGCGCTTGATCACAAAACGAATGGGAATATGGCAATTTAATATGTGTGAGCATGTCTTCAATTGAAATATCGTGAGTGCAGGAAATTCTTAATCGGCTTAATCGGAATTTTATGATTTTATAAGACTGTTGGTTGCGGCAAATCTACATCTAAACTACGTTTGCTAACTTACCGGGCACTTCTATTTTATCAGGATCATCGTCTTCATCAAAATCGGAACCGGACGAATCATCAAAGTCGTCCTCTTCTTTCGTAAAACCTTTATTGGTGGCCTAAAATTAAACAAGACTTCAATTAGATATTTCCCACAATTAATCCTACGATGATTCGAATTCCACAATCACTTTAGTATGCTCTACAGAACCTTTCTTAAATACTGAAAAACCGCAACGTTTCCTCACGACACACCAATTCCGTATGACCCGCGACCAATCCTTGGCTAGTACTTGCACAAGACTAACTCCTTCAACATATAAGACATCAGACTATATGTTTGAAAATCAATAATCTTCGCTCAATGCCACACCCCGGCAGCAACAAGATGTTGTTGAATTTCCAGCGAGACACCTTCATTGCTCGCCATGCATTTTGCAAAAACAATACGAATCACATGGTCCTGCTTTCGGATCAGCTGGATTTTTGCAATTCAAATTTCCAAACAAAAATTGCGCGCATTTTTCCTTGCCCCTCAAAATCGACTCAACCCTTTTGCAGGCATGTCAAATTCTTGCCTGCCTAGCTGCCGGTATTTTTTTCGGTTCTCTTTGCCTAGCAATACTACATTCCCTTGCGTTTCAGCTGCCCCATCGAAGGATGAGCGTTTAGAGAATATTCTCAGGACTTGCGCAAAACCATGCCCTAGCAACGAATTTTTTTCTTGGGATGCTACGAAATTCGTACCATTTCCTGCAAGAGATGGAAGGACTAAGGTGATTCGGTATGGTGTGTGTGTGATGTGCATGCTAGGAAACTCAATGTGTGCACTGTTGAGCTATTGTATTATATATTCGGTTGTTTTAGAGCAATACGGAAGTCACAGAAGGATGGTCTACTCCTACAGGGAATTCCAAGATATTTCGAGAAGGATAACTTGAATGTCTTGTACAAGTACTGTAGTTTTTCGTTGGATTGAGAGCCGGTGCTTGCTTTTTGGACATAAATTGAAATTCCTGAATCCTTAATGAATATAGAATACAGACATATACGCTATCAATAATTTTATTAGCATATAATTCTCGTCGAGACACCCAAGAAGGTTTGGTAACTAACCCAGCGCATCACTTATTTTAAGAGTTTGTCACCATCCGCGAGAGTCTTAAAATTATCTCCTGGCAGACGATAAGCATATTTGTTTATTCAAACATTTATCGTGTAGGTTCTTTTCAGAATTCAATAGATTTAAATAACCCAAATGATTTATCAATAACAATATTGAAGTTGCCCTATAAAATATTTTAGAAAAATCATCGTATTATTTAATAATCGACTTCATGATAGCCAAGCATGACCATAGTCTCTTTCACTTTCTTTACCTCATAGATAATCTCAACAAAATCGTGTTTTTTAGCTGTTACAACCCGGTAACAACCTGCTCTATTCACTATACACCCTCAATATGTAGCCTATTTGATTTCTGATGGTCTATTACTCGAATTTTCTCCTGTAGGACAAGCAGAGGTGTTCATCCTTTGGCTGATTCATGGTTTTGATATTGTAATGAGGCAGGATCGCCATGTGATGATGTTGAATCGCCTTGCGTTGCTTTTGATCCTTTGTTGTTATATTCCTCTCTATGTTGACTACAGATTTCCATGATGAGGAAATTATACAACGACCGGCACAATTTTGATGCCACTGGCCGAAGAATAAACATGTCGATTGTAGGCATTACCTGAAGTGCTAATTTATTGGCACAATCCA
Organism: Oxycera nigricornis; assembly: GCA_963942545.1. Lineage (NCBI taxonomy): Eukaryota > Metazoa > Arthropoda > Insecta > Diptera > Stratiomyidae > Oxycera > Oxycera nigricornis. The sequence continues at coordinate 4,567,040 of OZ012662.1, forward strand.
GAGAAGTCTTAAAAGAATGTCAACAAGGAAAGGCACTAGTGAATCTAGTTCGAGTGTTCTCAGAAGACTGTATTTTCTTGGATTCTTACTTGTTATGTAAAGTTGGTTGGTTGGGGTAGTGGCAGCCCCTTTTTATCCAAAGGTGGCTCACTTAGGCCACGAGAGGCCCATTGTGATACCACAGAATATAAGGAACCTGCGGGATGACGAGAACCATCCAAATTCTCGAAAAAAGCAGGCAATGCAACCAATGTCCAAATCAGCTACTTCCGTGAGGTTGTCTAGGAAGGGCGTGCCCAAGGTTTGTATGCCCTTCTTGGACAGCGCCGGACATTCGCACAGAAAGTGTTTGATAGTTTCTTCCTCTTCTTCTGATCTGCAACTTCTGCAGAAATCATTGAAAGGGACACCCAACCTTTCTGCGTGTCTGCCGATCAGACAGTGTCCCGTCAGTACGGAAACGACGGAACTCAGGGTTTCACGGCTTATATTGAGAAGCCACTTGTTATGTATACAATTTCTTAATACTAATACCCGTAGATGGTCAAACACTTATGACCTAATTAATTCTCCAAAATTATATATTCCACGATGCCATGCATTCACAGATACAATAACTTATCACTACTCGTATAATTCCACATGACACTAGCAACCAAAAAAGGTAATGTTCATGCTCGCAAGGAAAGATCACGAGGTGATAAGCGCTGCCTGTCCATTTATGAACTGATATATTTATTTGGTGATAAATACATCACTTTAAGGGGGAAATAGGGTTAGGACAGCGATTTCTCAATGATTTTTATAAATTTTTCTATAGTATAAAAAATGAGTATAATTTATTGAAATTTTGAGAATATTTTATACATATATTTAAGTATATCTTATGAAATTTTTGAAGAATTTCCTTGAAAAACACTGAAGCGACCCCATATTGCAGGTCACAATCAGACTCAGCATTTTGCGTACATTCTGGAAGCCGCAATTTTCATCTGAAATCAATTGAGGTTGGAATTTACTTTTATTATATGTTTCTTTTCTATATGAACCTAAATACTATCAAAAAAAAAATTGAAAATTGAATTTTTTATAGGGATCAAAACAAAAAAACATTATTTTTCCCATTCTTTACAACTTTTTTGCAAAAAACAACATTATTTTAAATAATGATGATATTCCGGTTTTATACTATGAAGAAAGTATTTACAAAACGATTGGTTGGAAACTTTTCAAACTAGCGTGTACCCTAGTTCAAAAAAAGTCGTTCTGCGAAAATCGCGTTTAAAAAAATATTAGTAGCGCTCGAGGCCTGAATGAGAGCTACTCACTTTAATGACTTATAACAAAAGATCGAAACGGAAATTCCATTTAAAATTTTGGGAACATATTTTTCGATAGTTTTACTAACAATTTATGAAATAAAATAAATCAATTTTTGAACCGACTAACCCTATTTCCCCTCTTAATGTTGGAAAGATGCTCTTTAATGTTTGAAAGGGATATATCACAATATGCCTAGGACATTGCAGCTTATGTATTGTAGTACTACATATTTTCAATCGTCTCCGAGCACCCAAGAATACACCCCGCAGGATTTTGCTTAAGAAGATTTTATAGGCTAATATTATAAGTATATTGCCATTGAGCACATTAGTTTGATTCCTCCTGCATCAAATTGTTTTTTTTTCGGTTTAGATGTTTCTTACGTTTGGTTTCACGAAGGATTGCAACGTTCTAGCTTTTAATGAGCGAAAAATTGTTCACTAGTAGGTGATATCAAGAGATTTCTGAGGAAATACTTGAACCTTCTCCATCGTCGAAAGTTATGTATGGCAAAGTGGCGTAAAATTAAATTTGTAGCAAGTCGTGCATACATTACTTTTACGTGGTGTCATTAATAAAAAAGTTTCAAGCCAAAAATCACACTCAAAAAGGGGGGATTGTCTTTCGAGCGCCACAACTTTTTTATTTTCACGTTTAACGCGAAACATGTTTGGATACTTTTCTAAGACAATTTTGCCACAAATCGTTTGCGGTATTGATTGTTTCAATCACTGTACACTGGCGGCAGTTATTGCATCCCAAAGGGAAGAAAGTCACGTGAAAAACTCGTTTTTAGACCAAAATATCGGCTTCCGATGGCAAACCCTCCATTGCCAAATTAACGGAGCATTTTGGTAGGCCATACTGTGAGCTTAAATTCAAGTTTCTGGGGTCGCAGCCCCAATCCCCTGGGCTGCATCTGCCTGCCTGCCAGCCCAAAATGCACGGTTTACGCCAAAATTCGGACAATTTTACTGGACTACCTTTGAAGAAGAAAAAATAGTGATATGTTTCCGTAGCTAGAATCGGCTGAAGCCTTCGGGTGCCGGTCAGGCGCCCGAGTACAGAACACAAGGCGGTTGCGTGTAGAGTCCTTCCAATACATTTGTGTTATCGTAGTTATCAAGTGGTGGCTCCTAACGTAAGTGAGTGATGCCTTATGTGACTAATTGAAACGTTACATACCATGTTTCAAAGTAGGATATTCACAGCGCAAAATTGACACTGAGCTGGAGATGCTACAGAACACGCCCTAAAGCATAATCAAAAATAGTAAGGACGCTAACAGAGTGGCAAATAAATCGCGAACAGACTTTTTAAACGAAATAACAGAATGGCGCATCAGGAGACGCATTAAGAAAAATCTAGAAATTTTGGCGGTACAAGTGCCACGATGAAATGCGCAATGTGTGGTTGGTAGAGACTTAAGGATTGCGACAGTTAAACAATCGATGAGGAAGTCCAGGTTGCATGCTCTCATTGCAGGGAGGAAACCACGAATGGACAATAGGAAAAAAAGATAGCAGCGCATGGAGTTTTGGGACGAAGTTCTATTTAGTGATAAAACTAAAATTAATAATAATATTCGGGACATCTCGAAGGAAGCGCGTGTGAAGAAAACTGGGGGAAGAACGTAAAAGAAGAAAACTTAGAATCAACTGTAAAATTTGGTGACGGGTCTGTGATAATCTGGTCTATTTAAACATACGTAAAGAAAATCTAATGGATAATGCCACCAAACTGGGTATGAAGCGCAGGACAATGATCCTAAGCATTATGCACGTATTGTGCGTGATTGGACCCTGTGAAATGTACATAGACAACTTAAAACGGCACCACACTCCACAGATATGAATCCATTAGAGAATTTATGGATGCATCTGAAGGATTCGATTAGGAAGAACAACATATCCAACAAACAGCAGTTCAAACCCCACATTCAAGAAGAAAGAGTTAAAACAAACCCTGAATTGCAAGAAGGCGAGTGCAATCGATGCCTTATAGAATGCAGAGCATTATCAAGTGGAGAGGATATACTACAAAATATATTTCGAGTTGTTTTTTATGATTATAATTTTACTTTGACTAATTTTCACCATAAACTCAGTATATTCTGTACATTTTTTGTTGAGCTTGTAAATATATGCATTGAAATTTAAAAGAATCTCCCTAGGTTATTCTTAGCGCAACTTAAAATACGAAAAATTGATTGTTGTTGTAAAACTTATCAGATGAACCTGTACTTTTGTGACTGACTGTAGCTCTAAGCATATGTGCGTTTACGGCTAATTGCGATAAGCCACGTATTTTCATTGATTTTTCCGATGTGGAAACCGCGAAAAGTAGAAAAGCAAGGCTTTATTGTCCAGTCCAGGGTTTCGCTTATTCTATTTGACATGGAGATTCCGTGACAGACACGAGGATTGGTAAAGAAATCATGATACGCGTCTTCTCTAAATGCAGCACAGTGCCCTTTCAATCCCAATCGGAAGCAACCAAATCCAAACATTTCGCGCCAAATACGCCATGTGGCCCGTTCGGGCGGTCGAGGTTTTGTTTACAACCTGCCCACGTGGTGCCAACCACCGGCGCACATGACATTTTTTCCCGATTACCATCTCCGCCCAATTGCACGAGAGAAAAACAGCTGCTTGCAATTATCCGCAGATTATCGCCGGCCAAACGAGTTCCGACACATGCCTGGGAGCTTACGGGGCCAGGTCATGCCCACATGTGACGTTTGTTCACCCTGCAGCATGCTGCCTCGGCATGCAAGTTGGCGCCCCTTTGCTGACTACCAAAATCTGTCTAATTATTAATTCACACTTCGGCCTATCGATTGGTCGACAAAATAAATATCAGGTCCTTTGCGTTTGCTGTTATTTCCTATATTATTTGCACCATAATCGCTGTCATGCTACTTGTCAGTGCGCTGCACAGAAAACAGACTCGTCAGACGCCATGTGTGCAAGCGAGACCACCATACGTTCCCGATCTGCACATGTCACTTTTTAGTTTATTTTTTGGTTATGTTTTGATTTTTCCCTAGCATCTTTCAGATACGAGCCAGCTTCATTTCGCAATCAGCTATTTTGCGCAACGACTGCCGCCCCAATTCACCAGAACTTATCACCCAACCGTGAATTAACACGAAAACGAACACAGCATAATCGAGAATCATCATCATCTGCGCCATGTAAATCTGCATTGACAGATTCTATTCGCCGGGGAACGAAACAAAAGGACCAGCACGAGAACACATCCGCCCGACCATTTCGCAGTCGGGCGGCCAGCAAAACACCAAATTACCATTTCAAACATTGTTCGGCGCGCCGCCAAGTCTCGTTTGTCGCACGGCCCGTCTCGGAAATACGCGAAATCACCACGTACAGCGACTTTTCGGACAATGATGCACGACGTAATCGTCACTCCGCGACCGCCCTTCGAAGAACACCCACAAACTAGCTCTGCGTTCCTACGTCTGGCCAAGGCACGAGCGGAAACAGCGGAACACTAAACGAGAACTCGCGCAGGTCGACCGGAGAACGTCACAATTCATTCCATCTGGACGCGTTCCCGTTGCGAGCGACAACGTCGAAATCGCAGCTGTCAAAATAGAATGTACGCAACTGCAACTGTGAAGGCCCAATGGCAACGACAGCTGCCGTTGTAGTTTCAATTAGATCGTATTCCTAAATGTCGTTGTTCAATTTCCATTTCGTTCCTACTAAAATAATCACAAAAGTATAATTTCTGGCGTTTTAAGTTGAATTTGTGGTTTGATTGGCATAGTAAATAAGCATACGCATTTAAGACTATCAGCTATTCATTATCAATTTCATTAGAATGCACAAATTTGGCAGATATTTATGATCGTATTGAGCCATTCAAGCATCAGCGTTCCATTTTTATTATTTTACTTCCGAAATAATCATAATTCACGGAAAAATGCAAGGGAAAAAATTATGCGAATGGCAACTGTTCAAGATAGTCCAAGTTTCTTTCTAAATTGCTTTAATTTCAATAGATAATATGTTTTTTGAATTATTACTGGTTAAGGTTAAGATTATGGTCCAAACCCTCAAAGGGGTGGGATCGAAAGAGAAGGGGTTCGCCTACTACTATGGCATAAAAAACTCGTGGCAGTGACGGCCCCATGAGAAGTTATGTGCGTTCCATCACCAAAAAATGGTTATTTTGCCTATTTTTAGAGATCATATGAAACCGTAAAATTGATCTGGGAAGTAATTTTTAGCCATGTTTCAAAGTCGAAAAAATTAAAAAAAAAGAGATTTTTTTGTCAGAAGATGAAATATATAAAAAATTGATGAAAGTTATTTTTACCGTAAATGTAATATCAATAATAGTAACATTTTGGAGACACGTTTTGCCAGTTTTTAATTTTTTACTTTTCTGCCAATTTTTTTTTCCTATTTTAATATTTTCGATTTATAAACATGACTAAAAATTACTTCCTAAATCAATTTTACGGTTTAATATGATCTATAAAAATAGGCAAAATAACCATTTTTTTAAGCGGGGGAGCTTCCATAACTTCTCATGGGGCCGTCACCGCCGCGAACTTTTTATGCCATAGTAGTAGGGGAACCCCCCTCTTTCGATCCCCCTATTCCCGTCTCCTTCGCGGGTTTGGGCCATAATCTTAACATTTACCTTATTTTTTAAATATTCTGCGTTTCGAATACGCATTTAAAATCTGATTTTAATTTTTTTGGTTTATGCTCGCTCGATTTACGCTTACCTGTAAAAAGGTTTGATTTCATGCTCTGATTCCCATTACTTGTAAACTTTTTCGAATTTCGTAATAATATTTTAATGACATATTCTCAGAAGTTTGTACTGACGAGTTTTGACTGTAAAATAAACGGTTTTTATGAAAGATCAATTTTGGGCTGCCCTATGTGACAGCATCTTAAGCGCCTCCCAAACAAATTTCAAGTCAAAATGGCAAACGAATGAAATTGTTCATCAGCTGATGTTTGTTATTCCGATACTCTTGACGGGTTAATAAGTCAATGGAGAAGTGAGGTTAGTACTGCCGAATTCAGCTTTTTATTTAACTTTCTCGATTTTAGTTACGACAGGCCCTGCAAACCTCGGACTTATATGATAAATAACAATCTGAATAATCAGTGGAGTCGATGCGATGGCTTTTCGAGGCGCTAGATTTACAATTCGAACGCTGAACAGTTCCTTGAAGCGAAACAGTCAGCGATTTTTCGCTCAAGGAACTACACAAACCACGGCTGATGGAGGTAGAGACACCCACTTTGGATTCCAAACAGTTCGGGAAAGCGAGAAGGATCAAAAAGGTTTGTAGCATATAGATGCTTCCTTCAGAATTCTGCGTAGATGATGTGCTAGAAGCATATCTCGTCTGCCCTGGTCCATTTGTTCCGAAGGATATGAATAGGTAGGTACGCCGCATCCTGTTATTTACAGACGGGTGAAATTAGTGGTAGCAGAACAGTAAACATCTTGTTTTATGATCCACTAATCTCTATTAATATCAATGCTTCTTTGAAATTAGCCTAACATCTGCAAAATTGATATCATGAAATCAAGTAACATTTGAATCCACCCCTCATTTATATTCAACAGTCTACAAAGTCTTCGAAGAAGTCGCAAAAACCTATGATCTAATGAACGACGTCACATCGCTGGGCATCCATCGAATATGGAAAGATATCCTAATCGAAAGACTTGCACCGCTTCCCGGCACGAAACTGTTGGACATGGCAGGCGGAACTGGTGATATTGCATTTCGCTTCTTGAAATATTTGCAAAATCACCCGGACGGCTCGAATCCCGACAAGCGTGGTCATTTAACAATCGCTGATATCAATCAAAACATGCTGGATGTCGGCAAATTGAGAGCCGAACGTATTGGCTACAAGGATTCCGGACCGAATGGCGAAACAATCGAGTGGGTGTGTGCCGACGCACAGAAATTACAGTTCGAAAGTAGCACTTTTGATGCGTACACTATAGCGTTTGGTATTCGCAATTGTACGCGTATTGATCAGGTTTGATTTGGTTTGCATTTAAGCGGATGTTTGACTGACGGATTGTTCGAATCGTAGGTCCTTGCGGAGGCTTACAGGGTGCTTAAGCCAGGCGGACGATTTTTGTGCTTGGAATTCAGTCAATTGACGAACGAATATCTGCAGTACGCGTACGATCAGTATTCGTTTCAGGTGATTCCCCCGATGGGACAAATATTGGCTGGGAATTGGGATGCCTATCAGTATTTGGTGGAGAGCATTAGGAAGTTTCCCAAAAAGAAGGAGGTTAAGAAAATGATTGAAAATGAAGGCTTCAGGTGTGTGCACTATGAAGATCTAACATTTGGTATAGTGAGTATCCATTCGGGGTTTAAATTCTAGTTAAATTACATGATGTAAATAAGAAAATTGTATAAACGTTTTGATTTTGAAAATATGCGTTTTCTTCTTAAGCCATGCGCTGAAAATCATTGTTTTTCGTTCACTTTTTTTGATAGAAATGAACAGAAGGTAAACGTTCAACATATTCTTAAATTCGAGTAGGATGACTCCACTGAAGTTTTAGCTGATGATGACATGATGGAACTATGTTTAAACAAAAAAAACTAGCGAAGGTGGTGACGGAGAGTGCAATTCCTGAATTCAGAATTTATAAAAGCATTTGAAGATGTGCCAAATGCTACTCCAGATTCAATCGCTAGAGCTAGTACTATTGCTGGTGGACAGGACAGCAGGATGCTGAATATAAAACCTATGAAATGAAGAAAACTACCTTTGAATGCAATAAATTACACGTGGAGTGGTACAGTAATAAAATAATGACGGAAGTGTTAGTGTCGGTTAGCAAAAACGAGTGTGGCCCATGAGGGGATCGAACCCGCGACCTTCGCGTTATTAGCACGACGCTCTAACCAACTGAGCTAATGGGCCGATGTACGTCGAGGAAAACTTTAAAGTTCAGAAAATTGACCTCAAAGATGCTTATTCCCGATAGATTGTTCCGATGATAGCCCATTTCATCCTCTTTATAGATAGCTCATTTCGCTGCCTCAAAAACACGTATTTATGACTGACGCATTTCGAAATGCCTTGTACCGTTATCATTGCATTGAGATGATTTTGTTTGTCAGATACACATGTTAAACAGTTGCGAACTCCAAATATGGATGCCTAATTGTTCATGAAATGAATGAAGAAATGTGATTATTCCTTTTGAAAACCAAAACAAAAGGTGATATAAACATATTTGAAGCAGCTCTTTTCACTCACGCCTGTTTGAATTCGATTTATTTTTTGTGTAGTGTACACAATTCTGGTTAGGAGTACTGTATTTCTGTGACATATTGGGTCAAACAGAATGGTGAGTTCGATTATGTAGGGTTTCTATATACCACTACTTTAAAACGCAAGGACTAGTTTTAACTTATATTTTAATCGAGATATTAATACACATAAAAGAATTATTCGGAACGCTGCGTCTACGTCTTACTCCCACGAGGTCCGGTTATCGAAGAAAGTTACTTGTCAAAATAGCTTACAAAACGTTTTTGATTATGCTATGACATCCAGGTGGCTACATTGGTATGTTTAGACGCCATAATTATATCAACTAGCGACATTTGTTGCATATGACAACATCGGTTGTAACCTTGTTTTGATCCATGATTTTGTTCATATTACATTCCGACGGTTATTTGAAAATGTATGGAAAAATACGTGTTTTTCAACTTGATATTGGGTCAAAATAACGAATGGTGGCAAAACTATGTAGTTTCATGACAATGCAAATAGGCTATTACGTCTTCTACGTGTTATTGTTGTAGTTTTTTTCAGATCAACACACAAAAATGAATTGGAAAAGGCGGATGGAATTGTTTTGGAGCTAATTCGAGCAAAATTAAAAAGATTTTCGTGTTTTTCTCTCAGATGGGTGTATAAAGGGCTTCTGAAAAAGGCTCGACACTTACGGTACAACTCCTTGCCTCATCTTACGTATCGATAAGCCTAATCTGCCACGATCATCTTTGATGATCTAGGAAACAGCAACTGTCTCTCATCGTTTTTCTTTATATCCATGCTACTTCCACACATTCATTTCACTTAAAATTCCTATTCCATAATTTCATGCGATTCAAGGTTAGTATCCTATTTCCTACTGATTGTTCTTTCTACTCGACCCTTTTCTGTTTACACAGATGGTCATCACTCATGCAAGATGTGTTCATGGCGCTGGTTACTGTTTTTATTGCTATTTACCCATGAAAATACCGAGGCAAGGAGAAGATCCAGTCGTTGTTTTAAATACGATTAGACAACAAGCAAGGATTTCGTTTGGTTCGTAACAGGTGTGACGTACAAAATAAAAACCATACAAGAGTTCCAGTGAAATCAGCAGCAGTTTCAACCGGAAAATTTCAAAAAAAAAATCCAGCAGTAAATGTAACGAAGATTTTGCCGTTTTGAAAAGATCAATAAAAATAAGGATCGAATCTACACCATTGGCTAATACGCTAAACTTTTTAAAGGTTCCTGTAAAGGTAGTCGGTTTGAAGTATTTATGGTTGAAACTAAGGATGTAAGAGAATACAAGATCTCGTGACCCCAACACAATAAAAAAATCAAACCATACGTCTGCACCAAGGGATCAAAAAGTGATGTTACAAGGTTTCCCAGTTTTGTCAAATGAACTCAGGTTAAGGAGAAAACAGCATGCACTTTAACAACTAATAAATGACTAATTAGTGGATATGGAAGATCTGCAAAAGCCAAGATTAATTAGACGCAGGCAAGATGATTTAATCTGAAGCTAAATACTATCAGTGAGAGGAGCAGTTTTCTTTGACTTCTGAAAAACTTACATTCAGTGATTTGTGGGATTTCTAAAAAAACTGATTCATTTGGAAGCTGCGTTTCAGATGCATTCCATAATGTTCATTCACAAATTAAAAGAAACGAATGTCTAGATCATTTCGGAATCAAATCAAAATTGCTCCATTCGTCTAAAAATAAAGAATTCCCATTTAGCACACTATCAGAATCCAGATACCATGGCCCACGATGATGACACATGAACTTGATGAACGCTAGCTGTACAATCGTTTACTATCCACCAAAAGTTCAGATACTATCATCCCATTGAAATAACAGTTTTGAAACGTTCAACAAAAAAAAATTAATTTACTTAAACGCATTTCGGGATAAAAGATAAGAATCATTTTTTTTCTTATAGAATGTCGTCTTCCGTTCCAATCATTTCCAATGAGAATTGGAAGATAAGAATGCTTTTATCTAACTATCAACTAGAATAGATGTGAGCTTCCTCAGTTTGTGAAGAAGAATCTTTAAGGTAGTAGCTTTCATACTTGATTTAAAGCTAGCAGTAGTATTCAGTTTTCCCCAAAACTCTAATAGTATACTGAAACGCAATAGTTTTATTATGTGATCCTTTGAATTTTAATATATGAAAATGGTTTTAAATTTTAATACAGGCATTTTAAAGATTCTGGCTATTGTAAGTGTATTCTTTTTCGGTTGAAACCACATCAGAATGTTGAATAATAATAGTATTTCGTTTAGATATGCTTCTTTGTGAGTTGCGTGATGTTTTTATGTACGCCAGGATGCCAAGGAACGTCGGTGTCCTATTCAAAAATGTATCCAGTGTCGGCAGCTGCAAGTGGAGTCTCGGTTGCTATACTATACACTTTAATTTCGTTGGGAATAGTAAGAAGCAAGGGTTGTATCAAATGGGAAATGATTGATTTCATTTTTAATGTGCTGGATTTCGTCCTGATGCTAACCGTTTCAATATTAACCACCATTGCTTGCGATGAGAACATCTACTCGATGCATAGGCTTTCTGCGGTTAGTATAGGATGTTTGAAATATGTTTTGTTCTGTCGAGAATACTTTCAACTGCTAAGAAGCAAAATATGAATTCTTATTGGACACACTGCAACCCACAATCAATCATATCTTCAAATATTGAACACTTCAATTTCTGTAGTTCAATTTACACATCGTTTTTTATACAATTTTATGAACTGTTATCAATTAATTGCTCGGATTAATGCTACTTTCTTTAATATCATTTGTCTTGCTTCAGTAACAAAATGCTCATATCCTTCCTTAACTTTGCGCAACCGCTGTTAAGGTACCAGTCCACTTTGGAAGACGAAAAAAGACCGTTTTTCAAGCATTTGTTTCTCTGAAACTTTATTATATATTGGCATGAATATTTTTTTATAGTATTATTTCATATTTGAGTAATACAATAAATATATATTTATTTATTATTCTCTTTTATAGAGGGCGCTAAAATTAAGCTCTGAACAAATCGTTACTCCACGACAAGGAGATAATCTATGGTTTGGTAGATCTGAAACAAAATTTTTTTTACGGCACTTCAAAAAGCACCGTAACCACCACCGTTTTCAAAAAAGTCAGTTAAAAAAATGGCGGACTTATGTAAAAAATGTGAATTAGCACTAAGCACAGGTAAAAAAGCCGCAAATATAATGTACAAAGGAGAAACCGGTATTTTAGAGAAGGGGAATGAAAGAGAGGCCGACAGCTGATCGAACATCTGCAAAGAGCCGAAAACGCGGATACACAGTCGCTATTTATATATTAAACTTTCAAATTCCGAAAAGATATTTCTGGAGGTGATTTTTGAAGTTCTAAGAAGTCGAAAAATGCAAAAAAAAATCCAGTTTTTAAAATTTATCAAGTGGACTGTGTAGTACCTTAATTTGGTTTCTCGACGCGCATCTGGATCAAAATTGGAGAAATATAACGTAATGAAAACTGAGTTTACCTATTTTAGAATCTTGTGGTATTCATTTTCATATTGATAATTTATACTTACATTGAGCTGAGGCAGACCATAAACAATAAATCAGTTATTCCCAAGCCTCATTCAGACAAATCATTGAAAAATCTCATCTTACGAAGCCTTTCAAAGTTCAAATCAGTGTTAGTAATGAATGGGCAACATTACACTCTGACCTAGGAGAAGGATCTTCAGCTTGGGTCACCAATGGCCCAAGATAAAAACAGAAACTGGTGACGAAGAGGAAGAATCAAATCTAACTATATCCAAGCCAACAGGTCAATTTGCAATAAGCGAAAACACATTTTATAGGCTTGCATATCCTAGAATGCTTCCAAAGACGGTACTGGTGAAAAGAATTTATATGCTTTTCTACAATTAGGCACTAAATCCCTCCATACCAAACGCTTTAGAAATCTTGTAGTGCTAATAGAATTTCCTGAAGGTAGCAAAGAGGAATGCTGTCACTCTTATGTGAGTGTCTTGAAGCCTAGGAAACAGATGCTGATCCTCTTGCAAATCTGTAGTGTATTTTTAAGCTTCCAATTCGGTCTAAGCGAATATAAAGGACAATCTGACTATGCTGTTTAACGTTGGCTTGAAGTTTTTGCATAAAATTCTGATTTTTCATGATAAAAATTATTTTAATTTTCAAATCCTTTCAATGAGGTTGAAGTTTCACAAATATTTTCGATAAATACAGCGAACAAATCACATTTTCCAGACAAATCTAAATGAATTGTTTACTTATTTCAGCCAATTGGTATAATTGGAGCATTTTTGCTGGTAACGAGTTCCACATTATGGGCAGTACGAATGCGATCGTCAAGAGAGTCTTGTTTACCAGCAGAAGCAGTGCCAGAAGTTTTCAACACCACCCAATATCGAAAGTCGTTTGTAGCATAGTTGGAATTTAAAGCAATTTCGAACGTTAAAGGACATTTGCCATTCTCCTGAAATCTCGCACACAGACCAGATCATACTAAATAAAAATTGAAATAAATTTTAATTCAAACAATAGTCTTTAATGGATTTTAATAAAACAATATTGACCACTTTATCTTATTAATCTTAACAATGCAGATTTGTTTAAAACAACTCTAGGCAACGAGTTTCGAAGCATTAATCATAGATAAAAAAACATCAATTAATTGACTAATCCCAAATCTTTTTCAATCATATGCGAACAAACTCGCATCATTTGATCCTTAACACGTTCAAAATTCTCAATAGCATACAATTTGCCTTCGGGCCAGCCCGACAAGTCACGATAAATTGGTCGAACGAATTTCATGCGAAAGTTACTGTTGACAAATGCAAGAATCTCGGTCATACGATCCATCAGACGTGCACGAATTGCTAAACGTAGGAAGCAAAATTGAATTTCAGCATTTTTGGTTCCGTTCAAATTGTAGGTTTTTTCCAGAAAATTGATTTTGTTCGCGTTTAAATCGACAATGTCGCCCTTTTCAAGTAGTTTCGCGAGGAAGTCTAGAACTTGGAGAGGCGAGAGTTTCTCGTGAATATCAGGAATTTCCATAAGTACATCTGTGTACTTTGAGGACCACAGATCGGCGTGTTTTTGGCATACTTGGGAGAGAGTGTCGTTGAATCTGAAACGGAAAAAGTTGGAATTTTAATTTCAGGTTTTGTCAACAAGCCTAATAGACAACAAATTGAGATCATAGCAAGCAAATAAAAGAACGTTCATGGTGTTCAGATTGTTCTTGCATAGATAATAGTGAAACGGTACGCTTAAAATAAGTATCAATGAAGTAAATTGTTTTCACGACTATTATGATTAAATTATATTGATCATTCTTTCTAAAGTGTTCCCAACATTGATTCAAAATAAAATTCAGGCTATGAATTTGAAGTACATAATTATAGAACATCTTCAACTATTTCAACTTACTTCGGAATCTTATACGGCATCCCCGTTGTGTATAACCACTTGTCCCAATCAATTTCTTTCAACTGAGCAGCGTGTGTAGCTTTAAAGAAGTCGTTTAGAGTCTTCTTGAAATCGTTTGTTTCAATCGATTGAAATTTGTATTTGTTCAAATAGAATTTCAAAAATGGCTCAAATACTGCGGGTCCTCCCAAAAGATCTTCAATATAGCGTAAAAATGTTGAGCCTTTGATGTACGGCACGACTGAAAAAGCTTCATCTGGGCCGCATTCACTTAAATCCACAACTAGTTTTGTAAGTTCGGGAGTATCGGACAACTGGGTACGTATCTATTAAGTCAAGATTATTGTAGAGATAAGTATTTTGCAAGGTTTTAAAAGTTTTGAAGAATACAAGCAGTTTTAATTCGCATTTAGAAAAATTAAATATTAGATGTTATTGAACTAGGAAGAGTGTCAATTTTTGTTGATATCTTGATCACTACAAAAAAAAACAAGAAATTCTTAATCTAAAAATTAAATGAACAAAAAGGTTAACTTACATTCTCTTGTAAGTTCGTCAAACCACGTATAGCATGAAAATCACGCTCTGAATCGCCTTTCATTCGACCTACAATTTTCCCCTCCACAAACACGGTGAATCCTTCATTCAACCAGAAATGTTCGAAATTTTTATTGGTTACTAAATTTCCAGTCCAGCTGTGAGCGATTTCATGAGCAACTACATCAGCAAGCGATTTGTCTCCTGCCTGTTAAAAATGTTGAAATAAAAATTAGCATCTTGGAAATCTGTGGAATTCAATGTGAATTTTTATTTGATTGTAATTTAATTGCTGCTAAAAAGGTTCTATCTAGAATATTGAATAAAAACACTTTACAGTGTAAATAGCATCGTCCCGACCAAGACTGTTTGGTGGTGTTCTTTTTTAAATTATCAAAGGTTCTCTGAACACAGGAAGTTGGCAGTCAGTGTGAAAAAGTACCATCCAGGATAATTTATACGACGCTTTTTCTTGTTCCTGATAAGATCTCAAAATGAAGACAAAACCTTTTTAGAGGAAGTCCTTCAAATATTATTGATTATTATTTTTAGTAAGGTTAGTTTTAAGTTAAATGCTTTTTTTTGGATTATTTGCGAAGTATAATTTCACTACATGTTGTAAGTTTGCCTGAACTTATCCTCGAAGTAATATTACTTTATTAAAAATACAACCTTCTATAATTTACCAGCAATGTAGGCGTGACAAATGTCAAGCATGGATTTTCCATGCCACCAAACGGAAAACTGGGAGGCATAACAAGCAAATCGTATTGTTTCCAAACATACGTCCCGCAAATATCGGAAGCAGTCTTAAGCATATCACATGTCTCGGAAAATTCTTCGGCACAAGCAGAGACGATATCCTTTTCGGCCCAAACACTAGAACTGAAAATGAAACAGAAGAACAATTTATAGTAAATTCGATTTTGTTGAAGCACTATGAATATGCACTTACTTTGGACCAAGCGGACGCGATACTAGATCTCCTACGGCGATAGCAAGTAAATAGCTTGGGATTGGCACTTTTTGTTCGAACAATGTTTGACCTTCGTTGGCGTTAATGCGTATAGCACTCATGAGTGCTACTAAATAATCAGGATGTTTAACTACAGCGGTATAAGTGAATTTAACTGATGGAGTATCCTGACATGGAAGAATTGACCGGGCGTGGATCGCTTGACACTGGCTAAACAGGTACGGATTCTTTTTGCCAAGGGTTTGATCCGCCGTAAGCCATTGTAGAGCGCTGGCCTCAGACGATGTTTCATATTTGATTAATAAATCGAGGCTGGAAATGGAAAACAACAACAAAGAAATTAAATTAATTAAAAATTCATATGGAAATTAACGTACAAACATCATAGATTCAATGATATTTCGGAATTATTAAATATATTATTGCTTTTCAGTTGGAACTCTTCTAAAACTGGCTGTGGATATTAGTTCAGGGAATAATATAGTTTTTCCCCTTAAACAACAAGTTTAATGAAAATAACAACACTAAAGAAATAAATAGTTTTTAAAATATCGATTCATATTAATTGTTGTATGTGTCGTACAAAAACCTTAAATTTTCGCTCTCTACTGTAGTGTAACCCCTTATGTGACAATCACACACTCTCCCAACCATTGTGAGAGTGCCAGTTTGCCTACTAAGTGCAGGATAAGTGACCTTACTGATGAAAGTGATGCCTATCTATACCTCTGCCAATCTTTCGGTCTGGGCGCCGGCTTGAGTCGCAATTTCACGCCGATCCCTCGATGCTGAAGAAGTCGCAATACTCGGAAGTATGGCGACTTCAGGACGCGTTTGCGTGGGCTCTTTCCGCCGTATTAGTAGTAAGCCACAGTCAGCACGTGCGCACCCCCTATAGGGAGCCTTTTCCACGACCGGAGAGAAGTATAAGACCCTTTCTAGGCCCTGGTTCCCGTCGTATTAGAGGTACGCTGGGACGGCACTCCTCGAATGTTGCGCTGGAATCCTCCGAGGACCTTGGACAGTGTTGATGCTCCCGGCATCAACTCCTGCACTATCAGCCTTCGGTTGCATCCGCTGGCTGGGCAATACCATAAGGGGCATCGTCCGACTGCAGGAGTCGTTCTCGCAAGTCAGACCCGTTCAACAAAGAAAAACCGACACCAACAACAAACACGCTTAGGTCATGCCTATCATGCACATGCAATACAGCATGGTATACTTATTAATTAATTAAAATGATGCCTATTAATTTATTAAGATAAAAGAAGCGTATTTGCTCTAGATAGAAGTGTTGCATCAGTGTTTTTATTATGGCATGCGTGCTGGAAGTGGCAAAATGAAGAAAATGTATCCGTTTAATACGCAAAACTGTTCAAGACTAACAGAGTAATTGATTGGCTAATACATATTTGAACCGATCACTTATAAATTAAATCGACGATATTATTAAACGCGCTTTAATATTATCCAAAATGAAATCGGTTGCTGCATTCCATTGCAGATGTTACGTCACCGCAAATGCATTTTGTCGATGAACGAAAATATTTACAAACCCTATGTAGCACTGTTTGTGCGCCTAGCGCGAACTTTTTTATATTTTCTCCCTCTTCACTAGCGCACAACAATCTCTTATCTATATTTATTCGTTTTACTTGTTTGTTTTTTCTATGAAATTTGCTATCCTATTAATCTTGAACGCTTGGGAATTTCGAACATATTAAAATCGTATCGAGACGTGCACTAAATTTATAACACAACATCGATAGTAATTATCGCGTAAGGCGTGAGATAATCTTCTTTTCGAGATAAGTATTGGAAACCAGGGACGCAATGGAGCATAGCAACTCTAGGGAAAATGATGTTGAGCGGGGAGTGTCCAGCTATTTCGAGTGTTTTTTTGAAAACGGTTTCAACACAAAAGCGTTGGGAAAAGAAACGAAAGGACTACTCACTCTCCGCTAACTTCCGTCGGCAGCTCCAACGTCAGCTTCGATCCAATCTCCTTGACTTCGTCTGAAGTCGTGAATTTGACAGGTGTCTCGTCGTCCTTGCCGAGCAGAAGGACCTCCTTTATGTTGATGTCACGCACGTCCAAGAGCTGTTCAGTACGAATAAATTGTATATACGACTACATAAAGGGGAACTGGGTGTCTTACGATGGTTTTCTGATTTTTCTGGAGCAGCTTGAAGTGGTACTTCGCCGAACCGTGCACTACGTGGCGCTGGAAGTCGATCGTCCAATCCAGAGCGACGCTACTCGTCGTTATCTTGTCTGCGGAAGAATTGACGTTATCGCGTTACGTTATATCCATGTAATGTATGTAATGCCCCATATTTGCAGTTGCAAAAAGTAACGGTCAATATAAGAATATCCCACAATAGGGAATAGCGACGAGGGAAATGTGCTTGCGCAGCCTAGCTTCCAGCCCGGGCATTTCGAGCTGGCACAAAATGGCGGCTGGTGCCCTTAGATCAGCCGATGCGTGCCTTTAGCACTGAAAATCCACGAAAATCAGTGCTAAAGGCACGCATCGGCTGATCTAAGGGCACCAGCCGCCATTTTGTGCCACTGCTGCTAGCAGTGACGCAAACCGGGAACATCCCGGGTTGCAAGCTATGCTGGCAGTTCTAAATCACTTCCATTGTTGATAATCTTTTAATAATATTCTTTTAATCAATAAAGGCAACACCCCTTCCTCCTCCACTGAAGTAACTTCAATTAATTATCTTACCTGGTTCTGAAAACGAGCTGGGATCAACTTTGCCTAGTCGCATTTTGTCTGCTCGAGACTGAAAATTCGAATGTTGCTGTTCCGTGTGAGCAGGGAAGGATCGACGACGTGTGATAAGCGTGCGGTACTATCAATGGCGAGATTAAGTTGATTGTTTTATGCGGTCTAGTTTCGTGGTGGCAAGCTTGTTGATTGCAGCCGGAATTGTTTTGATAAGGCCGTGACGTGTAAACCAATGAGGAAGGAACTAATGGAGAGGAAAATAAACAAATTTCCTGATATGAGTTTCTCGAAGCATCTACTGTCGGAATGCGTAATGACTATTTGAAAGGCGTACTTGGTCAAGAGTTGGGGGCATGCCTCTAGAAGGCGCTAAATTTGAAAATCAATTATGAATTCGGAGAGGTTTAGTTGAATAGGTCTCAAAAAAGCTGAAAATATGTAACAGTAACGCAACCTTTTATCATATTTATATAGTTATTTATTTGCACACACACACTTAGAATATATATATATATATATATATATATATATATCGGTTAGGTTACTGTTGAAAATTTTCAGCTTGTATACATATATATATACTTATATATATATATATATTTATATATATTTCACCTCCCTCATCCTTTTTGCAACCGGGCTTGGGACCGGCTTAGGCGGATTTAAGGTGCTGGTGCTGCTTGTCAAAATGTTTTTTATAATTAAGTTGTTTCTCACAATTGCAGTTGTTTAGGATAAATACATCAAATTCATTAGCACGTTTAATGATCAAGTACGAATAACGAAAATTGTATGAATTGAACCCACTCAAATTTATCTTCTGAACCGCTACTGAGTGGCACAATGTCTAAGAGGTGAAAAATGACATTCATAAACAAAACAATAAACAACATTTTTCTGCGCGATTTTCTTTGAAATTATTACATATATTCGTCGCGAGAACTATTAAGAGGACACTTTTCTCAAGAAATGTTTAATTACCGGTGAAATGAAATGCCGACAGGACGTGCATACGGCCGATTTCGACAACACCTTACAATGCACTTCATTTAGTGTTGTTTCGCTTTTGTCACTGATAACTCAAACTCACAACACGTCTATTGATAAAACATAACACTATACAAGTTTTTAGTCACTTCTCAAACTCGACACATTTGCAAATCACCGTAAATTATCAATCACGCACGAACTTTCAAACAATTTCGGCCCTTGTCATAAACGAATTTGACATTCATAAACAAAACATATGTTTTCACAAAAAGAAGAAGAGTAAAATAGTCGTCTCTCTCGTACGTTAGCTGAGACAGCCTTGTCACCGTTCCTATTAGTTCCCTGTTCAATGTGTAAACATTTGAATGTGACAGATGTAAATAAGAATGGCGGTTTTGGTCAGCCCTGCCTGACTGACAGTCATTGTTTGCTAAGCTGTCAATGCCAATCGTGACAGTAGTGTGTAAAAGTTGGGAGTTTGCCAAGTACCGCAAATGCGAATAAAAGCTAAACGAGGTTACTGGAGACGATAATCGAGTTGATAAACGTCTGCTCAAGTTAGATTCTAATAACCGTTGCAGCTACAACCTGATTTGCCGGAGGAGGACGGAGGAGTGCGAATCGATTTGTTGTCCGGGAGTGTTGCAGTTTGGTTGCTTCAGATGGCGTCCGCGTCGAGTAGTAGTGCCCGACATCTATTCAGCGACAGCAAGCGACGTCTGGCGGATAGAGTGAGTGTGAACGTGAACAATATCGGCTCGGTGGCGCGACAAATCGTCAGGAGCTCCAAGTCAACGGAAGTGAGTCCTTTTTTAGATTTCAAACTACATTGAGAGTGTTTTTTTTTGGAAAATTACTATCCAATAAATCGACATCTATCTTTTGGAAAATATTAAGCATTCGTTCAAATAACTGACGAAGCCTAAGGATGAAACTGATTATGAGGAGATGGAGTTGATTTTAGCCGTTAAAAATCCGGTGTGACGAGAAGAGGTGGACGATGTCTTCCAATTTCGATAAAATGAAGATAATAAATAAGTTGCCTGAACTGATCAGTATCTGTCGGGAAATGTGTGTTGAAGATTAGGTTGAAAATATATTTGCATATCTGAATTTCGTCTTTAAAGGGCTTCCATCGACTGAATCCGCAGCCGTCCAGCACTGTTTTAGAGGTTATTACCAAGTTTAGCAAAAATTGCCGAGACCGCCCTAATAATCCGATCTTAATTTTGTAAAGTGCTCTTTTATATGTGAAAAAATTTCAAACTTTTATAAGTTTAAGTTTCTTCTTGAATTTTTTAAAATAAATTTAAATAGGAATTATTATGCGCAATCCACTGAATCGATCGATATTGATGATAAATTTGTATGCTATTTTATTACATTGAAAGAATTTTCTGGGCGAGCTATGAAGGTCTTAAATGCATTCTTAGTGGTAAAAACAAATAAATAAAAAAAGTATTTTTTCACCGTTTTTTAAAAATATTTACTGCTATTTTGCGGCAAGAGTTAAATGTTTTAAATTTTTAACCTTTATTGCCACCCAACTTCACTCTAAAATCAACTGTTTTAAAGTTATTTTTTTTAAACATTTCGATTTTTTTAATGTTCCCGACTTTTTTGAGAGGGAGGATAAGTCAAATATTGCTATAAGAGTTATTCCACAATTTTCCCCGCAAAAATCAGTGTGCCCCCCTTCAACGGCCAACTGAAAACAGATCCGCCCCGGTCTATTATGCAAACTGGGCCCAGTAGAGATGTAAGAAGTGACCGGCCTCGTATTGCTTTTTAAACCGAGAACATCGCTGTTGTGGCCGGGAAGGAAGTCGAGGCGAGGCGACGATGCATACAATTAGAAATCATTAGACGTTCGTTGCAACGAATTTTGGTTACAGCTTTGAAGCTGTTTCCGCACAATGTGCAAACCGTTCACAAATTGCTGACTGCTTACCTTCAAACGAGGTTTACTTGCGCCCATGTTCTGTTAAACTTGATGCAAGAAACTACCTCAACATTCTACATATCCCTGTCAACATTACTCTTTGGTGGCATCGTCCTCAAAATTTATTTGGTTGCGTGATACTTAGTCATAGATAATGAATATCGGTATAAGGAATGGTACTAGAATCTTAATTTTAATCCAATGTTATTCATTCTATCCAATGCACAATGCTGCACAATTTTGATTTTTTCGGTAGTATTACTATTTCACTGTTTATTACTATTTCACTGTTTATTGGATCCGTTCGCAGATGCCTAGTCCTAGGAAATTTTATTAATATATTTTATTAGATAACACAAATCATCCCCTCCAACTGGAATTTTTAGGCTATTTTACTGTTACCGCTAGATTTAGATGGATTTAAATGTTTAAACACACGTGGGTGAATAAGTAGAGCTGTTATTTTCATTTATTTATTTTTTTTGTTTGATTTAAAACAAACTGACTGACTGATTTCTTCATTATTTACAGATTCTTATGCAAGCTGCCAAAAATTTCGCTCAACTAGAAACAACAATTGAAAATAGCGCAGAGAATTTTCACAAAATAGAACTTGTACGCACGCACATGGGATATCAGGCGGAAGCGATCCGTGAAAACAGTGAAAAATTGGACTACATACGCGAGCAAGTGTGTGCAATGGAACGTTAAAATATCGGTTCGATTTAATAAAATACTGTAATTATAACTTGGTAAGGATTCACCTTCGAAGTTTGAATTTTTCTTCACATTAAGGCTAAGGTAGTTTACAGCGTTCTTCGGATTGATTGGTCGTTTGGGTGCAGATATCCGAAGGTGGTAGTAAGTAGTTAAATTGGATTTCAACCGAGATATATGCGAGTATTTTCCTGAACATTTTTTCCTTTTGTATAGAATGCCACTGCTCTTTTGAATCACAATGTTGTATGATGTTAATTTTAGCCCATGTAGTCAATGTTTAGTTGAGAAAACGACTATCACTGCAGAGAAGTTTACCAAATGCGTTTATTTAAAGGACATCCTCAGTTCCCCGATGGGGATCATAGCTTAAAATGACATATTTTTAGATATTAAAATATCTTCCGCTGAAGATAATCAAAAAACCTGCAATATCCTCAATAAAAATTTAACGCTATGCAACACAATGTTGTATGGTTACCTGGCACACCAAAGACTGCAACCCAACTCAACATTAGAGAACTGAACAAACTTCTTCGTCGTCAAGTCGTTAGGTTGGTCGTAAATGTTTTCTAAACTTTGGGAAGTGAGTGTGAACTGTCCTACCCTCCAAACAGGACCATAATATCTTCCACGAATTAACCGACTTTAACACGGAACGCGTGCTCAAGTTTTCATTTGATGCGGCAATCTTACGAGCGGCAAGTGCTTTCTAATTTCCTGGAACGTAACAATTGTAAAAGTTCGCTTCGTGGCGACAAGAAAGTTCATTTTCGCTGCGGCAACAAAATTAACACGAAAGAATTTATCTACCTTGGGAGAGACATATCCTCCACGACGACATCACATTACCACCACCGTCAGCGATATTTTTCACTGACAAAAGTGAAAGACGAACAAACAGTCGGGCGTTGGGGATGAAAGTAAATTTGGAAGCAAGGACTGGCTGGGAACGCTCCTCTGCAGCGCGTGGAGTTTGAAATATGGCAAATTGTTTAAAAGTTTGTGCACGATAGACCCAAGGATTGTCGACATGAGCCGTTGAGGTTTGTCGTTGCTCCCCGGCGAAAAATTCATCGCGTCAAACATTAAGTGTTTGATTAATTCCCGAAGGATTGCTGTGTCCTTAATTTGCGTCTTCAGAGATTCGTGTTTTGGTGCTGCGGAAAAATTTATGAATGAAATAATTTCTGCGTTATCAAACATCTAAATTGTAAACAGTGTTGAATGTCCTGGCGATGGCTTATTTGGGGTAACGACTGTCATATTTTTTATTCGTAAATGGGACCAAGTATGCAAAGGATGTGGGGTTTTTGGTTTACACTATCATAAACGGACTTAGCGTGTACGTTTATGCGCAATAAAATCGTTTAAATGGGAATGCGAGGATGTGAAAGTATGCAGATTATGTATTTATGTAATGTGGGGCGTTTGCACTTCATTATTATCTTCTGAATGTATAGCAGGCTTTATTTAATGCACATAAATAAATCAATGCACAGTACTTACAGCAAATCTAGAGAGTCTCATATTAAATAAATATTCTGGGCTCCTAAAATGTGGAAAGTGTTAAAAACGGAAAGGAAAAAAATATATACCTAAACTGTATAAATTATCAAAATTATGGTTTGAAGATACAATTTTTTCCTTAGTAGTTAAGAAAGCTCAATTAAATGGTATAGTTAACTATTTTGAAATTACACAGAGGAAATGAAATCAAACAAAATTACTTGAATATGAAATCTGTATTTTTCAAAAATTTACTTCGAAATAGCTCCCTCCCTCTTTCCTCCCCCCTCTTCGGGGAGAGTTGATTTGCTCTAGCCGCTGCGCACTGAAAATTTCCTAAAAACTTACTTGAACTTAACATTCAAATTGCTATGCACTACGAATTGTCTTTTATTTGGTTGTACGCGCAACACACAGAAACCACCGAATGAATTTTAATGAAACTTGACATAGTGATAGCTTTTATCTTGGGTCAACATTTAGGACAATCCTACAAGAGTGTCGAATTATGTAGCTTCAGAGATGAGTTTCAAACAAAAAACTGAACACAGTACGAGAAAGGTATCAATGACGACATCTTTTGTCGAGAAGCATGCAATGAAATTTTCCAGACTTGGGTAGCCGGGGATATTTAAGCGGACGGAAAGTAACGTGAATTCAGGATTTTTGTTAGCCCATCTGGAGCCAGGCTTGTGCCGTTGCCTGTAATTAAAAAGCCCAAAGGCATGACCTGCGATGTATTGAAAAAGGGCGATGAATGAAACTAGCTGGATGATTTTGAAGACCGTTATCCAAGCGCGATCGGGATAGTCGACAAATTGATGGGGAGTTGAAATTGCTTACTATCTGAAGTAAGTTCAACGGTATTAATATTAGTGGGTCATATGTGTTTTATGAAGAGTGATCTGTTTTTAGATAGTTAGGACACAAGGAACACTGCAACCTATTATAGTGTACGGTGTCGTAGAAAAAAACGAACGATTGAATGATGTAGTTAACTATAGACTGAACCTATAAGGTTTCAAGTAAGGTACTATCTGGTGCGCGGATAAAGGAAAAAGGATCGTCTCTGGACCGTGACGCATTCACCGTGAATTTCTCGTGAAAATAATAACATTTGAATTGCTCCCGGTTGAGCGAATGTAAGGAAAGTAAAGTCAGTAACTGGAAGTGAACTTCAAGACAAATTTAGATTCAGTGGTAATGGATGCACTTAACTATTTATAGTGATAATAGCCGAAAACCTATCCTGAAGTGATGAACGTGTGAAGGGGTCCTCAAATGTTAAATTTTGAGGTTTGCTGATTGCTGAGAGTAAGTTTTCTGGCGCGGTACCTTTTTAGTCATTCGCTTATTTCGGGTGGTAGTCCGTTTTTCGTTTTGGTAAAGAAGTTGATTTTTGACTCTCTTGGTTAGGCTTCGATAACAGTCTTTTTTCTCAGTATGCAGGCAAGAATTGATATAAATAAAGTAACGTAAGAGTTATAGTCTCAAAATTTTGATGGTTCGAATTTCGGAACTGTGTTGATTTTGTCGGTATTTTAGTAAACGGGCATTACAATGGCTGAATCTCCAGAAACGAGCTTAGTAGAGACTAAACCAAACTAAATGGGTGTGTTGCCTCATCCCTGTGAGGTCAATGGGACGAATTCTTCAAATTTCGTCGCGAACTCGCTCAAGATATCCACACAAATCATACCATATTGCTGCCTTTAGTCGAAGTGTTAATGAAGGTTTCAATTGTCGATTTTCAGGCGTGGTCAGTAATGAAACCTGGCACATTTTCCGTAAGGACTTCAGTTGAGAATCATAAACTATGTCGTTGTTTTATTTTAATTGGAAGTTCAACCATTGCTATTGTAAACCAATCAGATAGCAACAAACTTGAGATTGAAATAATATTCAATTTGAAGCAAAGACTAAACCTTAAGGATATTTTAAAACCGATCTAATAACAGGATTCACCTATTCGAGTCTTTTTTGTTCTACCTCGGGATATTCGCGGCCAAAATAATTTTATAGCCCCCAACGAATATCCACCGTGAATTTATCTAGTAATGCAGCTGTGATAACCACATAATACTAAAATCCCATTTGAAGTAACTACTCGTATCCCACCTTGAAAACCTTCTTCATTTCTATTTCCTCGGGCAACAACTAAACAGGATCACAGTTTCCCTTTTGTTTTCGCAGCATCGTAGCCATCTCCGCTTTGTTGATTGTGGTTGGAGAGCAGCTTTCGTGGTATTTCTACACGCCATCAGCACAGAATAGACTTTAGATCCATCCTTAAAGGTGCTTTAACTTGCCACTGTTCAGTCTGTAGTCGGCATTAGCATAATGTTTATTTTTACTAAATATTCTATGGTATCGCATTGAATCCGGGGCAAACTAAACCGCACCAACCACGCTCGAGGTGTTCATGCAGATGTCTAGCGAACCGACACAATTCTGGGCACGAACTAAACTCTGGCGAAACTCCAGAATTAATTACGCAGGATAACATGTTTAATATTCTCCATATAAGCTGACAATAAAATTCATTTGAAGTTCAGGAATTAAGTTGATGACTGACTTACTGACTGACTGGGGGGAATGAGTTTCCAATACTTTTCGTGCGACGAAAAATGTCCCGTTCAAGTCTATAGTCTTCGGCGGGGAACCACCGAAAATGGCGGCGAGACAATAAATTCATGTCTAGGGCAGCTGTCGCTTGGAAAACCATTTGTCAAAGTTCCTTTGTATTTTCGGGAGTTGTGTGACGACGGAATACACTTTGCATTTAAATTTCAAATGCTCGTCAGCTGCTGTTGGTTTGACAAAGTGAATGTGGTAGCCACGTGGAGTGGCGTCGAATGGAGTTCAGCAGAGAGACGAGCTAAGGTAAGTGTGTACCACGTCTTGGTGATATTTCGCAATAAGTCCTAGATCGATGATGTAAGTATTCTTGTATGTCTTGTAGGAATTCCCGGGCAGGAACGAGGTCCTTTGTGCAAGCAAAAATACATATTTGAAGACTTGTTTGAATTTTATAAACTAAAGATTTGAGCTTTTGAATTTCAGTTTATAAAGTGGGTTTATTTCCAAATTGTATAGCAATATAACAGTATCAAAAGGATAAGAGACTTTAGGTTACACAAGAGGTTCTTTGCATCGAAAAGCTTTCTTGTGGTACCAAAATGGATCTACTGAGGTCTAAGTGAGTCATCTCTGCAAAAGAGGGCTGCCACTATAAGCTTTCTATCTTGCTTTGCGTACAGAGCAAAATTTGAGAAATACGGCTTCTACCCAATGTTTGCAATCCTGGGAAACCAGTCTACGCTATTGTTATTAAAAAAATTTCATTCTCTCAGTGTGCATCAGCAGAAAGTAACAAGATTTATTGATGCACAGTATAAAGGTCATCTAATTATCATCGTCAGTAACCCACTGGTCCAAATCCAGCCACTTCCTAAAGTTATCGTCTTCTGTTGTGTTTGTCGAACGACATCGTCCTGCAAACTGAAAAGTTCAACACCAATTTGCTGTCGGTTTTGATTGACTCCTCATAGCGTTTGCAAAATTTCACTGATGCCCACCCTTCATGCCTGCTTCATGCAGTTTGCCATACAATTCTCAAGTTCTTTGGCTTTAGCTAGTAGTGGTATTTTTTTGGCTATTTTGCTTCCTAATAGAATTAGCAACACTAAACTGTCGTCTAAGTTGATTAGAACATATATAGTAGAAGTGACTATCAGCAATAGTAGACAATCTGGCGTCCTTTGATGTTGTACTCTTGAATAACTCCTGTTCTTTATGATGATGGTTGATCGTCTTCTTTTGCCTTATTGGCTTCTTCTGTTCAACCTATCTACGACTTGTAGATATCTGTCTTTTTACCAAATTGCATCAAGGTATGGTCATCAAAATGACTGAAATGGATAGCAACATGTTTGCAGTTCAACTAGATTATTCTGGTTCAAGTCAACAAAGAATACGATATGAGACAAAAGCATTTCAGGTTAAAGTTACCATTATTTTTTGAAAAAAATAATAATTTTTTTTTCATTTTTCAACTCCTTAGACATTTGAAAACAACTTCCCAAAATACGACGGTGTATGTAGAAGTTTAAATGAGCGCGCGAGTTACGTCCAGCTGACTCCAATAGCCATGATTCAGCTGACCTCAACGGCACATCCGTCACACGCATCGATCTTGCCGATCGAGCCTAGCAAGTCACAGTCATCAGCATTTTAACATACGCCGGAGACAATCACCTGTAAAGGTGCAACCTAATTAAACACGAGAATTTGGTCAGCACTTTTACAAATTAATAAAAAATAGCTAAATTGAAATTCAGTTCAGTTGTAAATCTATTGAGTACTAATAAAGACATTTATTCACCGGAATAAATTTTTTTATTTTCCTCTCGGAGCAACGACATAGCTCGCGCGTGGCTCGAAGCAGACCGAAGCCGAAGGCACATCTTATGATTTGTATTATTTTCCACGTAAAAGATACATACTAAACACAAAGTACATAGTACATATGTACCACGATTAATTATATAGTTGGGTGCATAAATTTCCGGCCATTATGGAATTCTGATAAAACCGTTAAACAACTTTAAACGCGTTTTTCGCAAAACTACATTTTTTAAAACTACGAAAAGTTAATCTCTGGATTGGCTGAACCGATTTTTATAAATCTTGGTGTGATTTGTTTACTGATATATCTTGCAGGATGATTTACTACAATTTTTGCCAAAAATAAACAGAAGTTTTTTCAAGCATGCTTGTGTTGCAAAAAAAAATCTTACTCTGTTGTGAAAAGAACAGAAAAATGCAGAAGAGCCTTGCTTCCATCCGCCGAGCACTGTTTTAGAGTTTATTACAAAAGTTAGCAAAAAATCCTGAAGCTGCCCTAATACTCCGATTTTAAATTTGTAAAATGCATTTGATAGATGAAGTGCTCTTTCATATGTGAAAAAAATTCAAACTTCTATATGGTTTACTGTCTGACTTGCACATTTTCAAATTTTTTGAATCTTCTAACTAAATTTAGATTGCAAAACTTAGTATTATGCGCAATCTGCTGAATCGATTTTGATGAAAAATTTTATGCTGTTTTATTATATTATAAAAAATTCTAGGCGAATTATGAAAGTCCTAAGTGCCTTCTAAGTGGTAAAAAAAATTAAATAAAAAAGGCTTTTTCCCTCTTTGTTTTCTCAATTGATACGTTTATTAATGTATAAAACGCTCACTAATTGTGCAAAGCGCAATTTACGACGTGTAGAACGCACTCTAATTTGCTAGTCGAGCGTCTAGTAGGTTTACGTCTCAATGATTATAACTACGTAAGGAATATTCGGAGCACGATAAAATTTTCAGGGAATATTTAAGAACACTTATACTTTGCCAAAGTACAATACCAAAAAATTGAAAAAAAAATTCTAAAAGTAGGTTGCCCCCGTAACATTGACTAAGCAAAGTAACTCGCTGAATCATCCTTGTCTATTTTGGATCCCACTGCTATTGTTGTAGCTATTCTTGATACGAATTAATCTGAACATGAATAGAATTTACGTAGTAAGTGCCGAAGATTCTGAGATAAAACCGGGTGAGTTGCTTATTGAAAAAACTTAATACGCAGTCCAACCGCTAACTTTAAAAAATTTCAACTAATTTTAAGCATACATTTTTCAACATATTATAATGAATGTAAACACCAATCAAGCAAAACATAATCTGAAATTTCCACCCCTATTTAAAGATCCTGAGACAACATCAGCTCAACAGTTGAGCGTCTAATTTCTGGAAGAGGATTTAGTAAAGTGCTCCGATTTCAAGAAACCCAGCAAAGTCTTTTGCCGCCTCCCAAACAACAACAAAAACAAAAGTTGCTGTAAAGAAAATCAATTTTCCACGGTGAAATTCACCCCTGAATAGAATACACCTGCTGATAACGTGAATTTACACTTGTTTGCCGGCAAAGTTCTTATCTTAACTACCGAAATCAATCTGGTTAATATTACGGTAAAAGCTTATTGAATTCTTTGCCCGGGAGATTGTCGCGTGGCATTTGGACAATCTTTTGTATTCCATTTATTGGTAGTAAATTTGTTAGGACGCTTCTTTTTCTGGCATTCGAAGAGTCATTAATATTGGAAATTAATCAAATTTTATTCGGAACCGAAGATGTTGTGTCTGTAAGGCATAAAAGAGGAAGACATGGAAAAAATTCAATTTGTAAAAGATATTATGTTTGGAAGAATCTGTTGTGGTGTCCTGTTTTCTTGGTTGGTATGAAAAGTTTTGTTAGGCTCTTCCCATTGGTTCACTTGAAAAACATATGTATTTATAATCAATGCCAAGAAAATTTTCAGGGGATGAAAATTTCAGAATTGCATGAGTTATCCGAATTATTTACTACGACCAAATCTTTCAATTTCACTAAGATTTATGTCAATAATTTTTTTTTCTTTCATATACTCGTACTTTAATTTTTTGAGAATCGACACAACAGTACACTTCAGCAACGTGAATAAAATTTGTTTTTAATTCGCTTCAATCGCAACGTACGAGGTCTGTTCAAAAAATATCGCGAATTTTAAATTCCCGCGAGCTGTGTGTATTCGATTTTCGATCTTTTTGTAGGGTTATGTTGGTATCTATGCCTCTAACTGATAACTGATAAGTTTGGCTTTTTTGAATCTTCAGTTACTTTTTGACAGCTTTTTTGCTTGGACGAAAAATGGATCAAAGAATCTTTATCAAATTTTGTGTGAAAACCAACTTTAAGTGCACGGACGCATTCCAAATATTAACTGTGGCATATGGTAAAGCTACCTTGCTTGGACCAAAGCAACGTTTATCGGTGGTACAAAATGTTCTCAGAGGGCCGAGAAGATGTGAACGACGAACAGCGTGCCGGGCGCCAACAACAGTCGAAAACATTGATAAAGTGTAGAAAATAGTATTGGTCAATTGTCGAATCACCGTTAGAGAAGTTGCTGAGGGCCATTCGATTTTTACCAATGATTTGGGATTTGTGAATGAACAAAAATTGGCTTTTGCACCATGATAGCGCCCCTGAGTTGCTTGTGTGCGAATTTTTGGCCAAAAACAACACGCTAATTATGCCGCAGCCATCTTATTCTCCAGACCTGCCCTCTTGTGACTTTTTCTTGTTCCTGAAACTGAAGAGGCCCATGAAAGCACGACGCTACGCCATGATTGAGAAGCTAAAGACGGTATCGAAGGAGGAGCTGAGAAAGATCACAAAAAAATATTTTTTGAAGCGCTTCGAGGATTAGAAAAAAACGTTGGCACAAGTGTATAATATCTGTTGGGGATTACTTTGAAGGCGATAAAATCGACATTGATGCGTAAATAAATAATTTTTGAAAAAAACATAAAATTTGCTATACTTTTTGAACAGACCGCGTATGCAATTAAGTACCTAACGATCTTAAACAAAGTGATTTGCAGAAAATATTATCACATAATTTGTGGCGAACAAATTGTAAGAAAATGGATGTCGCCTTAAATGTACACTAAGAACAAATATTTTCCTTTAGACAGATCTAAATTTAAACTCTTTCTACCACGATGGGGGTGTTATTGAAGTAAGCTGCTTGTCACTGTTAGAATCACGAAATTAAGATTGTCCCGAAATTCTATCGTTTGGTTCAATTCCTATCTGACATCGTACATTATTGCGACGATATCTTTTCCCATGCCCGGATTCAACCCAAACAATTTACAGCAATCTTCATTCAAGCGAGAACTATTATCAACAATTGAACAAAGTAAACAATATGATCGCTATAGCAAATATTTTCTTCCTAATTCCTAATGAACAATTAAGGTGGCATTTATTGCCACGGTCAGAGTTCACTCGAAGCAAGGATATTGCGTACTATACATAAACACACACACACACACTATATATATAGAAGCAATTGGCAAAAGGAAAATGCCGCAAGAACGGGTCGAATGGGAAGCAGGAAAATGGCGCCATAAAAAGCGAAATTAAGTGTGATCTGCTCTAGTGGTTGCTATCGATTTGTGGTAAATTTCGTGCACAATTGAATCTATTTATAAGAAGTTGATCAGGGCTCGGGATGAGTATGATATTAAGGTTTTGCCAATAGCAATTTAATCTGCGGTCACGTAGTTTATTCCAGTCTCCCCTCCACTTGAAATTAAATTAACGGAAAATTGATATGTGTAAGACGATATAATGGTGACCCAGAAGATTTTTGGAAAATGGAACGAAGATTCGATTTTTATTATTTAGAGATGCTTTGTGTTGCGACTCCTTGTTGGCCGGCTTTTATTTCCGGAAAGGTTTTATTCATTGTGCTTTCATGACATCACAATTAATGATTAAAAAAAGTTGTATACTTATCACAAGGAAGAATTCAAGTTTTTTTTTTGATTAGATTTGTTTAGTGTAAAAAGGATTCATTTCCTAAAATCAATATCAATTCAAACAAGCAAACCGTTTTCGAAGGAAGTTGAATACTATTGGAAATTTGAAACCAACAGCAATATTCATGTTAAATTCGCCAGACATAGCCCTGCAATTTTCGAATCGGTTGTATGAGAGAGTTTTCTGAAAAAATCTATTTAACAATTTGTAGGCATTTTTTGCTTCGATAAATCAGAATTATTAGCTGCGAATGGTTTGGAAGCAAAAAAAATGGATTAAAAAATCTCAAAAGGATTTCAGAGAATGTATTTTGATAAATATCAACGGAATTTTGATTTTATTTATTTTATAGGTATGAAAAACTTGCTCAATCACACCAATACATCTTATACATACATTTTTTTGAAAACATCTACAAAATATTTTTTTTTTACTTAAAATGGAACAAACATGATGATTTATGTGGTAGTGTACTTGCGTGTTTCCAAATATCTCATAATTTAAAACTAAGGAAAACTTTGTGAATTTTTTCCAGTAAATACTCGTTTGTTTAATTTACATGTTTGGAGATGCGTGATAATTCCCTGAACAAAGATCAAGGAATTATTTTAAAACAAAATCGTCAATGAAAATAGTTTTTTTTACCTAATATTCAGTAAGGAAAAATAGTGCTAACATTTTAACGAAGTGGTGGAAGTTTGTTCATAGAATCAAAAACATTTTTTAGACACTATTTGGCACCAACAAAGACAAAAAAAAGATCATCGAAAAAATCACAATTATTAACCAAAATTATATAGATTTTCTCTAAAAATATAATTCTTGTATTATTGTTGATGAAATTCAATAATTTTTAATGTTGGAAACAATTTTGTAAAATAGTTTAAATTTTTTCTCATGCGCAATTATAAGACATTTTATCTCAAATTAATTTTATTTAAATATAAACAAAAATTTGTCTTTGAAGATTTGAAGATATAATATAAAATTCAAAACTTTCAACAAAAACTTTTAAATTCGCTTTAAAGTTGCATTCGCAAGAGCTTAAGAATGTTGAAATAATTTCACATTTGTACAGGGACAGTAATAATCGATGCCGCAACACTCCAAATTGGGCCACGGCTTGGGGTATTGTTAGCGGGACCTCATTGACCAAAAGAATACTAAAATGTGACGTGGTTAACAGCACGCTCGTTCGTAATTACTATCCTGATCATTATTTAGAACTGAGTGTACTGATAGCCTGGCACCAAATCCTATTTCCGACAATCACTTGTTACCAAGCAGCCTTGACCCTGGTACTTGATGCATTGAAAGAAAACACTCTAATCACTACGCCCCTAATCGTACAATGTTACCAAAAATATTTTTTGAAAAATGTTTTCGTGGGTTTTTCGAAATGAATTGCTTGTAATTACAATTATGAAATGAATTTACCGACAATTTATTAAAGTAAAAATAAATGTTTTTGCAACTTTACGGAAAGGATTGTAAAATATATTTCATTCCCATTGCGGTTTCCAACTTTTTTGTTTGAATCAACATGTCCAATGTAAGTTTCGTGTCGCTATTTATTTGAAAATCGGAAGAGTTCAGAGATTGTGTTAATACATTTATGTTGACACGTTCTGAAAGAAAATATAGATATATATGGTTTTAAATACACCAGGGAAGCATTTATATCTATTTCAGATATGAAATATGTCTATTTTGGATGTAGAAAATTGAAATGTTTTACATCAGCGAAGACTACCATTTTAGAGTATAAAAGAATAGTTGCTTCCGTTGACAAGGATTCATAAATAATCCGGTACCAACAACAAAATGTTCAAACCAGTTCCATTAAAACTATTTTCAAGGTTTTAAAGTGATGGAAAAAGGACAAGATTGTACGAATCATTCTAAGGAACTAGTTGAAAAAAAGCCTAAAAACCTGCCTTTGTATCGATTATTCTCCAGTAATTTTGCTAATAATAGTTTCATTTTCGCCATATCTATGATTTATTTGTCCCAATCATTCCCACACCATCGAGACTAAATTGCCCACCTAATCAATTCCATCCTACAATTACGCGTAAAACATTTTGTGGCTATTTCCGACAATAAGGACATTTTCATCCAATACATATTTCATTACACCATAATTTGTTTAATCAACAACTCAATGCCTGTAGGCTGAACGTTTAACAATAATGAAAATGTATAGAGGAGCGCATATAATCACTAAAGGACATAAGTCAACTAGGACGAGGAGAGATATGATTGCAGCTGGGGATGGAAGTCAGCAAATAGTCGGTCACTAAGGGTTGATGTAATAGAGTATTCGTTTGCGGATGCAAAAGCGACAACAATGACAAAACTCAACTTGTTTGTCTGCAATTGAAATAATAGAGTTAGATGGCAAAACCTTTTATGGTTTATAAGGACCTAGAAATGTACATGTATACATGATTTCAAACACAATTTCCTGGAGGAAGAGTGACTGCAGAAAGTACCAAGCCAGTTGAAAAACTTCTAATTGTATAACTTCTACTAAAATAAAATTAATTAGACCCTAGTTTGTATCTTATTGATTTTTTAAAATTAAAGTTACGGCTTAAATGTCTAGTGTTGGTTCAGAGCTACAAAACTGCAAATAAAAAAGTCAGATGAATATTTCACTATATTTTTTTTACTAAATGTTGAGACAAAAGGATATCTCCTTCTCGTGGAAAACAACTATATTTCTCATACTGTAGATTCATACGTAAGCAATCTTCCAGTACACCTAAAGAAAACTTAACAATCAAGAATTGCCGTTTGAACATCATGAATGTAGGAAAAACTGTAACCGAGAGGAAATTGCTCAATTTTTCTTGCTATTTCCCGGGTTAAGTCGAGCAGTCTAATAGGACTATGGCGTTGTTCGCCACGCTCAAGTGCATAATTTATTCTGCTTCCTCCTGGAAGTCATACCTACTCGCATCCTTCCACCACCCGCTATTGTTCTGGAATGATGGCGGGTGGGTGGATGGGCATGATGTTAAGATGGGGTGCAACTTTATTCCACCCAATTCACTCTTGGGTAATGTACAGCGTCATGAATTTAAAATGACGTCCCGGTTAAAGAACGATTTTTGCATTTTAATCGGTTCGAAAGTAGCAACGTATGACCTCCGAATGAGGATCATATAAAAAGGATGATTTCGCTACGGCAAGTGAGTTTGGAAAATTAGATTAACGAATTCAAATCTTATTATCGTTGTAGCTTTAGTGTTCATCGGAACTTGCAGTCGTTTCGGTATGTATTTAAAGATATTTTTATTTAAAATTATGTATCGGAATATCGAAGAGAATTTTCATATGAAGTTCGGGATCAACTTTATTTCCTGCTAAATTTTGAATTTGTAGAATAAAATTACAAATGCTAACCAATGAAAATTTCAGTACCATACCATCATATATTCAAGTATAAAAATGTTCGATTAATTTGTGTGTTTAAGTCTTTAGGTTTGATTTCAATGATTTAGATGATCCTTTCTGAAATCCCCAATTTAAATCTTAAGTACTTTATTAAATTTTTATTGAATATTTACTTCAAAATGCGAATTTCTGAGTCGTACAACAATTTCACTTCAATTTTCGGGGAAAATTATCGCCTTTCAAGTGTGGGTACGACACTATCATCAAAATTTAAAAAAAAACCCTACTAGGATGGATGATTTAGTTACAAGCTTAGCTACAGAAGGATCACTTACTATCGTACTATTTAATTTCGAAAAGTTTCGTAATTTTGAAGAATTTTTGAAAAGTTTTTTATGGTCTGTGTTTCATAAAATTTATATTGCGTGGTCAAAGATAGCGAAAAACCTCTTCCATTAAGAGCAAAAATGTTGCATTTTTAATTTTGTACTTAAAGAAATTTCCTACAAAAACGATGCTATTATTTTTTTCCAATAAGAGAACCTGTTTTGAATGTGTAGTTCAATGTCTGCCTGCAACCACTTGTTTTCTATTTTACTGAAATGGTCCTCAATATTGCCACTAGGCTGCAGAAAATGGCGAATTTTTCAAAATAATACTGCCGTCGCTATTTATTTTTTTAATAACTTTAACTTTCTCATGTCTGGATTGTACAAATCTTTTTGGTTAAATTAAATCCGAAACCAAACTCCTTCTCAACTGTGTCACAAATTAAATGTGCTTATTAGAGTAGACTTACTTGTTCACAATTGTTTTATTAGCATTTTGAAATAAAGCTTAATAATCTTTAGGTCTTATAAATTTTAAATTATTTTTTCAATTATCAGGCCAATTCGCAGATGTCGATGCTTATTTTCCTCTCATTTTGCGAAGCAGCTTTACACAAAACTTTTCAAATGATTCACTTACAATTTTGTATATTTTTTATAACATTATGAAATTGTAATTTAATATTTACAAAAAAAAATACTCAAAGGCTATAAACTAAAAGATATAAATTCTGATGTTCTATAAACGTTCGACTGTACCTAAGTATCATTCAAAAATAGATAAAATAAGATAAGCTCGTTCAGAAAGCAGACCTACTAGCATCCTTGTTGGAATTGTTGTCTAAATTTTATGCAAATTCGAAAAGCCGTTAAGTTTATAACTCATAGAGTTACAATAAACGATTTGGTCTTAATATTCAGGCAAGTTCTTGCAAATCATTTTGGTTGAGTTATTGTTAATCGAATTGATCATGTACATACTGTTTTCTGAGCAAACAATCAGCAAATTCACAAATTCCATCTATGAAAATAGTCCTTGAAGTCTGTGAATTATTACATATTCCCTGGTATATTTTTGAATGGGCCCACGAAAAAATGGTAGCTTCTATTTAGTATTTATTTGATGTAGAAATACGTAAATGAGTCCGGTTGTTAACAGAATAATGAAGTTTTTATAATAATGGAACAGAAATGAGGATTACCAAGAAGTAGGGAAAATAAAATGTGGATAATCTAAGTTGTGCCCCTTTCTAGCCCAGGAAATTG
Source organism: Oxycera nigricornis (assembly GCA_963942545.1). Taxonomy (NCBI): domain Eukaryota; kingdom Metazoa; phylum Arthropoda; class Insecta; order Diptera; family Stratiomyidae; genus Oxycera; species Oxycera nigricornis. Next base: position 4,603,960 of record OZ012662.1, read on the forward strand.
TTTGTAATATTGTTGCGTTTTTCAGATATTAACATCTTTGTGACCATCTGAGAAAATACTAGGACCAGAGCAGAGATGAGCTCAACGATTTTGGATCAACTTCATTCCTTCGACGATTCATTATCCAATTTACTCACTCGTATTGGTAAATTAGATTTTCAAGAAGTTTCTAGGCTAAACACTAGCTACTGTTTGCTATACATTTCTGCATTGTCACAAATGCATCTACTCGCTTACTTAGTATACTATCTATTCCAATGTATCCTTTTATGTGTCTATACATTCATTTCTAGTGCAAACCCATATGCTGGGTCTTTATTCAATTTGCATATTGTGGAATGCGCAATGGAGCGATCGATTTGCATCGTCCTTACACGGTAACGACACGAAGCAAATAGTTAGTCTTCAAGTTAACCAAACTATGGAATTCGAAGTTGACTTACGATTCGGAATGGAATTGAACTATTGCCAGGTAAGAATAGTTGGTCAAGTTGTTGGCTGCCATCAAATAATCCTTTCGAATATGGAACTGTGATATGTTTTAGGGTTTTATTATTTCTCAAGAAGATGTTGATGTGTTTTTGGAAACATACCAACTATTGAGTAGGACAATTCAACGAAGATTTCCAAGGTATAAATTTGTATTTGTGATGGAAAAGTTGGAGAATGGGCTGGAAAAGTATTCTAGTTATTCGGTTTTTGAAGGTGAGTTGACTTTCTATTGGTTAGTAGTAGATCGATATTACAAACGATAAAATTTTCATCAAAACCACAGAACCATCATCAATTCCTCAGAAATTTTAAGGACATTTTCAAATATTTTTGTGAAAAACCGTTCTATTTCAGATTCTCCAGATGTATTATTTATTGAAAAAACCAAAAGATCTTCTTTTCACTTATGGACGACAAAATTCACTGGTCCATCTGATCATCAAGCGCTTATTTTATTGGACACATTTGATGGTAACAGTGGGTCCTTTGAAAAACAAGCCGATTTATTTCCCGATAAATTGAATGATTTAATGGGACGATCATTGATACTAGGAGCCTTTACATATAAACCATACATTATTGTTCATGAACCCGTAAGTATATAATATATTTACTTATTTTGTGCAGGACAATTTTATCTAAAATTCGGACAAGAAGTATGTATACAAGGATTAATTGGATTATATCTCGAAAATAGTGGAAACTGCATATTAATAGTCTAAAGTTTTGACTAAATATTTTAAGTTAATTGCTCCAGTAATGTCTTTATATGTTTTCAAGCTGTTAAACTTAAAATATGGACTAGAATTGATCAATTGTTATGCTAGTATATTGTTGATTTTAATCAACAAAATAATGGCATCAGTTCATAGTTCAAGCTTCGCGCTCAATTTAAATAGTCGAGGAAACTTCAATTGCCCCATTTTTTGTACATAAAAGCTAATCCACTTTTAGAAACTTGTAGTTAATCCTTATTTTCATTTAAAAAAATTTGTTCAAAAGAATTTCCAACAAAAGAGTAATATTCATACGTTGGAAGGAAGTACAACGAATGGCACATATTTGGATGGAACGGAAGGACGTTTAGTATTATTTTTCTGTAAAATCTATAATTGTTCATTAAATGTTCTTGTGGGTATGTATAAGGGATACCATCTTTTTCGTTAAGTTATAATAAAATGTTGAACGATTTCTTCTTCTTAACCGATGACACAGATGACGACGATGAATGGGGAGCTGTTCAAGAAAATTACACAGGTACTGGATTGTTGGGTCATTTAGCATCAAGGAAAGTGGAAATTATCATTTGTGCCTTATATTTATGGTAAATATTTTCTAAATTTAAAAGCTGAGATAAGCAACCGTGAATTAGAAAATATGTTTTTTAAGGTATCCTGAATATCTGTACTATCATTACTCAACTGTGGTATCACGAACTGGCGTAACATTGGTGGTTCCAATGCCAAAGTGAGTACAAAGGAGAAAGAAATGAACATTGGTAAAGTTACTAATAGGAGTTTCTAAAACTTGCCAAATTATTTTGTATTTTTGGCTTAGCCCCCTTAGCCCCATAATCTGGACTTCACACCATCAATTTGTATTGAAGAGAGTTAGAAGATATGCCATTACTTTACATTTGTCATGATTTTTCATTTTCTGTCTAAGATAGTTATTCTGATTGCTCAATCATTGATTCTGTTGACATTGATGAAGCCATTGCAACTTCAAAATTATTTTTAATTAAGTTTACGGGTCATTCTAGTGTGAACGCGTAAAAAAGTAGCTATTTTTATGATTTTTGTGGATGCTCATTAAATATATAAGTTTGCATCTTTTTGGGTTTAGTAAATACCTATTTGAATTTTACAAAACAAAAATTTGTTCATGGGTTTTATACTATATATATAAAAAATGGCGGCATCTGCATAAATATCTAAATTTCGCTACTTCAACGATACGCACGGTTTAGAGATAAGGAATCATCTGAAGCACAAAATTCAAAAACGATTTAGATTTTTTATGTCACTTGCGACCGCAAAAACACTAAAAATAAACATTTTTGGAAAACGAAAAACAATGGCGTAAGTAAGCTCATAAACAATTTTTCGGTAATTTTTCGTTTGTAAAAAATATAAAAATCAGATAAAACAATAATATTAGAAGTTCCAACAATAACTCTACATGTAATAAACATGTGGTTAAAATTTCAAGAAGATCGGTTGAAAAGTTTTTGAGAAAAGTTGCGCACCGTGCTTAAAAAAGTGGTTTTGAGAAAAACGTGTTTAAATTTTTTTATCGTAAAATCATTAAAGCAAGACTAACGTTCGAATAACTGTCAAGAAACATTTCTGGGTCAAGTTTCTGTTTTGAAGTACAAAATATATATCTTTATAGACATTCTGTTATGTAAACAAGGATAGCTGTTGATCGCAGTGGCGTACCCAAGGGGGGGTTTATGTGTTCAACACCCCCCCCCCTTGAAGAAGAATTGAATGCTGAGTTGACTCTGTGGTTCAGAAAGATAGGGCATCTTGAAATAGTAAACTGCCCAAAAACGGCCATAGATTGGTTAAGAATGTGTAATTCAAACATTATGCCGAATATATTGAAATTGCTAGAGATATTGGCTGTTCTCCCAGTATCTACGTGTACAAACGAACGATCATTTTCAACATTACGACGAGTAAAAATATACTTGCGAAATTCCACCAGCATTTTACTTCATCTACAGAAGACTTGAAAAAAAAACCTCCCCTTATCAAAATCCTGCTTACGCTACTGGTTGATCGTATACATAGCAATGAATCAGCAAAAAGGAGGAAATAGTTAAGTGTATATATTAGTAAAGAATGGTGCCGCGCACATCGTAGACGCAGATATTTGATTAGTTTTTATGTGTTTAAAAATTATTAGTAATTGAGGCCCTACGCGATTATGTAGGATACAACCCCAAACCATCACATTGGGAGAATGCTTTACCGTTACTTGAATACATTTGTCCGAATATCGTTCACCGGTTCTGCGTCTTACTCGCAAATTCCATGAAGATTAAATTTCTATTCATCCGAGAAAATGATTCGTTTCTAGTCCTCTAAGGTCCAGTTTTTTCGTTCTTCACACCATGCAAAACGAGCTTGCCTCATTCATTTGTTCAACAGCGGCTTTTTTGCAGGGTGACAAGAACAAAGGAATCGATCCTTGACTTATTTACGAGTGAAAGTCAATGACATCTGGTGGAACGCTTGACCGCCATGATACAATGTTAATTTTTTATGATTGTGTTCATAAGCTACACTGCGTATTGCTCAACAGAAGCTATGGCGGGACAATTTGAAATAATCTGGCCTTAATATTTGTTCAAATTTAACCGTTGAATGACAGTTTGAAATAAATTACCTTTTAATCTAGACGCATGGTTAGCTGGTTCTTGCCACTTCAACCGTTTTCCTCAGCACTTTGGGCAGCAATACTATGTGCGTTTACAACAATATCAATCACCCTAGGAATATCATATGTAGTGGCGTCATCAAAAGGATATCATAAACTAATACTTGGCGTGACTACAACCTTTCGTATTTGTTTATCGCAACCAATAAGAGCATTGCCAACAACATTATCCGGGAGTGTGTTTATGTTTTGTTGCCTCATCATTGGATTTATCATTACGAATATATATGGAAGTGGATTGTCCAGCTTTTTAACATTTCCAAAGTATGTACGAGAATTTGTTTTTATATTTTTGAATTTATGAGAAAATTAAATTGAAAATCTTTTGATTGGCCCAGCTATGAGGAAGCGTTAGATACAAAGGAGCAGCTAGCTCAGAGGCAACAGCCATGGGGCGCAACATCCGATGCATGGATACTTATTATTGAATTGTCTGACGAGGTATGAATAGAAAAAAATTGATTATTCGTTTGTCACACAGCTAAGATTATATTATTTATTACATAGCCCGTAATAAAAACAATTGTAGAGAATTTTGAAAGTTTGCCGGAAAATGATTTGTTTGAAAAAGGACGGACAGGACGTTATGCATTTTCTGTTGAACGGTTGCCGTATGGTAAGCGATACTCATATTCTTTTGCAAATGGTGTTTTGTATTGTTTAGTAGAAAGCACACTATTTTTAATTCAAATCCGTGTGCGTCGGAGTTTCGTCGGTGAATATTGAAATTTTAAATTTATATTAAATAAAAATACAAAATGCATTGATTTTGGAATCCGATTTTTTAGCATTTGACAATTTTCTCTCCTCATTTTCGACATAAATTCATCCAATAAATATATGTTTTCAATGTTTTTGAACAAATGGAAAATATTGTTAAGAAAATTCAAAAAATCTTTAGCAACCCAGTTTCTAGTTAAATGTGCTGAAATTCTACTGAGGGACGTTCTTTTTTCTATCCCAAAAAAATATATTAGCTTTAAAACAAGTAGTTTTCCTCAGGACATTATGCCGCAGGTGATTACATTACGGTAGATGCAATGGAATTTCTGCAACCAATGCTTGAAGACATCTATTACCAATATTGTGTTCTCATGTCCTTCAAAACTTGGCCTCTGATGGAACATTTCAACGACTTTATTCTGAAGGTGCAGCAAAGTGGAATACAGGATGTGTTGGAGCAAGACGTAACTTAATTACTTTTAAACTCGTACATTTGAAACTAATTTTAATGTGTTTCAGGTCGTTACTCGATATTCGAATTTACAAGTTCAGTTAGAGCTGGCAATCAAAAGACAGAATGCGAATGAACACAAGCCAAGAGCTCTTGATGTCGAGGATGTTCTTGGAATTATAATGATTTGGATCATTGGTATTATATTGAGCATGATAGCGTTTTCAGTCGAGCATTTAAAGTGGAAATTAGAAAAATCAAAAAGACATAGCGCTCCGATGAATTAAGGATTTACTTTGCAATTATGTTATAATTGGATATAGCATTTAAAAACTAATGTACACGATATCAACATATGTCGATCCAGTATGCATGAAAATATAAACTTTCACCATAAGTGGGTTTCAATTCAGGAATGCCATGTTTAAATAGGCAACATCATTGCAATCACCTTTTTGACATCAATAAAATCTTTCAAAAGCACACATTCAGCCAATTTGTAGTGACGTTGAAAATGATATTGCAATAATTGACCCAAAAAACAGGAAATCGTCTCGTATATGTATTTTGTTTCGCAATATCCTGGACTCAAATATTCGCTTTAGGCACATATGTATATCACGGCTGCAAACAGCAATTTCCTCAAAATGATTATTCATTATTTTCAGGAAATCGATTCAACAACGTCGATATAAATGCTGATTCAGAATTATTTTTTCACATAGTCCTCGAAATTCACTTTCACAATGTTTGTTGAATTTTTTATCTTTCATTTGAGACAATATGTATAAAATTGAATATAATCTGAATTCATTACAGGCCTGCGAAAATTCATGCTCGTGAAAAAACGATTCTGGAAATCGTAAAGTTAAAATGAAAAAAAATATTAGTGCTTGAAATGCGTGAAAACAAATGATTTACGGTCGATGCACAAAAAAAAATCTGACAAACACAAACGAACTTCAGACTAATTCCAGGACATTCACAGTTTGCCTGTAGGATTTTCTATCTTGTTGCCAATCCTGTTGCACGTATCTGTCGCATTTTATCGGGCGCTTGCAATTTTTCTCACGCAAAGTCTAGAGCAGCATTGGCTTCATGTCCGGACAACACAATCCAATGATTTCAGATACTTCGCTCAGCCCAGAGTCCTTTTCGGGGATACTGCAAGCTGGAATAGATTTACGTTTTGATTCTCCACCAAGCGTATCGTCATCATCAACGGTTGAGGACAGGATTCGCGGGAAATTCAATACGATGCCACAACAATTTTTGGTCTCCATGCAATTTCACTGGTGCAGCAGTTTTTCTAGGAATTTGATGCATACGAGGAAACAACGATGAAAAGTGGACTATGGAAAAAATGCATGAGAGATCCATTTTTTTGAGGGGTTTTCACGATGGCGAATAAGCTATTCGAAACACGCACGGTTCGTTTTGATAACTGGCAGAGGCTTTGCCCATTTGGTTTGTGAACGATTCCATTCATAAAGATTTGCAATGAATGAGATTGCGGATACAGATTCAAAGTAGGTGTGGGCGCGTAAAAGGATGCGGCGTAATGAAATTGAGCGCTAATTAAAGTTTTTAAGAAGTGATTGACCAAAGAACTGGCACAATTTTCACATGACTGAATCTAAGTAGTATTGCATTTTTTGTTTTGTCACTTTCGCTAACGTCATAACATTTTTGCTTTTATTTTGGGTTTAAATAGCCAGAAAGATAGCCGAGATTAATGCTCTGTACTGAATGAAGATCCTTTACCTTTATTTCCAGTCCACTATTTGTCTTCAATTTTTAATATTCCTCATGAAGTTTCATTGGACATCAAGTTAATTGAAAGAATTGATTCTGGAGTGTTTTTGTTGAGGAATGGAAGAGTTAAGAAACAAGAACATAAATTGCTGTTTTAGAAGATGACACATCGTAGTCTGTCATTATTTCTGTCAGTTCAACAGTCATTCGACTTGAACTTGAACTCATGTTCTACGCAGCTGTGAGTGACAATTGAACTGACATTTAAACTTTTCAAAGATGAAAAACAAGTGCAGCTTGATTTACTTATGTGTCGCGAATACCGGGTACACACTTACACAGTCTATTAACAACATCGCTCTGGTAATTGCCTTCTAATTGTTTGAAATTTGCTCCTTTAGGCGGAATTGACAAGTCAAATTGCATCTAGTTCATTTGCTTCGCGCATATAAATTTTTTGACGAATTAAACTTCAAATGATGTGGCTTCTACTTCATTATCGCCAGTTCATTATTTTTTATTACTAATAGCTTACAATGAACTCCGAGGTCATTATAAGCTATTGGTAATAAGCTTTGCCGCAAATCGCAGCCATACCTTTTTTGCTGGCATTAGCAGTTGTTTCCAGTTTAGTTTGATTTATTGTTTAAGGGGGTAATCACATAAAGAGGCTAATTTTTACGCTCTTTTCGTGATTTTCTTCGTAAAGAAAAAAATGATTAGAACTAATTGAAGTAAATAGATTACTCTATTCATAGTTTGAACTACATCTCATATTTTTTTCGAGTGATTATCATCAAAATTCGCAAAGTTAGAAGTTGTTCTTCATGGAGGTCTGACGTCCGAGTCTCTCAATGCCGTGCATGCTAGAGTCCACAATTCAATCAGGAAATTTTTCATATTTTGTTTTGTATGATTCCTCGATGAATCAGGTTTTGAGTGAAAAATTTGAAAATTGAAAATTTGGGACGATTTTGAAAAAAAATATTGAAAATGTTCTCGTGCTATCTTCAGGAAAAAGCTCTATATCGAGAATTTTTATCTATATTACAGGTTCAGTTGGACACAAATTTAATAAGATTTTTTTTTTGGTTTTTGAAGATCAGTCGGAAATTCCCTGAGATACAATGCATGCAAGCCGGAAAACGCGTTTCGCGAAAAATGCATTTAAAAACAAATTACCAAAAATTTAATTGACGTTACTTGTGTGTTTGTGTATTATTCCTATATACACATTTTGAAAATATTCTACATAATACATCTTAGCAATCTTTCCAATAAACTATCGTGAATTTACTAAAACCCCGTACATAATAAAGTGTCAGTGATGAAAAACATCCTCTGGCCAGGACATGTATAGCAATTTATGTTGTTGGCAAACGTTTATGGTATTCATTTATTCCACTTGCATTTAATTGCATTCGGTTTTGACCATGCAGCTTTCGTTTGCCTTTATTAAAGTAAACTATTCACTTCTCCGCCAACTGTATGGAAAATAGTCTTTTTTTATTTATTGAAAGTTTAAATATTTTTCAGTGTCCATAGAGGGAATAGTAAATTTTTGGAGCTATTGTATGATCCACCATTGTGTAGTGCAATGAAATTGTTTTATGGTTTCTGCGTTCAATGTGCGTTGTGATATTTTATAAATATTATTCAAAATAAAATGAAATATGTTTGAATTCAGAGAATCGTATCGTAAATATGTTTGAAGTTTAAATGAATATTTACTTTCATTTTTGAATTGGGGTCGTACCATAAAGCAATACCAAAACAAAGAGAGAAATGTCACCAAAAATCAAGAGATTATATTAAAAATTCAGAACATTACTGACATACAATTGCCACTGCGCCATTTAAGTACACAAAACTAGTATAATAGGTATAGGATATCACCAATACATGCAAAAATTCCACTAAAAAATTCAGACGGAATTTCAAGCAAGACAATCATTTCCGTCTTACTCACTGGCATTTGAGTATTTTTCGTTGGAAATTAAAAACAACGAGCAAAATGACGAACATTTAGCAAACGTTCTCTCTGGTTGGTATTAATGCATCCTTATCTGGAACTTAGGGGCACGAATTGAATGGTCAATCGGAGTATACGAATTAATTCGCTTGAGGTTTGAGTATTGATTTACCTAGAACTCAATTATGTTCATCTGAGAAAAACTATCATCACTAAACTGTATAACTTTCTCTCACGAGAAAAACTGGTTGAGTACAAAATTTATGTTTTAAACGGCCATTCATCGTTCTATTCGTATTTGAATTTAAATATCTCAGCAGTTTACAAGTTTGCTTTAAAGATGTATCTAAAATTAGTCGCACAAGCGCACTTGCTCCGAGTGTAACGAATTTTGCCATCATATATTTCCTGCACAATTTAAAGGTTCTACGAATTCTAGATGTTCGTTCAATAATTCCTCCGTTTTGCTACTTTAATATTTCCTATTTTTATAGCTTAACTTCCAACACACTTCCTTACATACAGCAACATAACAGCTCGTCGAAAATTTATTGCTTCCACTGCGGCCATCAATGCGATATTCTTCACGAAAAACCTTTTGTTTTGGAGCTTAGCACATCCAAATTGCTTGGTTCCTGTGCTGTGCTCCTTTGTAAATGCAAACGATGTTTTTCTTTATGCCTAAAACAAAGGTACTCATGGCAAAATATTACACGTAGCTGAGTTAAGGTTAAATAAAAGGTAACAAGGACAAGCCTTCGAATGAATGTTAAGCCAACATTCAAAAATGGAGAAAATCTCATGGAAAAGACGTTCATCGGGACAGTAAAATATTTACATCAAATATTATCCTTTTTGTTAGAAACAGCAAGATGAGTGCAAATCATAATAATGCGCGTACCCATACTGTTTGCCAATAAGCTTTTACGTAATCTAATTTTTGGATGGAAGAGTTGCCAGGTGAAGGAATTTTCGAGAGGATCAGGACTCACATAGGATGAGACTCTACCTCATAAATGTGATTCATATATGCAGATTGTTGAAAAATATCAACATGATTTTAGTTTTTGGCTGAAATCACCAACTATGGTTAAGGAGAACTTGATTGATTGCTATATATATATAAATTTTTGTTGGTCACAAGCTGAAAGATTTTGACTGATTTGTGCTTTTATATTAGAATTTATAGTTGTTAATTCCAATAAATAAAATGGTCAGATTTTAGTACATCCAGTAAACTGTCTAATTTGTGATGGCTAACAGGGCAGCTTGCAGCTGTGCACTTGTTTATTTCGTCAAATACTAATCATAGGCTGTAGGTTAGCTTAATGTGTATTATATATTGTATAGACCCATTGAAACAGAAGTGTTAAATAACAACAGCCAGCGATCCTTCTTCAAGAGTTTTATTAGATCACTTGCTTGTTGTCAGTGGCTTTGGATTGCTAGCGAAAATCAGTTTTATGTAACTGGTAAGATAATAGATTACCAAAAATTGATTTGTTAGAATGCCATATCATCGAAAAGTGGACTCGATCTGTAAATGGTAAGACCTACGCACAATGATAGCAATGCTTTAATTAACACCTCGATACATTTGCCTGAGTAAATTTATCCTACAGAAATGATTCCATTATTTTTCCTGGAACTATTAACGAACATTTTTCCGACAATTGGGAGTGATTAATTATCTTAATCGAGAGGTACCTTTTTTAAGCACGCATATTGAAGTAATTTCATACATTCTTTTAGCTATAAATACTGTTCAATAAATGGTACAATCAGAAAATGAGTTCTGTTGAGATACGCGCTAAGTCCCAGTAAAATTAATCGTACGATCGTAAACCAGAGAAGCCTTGAAAACACATTCAAACATAACTCAGTAAAATTTAGCTGTGTGAATAAATTATAAAACACCTCAAAGGTACGTTCTTGGAAATGCCCTAGTAGAAAAAAATTCTTCAGAAAAACAGTAGCTAAATATAATTTCTGGGGTTGGGCTAGGTATTTTGAGAATGTTTGTATTATAGATGGTATTTATTCAAGGAATCCGGACATATTTATGAGTAGGTAATTCTGAACATTTTGTAAATTGATTTATTATCTAACAGTTACGGCCCCATTCATATATTTTACGGAGAACGTATGATATTACGGACATATTGTTTGACAATTTAATAATTGCAAAATATTACAAAACAAGGACATATTTTTTTAAATATAGGCAGTTTCTATGAAAATAGTAATCAAGATGTATTAAGCGAGCAAAATGTAATTGATTATTTTTATCGAAAATTCAAGATAACGATACATATTCTGGGGCAAACAAAGTATAATAATACTGCGTCACAATTTTCTGATAATATTCATGAAAACACGGTACCTACCTTCAAATTCAATAGAAACTTGCCTACGATAAGATCAATATACTTGTCAGTTGGATAATTTCAATAATTTGTATACTTATTCTGACCATATACGATAAAATTGACATAAATTTGAGAAAATAGCATGTCTTTCAACTTTTGTATGAAAAGTTGCCCACGTTGGGCGCAAAAAAATGTGCAAAATTCGTAGCCCTTTGTGAATTTAATGCTTCTTAATTGGTATTGCGTTACAAAAAATAAAGCAGACACTTAATTTTATTACATTTTTCAGTTCACTTTGTTAATGCTAATAATGGCTTTTCTAAGAAATGCTCAAAGCTGCATACTTTCCAGATTTCGTTGCATTTGCTAATGAAATTCGATGCACCTTTCGAAGTGGTGCATTGATTTTTTGCTCACATATCTATGTTAATTTGAAAATAAAATCCAGTTTTCATTATGATGAACCTGCTGAACGATTAGACACATCAACGCCACATAGTTCTTCATAACTTCATTAGTTTGCACATTCCTTCCATCACTCACAACCGCGTTCAAAAAATACTCGTGAAATAGTTGCAAAAATCGTTGAAGTTTACAAAACGCCAATACAAATTTTACAACTTAATTAAATTTCCTGAGGCACGCAAAACTGCCACCATCATTGAAACCATGCAAATTCGCTTGGAGTCCTGTTCCATTAAAAGTAGCCAACCATTAGCTGGAAGGTGTTTACAAAACTCCTGTTCAGAGCAAACTAAACGAAATAAGCACACCAGGTAGAATGGAACAATGTTGCAGTGCACGGTTCTGTTGGGACGCATTGGAACTATTTCCGCGGAAAGTGTAAAAACCGATGCATCGAGAATAGGAGCAAGGATTCGAGCCAGGTCCGAAAACTTTACTATGTGAGTTTTAATTAAAAGTGTTGTGCAAGTGGAATAAGACAAAGGACACATAATGATGGGTTGTTCTTCGCCAATTTTTTTCGGTGGAGCTGTTTGTCGGAGAAAATAGTTCACCGTGGAACTATGTATTCTGCTATGAAGACATAATATTTTTAGTTAGCAAATACGGTGAGGGATATTGCTAGGATGACGAGCGAATGTGATTAGTGACGCTGCCCTTTTGAAACCAAAAAAATATACTCCTTGTTTTAATAATGGTAAACGATGAACTAAAGTTTTATTGGACCATTTTAATTTTGGCTGAGTTGAAGAAATTACGTTGATTCTTTTGGGTAGAACTTAATAAATGTTTGGAGTAAAAAAGGATGAAGAAATGTATTGGTTGCTCCAATGGAAATTATAGTTGAAATAGCAAAACTGTTTAGCAAAACTCCAAGCTTCATTTAAATACATGATGCTCAGAATTTTCACAAAAAATCATTTATAGGTAGTGAGTGTAAAAATTAAATTAAAAAATTTATAATGAAAACCAAATAGAAAACACAACTTACAAATATGTTGAATTCAACAGAGGCTTCCACTCAATTAGATTTCAATACAAACCTAAATGAAGACCAGTAATTCGAAACATCACCATCACATCAAATACTTAGAATCCAAATAATTGATATGAAACAGACTTTTGACCCAAAACTAAGGACGAGCATTTAATCCTTCCATTAAACATATTCATGGCTAAACGCTTGCTGAATACATACATCTGAAATTCACTTTCTAGCTTAGTGGTAAACCTTTCAGGTATATGAACTTATATCTACCTGTCTGTATGCGAAGCAAGTTTCATGCAAACGAAACACTAGTGTTGGCATCTAAAGTGGGTTTAAAGGAATGCTTTAAGAGCTGTATATTATTTTAGGACATCTCATATGACAGCGTAGTTTTAATGAACCTTCAAAATTTTAAGATTAAAATGCTTTATTTAAGAGATCTTTCATACGCAACTAGTCAAAAAGGACATCCAGGAACAATATTCTTTCAAACCATGGGAACTCTGCAATCAACTGTACTGTAGCACTATTTCATACATCAATTTGATAAAAGTAGTACTGTTTAGTGAGTATAACTCTGATAAGCGAGTCATGCTCTGTTTGAAAGGTTTCAACCGGACATCATCTTCACATGCTGCAGATTCAGTTTAACAAATACATGCTGTGATAAAGTGTTGGCTTCACAAAAAAGTTACCACTCGTGTTGAAAAGTGAAGCCAACATATCTTCAAACTTAATGCTGAGCTGAAGGAAGGTTGTGGATGATGTAACGTCCAAGGAACATTTCAAATTGTTGTAGACTGTGTAAGTTTACAGTATTTGCTAGCTTGGACTTTGGGATTCACAATTTTCGGGAATTTAGGGACCTAATTCATGTGAATAATGATTATCGCAATATTTTAATCGGATTAACAGTTTGGGCTCCACTAAAGTCATCAAAGGACTAGAGTTTATTGGAGATAAAGCTGGTGAAATTGATTCAGAGTAAAATAATATCAAACTTAATTGATAAAAAATACATAAGATATAAAAAGAATAAGACATACAAAATACAAATGGATTACAGCAAAGAAAGAATGAATTCAAGATATTTGAAGCCAACTCCCTGAAAGAGAATAAATGAAACATAGAAAAATTGAGACCAGATAAAATTATAAGCTCAATTTTTAAAAAAAAGTTAATGAGTCCTTCGAAATGGCAGAACTGGATGTTTTTGACACTAGATTGGTTACAAATGTAACAGATTTCACCGTGGACGATTGAGAAACTTTAGATGTTTTCTCTCGTTATCATACCAATGAAAACTTTTGTTTGCTTATTAAAAGCTGGCACATTGCAATCCATCATGTAAATTGAAAACAACAATCAATTGCAAGGAATAGTACTCGCAAACAAACAAAAAAAAAAACAGAAATTCATGAGGACTTACTGCAGACTAAGTAAGTTTTTTTTGATTCTATAGACGAAAAAGTGAATGAAATTCGACTTTTTGCACTCAAACATAATAATGAAAATTGAATTTACTGAATCAAATGGGAAGAATCAATTAAAAGTGTCAATACCAGCGAGAAATATAGATGTAAACGTTTTTTGCTTCTTCGAAAAAATCATGATTTTTCTGATAAAACAGTATTTTCTCCAGACATAATAAACCAATGGACACAAAATGATTGGTAGTTATCAAATAGTGCTATTGAATTAAATAAAAAACACAATTTTTGAATAAATACAATTTTTACTGATAAAAAAATTCAAAGTTGAAAGAAATTCAAAAATAGTTACCCAATTTTTAAGTTAGCTTCTATATAAAAATTTCTTCTAATTAAAATAATCAAGTAGACTGTAAAAATTTAACAGAATTTAGATCATATAAATTTGCTTGGTACCTACGTCCTACTAAAAGGGGCTTAAAAGTGACTTCCATTATAGCAGAATATCCTAATGACAATTTAATTGTAGTTTTATTCAAACGATCGTAGAATCCCAACATTGAATTTTTTTCCAGGAAACGATAACGACCAGTTGATGTCGTCTTTTATTATTTCAACAGAACATTTTGATGATGTCCTTAAATGGTGATTGAAAGACAGGAAGTATATGGTATTTTTCTCTTGCGACTCATTTAATTGCTTTTTGAACTTCAACGAAAAACAGTTTAAAAGTATTAAAACTTTTTCATTTCGAAATGAAGAGTTTCACTTAATACGAATTACTTGGTGCGAAGGACGATTAACAAAAGATTAATTCGCTTTGCAGCTTAAGCTAATCATCATCGTAAGGTATTGATTGCAGGAAAAATTAAAGCATGGAAGTGTTGTGATTAAAGAAGATTCTTTCAGGATAATCAGAAAGCGGCAAAAACAAATTGCCTGCGGATGGATTGCTGGAAAAATAGCTTCAAAAGCAATTGGTCATGTTCTTGGAAATTATCTGAAAAGGTGTTTTATATTGCGTGATTTAGATATTTGAGACTCCTTTGTATGTTGAGATTATCACAAATTAGACGTATATTGCTTTTACATTGGATACAAAGAAATTCTGAGCATATTTGTATCGTATTTCTCTATTGTTTGTAAATATTTGGGCATCCATCAATTAACCTTTTATGAATTTTCTGCTGAAAGAATCCATTAAATATCTTCACCAGTTATGCAACGGAAATTCAACGTGAGCCTCCGTGGGCAACAACAAGTTTATGAAAATTTATTAAAGAAAAACTAGGATGAGTCAAAAACGAAAATATTTCATTCATGAAAGTACTAGTTTGTTCAATTAATATTTTTTTATATACAGGGCAAACAGATTTGTTAAAACTCTTTATCCCAATGATAGCATCTGCAACTGATAACAATTTTTTTAAATTGTATTTACGTAACTTCCAGATCGATTTAAAACTTTCAAATGCACATCAACGTGAAGTGATGATCCTATATCAAGTTTTTATTTTGTTCAGATGTCCTTGACGAAACTTTTTAATCACGAAAATTCTTTCACGATGCTCTGCAACGCAAGTGACTTGACAAAGAGAACAAATTAAAGTTTATTCGAGTTGAACGTATTGTGTCGGTTTCAGAGTACAGAGTACAAGGATTTTCAGGACTTCTTCATTTCATACTTTCATGTTAATTTGAAAACCGCCATAAGCAGATAGAAGATAACTGTACAATTTTCGTATGGTTAACGGATGGGCTTTATCTGTTGGAAAAATGTTTAAATTGGTTTATTCGTAGTTTTAGGGTGGATTTATATGCCAGAAAGAAAGTTAAAATTGAAATTGTATGGAATAAATTTTTGAATTTCTGTTGACATGGTGAAGAAATTATATAAATCTAATTACAAGCAAAAAACCTCACAATTGCTTAAAGAAAATCGGAAAAGCATCATCTGCACATTATCTGGAAATACAACCCGCAATCAATAAAATTAAAATATGCATTTTACAGACTCTTAAAATCAAGATTTAATGTTCCAACAATTAATTGCAGCCTCCATTCAATGTATTAGATATTCTAAGGTTGAATCCTTCATTCTGGGTAATTCATCAGTCTTTAGGTTCAACTGAAAACTTTAAGCCCAACAAATTCATATGGGCTTGATAACAAATAGCTCCTTATTACAATGTCGTTAGAAAGTCAATTTTCCATTCGTGAATTCAACCCTTTTCGGCCATTCATAACGAACATCGCATACTCTTAGGGATTAGTAACACGATCCTTGGGGATGGGGTAAACGACGAACAAGATAGATGGTCAATTTATATAGGTAAATAGCCAACATATGTATTATCGAAAGGATTCCTTTCCCTTGGAAAAATGTTACCAGTTAAATGGCTCGACCATGTAAAAGTTAGAAACTCTTCGAGTTTTACGAATCCTTTTGCCATTCAAACTCAAAATTAAACCATTCGTATGCATCCTTCGGCCAGTTGTGTGTAGCGTCTAGCATGCCACGAATAAAGTCTACGTGAAAGTTTTCGCAGCATCTTCTTGTGCTCCTTCCGTCGTGGTCGTCGCAATCTTGTTCGTCCTTGTCGTCGTCGCTGTTTTGAGATGAAAGGCTTCTTTCAGGGTAATGCAAGAAAAGATTTATGGATATGTACGGGTTTGTGAAAGATTCCGGTCTCAACGCATTTGTCTTGTTTTATGACCATTTCTCTGGGAAAAGACGCTAGCATTGTGTGGCGTGGTTGAACGTTCGCAGACGACGCAAGGACGAGAGGGTGTTGCAAAAGAAGCCTAATTAATGTTCACCAACTGTTGAATTTTTGGCAATCCTTATGCTTGGCTGCTTGTTGGTGGGGGTGATGAGGAGCATTTTGCGTCTGAAACTGCCATTTTACAGCTAAATGGCATTTTAATAGTTTTAGTTTTGTGCGAAATTTGTGAGGAAATGCAATTTGCAGTTGAACAGTTATAAGCATTTCATTGGTTTCGTTTTGTGTCCTGGAGAGAGGCAATGTTGGATTTCAATCGTTCTGTGTAAGTTAGTGTGGACTGCATGAGAAACGTTAGAAAATTTTACTTGATTTAGAATGGAAATTAATGCGATTTTGTGTTGGACATATCTGAAAGGATGAAGCTGAACTTGGTTCGCTTTTGTTTTAATTTGCACCTTGCAATTCCTATTAATGAGTAAGTTATCATTTTTATGAAACAGCAAAAATTATCCTAAATATTCTATTGGACCAGTTTTTCATGAAATTTAGTTCTGATGAATTTTTTTTTGTACTTTTCAACGTCTATTTTCAAAAAATCTAACAAACGATTTTTTCACAAAATTTTCAACCAAATTTTTTCAGTTTTGCATGGTCATATTGCGAACGGTAAAGAGTTAAATTCGCTTATAAGACTTTTTGAAATTTTTTAAAAACCAAGTTTTTGTATTCAATTTTGAATGAATTTTCGGTGAGAATTTTTTTGTTGAGACCTATTTGAATTTTAAAAGAAAATTTCGAGTGAAAAAATTACCTGCTAATTTTTCAGGACAATTTTTTAAGCTAGGATTATTTTTGCTCAAAAATTTCCGAAAACTGTTTCACATTTATTTTTCAATAAAGTTTTCTAAGGAGTGCACTAGCCTGTTACTGACATTTTCAGTTTCTTTTGTTCGGTTGGTCAAGTAAATGAGATAACGCTAACACAATGTCAAGGCTTTGAATCAATATGGGCTCCATCGGTTATGACACCTAATGATACGGTGAAAATAATGAAATTGTTTCCTATTGAACAATTTGTACCATATTCCCTGCCAGGACAAATAGGAAGATGTATGAGTTACCGGGGAAAACGATGAATGGCAATTTAATGCAAATACATAGCAAGTATCCAGTGCAGATTGCAGATTTTAAATGCATCTCATAAAAGTAACTCCACAAGTTTATCCGTTATAGTTTTTTCCAGGACAAGGTTAACAAGTTCTACAATTTTTTTGCCCGAAGAGAATAAATTGAATTACCACCAGTGACAAATTCTCGCTTCTTGTTTCTAAGTTCCAAATAATGATGCTCCAGTCTCAGTAAGTGAAGTGGTAGTGATTGACTCACTTGAAATTCCGTCTGCTTATATAGACGAAGTGTTTATAAACGGTGCTGATATCTTACACAAACTACCAGCGTACTACGTGGAAGATGCTGTAGGGATCGCATGTAATTTGGAGATCTCTTGCTGTGATCGTTTGATGTTTGGTGATGTTTGTTTTTATTTTGCTAGTTCTGTCAATTTTTTCTGACATTTATAGTTAAATATAACATGTATTAAAAAACACTTAATACATTTGTCATTGCCACACTTTTGATTATAATTTTTTGATGTGTAATATTGTAGAATTTTCTGGTCAGCATGTAAGAAGATTCGTATGGTTCTCGCATTTATTCCGAAAAAATTAATGTGACAAAGCCAAGAATCAGAAAATCAATGTCCGTAAATCATATTTGCTTCAACCTTTTTCCTAAGTTTCATGTTTGTTGGTTACCGTCCTGTGATAGAAACTAACTGCGATACATTTTAATTTTAAACTTTCAAAAATAATAATTTACTGATCGATTTTACTGTATCAATGTTTCAACTAAGAGAACACAACCTGAACTCCTGATCGAAACTCAACCAGATTTTTTTGTGGAATGAACGTTACTACACCAGCTTTCCTTTCAGGATGCCAATCCCATAAAAATGAAATAAATTGCAATTTTCCATGTTACATTCCGGCAAATATGGTTGCTTGCGATTCGGCACTGTCTCAGGACCATGTCGATATGATCGCATTCCGATTGTTGTAAGCCAACCATGAATTGCATAATCCCTTGGCCTTACTGTGCCCCCGTTCACTTTGTCCAACAATTGCTGTAATACTTCCTAATCTGGTCGTAGCTTCCTACTTTCATTCCACTCGTTTGTCCGTTCATTTCGACTGAAGGATCGTCTTTCTTTGGAGTCTCGGATGCATGGCAGTGGTAGTAGTAGTAGTTGTTTTAGTTATAGTCCCAGAATAGTGTTCTTTGTTCCGCCTCCGATGTCCGGAATGTGATGTTGGAGAACTCGTCTTATGATTTCTATGAGCCGAGATTATTGCTCATCAAGTACAATCTTCACAATGTTATTATAGAGCGACAGGACAGGATAATACTTTCCATTTATGGGTGAATGCATGCATAGCCATGCAAGACACGATATGCTTCACATATCTGGCAGCTAACAAGGATAGAATTTTGTAATTTCAGCATTGTTCGTCGCCACGGAGAACAACATGAGGATATGATGTTCGCCGTGGCGCTTTCAACTTCATGTTGAGAGAAATATTTGGGTGAAGCCAACACTGAAAGATGGATGGCAAGGATAATTGGCTCATGTGTACATAGCATGAAATGTGTATGTTATGCAGACTAGGTGGTTAGTATTTGAAAAGGAATCATGTGTTACCAATTGAATATTTAGGGTAATTGCTGTCAAATATTTGAATCAAAAACTTTAAGTTTTCAAGAAAATCCATGCCAATTTTGTAAGGTTTCATAGAATATCCTTAATAAATTATTAGACATCACTCATTCAGCAAGAATCAGTTTTTTCTTATATTGGTTTACAACTGAACCATTAATATTTACTAATCCTATTCCTGTCTTCACATTTTTTGATTAAATCATCCTCAACTCAGTTCCAAGCTTCTGTAAAATATTCAAAACTGGCAAGTCAATACGGCAGCACCATTCTTAAAAGAATACTGCAGGACGAAACCACTGTACAAACATTGCAGAGAATATCTGTCGGGCAAAGTCAATTATTGTGAAATTTCATCGCAGTTGCAGCCATCCTGACTTCAGGATCATAACAACAGCATGACAAGAATAATAAAATATTGTTGCCAAGTTTCAACAAAGAATTCCAATAGATTTTTCAGCCAACATACTTCCGTTGGTGACCAAGAAAAAAATGGTATTAAAACGACAACAACGAAAAGAAATTGATTTCATGCTTTCTATGTTACGATCCTTTTGATTTTTGCAAGGATTCGTCAAAAAGCTTCTCATGGTATTTTCAATATCTTTAAGTTGAATACTTTACAAAAAAAACCGAAAGTCATATAATTGAAGAGTCCAAATACCAAATACTAACTTTGTTCCAATTTTTTTTCGCTTGCTTTCTATCAATTTGTCTTTGAGAATCCTTAAAGCAGACAAATTGACTCCACTTCTTGAAAATGCAGCACTCTTCCTTCTTTTGTATTCAGATTGATTTTTTCTCTCTTAAGATTAAAGGATTATAAAGAGTCCAAATTAACTTTCACTTATCTTCAGAGTATGTCAGTAAAACGAAATCACTTGTAAGGATAAAATTGCTCATTTTCACCATCAAAGAAACGCGGATACGAAAGTCTTCTCTAATTAAAATGATTGATGACTTTTCGCCACATTAAGGGTGCCGTACTTTGTGGGAATGTTAGTGTGTAGTTTTCCGTTGAAACTCGGAAATTGCTTTTCAAATTAGAAATTTAATGGAATTTAGCTGGGGACAAAAAATGTAAATTTAGTAAAATATTTTGGAGTAATGAGCATCTTTAGTTTTTAATTTGGGAATTTGGAAATTGGAAATAAAATGTTATCAATGGAAAAAATAATCAACTTTCATTTATATTAAACAAAATCATAAAAAAAATAATAATATAAAAAGGCTTCTAGGTTCATTTAAAATGATTTGAATTTGTGAACGTGTTCGTACCCTTTACAGTATTTTGTCTAGAGAATTTGATAAGGTTTAGAAAAAATTGGCAATCAGACCCTTTTTGAGCAAAAAAGCAACAAATTTCGAAGTTTATTACGAATAGATTTCTTGGTGAACTACAGTGGTATTGAACGGAAGACTAATTTTCAAAGGATATTCCTCAAACTATTTTGAGGAAAAGTCAGGCTATTGCAAACTGCTAAATAAATGCATCTGTAGCAAAGAAATTTTATTCTCGCTCTCCTTTCCAAATAATCTCTATCCTGTATCAG
Organism: Oxycera nigricornis; assembly: GCA_963942545.1. Taxonomy (NCBI): domain Eukaryota; kingdom Metazoa; phylum Arthropoda; class Insecta; order Diptera; family Stratiomyidae; genus Oxycera; species Oxycera nigricornis. Next base: position 4,625,104 of record OZ012662.1, read on the forward strand.
TATTATTCGTTTTTCTCACACTTCGTCCTTACTGTTGAGCGTGTAATAATATGTAATTCTGTTTCTAAAGCTCTTTCGCAAAAATATATTCCATTAACGCCACGAAAGGTGTTAAGCCCTGTTTCGAATCATCTCTTCAAAAACTTTCTGTATTTTCATTTCAAGTCTCGCGATTTTCCCACGGATAAATAATCAGAAAAAAAAATTTGAAATAAATTCCTTTGAGCGTAGTTTCCTTATCGGATTGGAATTTCATATAAACAGCTCACCACGATTTCACGGTTCGACAGACCAAACCGATTAGAGGGTGTTGATTGGCAAAACGAAGGATTTTCCTGTCTCCATTTCGAATTCAATTTGGAATTGGAAATCCGAGGGCGTTGACGGTTGATATACTATAGTTGTGCGTGGTGTCCTTGCCGCTGACAACGGTTACGATATGATATCACATTTTGCAGGCGTTTTGCAACATTTTGAAAAGGACCAAGTGGATATATACAAGCTAAAAGCTACATCGCCAGTCGTGAATCAAGGAGATTCGCAACTGGAATCAAGCGAACCATTAAACTGTTAACTCGACGAATTTGCCTCGTCATTTTTTTATCCGAAAATTACATGAATCTTCCATTATCGGTTATAGGACGAGGCTGCGGGAGATGACTGTTAAGATAGCTTGCGGAAAAAACTGTGCCGAGTCCTTTTTTCGGGAGCGTGATACGCTTAGAACTAAATTGAAAGAGATGGCGAATAGTCTTTGATATAAATAAATTCAATTGGGGGCGGTTTTGTTGACTTCGCAACGGAAGCCGGGGCAGTTCGAAATTCTGTTTTGGTTGCGGGGTAGGCCGTGGTGATGCTATTGTAGCAATTGGGATTTATTTGAGTGGCTATTAAATAAATAACATTATCAATGAACGTTAGTAATACTGTTGCAAAGGAGGTGCTGGAAGGACAAAAATGGTTCGATTGTTATTCAAATCGCGGCGAAAGAGAGTTCTGAATGGCAGATATGGTGGTGTCTATTGGTATTTAAGAAAGTTGATCATAAATAATGAAAACGAATATCGAAATTCACGTGACGTAGTCTAGAAAGACATCATCATCATCAATCATCTTGTGGGACCTATGAAAAGAATAAAAACACTACGGAAAGTACTTTTTGATAGTGAGACTTTTTGGATGAAGGATTTAGGTGAAATAAACTCCACTTGATTTTCTGATTGTGTGGATGTTTACAATTTTGTGACTATTTTGTGATTTGATCTCAGCAAATATCTACTTTGTGACTTAATCCTACTTTCATTTTAAATCAAGTCATAGTACTTTGAAATTTCCTTAGTAGATCTCATAAACCCTTTTGCACCATTTCTATTTCTCTACTTGCCAACTCAGTGCAACCAATCTTCAAGTCATGCAGCTTTGTGTATCCTTTTTGTATTTGATTGTATTTGATCGACTTCCACCCAATATTGTACCTGGCTGATTTTTTGTGTACTTCTCTTAAATTCTTTAGGATCAACCATTTCCCAGAGTGCACACACTTATTCCCTGGCAAAGCCATCACTCGATTTTATAACTCTACCGTCTTCGTCTACTCTAGGGAAATGAAATAAATAAAAAAATTCAAGTGAAATGTTTCGACACAAAATGACAGAAGGGCTTTCATGAAAATCCAACCGAGCCGAAGCAGAAAGTAGAAACTGGATCACATGAGTTATTTACGTTCAGGATAAGCAAACAACCCTCGGAGGGATTTGCTCGTTTTGATAGTCTTATGGCTCATGACTACACCTCACATAGTGGCACTTGGCTCCGTTCGTGGCTTCGTTCAAGAATGTTTTGAGGAAGTCAACAACAAATTGATTCTCAACAACTAGTTGAACAGGTGTCATAGGGGTTGGTTTGTTCCTCTAGAGTGCAGTAAGAATCATTAAAGGACTAGTTGATGCAGACATTGAGAAAGGCAAATGGCTAGTATGGATGATATTGGAGCAATTTTGATTGTTTACGAGTTGATTTAGCAAGTATTGTTTGCGGTGGGTAGAAAATAGTTTTATTTAGGATGAAATTTGAGGATGTTGGGAGCAGTTTGTTACATTAAAACTAACGAGTGGTGAATTTTAATCGTCTATCCTTTCTTAATCATAGTCGGTATGGTTTGGACACAAGTTAGTTGGTATTGGTGTGCACATTTAATTTTTTGTCAAACCATTATAAAAAGGCTACCTAAGTGTGAAAAGTTGATGAAAAGACAAGTAAATAGTCAAAAAATGCCAATTCTAGAACGTAAAACTGGATCTTTTGCAACATTCCTATCCAAAAAGTTGTTACATTTGTTGCTGGTATCCGTCGAAACCAACCAGCTAAAGCTCATCACTTGTTCATGCTCATCTGCAAGCCTCACCAATTTGAGCCCACCGAGGACGATCATGATTGAGTGCATATGGTCAACGGTTAATCAGTACAACAGTAGAATATGGTGCCGACTGGATTGTGACGATCATTGTTAAAATTTTAAAAAAGTTCATCAGCTCTTCGATTCATCAGTGACAAAAAAAATCAAAAGGAATAAAGGAATATTAATACTTTTAGCTCGAGCCGTTGATTATGACAACTTGCTGTTGAGTTTTTCAACAATTTCGCCATTTTTTCCATAACAATATTTTTGTTAAAAGCTTAGCGAATTTTCAATTTCTGGCTAAAATGTTACAGGCAATATGTTTTAAAGAAGTTTCTTTGAAATATCTAACGCAATTTTCTTCATGAATTTTCTTAAAAAAAATTGTAAGATTACAATATTCGTACTTTCATATGAAATTTTCTTCTATTCTTTTTGAATTGTAGTTGAAAGGAAAATTTAAACATTCAGAATGACATGAAGGTTTGATATGTATTTATTTTGTGTGAAAATTGGCTGGATTTCATTTAAGGAAGAAGAATTTTTTTTGACAAATTTATGTTGAAAATTTACTTTTTTATCAGAACCTAATTTTTCTTTACAGAATAAAACACTTACAATGCAAAAAATTATTTTGGGATTACATATATTATTTTGTGAGGACCGACGTGAACTATATTCAGAATATTTTGTGCAATAATTACAAAAATGTTGGTCCCCGTTTGGAATTCCATACCCTTTTAAAACTTAATTTTCACAAAATAAATTCCAATTTAATTTAGGAAATTTGTGGAAATTTAGGTTCATTAAGGCATGTTAAACTTAAGGGGGAGAGTGTTCTGTTGAAAAAAAATTCAGGTGGGTTATCCTTTGCAGTGTCATACTTACTGCTTACTTTTTCATTGAAGTCTCCAATCTCAGTCAAACATTCTTCAGATATAGTATTTCTGAAAAATGTCTTAAGACATTTCAGGGTGAAGAAGCTCCTTTCTGCTTCAGCTGTAATCATCGGTATAGTTACAAGAACTTGCAACAACTTTTTAGTTTCTATCAATGGTTTTTCTAAATTATTAATAAAATAAAATAAATATTGTGATTGAAAATGCTTTCAAGTCAAAAATGACGAGATAATTCTCGTAAACCAAAGAAACTTTAAACGCGTTTTCCCCGAAACATTCTTTTTGTGTGCGCGTCGTGAATTTGTGAAAAAAACACTCATTCGATTTACTTGAAATTTTTAATACACACTTATTAAATATTTAACTATTGTACGGGCTTAAGAATAGATAAAAAATTTGACGATTCTAGAACCCCTTTTTAATTCGGCGGAAAAAGTCAAAAATAATTACACGTACATTTAAACGTGCGCCAAATCTCGAAAAGAATTATTTATTGCCCTAAGTTTAGGCTCGTACAATAGTTTATACTCAAGACTAATATTTTTTTATAGTAACATATATGGTCACATATGAATATTTTTCTCAGGATTTTACGAGGCGCAATCCGCTTTTTTGGCTTTTGTTTGGCACTGCTCAAGCGCTCGGTTGAAACGGCTGCCATTTTGTTTCTAATTTTTTTCTATTATTGCGAATCTCAAAATTTAATCTCAATATATATATGTTTGAAATTTCAAGTCGATATCTTCAATAGCTTATTTTTTATATACATTTAAAAAATGGTCAATTTTCACTGTTTTAACACAGTACTCCCCCCTTACAGCGGGTGTGTTTATATTGATTTAAAAGGTGAGCTCGTTGTATAGTACTTCAGATAATTATTCAAATATTTATTTAATTTTAAAAACTTTAAGAAGGACCCAATAAGTAAACCGCCTGATTAAGTACTACATTATCTAAAATTCATTTCGTTTCAAATGTGAAATGATGATATAATCTAAGATACAGCTAAGTGCAAATAGTATACTCTTCATTCTGGCGTCCAAAAGGTAATAGGGATATATTTACTCTCATCACTGTATTCTGTTATCTGTACTGTAAACATTAGCAAAGATATCTACCACTAGCATATATAATAACATATGCTAGCTGGAGGAGATGCCTCTTAATGACGATAATTTCGTCGATAAGTCGGATTTTCTCTGCTTAAATACCTAATTACCAAGCCGCGAAAGTACTTCAGATAATTTTCTGAAGTTTACCTTCTTCAAGCTTTACGTACATATTTCGAAGATTCCATCAAAGATTCTGTTCGTAGTGTATCGCAAAATATCGATTCAAAGCGGTTGAAGTCGAAAAGCTGGTGTCGGTTCAGTCGTTCAGTGTTGAAACTATGCTAAAACCACGATTCCTTTGGGGTGTTGTGTATTTAATCTTTGCATGGTGCAGTGTTGCCAAATAACTATCAAAGGATCTAAATTTGATGTGAGCAATTTAGCACTAAGATTGATTGTGTTTGGATGAATTTTGTAAAAGATTCTAACGAAAATACAAAGGAGTTGAATTTTAAATAGGGTAAAAAGTTTCATCCTAATTTTATTCGTTATAGTCTTTCGTAGTATCTTGGAGCTAACATCTTTTTTTGTGTCTTCTATGCATTTTACTTTAAAATTATGAAAGGTTGCACCCATCGTTTTGTGGTCAGAATATTGAGGTTTGAATGAGTCAAGAATTTTGATGGAATTCATGCCAAAAAATCTATGCTGAATCTATTCAATTGATTCAAAAATTGAAATGACCTCCTGCTTTTATACAACCACACGTACATCATCTTTTTATCTGAGATAAAAATTGTATTTATTTTATATAATTTGGCAGCTCGTTTTGCTGCCGTCATAAAATTGAAACACACTCAAGATAATTTTGGGTTAAAGTACTCAAGGCTCATTAACCTTCTTGGTACCAAGTGGATGCTTCGTTCTTATAATTTCAACATGAACACCATGGCAATCGTTTGCACACAAGATAGTGTGTCCTGGTGGGAGAACAGGTGCAAGATGTTCCCAAAATCATCCAGAAGGCAACTAGGAAAAGTGGATTTATACTACTTAAGTCGCTAAGGATCAAGCTGCAAATAATGGATCGGGATGCCTGTGAAGAGTGAATTGGTTTAGTTAATTTTGTATGGTTATCCTAGTAAAGGAGTTTCGATGACGTACTTGACTTTGAGAGACAATTTGCTCCAGGTAAAAGATATTGGGATTCACTCTTTTAGTTTTTTTTTAAAATTTGGGCTGTGAGATTGGTTTACAAAATATTGTCCTGGGTGGATTATAAACGTAGGATATATTTATATATAAAAAGACTGGAAACCGAAATCATTCTGGATGAAAATTGAATGATACCATGTTCTGATCTCAATAAATGTCTAAAAAGATACTTTCAGCGACAAGATAGTGCTCAATTCGTAATTTAAAGGGAATGCCGTATTTGATAACGATATATTTTCACATCTATGGATAACCTTCTACATCAGCTACATAAATTGCCAATGGCCCACTACTGAATATTGTGACTTCCAACTTTTACTACCATACCCCTATTACGATTAACTTGAATAGAATCACACTTTTCCTTAATAGTATCCTGTCTTCACTTTAGCTATATTGCTGTCGTACAAATTAGCGACAATTAGCTATCGAAAAAGGACAAAGCCAGTCACAAGGTGGATGAGTCGTTCTGTGCAGACAATTTTATGAGTCATTAAAAGATACTTTTACTAAGATACAAGTTGTGCGATAGATAATGGCGTCCTTTCATGCTGAACTGCTCAGAATGGATGATTGCTGTTGCGACTGTTGTTGATTTTTACTACTACACTAAAACATTATTTACAAACTGAGCAAGTACGTTTTATTGAACTAGTGTACGAAAATTAAGAGTGAATGTTACGACACAGAGTAATGAAATATGTACATAAGTGTGAACATATAAAAGCTGATATTGATTCAGGATTAACTGATAGTCCTGCTTAATTTTTCCTAAAGAATAAAGTTTGGGAGAATCAGTAATGTTAGAAAAAAATAAAAGACTACATACATACATTTTTGAAGCGGCGGATCCTTACTTATTAGTAAAGTGTTTGGTGTATAACAAATTTACTTTAGAAAGGCTACGTGAAGAGTATTCATCTGGTTTGCTTGTATGTGAAAACTCAAGATAGGCGTCCCAAGGATATTCATGAATATTTTGAAACAACACCCATACATATCAGTTATAGAAAGTTGTGTGTACTCTTGTCGAGCAAATTATCATAAAATCTTAATAAAATTAAACACTTGACTTTTTAGGCTCACAAATTTTTATTAATACGACACGTTTCGATCTTTAGATCATCTTCAGGTGTAATACAATTTTCAAATATTTCCCGGTTGTATTATCAAATAATTATTGGTTGAAGGTGTGTGTGAATGGAAAGGGAGAGTAATTTCATTCCATAGGTTTTCCTTTTTTTTGTGACCCTCGCAATCTTAAGGCATTCCAGATTGTCCAACTTTTTCTCCTTGCTTATTTTATGGATGATATTAAAATTTATAATAATAAAACTATGACCTGTATCTAAAATGCGTTGGACTATCCTAGAATTTGGATTAACCTCTCTGGTTGCTTTCGATTATGAAAGTAAAATTGTAGACTTTCTAGATGAAACTAAACCTATTGCATTGAAAAAGGACCCCACAGCTGAATTTCAAATAGGGGTAAGAAACTTTGTAAAAATTGTAAATTCATTTTGGACCCTAAGTCAAGTTTTAAATATACTACATTCTGTCAAAATTCTTTATGGCTTACCTTAAATTCACAAAGCAAATATGCCTATTAGACCTGGAGTTTCCTTTTGTAACGCACCCATTTATAAAATTCGCTGATTTTTCAACAAAATCTTTGTAGATGAAACGGGATTTGTGTCAGAATTTTCTGTTAAAAATTCTCAAAAACTACAAAACTTCCAAATTCCTGAAAATTCTAGCTTATTTTCTTTTGGCATAGTAAATTTATTTTTCTTCATTCCCATTAAAAACCTTGACCTAGTAGTGAAAAACCTTACCTTTGGAAAAATTAAAACTAAGGCAAAAGCAGATGAACTATTCAATCTGTGCAAAATTCGTAAGGATCAGAATTATTTTAGATATTGTTTGAAGACGGTTTAAGAATGGGATCACCACTTTCACCACTGCTAGCAGATTCATACATGGGTTTTTTAGAGAAAATTATTTTGAGTTCAGTTAATCCCCATTCTAAAAATATCCTCTTCTAGTATAGATATGTCGATAACATAATTTGCTTATGAGACAGTACAGATCGTCAACTGAATAAGTTGTTAACTGTTTTAAATAGCCTCAATAATAGCATTAAATTTACCATGGAAAAAGAAATAGACTGCACCATTGTTCGTCAAAAATCAAAATAAGAATATAATATTTCAAGGAAAAATACTTCTTTAGATGTGCTCATTCCTTATAAATAAAGTTCCATCCATTAAATGTTAAGCTAGCTTCCTTTCATTTCATGATAAATCGTTCTCTAAATATTCCAATTTCCAAAGAAATTTTTGAGAAGGAGCTTTATACCATTGAAAATATAACCAAAAATAATGGATACACTAAGCAACTCATTTTAGGCCTTATAAACAAAAAACGTAAATTGAAAATTATGAAAGAAATATATCCACTTCAAAAAGATGGTAATGTTCAATAACGGAGAAAGGTAAATTACGTAGGCTTCTCAATAATAAATTGTCCAAATATTTAAAATACAACTCTGATGTATCCTCTATTCACTCGACTAGAATTGATTTAAAAAAAAAATACTTTTACCTTCCACTTCCTTCCACCACTCCTTCAACGATTAATTATTTAATAATAAAACCAAAACATATTTCTAAATTGTATTAACCCTGAAGTGGATCTAAGGATCAAAACGCGTCGAATTAATAAAAATTTGTGAGTCAAAAAATTCAAGAGTTTAATTTTATTAAGATTTTATTAACACACTGAAAGTTCCTTCCCAATTGATTTCCTCACTCTTTCTACATTAAAATGTGCCATCGCTCAATAAAATTACATAATTACGTAAATAGCTTTGATAGCCTGAAACAAAAAAAAGCTTTTAAGGACAATTCACATCATACTAGTCTGTGTCAATTTTAATTGCATTAAAATTTCCGTTGTACTACCGCACATATAATTAAGGTCACTAATTGACTGTACATCGTGCAAATAATGCTTGAATAGTGTCCTTTAAAAATCCTGCGTGAATGTGTCGATGAAAATGTATTTTTTATTTATATATAGCTTAGTTCAGAATGTATCTGATTTGAGCGTCCTGGCAGCTGACAAAAGTTATAATTACGTATTTATTTAACAACAATTAAGTTAAATGCTCACATAATGATAATTACGGTTATTTATTTTTGATAGTCTGCAAATTATCATTTAAAATAACCATGAAAGTTTGATATGCATAAATTCAGAGAGGTTGATGCACGTTAATGTTTTTGTTACGTGATTTTGTACAAATGATGCGTGACGTTGAATAAATGAATGAATTTACAATTTTTGAGGTTTTAACACATCGAATATGATGATTTTGAGTGGATAGCGTAAAAATTGCTGCAAGTGTAATCTAAGGAATGAATTAATTACTGAAAGCCGATGTGAGGGTACAAATCAACACCAAAAAGATTAAAACTTTTGTAATTAATACACAGATTGTTATATGCTGAAGGAGCTGGTCGCCACGAAAACCATCAAAAAATAGTAAAAAGATTAAAAAAACTCGAAAAAGAATCGAAATATTGCTACAAGTGTTCTATTTTTTCTTTCAAATGAATTTTAAACTGTCACTAGATTCATTTTCCAAGATAAATAATATCATACTACAAATATAGATAGCATGGAAAAAATTCAATAGTGCATTTAGAATTGAACCAATTTTTTGGATCGAATCAAAACAACCCAATTTATAACTCTTATTTCGAACACCATAACATGACCACCGTTGAATCCCCAACCAACGAAAAAAAGAACAAAATACAGGATTGAATTTCACCAGAACTGTAATAAAAGAATTTTCACATGAAAACGGCCTAACAAAGTGAAGTGACCCCCTCTGTAACTAAATAAAGCAAGGGCCAAAGGACAATCATATCAAATAAACTCAAATAAAACTCCGATTCTAAAATAGTAATCCTTGTAAGCCGTGGCAGTGGAGCTAGCAGCAACAACAGCAGCATCAGCCGGAACATGTCCTTCGCAACTTGCTTTTTTCGGGTAGAATTCTATTAGGGGCGGTTATTACACCGGAAATTTCCACTTCATTTAATTTGAAATTTGTATTCTACGGGAGCTTTTGTAGGAATTGTTTCGTGCTTCTTGTTGGTCATGTCCGTACGGAGGGTAGCCAAGTTGTTTCATGGATGACATTGTTACAGGAAGACATTGCTGCTTATTGGGTGGATCGCATACAAACATACAAACAAACACACATACATAGATATGTACACGTTTTTCTAGTAACTTTGGTGGTTCCGCTCTTTTTTCTTCAAATTTTCAATTGAAGTCAAGTTAAGCCTCATTAGTTAAGGGGATGATTTGTTTTATGATTCTTGTTGACTTTCATGATAATTGCAAGCGAGTTGGGGATGTAATTGAAATGAAATTGGTTGAAGTTAATTTTTATATGTGGTTTGCACATAACTAGAGAATATTTATTGTGTGTACTGGACGGGTTGAAATGAAAGGTGTTGAAAGCATGTATAAACGAAAATATTTTTGATTTTAACATGTTCTCAGAAATTTTTGTTTTGCAGTTTGTAGCCGGTAGCATTAAAAATTAACGATGGAAAGTGTTCAATTTCGTATCAATTTCTTTAAGGCGCTCTACCAATATTTGCATTTTTCAATAGCTTATACCTTTTAAAATAACATATTCAAATTTCAAAGTTGAACTCCAAACAATTTTAAAATTGCCGCGTGTCAAAAAGCAGCACCTGTTGCATGAAAAATGCGCTCAAGTTGATGGGACGCACACGTGCCTTAGAGTTTTGAACGCGTTTTTCAGAAAATGCCATTCTTAAAATTTGGTGCGGCTCTAACTCAAAAACTAATTATCCGATCGACTTGAAATTTTGAGACACGTCCTTAATATATTTTTCATACAATAACCAAAAATTGGTTGCATGAAAAATGACGATTTTCCATTGAAAACACCACCATATTTCTGTCAAATTTTCAGATTTTTTTTCAATACATCGCCATTTTGTCAATTTTCAATATAATTTGAATATCTTAGTTGATGTAATGGAAAATAACCTATATTCCAACAGAGATTTTTATGTTTTAGGCACTCTGATGGTTTTATTCACTGCAGTGAATTGGCAAGATTTTTTTTGTAAAATCTCGACAAAGTGATTTTTAAAATTTTGGGTAGAATTTTTTTATAAAAACTTTAAATATAGCAGAATACACATGTCAATTTTGAAAACCATTTTTTTCAAAATCTTCGACAGTCGCCGAAATTTTCGAAGTTAGGTAAATACATTTATTTTAAAAATTTAGGAATAGTCTCTCAACGAAATATTCTGAATTAACAGTTTTGAAAATATCTACATGGAATATCGAGCTGATATAAATGAATTCTATACCAAACATTTGAGCATGGGAAATGTTTGGCAAATAAATTTCCAAGCTCAAAAAATTTTCTGTGCACAATAACTTTAAGGTTGAAATTTTAAAAAAATTAGAGAGACAATTTACCGCAAAATTCCAAATGTTGAAAATTAACTCGTTTGAATTTGAAAGAGATATTACAAACAAACAAAAAATTCTTTAGTCTAGCGTTTTAAGTTCAAAATGTAAAATTTCTATAGCGTTATTTCGAAAGGTAGAAATTTTTTGATTGACTTCGAAATGTAAAATTTCTAAATCATGAATTTGGAAATCTAGAAAAAATTTCTCTCCCGAAAGTTTAAAGGTTTCAAATCTTGGGTTGAAAGATTCAACAGAAATTTCAGTAACATAAAATATTTTTCAAAAACTTTTTGAATTAATTATTTGATGATATGCCTCAGTCAATCAAGTCGTATTTTTTAAATTATTAAACAAAACAGTTTTTAAACTGTATACGCAACTTTTCATTGTTACAATTTCAGATATGCAGCTTGGGATCTAATTGATTTTTTGCCTCAGAATTTAATACTGTAAAAATTTTTAATGATGAAAATATTGTAAGTTACTAAAGATTTTTGAAGAAAGAAAATTTTCGCAGGAAAACTCATTCATAATTGCGAAGAGCTTATGTCTTTTCAATATTGTCCAACCGCTTGTGTCCACCACCTTTCTTAGCAATAAGCTAAGACAGCTGTTAAAATTTCATGATGAACTCTTGCACGGGCCACAAACTCGCTAATTGCAAACATTTTGATGTAACTACCATCGCAGCATAGCCAAAAGATTTTATTAGGTGAATTAAAAGTTTCGATTGCTCGACCTGATAATTGAAAAACTTTTATGCTTCTTCACTTCTAACTGCAATTATAAACGATGAGATCGTTAAGGGCTTGCGAATTTTCCACTATATAATTGTTTTCAAGTGCCTGTTAGAAAACCAACGCGAAAGTTACAGATGGAGGTGTAAGATTTTAAAATGATTGAAAAGTTTTATTGGTATGGATTATATTGGTTTTTTGATATTTAAGTGTGTTTTGTGACTTTAGTTCAAGCGATTTATAACTTTGAAAAATTCCCTTGAATCAAAAACTAACTACTGCTCTATTAAAAATTGAAGTAGAAATTTGCTCCAGATATTCATCATGTTTTTCCTGGATAAAAATAAAATACATACCAATGATTTAATTTCCATCATCTATTTCGTGTAGCAACCGATTTACTACCTTCTGGATAAACCCTAACGCTTTCAAACGCCTGGAAATGGTTGCATGTGTCACGCCTAGTGCTTTTGCGAGCTCATCTTGCGTTTGGCATAAGTCTTCACTAAAGAGGGTCTTTAATTCTTCTTCGCCTTCATTTTTTTTCTCTTGACCAGGGCGCTTTTTGTCCTTGATGTCGAAATCGCCACTTTCGAACTGTTTAAACCAATCTAAATATTGTGTTCTAGATAGAGCATCGTTACCATAAACATCCACCGGCAAAAGTTTTCTTGGCGAAAAATTATCCCAACAATACTTCCCGCAAATGCTGTTTTTTTCGTCAGTTTTCGAAATTTTCCATGAGAGTAAAAAACTTATGCGCACACAATGCTAGCAAATTGTCTTTGTGGCTTTAACAGCTGATCGATGATACTTCAAAATGACATGTCATTGCAGTGTTATAGCGCAAGACTTAGTGGGGCCATCTGTTGTAAAAGTTTGGTTTCCAATGCATACACCCAATATGTTAATATCTTCTTAAAATAAAAAGTACTTTGTAATTTAACAAGATCCTCACATATTCCGTTGATTTAATTCAAATAATTTTCATTTAAAATTGTAAATTTAAAATTTAAATTCCCTTGCTTTTGTCCTTTAAGAAATTTTCGTAGATATGCTGATGCTTTTAAAAATTTCACATACATCAAAATGATTATTATGCTCTGTGAAAAATGCTTACGTGAAAAATATATTTTCTGTGAGATATTTCCGATATATTTTATTGCAGATTTTGAAGCGCATTTTTTTGATTTGAATTTTTCTTTGCTTGCTTTGCATTTTTGAAGAAAATTCTTCATACTGCATTTCTTAAAGAAATTTAAATAACAGTCAAAGCTTAGTAGTAATTTCATTTATCCGTTACTTACAACCTTATAAGTAACTGATGATTACTCAAGGAAACTTGAGTAATTTTTATAGATTCCAATGTTAATGTTACGATTTCAGTTTAGAAAATCAACGTTAAATAACAAACAAATAATTAGATAGGGAGCGTGGTTTCGGGATAACGAATGGCTTTCTCTTCAGGTGCTGTCATATGCCATTCGTTATCAGACAACACGACCACGGGTTAGGCTTGTTGATGGGTTAAGCTCGTTATACTTCAACTATTTTAATATTTGCATCTGCGAAGTATAACGACTGTCTATATTTTTTCGTTCGTATATTGTGCATACGTTGCAATTTGAAATGATTCTTATTTTTGGATTTGAACCTCCGTTTCTAGTCGAGACAAGTCGCCCACTAGTGTGCTTTTGTTGGTTAGCCACTTGCTAACACTATTTTTGCACCATCAACAAGCCTAACCCGTGGTCGTGTTGTCTGATAACGAATGGCATATGACAGCACCTGAAGAGGAAGCCATTCGTTATCCCGAAACCACGCTCCCTATCTAATTATGGCACCAACCATTAATCTGGAACAAAAGAACCTCCATTAATGTGCAAAAATAGTGTTAGCAAGTGGCTAACCTACAAAAGCACACTAGTGGGCGACTTGTCTCGACTAGAAACGGAGGTTCAAATCCAAAAATAAGAATCACAAACAAATAATGTTTTTCAAATCTAGAATACAACTTTCTGCTATAGTTTAATTTATCAGTTGTTTAGGGGTTGATGTAAGTCTTAAAGATTATGATGTTAGCGTTTCAAAATATGTTTAAAAAATTAATTTCGAAGCTTCCAGATATTATTTCGAATCTAAAATACAATACGCTATCGAGGTTCCTAAATTCTTTAAACTTGGTTCGATGGAATCTTGGTAAAAGATTTAATTTTTTATCAAAAAGTAAAAAAGAGTATCTTCAATGGAGTCTGCATGAAAAGTTCAGAGGTCAGTTTTAGTTTGTTCTATTGATTTTTGTAAAGTTTAAGATTATGGCCCGCACCTTCGAAGAGGGTGGGAGTAAGGGGGATCGAAAGAGGAGGTTCCCCTACTACTATGGCATAGAAAGTTCGCGGCGGTCACACGTCCCTATGAGAAGTTATGGGGGTTCCCCATTAAAAAATGGTTATTTGGCTTATTTGCAGAGATCATATGAAACCGTAGAATTGATTTGGGAAGTGATTTTTAGACTTGCCTGAAAGTTGGAAAAATTAAAAAAAATTATTTTATTTTGTAAAATAAATTCAATTAAAAACAAATAAAAAATAGTAAATTTTAAAAAATATTGATAAATACAATTTCTACCATAAATGTAATATAAATAGGGGTTACACAATAGAAAAACGTTTTCCAGACCTCCCTCGCCCGCCCGACCTCCCTCCCTTGTGGGTGATAAAAATGGCGTTTATCAATTTATTAAAATATATTTTTTTATTCATTTTTTATTTGTTTTGTATTTTGTAATATAATTTTTGATATAATTAATAAAAATCTTTTATTTTTTTAATTTTTTCGATCTTCCTCACTTCCGTGGGCCATAATCTTAACCTTTACCTTGATTTTTTATGAAGAGACTTGTGATCCATTTATTTTGCTCAATTCCAATATAATAAAGTTATTTTATTCATCCTGGATCATTTAAACAGATAACATTCACCCAACCATAGTGTCTACAATTCAACTTAACCAAATGAAATGTACGTTTGTCCAACATTGGACCTTTGTACAAATGTAAAGAAATGCCACAGTTCACGTAGAAAATGTCAGGACTGGCGAAAGATCTGCACGGTGATAAATGCGATGGGACCCAAAAAACCTTGAAAGGGTTATTTGAAAATACCTAAATCCCTTTTAACTATATATGTATATATAAATGGGGCATTTCTCTTCTTAGCTTGCCAGCACAGACAGTCGTTTATTTTTAAGCTGTAGGGGATGAACCGCATCGTACTTGACTCCGCATTCCGCTCGAGCAATTAAATCCGAATTGTTGGCATGTGAAGTCAAGAGAAGAAATATCTAAATTACAATCTTATTCAGGATAGATGCTCGGATGTTGCATACCTTTAGAGCTGACACCTTTAGTTTGCGGGCGCGTAACGATAGTGTATACACGATCTATCTGGCGTATTTGTTTAATTTCGTCCTGGAATTATTGTAGTTTTGTGTTTTCATCTGACAACAGACGGTTATTAATGTACGAGTATTTTCCAAGTGGAAATTATTTGTTATCAGATATCGCATTGGATATGTATCAGTTAAGTACTCAGATTCACTCACGTGAATGAGTCTTCATCAGGGAAATAGTTTGTACCCTAAATCAGAGTCAACAACATGGAAAATAGTCGTTCATATTCACATGTAGACCATTTTTCTCGATAGGGAAAATGCATAGAATTTGTCCTTGTTGTGAAACTTTTAGGTTAGTAAAAGAAATAAGTTGAACTAACTACAAATCATAAAAGCCTGATACTTCTTATGTTTTTGACCATCATCAAAAGCACTACAGAACAACAATTTCTACACTGGTAGAATTCTAAGAACTCTCCTTACATGTAATATGTTGATTACAGATACAAGTTTTAATCGGGTAGCCCTCGAGGTGTTGTTGACTTCTATTTGACAAGATATTTTCGTTCGGTATTGCTAGGGGGTGTCCTTTTATCTCCTCAAAAACAGCCCGACTTAATGACCGTCATGGTAAATGTCGACAATAAATTGCAAAGGTAGAAAGTAAAATGTCACCGAATAGAGAAGTATCTTTGATGTAATTAACTTTATTGAAATCACTTGAAATTTCCGGTGTTGACATCGGTCTTTTCAGTAAATTGATTTTACCAATTGTCTGGAATGGTAGCCATTAGGAGTTATTTTATATTAACTGAAAAGCTGACGTTGTATTGGACAGGGTTTGTGCTGGTTAAATGATGATTTAAATTTAATCAATGGTTTTAAACCAAAAATTGCGATTATTTGACAATGAATAAAAACAGCGAGATTTTATAAATACCGTAAAATTATTTCTACAGAAGATATTTTCAAAATGCTCGAAGCCAGTGGAGATTCAGTCTGAGAAAAAGTAAATGTTCAAATAAAATTCTTCCAATAAACATATAAAATTTTCACTTCATTCTGTAATTGGATACTAGCGGATTGAAAATTTTAAAGAAGATTTTCGCAGATTTAGATACCCAGTGGCGTATCCAAGGGGGGGGGGGGTTACGGGTTCAAACCCCCCCTTGGAGAAGAATTGAATGCTGAGTTGACTCTGTGGTACAGAGAGATAGGGTATCTTGAAATAGTAAACCGCCCAAAAGCGGTCATAGATGGGTTAAGCATGTGTAATTCAAACATTTTGCCGAATATATCGAAATTGCTAGAAATATTGGCTGTTCTCCCAGTATCTACGTGTACAAACGAACGATCATTTTCAACATTACGACGACTAAAAACATACTTGCGAAATTCCACCAGCAATGAACGGCTAAATGGATTGGCACTTCTAAATATTCATAGAGATCTCACTCCATCTACAGAAGATGTGTTATATGAGCTAATGAAAAAAAAATCGTCGTTTAGATATTTCACTATAATTTTATCCGGCGAAGGGTTCTGTTTTATGCTTGGACATAAAATTTGAATCCCATTTTGCACTGTTTCTCACCGTTACTTTAAATGAGTTTTGAATACTAAGTTTGTATCATTATCGGCATTTTAAAACTTTGATCACGTCGCGTAAATTTAAAAAATTCGAAGATTCGAATGTTATGAATCATACATCTCAAGCATATTTACATAAGGCCTCGTCATTACCTGGGAAGAGGTTGGTTAAAAATAATAATCGATGGCGCAACCGCCAAAATTGGGCCTTCAGGCAATATTATAGTTATTTCATTTACTTGACCAATAGAATATTAGGATGTGAAGTGGTCAGGAACACGCTCACCCGTGATTATTACCCTGATTTGATTCAGGTTCTCATTCACAGCTGAGTGAAATGATAGTGCGGCATCAAATCTCATTCCCGAAAACTATTTGTCGACAAGGAGCCTTCAACTAGCGGTAACCACTAAGTCACCCACTTTAACAATTATTCGCTGAGACACTCTGGAACGTGGGAGTTGAGTGAGATTCAGTATCTCTTCGCAATTAGATCTTTCATCTATTTCACAGTAAAATTTACGGCCTATGGTGCTTTAGACATCCCACCTAGGGGTGATACGGGCATAGTTTGCACAAATTGGATCAGTGTGTGCCGTTATCTTTTAATTATTGTATGAAGCCTAGCAATTTTATATATAGACAAAGAGTTGGTAGGAACATTAGAATATGGTCACCTGATTGAAAGTTTTCGAAGTAAAATTCCAGAAAAGTGTAATTTATTTAATTCGCACCCATATCTTAGTAGCAACAGGTTTATTTTTGAATGTTTCTTTCTATCTTTGATCTGAACCCTCAAAAAATGGATGGTTTTATTTTATCATATAATTTGTAATCTGAGGATTAGGCCTAACACCTCAGTAAAAAAAATAAACGCGTACAAAAAGTCTACCTCATGGAAATGACGAAAAATTTGCTTGAGAGCGCGGAGTTGCTTCCCTGCATGGGCTGCAAACAAGCTTAGCCAGCCCTGATTATGATAATACTCTGTCTGTCCTTAGTGACAGTTTCACTTTCCCACGGCATTTACTTCATTAGTTGCTTTCTTTTCTAGCCTGTAGGTATTGAAGGCTTTTCAATATATGTACTTGCAAACATGCATATATGTACACTTTACGGTTCCAAGGAAGTCTACAAATACAGTGTAGATTCTTTCACACGTCAAGCACATAGTTTTATAATTTGAATGAAAATATCATGAATGATTCAAGTAAATGAAACCAGACATGCAATCGGGCTAAAGTCTGCCAGAATTATTTTTGGAGGACTCCAACTTTGACCGGTGAAAAAGTATGATTACATAATTATCTCTTCATATCTACACCGAAGAACTAGCAAACGTACCTAGTCAAGACTTCAAAAATATAACCCCCCCCTTATCAAAATCCTGGGTACGCTACTGTAGATACCTCATTGTATCCCTCCTTAAACTGCAAAAACAGACATATCCATTAACAGATGACGGTGTTAGTGTTCATAAAACGATAAAAGCGAAGAAAGATTGGTTACAAGATTTTATGCATGCTCCATAGATAATCTACAATCAAATAATTTTTCTTTCGTGCGAAAATTAACTTAATTAATTTTCAAAATCCATAAGTTTTGCATTTCACATACAGCAATTTTCCCCAGCTTATTTGATTTCTACTATTATGATTTTTTAATTAAAATTTTTAAAATTACACAAAAACGTATTTTTTGAAAAATGTTTTATCTACGTCAATCCAAAGAGTTAATAGATAATACAAAAAACTGTTCAAAAATATGCAAGAATTTGTTTTTTTGATGAAAATTAACAAAATAGCAATTTTTGAAAATATTTCCACCAAAAACATGAAATTTTTCGAAACAAAAACAAACAAGAGCAATTTCGACGCAACGTTGAATATGGCAAAAAGAATGATGTGGCACAATTTGCGACAAATAGCTGGGACACTTATCGTTTCAAAACCTCCATATTTTTTGAGAAACTACGTTCAGAGAAAATGCGTTTGAATTTTCGAATACGATATTTTCATATGCTTCAGACTTACACGCATCCTTCTCTGAATGACCTTAGTAAATAATTACGTGATAAAATTAATCAGTTATTTTTCTTATATATGACTTCAAGCATTTGGAGGAACAAGGCAGCCTTAAAGTATTCTGACAAATATTCATTCTCATCTATTCAAACAAAAACTTTTTGTTTTGTAATTCACACCTCACATGGGGATTGCACAAACCATCCAAACAATGATTAATCATTCTCATGTGATGTATCCAAACAAACATCTAACCAGAAACTCATCTTTTAAGCATAAAAGTGATGTACTTATTACCAAATAAATACATTGCATACAATTGAACGAAAACCTGTCTTTTAAACATGAAAATGATGCCTTTATTTCCAAATAAATAAATCGCCTCATAAATGGACAAATCTCGTAAATTTTCCTTGCGACACCGTAAACAAATCATTACGTAACGTTTGTTATTGATACATTCATGTAGAACTCGGCACACGTTCAGTAGCCCGACATCACTCGTTGCTGCGAGCAATGGATTGGTAGAGACCTTTTTCTGTTGTGAAGAGCAATTTCGAATCTGTTTCCATTGGGTGATTTTTTTCTATCACGTGTAGTTTTTTTGATATGAATATTTTTTCCAAAATATCATAGATTAAGGTTTTTTGAATTTGTTTCATGCGTCAACTTTATAAATAGTGTATATACATACAAAATAGTGTTTAGCGAGTCGTAAAGTAATGAAGGAAAGTACCGAAAAAAGATTTTTATGGTAGGTCATATGCGCTTATACAGTATTCACTGTGAGTTTACAGCAGTCTTCTAATTGTTTACGTTCTATATCAAATATTTTGGTAAGTTTTGCACAAAGTTTATATTTTATTGTATATATGGTCTTAATGCATATTATGTATAGTTCATGTGTTTTTTTATGAACAGAGCCAATAATTATATAATAGAAATTTGGAAATTCTTCTAAAATGAATTTTATTTTGAATTAGGTTATAAAATGTCGCGAACTTGTGAGAATTCTTCAGACCGTTTTTGCTACATTTGTGGTTAACCTTCTCTTAAAACACAGCAAAATGCAATAACAGATCTTGGTCAAAAAGCTTATAAGCTTAATTTTGGATTTTCTATCGATGAGAGGGATAAAAATTGACATTGCTCAAGAACGTTTAGAGGTTGGCTTGAAGAAAGTCACAAACCTTAGCCGTTTAAAATGCCAATGCTTTGGAGTGAACCTCAGAATCATGAAAATGGTTGCTACTTCTGCATGACTTCAACACGAGAATTCTTGAAAAAGTAAAAATAAGATTGTATATCCGAACATTGCATATTCGAAGAAATCAATTCCAGGTGGTGCAATATGTCGCTCAAAGTTCATTTTTTGAATTCGCATTTAGCATTTCCTGAAAATTTCGATGCCGTATCAGATGAGCATGGTGAAAGGTTTCCCCAGGATATTATGCACGTTCAAAGACGCTACAATGGAAAATGGTCAGCAGCAACTCTTGCTGATTTCTGTTGGTCGATTCACCGAGAAACTTCGATGGAAACGATGATAAAAAGAAAAACTACAAAATAACTTAATTTATATCACCAAAATTAGATAAATTTACTGATATTTTTATAACTTGTGACTGTAAAAATATCATTTTTTACTGTAAAACTCGAACTGTAGTATTTTTTCAATTTTTGTAATTGTTGTTACTTAAAAAATATTTTTTTTTTAATTAAATGAATAAAATATTCAAAATCTATCCGCAGTATTTATTTGCATGTTAATGAATCAAAACATTGAGGAGAATTTTTTTTTTGATGTAAACCAGTGTCATTATTTTGTATACGTACTGTATTCTGAGTTTTAAGAGAGTTCAAGCAAGAACCTGTTTTAAGGATTATGTTTAAACTACTTAATTTAAGTGAAATCTCGAAAGGATTTAGTATTCCGATAACAAGCAAAGAAACAATCATTTCAGCAATGATTTCACATGTTTCCTTTTCTTAGTTTTCCATCCAAGATAACATCTAACAGATTCAGATGGTTCAGGAAAATCCTTTGATTGAACACTGGAAATGTGTTGAATACTCGCGTAAACTCTTTTGGCAACACAATTTTCCTCTAGAATATCATCCTTTGAAGCATAAAATTTTAAACTGTACTGAAGATTAATTTTAAAGTGATTTATTCTCCCATTTTCTTTACAAACATATTTTAATTTTATTTCGCTTCCATAAATGTTTTAAACCATTTAGACCGACAATTATTTTCAAGAACATCATCACATTCACGCCAAAAACAAAAATTTTTCCACTTTGTGCCCAAATGTTCGTTTTACATCCTGAAATTGCAATAAACATTCAACATTGAACATTCTCTAAATGTTCTCGTAAATTTTACCAGTCCAAACAATTCACTGGGCTATCACTTTTTTATTTTCGCGTTTATTTCCACCCTTGCAGATAAATTTGTATCTTTCGTTCGGTTCACATGTGCTGCCCCCCCCCCCCCACACACACACACACTCCCATGTGGGTTAACGACAATTTGAGTGAAAGGCAATAAAAGCTATGAATTAATTGAACGGTCATGATTACAAAACTAATTGGCCATTGATTCCAAAGCAGAAAGGGCGGTTTGGCAAGCAAGGGTGGTAGTACATCAATTGTCGACTAATTTGTAAAACAATGTGACAAATGGTTGGAGCACAGCGGTTGCCACTTTAAGGGTGGTTGAGTGTTTAACAAAACATTTTCTGGATGAGTCGTTTTTCGAGTGGTTGAACTATGAAAGCGAGAGACTGTGTTTTTTTTGTGGTTTTAGGTGTAAATTAATTGACACTATTATTGTGTTTGCAATTCAGTTTAATTTTTTTTTAACGAGAAGGTAGTGTGTCTGTAATCATGTGTCGCGGCTAAAAATGATGATGTGAAATGCTGTACTTTTTAATTTTTTTATTTTAAAATTTTATGGTAAAGGTTAAGATTATGGGGGGGAGGGGGAATTCTACTACTACTATGACATAAAAAGTTCGCGGTGGTCACGGCCCCATGAGAAGTTATGGTTCAACCTTGCTAAATTCCATAAACTTTCAAAAGATACTCAAGTAGCGTTGAAGAAATTCTTAATTAAAAAAACCCAGAAAATGAAAAATGGAAAACTGAAAAACCAGCATTATTTTCTCAAAACTCATAAGTTTCGTAATCAAAATTATGACTATAATTCTCATTTGCATTTAAACACTTGAAGGTCCTTGCTGGCACTCACATTTTCTAGCATGCGTTATTATTGGTGAAAGGAACAAACAAGTACAAGTTCTTGTACAAGGAAAATAAAAATGTTTACTCTGGTTAGCTAAAAACCAACTTAAAGATGCACGCAACGGTAAACATTGTGATGGTGTACCACAGCGAATGAACACAATAAGGAGCAAGAATTTGAAATTGTAAAGAAATGTTCACTTGAGAAGAATGATAACAATAATGGTGGTGAAATATGGATGTAGCAACAGTTCATGGCAGCCACAGGAGTTTTCAGTTAAAGAATGAGAGACAACAATGTTTTATATTCATAAATATGTTGAAAAGGATGACTAGCTTACTTTCAATGTTGAAAAAGATGATTGGCTACTGTTGAAATCCAGAAAATGCATCAAAAATTAATATGGGAATCTAGTTCAAAAATGACAATTGGTGGTAGAAATCTAGCAAATTTCCGAAAAAGAAAACCCAAAAAACATCATATTTTCATGGAATCACTCACATTTAAACAGCAAAAGTTATCTCTGTAAAACGTTTATTGTGCTCAACCACCATTTCTTTACATTTAGTTTTTCATATTCATACTTTCTTGGTTTGTTACGCGGAAAATCTGATATTTAAATTATTCAGTTCATCATCATTATCATCATCATCACCATCCCTTTCATTATCGGTCAGCAAAATTTTAGTTCGAGTCATTAAGACTGTCTTTCCTTTTTGAATAATTAAAGAGAATGACATTTTCGATGACATTTTACACAAACTTGAATGGGAATTGCTGGATTGTAATGGAAAATGTGGTAAAAAAAATACGAATGGAATTGTTTTTGTTGACGCTGAAATTTTAGTAATTTCTGTGTATCTTGATTTTATCCTTCTGAAAATATGGTACAATGAACAGAAAATTATTTTCAAAACATATTCCTTGAATTAATGATAAAAATTGCATCAATTAAATTTTAGAATTTGTGAATTTTATAAGAAAGAAGGATTGGGAGATTTAAAATGAAAAATTTGTGAACTTGAAAGGAATTTAAACGCTATATGTAAACGAAAATTTGGGGTCTAAATTTTCGTTATTAATTGGATTTTTTTTTACACATTCAAACATAGCGCAAATAGGAACATCTGTATCTTTTACCACCGACAGGGTTCTTTACATTCCAAAGAAAAGCATCAAGACATATGTAGTCTTAATATTGGGAGTAAAATGTAAAATTATGGGTTGATTTTTCTTAAATTACGTAAAAATATTTGAACTCAGATAAATAACAACAATAACTTTCAATTGCACAACTCGTATCTTATGTGTGCCAACTTGCAAAATCTGAAAATACAATGAATTACTCGAATCAATCTATGCATCTTCGTGCTGGATATTGCATGAAACGTTGCAAAAAGACATTACCAGCAACAACGTCGAAACTATTGAATCCTGCTGACTGCTTCCTGACAATGAAACATGTTTTCACATACATACTGGTTTGTAGGATTACTGTGAAGTCAGTGAAACCACGTAGACAGAATATAGTAGCAGAATATAATTTGAAATATTGAGATATAAATATTTCAGTTATCACAGGACTTCTGAAATGATTGAGCATCTCGAAATTGACTCAAATCGTGATGGAATAGTTTGAAAATATGTTTTTTGTGATGAACGATCAATGAAAATGTGATTTAAAATGGTGAAAATTAAATCAAAGACATACGGTGAAGATGTTCTTAAATGTACTAATTTTCTCCGAAATTTTCTGCAAAAATTTGAATGATAAAGTGATGAAAATTTCATTAAAGTCATTAATTAAAAAAGTAGTAAAATATTAAAATATTAAAATATTAGTAATTTATAATTGATTTCAATGAAAAAAATATGAAAAATAGTCCTGAAGAGTTAAATATACCCAAAAATTATAAAATAATATATTATAGTATTGAAGATAAAATTTCGTAGATAAAATTATGTAAAAATCCTTGATAAAACGTAAAATGTGTCAGTATTTTTTTAAAGAAAACAACGAGCTACATTTTTCAAGGAAACTAATTTTTATGAAGTTGAGGTGATTTATTTTTCAGATATAGCAAAACATTAATTGTCTTAAAGTTGTATACAAAGAGTGACAAGTGAAAAAAAATCAGTGGTAGAACGGCAACGCAATCAAATTTATCTCTTTATGATATCATAAATTGGTTTCAGTAGATTTAAGAAAACATTCAATCATTGCAAATGTTTAAGGCTTCATGTATCGCGAACGCATAAAAATATGATAAAACCAGTAAGAGCTGATAAAACTGTGTCAACTTTCGATGTGGAGTTAGTGTTGGGGAGAAGAAGGACTGAACCTGGTTTGCTTTTTAAGGAGGCAGCCTGGGTTTATTGGATAAAACTTTAACAATTTTTTATTTATCGAAATATTTCTCAGAATGTTTTGGAACTTTTATGTAATTAAACGTGGACCTGGAACTTTACAAAATTTTTCTTAAAATATTTTCTCAACTAATGCGACAAAATGGTGATATTTTGATATATAAGTGGGTGGCTATGGTCGCAACTAGAACTCAACATTTTCAGTGAAGAAATAACAAGGCGGACTTTTAAATTTTTTGCCCTTTTTTGCAACTAGAATTATTTTTAAAAAAATGGTTAAAAATTTAAAGAAAATTCTGATTCTAATTCGGACTGTTTATGTTTTGGATAATTCTTAAAAAAATTAAGCCCAATCGATCAAATAGATTTATCAAAATCGTGTCAACCACGTCAAAAAACGCTGTTTTGAGAATAACGCGTTTAAGGTACTGGTACACTTTAGAAGGTAAGAAAAGACAATTTTTGAAGAATTTTTCCCTCAGATACTTTTTTATACTTATATTAACATGATTCTTTTTAATAATATTTTCATATTTGAATAATACAAAAATAAAAACAAAATATTTTTTTATTAGTCCCTTATATAGAGGGCGCTGAAATTAGATTTTAAAAAAATCGTTACTCCACGGCGGATAGATAATCTGTGGATTGCTAGATCTGAAAGAAATTTATTTAACGGGATTTTGAAAAGTAAGGGCTTTCACATCGTAATCCACCATTGTTTTCAAAAAAAAATCACTTTAAAAAATAGCGAACTTGTGAGAAAAATGCCAATAATCGACCTATTTTTTCGTAGTTTAGATACCATAATACCATACCCCTAAACTTGTCGAGAAAATTTCACGAATAATGTTTGCTCTCTCTCTCTATATATATATATATATATATATATATATATATATATATTCAGGGAAAATTTAATGTAATTGACATTTTATTTTTTTCCTTGCCTTGCCAAATATCTTTGGATTTTATGTAACAAAAAATGGTCAAAATTTGAACACTCGGTGTATGTAAAGGATAAAAATACATTTCTTCCGGTCGGGACAAACTCTGTTCGTTTATCCGATGTTCGAAAGTTAATGAAAAGACCTAAACGACTCTTATTAAGACAAAATAACTTTCAAATGCTACAGTTTTTTAAACATAAATCTTCATAAAATAAATGCAGTCTTTAAATACACTCACCGTATTTCAAATCCTCTTAGTTTTATCAAAGGTAAAAAAATATATTTTCCACGAAAGCTTGGAGGAAAAATGGTCATGATAAAAATTTATCATGAATTTTGCAGAGTTGATAATCGACTTAACAGTCATGGTGAAAAAGGCATCCATCAGGAGGAGTCCTTGTCAGGTTCACGTTCACATTCATGTTCACGGTGTATTTTGGATTTTGTCAGTTTACATCACTCCATTGAGTCAGGTGACAAAGGTCAAAGCGAGAGTACATGAAATGGAAGTATCATAAGCCTGTTTGGTTCTATGAAAAGGAGTTAATAGGATTTATTTCGGAATAGTTGGTTGTTGATGAAGAGCCAGGTAGTATGAAATGAAGGATGTTGAATTTATAGATGTGAACTTTAACTATGATGAAGATCCATTAGGAGTTCATCAAACTACTTAAGTTAACATGAAGGCGCTATACTGCCGTTTGTTTAATATTGGACTAAAGATTAGGGAATTGAGTTGGCGAGGGACAAGGATCAATCCCATTTTAATTAGAAAACTGTTGATGTTACTTAAAAGAGATCAATTTTCCTAGTGAATGGAATAACAAGATCTGAAATGATTTTAATTGGAAAATTCAGTTGAAGTAACGAAGCTCACTATACAAGTAAAGTTCGTTACTTGATCAAACTAGATTTAATTTAAGCTTTAAATTGATTCTTAAATCATTTTAAATATCCCTTTTACAGGTGGGGTAGCAGCCATTCGATTGTTCGTCCGTAAACGTATTTGACTGTATGGTTTTTTCATTTATCTGGAGTATTCAATATGTCCAAATGCTAAGTAAGTTCATTGAAAAATCTGATGATTCAACTGTCTAAAGGGTGGTCAGAAAATTTATGAGCTTGACCGGATGAAAAATCACAACGCTTAAGTTTTTCACAGCTTTTACTAACGAATTGCATACAGTAACGATCAATGCTATCAATTTGCTAGAAAATCTGTTAAGTATGTTTGAGATATATTTTTTTTTGTAATTTCTTGCAATTAAAATGTCTGCCAAAATATTTAAGAGAAAAGTATTTAGGGAAATCATTTGCAAAACTGACGGCCTGACCCATAGAGTAAAATATCAATTTCAGAAAGTCTATTGCTATAAAACAATTTACGAAAACGCATTTCTACAAATTTTAGCAATATTCGAGTGCACATTTCATGATTTTAAATAAAAGTTAACTATCTTTGGTGAAGTGGTAAATAATCAATTTAAAATGAAAAAATTTCATTAAGCATGTTGTGTGAACCATCCATTTCTATGAATACCTACCTATTAAAGATGTTATGAACTTTCTAAAAATGCATTAAAAAAGATGTTGCAGATGTGCATGATCATAAACGACTTTCAACTTATTTTTACCCTTTTTTGAATATCCACAAACTCATAAATTTTGGGCACAATTGATTTAATTATGGAAAAAGCGTTTGTTTTTTTGAATTTCGGATCAAAATCTAAGAAAGTTTTGAGATGTAGATCAAAAAGAGATGAGATGTGATCAAATAGTTCATAGCCCTTAATATGTTTGTAACTCCTTAATGAAGTAAAATCAAGATTTTTAGAAGGATAATTATCTACTCAGGATGAATTGAACTTACACTTAAGTTGAAAGACATTGTTAAAATTATCCTACAGAGTCCTTCAATTTGATGTTGCTTGAGTGAAGACACGTTGTTCTAAAACAAAGCCAAAAAAAAATCACTGAACATCATCTCTTGAAAGTATATAGGTTCCTTCGTTATACATACCCAAAAGAAGTCTTCATGAAAAGGCACTTTAACTACTCTACACACAGGACAGAGGCTACGAGCATTTTATTGAATCAATTTATGAACAAGTTTGGACTGAAAAACCAGCAACATATTCAGTTGTACAACGAGATGATCCTATTTCGATCCATTATTGCATTTGGAATAGCGTATACAAGGAGCATACCATCCAACCACTTGTCCTTTCTCATCCCTAGCCGCATTTTCATCTGCTTCTCATCTCAATCCTTAAAATACTTTGCATGAGTTGCAGGATTGACATTCCGTGCTTTAGGACGATTTTCCTTGTTGGCTTCATTAAAAAGTCATGTGAGCTGTGGTTTAGTGCCGAGTCGAAATCGTTTCAGGATTTTAAGTGAATTAACACACAAGATAATGCCACAACATGTACATTTCATTAAAACTCGTTTTCTGGCTTAATGGCCTTCCAGGATTCATTCATGGAGTTTGGATTGTTGCCGGCTAGGCATGTGAAAAGGATCCGAGAGACAAAGTGAGAGAAAACTGCAAGGATTTGCTTCAACCAAGCTTGGATTGCTGTTTATTGACCCGTTTTCAAGATTTTTTCAAGTGAATCTTTTTGACCTGTTGAATATTTCAGATGGGGTTCGTACAGAGTGTGAGGATTTTCAAGAGATAATTGAATAAATTGTTCTTGTTACGGAGGATTCATAATTAATTTTAAGCTCTTAGTGAAGAAAATATTCAGAAATTAGCTCTATAATTGGTTGTTGGTTGTTTAGCCTAGGTTTCATTTATTTTTTCAGTAGAGTTTGATGATCAAAATCAAATTTCTTTTTCGAATTAATGTGCTGGAAAATAAATGATAATACTCAAAAGCAATTTTTACAATGTATGTCACAAATTTGGTTTCGAATATGCGGGACATTTTCAAACGAAGAAGTAATAGAATTAGTTCTCAATCTATATTTTTTTTGAATACTAGTTTGTCTCGAAAAAATCGTTAGTAAAAATTGTTTTATTCTTAGTTCACATGCAAAATTTGTCTGCCCATTTTTTTTTGTTTATCAAAATGTTTGTCATTGAAGTATACAAAAGATCTACTAATATAAAAAGTAAGTTTGAAAAATTTGAAGAAAGAAAAATCACGGAACTTGGGTAGATTTTTGGAATTTAATTTCACCTACTCGCACTTTGTGTGTTAAAGTTTTTACTTTCCAGTTCACCCTTTGAGGCTTTAATTTATTTTCTGCCTAGAACAAACGATACCAAATATATATATATATATATATATATATGTGTGTGTGTGTGTGTGTGTGCATTTTATTCCAACCACTATCCTCACCGAGCTCCGTTTATGATATACGACACACTGTATCTAATGCTGAATCGAAATTAAATCTCTTTCACTTATCCTTGGACACTAGCACTACATATGTGTATTTCCGGGCCGCATTTCAAATCCTTTCGCCTATCAATAGTCCTCTATGGCTCCAGTACAAGTATGTGTTCGAAACGAGCCAAAATAAATCGACATAGGTCCATTCCTCACCAGATCCCAAGCAGTTTGGTCAAAGTTGTCTAGCCCCGTTTGAGTCCTTTTTTCCAAGAATTTGGCTAGTGTGAAATATATTTTGGCCAGGATGCGAAGAAGAATAGTGAAATGTCTTTTTCGTCTTGCGATCGATTTTGCTTTGCCACTCCATTTACGATTTTTTCTAGTCTTCCTCGTTTTTCGTTCGAACGTTTCGTTCATTCTTGGTGCTTCGGGATCAACGAGTTCTGTATTTTGTATCCGGTCAGCATGTCGAAAAGACTAAAGATACAGTATACTACGTGCACATACTGGTCGAGTACAATCCTTTTACATTTATCAGTTGAATACCCGGGGAATCGCTTTCAGCTTCAGAAAATTCACAATCAAGCCTTGTTCTTTGCAGGCGAGCGCCAGAAAGAGGTGTGGTGAGCTTTGCGATCGTCCTTACAACAACACAACCAAACACACAAATCTATATGATGAAGTAGGATACGAAAGAGCAAAGAATGGGTGGTTGAAAATGTTTAGCGCTTATTCAGAATGGTTGCACCTTGAAATTTCAATACGTGTTCCCTGGGAGGTCAGGTTTTCGGGAATACGTGGTGCGTTCATTTGTTCCCGAGCGATAAGAAATATCTGAAATTGAGAATGAGAAAGGGATGTGAGGGTCGTACATGTGATGGATACATCAATCTTTTATTGAAATCTACTGGAGCTTGGCATTTTGTGTATTGAATAGATGAATCGGTTACAATTTTTTTCTGAAGAATGGTTTGATATTGAATTTCATGGAGTGGTTCACGTTACACGATGGAATGGAAACCATTGCACAGGTCGACTTGAATTATTAATTTTTCCACTAATTTTGTGGCCTTGATGACGAATCTTAGTCTTATTTCATCGTATCACGTGAGATTTTCAATGAAATTAATGTATTGGCAATCTTTTTTTAATAAAAAAAAATAATTTAAATAATTAAATTTTGGCACTCTTTTCTCGAGTTATGCAACCTTCCTTAAGAAAACCATAGTAACAAATCCAGACGTAAGACTTCGCGCGTGAATAAGCCTTCAAAGTAAGTCTGTTTACAAAATTATACTGAGATTAGAGTGCAAAAGCATTTTACTTTTGGTATTTATTGAATCTTGTTAATGATTTATGGGGTCAACAATATTTATGAAAACAAATAAAATGTCTGATTTCAAAAAAGAAAAATAAACCGAATCCATGTTTTTTAAGCTGGCGAACACAATTAAAAAAAATACTCAACCGATCACTCTGATTTTTTAATATGTTGTTGTTTACATATATGGCTATACCCGTTATGAGAATCATTATGATCGGTATCAAATTATCCGATTTTCCACTGTCAAAATTAGGTTTTTTTAAAAAAATACGGCCACCATTTTGTTACTTTGTAATTTAAAAAATCATTCCGATACCTGACATAGGCACTTAAACAAGAATAAATTTGGTGTTTTGTTTTCCAGATGACCCAGTGACTTGAAATCACGTCCACCGTCAATTTTTGTTGTTTTTTAGAAAAGTGATATGTTTAAAACAAAACAATAAAAAAATCTATCCTTCAAAATGATATCTCTTTTCTTTCAATTGAAAAGAAGATGGTTAAATTTTTTTTTTGAAAATCGTAAGCTAAAAGACTTCTTAAAATTCAACTGTAATCGTGGACTTCGCAGCTAGTTTATTCTATTTGTATCGAACAATTGAGACTGTGAACAAATCCAAAAAGGCAATCTTTAACTTTTGGTATGCCGATGATGCGGAGGGAGCCAACTAATTACATTTAATTGCTATTTTTGCTGCACGATTGTGAAAGGTTTTAAGGCAAAAAAAGTCTATGCAAATGTAACCTCAGCTAAACGTTCGATTCTACACGGTCCAGAAATTCCAGTACCACTTTTTAATTCAATACTTGATCTTAGTTCAACGTCCTAGAACCAAGTATACAACGTTAAGACTTGGATATAGTTGAGCAGATAAAGAATCTGCTTAACTTCTTGGATGTAGACTTCATGCAAAACACCTATTAGCTCCTGAGACACAATTTTCTTGGTATAAAAAACGTAAAGCAGAATTTGTAACTTATTTTTTTCAATGGGAGTCATTAGTTTATTGTAATAATATTCCTGCTCTTGTTGAACATTTTGGTGTACAGTTTGATCCTAGTTTTTAACGTGAAGGCCTACCCAGATGGAGTTCAACTCCACAGGTCTTATAAGACCACGGTTAACGATTAGCATGCACCAAGACCCCCCACTAATCGTACTTGTCGGTAACCCACAACTTATGTTATGAACACTGCTTTTCCGAGTATGTGTCCCAAGTTTATCCAGAGCTTGCTTGGACTCCTTCATAACCCTTGGTAAAGATCGGACCTATCAGCATCCTTACAGCGACATCCCTGTTGATAGCGCAACAGTACGCCAACGCACGCAAAAGGGTTGCCGAATAGCTACCGGTCCCAACTTGTATTAGAAATGACTGTATCCGCTTTGGGTGTCAACCACATCCACCAAGTTTCTACCTCCACAGATTACTCGGCCAAAAACCGGCAAAGGTAAGTCCCTGGACCCCTGGTTACCCTTGGCATCAGTATAACCCTAGTAAGGTGTCATCCTGTTGAAGGGATGTTGATCTGAGGATCGGTCGGAACTCCTACTCCTTGACACTGGCTTGGGACAGTTCTCCAAGCTGTTTTGGTCGAGTACTAAACATCTGCTGGTCGACACCACCAGAATGCTCGTTCCGCTATGCGATTTTTCCCAGGCATACTCGACGCCAGTTGTGCCTCCCTCAGTTCCTTCCCGATCCCAGCGTTGGAAAGCGGAGTTGGTTCGGTGTACAATATTGTCGTTCATTATGGTGACGTTTTATCGATTCATCAACATGAAATTTAAAGGGGATTATTTTACATAGCTCTAATCAATACGCTTCTCTTCCTGTCGCTCACTCTAAATTTGAAAATCACGATTGACAGCTTTGTGGATACCTTAAATATGTATCTATGTTGTTAAGTCAGCAATCAGGATAAACAAAATATTCTTGTTTTTTGTGTGAGTGGGATAGTAGAGCACGACATCTATACTACGTGGAAAAACAATGGAATCCTCGTAAAAAACTTCAGCCAGGAACCAGAAATTTAATACAAAAAAAAAATTAATTGACCCAGAAAATTTTTTGCTACCTCTGTTTCATATTAAATTGGGTTTGATGAAACAATTCCTTGATGTTTTAGATATAAAAAGTGATAGCTTTAAATACCAATGTCAAAAATTTCCAAGAAAATCTGATGCGAAATTAAAAGAAGGGATATTCGTTGCACCACAAATTAGATCTTTGCTGAACGATGGGGCATTTTAAGTAACAGTGAATTAGAAGCTTGCCTGACGGTCAAAAATATTGTTAATGATTTCTTAGGAAATTATAAACAGTCTGACCATAAAAATATTGTGACAACTTAATTGGATAAACAAAAAAATAGGATACAATATGAGCATCGAACTCCACTTTCTTGATTTACATCTGAGTTTTTTTTCCTGAAAATTTTTGTGAAAATCAGGGAGAACGATTTTATCAAGAGGTTCCAAAATTTTCAATTTGTCGTCCGATGTTATTATGTTGTTACTTGTTTTTAACTTCCCAGTATATGGGAAGTTCTTGTAATCGCCTCGAAAATCGAAATTGAAATTTTCAACATTTCTTTACGTTTTGAGGTCTATAGAGTATATATAAAGTGTTTTTAGAAAGAAGTATGTATGTGTGTGTGTGTGTGTGTATGTACGTACGTACGTACGTATGTACGTTCGTGGACACTTTTTTCTACGACGATAACTCACGTAAACAAAGTCGTATCAACTTCGTTGAGGTGTCAATCGAAGCGTCTTTGCAATCTTAAGAGCTGATTAGTTTTTGAAAATCTTCGGTCAAAGGGGTTTGCTGTTTTGCCCGTTTGAAGGTCATTTCTGTCATGCGTTATATCTCGCGAACCAAACATACGATTTTTTTGAACAAGGTGTCAATTGACGCGTATTGACGTTTGCGTGATTCTATCAAATTTTTAAAAAAATTCGTGGAGGCGGTTTTTTAATTTTTTAAAAAAAGGTAAAAAAATAAGGTTTTTTTTCAAAAACACAAAATTTTCAACCTGATTTTCAAACCTAAGTAATCAATGTTTATAAAATTTGCATACTCCAAATAGTTTTTGTAAAAAAACCAGCCAAAGTTTTTTTCATGATTTCAAAAAAAAATTAAATAAAAAATAAAAAATCATTAAACGTTCAAGGTCATTTACGTCATTCATTATATCTCGAGAACTGAATATAATATTTTCATCATTAAAGTGTCAATCGACGCGTATTATCATTTTTATGATGTTTTTATATTTTAAAAAATCGTTAAAGCGTTTTTTTAATTTATTTAAAAAAATTCGAAAAGTAGTGTTTTTTTCATAAAAAGATTCATTTTTAACCTGATTTGCACATCGTAATAATAAATGTTTGTAGAATTTATAAAATTTTATCAATTTTTGTAGAGAAACCAGCAAAAACTTTTCTCATGATAACAAAAAAACTAAATTAAAAATAAAAAATCATTCAAAGTCACCATGTAAAAAGGGTTCATTCGAATCATAATACCTTAATCAGTCAATCAAAGTTTATTAATATTTGCAAAATTTGAGAAGATTTACAATAATCTTCACAGCACCATGTTTTAACTTTAATGAAAAAACTGCTATGTAACCTGTCCCCCCTCCGATTTATCCGCGTGAATAATCAATCAAACCAATGCACCAAAATCCATACGTAATCAATTTTGCAAGAAGTACATTTCGACTGCTTGTTTTATACCCTTTTGGTATCCAGTATTCGTCAGCTTCGTCAATAAGACTCAATATGACTACAATATGCTAGACCAGTTTAATGAATAGCAATCAATTCAATTCTGGTCCAACATCACTATCACCCTGTCCTTAATAAAATCGCTCTATTCAAATCCAATTTATAGCCAAAGCCTAGCCAAAGAAAAATGGAAGTTACCCCCAAAAAAGTGACCGGAAAAAAATGTTGTCGCCTGTGACCATAGGCAATTAATCCTTGAATCCTTCTATTGCATATTTTTAACACGCAATACTTTTAGTCCTCCGGGAAAATCTATGGATGTGTGATTTCGTCCCTGGATTAAAGTGTTTGCTATTGCAGTCGAGAGCGTGAGTGCCGTTTGGGGATAGCAACAAATTTTCAACTAATTCCAATTTGTATCGTCGAAACAAATTAGATGACAAACGGAAAATTTGCGAGTGTGGGAAGGACCCAAGAGATGATAAGTGGTTTCAGCTGTTTTGTGAATATTAAAATCTAATTCGAATTTGTTTATTCACCGGCAAAGGTTTTGTGGATATTACAATAAAATTAGTTGAAGGATAATTTAATTTAATTTTTAGATAAATACGACTGTCTGCATTTCGATTGCAATTTCATTTTGACCAGTACGTACTTTCTGAAAATATAAGGTCGAAATTCAATGCAGTTTATAAGAAACAATTAACTTTTTAGCTTGAAGAATTAACATCGTTCAGAAGAACCGACGTATGCGCGCTCCAATTAACATAAAGCAAGGGTAGTGTGACGAGTTATTAAACGTTGCCGTCCATTTTTTGGAAGTCCTAGAAACCCAGTTAGACTTTCAGGTCTTAAAATTCAAGAAACACCCTTAAATCTAAATTTTCCATTCATTTTTTTAAATTTAATTACCTTTCAATGTCAATCAAGCTGAAAAATCATAAAAGCTCATAATATATTGCAATGTTATCTCAGATTAATAGCATGTCTAGTCAACCGTCATCAATTTTATCATGCCTTTATTCTAACATAGATTTCATGTTGACGATGCCAAACTCCTTTTACATGCTATAATTTCCCCATACTATCCCAAAAGGATTAAATGAACGTTAATAAAAACCAACATCCCTTCGCCCTTGATCCACGTGACCCCTTCCGAATTTATTTACCGGAAAATTGTTGGTTATTTTTTTTATTCTCATCCAAAAGGATGGATATCTTTGGCAACACACAGAGACAAACAAAAAGGGGATGACTGCTTAAGCCCTGCAAAATGACATCATTGAAAACCTCAAAACCTCATCGTTAAGATATATGACACGGGTCAGTTTTGTTTATTACCCTTCCTTGTTCCGTAGGGGTTGGCGGTGGGTTTGTCATCAGGAGCGGCTATCGTTAAACTTTTGCAGGATATAGGTACGTGCATGTAGCATAAACGAAGGACTGTTACAGCCAACGAAAATGTAGAAGTCAATCCTTTATCCTTTCGGATTAGTTTGAAGTGTGTTATCAGAAGCACAGAGAAATGCGGATACAAAATTAAATCCAGAGATATTTTCGGTAGTGGCACGTGAGAATGGTGGGTTTGAAGGTGTAGTTAAAAGGTTTGTTGACTTTGTGTTTTGAATTTTGCTTGTATTAATCTTTACCTGTCGTTTGATGGGCAGGATAATAAACTTTTAACGACTAGTACGAGTGTATCAAGATTTACAGTGGAATGTAATTCACCAGATAACATGGAACAATAAAGTTTTGGTTTTGATGACCAACAGATATTGGTTGCCAAATTGGAAGGAAACTAACAGAAGGACTTAGTCGAAATTTATCAATTGATTTTTCAAAATTTCTAGCTTAGCGAACTCTTGCGATATAAAACTCTTCAACCCAAGACATCACTAGCAAATTCTCTGAACAAATTTGGACATCCTATTAAAACTTCAATTATTCTAACTACCAGGATCCTAGTCCAATCCTTTACTAACCTATTGTCTGCAACGCCACTGATTTTCCAATAATTATTACCAACTGAAAATTTCTCCCAACTTATGTCCCCAACTATGCTTTTATCAAAATCGCCGAGACCACCTCAATGGCGGCACGAACTTTGACCAGGACCTTCGATCACACAGTTTAACGTCGCCTGCAAATGAATAGGATGCACTTAGTCAATCAACTATGTTCCGGTAAGTGTTCTCATTGTTGAAAGGTTTGGCCCAAGAACTAGTACAAGTCATTTTGCTCCTTGAAGAGCGTCAGAAAGAGATGACTTTTAATTAAGTTAAGGACTATAAAGTAGGGTTCGTCGAAATGGAATAATGTGCCAATAATCCTCGCTCTATTGTCCTTGGTGATAATTTCGTTTTTTCTTCTTCGCTTTTACTGAAAGAAAATTAATTAAAGAACGCAATTTACTCTCTGTCAAAGAAAATTCTGTGTGCTAAGTACTTTGACTATTTTTCCTTTGGTGCGTTTTTTTGTTGATGCCGAAATGGAAAGAATGCTGAGAGGTCGCTCACTTGCTGTTGACTATGTTCAGCCAAAACGATGCAAGGGTATGGGAAGGGTTTAAGAATTTGATTATCCGTTCCCTTTGAAAAGTGCCTTTCCTTGGTCTTGGTTTTTTACTTTTGGTTTTGATCCCAAGTGATGGATATTTGTTTTGCTACAATGAAATGAAATACTTCCTTTGAAAGCAGTGCCAGCCATTTACAGGATGGCTACTGAAAGAATTTGTTTTGGCTGGATTTAAGCAGACAAAGCAGTTCCCTTTGATTGGCGCACAATTGGGTTGTTTACAGAATGTTCATCAGTTCAAAGTGGAATTTCGTAATGAGCGGTGCAATTAAGAAGGAACAAAGACATTTTGAAGGTACATTAAAATAGAGCCATTTACATAAATGAGGTAGTAATTAAATGAAGTTATTGGAACACATGTAACTGCTTTGGTTTTAAAGTTGAAAAGAAGGCAGTTTTGAACTTTGTTGAGAAGAAAACTTGTACTTCTTACCAAAATGCCCAAATTTATTATTTTATTTAAATAATCAAAACAAAAATGCGGAGATTCTTTTTTGGAGCTGGTAACGCTGCTTCTTCGTTCATCATCAAAACTAAATAGGTCAAGTGTAGAAACGTCATTTAATCAGCTGATTCAGCTTCAGAGAATGAACGAGCACTAAACATGGGCTCAAATGAGTCAGCTTATCGATTATCCTTCTGGTTATTTAATATTTGAGGCTTATTTCATTCTGAAAATGTGAAAATAGTTAGTAATGCACATATTGCGTCAATAAGTCAGCTACAAAGAATCTATTTAAGTTACTATGCGCCTAAAGTTAATGCAATGTAATAAGTGCAGCTGTCACAAATATTGGAGAATAAATTGGCTTGCACAAAATAATTTATACGGCTATGTCCAATGGCAAAACAAAAAATAAAAAATATGCCATCCAAGAAAATCGAAATCTTACCACCACACTACAAATCCTTTTTCTAAATCTAATTTTGTGATAATGTTAAAATTATGGAAGAAAACAAAATTTGTCCTCAAATTTCTTAATTTTTATTTTCAAAGCTATTAAGCATTATATTACAGTCGAAAAGGCTTCAACTGTCGACAAAGATTTTGAAAGAAAGAAGATAAGTGAAAAATTCATAGTATATTCTTTAGGAAATATTTCACGGAGAAAATGAAACGACTTTTAAGATAAAATCAGAAGAAATATAGAGATGTGGTGTTTTCTCAGATTCAGAAGTTTGAGTCATTAAGTTTTGATTGAAAATCGGAAGGGAATTCATCGAAATTGTCCTGAAATTAATCATGCCAGAATATATTCGAAAAAAATAGCTATGAATCCAGAAAAACAGCAGTCCAAATTATGCAGTATTGTGGTGTTTTCAAATATTTAACAACAACAAAAACCATTTTTTGCTGTTTGCTTCGATACCTAAAAAAAATTTTGTGAACTTTTTGACATCAATAATAAAATAAGATATATTACAAAATATTTCCACACATGTTTTTTGAGATGAAAACATATGTTGAAAATATCCGGGAAAGTTATTTCATCGAGAAAAATTTTTGAATTTGCAAATGAAGTAGCTTTGTAGCTAAATTTGAAGGGGTCCTCCTAATATTTTTTTTATCTACAAAATTGAATGAAAGGACTTTGAAGTGTAAGTAGAATTTTTCCCGAATAAGTTCGTGTCCTTTTTCGTTAGAGTTTTAAAATATAAAAAGTTCTCAAAAAGCTCAATGTTTTCAGTGAGTGTAACAAGGTCTCATCGAGGTTAATTTAATGACAATTTTTCTTGTTCCTAATAAGTTGTGAAAATCTGAGTGGACCCTTTTTAGAGGAAGCATTTAATAAATGTTTCACTAAAATGCTTGTCTATTTTTTTAAGGAAAAATCGAAAATTTGAAATCCTCATCAAACCATCTATGAATATAAATCCACAGAATTTTTTCGCCGAACAAATGTTAATAATAAAAGCTAGGCGCTTAAAAAATGTTTATTTATTTCAAGGAATATTCGAAGAAAACCATTATTTTAAAGAGTAAAGACTCAAATCCTGTTTGAGCGAATGTTCGTTAAATTTTTATATAAATTACCAAATATTTACCTCTATCTGATCCTAGGACTAACAATATTCGGCTATCAAATTTTTTCACCGCATCATTGATCACATCAATCCATTTTGTCGTGAAAATACCATAATAGAACGTCATATATATTTGAAAACGGGCTTGACAGCTTTCCATAAATGACCATTAAATCCATTCAAGCGTGACTGACGAAAATTGCGTCACGAAATGAAAGTTGAATGCCATCAGGATTCTTTCCCATCCTGCTGTTTTTGATCTTAATACCTTCCAAGAAGGTGCCATTTATTTGAAGGAAAAAAATGAATTGAAAAGGATGCATGCATGTAAAACATGGTGAGACGTTCCTTCGTTTACTGTATAGAGACAATAACATACGAGATGAGTTTTTCACTATCCTCCAGGCAACATTCGCAGCGACTATAGGTTAAGGAAACTGCATTTTCCGCGATGCTTTGCGACATTATCGTATTCCTTGGCATTTACCATCCTTACATTGAAACTATTTTCTTTAGTTCCTCGCGATGTCGCCTTCAGTTCTATCTCTGCTGTGGTTTTTCGTGTATTTCTTAGGGCTTTATCTGAACAGTAGCTAGTTGGTGATATGTGTATGACAGTATCGCTATCCGCAGATCCGATCCTTGCTCTTTGCCAGCTGAATGCCAGAAAATTATGATGCGTCAGCTTCTTGTAATAAGTTCACGAAGGAAGAGCATTGAATAATATCTAGATATGCAAATGCTGTTGTAAGCGAGCCGAGCTCGGTGACGAATCTGCAACACAACCAGCAAGTATCCGAAATGAGTGGTTGTTCTTGTTGTTGTTGTTCATGGCAAAAGAGTCCTTGCTTGTTTTGGATGGTTGAATGGGTTGCCAGTGCTGACTAGGACTCATGTTGTTCATCTCATTTATTCGTATGCGCATGGTTATCGTTCACTTTTGAACTGAATCTGACTATTATGAATTTGATATGCAGAAGGATTTCCAAGGATTCTTAAATTTTTTTAGAGTCCATCATCATCATCAAAAGCGTAGATCGTCTTATAATCTCTTGAAAACATTGCCTCCAGCAGTTTCAGTTCATCGACACGCAAGAATATGGTCGAAATAAATTATATAGGTACCTACCGTCAAAAAATAAAGAAACTTGTTCGCACACAATAAGTGGTAGTGTTAGTGCTCTACAAGTATTTATAAGACACTTTCTTCCATCAGATGAATGTAAAAAACATTAAAAAGCATATTTAAAGAGCAATAATGCTGGAACCAGAGTCTTTTCAAATCGAGATCATCTAATAATAGTCGAGGTGCATAGTGAAGAGTGTGCATTATTTACCGTTGTGTTACTTTGATGATGCTATCACAATGAAGACATCCTTCTTCCATCAAACACTCACTATTTGTGGCTTAAGGGCTTCTCTGCGATCACATGTGGATTTCCAGAACGCTGAATTCTTTGGGTCTGTTTATTGACATAACCTTCAAGATGAAAGTGAGCTTCGTTCAAAAAGATGATTTTGCTCTCAAAACTAACGACATTCTCTAATTTATTTATTCAAGCAGTGTTCAAGCGTAAAATGATCTGTTTCTACATGTATGTCAATACGTCAACTGCGTCACTATTGCGGATATAATGTGCACAAAAAGAAACCAAGAATGGGTTATGCTATAATTAGCCTAGACTACCACCAAAACCATAAAAAAATTTGACGGTTGCCCTTATGAGAATAGTTTTATATTGAATGCAATTGAATTGACGATTTTTAGTTATTTATTAATTTATTTATTATACAGTCATTAAGTATATTGTAAAGTATTGAATCGAAAGTCAACATGCATTTTTTTACCAAAGTAGACAAGTTGTTTTAGAATGAGGTTCACTAGTATTTCAGAATCACAAAAATAATGGAAAAAATCGTCCTATTAGATTTCAGAAAAGAATTATTCAAGCTTCTAGTTTCAAACATTTTTATGGATTGATATTTAAAAAAATTCTAACTTTGTTGTCCTATTATACCAATTTTTGACCTTCTCAATTCGACAACACTTCATTTCCTCCACACATTCGAAATCCTTACGGAGTTACATTCTCAGAAAGTGTACGTAGTTCCCACGGCGAGAACAACACGATGCACATCATCCCCTAAACGTTTGGCATCCACGAAGGCTTGGCAACCAGTCGCACGAATTCAAACCCACCCCCCCAAACACTATTCGACAGACATTCCACATAATTGTCCATTATGAATGGGTGGTTGTGCCTCGTGAGCCCCTGAGCCGAGGACAGGCCTCGCGACAAGACTTCTTGGGCTTCTTCTTATCTAAATTAAATCTGAAAATCACCCGGCATCGCATCGAAGCAAATGGCTTCTTGGAAAAATAGGACATTATGGGGTGGTGTGTGCTGCAACGTTATCCTTGCATGCAAATGTAACCTGATCATGGCGGTTAGTGTAACACAAAAATACATAGTGGCGGTAATAAGATGGCCTAGAAAGCACACGTACACCCATTTCAGTTAATTTCAGATAGTGCCATTGGATTCTTTTCTTGGCACCAACTTATCAAGTTGCGATTGCTTCGGGAATAAATAAAATGATAAGACAGCGGATATCCTTTGTAAAACGTCGTTTTGAAGCGTGCATTTATTTCGAAAGAATGTTCAAAGGCGGCATTGAATTTAATTTCGAAAAATTATTTCGCATTTGTCGCACAACAGACAAGCCACTTCGCAGCTCCTCAGAATGGATAGAAGAACGTTTTATCTATTTCAGCTACATTACATTACACAGTGTCCTTTTAGTCCTGACACAATACATTCCAGCGCTATTTTAAATTCGATTTAAAATTACTTCCGCTCTTCTTGACAACCCATTCTGTTAAAATGCTTTAAAAGCGTCCTTGCTGTCTGGCGGGAAAAAAATGCGATGACCTAAAAAAAATGGCTGAATTCAATTTGGAACCTAAATAGAGGATAAAAGCTTTTCAATATTATTTCATCGTTACGCTTTTTAAGAATGAAAGAAAGAAAGTGTCGACGCGACAGAATAAAAAACCTTGGAGAAAGTCTCCATTGCATGCATGCACAGCACATTTGTTTTAGCTGCAAGAAGTGCTGAAAGTTTTTGTTTTATTCGTTAGCTGGTTGGAAAGGAAGCCACAAAGCACTGCTTAAAGAAGTCGAGGGTCATAAAGACGTGTAATATGTATTGATAAGCTGTGAAAAGCGTAAGGGATGGCGTTACTTTTTCTGTACCGACAATTGAAACAGATGAAACTTTGAAAGAACACCTGACAATGCATAATCCATTCTGCAAATACAATACAATCTATACCTTTCTACCACGAAATAATCATTGGACCGTTCATCTTCCAGCAATAACAAAAGAAAAGAAAACTACTCTACGGTCACTCCTTTTTTCGGTCGTCTTAACGCTTCGAAAAATCCCCATTATAATAACCTTTCATAGCTTTTAATATTTCTTTTGCCAATTCTGAGCAGATTGTTGCCAAAGAAAAGGATCTCACCCAAGGGTTATTACGAAATCCTGTCTTTATGACACCTTGTTGGGGTGGTATTATGTTGTGAGCTCTTCGTGAATGGAAGGTCCCGAAGAAATCTCTTTGTTGCGCTCGCCTTATCTCGAACGTAGTTTAACCTTTCATTAATTTTTAGTAGTTTATGGCTTCGCATTTGTACAATCTACAAATTGTTATTAGTTTTAGTGGTTGTGATAAAATATAACTATGTATTTGGCTCCTTTGAATCTCTTGGGAAGTTAAAAAAAAGTACGTATCGCATGCAGACTGCTATAGGGGGAAGTGATTTTCGTTTAAGTGAAGATTGGTTCCGGGCATTTGAGGTGGCGATCTACTCAGATCGGGTTTAACTCCACAACTGAGGATTATTGTAATATAAAATACACTATTTTTTCGGTGAATGAAGCTGAAAATCCTGCTTCTTTTGGATACTGGGTCGGTAAAATACAGTTTTCAATTAGCAAATGAA
Organism: Oxycera nigricornis; assembly: GCA_963942545.1. Taxonomy (NCBI): domain Eukaryota; kingdom Metazoa; phylum Arthropoda; class Insecta; order Diptera; family Stratiomyidae; genus Oxycera; species Oxycera nigricornis. The sequence continues at coordinate 4,667,521 of OZ012662.1, forward strand.
TATGTTGCCCACATCCAATGCATGCTTAATGTAATAAAAGGAGAGATTACTTCAGAAAGATGCCGAGAAACTGTAGCTAGCCAATATTTTTTACAAATGTCCTCTTTCCAGGAAAGATAAAATTATTTTCGTTTGGATTTAAATAAATCCATATTGGCTTCTTCTTTCAAAGAAACAAACTTTATTTGGGAAACTACGGATTGCGATAAACAATTTTTTTCTTGGTAAAAAATTGTTGTCTTCAGAAATCTTTGAGATACTTTTTATCGAATTTAACTGAAGTTTTTCAGCTTCTTAAAGGACTGCACGTTTACCAATTTCACACTTTTTACTTTTCAGCATAAATGAACTTGCTGTTCATATTTCCAAAAACATTTACCTTAATTATTGATCGAAAAGTATCCTTGAACATTCTCGTTTTTAGCTATTATAAATTACTGCTTCGGTTTATCTTTGAAGGACATGAACGAATTTATTTCATCATCGCAAGATGTTTCCATTGTGTATGCACTTCAGGAGCCATTTCTTGGCCATATTTTCTGCTGTTCTTACATCAGCCTGTCTAGATTAATGGTAGCTGCGCCGTTCAATTTCATAGAAGATTAACCTTTATGGCGTTTTCCAATTTATGTTTGACATTGTGAAATACTAGAGGAGTGATATCATTCCGACATAAAACATTGTTGCTTTTCGCTTGTAACATACTCGTACATATCTATCATTGGGTATTGTTTTGTGATTCAGTGGTGGAATAGTCACAAAATGGTGTTCAGCAAAATTTTTAAGGGCAAGGATGTAAGGTTTTATTATATAAATTTAGTATCGACAGTATTAAAAAAATGTTGGAACTAATGAAAAAATAAACAAATACTGAGCGAACTCCTCCAATAATCGCAACACAAAAAATGTCACACTACTCCTTAATTTTTTTTAAGCTGCTTACATTTAATGTTCATGATATTCAGTATAAATTCTAAAAAATACCTTAGAATATTCATAAGTTGCTCATTGCGAATGCAGCCATCGTTTGAAGATAATTCTCATGAAATACAAACAAGTCACCGATTTGAAGGCGAATTTTTTTTGTAATTAGGCGAAAAAAACTGTTGTAATATACATTTTATCGTTGTAGATTTTCATATCTCTTCGGATCAAAAAATTGGTTTCGACGAGGATTGTTATTTTTATTTCTGGTCTATTACAATTCTAGTGTTAACCAATGGAAACCCACGATCATATTCGTAAATTTTGACATTTTCTAGCATATAAATACTCAGAACTTTTTGACGTACAAGTGCTATTTGTTTTTCTACCGTAAATTGAAAAATTCAACTCGGTCGAAAAATAAAATTGAATCGTGAACATTTTCGTGCGATGATTTTCTACGATTTTCGACGTGGATTTTCAACTAAAATCGACTTTTGGTGATGGAACACCATCGTTAAGCACTGTAAATTGGTATAACAAATTCAATCGTGATCGCCATTCGCTCACCGAAGAGTTTCGTGTAGGTCATCCAAAATCAGTGATTTTACCAGAAAACATCGATGCAGTCAGAAATCTGATGTTAGAAGAACGTCATGTGGCATACCGTGAGATTGAGGTATCCCTGGGCATTAGTTCCACCAGCGAACATAAGATATTACATGAGGACTTGACCGTGGAAAAAATTTGTTCACATTAAATCCTACATAATTTGACAATCGGTCGTGTCGATCGCGTTGGTTCAAAAGACATTTATAAGATTGTGACAGGTGACAAGATATGGATGTATGTGTAAGTTGTTCGTGCAAGAAGCACTGCAAAGCAAATGATTGCCTGTTTTTTGGACTAACTGGGCATGTAGCAGTAATTCTACTAGAACAGCGTAGAACGGTCAATTCTGAATCGTACACAACCATTTGTTTGCCCGAAATGTTTGGTAAAATGAGAAAAAAAAGCAAACGTCGTTGAATCATTCTTCACCACGATAATGCGAGCTCTCACACATCTCGTCAAACAACTACCTTTTTGAACTGTCGAAACATCGAATTTATGGGAAACCGCCGTAAAGTCCTGATTTAGCACCCAACGACTTTTCATGTTCGCTTACATAAAAAACAAATTGCATGGACAACGATTTTCGACGCACGAAGAAGCCGTTGAAGCATTCAACAACCATGTTTTGAAGGTGTCTCAAACTGAGTGGGGAAAATGTTTTGACAATTGGTTTAAACACATGCAAAAGTCTATCGATTTTAATGGAGAATACTTTGAAAAACAATACAGCGATTTTCATTGATTTATTTTATGCCAGAAATGTAAATAGCAACCCTCGTAACTTTTTCATATTTTCAAATGAAAACTGATTGGTATGAAAGGATTGGGCTACCAATTACTAGGAGAAATATTTTGACTAAAATCTTGTTGTCGCGGGCTTTGCAGTAGCCTAATTTCTTGACGCCATTTCACAGTTAATTTTCAAATATTTTTAACTCATTTTTCACGAATGACTCAATTCATTTTTCTCTAGCACATTAAGGACAAAGGACGATAGTTCTTGTGTTTTCTGTTAAAGAGCGAAAATTCTTGTTTTTGGGTTGATGGCATCTATAGTTTAGTGTAACGAAAAAAAACCGATATAAGTAATAATTCTTAAAATAGTGCTCAAAAAGTACATGATATCTTTTTTGTGCATTAATCGAACATGGGCAAATTGGACAAATTCAACAATGGAACTAGTGTTCCACAGCGTGTTTATAGATGAATTGTTTCAGTAACGAAGATCTTCTCTAAAAGTGAACAGCATGGAATCCCAGTTGTACGCAGCCAGGACTTAAATTTGATCAAAATTTCTTCTCAATTGCCATACTGTTTTAGCATTTTAGTACACTTTTTGAGGCAGTTTTTTAAGTAAGGGATAAAGCAAAACACTTTTATTTCGGAGGCTCGACACTACATATTATCGAGATGCCAGAGATGCTGAGATGCGCCATTGTTGTCAATGTTGAAATCACACGCACTTTAAAAACCAACAACTGACTCCATAGTTTCAGTGAAGCTCACATCCCGAGTAAATATTTATTTGAGTTCTGATTCGCGAGAAAGGATTATCAAACTGCCCGAAAATTCATCATGATTCTACAATTAGCACTTTGAGGACTCGCAACTGGATGTCATCAATTCTATACTGTGATAGAATGTATCAGTACACGTTGCTGACTTGATGAGTTAAGTATACTTAGCTTTCGACCTCTGTGATGCGATTTACCCCACAATAATTTTATTCAGGTTCCGAAGGATTCTCGTATTGACCAGTATTCCATTCAAAAATCAAATTTATGACTGAGAATTTAGAAAAATCCAGATTTCCTTTGCTGGAAGTTGTGTCGTTGTTCAAATTAATCAAATGAAATGTCCAATAAAGGTTGTAATAAAATACTCTACGAATTTGGCATAATTTTTGCTATTTATCTCCTTTTTTGAAATTGAGCGATGGACTTTTTTTTGAATGATATAGTACAGCCAAATCAATATATAGTCAAAAACGGATGGAATTGTAGAAAAAGATGTCTTCGAATTTCACAGACCATTTTTCAGCTATGGAAAATATATTTCAACTTTTCTTTGACCATCATTTGACTTGATTTCATTTTAAAAATATATTTTGGGCTGAAATGCTAGAAATATAATTTCTTTATTAAAGATATTTTAAATTCCTTAAAGTTGCCATGAATCTTTACAGCTGACATGAAAATTCACACTTTAAATCATCATTTTCGTTAAAATCGGTCTCAAACAATTTTCATGGAATCGATTTTCATTTATTCTTCAGCACTCACATTTAAAATTCCATCAAAAAATTCGTTTTTCGCAGAAGTCCCTTATTTCACGCAAGCCAACGTACGAAATGAATGCCATTTTTCATTAGTCACGTGCACCTTGAAATTCTTTCTGTTAACAGCATTTCCACGTAAGCCTATTAACTTGTCTAGGACATTCGTTGGAAACCGAATACCGTTTTTGCTCTGAGCATTAGGAACACTTCAAAAATATATTGGAGGATGTCTAATGAAAAATTCACTCGACTCCAGGTTTCAAATTGATTTTCGATATTGAATTGTAAACGTGTGTTTTTTTTCATTTGCTAAAGTGAAGATTTACTCATGTTTCGGTGTTGCTTAAAGAAATTGAATATGTTGGAATCGAGTTTTGATTTATTTTAAAGATGTTTGTAAATTTTGTGTGGATGAAATATTTTCTTATTTGAAAAATATGAATAAACACATTAACTTAAAATTTATATTACAGACGCAATGAAGGTTTAGGATTTTAGGAACTGTTTAAAAAAATTCTTTTCTTTCCTGAAATAATGAGCTTAATTATTTAATTCTATTAAAAGGCTTTGCGTTTGTTCAAATTCTTTCACTGAATGCAAAACACGACAACAACAAAGCACAACACAAACTACAAAATTAATGACCATGTCGTTTCCTCTTTGTGCCAATTACCTTGAATCATTCTTCCATTAAGCGAAATATCCTGGCTACAATTGACCCATTATCCAAACACTTAAAACGATAAATTAAGTTTAAGTTGGAAGTTCGCAGACAATCTGCCATCAAAGACTCAATTTCCTTGGAAAAGGCAATTCAAATCCCTTCCCCGCGTCCCGACATTTCTGGATTTAGCCTTTTAAATACCTGCCAGCTGCTCATTCGAACAAACGTCCAACCCCAACCATCCTCACGAAATTGTATAACAAGCGTTTTGCAATACGGATTCCACTACCACCTCTCCGATTTTTTTCTTTACTTCTGGATGATTATGCCATCACAGTTGTTCTTTGTTTTCAACGAGGATACAATCCGTGATTCCGTGAGGAGCCAATTAATACGAAAACCGGCCAAGGACATGAAAGCAATCCTATGTCACAAATAAAATTCATTTAACTGAAAAATCCTTTTGTTCTTTGAAATACACTGTTTTGATGCCGGCAGACCGTGTAAATCACATTTAATTGAAAATAATTTCGTGTCGAAGGAAACGACCTTTGATCTTGTCTCATTCTTTGATGGAATCAAAGTGGATGGCAATGATTAAGACGGTGGTATTGCGTTGATTTTATTTTTCAGATCAAACTAACAAACCTTGGGAGATAAATGCTATTGAAAGAAGGGGCTAGACTTTCTGATTCTAAATATTTCTGAATAAATTCTGCGGAAAAACTGAAGAATGCTTGTATTTTTGAGTTGATTTGATTTTAGGTAATAATAATTAAATGTCCAGATTTCCATTGAAAACATCTTCGTATATGGTAACATATATTACCAATTCAATATGAGTCTCCTTAGCGACAGATGACTCGTCGGACCGCCTTTACTTTTGCCGGTTAGAAATTTTGCTGGCACATATGGATGTTTCCATCATGATTAATTGATACAAGAGTCAAAGTAACTCATATTTCGTAGATGGTATTACGCTTCAAGCTGAAACAAAAAGAATCCAATACTACCGACACATTAGAGCTCATAATGACCTCGCAGCTCATTATAATCTAATGAGATAGTGACACACTATCTGACTATTGGACTGTCATTGAAAATTGCCAAAGTTGAAGTTCAAGTGAAAATTGATTTGATAACTTGCACGAACGGCTGGTACACTTTTATACAGTCCAATAAAAAGCATCACCTCGGTAATGATCTTAAAATTGTTAGAAATTCGCTCCTAAATGTCAAATTGACACTTTGCTCATAGATGGCACTCTCAACAGTCAATTTTTTTACCCCATTAAACTTTTAATGATTTAGCTTCCACTTTATTGCTGCCAGGTAATTATGTGTTGGATTGAGGTCGCAATGAGATTGGAACTCCTTATAAGCTCTAGTTTGTCGGTATTATAACTAAATCTATAGGTCATGTTGGTTGTGTGAGCATAGGCTGTGGCAGTTTCAGTTGAGGGCGCATTCCTTTAGACTGAAACCAATTCAATAGCAATTATAAAAATGCAAATTTTCCCAAACATGCTCGTAGCTTCAAAAAATTTGCTATGGAGCTTTTGACGATATAATTTTATCAAAGATAATCACAGAGTTTGCATCCCAAAATTACTATCAATTTTATTCCAATTTCTCATCGTAAGGATACACGTTGAATACGTGTTGTAAATCAGCGAATCATTTCACGGTGTAATTGATGTTGTCACAAGACGGCATCAACGAAAGCAATTTTGTTTTTCTTATAACAAAAATTACATCATGCCCTGATATTTGCATTAATAACACGTCCTCGTTTCTAATAATACCATATTATCTGTCCTAATAAAAGAAACAATCTGAACGCTACGTTCGGATAATACATCACTTCAACAACTCGTCTCCTTCATATTTACCATCATAAATTAGATCAAGTGACTTCCTTAATGAATAGAAGCCATTTATCAGCACTTCCTTACACACTCTCGGCACGGCAGACTTACTAGCTAGCAAAACACTAGAACTCATGGAATTCTGTAAACTTCATTTCCGTCATTTCGCTCGTTTCTTGAGTTATCATAACCTTTTTGTTGTTGTGCTTATTTTTTTTTATTTAGCCTCACCATCCACCATCATTTCTGCATCCATCTTCGAAGCAAGAATATCCTCAGGGTCAAGCCGTGTTGGTTGGTTGTGTCAAGATTAAAAAATGACGTTCCATAAATAAAGCCGAACAGTAACATCTTCTTCTAATACGTCGCTATTTATTACCATAATGTGGTAAGCACTTTAGTAAAAGCACAACACTGGTGTGTGCTTGGCGCCGACGCTTTTAAAACCGTATTAGTAAGAACGGAAGGAAGCGGCAAGGAGTGTCGACGAATTCATCTTGAATGAAGGAACGAAGGATAGAGAGCAGTTTTATGAAAAATACGATGACATTTGTTTCAATCAGGCGAATTCCACTTCGTCCTTTTTGAGGCTGTTGGGGCCTCTGTTCGGTTGGATAGCCTCTTGGTATTTATGTGTCCTTGAGCGTCCGATTAGTGGTCATATATTGTTTGTTCGCTGAGCATTGGCTGTGTGTTCAGGCCACAAGGGGTTGCTTCCTTGATGCTGGTTGCTTAGCTGGGGGAATTTACTAGATTATTGGAATAGTGGCGCCTGGTAGAAAACATTCTGAGAAGAATTTTTTTGAACATCCAAAAATTACAAAGTTAGTTGCAGATGAACGTAGAATATCATCTATGCTCATCAGTGATTAATTTTGAATAATTTTGAATATTCATTTTCCAGCAAGCTTTAAATTGAAAATAATCAAACAACATCGGTGATAATCATTTTTAATATCCAACTAAAACAATTTCTTAAAATCAAAGTAGCTCCATATTTTCGGTAGTGATTTTATAGTCCATTTAAAAACTTTTTTTTGAAAACTTTATCAAATGCGAAACATTCTACCTGAAAAATCCATAAAATCCATCCATTTTGAGTACACTTTAGGTGTTCACTTTACTAATATCGTACCTCAATTTGTTCAAACATTATAATTGGGTTTAAATAGCCAAAAAGATAACCACTTAAAGGCAAAAACTTGATGTTCACTTCGACTTGACTCTAGTTTGATGCTTTTGTGGTCAGCTGATTGAGTGACATTTTCTTACAGTCCATTGTTGACACTCGGGTTTGTGTCCAAGATATTTGAAATTATTGTTTAGTGATGCCTTGTTATGTATATTGAATTTTAAGCGAGTATTAATTTTATTAGCAAAAATCTAATTAACTTTTTGTGTAGCTATTGCAATTAGCCACATTAAGAATTATTTTTTGATAAATTTAATGTTTTTTTATATCGATGAAATGTTTAGTGAGATTTTTATGCTAGTTAACAGCATACTGAAAAATAATCGAAAAAAAGATGTTGTGAAAATAAGGTGAAACTGATATATGGAAAACCATGACTTGCGAAGTATATAAAAAAATTTATAGGTACAGCTCGTCATTTTTCACCTGAAACTCTAAAACTGATTCCACATAAACACCCCTCATCGTTCAATCCTCACGTCGTCCAGAATCAACACGCTCAAATACTCCACAATCCAGGACTACTAAACACCAGTCAATTTCATGCCGAAGAAAATGAGGCTTTATTATGACATGTCGTCAATATTATGTCCAGCCTAGAGCCTTTTGATAGTTGAAATATGGCAAGTATTTGAAAAAAAAGGAATTTACTTTTTCGACATTCTCCGGACGGAGATGATGTCATCTGTAAAATATTGTATCTTGCTTGCTTATGTCCTAACATACCCAAGGCAAGTGTGACAAACAGAAAAATCGTTTCGGTAAATATCAGAGCATTGAAATCTCGTCCTTTTGCCTGGAATGTGTCTGGGTGGTAGACAGGACGAAAGGGCTCCCCGTGAGTTTCGCATCATCTTTCAATGGTGTCAAACGGCTGGAAAGTGTAGTGTACGCAAAGGTACTCCAATATCCTTGTGCCTTTCGGGATGAAATTTGAATTTTATTCTGGTTTTTATATTGAGTGTGTAAAATGGCATGTCATTTGTTTTGGAGCATATGTGTGCGAATTGTAAATAATTTCACAGAAATAATATGGAAGTAGCTTTGTCTTCTCGTTTTCGAGGACGAAAAATAGTTTATTGGCCAGAAAGTGGGTAGTCGGATGGCGCGATTCACATTATTACATATTTCATTTTTTTGAGAAGGGAGTCGAAAGAATTTTCAATTTTACCAGGATGAAAACGAGCGTGTAATGTTAATAATAAAAGGCTATAATTTTGGAAAAATATTGAGGATACATATTGTTTCGAATATCCAAGCGAAACTAATGTGGTTTATGTACTTTCAGCATCACATGGCTTTATTTTATGTAAAAATCGATAATATTTGAACTTTACTCAACATTTGAGATGGACATATCAACTTTAGATTTCAGGCAGTAAACTGTGTAATCTCGTTCGTGAATAGTTTTATTAATAACCACAACTGAATCCAATTTCGTCACTTAAATCTCTGTCACTAGTCCAGAAAATGAGAAACACGTAGCTTAGTGTCCAGGACTTAGGCTGCCTCGACAGAATACAACAAATTCTGTTGGGGCACTTTAACGAAACATTAAAACTTAGTTTAGCCACTTTACCAGCCAAATTAAATTATCTCGAACAAGGCTGCCGAAGCGAAGGACATTTTCAGATTTACATGTTACTTCACTTGCACTACACAACCCACATGTACTTCAGTGATAGTTGAAAGGATTATGCGTTCGTATGTAACCCTTTCTGTAGGGTTTAGAGTAAGGACATGTATAAAGGATTTGCCGTTGTTAAGTTGCGTCGGATGTGCATATGTGGATTTTTACTTTTGTTTTGAGATTTTAAGAAATGCTTGGATTTCGTAAGCAAAGGAATTTGAAAAGTAAAGTGATGGTGAATTTGTTTTGTTTACACAATATTGATGGAAAAGAGGAACTAGTATTGCTTCTTTGGGACACGTTTTTAGGTTCGTGATTTTGAATCAAATACTCATCGGAAAACTGGGATTCATAGAAAATATTATCACTATATCCTGAAACTTGGCTAAGCGCAGTCTCTCCAGTTTTTCTTTAAATTGGTGAACAATGAATTCGATTTTGGATGAAGGTCTTTTTTACACCATGTCCATATAAGTTACTGTAGGATTCAACTTCGCGAAGGACACGTGTTGTAGGAATGAATGCATTTTTTCCAAAATTCCTATGCTTCGTCTGACAATAGTATTGCATTTCCCAGCAATCAATGTAAATTTTGTGCCCTAAACTTAAAAATTTCTTCTTCTCTTTTCAGAAAAATCAACTTTTATAAAAACTAATCCCACTTAAGCAAAACTGAAATTATTGGGGAACGTTTTTTGGAGCAAAGGCTTTACTTCCTCTTTTTCATTCGAATTATTCCACTAATTTAAGTTTTCCTACTTAATAATGCTAAAATTTTCTTTACAAAAACTTCAAAGGTTATTTATGAAAAACGATATCTAAGGAACACACCAAGAGCTCCTACAAAAAAATGCGTTGAAAAATTTCAAAAAAAAAAATTTCCAAAAAAATTCAAGGACATATTTTTTAACATTCTTAACTGAAATCAACTCTTCATCAATAATAAAATTATAATGGGACGGCTTTATTTAATTTCTATAAAAAAATTAATTAAACAAATAAAATTTGTGTATTTTTCGCGTTTCCTACGATTCATGGTTATCCTTTTTTCCATTATTTATTTATGGCTTTTCCGCTTTTTGTCTTGAAGGGAGCTTCTAGGTTTCTGCTATGAATGTTTCCATTTCACGAAGCTTTCTTCTCTTTGAGCAGTCATATGTATTTCTTAAAAATACGTGGATGCAATTTAAAAGGTCTTTAAGGTTACAATTTTTCAAAAAATTCGAACAGCTTGCATATATGCACAATTAGATCAGCTGCATGAAAAAGAGGAAGAAATTTTGGCAAAGCAGAGTAGAAGTATATAAGGTTTTTAAAAAAAACGTAAAAAAAGTAAACGTGATTTCTCGAATTAATGGGGTACATAGGTCTTGAAGGGAAAAAACAAATATTTCAAAAAAAATTATTTTAAAAACCAAAAATCTATTTTATTTAAAATAATCATACACAAAAGTTTAGCATTCCATGAAGCTGTAAAAAAATTTCAGCTAAAAACATTGAAAATTGTCAATTTTCTTGCAGTTTTTTCGTCCAACCTATTTTGCGGTAGGCAGAATATTTTGGCGCAGGTTCATCTCAAATCATCTTTTATTATATGCCCTTGGCTCGTGATTGAACGAAGGAATTTAGAAAAAAATGAAATTTGAAGTTCGAAATGAGTTTGAATGAATTTTCGTCGCATATTTTTTTAGCATTTTTCCGATTCTCATCGGTTTTAAAATATTTTTTTTTCGTATAAAACAAGAACGAGTCAACCGAACGAAAATTTCTCTCATTTAATCACGAAACAATACTATAAAAAGGAACTGTGCAAAGTTTCATCAAAATCGGTGGATTATTCCTCGAGAAATCGTGCCGGAATCGTGCACGGAAAAACAAAGTTTCGAGAAAAACGCGTTTAAAGTTTTTTTTACCGCGATTTGATGAATTAAACTTATTTTTTAGCGAGTTATATCGAGTCGTCGATTCCAGGTCCATACAGTGATTTATTCGCCTCAGAGCCTCGCTCGGAGCATCTTTTTGATGTTGTGAAGTTTGATGAAAAATAAAGGAGCTGATTTTACGCGGTAGAACTGCGCCACATGCGTATAATCCGCTTGGTAAAGCAGAGCACAATTAATTTTTTTTTACGCCGTCGAGTATTGGTATTAAGAGATCAAGGACCCAAATACTTTTGCTTGGAAGTAGAATAGAATCATTTTATTCACATAAATGTGTCGAGCAATAATATTTGTCATGGATTCTTCATCGATTGTTGCTGATTTTATCTCGAATTTTGTACAGATTGAAAATTCTGAACCCATTAATGATATGTTATTAATAAAAAGGTTTTAAATCATTAATTGATGGTTTTTGAAATTTAGAATATCATGAAAAAAAACTACAATATCTTCTCCGGTAAAAGAATTAAAAATTTAGGATACTGTAAACTATGATTGGAACAGTGAATAATTTTACTGACGAAATTAAGTCAAACATTTGTAAAAAAATAAACTTTTTAATGTTTTCTGCTTTGGAAAAAAGATTTTTTGAGTTATTTAAAATGATGGCATTGAAAGTTGAGCGATAAATATTTAAAGGACTCATTCACAAAACTGCAAACGTTGCATGGTTTAACATATGTCATTATTAAAATCGGAGAAAATTAGAATGAGATCAGCGGACAGGTTCAAGAAAGTATTTATGTTTGTAAGAAAATAAACAATTAATCAATCATTACAGACTCACTAAGCAAAAGGAAGTGTGTTACATGCTGAAGACTGTTAAAAATCTATAGGCAATCAAGTTAGGCTGGTACAGAATAATAGAATAGCATTTTTTTCTAGAAATGCTGAAAAAAGATATTGTTCAAAGAGTACTATACAAAAAGGCACATCTCAAGGCCAATATTGAGTCAAAGTGCTTGCACTGTTATCGAACAAACCCCAAATGATGATTTGATAATGAACAGTTCCCTTGAAAACCTCGATTTCAGTTTGTTTGTCAAACATCGAACTGGAGCAGTTTCCAAAAAGTTTGATTACTCAAACACCAAAACATCAATCTGCCGCTTGCCCGCTTGCACCCCAAATAACTAACAAAGAGCTCAGTTAATTAATTTTGAACAAAGTTTGGCAAAGACTAATTGCTATCTGGAATTGGGGGTGGTCAAAGCTACAACGTGATTTGGGGGACACCGCCGCTATGAAGTGGAAGAGTCCTTTGCCGAGTCCGGGTGTGGAATCGAGCAAAGTGTTGTTGCATGGACACATAGAATGTTAATTTGTGGCATCGCATCCGTTCGTTCACTGGTTCGTGATTTCGTTGTCCAGCAGACATTATGGAGCCTCAACACCGAAAGGATAAAACTCCTATCGGAAAACTCCCGGATGATATTTACGTTAGGAGGCAAGTAAATAGTTATGCTGGAAAGGCGTGAACTTAATTACTTTTGTGAAATATTCATAGAGACTAGGCATTTGTTTCAGTTGCTTCATTGCAGGATGAAGGAATCCAGAAATCATAGATTGTTTTCGAATTCCTGTTGTAATAAAAACGATATTTAATGAAACGAAAAATAATAGAACAATTCTCAAGGATGAAGCAATTTCTACCCACTTTTTTGTGTTCGGTAAAACCCTACAGGCAACTAATTAACTTTTTGATTGCGCGTCGAACGATTTCTCGACAAACTCTTTATCGAAATATTATTCTCCATTCAGACCGCAATCAAGGTATGATCTCGAAGCATTTTTCCTTTGACACCGCAGCAGTTGCTTTCCTCGACAAACGTATTTCCACATCGCCTTGATAAAAGTCTACTCTTCTGTGTTCGGCATACACTTCAGCTTTCATCGTAGCTATCTTTTCATTAGTCCTGGATGGAACTTTTCGGAATTGGATATGTCCGTCTTTGTTCACACTTTTTCTTTGCAAACGAAATCTATATAAATTGCAGACTGTTTCATAGTTTGCTAAAGTTGAACGTCGAACTGAAGTGAAAAGTTACACCTCAGCTGAGCTCGTAGCTACGTTTTTCCAGCTTCATGCTGAGACCTTCAGATACTTAGTTTTTCCGAAGAATATGTGTAGATTTCGATTTACTGATTCGAAGAGGTGACTGTAAATCTTTTCTGGGGAGCAGTTGGCATCACATTAAAAAGGATAATTTTGTTTTCGAGGAATCTGGGTGTTTTGGCAAATATAAAATAATGCGAAGTTGAAAAGAAGATATGTGAAATTCAACATTTATCAAAAATCGATTCATATTGATAAAACGAATTTACTCTTGATCAGCGGAACGTTGTTAGCCACTGCTGCCAAGAAAACTAGATTCCTTGAACCTCGACCATTCCAAGGAATGAATAAATGGATACATATCTAGTGAAGCTTCTATAAACGACCAGAGGGCTATCTCTTCCTTTCCAGGAATTCCAGGAATAACTCAGTTCCGCAGTGGCGGAAGCTAGTGACGAGGTGATAATAGTAATCAAATAAATCTTGACCATGCTAAAACTATTCGAAACTTAAATAAGTTCTTGTCAGATAAGGAAATGAGCATAACCATGAAAGTAAGTTTGTAGTTTTTATCTGTGGGAGTCACCAGGCTCAGGAAAACTTGGTGGTTTTCACCAAATAGGAGTGTTAAGAGGCTTTTCCACTAGTTTGAATTTAAATGAAAAATAATGGTTAATATCTTTAACTACAATTTATATAATGTTGTGTAAAATAAAGTTATATTTGATAAGTTTTACCTAATTATTACTTATAATTCTTAAAAAAGGCAAAATTAAATAGAAACAAGCCGCGAGGTGCGACCCTTGAGGTCCACACGGTCAACTTCCCAGTAATATCTACATAAACATCAACAACATTACAACAATGAGAGGTAATAGTAACAGGAATGAGTTAATATGAATCATATCGTCTACGGGAGGGTCCATTGATTATGTAAGGTTTTTGGTCGATGAGGACAGATTGAATATTCACGCGGATCAATCGGTGGGGGCCTTTTTGGTGTTGAAAAATTTTTGTTGGTTTTCAAAATTTAAGCAATTTTTTTTAATTAAAAGACTATAAAAACTATTAAAAATCTGCTCAAATTATGCAAATATCTTAAAACTTTGATTGAATTTACAACAATTTTTTTAGAATAAAAGATATAAAGTAATAGCACTCGTATGAACCCTCTTTACATGGTAACTTTGAATGATTTTTAACTTCCCAGTAT